>CM060939.1:666820701-669320701 GCA_030765085.1 Allium cepa | reverse complement strand
AGCTTTGCTCTGTGAGTGATTTTTTTGAAACCAATTTTGATTTCAGATTTTGAAGTATGGTTTGATATTCGAAAGATAGATCCGTGTGTGTGTGTGTGTGTGTGTGTGTGTGTATATATATATATATATATTTGAAAAGATTTAAAGTAAGCCGGTGTTCAGCTCTCAAGTTTCAGATTTTGAAACCTAACTTTTGAAATTGATTTACTGATTTAGTGTTGATTTTCAACTCTTGGATTGAAAATATGACTTCTTCGACTATTTTAAGATTCGAGCACTTCCAAATCAAGGTTAATTTTTCAAAGCTAATTTTTTTGAAAGGTATAAGGTATTTGATAAAGAATATAAGTTTAGTTTGTATGTTTCAAGTATGAAATAATATGGTTTTTTATAAGTTGAAACTGTTTTGTTAAGTAAATAAATAAGACTATTTTGAATTATACTAATATGAAATTTAGTTTTGAAATGTTTTGGATAAAAATTAGTCTTCAAATGTTTGAGAAAATTTTGGTTTTAAATGTTTTAGCTTAGTAACATCTTTATAAAACTATTTATTTAACAAGTTGGAATAGATACATAAGTTGTACGTACGTTGTTTTATTCGCATAATTAATTTGATCCAAGTTTGAGTACACAAGTTCGAGGTGAATTACACCATTTCATGTTAGGATTTTTCATTTGATTCTTGATGGCGAACATTTGATATGGATTTTGGGCTTGATTCTAGAATTCTCTATCATAGTATATGGCTATGCAAGGAGACTGATGGCTTTTAGTCTAGAAACCATATCGAAGTCCGCATTAGGGAAGTCGAATGGACAATACTAGTTCGAAAGCGAACTTGTGTGATCAAGCGAGCGATCGAATGTAATGTTGCGAAATAATGACATATGTAAGTAATAATGAAGTAAAATTTGGGATATATGAAATTATGAAATTTAGTTTTGAAATATGGTATATTTAAGCCTTGAAACATATTTAAGATTTAATAGTTTATTTTGTAAATCAAATCTGTATTTGAAATTGATAATATTTGAAATGGTTTTGTTGGAAAACTAAATTGAAACTGATGGTTTGAATTGAATTAAAATTGGAAATTTTAGATTTTGGTTTAATTGAAAAAAATTTGAAATGAAAAGAATTAAGGGCATGTTTTATGATTTCAAATGCATGATGTCTAAATGTTATGATTTTCAAAGTTTAATGATTTCAAGTATTTTAGTTTTGAAAGATTCATAACTTTGAAAGTATTATGACTTTTGAAGTGAATACATGTTTGAAATGGAAATGGATTTATTTGACTTAAATTTTGTTAGTTTGGAAATTTGGATTATTTTCTAAACCTATTGTTTTAAGAAATTTTGAAACTGAATATGTATAACTTGAAAGAAATGATTTGGTGACATCATATATAGTTTTAAAAATTTATTTGATATCGAAATGGTTTGAAATTTAGAACCTTGTTTTATTAAATACTTGATTTGGGAGCTATCGAACTTATATAAAAATGATTTGTATAGGTAAACTGTTGAATTGGAACTGTTGATTTGAAAGGGTACCCAAATTTTGGAAAGTGAAATCTTATATAATCGAAATTTATAAAAGTGTGATTTGATATACTATTATTTTGGAAAGTATTTGATTTGAAATGAAATCTTATATATAATGGACTTTATATAAGTATGATATTTGAAAGTGATTTTGAAAGGTACTATATGATACATATTTTCGAAGTAAAGATATGGAAAGTGCCTTCTGCTTGATATCCGCTTTGTGGCCACACTGTGGATTCATTCTATCGATATTATTCTCTCTCTTTGATTTGGGTTTTCCAGATATGATACTCGAGTGTCCATCGAATTCCACGGCGATCCCCGTGGTCTTATGATCGCGACTACATAGCGCAACTGCCTGGCTGAGTCTTGCCTAGGGGTACAGATTGTTTCCTGGGGGTTCCAGGCGTAACCATTGTGTATCCTGCAATCTGTGTAGGTCGCGAAGAGTAGCGCAAGTGCCTGGCTGAGTCTTGCCTAGGGGTACGGATTGTTTCCTGGGGGATCCAGGCGTAACCATTGTGTATCCTGCATTCTACTCGTCATCATGGCGTAACTCGCAGGGCTGAGAAAGCTTACGGATACGGATTGTTTCCTGGGGGATCCAGGCTTAACCATTGTGTATCTGCGATCCATGGTTAGACAACTGTTTCGGTTTGGTTGATTTGTTTGGATTGTACTTTCCATATCTGTTTTTAAAAGTGTTTTCATTATTTTCACTGGGTGTTGAAACAAGTATACTAAGTACTTGGAGAATTCTAGCTTTGCGCCTGATCAACGCATAGCCAGAGTCTGCAGGAACGAAAGTAAACTTGTTAAGACATTGAGTTATAAAAGTATTTTGATAAAGTACTATATAAAGAATATTTTGATCAGTTATTTTCCCCTCTAAAAATTTAAAATGTTTTAAATATTGTTTACTTTGAACCATCAGATTTGAATCAAATGACTATTCATCATAATAAAAAAAAAATATTGAAATGTATAATGGTTCAAATAATGGTTCATCCTTGTCTTTCAACCTGCTTTACCTCCTAGCTATCTTTTTTTCCCTACCTTTTTTCGGGGATGCATTCCAACCTATTGCTCTTTCTTGTTGTTTCTCCGCTTCCTTCCTTTTCGAGGACGAAAAGGTTTGAGTGGGGGAGAGTGTAACAACCCTAGATTTTGACTATATATTTAAATTTGACTTTATTTCATTTTGAAATTATTTTAATTTTTTTTATTTGTGTGATATCATTTCTAAACATTTTTAAAATGATAATATAATTTTTCCAAAATTTACCGTATTTATTTCCTATTTTTAAAGGCTGTTTTCTGATTTTCTGCCATTTTCTTCATTTTTAAATTTCTTTATTTTATTTTAAATTTGTTTTATTTGTGAAAATTCATCTCTAAATATTATTAAAATAATAATAGAATTTTTCTAAAAATTACTGTGTTGATTTCCTATTTTTAAGGGCTGTTTTCCCATTTTCTGCTATTTTCTGCATTATAATTTTATATTTAAATTAAATTTTAAATATTTATTTTGTGAATATATTTGTATTTTATGTTATTATTTATGTTAAAAATACTTTACAAGCTTATATGAATTTTTTAAAAATTATTTCATTTAACTTCAAATTTTGCTAGTCTAGTTCACTGTTTTAACTATTTTCCTTAATTTTACTTTACATAATTGATAAATATTATATATATTTGTATATTGGTTGAAAATTTCGAAATATTATCTGATATTATTATTATTTCAGCTACATAAATTTATATAAATAATAAAAGGTAAATTGAAAGGGTTTGTGACCTTTTGTTTCCTATGGCTTTTGATTTTCCCACCTTTTCACATTTTAACGTTTCTTTTCACTCAAATGGCCATATCTCTTCATTCTTTCAGCTGCCACCCTCATTTCTCATTCACGTACTTCATTTTTTCTCTCATTTCCTCAAAAAAATTCGGCCATAGCTTTTGAAGAAAGTTTGGTAAACTTTATTTCCTTTTTCCATTTGTTTATGCTTGAATTCATGGTTTTTGCACTTGTTTTTCTTCATCATAGGTTCGGCCTTGCTCCTCCACCACTATAGCCGCCTCCACCATCACCACATTCTATTGTAGTGAAATTATAGTGAAATTATAGTAATGACTTTTTGGATATTGAAGTTGATTTTTTGAGGTAATCTTGATGGTGATTCCAAAATGGATGTAGTAGGAGTAGTGCCTTCGGTTCCATTCGGATCCAAAATGGACTTGTATGGATGAATGCTATCAGAACATCGTTAGGAGGATGATGAGCTTTCTAAGTGAATATGTGCTAAAAAGGTAACGCATAGCCTCGAGCCTCATCAACCGAGAATGGCTAAAACAGGGGAGGTGACGCAAGGCTAAGTGGCTAGCAACCAATTAGGGTAAGGTCATCCTTGTTTAAATGTCCCTTTTTATTTGACTGTGTGGATGGTTGCTGATCCCAACAGCAGGGTGATCTTATTCGGACTATCCAGTAAGGGGTAGCTCCGGTCTTGTGTAGCATGGGATCAGGGTGGATCCTCGGTATGGTGACCTAAACCACGTACTGTGACAGGCGGTACCCCAGCAGCCCTGCCATTGATGGAAATTCAATCTCTAATAAGAGCCTTCGGACTTGTTTGTATACCTATTATGCTGGAATTTAATGAATGTAACAATTTCGGCTATTTGAATATGTATTTGTATATAGACACTACTATAGTATCAGAGGATTTTATAAGAAATGTTTTCGTTATCGTAAGGTAAAAACCCGACATGTTTATTTGTGGCGTGATCTTACAAGATACCTTTGATTTTTAAGGATTTTGAAAACTTTAGTAATCCAATTGAGTGTGTTTTCTCACGCTGGTTTTATAGACTGACTCGGGTATTATTTTATTATAATGATCGAATCAGAATGAGTATTATAGAATACAGGAAAGGATGTTGTGGAGCTCAGGAGACAAGCTGGATGGCGAGACGTAGCACACGTACTTGATGTATATTCTGCTGTGCAGTGTAAGCTATATATTCTGCTTCGGTAGAACAAGTTTTTATAACTGTCCTGAATTGTATTGTTGATTTGTTTTGTACTCTGATAATGTAATGTATAAACTATTACAGATTCTTTTGCAATAAAAAATATGTTGTTATCTATTATATATTGTTCCACTACGATTGTGGGATTCTGATATTGTTTTCTATTTTCTTCTTCTACCTCCTTCTTCTACCTCCTTCTTCTTTCCCTTACGGTTTGATTTTCCGGCATTCGATTGTTCGACATTAATACAGTGGACCTATTGATGTTGATTTTCGGGCGTTGAAAAATCGGGTCATTACAATTGGTATCAGAGCTGAAGGTTAAGCGATAACATTGGTTCTGGTGGGGATTACTCATTTGAAATAGAGTCCGTAGTACTCTAGAATGAGTTTGAGTATATTAATAGATATGAGCGCGTATTTGTTAGTGAATATAATTTTTTTATATTATGTTGACTGGTTTATTGAGTGGCTTATGGAGTCTAGTCAATGCGAGTAATTAACGTTATTGATAGGGATCTCTAAACACTTGTATAGAACAATTCGACATGATGTTGTTTTAAAATAGGGTAAATGAAATAATTTTTCCCAAAATTATTTTGTATAGGAAATAAATGGTTTTCCAAAAATTATTATAGTTATATGTCTGGTTGTTCGTAAGTGATAATATTAAATTATTTTCATTGTGTTAATAGAAATGGAATAAGGAATTGAAATTGTTACTAAAGATTAAGGAAATAAATTTAGATAACAGAATGGAATTTGTAATTGTGAATTATAGATGTGATTTATAATTGAAATGAGATAAAATTCTAGAGTAATATGTGAATATGAAATTCAAAGAATTTGAAATTCGAAAATTTGGAGATTATATCTCCTTTGGGTTTGAAAATGATCTCAAAAGGACTTTGGAGGAATAATAGTGATATTATTTTGGAAATATTTTCGAATTGGATATGAAATCTGGGGAGATTTGGAATTTAAAAAATATTTGGAAAATGTTTATAAAGAGGTAAAAGCACTGAACTCACTTCGGTCGCTGGAAAATAACAACGATGATTACTATAGCATCATCGATGTTCATTTTTGAGTTTCCAAGAGAGGAATTGCTGCCAAATTGTTTTAAATTGGAGTCGTTTGCAAAACTGGGTTTGGTTTTGAAATTCAAAGAGTAATTTGATATGCAAATGAGTTATGTATATAAAATTGAAATCAAAAATGATTTTGAAATGTTGAGGAATTGTTTAAACTCTGAAATCTTATTTAAAATGTTTACTAAATACAAAGTTTGATAACTTATAAAAATTTAAAATTTGTTGGAATAAGATTTTAACTTGAAAAGGGTCAAATAAAAGTAGGTGTGAAAAAAAAATAAGTTGGAAGGTAAACTAATTAATTGAAGTGAATTAAAAGAAGTTAGCAAATGGAATTTAAGTGAAATAGAAAACTTGGTCAAGATTTGACTGAATAAAACAAAGGATTGAAATAAAATTAGTAGGTAGACTAATTGATTTAAATTGGTAAGCAAATGAATTGAAATTGAATATGGAAATGATATTTAATTTAAATTGAAAGTAAAGCGAAATTGTGGAATTAAGTCGAAGTGGACTACAAATAAATAAAGTTTGGAAATAGAACCCATTGAGATTTAAAATAAAATAGTAAGTGAAACTAATTAAAGAAATAATTAATTAAATATGGGTTGAGATGTGATTAATAGAATTCAATATTTAAAATTTGGAGATAAATTGAGTTTAAATTGAAATTTGAAATTTACAATTTTGAATAAAAATAGATAAACTTCAGTGGTGAAGTAAAAATGAATATTTAAGTGTGTAAAATATTTATAATAAACTTAAGGAAGGTAAATGGAGAAATTCTCAAGTCAAAATTTGGTGTTGGAAAAATATTCTAAGTTAATATTTGAATAAAGATTAAGTAAAATTGTGAAATGATAAGTATGGATAAGTGAATAGAAATCAGCATAAATGTGAATAAAAAAAGAATTGATATTGTTAAATCAATTGAGATAAATATGTAGGATGTACATATATTATTCTATTCGCATAACGATTTGATCCAGATTCGAGCACAGAATTTCGAGATAATTATATCGATCCGAGTTGGGATTTTTTTACTCGATTTTCGACGGCGAACCCTGGATATGGATTTTTGATTGATTTTGAAAATTCTCTATCATAGTGTATGGCTATGCAAGGAGAATGACAATTTCTGATCAAGAAACAAGATCTGAGTCCGCATAAGAGAGTTAGGTGGATGATACTAGTTTGGAAGTGGAATCGTGTGATCGAGTGAGCGATCGAATGTGATATTGCGTACGGATGGTATATGTACATCTATGGGCTTAAGTGAAGCAAATCTTGAAAATTTTGAAAAGAAATGTATAAAATGATTTTGAAATCTGTAATTGAATATTATTGCTAAGTAGGGTACGGGTATTCAAAAGTAAAAGGAAATTGGTATTTTGATTTCAGAAGATAAATTTGATTGCCCGACAAAAAGGTATGTGTTTAAAATTTTCATATTAAATTTGATGGTTTTCTGGTCTAACCACTTGGCTTTTGTTTTCTTTTGAAATCTCGTAGAGGCATTTTGTAGTTGTACCGATCTAGCCGCGCAAAGGAGATGCTGGCGAAATTTTTCGAAATTTAGGGAGTTAGAAAATTTTTGAGAAAATTATGATAATTTAAATTTTGGTTTTAAATTTAAATTTGAATGGTTAGGTAAGTGATATTGGTTGGAACCAATGGGAGAAGTTTGGAAAGTTAATAAGGGTGATAATGTCTTTAATAAAAATATGGTTTTGGGTATTGTTAAAAACTGTTTGGCTTTGGGAAGTTGTTAAAAACTAGTGGTTTGGGAAAATAATGAACGGGTTATGGATCATTTTTCTTAACTAGCAATTTTGGGGACGAAATTCTTTTAGGGTGGAGGAATGTGACGACCCGGAATTTTGGATATTTGAAATTGAAATCTTTGATTGATTTTAAATATTTAAAAGTTACCTTTTAACTTGAATTTCAAATATCACTGTTTATTGGATAATAAATTATTGAATTTAATAATTGAAAATTGGTTAAAATAGTGGATCTTGGCTTTTAAGCTGGTTAAAAATATTTCAAAGGCAAGGAAAATTTATATTATAATGCTGGAGATAATAGAAGTTTTAAATTTGAGTTCGAAAGTGTTTTGTTCAGTTTTAAAAATATATTGTTTAAATTGATATTTAAAAATAGCCTTCCGAGGAAAAGTCTTGGAATTCGACGAAATCAGTTCCATTGGATCCATAGTTGTGTATTGTTATCGCATTTCAAATTACGCACATTTGGAGTTGTCGTGTGATCATACGATATATAAATGCGCTGAAATTTATACCGAAGATTCAATATAATAATTGGGTCCAAAAAGCAATCTTCTCCATACGATCGAATTAGGACTCGAAACCTTTTCCATCGTGTTCGTAAAGGGGTTTAACATTATAAACGCCTAGCGGCACGCCTTCGTAGGAGGTCAAAATTTTTAGTTGCGAATTCAAGACGATTTGAAATTTAAATTTAAATTAATATATATTTACTATTGTCGACCAGTCAAAACAATTTCACGTCCACACTTTTTGCCTTCACCTTGACGGCACTGTAGCAGGAACGCTAATGTCTCATCATGTCCCCCTTCATCCCCAGTTTATAAACTTATGTTATTAAAAGCATTTCAAGAGAAAAAAATAAAATAGTTGTTGAAATTTTAATGACCGAGTAAGAAAATAACAACTGCAGTGCCTCCTCTTTCTCTTGAACGGATCTCTCCTCTTCCTTCCTTCAAAATCAATTCGCGGTTGCCCCTTCTCAAAACATTCCAACACGAAATCGCCAATTTTATTCGTGAAAATAAATGACCGAATAAAATTACGTCTTCCATCCTCCATTCTTCTTCAACTGTTGAGCCCACGCGAGCTCCTTTCGGCATGGTGCAGCAATACTCGAATTCCTCAAATAGATGCCAAAATGATTCGCGATTTAAAAAAATTGATATGAGTGAGATTCAAACAAGATCGTGCTCAGTAATACAGGATCGAGTTGCACTGTGGAAGAAGCATGCTTGGGGATGTCTTTCAAGTAGTTGTAACGCTCGGGGTCGGGGAAGTGGCGATGGCTTTAGGTCGAGGCGCGCGCGTGTAGGTGGAAGCTAGTGCTTAAGTTTGGAGTGGAGGGTCACATTTTTTCTCTGGAGCCGGAGTTTGTGGTTCGTCGGTGGTGAAGAGGGTTTATCGAGAAGGTGGGTGAATTCACAGCTGTGCGATGGAGCTGCCTGAGTTCGCATATTAGTGTGGGTACTCAATTTTGGTTGAAGTAAGGTATAAACCCATTTTTAATTTTTAATTCTATGTATATATATGTATAGATTAGGAATATATAATACCTCAACTTACTGGTTAAGATTTAAAAATATATACTGATAGGGTTTTGGAAAAAAATATGTAGGAATTTATATAAACTTTGATTTATACAGATTATTTTTGGTACATGCAGTTTCAAGAAAATAAGGTAAAATAAATATATAGTTTTGAAAAAATTTATTTATTAGAATTTATATATATGTGTGTGTGTGTGTGTGATTTTGGATAATATGTAAGAATTTTGAAATGTTGAAGATTTTATTTAAAAAGTTTGATTTTTGAATCTATATAAGTTATTTTATAAGTACATATATAGTTTCAAATGAAAGAATAAATATACATATATATGTGTATATTTTCACGTAATGCTTAATTTTAAAAATACATATTAAGGTGATTAACTTATTTAATAATTTTAGTTACTAAAAGATTTTTAAAAGGGAAGTAATTAGTTTAAAATAAATTATTAGTTAAGTCAAATTATTAAATGGAAATTAAATTGTTCGATTATTTCAAATATTAATAAACCCTACAAATGTTTATACAAGGACAAATCTAAAAGAAAGCAAGTCGAATTAGAAGTGGGTTGTAGATAAAATAAAGATGAGTTAATCTCACTCATTTGATTACCCTTTGAATTTAAATATTTAAATTTAAATTATTGGTTGTTTGCTTGAATCGATAATTTATTATCAGCATGGACGTGATATTTTATATATGGTGTGTGTGTGCGTTGGAGTGATTAATTTCCCGTATTATATAGCGAATGAGACCCTATGCGCCCACATAATAGCGGATTACCCTTTTATACCGCGATATCCCCCTCGATGTGGGATTGGTATTATTATATTATTCTACTATTTGTGGATGCAGGGAAATAGGTTGGAGGGATCCAACTGGATTCCTCAAAAATGTTGAAATTGTTTCATATTCTGTGATATGATTTATTTGATAATCTTTGATAGATTATATTGGTAATTGAAAATAGTAAATGCTATAGTTTGACTAAATGTATTCTGGGTATATTGAGATATCAAAAATATAAAAATTGAATTTTTTGAAGGTAAATAAAAAAAGAGGATTTTAAGTAAAATAATTTTAGGGAATTGGATAAATTAAAAGAACGAATTGAAAAGGATAAAAAGTTGATTTTAAAATACTATCAAATAAATTCCAAGTATGGGAAAAGGATTTTTGAATAAATAAAGGTAAATGAATTTTGAGAACTTAAGTTACATTGTTTAAAATATTGAAGAATTTATTTTAAATTCTGGAATTAAAATGGTTTGGAGAAATAAAGGGAAATTTTTTAAATTAAATATCAGATTAATATTTCATATTTAAATAATTTTTTTTAAAATCTAAATAAAGGAGTGAATATGGAATCAATGGATTTTGAAATAAATTTGGATAAGCAAAGGAATTATTTTAAAATAGAGTTGGTTTTGGAAATCGATTTGAAAACCGACCAAGTGTTAAAACTGTGATTAAAGGAGAATGAGATTGTGAAATGTATAAACTCGGTTTATAAATAAAGTGAAATATTTATCAGCGGATAAATTTGAAGTATAAATTCATGGTGGGAATTTATAAGGAAAGGGTGATTTTTTTTAAAAATAAATAGTGGTTTTATTTTTCTAAAGTGTTAAAGGAAATTTACGGGATTGGGACGTAAATTAATTGGGATAAATCGAGCAGGATTTATAAAGGATTAGATGGACTATATTGGAATGGAAAGTATATTTTCCTGAAAAAAACCAAGTATATTTTCAAAGCAGATTTTTAAGTATAAATTAAAAGTTTTAAAGTTGTTTTAAAAAGAATGTTTTTGAGAAATTTTTCATTTAAGTTATTTAAATTTTTAAAAGTAAATATTTATTATGTTAGTTATAGTAGTAATTATTTTAAAGGTTTAATTGGTATTATGATTAAAAGATAATATTAAATATTTATATTTTACAATGTAGCTTTATTTTTAAAAGTAGTTTGGTTAAAGTTTTTATTTGAAAGATTAGTTTAGAATTTCATAATCTTCATTTTGAATAAAGTCTTTTAAGTAGTTTTCTATTTTAAGTGTTTTGAAGTATATTTTTGGATAAAGTGATTTAAAATATTTAAAAATCTAAAGTACTAATACTTGGTGATTTTTAGTGGAAATAAGGCAATTGGGTGGAAATTTATTCCGCAAGAGAAAAAGTGATTTGAAAACCATTTTCAAAGGGTTGAAGTGCAGAAAAATATCTTGCGAAGAGATTTTGAAATAAATAATTTAGAAATTTTTTAAGGTTGATGGTTTTTTGTGGATGTTATATGATAGTTAAATAACCGACTATCAATATTGGCCAATGAGTTGATCGTTTCGAAGAGACCGGGATCGAGATTAATTTTTCAAAAATCACTTCGATCTAGTTTGAACGTTTTCGTGAGGAAGACAAGAACTTGGAGTCGAAGATGGAGCAGTGAAGCACAAGGGCCAATCGCATTCTAAAATGGATTTAGTAGGAGTAGTGCGTTTGGTTCCGTTCGCGCCCGGAACGAACTTGTATGGATGAATGCTATCAGAACATCGTCAGGAGGACGATGAGCATTCTAAGTAAATGTGTTCTAAAAAGGTAACGCATAGCCTCGAACCTCATCAACCGGGAATGGCTAAAACAGGGGAGGTGCAGCAAGGCTAAGTGGCTAGCAACCAATTAGAGTAAGATCATTCCTGTCTAAATGTCCATTTTTATTCGACTCTGTGGGTAGTTGCTGATCCCAACCGCGGGTGATCTTATTCAGACTATCCAGTAAGGGGTAGCTCAAGTCTTGTGTAGCAGGGGATCAAGGTGGATCCTTGGTACGGTGATCTAAACCACGTACTACCGGGCGGTACCCCAGTAGCCCTTTCATTGATGGAAATACAATCTCCAATAAGAGCCTTCAGACTTGTTTGTATACCTATTATGCTGGAATTTAATGAATGTAACAATTTCGGCTATTTGAATAAGTATTTGTATATAGACACTACCATAATATTAGAGGAGTTGATAAGAAATGTTTTGGTTATCATAAGGTAAAAACCCGACATGTTTATTTGTGGCGTGGTCTTACGAGATATCTTTGATTTTTAAAGGATTTTGAAAACTTTAATAATCCAATTGAGTGTGTTTTATCTCATGCTGGTTGTACAGACTGACTCGGGTATTGTTTTATTATAATGCTCGGGTCAAACCGAGTATTATAAAATGTAGGAATGGATGCTGTAGAGCTCAGGAGATGAGCTGGATGGCGAGAAGTAGCACACGTACTTGATGTATATTCCGTTGTGCAGTCTAAGCTGTATATTCAGCTTTGGGAGGACAAGTTATTATAACTGTCCTGAATTGTGATGTTGATTTGTGTTGTACTCTAATAATGTAATGTATAAACTGTTACAGATTCTTTTGTAATAAAAAATCTGTTGTTATCTATTATATATTGTTCCGCTGTGATTGTGAGATTCTGGTATTGTTTTCTATTTTCTTCTTCTACCTTCTTCTTCTTTCCCTTACAGTTTGGTTTTTCGACATTGGATTGATCGGCATTAATACAGTGGACTTAGTGATGTCGATTTTTGGGCATCGAAAAATCAGATTGTCACATTACTCCTAACTAATTAAACTTCTAATTAATTAAACTCCTAATTAATTACAACTTCCTTTATTAATTAGTATGCCATTATTAACTAAAAGTTCATTTATTAATTAATAATCATTTCTTAGTAAAAAATTCCTTTATTAATTAATACTCCTTTATTAGTGAAAATTTTCTTTCTTAATTAATACTCTTTTATTACTTGTGTGTATATATATATGTATGTATATATATAATTTCTCTTATAAAAAAATATACTTGTATTCAAGTATTTCACCATATATTTATGTTCTTTTCAATACTCCAAAACGTATTCATATACTTATCTCAATGGTATAAGTATATTCACAAATCACTTAACAAGATTTACTTACTTTAAAACATAACCAAAGATGTTAAAAACAAATGTCATTCAAACATTGTTACTATAAATCCCTTACCTTTTGTACTTTAAACGTACACTTTTTCTATCTTCCATAGTTTTCATTACCTTTAAAATTCCATTATTAAAGGTCCAAGTATATCCAAACTCATTTAATTGTATTTTTCCACTTTAAAATATAATTTAAAGGTTTAAAAACAAATGTTACCAAAGCATTATTTACTACAAATCCAAAATATTTCATACTTAACCATTATCTTTAGAACTCTTTTTAAAGATCTAATTACATTTATAAGGGTTTAAGACATGTGTTACTTAAACATTGTCCCAACAAACCCAAAAACATTTCATATTTAATCATTATCTTCAAAACTTGCTTTTTTAAAGATTTAGTTATACTTACAAGGATTAAAGACAAGTGTTACTTAAACATTAACACGACAAACCCAAACTATTTACTTATAATTTTCCTTAAAGTATCCCTTATTAAAGTCCTAATTATATTCCTAATTATGGTTCTAATTATAGTCCTAATTATATTCCTAAGTGTGATTAATAAGGGTTAAAAAAATGTTACTTAAACATTGTTAACTACAACCCAAATTCGTTCACCTATATTATTTGGTCAAGTTCAAAGTTGACTAATCAACTATCTAATTCCAAAAACGACCGCTTATAGAGATCAGGATTCGTATATTTAACATGTTTCTGACATTCCCAACTTAGCTATTCCTTGATCAAGAGGGAAACAGGTAGGTTAGAGTACTATTGCTTTTATCCCTACTTGAACATCAATCTTAACTCTAACAAATATATAAGCCTACTTCGTCGGCTTTTAGTGTTCGGTATAGTATTAATAAATTTCCATAAACAAGTTTAACAAACGCACGCTTATGCCACTAAGCACTTTTAGACTACATTGTAAAACATTTGTTCATAATTTAAAAACCGTTTAAGATGTATATATGTATGTATGTATACTAATTTATTTATAAGATAAAATATTTAATGTTAAAAACCATTTAAAAAGCTATTACGTTACATAAGCATCTATTTATTTTAATAAAATATTTAACTAATTGTTTTAAAACTAAATATATTAAAAAATAGTAAGTACTTATAATATTTTTTGAACATTTATTTAAAATATTACATAGAAATACTTATTTTATAATTCATTTTAAAACTTCAAAAGAACATGTTTTCTTTTATAAAAATAAACCTCTTATTTTTATAATTAATAATAAGTTACTAAAAATGTACAAAAATTTCAAACCACTTTTAAAATATTCTAATATATGTTAGAAAATATTTTTAAAAATATTAGAGAAGAATACTTAAGTTTTTATAGTCATTTTAAGACATTTAAAGTTGAGAATAGAAATTATAGCATTTGAAAAGCTCTATCTTTGAGTGCTATAATATGCTCTAAAACAGGGAGCTTACTATTAAACTTTTTAGAGTCCAGTTTTTAAAGCAACTACTATACTCATAATACGACTCAAATATGGTGAGAATCCCTCAAAGATATGTCTAATTTTTTTTAGAGAAATTACCGAACACAAGGCAATTCCTAAGTGCTTCTATAGCAACTAGTCGCTATAAAACCATTTCAATTCAAGTCCATTTCAATTCAAAGCCCAACCAAACATTATGTGCTTTCTCTCAAGGCTATGCAATAAGCAATAAAAAGTTGTACAAGTTTGAAAACATCATTTACATATGCCATTTGCTTTCCAAAGCAAAAATCACAATCTAACAAAGCAATATAAAGTTGAGCACATTCATATAGTTCAAGCAAAAATCTAAGCACATCATTCTCATATAAATGGTGAGTAAACTCACCCATACATAAGCAAAAAACCAACCTTAAGCCATCACCAAGCTTCCATCTTCCTTCCTCAACCAAGCAACCACCAAAACCACCCCTATCTTCCATTTGCTCACGACCTAAGGCCGTTTTTCCCGTAGGGTGCTCACGGCCATGACTTCAATGGGATAGTTCCTAATCTTCAAGCCAAAGATGCTAAAAGGTGATGTTATGATGTTATAAGGCTCACATTAAAGTTTGGTAAGAATTTGAGGTGTTTTGAGTTGTTTAGAGCTAAGAAATTTTATGAAGATGATAGAAATAAAGAGCTAGTTTTAATTTGCTAAAAATGCAAAAGGGTTTCTATGTGATGTAAGGCTAGTTATATAAGCTTCAAGTGGTAACCTCACTCTCAATATCCTCTCAAATTCACGGCCAATAAAACTCAACCTCCTCCCCCTCCCACCAAACTCACACAACCATGCCTTGGAAAAAGTCTTCCATGATTCCCTCTTTGGTCTCTCCTTAAATCACTCCTCCTTGTCCCTTTCTAGAAACTTCTATAACGAACCCAATTATTCATGAAACAAAGTTTTTTTAAAGTTACTAATGTCTATTTAGGTAAATTAGATAACCTCAAAAGAGTTATAACAATTTATATTAAATAAAAAGTTGTTTACATATAAAGCGATTTCCGGTCGCATTATCGGTTTTTTTCGAACTACATATTTTTGTAAATATTTTTCGAAAACAAGTTTACCATCATTAGTTATTAACTAAAAGTGGGTTAACAAGATTATTAATTCAATTTAATCCTATTCAATTCATGATTTAAATGTTTAAATAGTTTAGATATTTAAATACAAAGTGTCTGAAATTCTGGGTCATTAAAGTCTCCCCCACTTAGAATATTTTGTCTCCAAAATTCCAACATAAGTAACCAAAAGAGACAATCACACATTAATAATTAACGGTTTTACAATCATTAGCAAACATAGCTTATGATTTGCCTATGTTAGAAAACATTCTTATCTCACAACAATGATAAATGTAACGACCCTGAATTTTAGGCATTCCAATTTGGAATATTTATTTGATTTTAAATATTGAAAAGTTAATTTTATAAGTTAAATAACCTGAATTTCTAATGTAATGGTTATTTCAAATATTTGGAATTGTTTAAATTATTAATGTGAATAAAATATGATTTTGAAAGCTGATTCAAAATTCTATTTGAATAAGAATGAAGATAGTAAACTTTTAAATTTGAATAAAAGTGATTAGATAGATTTTTGTAATAATCATTTTAATTAACCTGTGAAAATGGCCTTTTGGGATATTGTCTCGGATTTCGACGAAACCAGTGCCATTGGATCCATAATAGTAATGCCGTCGAATTTTGCGACGATTAGATGTATCGTTTGGTCGTGCGAGTTCAAAATGCATAGAAATTAATTAAAGGAATTTAAATTTATATAATTTGATTTTGAAAAGCAATTTTTGTGTATGATCGAGCTGGGTCCTGATATTAGTTCAATTGTGTTCGGAATAAGGTATTATATATAGAATGCTAGGCAGCACACCTCGATTAGAGTTTAGAAATTTTTGAGGTGAATAGTGTTTAGATATTTATTTTGCTATAAATAGGACCCAAGCCCTCATTTTCCTGCCCAATAAAATCCTAGTCGCTAGAAAATGAAAGGCATCCAACGATCGAGATTTCTCCAACCGATGTAGGCGCTTTTAAGCCAAAGCCCCAACATGAAAGTCGAAGAGCTTAACTCTACGAACTCATCCGCGCAAGCCAATTATCGATCGGTGGTCCACGATGGCGGGATCTGGGACTTGAAATCGCAGCATTTTTTGGTAAAATCATGGCGATTAGTGGTTTTTCTGGTCATCGTACCACTAGTGATAGAGGCGAGGGAGTCAGGGCTAGCGACCAAGGTGATGCGGGGTGGTTCGATGGAGCATAGGCGAAGCGGTTTGACAGTAAAGGTCGAGGTAGTGTTTTCTCATTACCTGGACTATAAACGAAGGGTTTTGGGTTTCATTAATTGCAATAATCAAATGTTAATGATGTAATTAATTTAAATAATTATATTATTAAATTTTTGAATTTGTGTAATGTATAACTCTTTCATAAGATGTCGAAATTGAACGCGGTCAGTCGCATTGCACTCATTACAGCGGATACTACATTATGGAGTTTGATTGGAGTAGTTTGGAGTTATTGGAATTTGCACTAAGATCAAAAGTTAAAACCGGAATGTTTAAGAGATAATTGGAATTTTGGCGAGTTAAACTCACCTTTCTAGTCCACTTATTTTTTTTGTAAATATAGATATTTTTGTTGTTTCTGTTTGTTGCTTGTTTGGATGATTTACTATTGATTAGTTGGTTTGGATATATTCTCCATTAGAGCGGATGAGACCCTATTATATTCCAATATAAGAGCAGATGGCCCTTTGTATATGATCCTACCTCGAAGCAGTTGATTTATATTATTTAATTATATATTGTATGTGATGTAGAGGAATGGGTTAGAGGGATCCAACAGGATTCCTTACCAGTGTTGATTTTTATTTACACACACACACACACACACACACATATATATTATAACATGTAATTTGTGATGTAGGGGAACAGGCTGGAGGTATCCAACTAGATTCCTCACCTTATTGATTTTACTTTTCGTATATTGTGATATATGATGTGTTGGATGCCATATTTGATTACATTGATGTGATTTCCCTTATTTAGTGCTTTAGAAGCACTGAGCCTTATTTTTGGTATTTTAAAATACAATAAAATAATGATTTTGATTTAAAAGGTATTTCAAAGTGATTTTGAAAGTATATATGTTTTAATAGTTTTTAAATTATAAAAAGGAAGTAAATTATTCTAGTAAATTAAAAGCATGATTTTGGATATCTTAAATTAACTATTTTTGTGAAGTATGTTAAATATAGATTTTGAGTGGTTTTATATAAAATATTTATAAAGTAATAGATTTTAAACTGTGTTTTATAGATATTAGGAATGAATTTGTAATTGATAGTTATAAACAGATTTTGATAGTAAAATGAGTTTTTACAAAGGAATGGATTTATAGATGGAAATTTATAAATAAAGAGATTTTATAAAAAAAAAGTTTTATAAAATAGAAAAGGTATTTATAAACATAGTTTTATAAATATGGAAATGAATTATATTGAAATCTAAAATGGTTTGTAATGGTTTTTAAAACGGTTTAAAAGTAATGTTTTTAGAATAATAATTTCAAATGGAATTTATTGGTTTGAAATGTGATATAAAATGTGTTAAGTGATGAAAATATAGATTTCTACATTTATTATTGTGATAGACATTTTCGGGAAAGTTAGGAAGGCATGTATAATAATACTATTCTTGTAACGACCCGGTATTTTCAACCATTCGCATCCATTATAAGTGTATAGGTAGACACTCATGCCGGAATTGAATTGCTCAAAATACCGTGTTGTAAATAAAAATTTGGCAAATCTCAGAATATACAGTAAATAAAATCACAGATCACAGACACAGAGTATAAAAAATGTAGCGGAAGAAAAAGAGATAGTAGTTCATGAAGCTACCATATAAATATGAGATACATCAGAGTTAAATAAGATACAACAGAAGAGTAACAAGATACATCACTGAAACACTGGATACTGAAACAAAATAGAAGGCTGGATCTGCAAGGAAAGCTCCAACGCCGAAGGTGAATCTGAAATGCTAACTCACTCAATCTGACCCGAGCGTAAAGCAAAACACAAAACCCTCGAGTCAGGACATAAATACTTATAAACTGTAAATCAACTCAAGTGAACAGTAACAAAATGCATCAGTAACTTAAAGGATGCTTGGGACCGCCCATCCTCTAAGGATCCGTTAAACTATTTACTATGTAGTAATATACGCTATATACGGTAGTTTCTAATAAGTAAAGTATAATCATATAGAAAATAGCGTTAAGGGGATGAGGAACCTTAACGCGGTCGGATCTTTAAAACCAAAATTGTAGTGGGCTCGATATAAGGATATGACACGGCATGCGAGGCAATGCCAGGGTGGATACACCGTTTGCACTCCCGGACCGGTGGTGACGGCAAGCCAGCAGTTTCCGCCCACCTCGAACAATACCCCCGAATCAAAGTGGCGCCACCGAATCGAATCACAACAGTAATAGAATAGTTTCCGATGGAGCATGCTCGATGAAAGGGTGCGACCCTTTGTGTAGCCCGGTATAGCTCCTGGTTTAGTCATATATGCCAACTCACGGGAGTTGGGTCCACGTAATATACCTCGAGAACGTCGCCACCATCCTACTTCATTCTGGAATCTCCACCACGTACACAGTTGTTAAAGTGGTTTTCGGTATTGTCCGGCTATAAGACAATATCCGATTCCGGTCTCTTTAACAACCAATCGTTATTATAACCCATGGATATTTATTTCAAATAATTTATACTTTCAAGACCAAAATATCATACTCATTTCAAAACAATATCACAATTGTATCATTTCCATTTCAAAAATAATTCAATCTTATATCATTCAAATAAAACCCAAATTTTCAAATCATTGAATATTTCTTTAAATTTATTAACTTGAAATATTCCTTTAAATTATCATAGCATTTTGGAAATGTTACCTTAAGGAATCATAGTATTTTGGAAATGTTACCTTAAGGAATCATAGCATTTTTGGAATGTACTACTTTCCACTTTACATTGTATATAATCAAAGTATTTATAAGCTTAAAATTTTAACATGTCAATTTATCATAGCCTTATAGTTAAATAAACTTTCTTACTGTAATATACAATTTAAACCGAAATTCTTATGTTAAGTTAAAAGCACCTTATTAACTTACATTATTATTACAATAAAGAAACTTTATTATTTTAATCATTTAAAGTATGCCATTCACATAAATTAAAACTTGCTTATCAAATGTACGTTACCAACTTACATTTTATTATTACAGTAAGTAACATTTATCATTTTAATCAATTTAAAATACACCATTACATTGATTAAAATCTACGTGTCAAATGTACGTTTTAAATTTTATATTCCTATTACAATAATGAACATTTATTAATTTAAATCAATACCACACTACTTAAAACTTTACATGTTTCTTTCTTAATTAAAACTTTACATGTTCTTGCATTAATTAAAACTTTCATGTTCTCTCATTAATTAGGACTTTACACGTTTCTTTCATTAATTAAAAACTTATACGTTTCTTTCATTAATTTAAAACTTATACCTTTCTTTCGTTAATTAGGAATTTACATGTTCCTATCATTAATTAGAACACCATACGTTCTTTCATTAATTAAAACCTATATGTTTCTTTCATTAATTAAAACCTTATACGTTTCTTTCATTAATTAAAACCTATACGTTTCTTTCATAAATTAAAACCTATACGTTTTTTTCATAAATTAAAACCTATACGTTTCAGATTTATATTACCATTTTACAAATTTAACTAAACTTCCAGTTTATTTGATTAATTTAACATCTTTAGTTAAAACTCAAATTTCACATTTTCAAGTCAAGTTATATTTTAAAATTTCATTTTCAACAGTCATTTATTCAACCACTTAAATTTATAGAAAATCAATAATTCTTTAATAAATCACTTAAATTCAAATATAAATCAATTTATCATATTTACCATTTCCAAATAAAATTTAAGTCCATTTTATTCATGTAACTTAAATATCATTTTTAGTCAAAATTCCAAATTTCAAACATAAGTTATATTTCAAAATCCAGTTAATCCATTCATAAATTACATTTTTAACACATAGAAAAATCATAATTTATTTATTTTAAAACCTTTCAAAATCTATTTAAATCAAATTTCATAATTTTATATTTTTAAAATACTTAAAATATTCAAAGCACTTTATAGAATAACCACGGGTCTGTATATAGTTTTCTAACCTAGGTCAAGTGATACGGATATGTATCATTTCAATCCGCAGTTTAAAAGGTAAAAATCCGGGTTCTGTCATTTCAAACCCGCAATCCCAAGTTTAAATAAATAATAAAATAACTCAGGCCTATCATTTCAGCCCATAATGATTTTTTATCCTAACAGGGAACTTGCAGTGTGATCATATACAGAAATAATATAAACAATGTCAATATCACAATATACAGTCATGTATCAGATGTCAGGTGAAAATTAACAGTTTTAACATGGTAATAACATGGTAATAACACGGCATAGCATATCATATGATCATCATTAACTTGCATAAACATTTTACATTACTAAACACTTGTCATCAATCCACTTTTCATAAGTATATATGTCAGAGTGAGAAAGACTCACTTTTTTCAAAGCTAGAAACCAAAACAACATACAAGCACGACTCCAAAGGCACGACAAGCACGATTTGAATTGAATGAATGGAAAGCCTTGATGATGATCTTGTATACAACAAATAAACAAGACCATATAAACATATGCATACAATATAATGATTTGTTGAACAATAGAAAAGTAGAAGCAACAAATGACATTACCAAGCTTTTCAACCACTTTTAAAATAGACTATAACTTCAAAACAAGGGTGACAAAACAAATTTTGTTCATTTCTTTTTTTTTTCCAGAACATGGGCCAGTGGAATAATAGATTATAACTTCAAAAATACAAAGTGACAAGAGCAACTTTTTTTCATTTCCCTTTTTTTTTTCAAAACAAGGCTCAGTGGCAATATTACTTCAAAAACAAAATACAAAGGTGACAAAAATGGAACTTTTTTTTCATTCTTTTTTTCTCAAACAAGGCTCGGTGGTCTGGCATGGGTAGGGTCGGAAAAATATGGTGAATGGCCAAGCACGGTGGCAGGCAATAGGATAAAGCAAAACAATGAAAGGAGAACAAATGAAATAAAACAAGAGTGAAAAGAAGAAAGAAAGAAAAAAGAGAAAAAAAATGAAAGGAAAAGCATGCGCCGGTTCATACCTTCAGGAGATGCTCACGCAAATTTTGATGGAAGCAAAATGAATAATTTGTGGTATGAAACTTTTGAACATGAAATATATATTAACATTTTCTCACTAATTTATGTAGAGGGCAGGCAAGAGTAAAATGCTTGAATGGTAGAGGCAATTTAATTCTATCCAATATGTGGAAACGTATGGGAGGCAAGAGGGAAAGAAATAATTCACACACGAAAATGATTTAAGGCAAGATTTGAGCAAGATTTTGGATTCTCAAAAGAGAATATACGGCTGAAAACTTTGCATTGTTAACGCAAGAAAAAAATCAAATAGATAACGAAAAGGCAAGAGCAACAATTAAATATATGCCCAAAGTAACATATAAATTATTTTGTTTCTCTTATTAAATAAATTTAAAATACTAACGTTTCTATTAGGAAAAATAAACCATCACTTTAAACCAAAATTTAATAGCTATTATACCATAATTAATAACATTTGATTTAGCTTCATCCAATTGATTGTTAAATATAAAATTAAGAAACAGATGTAAACATATGTAAAAGAAATGTAAAGTTTATTTCCCGTTTCACACTAATTATTACTAACTTTTTTTTTAAAAAAGTATACAACAAACCTGACCAAAACAAAAGTGAAACAAATGTTACACAATTGTATACAGTTCAAGATGAAAATTTTGCCTTTAGAATTATAAAATTTAGAATTTCTATTAAAGTTACACTTTTTATCCAAATCAAATTTTCAAACATTGTTTATTTTTATTTGGACAAATGATCAGAAATCATTTCAAGAAAATTTCCAAAATTAGATTTTTAAGAAAACAAAAGCCAAAGTCTTTAAATAAATGAAAAAAATTAAATTTTTAAACTTTTAAAATTTTAAGTTGAAAGTCACAGTTTGACTATTTTGACCAAAATCAGCATTTCAGGCAAATATTCAACTTATACAAGTTTGGAATTATAACTCATAAAAATCAAGATTATATTTAAATAATAAATTTAATCATTTCAAATAAGTAAAATAAGTTTTTAAATCAAAATCTTACATTAAAAATAATTAAAATATACAATAAAATAATTACAAAATACAGGGTTGTTACAATTCTTATAGTAAATAATTTCTGAAAGGTATGGGATTTATATGTATAATTAGTCGAATCCCTATACTAGTGTTTTTGGGTTGTGGTAAAGATGTTTTATGCAACATTAGTTTTGACACAATAAAATATGTTTCGACCCTTTATTGTGGAATACACGTGTAAAGACCCGTATTTTTTATTATTAAAACTATTAAATTTAATAAGATTTTGAAATTAATTTAGAAATCAATGAAATTTAATGTAATTAAATATTGCAGTTAATATGAGTTAAGACGATAAATGTAGAATATGAATGCAATAAAATGTAAACTAATGTTAATTATATTCATAAGGTATATGTTGATTCAATAATAAGAGTGTAAATCAGAATAAAAGAATATGATTAAAATGAAAATATAATTAACTGGGTTTTATTACAGTTGTAACTGAACGCTAGAATTAGTGCAATATTTAACTATTGGATTTAACATGGAAATTTTATTTTAGAAGATTATAAATTCCTGTTTAATCAAGAATGATAAAATTGTTAACTTTTAGGTTTTAGTTTAAAAGTGATTAAATTTATTTTTAATTAATAGTTTATTTAATTAACGTGAAAATTAGCATTTTTGCCACTATCTCGGATTTTGATGATACCAGTTTAATCGGATCCATAGTAGTGAATTATTGTAGGATTTCAAGTTTCGTAGCGATCGGACTTATCTTTTGATCTTGCGAGCTCGAAACGCATAGAAATCCATTAAAAGAATTTAAATGAATATAATTTGATTTTGGCAGCTAACTTCTATATACAATGGAATTAAGGTTCGAAACTTGTTCCATTGTGTTTAAAAATTTTGAAAACCTATATTTTGATATATGGGATGACCTACTTTCGTTTCGAGAATGAAACGGGTTTACAGGTCGTTGTTATCGTTTCAACCCAATTCGATATGTCTATTCATTCTTATTCATCTCTATCTAAATGGATATTTTCTGAAACCCTAGCTGTCTGTTCCAATTTTTGTACGTACTTCTCATCTGCTTCTTTCTCCTTTCCAATGGCTGACAACCCAAGCTCCAAATTTCCAATTTAAAAATCAAATTAAAAATTTAAACTCCTCAAAACCTATAGAATTATATATGTTGGAAAGCTCTCGACGAGCGTAATCCACATCTACTGTTCATTTTTGCAATTGAGTCATGGTTTGGCTAGGAATTAGTGATTTAGTCTCGGTCGTCCATTGTAGGGTTTGCTTTTCGATGGTGGGTCTTCGTTGATAGGGCGATCAGATATTGCTATGACATAGAGGAGGCTTAGGCGAGTCGATCCATGTGGTTCGGTGTGTTAGATGGTACAAGAATTCAGCAAAATTGGCTTTGAAGTGGCGGCTGCGAGATTGCATGGCATAGCCGGAGTTGATGGCACACAGCCTAGTGGTGCGGCTTTGGGTGAAGGGGACGGTGGCGTCGTTAGATCTGGTGATGGTGGCTTGCTGGTGGCATGGCGTCAAGGTGAAAAGGGGCGGCGGCTGTAGCATTGTCGCATTCATACGCGATCTAGGGTTAGAGGAGGTATGTTTATTTACGTAATTGCCCTCGTTTAAAATTTAAATTTAAATTTTCAAACTTATAACATTAATAGCTTTTTCATACGAGCTCGGATTTGGACGCGGTTTCTTTCGTTATAATCATATCGAAATTTTGGATGATATGAAACAGTTTTGGTTGATTTCTGTGATTTTTTGAATTTTGGGCTTTATTTGGATTTTGAATTGACTGCAAATCAAAGGTCAATGATTTAACCCACTCACAAATAATAAACCTTCTTATGTTAGTTGAATTAAATTTATGATGCGATAAGAATATTATTGGTTCCTATTTGGTAGTCTAATTTGATATTTAATTTAATTTGAATTTATAGTGAACTAAATTGCTATTTAAATTAATATTGAATTTAAATTGTTGGTTAAATACCTAATAATGATAACCAGTTAATTGTTGTGATTTATTGGATAGTTGAATGTTGATTGTGATGGATGTTTATTTGTTGGCATTTTGGATGATTGGATGTTTATATCCCTGTTACCACTATGGGTTGAAATGATACATACTTGAATGATCTTATAGATTAGGGAAAATCTTATTGGGTTAAAATGATAAACCCGAGCGATTTTATTGATATGAAAAATTTTGATTTGGGATACAGGTTGAAACGATATATACCCGAGAAATTTAACTATTTGCGTTGAAATGATACATACCGATTCACGTGACCATAAGGTAAAAATTTATATACGAACACCATTGGTCGGTTTTAAATTATTTTCAAAATGGTAAATTATTTTTTATTTTTAAATTTGGTTTTTAAAATTCAACTTAATGATTTTATTTAAAAATATTTGGAAAATAATTCATTTTATATGTTTTAAAGCTCAAATTATAAGTTAATATATAGTTTTAAATGTAAATTTAAGATTTTAACTTATAATTTTACTTAGTTTTAAATATATTTTAAAATAGTTTAAAATTTTAGTTTAATAAAATATTTAATATAGTTTTAATATATATATATATATAAATTTAATTTAATATAATAAATATAGTTTTGATTTAAGATAATAAATATAGACTTTTATAACAATTTTAATAGATAAATTTTTTAGAATTTTGTAAAAGGTTTTGTAAGGAATTTATAAAAGTTTTGTAAGAGATTTTATAATGGATTTTGTAAAAGGATCTTATAAAGGATTTTTATAAAGGATTTTTATAAAAGATTTTATTTATAAAGGAGTTATAAAGGTTTTAAAATATTTTATAAAGGGTTTTATAAAAGAATTTGTGTAAAGAGATCTAGAAGCATTTTAAAGGAATTTGCGTAGAGGTTTATGAAAGGAGAAGAGTTATAAACTGTTTTGAAATTTATAAATAGCTTTATAAATAGTTTTAAAGCATATAAATAGTTTATAAATGGTTTAAAAGAGATTTATAAATTATTTTCAAAATTTATTGAAAGAAACCTTCCTTGGTATTTATGAATATGTTTATACTTTTGGAATAAGTATATGTATATCTTGATATCAAGCTATAAAATATTTTCTGGATGTATTATTAAAAATGTTTTATAAAATGACCACGGTGTGAAAAATATAACGATTGTTTGTTAAAGAGACCGAGGTTGGATATTGTCATACTCTCTGCCAATTCTGAAACCACTTTAACAACTGTGCACGTGGTGGAGAATCTAGAATGAAGTAGGATGGTTTGGCAAACGCTACTGGTATGAGGTAAGAACACAGCCCTGACCTTCGGGTCAGCTTGATATGACTAAAACAGGAACTATCCCAGGCTAAGTGAGGTCCCTTCTCCGATCAGACATGCTTCTTTGATACCATATCTGTTACTTTGTGATTGATTGGTGGCCACCCTCGATTTGATTATGGGAGTATGTTCTCAAGTGGGCGGTAGTAGCTATTTTGTGTTACCACCAGTCCGGGCATGCAAAACGGTAGAATCCTACCCTGGTCATTGCCTCGCATGCCTTGTCATATGCCTTATCAAGCCCATTACGATTTTAGTTTGTGTCGTACCTATGGAGTGCTTCCTGATAGCCCTCCGGTTTGGTGGAGTTTACAGTACTGTATAGACTACGACATTTATAAAAACGTGTTAAGGGGGAAATGGGTAACGCCTTAACGCTATTTTAATACTTTACTTTACTGATAGTCACTACATATATAGCATATATTACTACATATAAATAGTTTAACGGATCCTTAGGAGATGGAAAATCCAAAAACATCTCTTAAGTTATCGCACACACGTTATACACTGAAAAGGAGGTGTAAAATCTCATAAACATCTCTAAAGCCATTACACTCATATTTATTATTGTTGATTTAACTTACGTAAGATCTTTTAGTTCTGACTCGAGTGTTTTGTCTTTTCATTATGCTCAAGTCAGTCTGGGCTTTACAGTGTTCAGGACTCTATTTCTGGAGGACGAGGATGGAATTTGGTATATATTATATTATTATTAAATTTTTTGCTGCATCATTATTGCATGTCATTGTTTGTACTCTGATTGTTGTAAAAATTGTGTAATCAAATGTATATTATAAAATAATTTTATGGACTGTTTATTTGAGTATAATATTTTGTCATTCCGTTTTGAGATTCCGTGTTTTATTTTTCCTTCTTTTATCTTATTTTCTTTTTTACCCCATTGACAATCCTCCATTTTGAACAGTTTGAGTTGACATGTGTGGTTTATTGTCGATTTAAACCATCCAAAAAGGTGGGTCATTACAGTTGGTATCAGAGCCGGGTTTAGCGATAACCTAAGCTTTGCAGTGTTTGACGCATTAGAGATAAGGTTAATAATACCCTAGAATGAGTATGAGTGTATATATATGAGAGAGCGTATTTGTTAGTGCTACAAAAATATTTTGTAAGGTGTTAATTTGTTTTGTTGAGTGTTTATGAATTCTGTTCGGTGCATAGGAAGCTATGGCATCGATAGGGATTTCTGAACACTTAATAGGGCATACCGACACATTTATTTTTAAAATATAGGTAAATGAAATAATTTTAGCTAGTATTATATTTTGTACATAAAAGAATAAATTTTATAAGAGGGATATAGTAGTATGTGATATGTTTGTTTGTTCGGAAGTGAAATTTTATAAATATTAATTGCAAAATTGGATTTACAAATAAAGTAAATATGAATTGGAAATATAAGAACTTAAGTTCCAGGATTTTGGAATTGGTTTTCAAAGATTTTGGAATATAATATTAGTATTATTTGGAAGCATTTTTGGATATAAATATTTTCAATGTTATTTTAAAGAAATGTTTAAAAGAATTTTAAATGAAATAAATTCTGTACACCCCTCTTCTACCGCTGAAAAATAATTTGGGTGATGATCGCAACATCATCGGCGTTCATTTTCGAGTTTCAAAGTGGAAAGACCAGGGTAGTAGCTTTGCTACACATTTGTCTTGATAAACAAATTTTAATTTTATTTTCATAAGTATGATTTGATATATATATATATATATGAGATATGAATATATATATATATATATTATTTCAAAATGATCCGAAATGAACCCAGTATTTAGTTCTTAAGTTCCTGTTAAATTAATGATTTTCAGTTGTAGAAAAAAAGTGAAATTTTAATAGTTGGAAACTTCTAAAATGAAAAGAAAAATAAGAAATTACAAGCCAAGTTATTAATGAAAATGTAAAGAAATTGGAGATTTTTCACTTGTAAATTAAAGGGTAATGAAATTTAGAAGATGTATATTATTGAATTCTTTTGCTAACTAAAATGAATAAGATAAATTTGTATAACACTCAATTACATTCTAGAAACATATATAAAACTTACCTAAAATATTTATAAGTTGAAATGTTAATATGAATATGTAATAGAATTTATTCAAGTAAAACTTAAGTAATGGAGTTATGTCTACAAATAAGAATTATGACGTACAAGAAATATTTTAACATAAGTTAATATTTTGAAATGCTAGTAGTTAAATTAAAAAAAGCAAATACTGTTTAAGTAAATAATTATAAACTTAAGAAAATGACTAAAATGATTCATTGATGAATATTAATAATAAAATGGATATCAAGGTTATAGGCAAATAATAAATGCGAAATAAACTGAAATGAAATATGCATAATACTTTAATAATGGATTCATTGACGATTTCAAATATTGAATGAGAAATAAGTTGTGTAAGTAACGAAGGAAAATTAATAAAAGATAATTATTGTATGAACGATTAAAACAAAGAAAAGTAAAATAATGATGTGAAAAGAAACCAATAGAATAAAATTAAATAATATTTAAAATTCTTTGTTGTTTTAGCTGATGAGAAGTTTGGGAAATGATACTTCAATTTGTTTAAGGATGTATGAATAATCTATTAAGTAATTAGCTAAGGCTGTTGAGCATAAGGTACACTTGATAGTTATTTACTATCTGTGTACGATGAAAAGTTTCTGAACCTAAACAAACTATTAGTTTGATTGATGTGGAAGTATGACAGACACTTTGATTTTATATAATGGTTGTACTATTTTGTTTGCATGTGACTATTGTTGTGTTGTTTGTATTATTAATTGGAACAATTAAAATATTACGCTTTTACATAATTTCAACTCTTTTGGATTATGTAAGTGAGATATAGGTTCATGGAAGCAATAACTACTGCTTTTGGTTTCATAAATCAGTTGTTTGCCTGACAAATAGGTATATTTTCGGATTACGGTTTTGGAATGATATTTTATTGTTTTTCCCATGGTTTGAGATGTTTTAAGATATATATATATTATAATTATTGATATTATTATTTTTCCAGACCTATCCTCGCAAAGGAGAATCTGCCCAAAAAATTCGTAAATTTAAGATCTAGAATTTTTTTGAAAAGTTGCATTATTTTCAAATTCTTATTAAACTAAATTATGCAAATTTAAATGTTTATAAATATAATAATTTGAATAAAATTATATCAAGTTTCTTAATCCTTTCTTTTTCTTTTTCGAGGACGAAAAGTTGGAGTGGGGGAGAGTGTAACGACCCGTATTTTTGATAATTAAGACTACTAAATTATATAAGATTATAAAATTTAATATTGTGAGAAATTAGAATGTATGGTTTATTAATGAGGAAAATAATTAGTATATGATGTAATAGTGTTGTTGAATGTTTTTGACAACTATTTTAATGTTCAATCGAAATAATTGTAAAGCTAATTTGGTTATAACTGTAAATAAGGAATAAATTAAATGTTAAATTTAATGTTGAAATTATATGTTATAAATTGGAATAGGTTTATTATGGAATATGAAATTAATCAATCAGTACGTAAATTTATTAGCTTCTGTTTGTAAATAATAAATTTAGAAATGTGTTTGGATTACTATTATATGACAATTGTATTATTTATTTTATTATTTAATCTGGTTGTAATTAACTTAGAAATCAATGAAATTTAATGTAATTAAATATTGCAACTAATATGAGTTAAGATGATAACTCTAGAATATGAATGCAATAAAATGTAAACTAATGTTAATTATATTCATAAGGTAAATGTAGATTCAATAATAAGAGTGTAAATCGAAAAAAAGAATTTGATTGAAATCAAAATATAATTAACTGGGTTTTATTACAGTTGTAACTGAACGCTAGAATTAGTGCAATATTTGAATACTGGATTTAACGTGGAAAAATTATTTTAAAAGATTGTAAATTCATGTTTAATAAAGAACGATAAAATTATTAACTTTTAAATTTTAGTTTAAAAGTGCTTAAATTGATTTTGGATTAATAATTTATTTAATTAATGTGAAAATTAGCCATTTTGGCCACTATCTTGGATTTTGACGAAACCAGTTTCATCGGATCCATAATAGTGAATTAATGTAGGATTTCAAGTTTCGTAACGATCGGACTTATCATTTGATCTTGCGAGCTCGAAACGCGTAGAAATCAATTAAAAGAATTTAAATGAATATAATTTGATTTTGAAAGCTAACATCTATATACGATGGAAGTATGGTTTGAAACTAGTTCCATTGTATTTAAAAATATCAAAAACCAATAATTTGATATATGGGATGACCTACTTTCGTTTCGAGAATGAAACGGGCTTTTTAGGTTGTTGTTATCATTTCGACTCAATTCGATATGTCTGTTCGTTCTTATCCATCTCTATCTATATAAATGGATATTTTCTGAAACCTTAGCTGTATATTCCAATTTTTGTACATACTTCTCATCTATTCCTTCCTTCTTCCCAATGGTTGACAACCCAAACCCTAAATTTCCAATTTAAAAATCAAATCAAAAATTTGAACTCCTCAAAACCTATAGAGTTATATATAATTGGAAAGCTCTCGATGAGCGTAATCCACATCTGTTGTTTATTTTTGCAATCGAGTCTCGATTTGGCTAGAATAGTGATTTAGTCTCGGTCGTCCGTTGTAGGGTTTGCTTTTCGACGGTGGATCTTCGTCGATAGGATGATCGGACGTTGCTGCGACGTAGAGGAGGCTGAGGGGAGTCGATCCATGTGGTTTGCTGTGTCATATGGTGCACAAATTCACCAAAATTAGCTTCGAAGGGTTGGCAATGGCGAGATCGCATGGCATGGCTGGGGTTGATGGCGCGTAGCCTGGTGGTGCGGATTTGGCGAGGGGGACGGTGGCATCGTCAGATATGGTGATGGTGGCTTGCAGATGGCATGGCGTCAAGTTGAAAAGGGGCAGCGGTTGTAGCATTGTCGCGTTCATACGCGATCTAGGGTTATAGGAGGTAGGTATATTTACATAGTTTCCCTCGTTTAAAATTTAAATCAAAATTAAAATTTTCAAACTACTAACGTTAATAGCCTTTTCATACGAGCTCGGATTTGGACGCGGTTTCTTCCACTATGATCGTATCAAAATGTTTCCCAAGGAATTGGCCGGGCAACTTAGTACTCGGCCTCCCCTATCGTTCGGTCCAAGATGGAGCGTTCAGCATAAGATATCGTTCGGCCAAAGCGTTCGTCCGGATAGAAAACTCGCTCGGCCTTTAAGTGGTCGGCACCATAACGCTCGGCATACCCACTGCTCGGCCCAACTGGTTCGTCCGGCATCTCTTTGCAAACGTCATTCAGAAGTGTTCGGCCAATGGCATCGTTCGGCCAAAGGCCTCGCTCTGCCAAGGGCCTTGTTCGGCCAAAAGAATCGTTCAGCCAAAGGCTCGTTCGATCAAGATTGCGTTCGAACATCAAGCGCCCCGTTCGGCACCCAGGCCGTTTGGCATTATACCGTTCGGTTTCAAGGAGCGACCGGTATCCATGAAGACTCGGCATTCTCATTCGGCCTCCCGAGACGTTCGGCAATCAAGGATGGTTCGGCAATCAAGGACCGTTCGGCATTCTCCCCAGCATGCCCGGTCCGATCACTGCTCGGCCTACTCTTTCCCATAACAAACGTGTCATTTGGCATAAAAAGAATGGATCGGCACTCGACCGTTCGGCCTGCTCGGTTCGGCGTACAGGGCTTGTCCTATTTGGACCGAGTTATTCAACTATCAGGCCCACCAGGGAAGTCCAACCCACCTTTGTCTATAAATAGAGGGGCAGGGGCACAGAAAAAGGGGAGATTTTAGAGAACACTAGGGAGACTCTGCCATTTTCAAGACCCATTCCATACTTATTTCTTTTACTTTGAAATTGTATTCTAGTAACAAAAAAGGATTGTATCTGTAATCACCCATCAAGGAAATCAATGGAAATCAACTTCAAAGTGGATGTAGGCAGTTACGCCGAACCACTATAAATTTGGTGTTTTTGTTCTCTGCATTTAAATTTACACTCTATTCTCTGTTTTAATTTACTTTCTTCATTAATCTCTTTAAAAAATCTTTCTAAGGGTGTTAGTGACCAATTTTGGTGCTAACATTTGGTGCTTTCACTGAGAATTTGAATTCTCAGGCTATTAGGATCTACTTTGCAGCTACTGGATTGCATAAATCCCCCGAAGGAGATCCATAATCATCTATAAGGCATCTGTTGATTCTACTCAGAGTTACAACCAACAACTCTACCATGGGAAGACCACGAACTAGATCAACCTCTCAAAATGCAGATGCCCACGAAACCGCTAGTGTGCAACAACTGGGAACTAACAATCAACAAGCGATTCGGGGTGTAGGGCCCTCCCACCAAAACCAAGCAGAAGTTGTTTCCCAAGCAGAATTCAATGACCTGATAAGAGAGCTTAAGGAAAGTAGAAAGCAACTTGCTGAGCAAATGCAAGCCAACGCTGACCTCATGACTCAGCTTACTCAGCAGCAGCATCAAAATGCTGGAGGAAGCCCTGTCCCTTACTCTGAAGATGATAGCTCGACTTCTGCCGATGAACCTCCTAGTCGTAAATGCCGTAAGGATGAAGATGCACATGCATGTGCTACTGATCGATCTGCTAGAGACCAAGACCCAAATCAGACGGGATATCAACCTGCGCGGTCCCGTGGAACGAAACCCAACCCCTCATCTTCCATACAAACCCCGGATTTGACGGCTATGGTCACGCAGTTGATGAAAGAAAACCAAGGTCTAACTAATGAAGATTGAGGAGTGTCTAAGAGTCATACTCCCTTTACGGATACCATTCTACAGGCCGAATACCCAAGAAAGTTCAGCATGCCCGCCATTCCCGCCTACGAAGGGAAGACTGACCCCAAGCAGCATGTGATGAGGTACAGATGGATGATGGATTCCGCAAGAGCTAATGACGCAACCAAGTGTAGGTGTTTCCCAATCACCTTGTATGGAATTGCCACTATGTGGTTCACTCGACTCCCGCTACGATCTATATGCAGCTTCGATGAATTAGCAATGAAATTCGTAGAACAATTCAGGATACACACCACTCGTCCAAAGGACGTGATGTCCTTATAAAGTGTAACACAAACTCCAGGAGAGTCATTGAAAGCATACCTGCAAAGGTTACATGTTGCTGCTACCGAGGTGAGCAATCCTAACTACCACGCGATTTTGATGGCAGTAATGGGTGGAGTGGATCCGGATTCTGAATTTGGAGATTGGTTGGTGGGGAAGCCCCCAGCTACGCTGGAACATTTTTATTCGAAAGCTCTATGAAGACCCGCAAATCCGTACTCTTTGAATATACACTAATCTCCATAGATTAACTCAAGATGAACAGAAATACGAATTCTCAATGTTTAAGAAAAAGAAAAAGACAGAAGAAGAGATAAGAAGATAGAACAGAACAGAGAAAAAAGAAAATAGAACGAAACAGAAAGAAAACAACAGAACAATATTAGAATCTCACAATTCGCAGCGGAACAACATATAATAAATAAATGAATAATCTTTAAACAAAGAACTATATCAGTTATTACATTTTATACATTACATTACATTACATTACATCATCAAAGTGTACAACAACAACAACAACAAAAAACAGCGGAAAAGAAATACTATATACTAGTAATACGCCATGCCATCCAGCTTGCCTCCAGCAACTCCTGAATTTCAGAATATCCTGATAAACCTTAACTCTTGACTGCCCGTGTGGAAATTGGTGGGCACCCAGAGTTTAGGAAGGAAAACAATAAACTCCGAGTCAGTCATGTGACTTGTGTGAGAACTCAAAATAGTTTATCTATCTTTGAAAACAAAATAGAGGAATATTTTTAAAGTCAATTCGAAATGCTTTTAAAAATGAGACTACCATAAGGCCTCCCGCACACACACACATGCAAATGCAGAATCGAAGGAGATTTCTTCCTATGATAGTCAAAGATGCTTGATACGCATTAAAAGAACATTTGATATTATTACTAGTGCATAGTGTAGAAAAAATTCATTTCGAAAATAAAGATATAAATCTTAGCCAGCATAGACATTTCGTACTTATGCCTACTATAGCTACCATGTTCAATAGCAGGTTACCGCCACATTCCATGGCACGTTATACAACTAAAACCGTACAAGATCGTATTGTTTCTTTGGATTTCCAACGAATGGTCAGGCCAAGGAACTTCCCATTGCCACATGAGAACGCCTCTGGAAGGACGTCCTCGAGAACCTAACCGGATCTCTGCCAACACAAGGCCGGGTTACCCCTAACTGGGTAACTACTGACACGAGTATGCCATCCCCCGGTCCTTTGGGACCTTTAACCGAGCGCTCGTAATCAACATCACACCAAATAATAAGTGTTTCAACATGAGTAAGCATCTGGGCTCCATACCATGATACCACCCTTTTCCAGAAGGAAATGCACATACCCTAAAGGGAGCTACCCCTCATAACCTTGCCGCATCTTTCCTGTTTTGACTATTCCGGGGTGTGAGGTTCGACGAAGTCTCGTCCACAAAGCCACGCTTTATACAAAAGCTGTGCTTTGGGTCAACAAATGATCATAGAAATGATCGCAAAGATAAGTGATCAAACAAATGATCATATCACAAATGATCAAACAATGATCATTTCACAGCAACACTCAGCATGTCACATTACCAAATTGGGAATATATTGCTAATAACCATCAACTACATAACCTCTGAGCTCGTATGTCTCAGAGAAGGGTGTTAAGCTAAGAGAATAAATTCTCCGCCACCAACAGAAATATATTTGAAAGAAATCAGCTTTATATCTCAATTTGTAATGTCAGACATACTATCCATACAAGTCTGTTCCGGGCTCGAACAGAACCGAAGGCACTTACAAAGAAGTCCTTGCAATCCGGATATCCACAATCCTGATCGGATTCCCCATCACATATGGAGAACTCTATATCGGAGAAACTCGGTGCAGAGTCAATCGACAGGTCATCCTATCGCTCTCGCAAATACCCGATCTTCAACACCGGTCATCAAATGCAATCCATAACGACGTACCACACTCTCGGAATGGGTTATACGACCCCAAGGTCCTTTCCCGGCTAACCCGAATAGTGAGCGCTTATTCAAAAATAAGTGTGGCATTCAAATTCAAACAAATCACAACAAATACCCATTCAAAGGTAAATATTGATAGTCGGTTATTGAACTATCAATGGATATGCACAACATCACCAGATTCCAAATAATTTTCCAAATTATTTATTTCCCAAAAATATCTTTACAAGATATATGTTTTCAATACTTCAAAAATAAATCAATATTTATTTTTAAACAAATTCCCCTTTCTTTTATAAATTCCATAGTGAATTTATATTTCACAATATCTACCGATATACGATTTTCAATAGGTTTCAAATATTCATTTTCAATTTATCTTCAAAAAAATAAATTCTCAAAATAATTACTTTATATTGGAAAACATTTCCATACTTATTTAATAAATAATTCTCAAATCCATTTATTTTCAACACTTGGAAAATATTCAACATACTTAAATCGAGATTAAGTATATATTTCATTTTTTTAAGAAAATCATTCTCTTAAACATATTTATTTGGGCCAAAACGAATGTTGCGTAAAACATCGTTACGACAACCCAAAATCACTAGTATAGGGATTCGAAATTAAAATAGATATATAAATCCCAATACTATACAAAACATTTCCTTTCGGAAATCATTTACTATAACAATAGTGTTATAGTCCACCATTTCCTTCTATTTCTCGAAAACGTCTATTTCAACAATGAATGTTGAAATCCATGGTTTCGAATCTCAACACATTTTGAAAACATCGTTAGATCGTTTAATTCTATTTAAAACATCACATCCAAAACAATTTCTTTAACATATTATTCACTATTCAAAAACGTGAATATACCTTGTTAACAAATTTCATCATTTCTATTCATTTTATTTTAAAGGATTATTCACTGTCTAAAACGTGAATATAACTCCATAAATAAGTTATAACAATTTATTTATCAAAATAAGTCGTTTGCGAATTTATAAAACAACGTTTATAAATTCCATTTCTATTTATTTTATAACAACTTCCTTTATAAGTCTCCTTTATTTACCTATTCAATTTAAAATTCAATTATAACCTAGAAGTTCATATTGTAAGTTAAATACTTATAATTTATTTGTTTTCAAAATCCTTCTTTTTAAACTTCCCAATATATAAATCTTATAACTTATAAGATTCATTTATTTATCCAAATCTATTCCTTTAATAACTTTATAAATTTATAAACCTACTGCTTATAAAATTCCATTTATAACTTCACCGTTTATAATTCTATAAATTTCATTCATTTTTGCAGTTCATTCACAATTCATTCTAACACTCATAAAAACTCGTTTTATAATTCAAATATTTTAATTTACAAATTGACAATTTATAAATCTTTTATATAAATCAATTTATATTATTATTTCAAAACGTCTTTAAAGTCCTTTATAATTTCATCATTTTTATTCATAAAATAATCAAATTTTATAAACCCTATTTTTAAACGTTTTACAATAAATTCAGAAATCACACTTTAAACCATTTTATATAATCATTAATCCCATATTTTCAAAAATTAACTTTTAACTGTATTTCTCAAAAATCATAATTTTTATAACATTAAAAATTATAACGTTATTTATTTATAATGGATCAATTCCAAAAAATATTTTATAAACGTATACTTTCAAAAATCACTTTTAAAAATCACTTTTAAAATTCCAAAATTTGGTCCAATGATGCTACATACCAAAGAGTCAATCACGACAACAACGATGTCATATATCGATATGATAATCAACGAATATCAAAATATCCATAATCAAATAAATACTGTTGAGGAATCCAGTTGGATCCCTCCAACCTGTTTTCCTGCCTCCAAAGATGTTAGCACAATACCAATTCTGTTCCAGTACGAAATTATCGCGGTATATGGGATTTAAAATATTATCCGCTTAATAGACGGCGCAATAGGGTCTCATCCGCTATATACTGCGGGAAATCAAATCCAAGTACATAAATAATACCAATTTCACTGTTTATGAAATATTCGCGGTATATGTTTTTAATTAATAACATCCGCTTACTAACGGCGCATAATGTCTATTTTTAACAATCAATAGATAACAATCATCATTCAAACATGCATTCAAGTATTTTAAATATAACTATTTAAAATTAAAATCGAAACCGATTCGATTGAGTGAGAAGTTCTCACCTTGATTTCAATTTCGTTTTAGTGATTTATTTCGAATAAAATTAAACGCGTGTTTAATTTTACCCAAAATTCTCACTAACTCCAAACGACTCCAATCCAATTCCATCGCGTAGTGCTCGTCCATACGATTCCAACGCAGCTGGTTTCACGCGTTTTTGACCTCGTATGAAAAAGATATGATTTTTCAAAGTTTCACGAATTTTTAATAAACTAATTTACAACAATTTATATTTTCTTTAACCTAAATTAGTCCAAGCCGTTGATCCATAATCCTGCAAATCCAAACCGTGCGTATCATCTTCCCCAACTCACGTTACCTACAGGTTATAACACGCGCAAGAACCCATCCATGTTTGAAACTAGGGTTAGATTTTGCTCCTTCATTTCTCGACGAGAGGCCGATCAGGAACCACCAATGCAAAGCTCGTCACAAACTCCACCACCACCTTCAATCATGATGAACTCGGCCCCCTCCCCACGCACAGAAACATGTGCGAACGTGGCCTATACACGGCCAAAATCGAGCCCCTACAACACTCAAATCTCGATCATCACCGTATAGATCTAAAGCCCTTCCAATGCTCTTCGATTTGCTAGTTGAAAGTTTTCAAAAATACTGAATGGATTGAAAGAAATTAAGGGGAGAGGATTGATAATTTTCGGCCATAGGTTTATTGGAGGTGGCGGCCTGCAGAAAATTGACCTAGGGTTTGATATTTTTTGCAAAAGTGAATTCTATATGTCCTTATATAGAAAATTCCAACGACACTATTCATCCCGGATTTTCCGAACTCCAAACGAAGCGTGCCGGTTGGCATTTCTAAGGTTTACCCCACGTTCCGAACACAATGGAACATGTTTCGGGAGCTAATTCGGTCATCTGTGCGAGTTATGGCAATAAACGTTCAATTTAAAATTAAACCGATTAAACGATTTTCTAGGCGTTTTAGCTTGCACCGGACAAACGGTAAATCCAATTGACATGAAATTTTAAACCATACAATAATATCACATTACGGATCCGATGAAACTTGTTTCGTTGAAATCCGAGACGGTTTGAAAAATGGCTATTTTAACTCGCCAAATTAATATTAAAACAATTTCGATGCGTTTCGAGCTGCCACGATCAAACGAAAACTCCGATTACTATGAAAATTGAAATCCGGTAATAACAAACTATTACAGATCCAATGGAACTAGTTTCGTCCAATTCTGAGACTGTTCGAAAAATGGCTAATTTCACTAGTCCATTAAATATTAAAATATTCAATTTTCAAAAATTAACTTTTAATTTGATTTTAAAAGTTCTAAAATATCGTTCTAACTCCAATATGACATAATAAAATTTTACAAATCAATTTTAATCATATTTAACCCAATTTTCAATTATTTCTGTATTTTCACATATTAAATTATCGATTTAATTTATCCAGTTAAATCCAATTATTCGAAATAAAATTTATTTGACTTATAAATTTCACTTATTAATATTTAAAATTAATTAAATATTCAAATTTTAATTAATAAAAATCCTGGGTCGTTACATACTTCCCCCCTTAAAAGAATTTCGTCCTCGAAATTACTAAGTAAGAAAAGTTACAGAATCCATTAACTTTCCCAAAATCTATAGTTAAATTTCTTACAATACTTTACTAAGTTTTCAAATCATACTTAGTTATCTTTTCAAAAACAATACTATTGTTTAACTTTCAACTCCAAATCAAAATTATAGTTTTCATAATTTTTCCCAAAAATATTCTAACGCCTTAAATTTTCGGAAAAATTCGCCATAGTCTCCTTTGCGCGGCTCGATCCGAAAAAAATGGCAGTATATATATCACAAATATACATCTCATCAAATGATGAGGCATCCCGCAGGGAAAAAAGTGTAAAAGTACAATATTTAATCCGAGATATGTACCTTATATTTTATTAGCGAGCATATACGGCTAATATAGCGCGAAAGCGAGCTCCAAATGCGAAGCAACGCGATCCGCACCTACTAAACACTCAACAAATAGATGAGAAACATGTATATAGACAATAGTATCGATATACAACATATAGCAACATAATAACTATATATGCCAACATAGCAAATGTAGTAAAAGCAATAAATTCAACCATCAACCCACTAGCATTCAACTAACATCCATAACCAATAAATATTCATTCATATTCTCATTAATATTCAATGAATTGGGTTTTCAATTTAATCACATTTGATTCATTAACAGTGGATGTTTTTACTAACATTCATTTTCAATTAGTTTATATTCACTAATTCATATTCAAGTTGGTTTACTTCCAAATCAAATTCACTTCTATTTAAGATTCACTTAACTTGCAATTGAATTTCAATTACTTTAGCTTTCAATTTCATTAACTCTTAATGAATTATATACAATCAACTAACAATCATATAACAACCAATGTATATTAATTACAACCAAATTCCTTTGCTTATTTTCATTTCATTCAATTATTCAACTTCCAATAACATAAGATTTTAATGAATTAACACTTACATTCATTATTTCATATCAATTATTTATATTTAATTGATTAACATTTAATCCATTCATTCAATTAATTCAATTGCTAAAGTTGAATTTCATTACATAACTCAAGTTCATATCTATCACTTAACTTTATTAATTTACTTTGATACCAATATCAACTTCATTAAATATCACTTAAGTTATATTCCATTTTATAAACATCACTTGGTTTTACTTAACTTAAATTCCCACTTATACATCAATTCAGATTCCAAATTCTAAAGTAAATTTCCATTTAGCTTTAAATTCATTTTTATTTACAACTCATATTCATAAATATACTCATATAGTTTCACTTCTTATATATATAAGATTTATTTCACAATTGTAAATCACTTTAAATATAATTCAATTCTTATAATTCTTTTGCTTATACAATTATTCTCTTATTTAGATTATTCAAACATCTTATTCAACAACCAAACAATCAACTTACATACACTTTAATAATTCTGAAAAATTATTTCTTTATATATAAAATATAATCAAGGTAAAATTATTTCATTTACCCAATTTAAAACAATATTGTGTCGAATTGTTCTGTACAAGTGTTTAGAGATCCCTATCAACAACGTTAATTACTCGTATTAACCAGAATCCATATACCACTCAACAAACCAATCATCACAATATAAAACAATTTTATATTCACTAACAAATACGCACTCATAGCTATTATTACACTCAAATTCATTCTAGAGTACTACTGACTCTATCTTTAATGAGTAATACCCAACAGAGCCATGGTTGTCGCTTAACCATATGCTCTGATACCACCTGTGAAGACCCGCAAATCCGTACTCCTTGAATATACACTAATCTCCATAGATTAACTCAAGATGAACAGAAATACGAATTCTCAATGTTTAAGAAAAAGAAAAAGACAGAAGAAGAGATAAGAAGATAGAACAGAATAGAGAAAAAAGAAAATAGAACGAAACAGAAAGAAAACAACAGAACAATATCAGAATCTCACAATTCGCAGCGGAACAACATATAATAAATAAATGAATAATCTTTAAACAAAGAACTATATTAGTTATTACATTTTATACATTACATTACATTACATTACATTACATTACATTACATTACATTACATTACATTACATTACATTACATCACATCATCAGAGAGTACAACAACAACAACAAACAGCGGAAAAGAAGTACTATATACTAGTAATACGCCATGCCATCCAGCTTGCCTCCAGCAACTCCTGAATTCCAGAATATCCTGATAAACCTTAACTCTTGACTGCCTATTTGGAAATTGGTGGGCACCCAGAGTTTAGGAAGGAAAACAATAAACTCCGAGTTAGCCATGTGACTGGTGTGAGAACTCAAAATAGTTTAATTATCTTTGATACAAAATAGAGGAATATTTTTAAAGTGAATTCGAAATGCTTTTAAAAATGAGACTACCATAAGTCCTCCCGCACACACACACATGCAAACGCAGAATCAGAGGAGATTTCTCCTTATGATAGTCAAAGATGCTTGATACGCATTAAAAGAACATTTGATATTATTACTAGTGCATAGTGTAGAAAAAATTCATTTCGAAAATAAAGATATAAATCTTAGCCAGCATAGACATTTCGCACTTATGCCTACTATAGCTACCATGTTCAATAGCAGGTTACCGCCACATTCCATGGCAGGTTATACAACTAAAACTGTACAAGATCGTATTGTTTCTTTGGATTTCCAACGAATGGTCAGGCCAAGGAACTTCCCATTGCCACATGAGAACGCCTCTGGAAGGACGTCCCCGAGAACCTAACCGGATCTCTGCAACACAAGGCCGAGTTACCCCTAACTGGGTAACTACTGACACGAGTATGCCATCCCCCGGTCCTTTGGGACCTTTAACCGAGCGCTCGTAATCAACATCACACCAAATAATAAGTGTTTCAACATGAGTAAGCATCTGGGCTCCATACCATGATACCACCCTTTTCCAGAAGGAAATGCACATACCCTAAAGGGAGCTACCCCTCATAACCTTGCCGCATCTTTCCTGTTTTGACCATTCCGGGGTGTGAGGTTCGACGAAGTCTCGTCCACAAAGCCACGCTTTATACAAAAGCTGTGCTTTGGGTCAACAAATGATCATAGAAATGATCGCAAAGATAAGTGATCAAACAAATGACCATATCACAAATGATCAAACAATGATCATTTCACAGCAACACTCAGCATGTCACACTACCAAATTGGGAATATATTGCTAATAACCATCAACTACATAACCTCTGAGCTCGTATGTCTCAGAGAAGGGTGTTAAGCTAAGAGAATAAATTCTCCGCCACTAACAGAAATATATTTGAAAGAAATCAGCTTTATATCTCAATTTGTAATGTCAGACATACTATCCATACAAGTCTGTTCCGGGCTCGAACAGAACCGAAGGCACTTACAAAGAAGTCCTTGCAATCCGGATATCCACAATCCTGATCGGATTCCCCATCATATATGGAGAACTCTATACCGGAGCAACTCGGTGCAGAGTCAATCGACAGGTCATCCTATCGCTCTCGCAAATACCCGGTCTTCAACACCGGTCATCAAATGCAATCCATAACGACGTATCACATACTCGGAATGGGTTATACGACCCCAAGGTCCTTTTCCGGCTAACCCGAATAGTGAGCGCTTATTCAAAAATAAGTGTGGCATTCAAATTCAAACAAATCACAACAAATACCCATTCAAAGGTAAATATCGATAGTCGGTTATTGAACTATCAATGGATATGCACAACATCACCAGATTCCAAATAATTTTCCATATTATTTATTTCCCAAAAATATCTTTACAAGATATATGTTTTCAATACTTCAAAAATAAATCAATATTTATTTTTAAACAAATTCCCCTTTCTTTTATAAATTCCATAGTCAATTTATATTTCACAATATCTACTGATATACGATTTTCAATAGGTTTTGAATATTCATTTTCAATTTGTCTTCAAAAAAATAAATTCTCAAAATATTTGCTTTATATTGGAAAACATTTCCATACTTATTTAATAAGTAATTCTCAAATCCATTTATTTTCAACACCTGGAAAATATTCAACATACTTAAATTGAGATTAAGTATATATTTCATTTTTTTAAGGAAATCATTCTCTTAAACATATTTATTTGCGCCAAAACGAATGTTGCGTAAAACATCGTTACGACAACCCAAAATCACTAATATAGGGATTCGAAACTAAAATAGATATATAAATCCCAAAACTATACAAAACATTTCCTTTCGGAAATCATTTACTATAACAACGGTGTTATAGTCCACCATTTCCTTCTATTTCTCGAAAACGTCTATTTCAACAATAAATGTTGAAATCTATGGTTTCGAATCTCAACACATTTTGAAAACATCGTTAGATCATTTTAATTCTATTTAAAACATCATATCCAAAACAATTTCTTTAACATATTATTCACTATTCAAAAACGTGAATATACCTTGTTAACAAATTTCATCCTTTCTATTCATTTTATTTTAAAGGATTATTCACTGTCTAAAACGTGAATATAACTCCATAAATAAGTTATAACAATTTACTTATCAAAATAAGTTGTTTACGAATTTATAAAACAACGTTTATAAATTCCATTTCTATTTATTTTATACAACTTCCTTTATAAGTCCCCTTTATTTACCTATTCAATTTAAAATTCAATTACAACTCAGAAGTTCATATTGTAAGTTAAATACTTATAATTTATTTGTTTACAAAATCCTTCTTTTTAAACTTCCCAATATATAAATCTTATAACTTATAAGATTCATTTATTTATCCAAATCTATTCCTTTAATAACTTTATAAATTTTATAAACCTACTGCTTATAAAATTCCATTTATAACTTCACCGTTTATAATTCTATAAATTTCTTTCATTTTTGAAGTTCATTCACAATTCATTCCAACACTCATAAAAACTCATTTTATAATTCAAATATTTTAATTTATAAATTGACAATTTATAAATCTTTTATATAAATCAATTTATATTATTATTTCAAAACGTCTTTAAAGTCCTTTATAATTTCATCATTTTTATTCATAAAATAATCAAATTTTATAAACCCTATTTTTAAACTTTTTACAATAAATTCAGAAATCCCAATTTAAACCATTTTATAAAATCATTAATCCCATATTTTCAAAAATTAACTTTTAACTGTATTTCTCAAAAATCATAATTTTTATAACATTAAAAATTATAACGTTATTTATTTATAATGGATCAATTCAAAAAAATATTTTATAAACGTATACTTTCAAAAATCACTTTTAAAAATCACTTTTAAAATTCCAAAATTTGGTCCAATGATACTACATACCAAATAGTCAATCACGACAACAACGATATCATATATCGATATGATAATCAACGAATATCAAAATATCCATAATCAAATAAATACTGTTGAGGAATCCAGTTGGATCCCTCCAACCTGTTTTCCTGCATCCAAAGATGTTAGCATAATACCAATTCTGTTCCAGTACGAAATTATCGTGGTATATGGGATTTAAAATATTATCCGCTTAATAGACGGCGCAATAGGGTCTCATCTGCTATATACTGTGGGAAATCAAATCCAAGTACATAAATAATACCAATTCCACTGTTTATGAAATATTCGCGGTATATGTTTTTAATAAATAACATCCACTTACTAACGGCGCATAATGTCTATTTTTAACAATCAATAGATAACAATCATCATTCAAACATGCATTCAAGTATTTTAAATATAACTATTTAAAATTAAAATCGAAACCGATTCGATTGAGTGAGAAGTTCTCACCTTGATTTCAATTTCGTTTTAGCGATTTATTTCGAATAAAATTAAACGCACGTTTAATTTTACCCAAAATTCTCACTTACTCCAAACGACTCCAATCCAATTCCATCGTGTAGTGCTCGTCCATACGATTCCAACGCAACTGGTTTCGCGCGTTTTTGACCTCGTATGAAAAAGATATGATTTTTCAAAGTTTCACGAATTTTTAATAAACTAATTTACAACAATTTATATTTTCTTTAACCTAAATTAGTCCAAGCCGTTGATCCATAATCTTGCAAATCCAAACCGTGTGTATCATCTTCCCCAACTCATGTTACCTACAGGTTATAACACGCGCAAGAACCCATCCATGTTCGAAACTAGGGTTAGATTTTGCTCCTTCATTTCTCGACGAGAGGCCGATCAGGAACCACCAATGCAAAGCTCGTCACAAACTCCACCACCACCTTCAATCATGATGAACTCGGCCCCCTCCTCACGCACAGAAACACGTGCGAACGTGGCCTATACACGGCCAAAATCGAGCCCCTACAACACTCAAATCTCGATCATCACCGTATAGATCTAAAGCCCTTCCAATGCTCTTCGATTTGCTAGTTGAAAGTTTTCAAAAATACTGAATGGATTGAAAGAAATTAAGGGGAGAAGATTGATAATTTTCGGCCATAGGTTTATTGGAGGTGGCGCCCTGCAGAAAATTGACCTAGGGTTTGATATTTTTTGCAAAAGTGAATTCTATATGTCCTTATATAGAAAATTCCAACGACACTATTCATCCCGGATTTTCCGAACTCCAAACGAAGCGTGCCGGTTGGCGTTTCTAAGGTTTATCCCGCGTTCCGAACACAATGGAACATGTTTCGGGAGCTAATTCGGTCATCTGTGCGAGTTATGGCAATAAACGTTCAATTTAAAATTAAACCGATTAAACGATTTTCTAGGCGTTTTAGCTTGCACCGGACAAACGATAAATCCAATTGACGCGAAATTTTAAACCATACAATAATATCACATTACGGATCCGATGAAACTTGTTTTGTCGAAATCCGAGACTGTTTGAAAAATGGCTATTTTAACTCGCCAAATTAATATTAAAACAATTTCGATGCGTTTCGAGCTGCCACGATCAAACGAAAACTCCGATTGCTACGAAAATTGAAATTCGGTAATAACAAACTATTACGGATCCAATGGAACTAGTTTCATCCAATTCTGAGACTGTTCGAAAAATGGCTAATTTCACTAGTCGATTAAATATTAAAATATTCAATTTTCAAAAATTAACTTTTAATTCGATTTTAAAAGTTCTGAAATATCGTTCTAACTCCAATATGACATAATAAAATTTTACAAATCAATTTTAATCATATTTAACCTAATTTTTAATTATTTCTGTATTTTCACATATTAAATTATCGATTTAATTTATCCAATTAAATCCAATTATTCGAAATAAAATTTATTTGGCTTATAAATTTCACTTATTAATATTTAAAATTAATTAAATATTCAAATTTTAATTAATAAAAAGGCTGGGTCATTACAAGCTCATCAGTTCATAAGAAGGGAGGAACCTCGGTGGACAAGGCGAGACAAGGCAACAGGTTCCGTTCAAGAGTCTGTGAAAAGTAACGCCATCGTGAAGCAAACCGGAAATAACCCTGGAAAAACTCAAGTTGACATCCAGAAAAAGCCCGGGCAGTCTAAAGGATCCGAAGGTGGAAACCCCGGAAAGAAAAAAGAGACAGGGAAATGGAAATCAAGAATTCCAACATACAATGAATACACCCCGTTGAACGCATCTCTTGAGAACATCTATCTATCAACTTGCAACACTTTCCAGTATAGGAAGCCACGTCCAAAGGAATCGGCAGAAGAATAGAAGCGGACCGGGAAGTATTGCCGTTTTCACGAGTCTTATGGGAACAATACAGAGGAGTGCAGACACCTTCATGACACCATAGAAAAACTAATTAGTCAAAAGAAGCTATAGGAATTTGTCAAAGACCCACAGGATGCCAGGCAAGAAACATCAGACCCTGGATGCGGGCCAGCCCCACACCAACCGGAACAACCTACTTGGACTGTGGGTAGATTGGTTATTAACACGATTGTTGGCGGACCTTAACCTGCAGACAAGAACTGGCAGGAGATGGAGCGATATGCTAACTCCTTAAGACATGCGGAGTATGAGTGTCATTCGAACGTGGAAGATGGGACTCCTGCAAAGCAGCAGCGCATGATGAATGACGATATCGTATTCAGGAACAGAGATGCGGGTAAGGTAGAGGCTCCTACCATTGACCCAATGGTCAAATCTGCGACCATCGGGCTGACATTCGTAAAGAGAATTCTAATCAATTGCGGAAGTTCCGTTAACATCATCTTCCGTAAGGTATACAACCAAATGAAGCCGGAAACCAAGGATTTGAAACCATCCAAGGCCAGAATCCATGGCTTTAATGGCGCAGCAACTGATGCAATGGGATATGTGGAGTTACCAGTTGAACTGGGACAAGGTGAACGTAGAAGGGTGCGAATCCTACCGTTTATAGTACTGGACGTTGATTCCCCGTACAATGTATTCTTGGGCCGTCCAGCCCTGGCGGAATTTAGGGCAGCTTTGGCCCTTTGGTGTTTGACGTTAAAATTTCCAACAGACAGGGGAGTTGGAGTGGTACATGGCGACCAAGCAACCGGCTGTGCATGCTATGTAGCTGAGCTCAGGGAGGCACGGCGTAGGGAGAAAGGAAAGGTTGCGGACAGCCCTGTCCGCATCCAAGGTTCTGACGATTGACAACTAGCGCCCGAGCCCTAGCTCGGGCGGCACTCTCGGATCCATAGAGACATAGATCCGAGAGACGATGATGGGGAATCCGGGGAAACAAATGCAGCACCGGCTGAACTAACCATCGACATCTCAGTTAGCCGCAGCGACCCATCACGAGTTCTTAAAATAGGATCATAGCTCGACCCCGTGGCGGCTGAGAATCTTACTGACTTCCTCCTAGCGAACCTTGATATTTTTTCTTGGACGCATTTTGATATGTGCGGGATTTCTCCTGCAATCGCGAGTCATATGTTGAACATTGACTCGAGACATGTTCCTGTGAAACAAAAAAGAGAGGCATGGACCTGGAGAGGTCCGCGACTCTCAAAGAGGAGGTGGACAAACTCAAAACCAACGGGTTCGTCCGCGACGCCCTCTACCCTGAATGGGTATCTAACCCGGTGTTAGTAAAAAAAGCGAATGGAAAATGGAGGACTTGTGTTGATTACTCCGACTTAAACAAGGCATGCCCGAAGGATAGTTTCCCGCTGCCAAGGATGGACCAACTCGTCGACTCAACTGTAAGACATTATTTACTATCATTTATGGACGTGTGCTCTGGTTACAATCAAATTCTGATGCACATCCCAGACCAAGAACACACCAGCTTTGTCACAAACGTGGGATTGTATTGCTATGTAGTAATGCCATTCAGATTGAAGAACGCAGGAGCGACTTATCAACGCCTGGTGAATCGAACGTTCAAAGACCAGATTGGTAAAACGATGGAAGTCTATGTGGATGACATGCTAGTGAAGTCACGGCAGTCGAACGACCACGTCTGAGGCCTAATAGAGATGTTTGACATACTCAGGCATTATGGAATGAAGATCAATCTGTTGAAGTGTTCATTCGGCGTAGCATCAGGAAAGTTTCTGGGATTCATTGTGAATGCCCGGAGAATTGAGGCTAACCCAGAGAAGATCTAGGTTATCCGAGATATACAAGTACCCAGAACCATAAAGCCGGTGCAAAGCCTGAATTGAAAAGTGGCTGCGCTAAGTCGATTCATATCCAGGGCTACACACAAGTGTATCCCCTTCTTCGACATTATAAAGAAAGGAAAAAGAAACTTCGAATGGACATCCGATTGCGAGGAAGCATTCCGGGCTCTGGAAAGGCACTCGGAAAGTCCTCCCATACTGTCCAAGTCGATAGACCACGAAACGTTGTATGTGTACTTGGCGGTATCCCAGCACGCTATCAGTACAGCCTTGGTCCGCGAGGAAGATCGGGTCCAGAAGTCGGTTTACTATGTCAGTAAGCGCTTGACAGGGGCGGAAAGAAATTATCCAAAGATTGAAAAACTAGCCTATTACTTGGTGATCGCATCACGCAAGCTTTGCCCCTACTTTCAGGCACACTCAATCGGTGTCTACACTGACCAAACCTTGCGACAGGTACTCCAACGACGGGAAACTTCCGGAAGATTGCTGAAATGGAATATTGAGTTAAGTCAGTTCGATATTGCCTATTTGCCGCGGAGGGCCATATAAGAACAAGCACTAGCTGACTTCATTGCTGAATTCACTGCGCTAGATGAACCGAGTAATCACAGAACCATACCCCCCATTCGATGGAAGATGTACACCGATGGGGCATCTAACGACCGTTGCTCGGGGGTATATATAATCCTCGTAGCTCCTGAAGACCGATCAATCTGCTACGATTTGAAGTTCGAGTTTGCAGCAACAAATAACGAAGCCGAATATGAAGCATTGATTGCTGGCTTGAGACTTGTTATTGAACTGGGAGTGAAGTCACTCGAAATCTTCTATGACTCGCAGCTAGTAGTATATCATGTGCGGGGAGACTATCAAGCAAGGGGACAGAGGCTTTTTTCTTACCTTGCTCGGGTTCAAGAGTTGCTGGCGCGTCTGGAATACTACGAGATCTTACACGTCCCCGCGAACGAAACAGAGAAGCCGATTCGTTGGCAAAATTTGCAAGCACTGGCGATGCACAGCAAATGGGATTGTTCCGTGTTGAGACCCTCCATGCTTCGAGATAGACGTGATGGAGATAGATTCCGTGTTAGAAACCGAACTTGAAAAGGAATCGTGGTTGACCCCAATCAAGCAGTACCTGCTACTAGGGGATTTGCCTGAAAAGAGAAGCGAAAGACGCCAAGTCCTCCGTAAAGCTTCACGTTATGTAATACAGGATGGGATAATGCATCGGAGGGGATTCTCGACCCCCTTGCTCCGGTGCGTGGCCCATGATGAGATAAAAAGGGTATTAAAGGAAGTCCATGAAGGAGAGTGCGGCGACCATACTGGGGGCAGACATTAGCAAAGAAGATCCTCCACTATGGATACTATTGGCCAACCGTGAATCGGGATGCTGCAGACTATGTGAGAAAGTGTGACAAATGCCAGATATACGCAAAAATTCCAAGAGCACCACCAACGGAACTTACACAAATGGTTAGTCCCTGTCCATTTGCAATGTGGGGGATTGACCTAATCGGCTCTTTTTGCGAAATACGCAATAGTAGCGGTCGATTACTTCACCAAGTGGGCAGAGGCGGAACCCTTGTCCACGATCATAACCAAGAAAGTCATTAATTTCATTGTACGAAATATCATATGTCGTTTTGGCCTTCCACGAACCATCATAACAGACAATGGAACTCAATTCGAAAGCAAGGAGTTCAAAGAATTTTGTCAGAGGTATGGCATTGAGAAAAGGTTTGCAGCAGTCGCTCACCGAAGGCAAATGGACAGGTAGAAGCCGTAAACAAAATAATCAAGTCCATATTGAAAAAGCGTTTGGAAAAGGCTAGAGGCAAGTGGGTAGATGAGCTCCCGACGGCACTTTGGGCCTATAGAACTACCCACAAGACCGCGACCGGCCACACTCCATTCGCATTGGCATATGGCACAGAAGCTGTCATACCCGTGGAACTTGAAGTTCCATCTCATCGGGTAACTCACTACGACCCTGCATCGAACCGGGATCTCTTATTGGAATCATTGGACTTTATTGATGAAAAACATGAAGAAGCCGATTTGAGAGCGGCCTCATATAGACATTGGGTCGCCAGATATTACAACGAAAAAGTCCAACCAAGAATCTTTGACGTGGGAGACCTTGTTTTGAAATGAGTTTTTCCAGCCTCATCTCATATGAACCCCGCATGGGAAGGTCCGTACGTCATCGAACGGAGGCTTGGAGAAGGAACTTTCAAGCTAGCGGCCGTCGATGGAGCGACACTCCCCCGAGCATGGAACAACGAGCACTTGCGACGTTATTACACTTAGTCTATTTCCTTCATGCCGTAGTTGCATTTATTTCCAGTACGTTTTCATTTCTAGTTCTTTGCATGTAATAAGACAATTTAGCTTGCTCTCATTAATAATGGCTTGAAGCCATCTTTTTTATGAATGATTAATGTTTCTGCGTAAGATAGTCCTGTGGCATTCGATTAAAATTATATTATTCTGTCTGGCGTAAGAACGCAATAAACGAATAAAAATCTCCAAGTCCCTGGAGTGCGGACTGGAGTACTCTAAGTCCCCGGAGCGTGGACTCGAGTATAAACGAATACAAATCTCCAAGTCCCCGGAGTGCGGACTGGAGTACTCTAAGTCCCTGGAGCGTGGACTCGAGTATAAACGAATAAAAATTTCCAAGTCCTCGGAGTGCGGACTGGAGTACTCTAAGTCCCCGGAGCGTGGACTCGAGTATAAACGAATAAAAATCTCCAAGTCCCCGAAGTGCGGGCTGGAGCACTCTAAGTCCCCGAGCGCGGACTCGAGTATAAACGAATAAAAATCTCCAAATCCCCGGATTGCGGACTGGAGTACTGTAAGTCCCCGGAGCGTGGACTCGAGTATAAACGAATAAAAATCTCCAAGTCCATAGAGTGCAGGCTGGAGTATCTAAGTCCCCGGAGCGTGGACTCGAGTATAAACGAATACAAATCTCCAAGTCCCCGGAGCGTTGACTCGAGTATAAATGAATAAAAATCTCCAAGTCCCCGGAGTGCAGGCTGGAGTATCTAAGTCCCCGGAGCGTGGACTCGAGTATAAACGAATACAAATCTCCAAGTCCCCAGAGTGCGGACTGGAGTACTCTAAGTCCCCGGAGCGTGGACTCGAGTATAAACGAATAAAAATCTCCAAGTCCCCGGAGTGCGGGCTGGAGTACTCTAAGTCCCCGGAGCACGGACTCGAGTATAAACAAGTAAAAATCTCCAAGTCCCCGGAGTGCGGGCTGGAGTACTCTAAGTCCCCGGAGCGTGGACTCGAATATAAAGGAATAAAAATCTCCAAGTCCCCGGAGTGCGGGCTGGAGTAATCTAAGTCCCCGGAGTGTGGACTCGAGTATAAACGAATAAAAATCTCCAAGTCCACGGAGTGCGGACTGGAGTACTCTAAGTCCCCGGAGCACGGACTCGAGTATGAACGAATAAAAATCTCCAAGTCCCCGGAGTGCGGACGGGAGTACTCTAAGTCCTCGGAGCACGGACTCGAGTATGAACGAATAAGAATCTCCAAGTTCCCAGAGTGCGGACTGGAATACTCTAAGTCCTTGAAATGCGGACTGGAGTACTCGAAGTCCCTGGAGCATGGACTCGAGTATAAACGGTAAAAATTCTTCTGGAATATTCCAAGTTCCCGTTGTGCAGATTAAAAAATAATTCTAAGTTCTTGAAGCATGGGAGGAAAACAAATAACTCTCAGAGAATCAACGGGCCGTGTGAAGACAAACCAAGAAGTCTATGGTACGCACAACAGCATGGATTCGAATCACGATCACAAGGAAAACTAAATAATAAGAATCTTTTGAAAAGATAGAAAAGGAAATTAAACTCTATTCAGGAAAGGTCTTCTGCTACAAGTACTCCAAAATTCGGAGTCAACAGTCTATCTATAAAAATTACAAGAAAATCATTACACGACTTAAATTGACTCTCGTTGAACGAGGACAGTAGTAATTTCTTGTGCTTCTTCAACTTCTTCCTGGACGACTCTTCCCCAGGGCATTTACCCTTGGAACCTTTCCTTGATGGAGGAGTAACAACTGAAGAAGTAGGGGGAACGCCCGAGGCTTGGACCTGCCAGGAACGATGACCTTCAATGGCTTGTTCAAGGGATCGTCCAGGTCCACCTCACGCGGCTCAACCTTGACCTTGGTTGTATCTCTTTTCTCTTTTTCGAGCCGCTCCTTCATGCTCAATTTAGATGTATGCTCAGAGGCGCCTGTGACTTCTATTTCATAACTCCCAGAGGAGGAATTGGTTTTGCCTTCGTCAAGCTCCCCGATCACTTGAGCATCTGGCCCAGGGACCTCACCAGCATGAGCACCCCCACCGGACTTTTCCACCTCTTTGGCGATATCGCTCCTCGGAGTGGGATCGGGGTCGGAACGACCTGCACAAAATCAGAAAAGATGGGCATTAGAATGCAATAGTACTTCACAAAGAATGACGACTTTCAAAATCTCAAAGTGGAAGGTTATCTACCAGGCCCTGGCAAACTCTCTGCCGTCAAAGGAGTTTCGCCCTCGAGGATGGGAGACAAAACATGAATGCCTAAGCCGGGGGCTTCCGGATCATAGCCAATGTGCTGTTCGAAGGGATCGAGTATCGGCCGACCAGCCGGCTGGGAAGGCACATGAACACGAGACTCGGCCCCGGATGGACCAGCGACAACTTCTTTCCCTTTTCTAGAGGGGGAGCCTTTGCAATAAAGGGCCTTGGCCGCTGATAGGTACGAAGGCTCATGTCCCTTCAGAAATTCTTTCATCAAATCCTCCTCGTCAACCTCCTCGACACCGCGCTCGACCTTCCTGATCTGAATTAAGGTTTCCCACGCCTCAAGCAACGATTCAAGATAGCCATCGCCCATAAAAGTTAAGTCACGGTGCATGAGCACGCGAGCGTTGAATTTGGCAATGAGAGGGTCGAACACGGTTTTCATCTCTTCTCTACCTTCCTCCCTGGTTGCCTCAAGATGGGAATCAATGTCCGTCAACGCCATCTTCTTGCCCTCTTCACGGGCCTCACTGTTTAACATCTCAAGCCTGGAAAGCTCGCCCTCAAGTTGTTCTTTTAAAAGTCGGGTGGCAACAATCTCGTCACAGTATCGCTGTGACTCTTCTTGGGTAGCCGCTTTCTCCTCTCTCTCTATGCGGAGAAGCACTTCAAGTTCCTTGACCCGAGTGCTGAGCGCATCCCTTTCCTTTTGAACGGAGTCCTTTTCCAAGGCCAAAGCCCCACATCGTTGAACCTCCTCGTCAAGCTCTTTCTTATGAGTTGATTCCAAGCAAGTGACGGCCTCAACAGTATCCCTGGCACTCCGATGGGCGGCCTCGATTTCAAATTTATAAGTGGCGATTTCTTCATCCTGGGCCTTAATGATGCTTTTTATCGTGGGTAGCCTCAAGTTTCAAACGGTCTATTTCATGTTGGCGCTCCATAGAGACTTCGGAAAGTTCCTCAGCTAGGTGAACGAACGTGTCATGTTGAACATAGACGTCGTTGGTACAGGCAATGATGTTCTGCTTAACATCTTCGGGTATAGGATGAATCACCGAAAGGAACTTCAACCCATCAAAGAAAATCTTGGGAAATGTGGCCTTGAGCTTGCTCAGTCTCTCTGATACTGTGGGATCCGATGCAGGAGCAGGAGGAGATGACTATGCAGGTTCACCCCTTCTATGAGAATCTGGGGACTATCGAGTGGAAGAAGAATTAGAACGTTGATCTTGAGGGATATCAGACTGTGACCTCTTGTAACCAGGCTGATCCTTGCTTTGCCTCGAATGAGAAGGGGGTGTCGGTGATGCTTGGGCTGGTAATACGGTTTCTTCCGAGATGATCAGTCCCAAGAATAAAGGTCCCCACCACCATCACCATCTCTATCTCGATGTCTCTCGGGACCTGAGTCCCGTCCGGACGGATGAAAAATAGAAGAACCACGGAGATGATCGAATCCGTGCGAGCGTCCCATGTCACCTGCACGAAATTCAAATAACAACGAGTTAGCAAGGAGAGATGTGACAACAAAAATTTAAGTGCGAATTAAAGTGCAAATGTTTGTGTGTGTCCTAGTGTTTCCCCCCGATGGACCAGTAGCCTTGCTAACAGGGGTTTTCTCTCCCTGACTTTGGATCGAAACGCCCACATCGCCTCTAAGGGGCGAATGGAACTTGAATGCCTCCGGATCGCCAAAATAATAGTTGAGCAGATCTTCCAGAATGGAAGGGTTCGAGTGGCCCTTTAGTGAACTTTTCACATGCTGTGAAGAAGCCTCCTTCTCTGCCAGGATGAGCGTAACTTTGAAAGTTCTTCCAACCTTCTACTTTCTAATCTTATATGTCAACGCATTTTTCCCTTTCGAAGGGGAAGATGACGTTTCAATATCTTGCACTTCGACCAGCGGATCGTGAGTAGGACCCACATTCTCACCTTGTGTTTCGGGTGCTTCGCCCTCTCTGATTTCCCCCTCCTCATGTGCATCGGGGGTGTGGTGTGACGACGATTCAGCCAACTTTTTCCCTTTACCGGATGTGGGCTTGGGGATGGAGACGCCCTCAAGAAGGCTCACCTGACGGCCTTCTGCTAACAGCCCGAACCTTGACAGTGACTCATTTGAAATGAGGATTCGGATGTCTCGTTCCTCGGCGGGAACAACCCTAATAGCCTCAACAGCCTCTGAATAGCCACGGCCCTCAGGACGTGGGTTGACATCTGAAAAAATGAAACAAGAGTTAGAAAAAGCATTACCTCAACCGAAATATGAGCATCGCTCTAAAAAGAAGACTTACTTCCTTCAACCCATCTCCTCGTGAAACCGGGGGGGGGGGGGGGGGGGGGGGGGGGCAGCGCACGTAGAACCATTCCTGTTTGTACAGGGAAAACTTGCTCCACGCTCCAGTTAGAATTTAGCACTTGTAGTGCGGCTCTAGGAACACGAAGGAGGGGCTATCTCTCCGCTTCTTGATCATATAAATATATCTGATGTCGCCGAGAGTTGGAGGCCTGAAGAAGACATCCATAAAAAGAAGGTAGGTCCCATAAATGAACGCATGACCGTTTGGGTGCAGCTGCGACGGGGCGACGTCTATGTATTGCAACACATCCCGCAGAAACAAATTGAATGGAGGCACGCTGCCCACCCAACACATAAACTTATTGCAGGCGGTGTATCCGACTGTGGGCAGGTGCGGACGATCACGACCCGACGGAACCAACATGTCGGCGAAAGGGATTCCGAGGATCGAACATATTCGCCGGAGCGCGGCTTCGTTAATCTTCGAAGCCTGTGAATCGATCAGATCATCCAAGAGAATCGTAGACTCCAGGGTGTCAGGAGCAAAATCATGAGTGGGGGAGGTCGACGGATTAGAAGTGTCCACGTCCCTTTGTTTGGAATACGGCCCGGGTCTGTCCGAGATTGTGGCGGAACTAGATTTTTTAGACATTTTTTGATGGAAATCGGTTCCTGCAGAGCACCTGTGTGAACTATACTTGAAAAATGATCGATGTCAGAATTAACAACACGAATAATCCCCCCACGTGGTGTGTGAACTAGTGCAATCAATCGTGTATAAGCATTGAAAATTTGGAAGTCGCAAGATTACTGATATAAAACTAAGCTTAACATCATCTCCTTCGAAGACCGTCATCGCTGACCGTCTCCAAAAGCCTTCCTTATGGCGATTACAGCTTCAGGTTCAGAAAACGTTAGAGGAAGTTATCCGATTACATCGAATTAAGTTCAGGTTTATATCTGTCGGGAAGGTTATCAGTCCAAATTAGTTCGATATACAAGTATGTGGAGTTCCTGTCCTTGTTCAGTTATGAAATTGGGCAAGGCAATTGTTTGATCGGTTTGAGTTATGTTCGGCCAATAGAATACGGTCGGCATTTATGTTTTGTTCGGCTAGGTATTGTTCAGCCATGACATTGTTCGGCATGTTTGGTCCGGCATTTATGCGTTGTTCAGTATACGAGTGTTCGGCCTTGGGATGGTTCGGCAGAGTATCGTTCGGCCTAACTATAGTTCGTGCTTGTTAGTGCTCGGCAGAGTATCGTTCGGCCAAAACACCATTCAGCCAAAACAACACTCAGCCTCCCCACTAACTCATGTTTCCTCCCTAACCTTCCATCCCATCATTCAGCCTATGGTGTGCCGTGCCGAACGATGGTTACGCCGAGCTTCAACGCTCGGCACGACCTTCGATTTTTCCTCTCCTCCACCATTCTTTTTCCCAAACCTCGTTCGACATGAGGGAACCGTGCCGAACCATAGTATCTCACCCAAACAACCCCTACGAATTATCATCCCTGACCATTTCTCCCTACCTCACATCGTTTGGCCTTGGAGATATCCTAATCGAAGTTTAGGTCCTCCACCCACGTAGCCCTTCCGACCACAGTTCTGATTTATGGACTTGGGCTACTAATCGAGACCTTTTTAATCAGGAAAAGGAGTCGGATAAAGGGATTTTACCTAGTTCGCGGATCGAGCTTTAGAAAGGATCGGGAGGACTTTAGAATATGATGATAGGGGTGGTTCGAAAGTTCAAGGTTGCAGAAGTGAAAGTAGGAAAAAAGGAGGAAGAAGAGGATGTCGGGTTTTATAAGGGAGAAGGAGAAGTTGAAGAGATTATGACCGGTTTTACCGGTCAAGGCGATATCGTTCGGCTATTTCGGTTCGTTCGGCCTGGGCTAACATGGAACGTTCGGCACTCGTCTTCGGCTGGATTGCTCGGCATATGAAGTCACTCGGTGTAACGTGGATCGTTCGGCCTTCGACAATGCGTTCGGCCAGGAGAATTATACAACCCCCAAGAGTGATGATCGAAGGTTCAGAGTGAAGCATGAAGGATATGTAATACAAAGCGTATCACGTTCGGTCACGCGATACACTTTGGGGGGCAAGTGTTTCCCAAGGAATTGGCCAGGCAACTTAGTACTCGGCCTCCCCTATCGTTCGGTCCAAGATGGAGCGTTCGGCATAAGATATCGTTCGGCCAAAGCGTTCGTCCGGACAGAAAACTCGCTCGGCCTTTAAGTGGTTCGGCACCATAATGCTCGGCATACCCACTGCTCGGCCCAACTGGTTCGTCCGGTATCTCTTTGCAAGCGTCATTCAGAAGCATTCGACCAAAGTCCTCGTTCGGCCAAAGGCCTCGCTCGGCCAAGGGCCTTGTTCGGCCAAAAGCATCGTTCGGCCAAAGGCTCGTTCGGTCAAGATTGCGTTCGAACATTAAGCGCCCCGTTCGGCATCCAGGTCGTTCGGCATTATACCGTTCGGTTTCAAGGAGCGACCGGCATCCATGAAGACTCGGCATTCTCATTCGGCCTCCCGAGACGTTCGGCAATCAAGGATGGTTCAACATTCTCCCCAGCACGCCCGGTTCGATCACTGCTCGGCCTACTCTTCCCCACAACAAAAGTGTCATTCGGCATAAAGAGAATGGATCGGCACTAGACCGTTCGGCCTGCTCGGTTCGACGTACAGAGCTTGTCCTATTTGGACCGAGTTATTCAGCTACCAGGCCCACCAGGGAAGTCCAAACCACCTTTGTCTATAAATAGAGGGGCACAGAAAAAGGGGAGATTTTAGAGAACACTGGGGAGACTCTGCCATTTTCAAGACTCATTCCAGACTTATTTCTTTTACTTTGCAATTGTATTCTAGTAACAAAACACGGATTGATCTATAATCACCCATCAAGGAAATCAATGGAAATCAACTTCAAAGTGGATGTAGGCAATTACGCCGAAACACTATAAATTTGGTGTTCTTGTTCTCTGCAATTAAGTTTACACTCTATTCTCTGTTTTAATTTACTTTCTTTATTAATCTCTCTACAAAATCTTTCTAAGGGTGTTAGTGAGCAATTTTGGTGCTAATTTCAGACGATATGAAATAGGTTTGGTTGATTTATGAGATTGTATGAATTTTGGGCTTTATTTGGATTTTTAATCGACTGTAAATCAAATGTCAATGATTTAACCCACTCACAAGTAATAACCTTCTTATGTTAGTTGACTTAAATTTATGATGCGATAAGAATATTATTGGTTCTTGTTTGGCAGTCTAATTTGACATTTAATTTAATTTGAATTTATATTGAACTAAATTTCCATTTAAATTAATATTGAATTTAAATTTTTAGTTAAATTCCTGATAATGATATCCAGTTAATTGTTGTGATTTATTGGCTAGTTGGATGTTGGTTGTGATGGATGTTTATATCCCTGTTATCACTATGGGTTGAAATGATACATAACCGAATGATCTTATAGATTAGGGAAAATCTTATTGGGTTGAAATGATAAACCTGAGCGATTTTATTGATTTGGAAATTGTTGATTCAGGATACATGTTGAAATGATATATACCCGGAAAATTTAACTATTTGGGTTTAAATGATTTGGAAAGCTCTCGGTGAGCGTAATCCACATTTGCTATTCAATTTTGCATCAAGTCTCAGTTTTGCTAGAAATTAGTGATTTAGTCTTGGCCGTATGTTGTAGGGTTTGCTTTTCGACGGTGGATCTTCGTCGATAGGATGATTGGATGTTGCTACGATGTAGAGGAGGCTGAGGCAAGTCGATCCATGTAGTTTGTGTCAGATAGTGCACGAATTTTCCAAAATTGGCTTTGAAGTGGTGGTAGTGGCGAGATTGCATGGCATGGTTGGAGTTGATGGCGCATAGCCTGGTTATGTGCTTTAGGCGCAGGGGACGGTGGCATCGTCAGATCTGGTGATGGTGGCTTGTAGGTGGCGTGGCGTCAAGGTGAAAGAGGGTAGTGGCTGTAGCTTTGTCGCGTTTGTACGTGATCTAGGGTTAGAAGACGTAAGTTTATTTACGTAATCGCCCTCATTTAAAATTTAAATTTAAAATTTTCAACTTCTAATGCTAATAGCGTTTTCATATGAGCTCGGATTTGAACGCGGTTTCTTCTGTTATGATCATATGGAAATTTTGGATGAAAAAAACTTGTTTGGTTGAATTTTGAGACTGTTCAAATTTTGGGATTTATTAGGATTTTGAATCGACTACAAATCAAAAGTCAGTGATTTAACCCACTCACAAATACTAAACCTTTTTATGTTAGTTGAATTATATTTGTGATGTGATAAGAATATTATTGGTTGCTGTTTGGTACTTTAATTTCACATTTTAATTTAATTTGAATTTATATTGAATTAAATTTTCATTCAAATTAATATTGAATTTAAACTGTTAGTTAATTACCCGATAACGATAACCGGTTAATTGTTGTGATTTATTCGCTGATTTGGATGTTGATTGCGATGGATGTTTATTTGTTGACATTTTGGAAGATCGGATGTTTATATCCCTGTTGTCACTATTGGTTGAAATGATACATATACGAATGATCTTATAGATTATGGAAAATCGTTACGGGTTGAAATGATATACCTGAGCGGTTTTATTGATTTGAAAATTGTTGATTAGGGATATGGGTTGAAATGATATATACCCGGGAAATTTAATTATTTGGGTTGAAATGATACATACCCAATCACTTAACCATAAGGTAGAAAATTATATATGGACACAGTTGGTCGGTTTTAAATTATTTTCAAAATGGTAAAGTATGTGTGAATTTTAAATTTGATTTTTAAAATTTAATTTAATGATTTTATTTATAGAAAAATACATTTGGAAAATAATTTATTTTATATGTTTTAAAGCCCAAATTATAAGCTAATATATGGTTTTAAATGTAATTTAATATTTTAACTTATAATTTTAATTAGTTTTAAATATATATTTTAAATGGCTTAAAATTTTAATTTAATAAAATATTTAATATAGTTTTAATATATATATATTAAATTTAATATATATATATATTAAATTTAATATAATAAATATAGTTTTGATTTAAGATAATAAATATAGACTTTTATAATAACTTTAATAGACAAAAGATTTTAGAATTTTGTAAAAGGTTATTTAAGGAATTTATAAAAGTTTTGTTAGAGATTTTACAATGGGTTTTGTAAAAGGATTTTATTATAGATTTTTATAATGGATTTTTATAAAAGATTTTTATTTATAAAGGAGTTATAAAGGTTTTAGAGGATTTTATAAAGGGTTTTATAAAAGAACTTGTGTAAAAGGATTTGGAAGCGTTTTAAAGGAATTTGCATAGAGGTTTGTGAAAGGGGAAGAGTTGTATACTGTTTTGGAATTTATAAATAACTTTATAAATGGTTTTGAAGTACATAAATAATTTATATATAGTTTAAGAGAGATTTATAAATTATTTTTGAAATTTATCGAATGAAACCTTTCTCGGTATTTATGAATATGTTTATACTTTGGAATAAGTATATGGATATCTTGATATGAAGGCATAAACCATTTTTTGTATTTATTATTAAAATTGTTTTATAAAATGACCACATATTGAAAAATATAACTATTGGTTGTTTAAGAGGCCGGTGTCGGATATTGTCATACTCTCTGCCAATTCCGAAACCACTTTAACAACTGTCCATATGGTGGAGAATCCATAACGAAGTAGGATGGTTCGGTGAACGCTATTGGTATGAGGTAAGAATACAGCCCTGATCTTCAGGTTAGCTTGATATGACTAAAACAAGAGTTATCCCAGGCCAAGTGAGGTCACTCCTCCGATGGGACATGCTTCTTCGATACCATATCTATTACTTTTTGATTGATTGGTGGCCACCCTCGATTTGATTATGGGAGTCTGTTCCGTGATGGGAGCTAGTAGCTGTTATGCGTTACCACTAGTCTGGGCATGCAAAACGGTACAATCCTACCTTGGGCATTGCCTCGCGAACTTGACATATGCCTAATCGATCCCGCTATGATTTTGGTTTGTATTGTACCTATGGAGTGCTCTCTGATAGCCCACCGGTTTGGTGGTGTTTACAGTACTGTATAGACTACGACTTTTTATAAAAATGTGTTAGAAGCGATATGGGTGACGCCTTAACGCAATACTTTATTGATAGACACTACATATATAGCGTATATTACATATAATAGTTTAACAGATCCTTAGGAGATTGAAGATCTCGAAACATCTCATAAGTTATCGCATGCACGTTATACACTGGATAGAAAGTGTAAAATCCCATAAACATCTCTGAAGCCATCACACTCATATTTACTGTAACTTACATAAGAACATTTAGTTCTGACTCGAGTGTTTTGTCATTTCATTACGCTCGGGTCAGTTTGGGCTTTTTAGTGTTGAAGACTCTATTTCTGGAGGACAAAGATGGAGTTTGGTATATATTATATTATTAGCATTTTTTCGCTGCATCATTATTATATGTCATTGTTTGTACTCTGATTGTTGTAAAAATTGTGTAATCAAATGTATGTAATAAAATAGTTTCGTGAACTGTTTATTTGAGTATTATATTTTGTTATTCCACTGTGAGATTCTGTGTTTTGTTTTTCCTTCTTTTATCCTATTTTCTTATTTACCCCATTGATAATCCTCCCTTTTGAATAGTTTGAGTTGACATGTGTGGTTTATTGTCAATTTAAACCGTCCATAAAGGTGGGTCATTACAATACAAATTGGTTCTTATGTCGTACTAAAGATTTAGTGGTATAGGGACATTGCCTTTTATGCTTAACACCTGTCTGGAGGCGTATGAACTCGGGAGTTGTATGTTTATAGAAATCTATTTAGCATGTCTCCAAAATGGTAATGTTATTAAATATACTTATACCATTGATATAAGCATATAGAAATGTTTTCCAAATATTGAATAGTTGAAATGGATTTGAGAATATATCTTTTTAAAGATATTTAGAGATAAATATCTAGAAAATAATTCAATTAATAAAATATTAATTAAATAGGCCCGAGGACTACTTATGTGCTAGATTGTATTTTTAGCCATTTTTGGTTCCTTGACTTTATGTGGGAACTGATTAGTCGTGCACTTAGTACGAGGCCAACTGAGTAGGCTTGATTATTGTTTAGTGTTAAGAATGATGATTCGAGTAGTGTGGAGTGACTATGGTACTCCAATCTATCGAGCTTCCTTCTTGATCGAAGGATAGCAAGTTGAAAATTGGAAATGTGATAAGTCCATGAGACATGGTTTCCGTATGAGTTTGAGGGTCATTCTTCGTTGTTGGTCTGGAAAGACCGGTATCTGATTTATCTGAAAACCACTTCGGATCAATATATGCATTCAAAAGTGCAGATTTGATTATGATGATTTTGAAGACGGAGATCTTTGTGATGAAGGACTTCTTGCCACTAGTCTTGCGGTTTAATATTATATATATGGTGGTAGTGGTGCTTAATTTTGAAAATATTTGATGCGAGGACTTCTCGTTACTAATCCTTAAGGTGATTCTCGACAGGATGTGGTAGGAGAGTACCTTTGGTTTGTCTTATTCCTATTCCTAGACGACTTGTATGGACAGACGTCTGACTGTGCATTTCCAAGACCACGTATATTGATCTCTACAAAGGTACATCTATTCAGTGATGTAGGAGGTATCTCTCTTACACTTAACACTCTTCTTTGAGACGTACAAGCTTAGAGGTTGTACATTTGTGGAAATCAATAGTGTATAGTTAGAAATGGAAATGTGGCATTCAAAGTGGAACCTATTATAACAAAGGCAAAGCATGGCTTTATGTGAAATAAAGCATGGCATTGTAGAAGTTAGACGTAGCCTCACGTACGGGCTTCACACCCCGAAGATGATACGGGTAATGTTGTGGTCTGATCTATATTTCGGGCTAGTAGTTCTATGAGTATGAAGGTAACAAGTGGAATATGGGCCTCAAGGCATTTATGCCTTATGGACAAGTATTGGAGGCTTAACGGAGAACGAGTATAGCCTACGAGTAATACGCCGCTCAATAATAGTGTATCCAACATAGTTCGAAGGCTTGGTTAAGATAAGTGAATAGCCACTGAGGTGTTAATTGTTTATGCAGGGATTTCGAAGGAAATAACCACTAGTTCCTATCATGTTGGAAATTTAATTCAAATAAGTTCTTTTGGACTTGATTGTAGAACCTACTTTGTAGGCCTAGTATGTTGGAATTTAATAATGTAACAATTTTAGCTAGTTTTTATATATTTACTTGGAAAGAATTTTCAAAACAATGTCAATAGAAATAGTATCAATTGTTTTAAGTATAAAAGTGTTTTGGTTATTGTAGGGTAAAAACCAATCCGTGTTTATGTTTGGTGTCGTCTTATGAGATATCATTATTTTGAAAAAGAAAAGTTTTTTGTAACTTCTATGAAATTTAGTTAAGATGTGTTTTCTCATGCTGGTTTACCAGACTGATCCGGATGTTCTTTCCTTTCAATTCTCAGGTCAAGCCGAGCATATTTACAAATTTAGATTTGGTGCTTTGGAGCTTTAACAAATGAGCTGGAGGACTTTAGGACATATTCCTGTATTTATTTATTTTTCTGCTGCATTATTTGTTTAAATTATCAGTATTAGTGAGGACAGATTGTTATAACTGTGTAGGCTTATGATTAGTTATTTGTGTACTGTAATTTGATGTACGTATATTATAGTCACTCTTTTGTAAAGATTATTGATCTATATTATATATTGTTCCGCTGCACTGAGAGATTCTGTGTTGTTTAGTTTTTTTCTTCTTCTCTTGTCTCTTCTTCTTTCTTTCCCATAACTATTCGCATCTTTTTCTTGGTTTGAGTTGGACACGTGTGGTGCAGGTTTATGGGTCATTATAGTTGGTATCAAAGCTTAGGTTTAGTGAGGTCCTAGGCTTTGGTTAGGTTCTCATTTTAGATAGAGTAAGTAATACCCTAGAATGAATTTGAGTACGTATATATATAAGCGTGTATTTGTTAGTGATATAAAAATGTTTTATATTGTGTTGATTGATCTGTTGAGTGGCTTAGGATTCTGGTCAATATGAGTAATTAATGTAACGACCCAAAATTTAAGCTCGGTAATTAATTAATGAATTAAATAAATAGTAATATAACTTTGTGAAATTATCAAAATTGAGCCACGGGAGTTGTACTATTTTGTCCGTGGTAATTTTGTGGTCAATTTCCATATATAGAACGTCAAAATATGAGCTAAGACAAAGAAGTTATGGAATAAACCAGAAACAAGAAAAAGAAGGAAAAAATTATATAGGGAAGGCCAACCCTCACCATAGCTAGGTCGACCATTTTGCAAATTTGTACGTGAGAATGCAATTCTTTTGCCCAGAGCGATTCGAACACGTCATTTTGCAAATTTAACTCCATCTCCTGCGTCTGTGCTTCCATCCGACGGTTCCTATCGAGCCTATGACATGGTTGCATTAGATTTAATCTCCAAATCCAATGGTTTGAGATCCATAAGTGCTACTATAAATAAGAACCTAGGCCTAGCTATTTTTCTCATTCAAATTTTCTCTATTTGGGTTCATTGCCTAAGGCGGGACCCTAAAAGGAATATTTTTCCAAGGAGAAGATCTTTTTAAATTAAATATTTTATACCCTTCAAGTGGATCTGGGAAGTCCAAAGAAAAGAGCTAAGGACCATATGTGAGTGTTTATTAATTATTTTAGATTTTTAAGTAAAATAATAGGGTTTCCAATAGTTGTAGTTTTCTACAATTTTGGGATAACCTTTATGCAAGTTTATTTTAAGTAAATATTAGACTTATTTTCTAGTCTATTTTATTTTCGTTATTCTATTTCAGTTATTTGCAATTATTTATTATTAATTATAGCCTTTTCTATTATTTATGGTTATTCACAGAATTTATAGTTATTTGCTGTCATTTACATTTTATTTACATCTATTCTACGTTTGGGATTTCTTCTATAATTGTCAGTTTCTTTTTAATTTCCCTTTTTTCATGAAAATGGAATAAATAGAATAGAATAAATCACAAATATGGACTAAATTATAAGAACACTGAATATACAGAAAATGGGATGTAAAATAAGAAAACTGTAATAAATTGGACTTAGACTGAAACAAGAAAATTTGAGATATTTTCAAGCTTAGTTATAACATATAATTTTAACTAAAAAGAAAAATTCTTATTTTTATACTTAGACCTTGGGTTAGGTTAATAAGCAGAATTATAACACACAGGTTATAATTAGAGATAACAGAAAAAGCTTATTTTAAGACTTAAATTAAGTTAATAAGCAAATAAAGCAGAAATAACAGAAGAGGCTTATTTTAATAAATTTAGATCTTGGATTAAGTTAATAAGCAAGATATAGAAGATCGGTATTATAGGCTCAACGAAGTAGTCCTTTACTGATATAGAAGATCTGTATTGTACGCCCAACGGGGTAGTCCTTTACAGATACAGAGACTTATTTTATACTAAGTTAATAAGCAAAGATAAATGTAAGACTCGTACCAGCAGCATTTCCTTTAGGACACGCTTATGCTGAAGTGGTGGCAAATAAGACGTCAATAAATAAAAGTTCAATTCATGGGGATTTGGACAAGGGGCATAGCTAGATTTTGTTTGTTATATAGGACCTGTACCAACAGCATTCCCTTTATTCATACATAGGTGGTCTTACAATAGCACAGGTGAGGAAAGGGCATGCTTATGTTGGAGCTGTGATAAATAAGAAGTCAACAGGAGGGAGTAACAGATAGCGCTAGCCTAATGGAGGTCGAGCGTGTGGCCTCGGTGCTGGTTGATAAGTCGTTATTGAGTTCCAAGCACTTAGTAGGTATCAATTTCACAGGGACCAATAGGGTCTAGTCCGCAGTAGTAGGTGTCTATTGCGTAGGCACCAACAAGGTCTAGTACGTATGTTTTGCATAGGGACCAAAAGGGTCTAGTCTGCATCTTTTGCATATGGGCCAATGGGTCTAATCTAGAGATAGAAGGCCGATCAAAGGGTAGAATTAGGACTTTAGCCTAATTAAAGTAGGATTAGGAATTTATCCTAATTAAAGCAGTTATCTAAGGAAAGTGCAAACAATCTAATCGAGCTATCTAAGCAAAGCAAACAGTTAAACCGCATTTTATTTCAGCTTTATCGTTTCCCTTATTTCCTTTATACTAGAACTGTTGCAAAGAATATTATCTTTACCTTGCTTAGGAATACTAGTAATTACTTTCATTCACCAAACTTTTAGTCTGACCCACTCCTCTATTTCCCTTCCCCCCATAGGCCAGCAGAGGCAGTGATAGTAGATTTTGGATTCCTTTGGAGGTTCAGCTGTGGAGATTTATCTTCATGTATTCTTCTTCTTTTCCAATTTTCTTTTTTTGGAGTTTGGATGTACTCGTACTGTTGAGAGGGATGGTTTTTTTATGTACTTTTGATATGACTAAGATGGTATTTTCTTTTCATAAGACATGCATTGGGTATTTTAAGACACCTTGTACATTTGGTTTTATGACTCTACTTTATAAAGTTTGATTTTGAATAATAAGATTTCTATTTAAATGTTTCCGCTGTTTTATTTATTTTGTTTTGTGAATCTTAGTCTCTGTAAGTTTTTAGCTATACCTACAACGCACCACATCTTTTAGTGTGCCTTTTCGGATATACTAAGGGGTATGGGGTGTTATGTCATTGATAGGGTTATCTAAACACTTGAACATGGAGATTGGACATGGTGCTATTTTGAAATTGGGTAAATGAAATAATTTTATCTTGGTTATATTTTATATATAAACGAATAATATTTAGAAATTGTTGTAGTATATATAGTGTGTTTAGTTGTTAATGAATCATAATATTTGATTATTATAATTTGTTGTTTGTTGTTTGTGTTCTAATAAAAGTTGTTTTATTATAATATAAACAACGATAAACAATTAAGAATTGGTTTTATATAACCAAAGTGAAATTATATACAGGAGAAATTTATAAATATGATTTGTAAATAAAAAAGGTTTAAAAGCTGAGAATGTAAGAATTTAAATCTCGGTGATTTTAAAAATTGTTTTTCAAAGTTTTAAAGAAATAATAATGATATTATTTTAGAAATTATTTTGTCTAGAAATATTTTTAAAAAGATTTAGAGGATAAAGAAAGCATTGAATTCACTTCACTCGTTGTAAATAATTCGGTTGATGACTGCAGCATCATCCATATTCATTTTTGAGCTTCTAAGCGATGGATTGCAACCGTTAGAGTTTTGTTTTGGTAAAAAATGTTTGTTTTAAAAAATTTAAAATAAAGTGAGATTTGATATACAAAGGGGTTATGTATATATATATATATATATATATATATGATTTCAAAATAATTTGAAATAAGAACATTATGACGAACCTGAATTTTGAACATTTGAAATTGAAATATTTAATTGATTTTAAATATTGGAAGTTATTTTAAACTTGAATTTCAATTTTAGCTATGAATTTAGCAATTAAATTATTGAATTTAATTTATTGAAATTGGGTAAAATTATGAATCTTCAGTTTTTAATATGATTAAAAAATGTTTTAAAGGCCTAGAAAACTCATATTGATAATACTAAAGGTGATAGAATTTTTAAAATTGAATTTGAAAGCGATTTTTTTAGTTCTGAATTTACATAGTTTAAATCGATATCTAAAAATAGCTTTTGAGGTACAGTCTCGAAATTCGATAGAACAAGTTCCATTGGATCCGTAATATTGTATTATTATCGAATTTAAATTTTCGTAGTATTTGGAGTGACCATTTGGCCGTACGATAAGAAAACGCACTGAAAATTTATATAGAAAATCCGATATTATAACTGGTCTGAAAACCTATCTTTTACATACGATCGAATTTGGACTCGGAACGTTTTCCATTTCGTTCGGAATAGGGGTTTAACATTATAAATGCCTGGTGGCACGCCTCGATTGAAGATTGAGATTTTGAGTTTGAATTTAAATTATATATATATAAGCATTCTCATATTTTCAATAAACAAATTTAACACGTTTCCTCCCTGCACAACACGTATTAAAATTTTTAGCATGCGTTCCCTCTAATAAACACGCGTCCTTCAAAGAAGAAAAAATGACGATGAATATTTAGTTCAAGATAATAAAAAACATAGAGCGAAAAGAAACCCAGTTTTCCCCTCTTCTTCAATCAAATTCGTTCGAAAAAAAAATCAATGGCCGAGCAAATCAGGGGGAGTCGCATATTTCCTTTTCTCTTTTCTCCATTCAAATCAAATCGGCTCGTGTGTATAAAAAACAAAACGAATCAAATTCATTTGAAAACAAGATCGCGTTCAAGCTTAGCACAGTGTGACTGTGGGCGATCTTGTGGATGCAGCGGCGAGTCTATCGATTTGGGGACGCGATGTCAAATCGCATGGAGGAGAGCAGATTTTGTGTCGGTGCGACATCTTCAATCGAAGGCAAAGTGCGTAGGGTTTGCGTTGGGGGACTCGCAACAATCAAACGAACAACGATGAATGGTTGGGCGGCGCATTCTGGGATGTATGCATTCGTCAGAGGAGATGGCCGCAACAGGGCCTCACGAGATCGTGGGAAGTGCTCGCTTCAGCTCGATCTTTACGAGGTCGGCAAGGGGCGATGTTCGTCAATGCACAGGCATGGGTCTGCAATGTACACAGGCAGAGTCGCGATGTTCTCGAGGCGCGTGCAGCCGTGAGCAAGGTGAGCAGCATCTCGTTTTATTTTTCCTTTGTTTATATCTTTCTCTCACGATCGAAGATCTTTCTCTTCTTTTCAACTGTCTTCTTCCCTCTCATTAGATTTTTTTCATCGGGATCATGTTCCTTATCGATCTTACGCACAGGTGGTATGAGATCGACAACTTCCTCATCGATTTCAGAGACTATCTCCTCAATCTTTATACAAGAATTTGATCGAGTCTAGGAAAAGAATGGATATTTGCTTTAGATGTGGAGGTCTTAATCACTATGCTTTTCAATGTCACGAACCCATCATTTGTTTCGCTTGCGGCAAAACTAGGCACAAGAAATTTTCTTGTTCATCTAAATCGTTCGAAGCTGTCTCCTCTGCAATTCTGGTTGATCATGGATTTCAATTCGTATTAAAGTGTATGCTTTTGAAGGGGATTTTATTGGATCATTTATGGCAAAAACATTGTGAAGGTATTAAATATCTAGAGGATTTGCTGGTACATTTCAACGTCATCAATGAACCAAACATTGGTAAAGGGTATAGAGATAAGTTTGGCAATCCAGAATTATATTTCGGCAAATCTGATCATATTCACAAAGTTTCGAAAAAGAATAATCTTGCCAGTGTATCTGAGAGTGGTCTTCCTGACTCTATCAAGAAAGAGAAATTATCAAGAATTGATCCTATTTTGATTGATCCTGATGTTGTTGCTTTAAGTAATAAATCCTCTGTCTCTCAATCTGGAATTAATTCGAATTATTGTTTTAATAAGGTAAAGGCCAAAAAATACAGTTCACATACTAGAGGATTGGTGAATTTCGAGATTCCTACTGCTAACAGATTTGATTGTCTTGAACTGGAATCAATCTCTGATCCTATTGAGGGAGAAGTGGACAAGGTTATGAATGTTCAATTGAGTGAGAATGCGTGTAACAATGTCTTTGTTGATGATGTAGGTGACATTTTAAAGGATTGTTTGGCTGTTAGTGATAATCTAAACAACCTGGAAGTTGTTAGTAAAGATCTGGATATTCGAGTGGATTTAGATCACTTACATTCGTCTTTTGAATGGTAGAATGTAAGGAATCTGAATCGAACATAGGCTTTTCTCAAGTGAAGACCAAGAAAGTGATGGTTGGTAATGAATTCTCTGTTGATTACGATTGCGGCAATCAAGGTGACAGACTAAAGAATTGTTATTTTTTAGTTAGTTCTTGTTTGATCTCAATCAGGGTTATCAGAACAATTTGATAGATGTTAAAAAGATATTCTTTTGGAGGTGGATCAGTTTTCCACTCTAGATTATGGTCTGTGGTCATCAATGTCAGCAGCTAATCTGCCTCTTGATTTCGATCTATCAGATCAGATCACACAGCTGGAATCCTTAAAAAGCGATAATGAGTTGTTGGATGATTTTGAGGTTTCAATAGAACCTGATGTTTCTGATTCTTCAGTTTGTTATGAGTTTGATGTCTTTTGTGATTGGTTCCTTTCAACTGAGAATCATAATAAGGTTGTGAATTCTGTTGAGCCAGAGAGCAATGTTGACGACGAGTTCTTAAATTTGCTTTATCATTCTTTTGATGATATGCACACTGACACAGTAGTGCATGATGCATGGGTTCAGGTTACTCTTGATGATAAAACTTCTTCAATTTCTTCTCTGAGTTTGATTAATCAATCTGTGGAAAGTTTCCAAAGTTATAATGTTGATCCTTACTCCCTATATGGTAATGTCGTTTGTGATAATGGTGAAGACAAAGCAGTTTCCACTATTGAGCATTTGGGTGGGAGTGATGATCTGGTAGTGGCTCCTTTGGGTATTGTTGTCTCTTTTGATACTGGTGACGTTTGTGATAACGGTGAAGACAAAGTAGTTTCCACTGTTGAGCATTTGGGTGGGAGTGATAATCTGGTAGTGGCTCCTTTGGGTATTGTCGACTCTTTTGATACTGGTGCTTTGGAGAGGAGATCTGGATTTCTTTTGTCTGGTCAGATTAGGGAGGCTGGTGGTGATTCAGTACCTTCTTTTTCTTCTACGAAGAGAGGTAGACGAAGAAAGTTTTCAGCTTCTAGCAGGATGGTTCGTTGTAGTGTCAAGATTAGAGACAGTCGCTCTCAATCATTGGGTGAGTTTCCTGGTTCAAACACCGTGAGCGGTGTTATGGAACCAGGATCAGGTATGCATTTTTATTTGGGTAGCTCTTATTCGTTTTATGCTCGAGGTAATTTGTCAGCTTCTGAATTCGGTCAGTTAGCCAGTGGCACTGCTTTTATTTACACTGATATTGAGTTAGATCGCGAGTTTATTAGAAGTAAGGAATTTGATAGGGCTAGGTCTATGGGTTTATGAGGATCATTAGTTGGAACATAAGAGGTTTAAATGATTTAATTAAATGCGATAAAGTTAGAATCTTCTTTAAAGACTATTCTATTGACATTGCTCTCCTATAAGAGACTAAAATAGAGGATCCCGATTTTCGTTTTTTAAAGATTAGGAGGCTTTCATTTTAGAAAATGGGTTTTTTTACCTTCTGTGGGTTCTTATGGGGGTTTAATGATTGGTTGGAGGGATAATCTCTTTAAATTACTTCAGTGTATTCACAAACAGCACTCTTTACACATTATTTTAATTAATCTAACTGACAATTCTTTTTTAAATATTTCTAATGTTTATGGGCCTAACTCTAAAATAGATAGGTGGATTCTTTGGAATGAATGCCTTGAGTTTAGATCTTTGGCCCTCGGAGCTTGGATTTTAGGGGGTGATTTTAATGTTACTTGTTCTATTGGGGGCGTTCTCCTCGGGAAGGAGATTATTCGGTCATGGAGGAATTCGATCAATTTAGTACTCATTTTAATTTGATTGAAATTCCTCTATCCAATAGAGATTTTACTTGGAGTAATAATAAGGAGTCTCCCTCTTTGGCTCTCTTAGATAGATTTTTCGTTAGTGATGAAATTGAGGATAAATTTCCTATCTGTAGAGTGTCAGGTTTACCTTACACCCTTTCAGACCATTGTCCCATTATCCTTACTTGCGATCGTTATAGAATTATTAGTAGATCTTTTAAATTTGAAAAAATGTGGCTTTTAGAACCATGTTTTTCAAATTTAATCATCAATAAATGGTTGTCTTTGAGTTATTATAGTTTTAAATATAATGATAATTCTACTAAAGCTTTTGTGCTCAAACTTAGAAAACTTAGGATTTTCTTAAAAATTGGAATAAAAATATTTTTGGTAATATTAAAATTAAAACAGAAAATATTCTTAATGAGATGCTTAAGCTAAATAAGATTGAAGAAACTAGAAATTTAAGTTTTGGTGAGAGAAATGTTCTTAATAACTTAAAAGAAGAACTTAATTCTATACTGGAAAAAGAGGAAGTTATGTGGAAACAAAGATCAAAAATTCAATGGATCAATGAAGGTGATAATAATACCAAAATTTTTCATAATATAGCCAATAGTAGAAAATGTATCAATACAATTAATTCCATTTTAGTTAATAATGTGGAATTAGTTGATCAATGTGGTCTTAATAAGGCTTTCACTGAACATTATAAAGATATTTTTGGCAATAAAAATAAGCATAGAATTAGTGTTAGATGGAACGATCTTTATCCGCCTAACTCTAATATTAATCTTTCTGAATTAGATGTTCCTTTTCTCGAAGAGGAAATTCGAAAAGCCATTTTTGATTTACCGTGTGATAAATCTCCGGGTCCAGACGGATTTCCAATTTTATTTTATAAAACTTTTTGGGAAGTTTAAAAATTAGATTTAATTAGTATTTAATGAATTCTATAATGGAAATCTCTAATTAGGTAGATTCAATTTTGCTAATGTTATTTTATTACATAAAAAAGTTGGTGCTAATACTTTAAAAGATTTTAGACCCATTTCATTGATTAATTGCTCTGTTAAAATTATTTCTAAAGTTTTAGCTAATAGACTTAATTTAAAAATGAATGATCTAATTGATGTTTCTCAATCAATTTTCATTACAGGAAGAAATATCATAGATCGTGTAGCTGTTGTTCAAGAATACATTAATCTTTGTTGTAAGAATAATATTACTTGTGCTATTTTAAAATTAGACTTTGCTAAGGCTTTTGATTCGGTTGATTGGGATTTTCTTATAGATATTTTCATGCTAGAGGCTTTAGTAATAGATGGATTAACCAGATCATGGTATTTTAGGTAATAAAATTCTATCTAAGAGAGGTTTCAGGCAAGGGGACCCTTTATCGCCTTTTTTTTTTTTAATTTAGCGGCTGACATTTTTTCTAAGATTATTAAAAATGTTATTAACAATAATCTTCTGGGCAATATTGGTAATGATAGTTTTAGTTTTGGTCTATCTGTCCTTCAATTTGCAGATGATACTTTTCTTTTTTCCTCACATCTTCCTAGACACATAATTGCTCTTAAGTTTATTCTCTATAGTTTTGAACTTTTATCGGGTTTAAAAATAAATTTTGATAAAAGTTCTGTTTTAATTTTAAGCGATTTGCATAAAGTTGAAAATTTAGTTGCAAATACTTTAAATTGTAAAACTATGAATTTTCCATTTGACTATCTTGGTTTTGTTATAAGACCTACCAAGCTTATGCACGATGATTAGTTAATAATCATTGATGAAATCAAAAATAGGATTACAAACTGGAATGGGAGATTATTATCTAGAGCAGGTAGAGTGGTTTTAATTAATTCGTTTTATCAGCTCTCTCGATCTATTGGATGTCGATGCATCTCTTTCCTGATTGGGTGATTGATAAAATAGATAAAATTAGAAGAAATTACCTTTGGAGTGGTGAAAATTCAAATAGTAGTATTAAATGTTTAGTAAATTGGGAAACTGTCTGTAAGTCCAAAAAAGATGGTGGTTTAGGAGTCATTAATCTTCGTAATATGAACTTGTCTCTTCTTGGTAAATAGTTATGGAAATTCAGAGATACCAATGATTGCACCTTTTGGAAGGAGATTATTTCTAAATATTATTAGAATGGTAGTTACAATTTCTATCATATTAGTCCTTCGATTACCCGTAAACAATCGTACTTTTGGAAATCCATTTTAAAATGTAGTGAGATTTTTAAATTAGGTGTTAATATTATTGTTCACTCTGGTAATAATACATCTTTTTGGCATGATAGTTGGATTTCAGCTACTCCTGTTCAAAGATTTGTATGATATTTGCAACTTTAAATATGCATTTATTTCTGAAGTTTTTAATTCTGAAAATGATCCTACTTGGATTTTCAGTTTTAATAGAATTTTAGTAGGTTCAACCCTTAGACAGCTTAATTTGCTTTATGCTAGATTAAATCTTTATAATATGGACAATGAGAATGATTATATCAATTCGGAGTGGGATAAGAGCAAGAAATATTCCACAAATTCCTTTTATTAATTTATTAACTTTTCGGGTGCAACTGATATTTGTTTTAAATTTATCTAGAAGACTAACGCTACTCCAAAGTCTAAAATTCACATGTGGCTTATTATTCATGGTAAATTAAATACAATAGAATTTTTAAAAAGAAAAAATATTCACATTGATAATAAATGTTATTTTTTTTTGCAAGTTAAGCGGGGTTAAGCTGGGCCCCTACCAGGTTTATTAAAAATAGAAGAACGTACAAGGAGAAAAGTAAAACGACAATGGAAAAACAAACGAAAAACACAACAACAAGGGAAGACAAACATTACAGAAAGGCGGAATCATGAAAAATAGTGTAGTTGAAAACTATGGAAGCCAGGGATCGAACTCGCTAGCATAGAAACAGTGCTTACTGTCATGCATCCCTTCCACAATAGCAATTTTCAACATCGCCCATACGATAGCTTTACTACAGCACTTCCCATCGAAAACTCTCTTGTTCCTTTCAGACCAAGTTGCTTTAAGTAGCCTTTTCAGAATGAAGAAAAAATATAGTCTAACATCATCCTTCCATCCCAGAGCATGCTCAATCAACATCCAGTGATTCAGGTTATTGTGAGAAGGCAAGATACCTTGCACAGCACGTAACATATTATTCCATAGGTGTTGCACATAATCACACTCAAAGAATAAGTGATGAACACTTTCATTCTGTTGTTCACACAGCACACAGGTTGAGGGAACAGGCATGCACATACGAACCAGCTTGTCTTTAGTCATCAGTGCATTACTTATAACCTTCTAGTAGACAAGATTATCACTAGCTGGAGACACTGGAGTCCATGTAACATGAAACCACTTGCAGTCAGGCATAGCCTCAATACCGTGCAAGGCATTGTACACACCACTAATAGAATGAGTTCGGTCGATCCACAATACCGTATCACGTTCTGGTTGATCATATGAGCATTGTTCATAATGCTTCCAGAACCCTCTGACTTCTTGATTGCTGGAATATGGGACAACCAGCTTCCCATCAACAATATGATCCCTAGCTAGCGCATTAATCCCAATACCTGACTGATGCTTCTGCTGTAAAGAGAATAGCTGATCAAGAACAACCCCATTGCCAAGCCAAGGCGTAGACCAGAAATTGCAGAGACTCACAGTTGACAATTTAAAGCGAATAAGCGGCAAGAAACTGCGTCTGAGCTTTAAAATATTCCTCCATATCTAGCTGCAAGCGTTTGGCACCTCCATAACCCAGAAATTGTTGTGCCCAATGTTATATTTGTTGGTCCATTTGACCCAAAGTGAGTCGTGGTTTTGTAACAACGCGTTGTAGTGTTGACTAATTGCGGCCTTATTCCACCTGTCAATGCTCATCAACCCTAACCCTCCTTTACACTTCGGCTTCTCAACAGAGAAGAAAGAACAAGGCACTGTTTTCCTCGTGTGAATCGTACCACACCAAAAAAATATCAACATCGCACGTCTAATCATTTTAAGAAGTCTTGTAGGAAGAATGAACACACGGGCCCAATACACCATGATGGAAAAACTCACAGATTGTATAAGCACCAACCTACCAGCTTGAGTCAAGAATCTGTTAGCCCAACGGTCCATAGTACCAGTGATTTTTCACACAAAGGCAGGCAGTTGGCAAGAGTGATACGAGACGAGCAAAGAGAGGTAATCCCAAATAAGTCATGTCAGATGCCATGGACTGCATACCAGCTATAGTGGTGAGGCTGGATTCCTGTAGGCTGGAAATTCCAAAGAATAAAATGCTTGACTTGGAGTAGTTAAGCTTAAGACCAGTAGCCTTAAAAAATTGGTGAAGCACAACTTTGACACACTCAATTGATTGTGGATTAGGCTTAATGAAGATCATAATGGCATCCGCAAATAGGAGAGAAGTTATATTTAGTTCCTTGCATTTTGGGTGATAGAGTATTTGTTTATTTAGGAACAATGGCGTTAACATGCAGGTGAATACTTCCATAACCATGATGAAGAGATAGGTGGAGAGAGGGTCCCCCTGCCTTATGCCCTGTCTGGAGGCAAAATTGCTAGTGTTTGATCCATTGATTATCAGAGAGAAGGTGGGTGTTGAGATACACTCATACACCCAAGCAACAAATACTTTGGGGAAGCCCATATGCGCCATTATCCTAACTATTGATTTCCACTGTATAGAATCATACGCTTTGGATAGATCCAGCTTTAGCATTGCACGCGGCGAGTTATTAACGCGATTGTACCCATGAAGCAGCTCATGAGCGAGCATGATGTTATCAAGAATGTTTCTGCAAGGCAGGAAAGCAACTTGATTAATAAATGTTATTCTTTGGAGAACGGAGACTAACCTCGTAGCAATTATCTTGGAAATGCACTTGTAGACCACATTGCAACAAGCAATAGGCCTAAAATCGGTGACAGATGAGGCATTCTTGGTCTGGGGATGAGCACCAAATTAGTCGCATTCACTTTTTTTAACATTTTGAACTTATTAAAGAAATTGTGCACTGCCAAGCAGAAGTGATTTCCAACTATTGACCAGCTAGTAGTATAGAAAACGACGTTGAAGCCATCAGGCCCACCTGAGGAGCTCTTGTTCATAGCAAACAGGGGATTCTTTATTTCTGCATCAGTAACTCTGGCTACAAGGCCATTGGCTTCTACATGAGATAATTTGGGAAGAGCAATCGATGACAGTAGATCCAAGTCATGCTCAAAGTTAGACATATTGCCAAAGAGACGAGTGTAAAATTGGAGAAACGCATTGTCAACTGATTCAGGGGTTGTGTTTAGAGTTCCTGCTTCATCAATGATGGTGGAGATGTTGGTAGCTGAGTGTTTGGCCTTCAGGGAAGCATGAAAGTACTTAGTGTTCCTGTCACCATCTTCCGCTTTCTTGATCCTTAATTGTTGTTTCCTCATCTCACATTCTACTGCAAGTTCCTGATTGAGTTTTGTGTATGGTTCAGCTTCCCTTTCAGCCTTGTCAGCATCATCAGGATGTGCCATCATAAGTTCCTGAGCCACCTTTAGTTGCTCAGAAAGCATGGAAGATTGCAGATTGCCGTTGCCGAACTTCACTTTTGACCAAGCTCTTAAGTTATCCTTCGTAGCTTTGAGTTTCCTGCAAAACACAAACATAGGGTTTCCATAGTATTTATTAGACCAAGAATTTATAATTATATTATTATACTCAGGGTCATTAACCCAAGCATTATAGAATTTGAACCCTCTTATGCCTCCAATTAGCTTCTTGCCAGTGGTAAGGATTAAAGGAGAGTGGTCAGAAAGGATTGGTTGAGGAAGATGAGTGGAAAGGCTTGGCCATGAAGTGAGGGCATTGTAGTTGGAGAAAGAGTGGTCAATGTTGGAGAAAATTCGTGTTCCACTCCTCGACCTATTGTTCCAGGAGTATAGTGCACCGTTTCTACTGATAGGAATGAGAGAAGAATCATGGACAGCAGTGTTGAGCGGTAGGATATCGTTAGGCACAAGAGAGAGCCCACCATGCTTATCAGTTGGGGAGAGACAACAATTAAAATCACCCAGAACCACCCATGGATGAGAATCTTGCCTTAAAGCTGGAAGCAGCTGGAGAACAGATTGCCTAGAAGAGGGGGAGTTATAAGCATAAATGAAGGTGATGTAGAAAGAAGAGGTGGGAATGTGGTATGAGGCATGATAGTGCATTAATTGTGGAGTGGAAAGAATTAGGTCAAGGGTAAGCTTGGCAGGATCATGAATTACCAATATACGACCATAATTAGCTTCAGATAAGTTGTGGGAAAGAATCCAATCGGGATTGATGAAATTAGCTGCTGATATTGTAAGAGGGAGATTCAATTTTGTTTCAAGAATAGCAAAAATGGATAGTTGATGTTCGGAGATTAATCGCTTTACTTGCTCGAGTTTGAGGAAATTATGGGATCCTCTTATGTTCCATGCTCCTATGTTGTGTGACATAATTAAACTATTGTGTGCTGTACCCCTTCTTTCATGCTCCTAGTAATAGGAGAGTTAACTCTGTGTATATTTGGATTCAGCACCCTATTTTTCTTGCCCCTTTTGCCTTTGTCAAGAATTGTAGACAGGCACTGATTCGAAGTTTGTTCGTTTGGTGGAGATTTCCAACCTGGGATTGATCCCTGAAAAACATACGGTTGATTTGAAGGTGTTTTGGTTTGGGTATTGAAGGTGTTATAAATGTTATTTTTGTAACACTCATTTAGAAGATATTGATTATATTTACTTTGAATGCATGGGTACTCATTTTATTCTTATGAATACCCTCAATATTTTTGAGTATAATTTTAGTTCTAGAGTTTTTGATTGTTTTTTTATTGGAATACTTTTAGATTTAAGTTTAATAAGGATAACTGATACTTACTTGATACTCTTTTCACCATATCTAGTTGGCATATAATGTTTGAGAGAAATCAAAGAATTTTTAATAATAACTTTACTCATTGTAATAATTTGATTTTTTTTTAATTTCATCTTTTTGCTTAAATTGGGTCTCTAATCCTAATTATAAATTAGCTAAAAATACTTGTTTTAAGGAATATATTAACAAGGTTAGTAATAATATTAATATATTCAAACATAACATTAATAATTTTGACTTTAATAATAATTATATTAATGCCTTTTCTAACTTAAATGATGTTTACACGATGCATACTAATTTTCTTCCTATCATAGGTTCTTAAACTATTTCTTGTAATGATTAGTTTTTTGATCGTTTACCTTTTTCTGTTTGGTTCATATTTCCTTTACTTTTAAGTATTGTTAGTTTTTAGTACTAGTTTATATTTGCTTTATTTTTCTTATTATATCTTTGTCGCATATATGTATATAAATTCTATTTATATGCATATATGTGTTTCATACTAATTATTTTTCCAAGTTTTGTTTAAGGTTTGGATTAGGTAGGTTGCTAGTTTATCTTTTCAGTTTTACTGGATTGCTAGCATCTTTATATTGGTGTGCAGGATAGCTATTCCCAGGAGTTCTGTTGGTGTCAAGCATTTCTTTCAATTATGCCATGTCTTCAGATTTTATAGAGTTTCTATTCTGATGGTGCTGGCTTTCAGATTCTTTGGATTTTGTTGATTGTTTAGTTATCTAGGTACCTCCAACACCTTATTATCGGGCAGTGGCCTTGCGGGAGCTCGATATTAGGGTGTAATGGGCGATGGCTTTGCCGAAGCTCATTTTAGGGGTACCTTTTTCCTTATTTGTTTTTGGTACATTGGATTTGTCACCTGCCAGGCATGTTGGCAGCACCATTTTATGTGTTTTATATATAGCCTCATGTGTGCTCTCCTCTTTTATTAGAGGGTCACACATTTCTCTCAAAAAAAAAATTAAAAGTTGAATCTGAAAAACTTAATTTTCATTTACTGTAAATTCTTTTTTTCTCTCTTCAATTTAATATATGGATGAGTTTTTTTTACAGTGAGATTTAAAAGCAATTATATTTTGAAATTTAATAGATATACATATATAATTATACCCATATATTTATCTGTACAGTAAGATAGAAATTTATATATATACATATATCAAGACTTTGGAAAATATAGAAGACTGTATAGAAATTGGTTTTAAACATTTGAATTGGAAAGTTATATAAAAATTCAATTTTTGAAAAGTTTTATAGATTATTTTATACAACGCATGTGGTTTTAAAAGGTAAATTGATTCAAAATCAAATTATTAGTTTAAAAACCAAATTTCTAATTAAATTAAATAAATCTATTAAATGGAAATTTATTTTTCAATTTATTTCGAATATTAATCAACTATATAATTATTTATAAACGGTCAAAATTATGAAGAAAGCAAGCTAATTTGGATGGATTGCAAAATAAAAAGCAAAGGTGAGATCTTCTCACTCAATTGGAATTTCCAGTTTAATTTTATATAGTAAAATTTAAAATTATTGATTGTGTGCTTGGATGATAAATTATTATCAGTTGTATTAGATTAGACCTTATGTGTCGCATAATAGCGAAGGATATTATATAAACCCATATACCGCGATATTCCACCTCAAAGTGGAATTAGTATTATATAATGTATTTGGAGTGATTGATTCCCGCATTATATAGCGACGAGACCCTATGCGCCGAATAGTAGCGGATGATTTTATATAATCCCATATACCGCGATATTCCAGCTCGAAGTGGAATTGGTATTTAATCGTTATGCTGACATCTGTGGATGAAGGGAAACAGGTTAAAGGGATCCAACTAGATTCCTTAAATATTTGAATTTGTTTCAATATTGTGTGTTGATTTGTTAATAATCTGTGAATGATTATATTTGTGATTGATATCACTGAAGGCTATAGTTTAGCCACATATATTTTTGGTATCGTAGGATACCAGAAATATAAAAATTGGATTTTTGGAAATTAAAGTAGAAAATTCTAAGTAAATTCAATTTTAAAGAATTGGGTGAATTTAAAAGAAGGAATTTAAATAGATGAAGTTTTATTTTTGAAAACACGTTGAATAAATTCCAAAATATGGGAAAAAGGTTTAATAAATGGATTTCAAGTAATATTATTCAAAAGTTGAAGAATTTATTTAAAACAGGATTTAAAATAGTTTGGAAAAGATAAAGGAATTTTATTTTAAAGAAAATAAATTTGGAAATCAATTTGGTGCTTGAAATAAATTTGAGAATCAATTTGAAATTTGATTTGGTATTTGAAAATTAAAAATAAATTTTTGGGAAATCGACATGAAAATTTATTTGGTGTTTTAAAACAAATCTTTATTTGAAAATCGATTTGGTGTTTGAAATAAATGTTTGAAAAATCAAATTTTAAATTTGATTTGGTGTTTAAAAATAAATTATTTGGAAATTGATTTGGTGTTTTGAAATAAATTTGAAATCAATTTTAAAATTGATTTAGTGATTGAAAGTAAATATTTGGAAATCGATTTGAATATCGTATATCAGTGGATATTTAAAAAATTTAAATTCACAATGGGAATTTAAAAAGGAAAGGGAAGTTTGTTTTAGAAATAAATATTGGTTTATTTTTAAAAGTGTGGAAAGTAATTTGTGGATTTGGAATGTGAATTGAAATAAATCAAGAAAGATTTGTTAATTGATTTAAAGGGACTATTTTGAAATGGAAAGAGAATTCTTCCTTGGAAAGCCGAGTATATTTTCAAAGTAGCTTTTGAAGTATAAATTAAAAGTTCTATAAATTGATTTGAAAGAATATTGTTGGAGAAATTATTTTTGGGAATCGTTTTTAAATCTTTAAAGTAAAGATTTATTTAGTTAAATATAGAAATGATTATTTTAGAGATTTAATTGATATTTGATTTAGAAATTAGTTATTTAAATATTTATACTCTATCTACTAATTTTATTTTTCCAAGTATATTTTGGATAAGTGATTTAAATTATTTTAAGGTATTCAGACTCGGTATATTTTCAGTGGAAATAAATGTTTGGAAATTAATTCCACGTGAGGAAAGTGATTTGAAATTTGTTTCAAAGTGTTGAAGTGTTAAATTTGTATCTTGCTGAGATATGTTGAAAATAAATAATTGGGGGAAAATTATTTGAAATCTGGTGATTGTTATGAATTTTGATTGATAGTTAAATAACCGAATATCAATATGGCCTTTAAATGGAATTTAAATTTCGATGCGACCGGGGGTCGGATTCCAAATAGATATTCGAAAACCACATTGAATTTTTGTGATGGATCTTTTGTTTAAAAGATCAAAGTGGAAATTTGTTGTGATTTATTTGAAATCCGAATGTAACACTTATTTTTAAAATAAGCGCTCGTTATTTGGATTAGCCGAGAGAGGACTTTGTGTCATAAAACCCATTTCGAATAATGATACGACGAAATGGGATTGCACTTGAAGATGGTGTTGAAGACCGGGTATTTTCGAAAGCGAAAGGATTACCTGTCGAATGTCTCTGCACTGGTTTGCTCCGGTATAAAGATTTTTATCACCATTTGTGATGGGGATTACAGATGTGATTAGTGAATATCCGGATTGCATGGGCTTCTTTGAAGTGCCTTCGGTTCCTTTTGATCCTAGAACGAACTTGTATGGATGTGTGTCTGACTTACACTTTAGATGTAAAGCTGGTTTCTATCAAATACATTTCTGTTGGTGGCGTAGAATTTGTTCTCTTAGCTTAACACCCTTTTCTAAGACATACGAGCTCAGAGATTATGTAATTAATGGTCAGTAGTGATACATTCCCAATTGGTAATATGGCATGTGAAGTGCTGCTGATCATTTGTTGATCGAAGCATGGCTTTGTGAAAAGCGTAGCTTTGTTGACGAGACTTCGTCGAACCTCACACCCCGGAAATGGTTGAAAGGGGAAGGATGCAGCAAGGTTATTTGGGGGTAGCGCCCCTTGAGGGTATGTTTATTTCTTTCCGAAAAAGGGTTGTATCATGGTATGGAGCCCGGATATTTAACCTATATGGTTTTTGCAAATTTATTATTTTATTGTTGTTGCTTTTTAGTTGAGGATCCTCGGATAAAGGTCGCTAACGACCGGAGGATGACATACTCATGTAGTAATTACCTAGTTACAAAGGTAACTCGGCCTTGTGTTGGCAGAGATCCGGTTAGGTTCTCGAGGCGTCCCTCAAGACGCGTACCCATGTGGCCCTGGAAGTTCCTTTGCCTGATCATTTGTTGAAAATCCAATCTCCAATACGCGCCTTGTATGGTTTTAGTTGTATAACCTGCCATTTACTTATGGTGGCACCCCACTATTTAGATGGTAGCTATAGTAGGCATAGTTCGAAATGTCTATGTTGGCTAAGATTAATATTATACTTTCGTAATGTTTTCTGCACTATGCTCTAATGATAATATTAAAAAGAATTTTTCGTATCAAGCATGTTTGACTGTTATAAGGAGAAATCTCCTCCAATTGTGTGCTTGCATTGTGCATGTGGCGGGAGGCCTTATGGTAGTTTCATTTTCCAAAAGCATAGCGGATTTATTTTTATTTTCTTTGTGAAAATAATTGTTTTTAAGATCTCACACTAGTCCTATGACTGACCTGAAGTTTGTTGTTCCCTTTCTAAACTTTGGATGCCCGTAATTTTCCACATGGGCAGCCTAAAGTCAGGTTATCGTTATTCTTGAGCAAAGTTAGAGAAGATTTAGAGGAAAGTTGGATGGCAAGGCGTATCACTAGTATATAATATTTCTTTTCCTCTGTTTTTTGTGGTAAACTCTGATGATGTATGTATAAACTGATTTAGTTCTGTTGTTTTAAAGATTATTCATTTATCTATTATATTTGTTTCGCTGCGAAATGTGAGATTCTGTTATTGTTTCTGTTTCTTCTTCTATCTTCTTCTTTAAACCCCAGCGGTTCGGTTTTCTGGCATTCGACTTTTCAGCATTTGATACAGTGGAAGTATTGATGTCGACTTTCAAAAGTCGAAAAATTGGGTCGTTACAAACAGAGTGTTTAGATTCTGAAATTTTTATCTAATGTTTTGTTGAAATGATAGAAAATCAGTTTTTGTAACTTATAAATTGAGGAATGATAAGTTAAAACAAAATTTTAAATTATCGAATGTGAATGTTAATAAAAGTAAAGTAAATTAAAATTGAATAATGAAATGAGTTAAATGAAATTGAAATTGATTTAAAACGAGTATGAACTTATGTTTTGAAGTGATAATAAACATAAGTGGTTTTATAAAATGTTTATAATAAACTTAAGCAAAATTGATAGAATGGTTCTTAAGTTATATTAGTATTGAAAGAAATATACTAAGTAATAAATATATGTAAAGGAAAATGAATATGAAAAATGAAAGTAAATAAAATGAATGTGAATAAATGAATGTAAGTAAAATTAATGTGAATAATTAAATTTGATTTAAAATGAATGAAAATGAAATGAATGCAAATAAAAAATCTGAATAAAAAAGAATGGATATGATAAGTTGTACGTAGATCATTTTATTCGTATAACTATTTGATCCAGATACGAATATATGATTTCGAGGTGATTTACACCGGTCCAAGTTAGGATTTTTCACTTGATTCTCGATGGCGAACACCGAATATGGAATTTTTAATTAGTTCTAATATTTTCTATCATAGCATATGCCTATGCAAGGAAAATAACGGTTTCTATTCAAGGAATTGAATCTGGGTCTGCACTAGAGTGGTCATGTGAATGATACTAGTTCGGAAGTGAAATTGTATGATCGAGCGAGCGATCAGATTTGATATTGCGTACGTATGATATATGTACATCGTACGGGCTTTAATAAATTAAATGTTGATATTGGAAATTGCAAATTTATATGGTTATGAATTAATTAGATGGATATTATTTGTTGGATGGTTTCTCGGGTTACATTTGTTATGTTTGGATATATTCATTACACTAGTATATGTTATATATTGATATTACTTCTTATATACATGTTCTCATTGGTTGCTAAGTGTTTAGTAGGTGCTGACAACATATACTTCGCATTTGGAGCTCGTTTTCGTATTATATTAATGGTATATGCTTGCTAATATAAGAAAAGGTACACATCTTGGATTAAATATCGTACTTTCATATTTTCCATACCGGATGCCTCGTACTCGAGGATGAAATGTATATTTGTTATTATATATATTGTAAAAAAAATTCGATCGCGCAAAGGGGACGCTGGCGAAATTTTCCGTAAATTTAAGGCGTTGGAATTTTTTTGAGAATTTTGAAAAAAAAATAATAATTAAAATTTGATTTTTATGTTATAACTTGGCATATAGTAATTAGTAACTATGAATGAATTTAGAGACTAAGAAAAGGTGATACCAAATTTTCAAAAAATTGATTTTGAAAAGATAAAGGCTTAAAAGAATTTGATAATCCTTTCAACTAATTATTTTTGAAAAGTTAATGGGTTTTGGGCATTTTTCTTACTTACTAATTTCGAGGACGAAATTCTTTTAAGGGGGAAAGTCTATAACAACCCATAAGTTCAATCACGCGAATTTGGAATATTTAATTGATTTCAAATATTGAAAAGTTAATTTTATAATTAAATAACTTGAATTTCAAATATAATGGTTATTTGAAATATTTAGAATTCTTTAAATTATTAAATCTTGAATTTAATGTGAATCAAAAATGATTTCGAAAGCTAATTTAAAAATCTATTTGAATAAGAATGAAGATAGTAAACTTCTAAATTTGAATAAAAGTGATTAGATGGATTTTATGATAAGCGTTTCAATTAACGTGTGAAAATGGCCTTCTGGGATACTGTCTCGGATTTCGACAAAACCAATGTCATTAGATTTTTAATAATAAATTTTTTTATGACATCGAATTTCGTGACGATTAGGTATATTGTTTGGTCGAGTTCGAAACGCATAGAAATTAATTAAAGGAATTCAAATTTATATAATTTGATTTTGAGAAGCTAACTTCTGTATACGATCGAACTGGGTTCCAATACTAGTTCCATTGTGTTCGGAATAGGAGTATTACATATAAAATGCCAGGCGGCACTCCTTGATTACATTTCAAAAAAATTCGACGTGAATTGTGTTTAGATATTTATTTTGCTATAAGTAGGACCCAAGCCCTCACTCTCTTGCCTACTAAAACCTAGCTTCTAGAAAACGAAACCCATCCAATGGTCGATATTTCTCCAACCGATGTAGGCATTTTTAGGCCAAAGCTCCAACATAAAAGTTGGAGAGCTCAACTCTACAAACTCATCCACGTAAGCCGATCGTCGATCGGTGGCCGATGACGACAGGATCTGGGTGTAACACCCTCCACTTGGAGGCCCAAAACTAACAGCTATGGATGTTGCAGTCGTCCGTAGTTATTAATCCTTGACGACCAAATACGGTAATGTTTGATACATTAATATAACAGAAACACATGGATATGGATATTTTTTAAAATCAACCAACAACTTTCTCATTCCATTTCAAAGAATTTCAAATTCATTACATAATCCCAAAACAAGAACCAGGTTTAGAGAAAATATAATTATTACAACATACGCCAGGAGTGACATATGAAGATGCCCCCTTGGATGATCAGAGTGTATAACCAGAAAATTATACATCTTTGCCTTTACAACAAAAACAGAGGAATTAATATAGAAAAGAACTCTAAATTGCTGTCATCCCTCCAACATGTCTCTAGAAGCTTATTCGTCTAATGAGGTATCTAAAAACCTTAACTCTCAAGCTACTTAAAATCAATTAAGTACCCAAGAGTTTAAGGGGTAAACATAAACTTCCAGTCAGACATGAAGCCTGGTATGAATAATAATCTACCATCTCAAACTATTTAGATACGTAGTGAGACCACACCGCTTAGGGGAATAAGTTTTCCCCTCACTAGTATCCCAAAACTTTATTAAACCATATACTGTGCTCCTGCATCCTTAATGGTTAAAACATAGTGGTTCAAAATAATATGATGATATGCAAACAAGTAAATCAATTTTGGATTTCTCATCACAATTCATTTTGACTAACTGTCTCATTTTATAGTTTCTAGGTTCACTATTAACCTAATAGTTTTAATAGGCTGACTAAAAACCTGTTTGTTGCTTATGGACTTCCTTTCCAGTTTTATAGTTTTTATGGGATCGCTAAGAACCTATTGGCCCCTGCCAATAACTTTACTATTTCATGGGTTCTCCTTGAACCTATTGGTATCTCCAATAACTTCCCACTTATCATAGTTTTCATGGGTTGACTATGAACCTATTGACTTCTGTTGATAACTTAATCCAGATAAAGTTTTCATGGGTTCACTACAAACCTATTGGCCCTTGAATAACTCTTTTTAATCATAGTTTTCATGGGTTTACGATGAACCTATTGGCATCTTCCAATAACTTTTCCTAAACATATTTTTCGTGAGTTTACTATGAATCTGTCTGTCTGACAACTTCACTATTTGGGCATACTACATTATAGTCTATCTGACCTCCTGAATGCAATTCTACTCATTCAAGAGTTAATTCAATTTATATTCACTACTGGATCAACCTAGCTGGTTATTCTACCCTTCCCCTAAATATAGTTATGGATCCACTACAATGTGAATATATATTTATATAAAGAAGTAAACATGATAACATAATAATACCAACACCCATGGTTTAATATTCTTGAAATCATTTTATATAAAACTTGGTTAGTCTCTTTAACCTATTAATTAAGGAAAACTTCTCCAAAAACTCCATATTTAAAATCATTCAAAACTCTTTTATTATGCCATGGTTTTTCCTTTAAAATGAGATTGGGTTATTTGCTTTGAAATCTAAGGCTTTCAAAACCTTAAAACCTTACCTTCGAAACCATTGGAAAACTTCCTTTCGAAAGCGTTCAAATCTTCTTTTCAAAACACCAACATATACCTTTCGAAACACTTTAAAACGTCTCTTTTGAAATCATTGGATTTTTGCTTAAAAATATCTTCTGGGTCAAAGAGAATACATACAAAAGTACCCCTTTCGAAACCATTAATCTTTATATAAAATTGTTGTGGGTAAATTCGATGGCTTTGAAACCATCCATTCGAAAGCTCAAATCATTTAAGTAAAACATTAAAGGATAGCATCAAAACCCCCTTTCAAAACCATTGCCTTCGAAAACCTTGAACCCATTTGAAAGCTTTTAGGAAGTGGCTTAGTAAAACTTTAAAACAAAAGCTACCATTCGAAAGCATTGATGACTATAATACATTCAAAAGGCCAAAAGAACGACAGCAGGGTCTCGACTAAGTCGAAACCACCCTTTACGAAAGCATTGTTCTATAACAAGATAAACTCATTCGAAAGCTTATCCTTTAAAATAAAAGATGGCAACCCTCTTCAAAGCTATTTATAAAACCCTTTAGAAAGCATATGTGTTGACTCCTTCGAAAGATTTTAGTAAAACAAGGCAGGCGCTTATAATTTGAAAGTAAACAAAGGTTCGACCACATCGAAAGCATTGGTTTCGACCTTATCTTCCGCCTTTCTCCAATCCACTATGTACCATCATTGTGATACCTTGTGTATTGGTTTCGGCTTTGATAGGTTTTGACTTGGTCAAGGAAAGTAATGGGTTGAAAGGTGCTTTTGAAAGAGGCGGAACCTTCTTTTCTGGGTAAAGACAGATTTAATGCCATTTAAGGTAAATACTTTATAACTAACCCGCCTATTTGTAAACATTTGATTGGTAACCATAACTTTTCAAATTCCTTACCAAAATAACTGGCGCATAATTTCAAATCTAAACAATGATTAATTTGCACAATTAAGCCTTTCCATTAAGCAAAACAATTAAAACAATAAAGTCCTTCCTCTAAAATAATTTAATTTCCCTAATAAATAATTTAGGAAAAATACCCAAAAATTACAGAAATTCACTTTCAATATTTTATCTAACATATTAAAATTCCAGACCCAATTTCTTCATAAAATAATCAAAATAAGTTTCTAAATCTGTGTAGTTAAAGAGCTCGGCAGATTTAATGCAGTGAAGGTGCAAAAAATCATAGCGGGGATACAACAAGGATATAGCGAGATATAGCGGATGACTTTAAAATAGCATATAAAACTCATATTTAATGTTTTTACAAATATATAAATGGTAATTAAATAAAAAACTGACATTCAATTGAATTAGTTAATACATGAATAATTTTAAATAAAAACATGTGCAAATATAATGTAAATAAACATAAAACTTTTATATAATATAATTGAATTTTGTAGAATATTAGAGTATTCTCATTTATGAAACTATATTAAAAAATCAATTAAATAAATTAATTTCATAATTTTTTAATATATATAAATCATTTTTCAATTCATTTATTTTAAAGAAGATATAGCGGAAATAGCGAAATATAGTGGGAATAACAGGATATAGCGGAAATAGCGCGGCTTAAAGCGGAAAAGCTATATTTGGGGCTATATGGAAAAATCGTAGCATTAGAAATCCATTATAAGGTATAGCATGGTTATCGCGGGGCAATAGCGGGGAATTAACTACACGGTTCTAAACCCACTTATTCATATTTTCTTTTGAAAATTCATAATAAATTTTCCATATCTTGGAAAATTATAAGAATTAAAACCCATCTCTAAAATCATGTTTTACATAATATAAATTTTCTCATGGCATATGAAAATCATTGTAATTGGTTTCTGCCTTAAAACCATGTAAAATAATTATCAAATTATTTTATTTGAATCCAACATGTCCAAATCCAAGTATATCATCAATCAAAAATCATCGAAACAATGGATCTAATCTTAAACCAGAAAAACAAACGATCATAAAACAAAATACGGAAGAATTAGTTTATTATTCATCTTGGTTATGACAAGGACTTTGAGATTTGATTAAGATTAATCCCCTTGCTTAATTCCTTAGCTTTATATTTAATTTTATCCTCTTTTCTCCTAGTAATGGTCGGCTCCTCTTATGTTTTCCCTTTATGTTTTGTGACAATGAAAAAATGAAACGTGGGTTATAAGGGTTATGTTAATAAGGTGCGGCTATTTGCTAATAGCCCGTTGAGTAAATTAATTAACCTATAAGCCATTCTTAAGCCCATTTAAATAATTAAGCACGACCCCCAATTTCTTTTCAAATCCCAACCCTCTTATCACTCTAATATTTACATTATTCTATTTAATTATCCAATTAAATCTCACGAATAATGTTATTAAAAATTAGAGGCGTTGCAAGCTCCCTTTCTAAAAATAGTAAATATTATATGAACTAACCATATGTGAAGGAGAAGATACTATGTTACTCGATAAATAATCTAATAGATTGCTGACCAGATTCCAAACAGAAGCTTCAGTAATACATTTAGTCGACGTCTGAGTCTAGTAGTTAATACATGTTAAAATCTCTTCAAAGTTGTATATGCACAAATACACAATCTAATTTGTTTTCAAAAATAGTTCATATACTAAACATTTCATAACGAACTTCATACATAATTTTTTTTAAATCTTTGATATGGCAAAAAACAAGTCATTCAACCGGTTGAAGCATGTAGTTCAGTCGACTGAATGACTATGCACGTGTACAACAAATATTGAACATTCGGACGGCTAAACTATATGCTCAGCCAGCTGAATTGCATGACTTTTGCACTATTTTTTCTTTGGTTCGATTTTCAATCGATTCAGCTGGATGAATTTTTTCACTCAATCGGCTGAATCTTCATGACGGCTATATTTTGAAAAGACATTTCACTTCAACTAACAGAAACAACTCTTGAATCCAAGAGTTTCTTTCGTATCTTTTGATTGCTACTTTTCACGAATAATTATAGCTCTTAAATCACTATATATAGCCATCAAATCAATTGTTCTAATAACTTAATTCTGATTCTATTTTCTCATTCTTATTGTCTAAACAACCTTTCCATTTGCATTCAAATACTTTCAATTCTAATCACTTGTTCATTCAAGCAAATCTCATTAATGATTAAATAAACTTCCTATCTTCACGAATCACACTATATACCACAACGAAGAAGATTATAGGATGGATGTACGTTATTGACTTATCAGTGCTACTTAAGTGCATACTTAGTTAGAAGCAATTTTACCGTTTATATTAGAAGTCATGTTTGGTTGCTCAGGCGGTAGAAGTCCTATTCTGTTGCTTAGGCGGTAGAAGTCCTATTCGGTTGCTTAGGCGGTGTAATACATGTTCCTCCGGGTCAAGTGAGGGTTTATAGTTGGATTCCATAAGGAGTCTGGGACTGAACGTAGAACTGGAAGTTCGAATTAGTATAAAAATCTATGGTGTTATTTACTTTATTATTTTACTTTTATAGTATATTCCGCACAAGTAAATTGTTGTTAACATTCCATATTGCCCGACGTTAGTCACTTTCATTTGGTATCAGAGCATTAGTTATCAAATAACCATAACACAGTTATTTGATGTTCGGTTAATGTGGAAAATAACACTAGCACAAATTTTATTGAAGGTCAATCCACTACTCGACCACCACTATTTAATGGTTTGGATAACAACTATTGGTTAACTTGCATGAGTATTTATATGCAAGAAAATGGATATGATACTTGGAATATCACTCAGAATGAACACACTATACTTACCACACCATATGCACAATGGTCAAACACAAAAAATAGATGCTATTTCAAATACAAAAGCCATGAATATGTTATTTATGCTTTAGATAAGAATGAATTTAATAGAGTTAGTATGTGTAAAACATCTTATGAAATCTGGCAAACTCTTAAAGTTACACATGAATGAACAAACAAAATTAAAAAAAGCAAGATTTCTATGCTTAAAAATTAGTTCCAAAATTTCAAAATGAAATCATATTTATACTGTAATGACCCTATTTTTCGATGCCCGAAAATCTACATCAATACGCCCACTATATCCAATGCCACAAAGTCGAATGCTGGAAAACCAAACCATTAGGGTTAAAGAAGAAGAAGATAGAAGGAGAAACAGAAACAACAACAGAATCTCACATTTCGCAGCGGAACAACATACAATAGATAAATGAATATTTTGAAAACAAAAGCACTATATCAGTTTATAGATCACATTATTAGAGTTTTACAAAACACAGCGGAAAAGAAATAACATATACTAGTCATACGCCTCGCCATCCAGCTTGAACTCCAGATCTCCACAGTAACTTTTTCTTACTTCGCTCCAGCATAACTGATAACCTGACTCTAGGTTGCCCGTGTGGAAAACTTATGGGCACCCAGAGTTTAGAAAGGGAACAATAAACTCCAGGTCAGTCATGGAACTGGTGTGAGATCTTAAAAACAGTTATTTTCACAAAGAAAATAAAAAGAAGTCCGCTATGCTTTTGGAAAATGAAACTACTATAAGGCCTCCCGCCACACACACAATGCGAATGCAGAATTGAAGGAGATTTCTCCTTAAGATAGTTAAACATGCTTGATACGCAAAATCTTTTTGATATTATTATTAGTGCATAGTGCAGAAAACATTTCGAAAGTATAATATTAATGTTAACCAGCATAGACATTTCGCACTTATGCCTACTATAACTACCAAGTTCAATAGCAGGTTACCGCCACATTCCATGGTAGGTTATACAAATAAAAACCGTATAGGGCGCGTATTGTTTCTTTGGATTTCCAACAAATGGTCAGGCTAAGGAACTTCCTACTACCACATGGGTACGCCTCTAGAGGGACACCCCAAGAACTTAACCAGCTCTCTGCCAACACAAGGCCGAGTTACCCCATGCTGTAATACAGCTGTAACATGAGTAACTACCATGAGGATGCCATCCTCGGTCGTTACCGACCTTTATCTGAGGATCCTCGACCATAAAGCAACAACCATAAAGTAATAAATTTGCAGTAACCACATAGGTTAAATATCTGGGCTCCATACCATAATACCACCCTTTTCCAGAAGGAAGTGGACATACCCTGAGAATGCTACCCCTAAATTGTCTTGCTGCATCCTTCTTGTTTCGACCATTTTCGGGTTGTGAGGTCCAACTAAGTCTCGTTCACAAAGCTACGCTTTTCATAAAAGCCATGCTTCGATCAACAAATGATCAACAACATTTCGTATGCCACATTACCAAATTGGAAACGTATCACTAGTAACCATCAACTACATAACCTTTGAGCTCGTACGTCTCAGAGAAGGGTGTTAAGCTAAGAGAATAAATTCTCCGCCACCAACAGAAATGTATTTGATAAAAACCAGCTTTACATCTCAAAGTGTAACGTCAGACACACATCCATACAAGTCCGTTCCGGGATTGAATGGAACTGAAGGCACTTCAAAGAATCCCTTGCAATCCGGATATTCACTAATCACGTCCGGACTCTCCATCACAAAGGTGATAAAATCTCTACATCGGGGCAACTCGGTGCAGACACATTCGACAGGTAATCATTTCGCTATCGAAAATACCCAGTCTTCAACACCATCTTCTAATGCAATCTCATTTCAGCATATCATTATTCGGAATGGTTTTATGACACAAAGTCCTCTCCCGGCTAATCCGAATGACGAGCGCTTATTTTAAAAATAAGTGTTAGATTCAAATTTCAAATAAATCACAATAATTTCCACTTTGATCTTTTAGACAAAAGATCCAACATAACGATTCGATATGGTTTTCGAACATCCATTTGGAATCCGACCCTCGGTCACATCGAAATTCAAATGTCATTTAAATGCCAATACTGATAGTCGGTTATTTAACTATCAATCAATATTCACAACAATTACTAGATTTTAAATAGTTTTCCCCCAATTATTTATTTTCAAAATATCTTCGCAAGATATATTTTCAACGCTTCAACACTTTGAAAACAAATTTCAAATCATTTTCCTCACGCCGAATAAATTTTCCAAATATTTATTTCTACTGAACATTTGCCGAGTTCAAATACTTTAAAATAATTTAAATTACCTATCCAAAATATATACTTGGAAACATTCAGAATAAAAACTATTTTAAAATACTTAATTTAAAACATTAGTTATGAAAATATTATAGTAATATCTCATATAAAAATTCAAGTCCAAACTAATTTAAAACTAAAATTATTAGATAAAGTGTAATTATTAAAATATCCATTTTCTAAATCAAATACCAATTTAAATTTTTAAATAATCACTTCTATAATTAATTAAATAAATCTTTACTTTAAAAAATTTAAAACAACTTAAGAAAATAATTTCTCCACAAACAACCTTTTTAAAAACCAACTTTAAAACTTTAAATTAATATTTGAAAGCTACTTTAAAAACATGCTCGACTTTCCAGGGAAAATACACCTTCCATTTCAAAATGGTCCATCTAAATCAATTAATAAATCCTTTTGGTTTATTTTAATTTACCTTTCAAATCCGCAAATTCCTTTCCACGCTTTTAAAAATAAACCATTATTTATTTTTAAAATAAATTTCCCTTTTCTTTATAAATTCCCGTTGTGAATTTTAAATTTCCAAATATCCATTGATATACGATTTTCAAATCGATATCCAAATATTCATTTTCAAACACCAAATCAAATTCCAAATTGATTTTCCAAGTATTTATTTCAAACACCAAATCGATTTCCAAATCAATTTTCCAAAGATTTATTTTTAAACACCAAATCAATTTCAAGTCGATTTCCCAAAGATTTATTTTTAACACCAAATCAATTATCAAATTGATTTCTAAATTTCTTATCTTTTAAAACAAATTCCTTTATTTTTTCCAAAATATTTAAAATTCGAATTTTTAAATAAATTCTTCAACTTTTGAATAATATTACTTGAAATCCATTTATTAAACCTTTTTCCCATATTTTGGATTTTTATTCAATAGGATTACGAAAATCAATCTTTATCCTTTTTAAGATTCCTTCTTTTAAATTTATCCAATTTTAAAAAATTAATTTTACTATAAACTTTCTACTTAAATTTCAAAAATCAAACTTTATTTATTTCTAGTATCCTACGATATCAAAAATACGTTCGGCTAAACTATAGCCTTCAACAATTTCAATCACAAATATAATCACACATAGATTATAAATAAATCAACACACAACCTATGAAACAAATTCAAATATTTGAGGAATCTAGTTGGATCCCTCCAACCTGTTTCCCTGAATCCACAGATGTTAGCACAACAATTAAATACCAATTCCACTTCGACGTGGAATATCACGGTATATGGGATTATATAATATCATCCACTATAATGTGGCACAGAGGGTCTCATCCGCTATATAATGCGGGAAATCAATCACTCCAAATACATATGTAATACCAATTCCACTTCGAGGTGGAACATCGAGTTATATGGGTTTATATATAATATCCTCCGCTATTATGCGACGCATAGGGTCTAATCCAATACAATTGATAATAATTTATCATCCATGCAGACAATCAACAATTTTAAATTTAACTATTTAAAATTAAATCGAAAAATCCGATTGAGTAAGAAGATCTCACCTTTGATTTGCAATCCATTTCCATTCTAGTTTGTTTCCTCGATAATTTTGACCTTGAATAAACATTATACGATTTATTAATATTTGAATAAATCGAACAATTAAATTCCCGTTTAATTTTAACCAATGATTAAATTTAAACAAATAACTTAAATTTTTAAAACTAACTTTCCTTTATAATCTTTTGGTAAATAAAATAATTAAATAATTTGATTCGGCAATATATTCACCAAATATATTAATTTAAAACAAACTAACAATTTAAAATAGAAGCATTTTACCAGAAGGACAAACTTTGCAGTCCAATTAGTTTCAACAACACACTTCCACTGAAATTAATTTCAAGGCGAAAGTCAGTAGAATAATTACTTTTAAGGACAAAATCAGTAGTCCAATTAATTTCAAGGACATAATTTCATAGGTTTTTATGCCTTAGAAAATAATTATTTTGTATTTTGTCCTTAAAAGTAATTTTTTTAGTTGTGTATCCTAGAAACTAATTGCACTAGCTAAAGAGGCCCTTGTGGCTAATTTCCACTTTAAAAATATGTTAGTGTATAGGTATTTTATTTTGAAATTTTTTATATATACTTATAAGAAATAATCTATTAAATCTAATCTTTATACCATTTTCCTATTTTTCTTTTCTGTTTTCGCTGACAAATTAAAACTTGCGTGAATATATTATTTTTTTTCCAGATATATTGGTATCTTCATACATATATATGTATATATATTGAGTTAAAATAGGCATGAGAGAATGTATATGAATTTACTGTATAAAAAAAAATTATACCTAGCAACTTCCTGTTCGAACATGTAACAACCCGCATATTTTACGATTGAGTATTTAAATATTTTATTTAAATATTTCATTGTTAGTCGGATTTTAGTCCGAAAAGCTACTTTTTGCAAACAGTCAAATTAGGACTCGAGACCACCCCCATTGAGTTCAAAATGCCGTTTGCGATCTTTTTGAGTGTAAACTTCGATAGGTTTGGAGATAGTAGAATTTTGCTACTTTTTCACTTAGGGCTTTGGTTTTGTTTCAGCTCATTAGACCCAAGCTTCACCCCTCTTCTCTTCATTATTTACTTCTATTTCCTAATACTCAAGCTTTAGCAACAATGGAGAGAGGAATGGGAAATTAAAACTCCAAGCCCTAGTTTCCATTTGCAAATCAAGTTCTAGCTCCAAATTTATAGAAGAAGCTATGGTAAGCCTCCTCTTCTTCCTCTCTAACTCATTCTCTTACCCATTTCAGAAATTCCTAAACCTAATTTAGGAAATGTTTCTCTTTTAAGCTTAGATTCAAGCTCTTTGGGTTGGAATTGAAGAGTGATTGTCCTTGCCATTGCTCTACAGCTTCTTCTTCATAGTTTTGGGTTTAATGGTGAGATTTTTATCTCACATCTATGACTATAATTATCTTTGGTTGTTAGTTATGAATTCCTAACACCTCTTCATGTGCATTTGCTCTTGATTCGGATTTGTTTTGTGAACATTCCAATTTTTAGTGTTTTGAGTTCAAATCTTTAAAAAATCCTAACTTTGATCTTTGAATATGTTTTTGGTGATGCATCAAAGAGCTTGTAGGGCCGGGTCGCCATTTGGCATAAACCCCTAGCGCCCATCGCTCATCCGGTTGCATTTGCGAAGAGATTGCCTCTTCATTTTTAGGCTGAAAATACTGGAAATTCCAGTTCAGTTGACTGAAATCTCTGAGTCAGTCGACTGAACCTGGAACCCGAAAGTTTCCAGGTATGATTCAGTCAACTGAAATCTCTGTTCAGTCAACTGAACTTGGAAACAGAAAATTTCCAGGCGTGATTCAGTCGACTGAAATCTCTGATCAGTCGACTGAACCTAGAAACAGAAGGTTTCCAGGCATGATTTAGTCAACTGAAATCCCTGTTCAGTCAACTGAATTTGTTGTTTCTGCCCAATTTGCCTTTTGGGATTGAATTTCCAATTTAAATCGATTCGTGATGATCCTATTTGTTGTTATCATTTATTATGACTTTGATGACTCCTTTTTAGGGATTTTTGAATATCCATTTCGATGGATTCTTTATCGGTTTCTTTGGATTTGATTCACGTCTTCGTATGTGGATTTTAATGATTGATTGTTTCTACAATCATTTTTATGGTTTGTCACTTTAAAATACAAAGGTTCCTATACTAGTAGTAAATATTCAAACTCTTTATCAAAGATTATTTAAACTCTATTTTCAATATCAAACTCGTATATAAAACCGTTTTCCAACCTACTAGTACATACAAACCTTTATCTCACTTGTATGAGAAATCTAATTAAACGACTTAGTAAAACAAGTGGTATGAAACGCTTGCGTTCACTTCGTCGGTTAATTCTTGGACTTGTCCAGTTGAATCTCTTGTGACAATTTTCGAGTGGAGATCTACAATTTGTTCATAAATATTTAAGTTAAGCTAGTGGTTATGGGACATGAGGCTAAGCTCATATATTTACTAACTTAGTGTAATCGACACTTCTTGATGATTGATGATGATCATTTTTGTTATTTAGACTAGCGATATGCTATGTTTCTTTGTCCACTCAGGGGACGGTACCTCGTTTTATTGAGTGTCGTCTCATTTCTTTTATAGGCTAACGACATATGTATTATTTGGAGTTTCGACTCAATTTTTGTGGGCTAGCGACCCATGTTCTTTATGGAGTTCGGTCCATCGGACGTACCTTTGTACTACGTTGTTGCTCCAGCTTATCAGGATCATCGGGCGTACCGTTGTACTACGTCGTTGTTTCGAATTATTCGAGTTTCAGGTTCCTCGGGCGTACCGATATTGTACTACGTCGTTGTACCGGCTCTATGGTTAGCGACCTTGGGATAGCGTCCCATTTGTGATACACGTGTTGGTGAGTTTTCATGCTCCCGTTTTGTGATAGGCCTCCCCCTTTTTGTGATTTCTTGATTTCTATTGATGATTTCTAGAATTTGTGTTCCACCAGCTTTTATGATTGGCATCGATATGATGTTGATATTTGTGACTTGGTGAATAAAACTAAAGAGCATGACATTCTTTTGATCTTTGAGAAGATTCTTGTGATATTGATTAATCTCTGGTTGATTTTCAATTACATACTTATCATAGTATGGCTTTATGGTTATCATACGTTTTTGTCATATCTCTTATTCTATATCATTTTATCTGATATTTATAGTTAGACTGATCCGTTTATTATTTTCTTATTAAATAATACTCGGGTCAGACCTAGATGTTACAGGTGCTTCTGCTTGACTCCTCATGTGAGATTATTATCCTGACTTTTGGCTAACTACTTAGATTAGTAGTTTTTGGCAGTATACATTTGAGACAGAGACTCCTTAATGTATACATATTCTTTTTTCTAGCACTTGTAACTATTCTTTTGTGATACTGTGGATGTTGTTTGACCACTACTCTGATGTACACTTTTAAGTGTTATATATTCATATCTTCTTCCGCCTTTGTGATATGGATATCTGTGACTGATTTGTGTTATGCTTATTTCAATATTTATTTCCGAAGATATTATAGCCACTGTGTAGTAGCTTTGAGTTTGCATCGGTATGTCGGATTCCCTCTTGAAATGCAAGTTATATTTTTATCTGGCATATCGGTACTCGTACAAAGCAATTACACGGATGGTCGCTCCTCAACAGCCTTATTCTCCGCGCTAGTTGACGGCATTACCCCATAGTGTCCTTGCAAAGCGTGGGTATAGAATTGGGGCATCACAGCTTGGTATCAGAGCCAAACTTTGGAACAATGTAGAATAATTTAACAAGGATCATCATCCTAAGTCCATCTTAGGAGTCGTGCCTTAGGATTTTATTCGGGTCTTCGACTTCTATCCTATTTTCTTTGCGACGCCTTGTTTTATCAATCATGATTGTTTGATAATTATTTTCTGAATAACCTTTTCCTTCTTCCTTTCTTTCTGAAAGAAGAGAAATGGTTAGACCTGGCCGTCCCAGCGTCGGTCAATCTAGTGCTACTCCTCAGGAAGGAGTATTTATGTCTAGACAACAATTTCTTGATCTAGTAAAGAATGCTCAAGCTGCCGCACCCAATCCAGAGCCTACTCACCCTAAGTCCGGATTTGCACGTTTGTGCAGTGACTATACCAACTTGGGTGGGAAGCCATTTAAGGGTTCCGAAAGCGTCATTCAAGTCCAAGCTTGGCTCAAAACATGCAATCGCATCTTTACTCGCATGAATCTAATTGATCTTCACCATGTCTAAGTGGCTTCAAGTATGCTCCAAGAAAGAGCACTAGATTGGTACGAACTTCTTATTTCTGAAATTATTGAAGCGGATCTTACTTGGGAGAAATTCCGGGAACGATTCGAGTTAAAATTTGTGCCAGAAGCTGAGAAGGTGACATTGGCTCATCGTTTCATAGACCTTGTTCAAGGTGAATCCTCCGTGACAGATTATGTCGCATCATTCGAGTCACTTTCTAAATATGGGGTCGAATATAAAAACACCCCATTGAAGAAGAACCAAAGATTTGTCTATGGCTTGAACAAAAATCTCAAGAAGCCATTACTTTTAAAGTTAGAAGTTTCTTTTAATCAACTTGTTGATATCGCTCTTCGACTTGAAGAGGCAGACAAAGAAAGTGATGTTGAAGTTGTGGGTGCCAAACCAAACTTCAACAACAACAAGAAAAGGACTATTAAATTCAGAGGTCCTTATCCCAATAAGAAAGGGAAGCAAGCAACTCCGGTGGCAAAGACTTCTGCCCCTAGTGGTGGGCAATGCTACAATTGTGGTTCTAAAGACCATTATGCCAATAGATGTCTGAAACCTCTCTTTTGTCGCTATTGCAAAAGTTCGGGTCATCTTTTATCTTCATGTCCCAAACTCCAAGGCAAGAAGGAGGGAAAGTTAAATGTTTCACAAGCCCCTAGCAACACTTCTCGTGGTCAAGGTATTTCTCATTCTATCCTTGATGGCATTATTTTATTTCGTGATCAACCTATTCGAGTTCTTTTTGATACGGGTGCGTCCCATTCTTTTATATCAAAGGAACTTGTTGATACTTTTTCTTTAAGTATTGTTGCTTTAATGACTTCTTTGAGAATTGAGAATCCGGTTGGTGGATCCGCAACAATTAGTTTACTTTGTAAAGATGTCGAGATTATTTTGTGTGATTTTTCTTTCCGAGCCGATTTGCATGTCATGCGTTATTTAGGCTTTGGAATGATTTTGGGAATGGATTGGCTTAACCGCTACGAAGCTCAAATCCTATGTCCTGAGCGGACTATTCATCTTCGACATCCTCAATTAGTTAAGCAGATTTCTATTGATCTTAAAGATTCGGATTCCAACTTGATTGCATCTTTATATTCTTTAAATCCTCATAATGACGATAATGATGATGAGGAAGATGTCATTTCTCTTATTCACGTTGTTCGTGAATTCTCCGACATATTTGAGCCTGTTTTAGGATTACCACCTAAACGAGCAATTGAATTCAGAATTAATCTAATTCCTGGAGCTTTACCTATTACTCGTCCTCCTTATCGTATGTTCAATAAAGAAAGTGAGGAGACGCGCAAATAATTATCCGAATTGGAGACGAAGCAATTTATTTGTTCTAGTTCCTCTCCTTGGGGAGCTTCTGCTATTTTTGTGAAGAAATCCGATGGTACACTTAGGCTTTGCGTTGACTACCACAAGCTTAATCATCTTACTATGAAGAATAAATATCCTTTACCTCGGATTGATGATCTATTCGATAAACTTAGTGGTGCTAGAGTCTTTTCACAATTAGACTTAGCAACCGGTTTTCATCAGCTTCGTATTGCAGAGGGTAACATTCCTTTGACATCATTCCGTACGCGTTATGGATCTTACGAATGGCTTGTTATGCCATTTGGTTTAACGAATGCTCCAGCTTATTTCGTTGACCTTATGAATAGAGTTTTCAAAGACTTCCTCGATCGACTTGTTCTCATCTTTATTGATGATAGTCTTGTGTATTCTAAAACCGAGGAGGAGTATGAAAAGCATCTTCAGATTGTGTTGGAAACTCTTAGGAGCAATCAATTGAAAGCAAAATTTTCTAAATGCCACTTTTGGCAATCTTGTGTGAAGTTTCTTGGTCATATTATTTTCGAATCTGGAATTTCGGTGGATCCTTCAAAGATTGAAGCGATTCAAAATTGAAAGAGACCGGAGAATGTGACGGAGATCCGTTGTTTTCTTGGATTGGCAGGTTATTACCGCCGTTTCATAAAAGGCCTTTCCAAAATTTCCATGCCTCTTACTAGTTTGACAAAGAAGGGAGTAAAATACATTTGGTCGGACAAATGTGAAGCTTCTTTTCAGAAATTAAAAGAACTCCTTTCTGATGCTCCTATTCTTGTTATTCCCGAAGGGAATCAAGATTTTATTGTTTATACCGATGCTAGTCGCGTTGGTTTGGGTGCCTTTCTTATGCAAAGAGAGCGTGTTATTGCTTATGCTTCTAGGAAATTGAAGCCAGCCGAGGCTAGATATGCCACTCATGATTTAGAGCTTGCGGCTATTGTTTTTGCTCTTAAATTTGGCGCCATTATCTTTTGGGAGAGAAATTTGTTCTCTATCGATCATAAATCTTTGAAGTATTTATTTTCTCAAAAGGAAATTAACTTGCGTCAACAACGTTGGCTCGAGTTCCTTGCATCTTATGATCTTGACATTCTTTATACTCCCGAAAAGGGAAATCATGTTGCCGATGCCCTTAGCCGAAAGCTACCATCGGTTGTTTCCATGATGATATCCGAATGGAATGATCTCATAATTTTATCCACTTGTGAGATTCGAGATTGTGAGTCCGATTTATGTTCATCTTTAGCTTTATGTAGCCTTGAGGCTCATCCTTCTCTTTTAGACCGCATTCTTGAAGCTCAAAAGCTAGATCACGAATTGGCCCTTCTTAGCCAAAGTTGTAGGGATAAAATTGGTATTGAAAGTTTGAGAGACTTTGATATTGATTCTCGTGGCGGTATTCGAAAATTTGGTAGACTTATCGTGCCAAATATTAGTGATCTTCGTAAAGACATTTTAGAAGATTCTCATCGTTCTAAATTTACCATTCATCCCGGTAGTAGTAAAATATATGCGGATATGAAGCAACTTTATTATTGGGATGGAATGAAAATCTGATATTGCTAACTTTGTTAAGCGTTGCATGACTTGCCAACTTGTCAAGGCCGAGCATCAAAGGCCCGGTGGATTATTGCAACCATTAGAAATACCAATTTGGAAGTGGGACCAAATTTCCATGGATTTTATTGTGTTTGTTCCTGTTTCAACTATGAAGGGTGTTGTGCGTTTCAGTCGATCGGGAAAGTTAGCACCTCGATATATTGGTCCATTTTCCATCACCGAACGTATTGGTTCCGTGGCTTATCGCCTTTCATTACCGGCTCAGTTTTCTGCTATTCATGACGTGTTTCACGTTTCTCAACTACGGAAATGCCTTCGAGATTCCGATTCTATTCTTGAGCCCGGTATTGTAGAAGAAATTGAAGTTTCACCTAATTTGGCTTATGAGCAACATCCTATTTGTATCATTGATTCGGAGGTAAAACACCTTCGAAATAAAGATGTTCCTCTTATGAAAGTTCAATGGTCCTCAAATTCTAAGGATTGCTCTTGGGAATACAGAGAATTCATCGAGCGAACACATCCGGACTTACTTTCTCGTGCTCTTTGAGGTGAACTTCTGATTTCAAATTTCTTTTGTGTTGATATGCTTTTATGGTTGTTACTTTTATTTCCTTCTTAAATATTGCATGGACGCAATTTCTTTAAGGAGGGAAGTCTGTAACAACCCGCATATTTTACGATTGAGTATTTAAATATTTTATTTAAATATTTCATCATTAGTTGGATTTTATTCCGAAAAGCTACTTTTTGCAAACAGTCAAATTAGGACTCCAGACCACCCCCATTGAGTTCAAAATGAAGTTTGCGATCTTTTTGAGTGTGAACTTCGATATGTTTGGAGATAGTAGAATTTTCTACTTTTTCACATAGGGCTTTGGTTTTGTTTCAGCTCATTAGACCCAAGCTTCACCCCTCTTCTCTTCATTACTTTACTTCTATTTCCTAATACTCAAGCTTTAGCAACAAAGGAGAGAGGAATGGTAAATTAAAACTCCAAGCCCTAGTTTTCATTTGCAAATCAAGTTCTAGCTCCAAATTTATAGAAGAGGCTTTGGTAAGCCTCCTCTTCTTCTTCTCTAACTCATTCTCTTACCCATTTCAGAAATTCCTAAAGCTAATTTAGGAAATGTTTCTCTTTTAAGCTTAGATTCAAGCTCTTTGGGTTGGAACTGAAGAGTGATTGTCCTTGCCATTGCTCTATAGCTTCTTCTTCATAGTTTGGGTTTAAAGGTGAGATTTTTATCTCACATCTATGACTATAATTATCTTTGGTTGTTAGGTATGAATTCCTAACACCTCTTCATGTGCATCTGCTCTTGATTCGGATTTTTTTGTGAATATTCCAATTTTTAGTGTTTTGAGTTCAAATCTTCAAAAAATCCTAACTCCGATCTTTGAACATGTTTTTGGTTATGCATCAAAGAGCTTGTAAGGCCGGGTCGTCATTTGGCATAAACCCCTAGCGCCCATTGCTCGTCCGGTTGCATTTGCGAAGAGATTCATTTTTAGGCTGAAAATACTGGAAATTCCAGTTCAGTCGGCTGAATCTCTGAGTCAGTCGACTGAATATGGAACCTGAAAGTTTCCAGGTATGATTCAGTCGACTGAAATCTCTGTTCAGTCGACTGAACCTGGAAATAGAAAGTTTCCAGGCATGATTCAGTCGACTGAAATCTCTGTTTAGTCGACTGAACCTGGAAACAAAAGGTTTCCAGGCATGATTTAGTCAACTGAAATCTCTGTTCAGTCAACTGAATTTGTTGTTTCTGTCCAATTTGCCTTTTGGGATTGAATTTCCAATTTAAATCGATACGTGATGATCCTATTTGTTGTTATCATTTATTATGACTTTGATGACTCCTTTTTAGGGATTTTTGAATATCCATTTTGATGGATTCTTTATCGGTTTCTTTGGATTTGATTCACGTCTTCGTATGTGGATTTTAATGATTGATTGTTTCTACAATCATTTTTATGGTTTTTCACTTTAAAATACAAAGGTTTCTATACTAGTAGTAAATATTCAAACTCTTTATCAAAGATTATCTAAACACTATTTTCAATATCAAACTCGTATATAAAACCATTTTCCAACCTACTAGTATATACAAACCTTTATCTCACTCGTATGAGAAATCTAATTAAACGACTTAGTAAAACAAGTGGTATGAAACACTTGCGTTCACTTTGTCGGTTAATTCTTGGACTTGTCCGGTTGAATCTCTTGTGACAATTTTCGAGTGGAGATCTACAATTTGTTCGTAAATATTTAAGTTAAGCTAGTGGTTATGGGACATAAGGCTAAGCTTATATATTTACTAACTTAGTGTAATCGACACTTCTTGATGATTGATGATGATCATTTTTGTTATTTAGACTAGCGATATGCTATGTTTCTTTGTCCACGCAGGGGACGGTACCTCGTTTTATTGAGTTTCGTCTCATTTCTTTTATAGGCTAATGACCAATGTATTATGTGGAGTTTCAACTCAATTTTTGTGGGCTAGCGACCCATGTTCTTTATGGAGTTCGGTCCATCGGACGTACCTTTGTACTACGTTGTTGCACCAGCTTATCAGGATCATCGGGCGTACCATTGTACTACGTCGTTGTTTCGAATTATTCGAGTTTCAGGTTCCTCGGGCGTACCGATATTGTACTACGTCGTTGTACCGGCTCTATGGTTAGCGACCTTGGGATAGCGTCCCGTTTGTGATACACGTGTTGGTGAGTTTTCATGCTCCCGTTTTGTGATAGGCCTCCCCCTTTTTGTGATTTCTTGATTTCTATTGATGATTTCTAGAATTTGTGTTCCACCAGCTTTTATGATTGGCATCGATATGATGTTGATATTTGTGACTTGGTGAATAAAACTAAAGAGTATGACATTCTTTTGATCTTTGAGAAGATTCTTGTGATATTGATTAATCTCTGGTTGATTTTCAATTACATACTTATCATAGTATGGCTTTATGGTTATCATACGTTTTTTTCATATCTCTTATTCTATATAATTTTATCTGATATTTATAGTTAGAATGATCCGTTTATTATTTTCTTATTAAATAATACTCGGGTCAGACCGAGATGTTACAGGTGCTTCTGCTTGACTCCTCATGTGAGATTATTATCCTGACTTTTGGCTAACTACTTAGATTAGTAGTTTTTGGTAGTATACATTTGAGACAGAGACTCCTTAATGTATACATATTCTTTTCTCTAGCACTTATAACTATTCTTTTGTGATACTGTGGATCTTGTTTGACCACTACTCTGACGTACACTTTTAAGTGTTATATATTCATATCTTCTTCCGCCTTTGTGATATGGATATCTGTGACTGATTTGTGTTATGCTTATTTCTATATTTGTTTCCGAAGATATTATAGCCACTGTATAGTAGCTTTGAATTTGCATCGGTATGTCGGATTACCTCTTGAAATGCAAGTTATATTTTTATCTGGCATATCGGTACTCGTACAAAGCAATTACACGGATGGTCGCTCCTCAACATCCTTATTCTCCGCGCTAGTTGACGACATAGCCCTATAGTGTCCTTGCAAAGCGTGGGTATAGAGGTGGGGCATCATAGCTTGGTATCAGAGCCAAACTTCGGAACAATGTAGAATAATTTAACAAGGATCATCGTCCTAAGTCCATCTTAGGAGTCGTGCCTTAGGATTTTATTTGGGTCTTCGAACCGTTGTATCCTATTTTCTTTGCGACGCCTTGTTTTATCAATCATGATTGTTTGATAATTATTTTCTGAATAACCTTTTCCTTCTTCCTTTCTTTCTAAAAGAAGAGAAATGGTTAGACCTGGCCGTCCCAGCGCCGGTCAATCTAGTGCTACTCCCCAGGAAGGAGTATTTATGTCTGGACAACAATTTCTTGATTTAGTAAAGAATGCTCAAGCTGTCGGACCCAGTCCAGAGCCTACTCACCCTAAGTCCGGATTTGCACGTTTGTGCAGTGACTATACCAACTTAGGTGGGAAGCCATTTAAGGGTTCCGAAAGCGTCATTCAAGTCCAAGCTTGGCTCAAAACATGCGATCGCATCTTTACTCGCATGAATCTAATTGATCTTCACCGTATCCAAGTGACTTCAAGTATGCTCCAAGAAAGAGCATTAGATTGGTATGAGCTTCTTATTTCTGAAATTATTGAAGCGGATCTTACTTGGGAGAAATTCCGGGAACGATTCGAGTTAAAATTTGTGCCAGAAGCCAAGAAGGTGACATTGGCTCATCGTTTCATAGACCACGACTACATGACTTCGCCACCACTAGCTCGCACAAAGCAATTATAGCGTGGGTATAGAGGTGGGGCGTCACAGAACACGACTACATGACTTTGCCACCACTAGCTCGCACACCACCATCCATTGCGCGGCCATCGCGACGAACAACCAACACCTTGCCAAGCTTCGCACACGAATCCACACCCCAACCTTGCGCTCCACCGTCAAGCTCAAAATTAAAGCCCAAATTCGATTCGGCCTGCGCTACACCGCTGCCACGACTCGAAGTCACCCAACGTCGCGACATCGTCGCGCGCGATCAGATCAGCAGTATGAATTTTGTCGGGGAGTTGCGATTTCGAGTACGAGATGCCTAATCAAGATCTGGAGATGAATTTGAATCTGAAGATATGGAGAGGCAGTGATTGACAAACGAATTTTATTCGTTCCATTCACATGATATTTGAAGATTTCAATTTTTTTCTTTATACGGCCATGGATTTTGATTTTCCTTGCTGGAAAAGAAGAATGAACGATTTGTTTTCTGCCTCATTCTTTTGTTCACTTTGTTTTAAATTCGTGTATATATATATATATATATATATATATTTTAAAATACGAACGTGTGTAAACATATCAGAGCAAAGTAAACACGTGGTTGAAATTTTCTTCAACGTGTCTGTTGCTATAATATTTATATATATACTATTTATATTCAAATTTTCCAATTTAAATTGTTTCGAATTGTGCAAGTCAAAATTACAAACTCCAATAGAGGCGAGCCGCCTGGCGTTTATGATGTTATACGCCTATTCCAACACAATGGAAAAGGTTTCGAGTTCAAATTCGATGGTATGGAGAAGATAGCCTTTTGAACCCAGTTATTAAATTAAATTTCGATATAATTTTCAGTGCGTTTGCTTATCGTATGACCAAACGATCACTTCAAACACCACGAAAATTGAAATTCGATAATAATACACTATAACAGATCCAATGGAACTAGTTTCGTCGAATTCCGAGACTGTGCCTCGGAAGGCTATTTTTAAATATCGATTTAAACGATATAATTTCAAAACTAATCAAAATACTTTCAAATTTAATTCTGAAGCTTCCACTATCTTCCGTATTATCATTATAGATTTTTCAAGCCTTTGAAATATTTTAAATCAGCTTAAAACTGTAGATTTAATATCTTACTCAACCTTTAATAATTAAATTCAATAATTTAATTATCAAATTCATAGTTATAATTGAAATTCAATTTAAACTAACTTCCAATATTTAAAATCAATTAAATACCTCAATTTCAAATGTTCAAAATTTCCGTGTCATCGCATCCTTTCCCCCTTAAAAGAACCCGAAATTACTAGTTAAGAAGAATGATCCTTAACCCATTTATCAATTTCCCAAAACCATACAGTTTTAACTTTCCAAAACAATCTTCTTATTAATAACTCCTTGTCACTTTAACTAACTTTCCAAAATCAACCATAAGTTTTAAACAATATTGTTTTCTTAACAATTCAAATTTAAGTTTAAATTTAAATTCAAATTTTGAACTTTAAATTTTTCTCAAAATTTTTCTAACTCCTTAAATTTTCGAACTTTTTTGCCAGCGTCTCCTTTGCACGGCTAGCTCGATACGACTATAAAATGCCACCATGGGCTCCCAGATTTCGAAAGAAAACAAAAAGGCAAGTGGCTGGATAAGAAAATCATCAAATTTCATATAGAAATTTAAATACATACCTCTTTGTCGAGTAATTTAAATTTATCTTCGAAATCAAAATCTCAATTTATCCTTTGCCTTTAACACATCTGCATATCCTACTTATCATATGGCACATTTCTTTACAAAAGTTTGGATATTTATTTCATTCAAATCCATACGATGTACTTATATCATTCATACGTAATTATCAAATCGGATCGCTCACTCGATCACACAATTTCACTTCCGAACTAGTATCGTCCACCCGACTTCCTAGTGCGGACTTAGATCTGGTTTCTTGATCTGAAATCATCATTCTCCTTGCATAGCCGTAAACTATGATAGAGAATTTATACAATCAACCAAAAATCCATATCCAGGTTCGCCGTCGAAAATCGAGTGAAAAATTCCAACTCGGATTGATATAACTATCTCGAAATTCTGTGCTCGAATTCGGCATTAAATCGCTATGCGAATAAAGTAATATATGTACAACCTACGTATTTATTCCAATTGATTATTATATATATCTATTTTCTTTTGTTTTATTCACAGTGATTTTGTTTTTTCATTCACTTGTTCACAATCATCATTTCTCAATTTCCAGTTTATCCTTTATTCACTTATCAATTTAGAATATTTTCTCAATTTTAAATTAACTTAAGAATTTTTCCATTTATTTCTTAAGTCCGATATAAGCATTTTTACATACTTCTTATATTTATTTTCAATTACCACTTGGTTTTATATCTACTTATATTTAAACTAGATTTCCAATTCCATATGAATTCAATTCATTTCAAACCAAATTTAATTCGTCCTTCCTTCAATTAGTTTCACTTACTAATTTTATTTCAATATTTTGCTTTGCTTATCACAAATCATATCCAATTCCAATTCTATCTACTTACAAATTCAAAATGAATTTCAACATTCAATTTCCCTTTCATTTACTTGCAATTGTAATTCATTTATTCATTCACAATTTTAATTTCCACCTTAATAAATTTTATTCCATAACTATTTTATCAGATTCCAGAGTCTTTCCAATATTTCAAAATCATTTTTGAAATCAATTCAAATTATCTTTTTAATTTCAAAACCAAACCTAAATTTTTGCACACAACCTTTATTTAAAATAATTCGAAAGCAATTCCTCTCTTGGAAACTCGAAAATAAACACTGATGATGTCGCGATCATCATCGAAATTATTTTCCAGCGACCGAAAAGAGTTTAGTGCTTTTTATCCCTCCAAAACATTTTTCCAAAACCCTTGAAAATCATTTTCAAATCGAAGGGAATAAAAATTTTCACCAAAATTTCTAAATTTTCAAATCCTTCCAAATTCTTTTGAATATTTCTCTGGAATTCTATTTCAAATTATAAATCACTTTTACAATTTATATTTACAAATCCCATTCGCATATGGATTTTATTCTTAACTCTTGGTTATGATTTCAATTTCTTATTCAATAATCAATCCTAATAATTTAAATATTATCACTTCCTAACAAACAATCAACCATATACCATAAAATTTATGGACAATTGTTTCTTTTTTATATAAAAAATAATTTGGGTTAAATTATTTCATTTACTCTATTTTAAAACAATATCGTGTCGAATTATTCTGTAAAAATGTTTAGAGATTCCTATCAATAATGTTAATTACTCGTATTGACCAGAATCCATATACCACTCAACAAACCAATCAACACAATATAAAACAATTTTATATTCACTAACAAATATGCGCTCATATCTATTAATACACTCAAACTCATTCTAGAGTACTACTGACTCTATCTCTAACGAGTAATCCCCCCACCTAGATCCAAGGTTGTCGCTTAACTAATTGCTCTGATACCATAATGTAACGACCCGATTTTTCGACGCCCGAGAGTCGACGTCAATACGTCCACTGTATCCTATACCACACAGTCGAATGTCGAAAAACCGAACCGTGAGGGTTAAAGAACAAAAGGGTAGAATAAGAAACAGAAACAACCAGAGAATCTCACATTTTACAGTGGAACAACATATAATAGATAAATGAATATTTTTAAAACAAAAACACTATATCAGTTTATACATCACATTATCAGAGGTTTACAGTAACAAACAGCGAAAAAGAAATAATATATATAGTGATACGCCTTGCCATCCAGCGAGAACTCTAGATCTCCACGGCAACTTTTTCTGACTTCGCTCCAGCATAACTGATAACCTGACTCTAGGCTGGCCGTGTGGAAAATTTTTCGACACCTAGAGTTTAGAAAGGGAACAATAAACTCTAGGTTAGTCATGGGATTGGTGTAAGATCTTAAAAACAGTTATCTTCACAAAGAAAATGAAAAGAAATCCGCTATGCTTTTGGAAAATGAAACTACTATAAGGCCTCCCGCCACACACACAATGCAAATGCAGAATTGGAGGATATTTCTCCTTATGATAGTCAAACATGCTTGATACGCAAAATATTTTTGATATTATTATTAGTGCATAGTGCAGAAAACATTTCGAAAGTATAATATTAATCTTAGCCAGCATAGACATTTCACACTTATGCCTACTATAGCTACCATGTTCAATAGCATGTTACTGCCACATTCCATGGCAGGTTATACAACTAAAACCGTACAGCGCACGTATTGTTTCTTTGGATTTCCAACAAATGGTCAGGCTAAGGAACTTCCTACTGCCACATGGGTACACCTTTGAAGGGACGCCCCGAGAACTTAACTAGCGCTCTGCCAACACAAGGCCGAGTTACCCCCACACTGCAATATAGCTATAACATGTGTAACTACCACGAGTATGCCATCCTCGGTCGTTACCGACATTTATCCGAGGATCCTCAACCACAAAGCAATAACCACAAAGTAATAAATTTTTAGTAACCACATACGTTAAATATTTGGGCTCCATACCATGATACCACTCTTTTCCAGAAGGAAATGGACATACCCTGAGGGCGCTACCCCCATATTGTCTTGTTGCATCCTTCCTGTTTCGACCATTTTTGGGTTGTGAGGTCCCACGAAGTCTCATCCACAAAGCTACGCTTTTCACAAAAGCCATGCTTCGATCAACAAATGATCAGCAGCACTTCGTATCCCACATTACCAAATTAGGAATGTATCACCAGTAACCATCAACTACATAACCTTTGAGCTCATACGTCTCAGAGAAGGGTGTTAAACTAAGAGAATAAATTCTCCTCCACCAACAGAAATGTGTTTGATAGAAACCAGCTGTATATCTTAAAGTGTAACTCAGACACACATCCATACAAATCTGTTTCGGGATAGAACGAAACCGAAGGTACTTCAAAGAAGCCCTTGCAATCTAATCATGTTCGGACTACCCATCATAAAGGGTGATAAAATCTCCATACCGGAGCAACTCGGTGCAGAGACATTCGATAGGTAATCCTTTCGCTTTCGAAAATACCCGGTTTTCAACACCATCTTCAAATGAAAACCCATTTTGTCGTGTCATTATTTGGAGTGGATTTTATGACACAAAGTCCTCTCCCGGCTAATCTGAATAATGAGCGCTTATTTTAAAAATAAGTGTTACATTCAGATTTCAAATAAATCACAACAATTTCCACTTTGATCTTTTAAACAAAAGATCCAACACAAAGATTCGATGTGGTTTTCGAATATCCATTTGGATTCCGACCCTCGGCCGCATCGAAATTCAAATGTCATTTAAGGCCAATACCGATAGTCGGTTATTTAACTATCAATCAATATTCACAACAATCACCAAATTTTAAATAATTTTCCCCCAATTATTCATTTTCAAAATATCTTCGCAAGATATATTTTCAACACTTCAACACTTTGAAAACAAATTTCAAATCATTTTCCTCACGTGGAATAAATTTTCCAAATGTTTATTTCCACTGAAAATTTGCCGAGTTCAAATACTTTAAAATAATTTAAATTACTTATCCAAAATATATACTTGGAAACATTCAAAATAAAAAATATTTTAAAACACTAGTTATGAAAATATTATACTAATATCTCATATAAAAATTCAAGTCCAAACTAATTTAAAAATAAAATTATTAGATAAAATGTAATTATTAAAATATCGATTTTCTAAATCGAATACCAATTTAAATCTTTAAATAATCAATTCTATAATTAATTAAATAAATCTTTTCTTTAAAGATTTTAAAACAGCTTAAGAAAATAATTTCTCCACAAACATCCTTTTTAAAAACCAATTTTAAAACTTTTAATTAATATTTGAAAGCTACTTTAAAAACATGCTCGGCTTTTTAGGAAAAATACACCTTCCATTTCAAAATGGTCAACTTAAATCAATTAGTAAATCCTTCTTGATTTATTTTAATTTACCTTTCAAACCCACAAATTCCTTTCCACACTTTTAAAAATAAACAAATATTTATTTTTAAACAAATTTCCCTTTCTTTATAAATTCCCATTATGAATTTTAAATTTCCAAATATCCATTGATATACGACTTTCAAATCGATTTCCAAATATTCATTTTCAAACACCAAATCAATTCCAAATTGATTTGCCAAACATTTATTTCAAACACCAAATCGATTTCTAAATTAATTTCCCAAAGATTTATTTTAAAACACCAAATTAATTTCAAATCGATTTCCCGAAGATTTATTTTTAACACCAAATCAATTTTCAAATTGATTTCTAAATTTATTGTCTTTTAAAACACATTCCTTTATTGTTTTTTCAAACTATTTAAAATCCGAATTTTTAAACATATTCTTCAACTTTTGAATAATAGCACTCGAAATCCATTTATTAAACCATTTTCCCATATTTTGGAATTTTATTCAATAGGATTACAAAAATCAATCTTTATCCTTTTTAAAATTCCTTCTTTTAAATTTATCCAATTTTCAAAAATTAATTTTTCTATAAACTTTATACTTAAATTTCAAAAATCAAACTTTATTTATTTCTGGTATCCTACGATACCAAAAATATATTCGGCTAAACTATATCCTTCAACAATTTCAATCCCAAATATAATCACTTACAGATTATAAATAAATCAACACACAACATATGAAACAAATTCAAATATATGAGGAATCCAGTTGGAACCCTCCAACTTGTTTTCCTGCATCCACAGATGTTAGCACAACATTAAAACCAATTCCACTTCGAGGAGGAATATCGTGGTATATGCGATTATATAATATCATCCGCTATTATACTGCGCATAGGGTCTCATACGCCATATAATGCAGGAAATCAATCACTCCAAATACATATATAATACCAATTCCACTTCGAGGTGGAATATCGCGATATATGGGTTTATATATAATATCCTCCGCTATTATACGGCACATAGGGTCTAATCCAATACAACAGGTAATAATTTATCATCCAAGCACACAATCAACAATTTTAAATTTAACTATTTAAAATTAAATCGGAAAATCCGATTGAGTGAGAAGATCTCACCTTTGATCTGCAATCCATTTTCATTCTAGTTCGTTTCCTTCATAATTTTGGTCTTGAATAAACATTATATGATTTATTAATATTCGAATAAATCGAACAATAAATTCCCATTTAATATTTTTAATTTTAACCAATGATTAAATTTAAACAAATAACTTAAAATTTTAAAACTAACTTTCCTTTATAATCTTTTGGTAAATAAAATAATTAAATAAGTTAATTCGACAATTTATTCACCAAATACAATTAATTTAAAACAAACTAACAATTTAAAATATGTAAGTGTATAGTATTTTATTTTGAAATTTTATACATATACATATAAGAAATAATCTATTAAATCTAATCTTTATACCATTTTCCTATTTTGTTTTTTGTTTTCACCGACAAATTAAAACATGCATGAATATATTATAAAAAAATTAAAATAGATAGGAATTTTCATATATATATATATATATGTATATATATATTTTTTGAATTAAAATAGGAATGAGAGAATGTATATGAATTTACTGTATAAAAAAACAATTATACCTAGCAACTTCCTGTTCGAACACGACTACACGACTTCACACCCACTAGCTCGCACACCACCATCCATTGTGCGGCCATCGCGACGAACAACCAACACCTCGCCAAGCTTCGCACGCAAATCCACGCCCCAGCCTTATGCTCCACCATCAAGCCCAAAATTGAAGCCCAAATTTGATTCGGCCCGCGCCACGCCGCTGCCATGACTCGAAGCCACCCAACGTTGCAACATCGTCGCACGCGATTAGATCAGCAGTATGAATTTTGTCAGAAAGTCGCGATTTCGAGTACGAGCACGAGACGCCTAATCAAGATCTAGAGATGAATTTGAATCTTAGGATATGGAGACGCAGTGATTGAAGGGCGAATTTCATTCGTTCCATTCACAGATATTTGAAGATTTCAATTTTTTTCATTATACGGCCATGGATTTTGATTTTCTTTGCTGGAAAAGAAGAATGAACGATTTTGTTTTCTACCTCATTCTTTTGTTCGCTTTGTTTTAAATTCGTATACGTATATATATTTTTTATTTTAAAATACGAACATGTGTAAACACTTATCAGAGAAAAGTAAACACGTGGTTGAAATTTTCTTCAACGTATCTGTTGCTATAATATTTATATATGTTATCCCATTTTTTGGTCAAAACTGGAATATCAACAAATTGGCAAGGAATTATGGATATCAGGACTGGAGATAAGGCTACGATGGATATCGTCAAAATTTTGTTGAACTCCGATCGGGACGAAATTGATTGAAAATGATGATAAGGACTATGAAAGGCTATGTTTCAAATTTCAGGTTAATCGGAGTTCGTATGAAGGAAATATGATGGATTCAAGGTAGGAATAGTACGTAGTTCGAATCCATCAAAAAGGGGATAAAGTGACGCTCGGTTCGAACCGATCAGGTTCGAACCCATCAGGATTCGAACCCATGAGGTTTGCATCGATGACGCTTCGAATCGATGGGAACTAGATGGGTTCGAAAGGAGTAGCTTCAATGCAATGGACATGGATTCGAACGATGGACATGGACTCGAAGATGGTGGATTCGAACAATAGGTATGGATTCGATGATCATGGATTCGAAGATGAAGATGGACTCGAAGAAGGTAATGGATTCGAAGTATACATGGGTTCGAAGATGAAGATGGACTCGAAGAAGGAGATGGATTCGAAGTGGACATGGATTCGAAGAAGGAGATGGAGTCGAAGTGGACATGGATTCGAAGAAGGAGATGGAGTCGAAGTAGACATGGATTCGAAGAAGGAGATGGAGTCGAAGTAGACATGGATTCGAAGAAGGAGATGGATTCGAAGTGGACATGGATTCGAAGAAGGAGATGGATTCGAAGAGGACATGGATTCGAAGATGATGGATACGAAGCAAGGGACATGGATTCGAAGGACGAGGATTCGAAAGGGATGGATTCGAAGAGGATGGACTCGTAGGATATGGACTCGAAGGAGGCGGCTTCAGAAAGCATGGATTCGAAGAGCATGGGTTCGAAGGGTATGGATTCGAAGGAGTCGGCCCTATGGATTCGAAGGGGATGGTTTCGAAGTAGATGGTTTCGAAGCATGGGTTCGAACCATTCAGGACGCACGGATTCTTGAACTTGGATCGATCATATCTTCCAAACCATTGATCCAAATGCAATGAAATTTTTACAGGAGCTTACATACATGTTGAAGAATGTTCACACCAAATTTCAGCTCAATTGGATGGATTCTTGATCGATTCGAACGTCACTTCGAATCGATCCCAAACTGGGCACGGATTCCGAGAACACGGGCCTGTGGGCCCCCCTCACGTGCCAAGCAGCCTCCCCAGGTTTTAGGCGGGATTTCAGCCTTCCACGCCTATAAATAGAGCCCCTGGTCATTCAGAAAAGGGGTCGGAAAATTTGGAGAGGAAAGGCAAGCCCAGACGCTGCTAAAATTATACCATAGCATCATTACTGCAATTTTCTTCAGATTTGGTCACTACAACTGTGGTAATCACTTGTAATCTTCAAGGATAATCAATAAAAAAAAATTTAGAGTGGTATAAAACTTGTGTCTCTGTTCTTTACTTTTGGATTGTTGTCTATTATTTATTGAGATTTGTTGTTTGTGTTTGAATATCACTAATTTATATTCATACACTGGTGCTTTCACGGTATTGGGTGTTTGTGACCAATTTTGGCGCAAACATTTTGGTGCTTTCACTGAGAACAACTAGCACCCGCTACATCGGATTTGAAGAGTTTGAGGAATTTGGATTTGGAAGACAATGACTAGGCAGAATAGCAGAAGGCTAAAGGCTGAGAGAAGCCAACAAGGAGGAAGTCAACAAGCATCCTCCGGAGGTGAGGAAGGACAGGCTTCGGTCTACATAACTCGGGATGAAATGGAAGCTATGGCCAATTCTTTGCAGGAGAGATTGTTGAAAAGTCAACAGGAAATGATGCAAACCTTCTTGGAACAAATGAGAGCTGCAGGGATGCAGAACTTAGGAACAGCTACAGCAACTGCGGATGTAGGACAAGGAGCTAGGGTTGTGGAACCCAATGAAGGACAGGATACGGAGCCAGAAGGCAATCAACAAGGGCTTGGGGGCAGGCCCACAGAATTCAATGCAGGAGAACCTTTGGGAGGAATTCAACAAACTAGAGCTAACGTTGCTGCTAGTGAGCCACACGAGGAATATGTACCAGAGTTCCCTCGGGGGCATGGGGGGGCAACCCCTACCAGACAATATAGGATTAGTAGAAATGATCAGGAAGACTGTGCGAGGTGGTTTGACAAACGGAGATTTGGAAGGAGTGAATAGAAGTCCATTCGCTCGGGAGATAAGGATGGCTCAGAATCCACCTAAGTTCAAGCTACCTAGCGTGGAGGTATAAGATGGTAAGACGGATCCAACAGATCACTTAATGAGGTACACCAGACACATGGAGGTGCTGGGGGCATCAGAGGAAGTGATGGCCCGATGTTTCCCTTTGTATTTGAAGGAATTAGCTGCAATGTGGTTTAGGCAGCTGGAAGAAGGATCTATCAGGACTTGGAAGGAATTAGTGGAAAAGTTTCTAGGACAGTTTCGGGTTCACGTCAAGAGGCCGAAGAACGTGATGACTTTAACATCGGTGAAGCAAAGGATGGACGAATCGCTTAGAGCTTTTCTAACTCGATTCAGTGCGGCAGTCGCTTCGGTGGATCGGCCTGATCCATCAATGGTTTTAATGGCAGCAGTATCAGGAGTCAAGGAGAATTCGGATTTCAAGGTATCTCTGAAACGAGATCCCCCGCAAAATCTCGACGAATTCTTTCATAAGGCAGAAAGGTTCCTTCGGCAAGAAGATGCAAGTACGGATTTAAAGGTGAAGAAGGCTAATGCAATCGAGGTTGGAGCGGTATCCAAAAATGGTTTGGATAAGGATAAAGGGAAAAGGAAGTTAGATGACGACGATGGAAGGATCCAAAGTTTTCCACATACACAGGATTGAACGAGACGCTGGAGCGGATATAACTGGAAACTCGGAATCGCCTTCCTTACCGAAGGCCGGCTAGGAGGGAACCAACAGAGCGGGAAAGGACATCAGGAAGGCACTGTCTCTTCCATGATCTGGATGGACACGATACCAACAGCTGCAGGCACCTAAAGGACATAATCGAGGAGCATGTAAGGAATGGACAGTTACAGCAATACGTTGGAACTCGGGATGCAACGGTGGAGCAGGAGCAACCACCGACCACTTCACGCCGTGATGATGGGAGGCCCAGGGATGATCGTCGATTGATCATCCATTGACCAGGATAATATGGAATAAGTAGCAAGCTACTAGCAAACGGTAAAGTCATTTACACATGTACGGGGACGGAGATAGCCCCTAGGCATGCTCTGAATGATGATAAACCGGGATGCTATGGTTTGTGAAATTTATTTCTTGCTTTTTAGATTGGACATTGCTTTTCTTTTTTGGATTTGGTTTTGGAGCTTGGATTGAGCTCCTGGTTTTTCTTGCTTTTTTATTTGGATTTTCCTTTGGATGATTGTTTTTGGTTTTGGATGCTGGTTTGGATTTCTGGTTTTCTGGTTTGGATTTGAATTTTGGATTTGGATTTGGATTTTGGATTTGGATTTCGAATTTGAATTTCAGATTTGGACTTTGGAATAAATTTTGGTTGGACTTTTATCTGGTTTTTGGTAAATGGTCGTCGGGTATGGATTATGCCTGGCAAGGGATGAGTCACTTTACCCAAACAAGGTAGATTGACTCATTCAGGTCGTCAAGTATGGACAATGCTTGGCAAGGGTCCGGAGTGACCAGGATTCGGCCTAGGACTTAGGCCCTCTATTATCATTTATTATTTTCAGGTCGTCGAGTATGGACTATGCTCGGCAAGGGTCCGGAGAGATCAGGATTCGGCTTAGGACTTAAGCCATGGCATTTTACAGCACCCAGGGACACTGGGCCAAGGTCGTCAAGTATGGATTGCGCTTGGCAAGAACCCGGAGAGGTTGGCTCAACGTCCAGGGACACTGGACCAAGGTCGTCAAGTATGGATTGCGCTTGGCAAGAACCCGGAGAGGTTGGCTCAACGTCCAGGGACACTGGACCAAGGTCGTCAAATATGGATTGTGCTTGGCAAGAACCCGGAGAGGTTGGCTCAACGTCCAGGGACACTGGACCGAGGACTTCAAGTATGGATTGCACTTGGCAAGAGCCCGGAGAGGTTAACTCAACGTCCAGGGACACTGGACCACGGTCGTCAGATGTGGATCACGCTTGGCAGGAACCCAGAGAGGTTATGGATTTGGATATCGACCCGGAGAGGTCCTGGCTCCGGTTGTTGGCTATTGGATAAGGATGGATTGGAACTTGGTTGTCGAGTTCGAATGGATACGGAATTGGCTAAGGCTTTGGCTATTGGATATGGAATTGGACATCGACTCGAAGCAGTCAAGGACGATATACTCTGGCAATATGGCTTTGGACTTCGGATATTGGATTCGTAATTATTCAAAACACGCCTTGTTATCACAAGGCATGTTTTGGGGGGCAAAATGTTATCCCATTTTTTGGTCAAAACTGGAATATTAACAAATTGGCAAGGAATTATGGATATCAGGACTGGAGATAAGGCTACGATGGATATCGTCAAAATTTTGTTGAACTCCGATCGGGACGAAATTGATTGGAAATGATGATAAGGACTATGAAAGGCTATGTTTCAAATTTCAGGTTAATCGGAGTTCGTATGAAGGAAATATGATGGATTCAAGGTAGGAATAGTACGTAGTTCGAATCCATCAAAAAGGGGATAAAGTGACGCTCGGTTCGAACCGATCAGGTTCGAACCCATCAGGATTCGAACCCATGAGGTTCGCATCGATGACGCTTCGAATCGATGGGAACTAGATGGGTTCGAAAGGAGTAGCTTCAATGCAATGGACATGGATTCGAACGATGGACATGGACTCGAAGATGGTGGATTCGAACGATAGGTATGGATTCGAAGATCATGGATTCGAAGATGAAGATGGACTCGAAGAAGGTAATGGATTCGAAGTATACATGGGTTTGAAGATGAAGATGGACTCGAAGAAGGAGATGGATTCGAAGTGGACATGGATTCGAAGAAGGAGATGGAGTCGAAGTGGACATGGATTCGAAGAAGGAGATGGAGTCGAAGTACACATGGATTCGAAGAAGGAGATGGAGTCGAAGTAGACATGGATTCGAAGAAGGAGATGGATTCGAAGTGGACATGGATTCGAAGAAGGAGATGGATACGAAGCAAGGGACATGGATTCGAAGGACGAGGATTCGAAAGGGATGGATTCGAAGAGGATGGACTCGTAGGATATGGACTCGAAGGAGGCGGCTTCAGAAAGCATGGATTCGAAGAGCATGGGTTCGAAGGGTATGGATTCGAAGGAGTCGGCCCTATGGATTCGAAGGGGATGGTTTCGAAGTAGATGGTTTCGAAGCATGGGTTCGAACCATTCAGGACGCACGGATTCTTGAACTTGGATCGATCATATCTTCCAAACCATTGATCCAAATGCAATGAAATTTTTACAGGAGCTTACATACATGTTGAAGAATGTTCACACCAAATTTCAGCTCAATTGGATGGATTCTTGATCGATTCGAACGTCACTTCGAATCGATCCCAAACTGGGCACGGATTCCGAGAACACGGGCCTGTGGGCCCCCCTCACGTGCCAAGCAGCCTCCCCAGGTTTTAGGCGGGATTTCAGCCTTCCACGCCTATAAATAGAGCCCCTGGTCATTCAGAAAAGGGGTCGGAAAATTTGGAGAGGAAAGGCAAGCCCAGACGCTGCTAAAATTATACCATAGCATCATTACTGCAATTTTCTTCAGATTTGGTCACTACAACTGTGGTAATCACTTGTAATCTTCAAGGATAATCAATAAAAAAAAATTTGGAGTGGACGTAGGCCGGAGATAGCCGAACCACTATAAAACTTGTGTCTCTGTTCTTTACTTTTGGATTGCTGTCTATTATTTATTGAGATTTGTTGTTTGTGTTTGAATATCACTAATTTATATTCATACACTGGTGCTTTCACGGTATTGGGTGTTTGTGACCAATTTTGGCGCAAACAATATATATACTATTTATATTCAAAAATTCAAATTTAAATTATTTCGAATTGTGCAATTCAAAATTACGAACTCCAATCGAGGCATGCCGCCAGGTGTTTATAATGTTATACGCCTATTCCGAACACAATGAAAAAGGTTCCGAGTCAAAATTCGATCGTATGGAGAAGATAGCTTTTTGGACCCAGTTATTAAAATAAATTTTGATATAATTTTCAGTGCGTTTGCTTATCGTTTGGCCAAACGATCACTCCAAACACTACAAAAATTGAAATCCAATAATAATACACTATTACGGATTCAATGGAACTGGTTTCGTCGAATTTCGAGGCTGTGCCTCGAAAGGCTTTTTTTAAAATATCGATTTAAACGATATAATTTCAAAACTGATCAAAATGCTTTCAAATTTAATTATGAAGCTTCCATTATCTTCAGTATTATCATTATAGATTTTTCAAGCCTTTGAAATATTTTAAATCAGCTTAAAACTGTAGATTTAATATTTTACCCAACCTTTAATAATTAAATTCAATAATTTAATTATCAAATTCATAGTTATAATTGAAATTCAAGTTAAACTAACTTCTAATATTTAAAATCAATTAAATATCTCAATTTCAAATGTTCAAAATTTCTGGGTCATCACATATACCATCAAACCTGAAGAGTTAATAGGAAATCTCATGTCGTATGAAGTAAATTTACAGGCAAAACGAGATCAGACCCAAGATAGAAAGAATTTAGCTTTTCAGGCTGATCAAGAAGACCGAGACTCAGATGAAAATGACATGGCATTTATAGAAATGAATTTCAAAAAGCTTTTGAAATTTAGAAAGAAGAAGAAATTTGATAATAATAGAAGAGACAATACCAATAAACCATCAACGTCAAATCTCGAGTGTTACGAATGTGATAAGAAGGGTCACATAAAGAAGTCCTGATCAAAAGAAAGGCAGATACAAGAATAAAAAGGATAAGTATAAGAAGAAGCAAGCATTATCTGTTACATGGGATGATTTAGAATCATCTTCATCATCAGATAGTGACACTGACTGTGATTCTGAACAAGCAAATGTCTGCTTTATGGCTTCAAATAATAATGTAAATGATCTAACTTTTGACGATTTAATAGATATGAATTCAGAGCTGTTGGATAAACTAAAATAAAGTATAAAGATTCTTTAGAAAAACTAAATATGAGTGAAATAGAATTTGATATGCTCGGAGATAAGAAAAAAATTCTAGAAGAAGAACATGTTAAAACACAAGAATCTTTGTCTATGTATCTTCCCAACTCACCACGCTATCAAATGAAATTGAAGTTCAAAAAGAAAAGAATATGACATTAGCTTCATAAAATCATGATTTAAAATCAAATGTCAAAATTCTTGAATTAAACAATACCAGTCTCAAAACCGAATTAGAAAATATCGCTAAAAATGTATCTAACTTTAATAAAGGTAAAGAAAATCTATCTAAAATTATTAATAACTCTCAAACTACTTTTAATTAGAAAGGGCTAGGGTATACAAATTCCTCAAAATCTAGTACATAGAGGATTAATTCACCATATAAAAATTTCAATAAACATAAAAAATTTGTTAAAGCAAAACCAAAACCAAAGGCTTTCAGTCAAAAGAAGGTTATTGGCAACAAAAATACTATAAAAATTTAGGTACCAAAAACTAATAATAATTTAATCAGAAATAAGTACATTAAGTCTTTTATAAGTTCAGTTCATAAAAATGAAAATTTTACTTATAAAGGGAATTCTAAACCCTCATGGGTTTGGTTTCCTAAGATCTAACTCTTAGGACCCAAATGAAAGGTGGGTACTAACATCATCTCTAAATTTTTTGCAGGTACCGACTAAGAAAAGAGGAAAGTGGATACTTGACAATGGTTGCTCAAAACATATGACGAGAAACAAAGATATGCTAACTAACATTATCTACTTAGATGGAGGATATGTCATATAAGGAGATAATTCCAAAAAATATATCATGAGCAATGATGGTACATTTAACTTACCTCTTATTACAAATGTTTTACTAGTTCAAAATTTAAAACATAATTTGCATAGTATAAGTCTACTATGCGATAAAGGTTTTAATATATATTTTTATAAAAATAGATGTAATATATTTGATCAAAACAAAAATCTAATTTTTGAAGGAACTAGAGAACGAGATATATACGTATTAAATATGAAAGTAAATCATAACACAAACATGTGTCTAGTAGCCAAAGAAAATGATCCTTGGTTATGGAATAAAAGATTTTTTCATATATACCTTAAAGCTATAAGTAAAATATCTAAGAATAATTTAGTAAAAGGATTACCAAAAATGAATTTAAGGTTGATAATATTTGTGATGCTTGTCAGTTAGGAAAGTTAACCAAATCTTCTTTTAAGTCAAACAAAATAATCTCTACACTACAACCACTTAAGTTATTACATTTAGATCTTTTTCGACCAACTTAAGTAAAATCTATAAATCATAATAGATATGTTTTCGTAATTGTAGATGATTTTTCAAGATACATGTGGACAATAAGTGATACTTTTGAAAATTTTAAAATCTTTGCTAATAGGATACAAAATATTAAGAATATAAAAATTAAAAACATTTAAAGCTGGCAAATTCAATAATGATATTTTTGAAAAATATTATAATAAGAAAGTAATTGTTCACAATTTTTCATTTCCTAGAACTTCACAGCAAAACGGAGTTGTAGAAAAGAAATATAGAACACTTCAAGAATGCGCTAGAACTTTATTAAATGGAAGCACTCTACCTAAACATTTTTGGGCAGAATCTATAGCAACTACTTGTTATGTTTTAAATCATGTCTCATTAGACCATTAACAAAACATACCCCATATGAACTTTTTAATGGAAGGAAATCTAATATATCATATTTAAAGTTTTTGGCTCAAAATGTTTTCTATTAAATACAAAAGACCAACTTGGTAAATTTAATCCAAAATCCGATGAAGGAATATTCATTAGATACTTGGAACGAAGCAAGGCATATAGAATTTATAATAAAAGAACTAAAATAATCGAAGAAACACTTCATGTATCATTCGATGAAAATTTCAAATTTAATAATAAAAATGAAGATGAAGAAACAATCCTAAATCAAATAGATGATATTGAAAATAATGTTGCAAATGAAAACAATAATTTACCAAATGAAAATGAAATTTGAACTCCACCAAGACTTCCAAGAAATCACCCAATTGAAAATGTAATTGGAGAAGTAAATGCTAACATAAGAACTCGAAATCAATTAAATCAAATGGGTCATGTAGCTTTCCTATCGAACATTGAACCCAAAAATGCTAAAGAAGCCCCGACTTATGATTGTTGGATTATAGCTAGGCAAGAAGAATTAAATCAATTTGATCGAAACGAAGTTTGGGACTTAGTTCCTAGACCTAGTAATCAAAAAGTCATCGGTACTAAGTGGGTTTACAAAAATAAAGCCGACGAGCAAGGGAATATTATTCGAAACAAGGCTAAGTAAGTCGCTCAAGGCTACAATCAAGAAGAAGGAATAGACTTTGAAGAAACATTTTCTTCTGTAGCTCAAATAGGAGCATATGCATTTTATTATCATTTGCATGTATTCATAATTTTAGACTATATCAAATGGATGTAAAATGTGATTTTCTAAATGGTTTTATAAAAGAAAATGTATATGTAGAACAACTACCTTTATATACACATGAAAAATTTCTAGACCATGTTTATAAACTAAAGAAAGCTTTATACGGTTTAAAACAGGCATCTCGTGCTTGGTACAATCATCTTAAAAATTATTTTTTAATTCTGGTTTTAAAATTGGAAAAGTGGATCAAACTTTATTTATAAAACAAGATAAAAATGATATTTTAATCGCCTTGCCAAAAAAATGAAATTTTAATCATACAAGTTTATGTAGATGACATTATTTTTAGTTCCACAAACGAAAAATTATGTCAAGAATTTTCAAATATAACGACAAGAGAATTTGAAATGTCTCACATGGGAGAACTTTCATATTTTCTTGGTTTACAAATTAAACAATTAAATAATGGAAATTTTATTAATCAAGAAAAATATTGTAATAATCTTATAAAAAGTTTTGGTATGGAGAATACTTCTGCTAAACCAACACCTATGATCACTACGGTACATCTCAATCGAGATGAAAATGGCAAAAATGTTGACTAGAAACTATATCGAAGTATGATCGGATCCTTACTTTATTTAACAGTCGGTCACCCAGATATGATGATGAGTGTATGCTTGTGTGCACGATTTCAAGCAAATCCTAAAGAATCACATTTGCGGGCAATGAAGCGAATTTTGCAATAATTAAGCAACACTAAAGACTACGTTCTTTTTTACCCGAAAGAATGTCCTTTTGGGTAGTATCATATAGTGATGCTGATTTTGAAGGATGTCGAATGGATCGAAAGAGTACAAGTGATACTTGTCATTTCATTGGACAATCTTTAGAGTCTTGGTTTAGTAAGAAACAAAATTGTGTTTCACTTTCGATGTGTGAAGCGGAATATATTTCTGTTACTTTGGCAGGTGGTCAACTAATATACATGCATCAAACACTAAAAGATTTTGGAATAAACCTATCTAAATCAACAATCTATTGTGATAACACAAGTGCCATAAATTTATCGAAAAGTCCTATAAATCATTCCAGTACTAAACATATCGATATTCGACATCATTTTCTTCGCGATAATATTGAAAAAGGTAATATTTCTACTGATGTTGTACCATCAAAAAATCAAATTGCAGATATATTTACTAAACCCTTAAATGAAAATATTTTTCTTAAGTTAGGACGTGAACTAGGAATTATGTCATTACATGATTTATAATTCAATATTAAAGTATAAAAAATTAATTTTTTATATAAAAATAATAAACATTTAATAGAACAAAAATTGGAGCTGATAACACTCAAATTTTGCACTCATGGGAGGAAGTTGCATGAATTTCCAATATTGTATTATGTTACTTGATTAAGACCATACATTTCTTTTATTTTATATGTGGTTACAATCTCTTTTATATATTAATCTTTCATTTTCTCTTGGTTGCAATTTCTAAACCATATTAACCTTAAAACAATAAACCTCAAATAGATAATAAACTCAGTATGTATACGTGATCAAATTTCTCGTAAACTCATATATACAAATTTTACAAATAAATAAACATTCTATTTACAATATCGTTTCAAGAATGCTCCAACATTTCATCGATCGTCTTCAGCACTCCCTCTACGGATTCCTCAAACAAAGCCACTCTAGTATATATCAGCAAAGATTGCTCCATCACCAAATCATCATGCTGGATATACACTAACCGGGAAGTGAGCTATGAAAAACTTGGATTTCGGTTCACCATCTACCAAAGAAAAGATCGACGAAATCGATCATTATCAATGTGAGACCTTAGGATTACAATATGAAATATATTATGAACAAGAACATCATGGAAGACGGTTAAATTTCATTGAACAATTGGCTCTTAAATTCTATGGATCGTTTCCAAAGCAAAGTGCTCAACATCTGTCTCCATAATGTCCTCCCGTGTCTTCGAATTCTTGGGAACAAGGTGCTCAACGTAATGTTTGGTCTCCTATGAATCCATTACGTGAAATCGCCAAATTCGAACCAAGCTCAAATGACTCAAAGACTTTAGGAAATTAAAATTTTAATTTTTTTATAAGTTTATAAAATTAATATTGTAATACGTATCAGAAATGTTTACTGAAATAATAATTATATTTATGTTTTACACGAGAATAAAGCTCAAAAACATATATATAGTATATAAATTAACTAATTTAAGAATAAACTAAAAGAAAGCCTGACCTTAGCCAAACAACAATTTCAGCCGGCTGAACCCTCAATCCAGCCAACTGAACACTCGAAGAATTTTAATTTTTTTTTTGGAACTCAACCGATTGAACCTCATCCCTCAACCAGCTAAATAGTATCAAAATAACACTATATTTTGCGGGAAGAATTTTCCTGCACATCAGCCGGTTGATCCACAAAGCCAACCAATTGAGTATTCAAATCATCAAGTTTTAACTCAGCAATCAGCCGACTGACCACCATATATCAGTCGACTGAATTATGACTTTATACACTATAAACTTACGGTTCAGAATTCCTGCATACCAACCGACTGACTTGCCCCATTCAGCCAACTGACCCATCAGTTTTCACTTGTTTAAAACAACTCTACACATTTCCTAACACACCCATTCACTTAAACCCTACAATACTCCCTCATTTTCACTTTACCTAAATACTCAATATTCCAAAAGAACCCCAAATACAAACCCTAGCCTCCTCAAAACTACATTTTTCTTTAAAATTTTCATAAATCAGATGGCACTAAGACCGAAAAGAGCTTGTGAATAAACTACTGGACCATCCGAGAGCCAAATTCACGCTTGGCTACACAATGGAACGGTGGTAAATTGATTCAACACAATGAGAAATTAAAAATTATTTGAAGGTGCTTTCATGAAGTTCCTCGATTTCAATGGATATGCCATTCGAGAAAAATCCGAAGCTAATGGCTTAGATTCACTCATTTGGTATGATTCCAATAATCTCAAGATCTATCCTCTCTTAATTAAACTCTTCTTTGCAAATATGAATTTGGACCACCAAGATCCCCGAAACAAGGATGATTGCATGTGGACCTTGGTGTGTGGAGTAAAAATTTATTTGCCACTTCAACGACTAGGTCACATACTACGATGTCCATACTAAGGGTTGGATGTAGACAATATTGAGGTGAATATGTATAATCGTGATCCAGTTTCATATCTCTTTTTATCAGATGATTTGAAAATTTTGAAATCTAGTGCCTTACGTTCGAAAGCACGAATCATTCACCATGCTCATTCAATCATTACAAGCTCAGACCAGTAGCTACAAAAAGTTCTATAAGAGGGATTTTCAAACCCTTTATGCTATTTACTAATCCCAAAGAGTAAATTAGGGAAAAATTATTTTAGATGATTTTTCATTATTAATCACAAGAGATGTAACAAGACGCTTCACTATGGAGCTTATATCATGGCATTTTACAAAATTTTAGAGTTCCTTTACCTGTTTCGGATTTCATGACAATCGGATAGCTTAACTTGAAGACTCTAAGTCTAATGGGTCTTCCTAAATGTCTCGAACATCAACAAATTATTAGCTTTCAACAATGGGTCGCTAATTGTGAACAAGGAATTCCTCAACCGAAAGACATGAATATCACATCTTCCTCATCTCAACCTCCTCGACAAGAAGAAGAAGATGAAATTCAATAACTTAATGTTGACGTGCCTTCGAAACAAGCTCTTATAACCTTATCTCGAAATCAAAGCAAGCTTGGATTACGTTTAACTAACGTAGAAAAGAATGTTTCAAAAACGAACAAAAAAGCTAAACTCAATCAAATGCTTTTTAAACATGATTTGGGAGAAAGTCACTTGTTTCGATTCCACATCAACCAGTGTTGTTGAAAATCCGGCCCCATTCACTTGGTCTACTTAGAAAGAAGAAGAAGAAGTATAAGACGGTGAAGATTTCTAGATTTCTTTTCTCATGAAAAACTTGTCATATTATTTTAAGACATTTTCTTATGTGCTTATTATATCTTGATGTTTCCAAGTAAGATTTTCCTTTATTTATCATATTTACATGCTCTTATATGCTTTCTATCTATGATGTTCATGTTTATTTACTTCTAAACTATATACTTTTTTGTATGCTTATATGTCGATATTTGTCATATCGGTTATTTATTCCTTTTTGTCGATGACAAAAGGAGGGGAATATGATTGATAGGAGGAGTATTCATTCAAAGGGAGTAAATATGCTTTTATACACTTACAAACTTACATAGTTGACATCATCAAAAAGTGGGAGAATGTTAGAACCTTGAATTTTTATGTTTTGATTGGGACAACTATATAAGTAAATATTATATGAACTAATCATATGTGCAGGCGAAGATACTATGTTACTCGAGAAAAAATCTAACAGACTGTAGACCAGATTACAGACAGAAGCTTCAATAATACATTTAGTACACGATCTGAGTCAGGTAGTAAATACATATTAAAATATCTCCAAAGTGTTATATGCGCCTGCACACACACACAATCTAATTTGTTTTCACAAATAGTTCATATACTAAAGATTTCATAAAGAAGTTCATATACAATTTTTTTTTTTAATATTTGATATGTCAAAAAACAAGTCATTCAGTCGGCTGAAGCATGTAGTTCAGTCGACTGAATGACTAGCACACGCACAACAAATCTTGAACATTAAGACGATTGAACTATATGTTTCAGTCGACTGAATTGCATGACTTTTGCACTAGTTTTTTTTCTAATTCGATTTTCAATCAATTAAGCTGGCTCAATTTTTTCACTCAGTAGGCTAAATCTTCATAACGACTATATTTTGAAAAGAAACTTTACTTCAACGAACAAAAACAACACTTGATTCAAGAGTTGCTTCCGTATATTTTGATCGCTATTTTTCATGAATAATTGCAACTCTTAAATCACTATATATAGCCATCAAATCAATTGTTCTAAACACTTAATTCTGATTCTATTTTCTCATTCTTATTGTCTAAACAATCTTGTCATTTGCATTCAAATACTTTCAATTCTAATCACTTATTCATTCAAACAAATCTCATTAGTGATTAAATAAATTTCCTATCTTCACAAATCACACTGTATACCACAAAGGAGAAGATTATATGAAGGGTGTAAGTTATTGACTTATCAGTGCTACTCAAGAGCATACTCAATCGGAAGTAATTTTACTATTTGTATTAGAAGTCCCGTTGGTTGCTCAGGCGGTTGAAGTTCTATTCTATTGCTTAGGCGGTAGAAGTCCTGTTTAGTTGCTAAGGCGGTGTAATACCTGTTCCTCCATGTTAAGTGAGGGTTTATAGTTGAATTCCAGAAGAAGTCTAGGACTGGACATAGAACGGGAAGCTCGAACTAGTATAAAAATCTCTGGTATTATTTACTTTATTATTTTACTTTTATATTTATATTCTACATAAGTAAATAGTTGTTAATATTCCATATTGCACGATCCTTTGTCACTTTCAACCTGACTAGCAACTATCTATATAAATCTAATATAGGCATGCCCTCATAGCAGATCAGGATAAGTATCTTTAATCCTGTCTTCTGTCTCCCAAGCACGGTCCTTCTCATTGTTACTCCACTGAATTTTCACCAACTAAACTGTCTTGTTTCTCAATATTTTCTTATCTCTCGTTGCAACCCGAACTGGTTGTCTAACAAAAGTCAAATTAGGCTCTACTATCAAATCTTCCAACCCTAGTCTCCGGATCATGCACATACTTGTAAAGATGAGACACATGAAACACATTATGGACACCTGCCATACTGCTCAACAACTCTACTCTGTATGCATGCTTTCCAATCCTCTCTATAATCTGAAACGGACCAACATTTCTTGGTGCCATCTTCCCTGACTTTCCAAATCGTACCACACCCTTCATCGGTGATACCTTAAAGAAAAATTTGTCTCCAACTGAGAATTCTAGGTCTTTATGCCTCTTATCTGCGTAACTTTTATGTCTAGACTGAGCTTCCTTCACCCTTTCTCGGATTAACTCAATCTTCTATGTCGCCTCTCTAACCAGATCTAGACCTAAGACCAATTTATCTCCCATCTCCAATCAACATGCTAGTGATTTGCATTGTCTACCATAAAAAGCTTACAAAATGTCGTTCCTATACTAGTTTGATAACTATTATTATAAGAAAACTCAACCGAATGTAGGTGATCTTTCCAAGATCCATCAAAGTCCAATACATAAGCTCTTAGTAAATCCTTAAGTACCTTATTAACTCTCTCTATCTGCCAATCCGTCTGAGGGTGATATGCAGTACTCATCTTACGCTTCGTACCTAATACATCCTGTAGACTCTTCTAGAATTCGCTAGTAAACAAAGCATCTCTGTCACTGACTATACTACTACGACTTCCATGTAGTCTGACTATGTTCTTCATGAACAACTTAGCTAAAACTGACATCGTCCTGGTTGACTTAATTGGAATGAAATGGGCACTCTTGGTCAACCTGTCCACTATGACCCATATACTTTTGTTTCCTCTATTTGACCTTGGTAACTCGTTAATAAAATCCATGGACATCAAATCCCATTTCCAAACTGGAATCTGTAAACGTTGAAGCAATCCACTCGGCTTTTGATATTCGGCTTTCACTTATTGACAGTTTGCATATCACCTAACCCACATGCCAACATCCTTCTTCATACCTTCCCAATAGAAGCTTCTCTTCATATCTTGATACATCTTAGTCCCTCCAGGATGAATCGTAAATTTGGACCGATGACATTCTCAAAGAACTTCTTTCCTTAAGTCCTTAACATTTGAAACATACAACCGTCCCTTTTTTCTCAACCGTACTCTTTAGTCAAGACTATAATCCCTTAAATCATCGATCTCTAATTCCACCTCAAGCCTTCTTATCCTCTTGGCTAATACTGGATCCTCCTTCTACATAGAAGCAAGCCTTTCGATCAACATTGGTCGAACTTTTAAACAGGTCAACATGGCGGTACTCTGACTAGAACTAGCGATCGACCTTAATTTCACAATACAAGTAGTCAAAGCTTCTAAATCTTTCCACTCTGCCAACATAGCTAACACCACATTCTGATGTCTTCTGCTAGGAGCATCTGCTAACTTATTTCCTTTCCCGGGTGTATATGCTATACCAAATTCATAAGCAGCCAAAAACTCCAGCCACCTCTGCTGTCTCATATTCAGCTCCTTCTGAGAGAATAAATACTTTAATGACTTATAATCTATGTACAGCTCAAATCTCTCTCCTAAGAGATAATGTCTCCGAATCTTCAATGCAAAGATCACTGTAGCCAACTCCAAATCATGAGTAGGATATCACACTTCATGTGGTCTAAGCTGTCATGAAGCGTAAGCAATAACTCTACCCTTCTGCATCAACACATCTATTAATCCCATCCCACATGCATCGGTATATACCACCAACCCTTGGTTTCCGTCTAGAACTACTAATACAGGCACATTGGTCAACAAATGCTTTAACTTAAGGAATTCTTCCTCACATTTGTCAGACCAAACAAACTTCACATCCTTCCTGGTTAACTTAGTCAAGGGTGCTGCTATCCGCGAGAAATCCTTGATGAATCTCTAGTAATAGCCACCGAGTCCAAGAAAACTTATAATCTCAGTCATCGTCTCTGGTATCTTTCTATTATTAACAGCTTCGATCTTATCTGGATCAATTGACAACCCTTTCTCTAAAACCACGTGACCAAGAAACTTAACCTTTTTCTTCAAAAAATGACACTTGGAAAACTTTGCTTTTAGCTGATGCTGCCTCAGCGTCTCAAGCATTACTCTAAGATGATCTTCGTGCTCCCTTCCATCCATAGAGTACACTAAAATTTCATCTATAAATATAAACATAAACCTATCCAAGCACTCTCGAAAAACTCGGTCCATCAAATCCACGAAGAAAGCAGGTGCATTCATTAACCCGAATGGCATTACTAGCCACTCATATGAACCATACCTAGTCCGAAATGATATTAAAGGAATACTATCCTCTACCACTCTTAACCGATGGAAATCTGTCGCAAATCAAACTTGGAAAATACTCTGGCTCCTAACAACTGATCAAATGGATCATCTATTCATAGCAAAGAATACTTATTCTTAATCGTCCTCTTGTTCAACTTACAACAATCGATACGCATCCTCAATGACCCATCTAGTTTCTTCCCGAACACCAGGCCGCTCCCCAAGGCAAACTGCTTGGTCTTATAAAATTTCTCCCTTCTAAATCCACTAGCTGCACCTTTAATTCCTTCATCTTAGTTTGTGTCATCCTGCCAGGTGGCATGCTCACAGGTTCAGCTCCTAGCATAAGATCTATTTGAAATTGAATAGCTCGTTTCGATGGTAGTCCTGTAATCGGCTCAAAGATATTTGCAAAATCTCTTGCTACTCGAACCTAACTTAACTCTTCTCCCACTTCCATAGCATTTAATAAAGCACAACTACTTTGGTCAGAATTCTACATTGAGAATATAATTCGGTTATGACTATTAGGGTGTCTCAGCGATATTTCTCTATCCTAGCAAAATATCCTAGCTTCATACTTACCCAGCCAATCCATACCCAAAATGATTCCAAAATCTAGGAAATTAGAAACATACAGATTGCATGCAAACTTATGACCTAACAATCCTAGTTCTAACTGGTCACATCTCAACCTCAGAGTTGCATACCTTCCTATCGAATTCGCAATCCTAAAGGAAGTAACAAGGTATGTAGGTTCTAAGCATAACCTATCAACTAAACATCAAGATATAAATGAATATGATGCACCGGTATCAAATAGTATCGTAACTGGTATACTCTGAATCAAAAGCATACCTTCCATCACAGTCTTTCCTTTTTCAGCTGTAGTTGTCCTAACAGATGGTGGTCCAACAAAAAAACCTTTCCCTTGTCTGCGCTGACTGGCTCTGGACACTGGTTCTTATAATGCCCAACCAGGTCACAATTGAAGCACTTCACACCTTTCTTTTATGCAGCCTTCCTTCCCTTGCCTGACCGACACTCATGAGCATAGTGACCTTTCTTGTCACAATTGAAACAGATTAAATCGGCCTTTTCCTTCTTGGCAGCCTACCCCTTCTGGGCTCCCTTCTTTTTAAAGAACTTCCTCTTCTTTCCCTAAGGGCCCTGGGTTTCAACCGGCTTTCTCTAGCACGAATAACAAGCATCTTCTCATATCAGATCACCATTTCTACATCTACATTACAAGATCGCGTATATGTGTCAGGGTTGCCCTGATAATCTAAGGCCTCGATCCTCGAATGAACCTCTCATTCCTCCTGATGACGGTGTCTATAGTAGCATACCTATATTGGGACAAATCATCAAACTTAATAGCATACTCGATTACCAACATCCATCCTTACACAAAATCCATAAACTTTATGATCAACGCTGACTTAACAGTTTCAAATAAAAACACTGTTCGACTTAGCATAATTATTCCTAACTGGAGTCACGGGATTAGCTCCTCCAACACGTCCAGCAACACCAACAGCAACTCCTGCTTGCATCATATTGACGAAGAACTGGTACATCACCCCCATATCCATTGGGGGATTTCAAGCACTCACATTGGCATCTGCATTTTGGTTAGCATTAGCCTGTCGACCCATGTTCCTCCTGGTGGGTCAAACATTTTCATTGGTTCTGGTGCTTCCTTCACTGAGATTTCATCTTCCATTTCCTGCCTTCATATCTTCTTTCTCTTAAATCTGCAAATGAGCCTTATTAAGAACAGAAGAACGGTCTAGAGAGAGGGGAATACATACTTATATATCAAATACAAGTAAGTTACTATAGCGTTATCCCAAATCTCGATCTTATTTTCTTATTCAATGGATTATGTTTTGAGAAATCTTTTAGCTTTAAATTCCTTTTAAGTTTCATAAACCTATGCTCTGATACCAACTTGTAACATCCCCCACTTGGAGGCCCAAAAATAATGGCTACGGATGTTGCAGTCATTCATGGTTATTAATCCTTAGCAACCAAATATAGTAATGTTAGATATATTGATATAACAGAAACGCTTGGATATGGAAAAAATTTACAATCAACAAACAACTTTCTCATTGCATTTCAAATTCATTACATAAACCTAAAATGAGAACCACATTCAAAGAAAATATAATTATTACAACATACGCCAAGAGAGACATATGAAGATGCCCCCTTGGATGCATTTTTCTCATGATTTTACTATTAATCAATCTGTTTGACAACTTCACTATTTAGGCATACTACATTATAGTCTTTTTGACTTCTTAGATGCAATTCTACTCATTAGGAGTTAATTCAATTTATATTCACTACTGGGTCAACCTAGCTGGTTATTCTGCCCTTCCCCAAAATACAACTATATGTCCATTACAATGTGAATATATATATATATATATATATATATATATATATATATATGAAGAAGTAAACATAATAACATAATAATACCAACACCTATGGTTTAATATCCTTGAAATCATTTTATATAAAACTTAGTTAATCCCTTTAACCTATTAACCAAGGAAAACTTCTTTAAAAACTCCATACTTAAAATCATTCAGAACTCTTTTATTATGCTATGGTTTTTCCTTTAAAATGAGATTGGGTTATTTTCTTTGGAAACTAAGGCTTTCAAAACCTTAAAACCTTACTTTCGAAACCATTGGAAAACTTCCATTGGAAAGCATGCAAATCTTCTTTTCAAAACACCAACATATACCTTTCGAAACACTTTAAAACATCTATTTCGAAACAAGGCAAACGCTTATCATTTAAAAGTAAAGAAAGCTTTCGACCTTAGATAATAGTGGTTTCGATACCTTGTCTTTCGGTTTTCTCCAATCCACCATGTATCATCGTTGTGATACCTTGTGTATTGGTTTCAGCTTTGGTAGGTTTCGACTTGGTTGAAGCGGAAGTAATAGGTCAAAAGATGCTTGTGAAAGAGGCGAAACCTACTTTTGTGGGTAAAGACAGATTTAATGCCATTTAAAGTAAATACTTTATAACAAACATGCCTATTTGTAAACATTTGATTGGTTGCCATAACTTTTTAAATTCTTTACCAAAATAACTGCCGCATAATTTTAGATCTAAACAAAGATTTATTTTCACAATTAACCCCTTCCATTATGCACAATAATTAAAACAACTAAGTCCTTCCTCTAAAATAATTTAATTTCCCTAATATAACATTTAGGAAAATGACCAAAAATTACAAAAATTCACTTTCAATATGCTATCTAATATATAAAAATTCCATACCCAATTTCTTCATGATATATTCGAAATAAATTTCTAAACCCAATTATTTATATTTTCCTTTGAAAATTCATAATAAATTTTCTATAGCTTGGAAAATTATAAGAAGTAAAACCCATCTCTAAAATTATGTTTTACATAACATAAAATTTTCTCTTGGCATACAAAATCATTGTAAACGGTTTTACCCTTAAAACCGTGTAAAATAATTATCAAATTATTTTGTTTGAATCCAACATGTCCAAACCCAAGCATATCATCAATCAAAAATCATCATAATAATGGATTTAATCTTAAACCCAAAAAACGAATGATTATAAAACAAAATAGAGATGATTTGGATTATTATTCACCTTGATTATGATAAGGACTCTGAGATTTGATTAAGATTAATCCCCTTGCATTAATTCCATAGCTTTAGATTTAATTTTCTCCTCTTTTCTCCCAGTAGTGGTCGGCTCCTCTTATGTTTGCGTTTTATATTTTGTGAAAATAAAAAATGAACGTCAGAAAGAATGAAACGTGGGTTATAAGGGTTATGGTAAGAAGGTGGGGCTATTTCCTAAAAAGTCCTTGTGTGAATTAATTATCGTGTAAGAAATTCTTAAGCCCATTTAACTAATTAGGCATGGCCCTTAATTTATTTTCAAATCTCAATCCCCTTATCACTCTAATGTTTATATTATTCGATTTAATTTATCTAATTAAATCTCCTGAATAATGTTATTGAAAAATAAGGATGTTACACTGGGGCTCGAAGTTGCGTTGTTCTTTAGCGAAATCATGGTGATTGATGGTGTTTTTGTTGATTGCACCACTGGCAATGGAGGTGAGGAAGTCAAGGCTAGCGGTGGAGGTGCCGCGGCGTGGTCCAATGGAGCGTGGGTGGAGTAGCTTGACGGTGACGATCGGGGACGTGTTCGTTCGTTACTTGGAGTGTAAACAAAGGGTTTAGGGCTTCGTTAATTGTGGTAATCAAATGTTAATGATGTAATTAATTTAAATAATTATATTATTTAATTCGTGAATCTTGTGTAATGTATAATACTTTCACACGAGGTGCAAATCGAATGTGATCAGTCGCGTTGCTCTCATTACAACGAATACTACGTTATGGAGTTGGATTGGAGTAGTTTGGAGCTATTGGAATTTCATAATAAATCAAACGCTATTAGATTTTAGACGATACCGAAACACTTCAGCGATAACTAGAATTTTGCTAAGTTAAGCTCGCCACTCTGGCCCATTTGTATTTTATACAAGTGTTCGTAAATATTTTATTGTTTCTATTTGTTTCTTGTTTGGATGATTTACTATTTATCAGTTGGTTCGGATATATTCCTACTATTAGAGCAGATAAGACCCTATTACATTCTCGTGTAAGCGCAGATGATCCTTTGTATATGATCCTGCCTCGAAGCTGTTAATTTATATTATTTGATTATATATTGTATATGATGTAGAGGAACAAGTTGGAGAGATCCAACAGGATTCCTCACCATTGTTGATTTTTATTTGAACATATTTATATATATGTTATAACAGGTGATTTGTGATTTAGGGGGACAGGTTGGAGGGATCCAACTGGATTCCTCACCCTATTGATTTTACGTTACATATATTATGATATATGATGTGTTAGATGCCATATTTGATTACATTGATGTGACTTCACTTGTTTAGTGCTTTAGTAGCACTGGAATTTATTTTTGATATTTAAAAATACTATAAATTAATGATTTTGATTTAAAAGGGATTTCAAATTGATTTTGAAAGCATATTTGTTTTAATAATTTTTAAATTATAAAAGGAAGGAATTTATTTTAAATAAAATAAAAGTATGATTTTTGGTATTTTAAATTAACCGTCGTTGTGAAGTATGTTAAATAAAGATTTTTGAATGGTTTAAATAAAAAATTTATAAAAGGATATTTAATAAATAAAGCAATAGATTTTAAACGGCGTTTTATAAATATTAGGAAAGGATTTGTAATTGATGTCTATAAATGGATTTCAATAGTAAAATGAGTTTTTTTTAAATGAATGGATTATAAATGGAAATTTATAAATAAAAAGATTTTATAAAAAAGGATTTATAAAAATAGTTTTATAAATATAGAAATGAATTTTGTTGAAATTTAAACATGGAATTTAATGGTTTTTAAAATGATAACCTTTAAATGTAATGTTTTGAGAATAATAATTTCAAATGAAATTTAATGGTTTTAAAAGTGATTTAAAATGTGTTAAGTGACGAAAACATAGATTTCAACCTTCATTATTGTGATAGACGTTTTCGGGAAAGTGAGGAAGGAATAAACTATAACATTGTTTTTATAGTAAATGATTTTGAAAAGAAGATATTTTATATAGTATATGTGATTTATAATATATATAATCCATATACTAGTGTTTTTGGTTTGTCGTAACGATGTTTTACACTACATTAGTTTTGACCCAATAAAATGTGTTTTGACCTTCCGTTGTGGAGTACATGAATTGGTTTTTATGATTGTACTAATGGTTTGGTGATGTAGGGGCACTGTTTTTTATGCTTAACACCTGTTTGGAGGCGTATGAACTCGAGAGGTGTACGGTTATTGAAATTTATTTAGTGTATCTCCAAAATGGTAGTGTTAATAAATATACTTATACCATTAATATAAATAAATAGAAATGTTTTCCAAATCGAATAATTGAAATGGTTTTGAGAATATATTTTTTTAAAGATATTTGGAGATAAGTATTTGGAAATTGGTTTAATTAATAAAGATTAATTAAACAGGCTCAGTGACTGCTTATGTGCTAGATTGTATTGTTAGCCATTTTTGGTTCCTTGACTTGATGAGGGAACTGATTAGTCGTGCACTTAGTACGAGGCCAACTAAGTAGGCTTGATTATCGTTTAGTGTTAAGAATGATGATTTGAGTAGTGTGGAGTGGCTATGGTACTCCATTCTATCGTGTTTCCTTCTTGACTGCATGAAAAGAAAATTGAAAATTGGAAACGTTATAAGTCCATGTGACTTGGTTTTCATACGAGGTTGAGGACTGTTCTTCGTTGTTGGTCCGGAGGGACCAGTATCGGATTTATTCGAAAACCACTTTGGACTAATATATGCTTTCGAAAGTGCAGATTTGATTATGATTATTATAAAGACGGAGATCATCCTCATGAAGGACTGCTTACCACTAGTCCTGCGGTTTCATATAATACAAATGGTGGCAGTAATGCTTAATTTTGAAAATCTTCGATGCAAGGATTTCTCGCTACTAATCCTAGGGGTGATTCCCGATAGGATGTGGTAGGAGAGTTTGTCCCGTTTCTGGACAACTTGTGTGGATGGATGTATGAAATTGCATTTCCCAGACCACGTATATTAATCTCTACAAATATACATCTGTTTGGTGGTGTAGGGGGTTACTCTCTTACACTTAACACCCTTCTCTGAGACGTACGAGCTCAGAGGTTGTGCATTTGTGGAAATCAATAGTGTGTTTTAGAAATGGAAATGTGGCATTCAGAGTGGAACCTGTTACGAGAAAGGCAAAGCATGGCTTTTTGTGAAATAAAATGTGGCATATAGAAATTGAGCGTAGCCACACGTAAAAGCCTCACACCCCAAAGATGATATGGGTAATGACGTAGTCTGACTTATATTTTGGGCTATTGGTTTTATGAATATGAATGGCCGGATGAATTTGGGCCTCAAGGCACGTATTCCTTATGGACAACTAACGAAGGCTTGACGGAGAACGAGAATAGCCAACAAGTAATATGCTGCTCCATAATAGTGTATCCAACATAATTCGGAGGCTTGCTTGAGATAAGTGAATAGCCACTGAGGTATTAGTTTTTTATGCATGGATTTAGAAGGAAATGACCAATAGTACCCTATTATGTTTGTAGGCCTGATATGCTGGAAATTAATAATGCAATAATTTCAGATAGTTTTTATATATTTACTTGGAAAGAAGTTTCAAAACAATGTAAATAGAAACAATATCAATTGTTTTAACAATAAAAATGTTTTGGTTATCGTAGGGTAAAAACCCATCCGTGTTTATGTGCGGTGAGGTCTTATGAGATACCTTCGTTTTGAGAAAGAAAAGTTTTTGGTAACTTCTATAAAATTTAGTTGAGATGCAACTGATCCGGACATTCTTCCCTTCCAATGCTCGGGTCAGACAAAGCATATTTATATATTTAGATTTGGTGCTTTGGAGCTTCAGCAGACGAGCTGGAGGACTTCTAGATGTATTCCTGTATTTGTTTATTTTTCCACTGCATTAGTTTTTTAAATTATCATCATTTGTGAGGACATATCGTTATAACTGTCCAGACTGATGATTAGTTATTTGTGTACTCTGATTTGATGTACATATATTACAGTCTTTGTTTATAAAGATTATTAACCTATATTACATATTGTTCCGCTGTGTTGTGCGATTCTGTATTGTTTTGTTTTCTTCTTCTTCTCTTCTCTCTTCTTCTTCTATCTTTTCCATAACTATTTGCATCTTCGTTCGGGTTAAGTTGGACGTATGTGGTTTATTGTCTGCTTGAATTGTGCGGATTCGCAGGTCGTTACAATAAATAAACTACTAAGTGTACCTTTCGCTAAATAGTTTTAGGTTATTACTTGGTTGATTATTCATACTACCTCAAAGAATTCAAAGATTCATTCCCTAAACTTTCCATAAGCAAAAAAACATAGCATGCCAATATACTAAAGCCTGTATGATGTACATGGACCATTGTACATAATATCAAACCAGATCATTTGCTCAATTATTTGAATTTCACTTCCAAATTAGTACAGATCACTTGATGTATCTAGTGCGGACTTCGATCAGGTTCCTTGATTAGAAACGTCCATTTTCCTTACATAGCCATATACTATGATAGAAAACCTCAGGATCACATCAAGTGTTCATCGTTAAGAATCATGTGAAAAATCCTTATCCGGACCAGTGTAAACCAGCTTGAAATCATATACTCGAATCTTATATCAAAAACAGTCATGCAAATAAAATGATATACGTATAACTTACATACTTTATTCCATTGGTTTCTTAACAACGCCATTTTCTTTTTATTTTAAATCACATTCATTTCAATATATAGTATTTCTCATTTTAATACTAAAATCATCTATGTATCATTTCATAAAACATTACTTAAGTTTTTAAGCATTTTATAAGGACATATCTATATTTATAAAACGTTCCATTACTTAAGCTCATATTCATATTTCACTCTACTACATCCTAAGAGTATATACAGTCTCAACTTTGTTTTACTTAACATGGATGTTCAGTAAATTTAAAACTTGTTTTAACTTACTATCTTATTTATCTAAGAGTTACAAAAAATCATCTTGTATACTTTCACAAAAATAGTTTGCTCCAAGTTCTATATCAATTTGGAAGTTTTTCGACTATCCAAAGTCACTGAAAATTCATTTTATTTCAACTAATGAAAACTATCAAATAACATATCGTAACATGATGCACAAGCAAACTATCATAATGCATGTGATACGTGCGTCCAAAAAATTACTTAACAAGAAAACTTTAAACTAAACATCGAGTTTCATTTCAAATCATTTTGAAATAATAGCATATACTTATAAATTTATGGAAATTAGCCACAAGGGCCTCTTTAGAAAGTGGAATTAGTTTCTAGGACACACAACTGAAATAATTACTTTTAGGACAAAACACAAATAATTAGTTTCTAGGGCCTCAAAACCTATGAAATTATGTCCTTGAAAGTAATTAGACTGCTGACTTTGTCCTTGAAAGTAATTATTCTGCTGACTTTGGCCTTGAAAGTAACTTCTTTGAATGTGTGTCCTAGAAACTAATTGGATTGCAAAGGTAGTCCTTCTGGTGAAATGCGCCTATGAATTTTGTATATCAAATCATATTTTTGAATTTATATCAAAATCTATTTTACCAAAATAACTTGTAGCAAATTATTATAATAACATCCCCTACTTTGAAACTTGAAAATGAACGTTGATGATACTGCAATTATCATCATGTGAGTCGATCACTCGAACTCGTCTCGTTTCTAGTTCGTTTCGGTTAAGTCAAACTCAATTTATCAAAGGCAAAAAGCGATTGCCCAAGACTCAACTACCAGCTACTGATTGAAACAATACAATGTTGAGATTCGACTTAACTTTCAGTAATCTCAGTTTAAATTCTTTTTATTTATAAACCATGCTTATACAAATTTACTTTCTTATATAAAAAAATTCATTAATATAGTACCATCCTTTTCGACTATAGTAAACATCTTTTTATTAAAGTTAAAATTTTGAACCAACATTATCACCGAACGTCTTATAGTCATCGTGTGAAACTTAATTAATAGGTAAACATAAATCTCTTCAAGATCCTAATAAGCATCAATTAAAAATTGCTTTCCTTAGACTTCTTAAAAGAGCACCCACAGAAATAGAAGAAAAATAAAACCATGGGTCAGACAAAAATATGGTGTGAAGAACTCAAGAAATAAGGACATATAACAATACCTTTTAAGACTAATTGAATCACAGGATTGGTTTTCTTCCCAAAGGAGCCAACCATTTAATAAGTACATATTTCAATTTAATAGATAATGTCTAGGGTGTAGAATATAAGAAATATATGTGTTTCATGTACACCACAACAATAAATAGGTATACAATCAAAAAACCCTAAGGCGCATTTGCATAATTATGTAGGTTTTCCATGGAGATCTCCTTGGATCTAAGCGGATTATGATTTCCTACACAATATTTAGAGATATCCTTCTGAGCAGCGTACATCTATAGGGATGTACCATAGGAAATATATAGCTAGCCCATACCTCACCACGTGGAACCGGGTACATCACTTCCGTAAGCAACATTAGAATAGAGTCCCCTACACCCTTATGTTAGCTAAATCCCTTAGCTCTGCATCATATCTCTGGTTTTTATAATTTTTTATGGTGAAATCACGTTCATCATCTCAACAAATGAGCCATCATCATTCGAAAGGATCACGAATCCCCACTGAATTCTAACATCTCGAAAAGATTATGAATCTCTACATGGATTCAAATATCTCGAACAGATCATGAATCTCCATATGATTCCAACATCTTGAATAGACCATGAACCTCTTCAAAAGAACAGATCATGTATATGATTTTGAAGTGGTTATGATTTCGAGTTATCTCGTATAAGTACACTCCCCTGCTTACTGGGTGCTCCAAAACAAATCGATAGATTTCTAGTTAACTCAACTCCTGTTCTTTCCAAAAATAAATAGAAAATACATAAGGATGGAGATCATCTCCTATCCAGATGGATTTCCTTATCATAATTCCTATAAGAGTATGACAAGTTTATACATATGTTACATCACCACCCAGTGAATAACCATAACATAGAATTTCCGTGTTTCTTTTAGATATTTCACAAGTATATTTTTGTCATATGAACATAATGGGAATGACTATATCTGAAAACTATGTCTTCTATACTTACCATGTTTCCAGCCTTCTTAACTTTCATTATTCCTTAGCCAAGAGTGAAGCCTAGTAGGTTAGAGCACAACTAGTTCTAAACCCTACTCTAATCATCATTCTTAACTCTTACAGATAAAACAAGTCTACTTTGTAGGCTTTTAATGCCAAGTACACGACACAGACAAGTAAACAAATAAGCACGATTAATTTACACAAAGCATGACTAAGTCACATAAACAAATTCTAATCCCTTTTTATTTAATTAATCCTTTATTAATTAAACCTCTTTTATTATTAAAACTCCTTTTATCTAATAAAACTTTTTTTACTAATCAAAACTTCTAATCGATTATTCTTAACTAATTAAACATCTAATTAATTAAACTCCTAATTAATTAAAACTTCCTTTATTACTTAATGCTCCTTTATTACTTATGCATGTGTATGTTCAATTTCTCTTTATAAAATATATATACTTGTATTCTAGTATTTCACTATTTGTTTATACTCTTTTCAATACTTCAAAAAGTATTCATATACTTATCTCAATGGTATAAGTATATTCACAAATTACTTAACAATATTTACTTAATTTAAAATATAATCAAAGAGGTTAAAAATAAATGTCACTCAAACTGTTAACTGGGTTTTCAACCTAGTAAGAATTCAAAAGCAGTTAGAACATTCATATTAAGTCAGAACGACTCGAGACTTGACCGAAAGGACTAAAAGCACGAGACAAAGTAACCTTGAAATTTTGACCCAAAAATATGCCAATACTTTGGATCAGTACCAATCCAAAATTTTGGCTTAAGGTTCCTCCAAACCACTTGCGTTATGTCTATACCTCTCTAATAAGTCTATCTACCAAGTTCGGTAACAATCCAAGCATCCAAGTCCGAGAAGTAAATACTTATCGAATTCAAACAAAACTCATGAACTAATCATCACCAAAATAATTCAACAAGCTATGAAATCATATGGAGAGCCTCATAAGCCAACAGCCAAGCCAACTAGAAAGAAGTTTTGCAAAAATTGCACAACTCTTTGGATCGGTATCGATCCTATCCAACTGGATCGTTGCCGATCCGATCCAATCCAAAAAGTTAGCTTGGAGTCACTCTAAATTTCTCATGCTTCTTCCTATAGACAATTGCAGGCTTCTGGTACAATGTAACTGATCCAAATTCTCTCTAAATCCTATAAATATCATCCCACCTCCCATAGAAAGGGGGTTCTTAACTTGGTCTCTACTGGAGATCTGCTATTCTTTCTTCACACTTCTTCTCCCATACAATAGCTATTAAGAGACAGTTGAGATCTTCCTTTTGTTTTTAACAATGATGGCTTAATCTAACATGAATAAGAGAAATCATGTTGTAATTCAAACTTTCTTGTAACAGCAGTTGATCAATAAAAGCTATAAAGTGGATGTAGGATTCATTAACAGCCGAACCACTATAAAAATCTCTTCTCTTTACTTTTTCTATTTTATTTGCTTTGATAAAAAGGTTGATGCTTTCACACTCAATCTAGGGTGTTGATCCATTTTTTGGGTTAACATTTTGGTGCTTTCACTGAGAACCCAACTCAGGCTTAGATCTAGCTATCTACTTTGGACCAGACTGGTTCAGAAGTTAGATCTTCAGTCTTTTGCTTAGAAAATTAGCTGTTAAGAATCAATGGCGCCGGGAAGAAAGAGAACTACTTCCGGAAGATCCATAGGAGCGGTAGTGACTAGAGAGGAAATCAATCCCCATCAAGTTGAAGTCAATGGCGTTGACATAGAATACCATGTGCCGGGATCTTCTATCCAGCATGAAGTTATCACTAGAGATGAGTTAAACAAGATGGTGGATGAAATCAATCAAAAGATAGAAAAAAAAACAAAAATCCCTAGTGGAAAAATTAAATGCCCTTCTAACCTTGCAATCACCTACTGTTCCAAGAGCCATGCCAGAGCCCACGGCTAACATAAAGCAGGAAACCTCTTCCATTTCTGGCCTAAACAGAAGAAACGGAAAGCAGCCACAAACAGGAGTAGTAGGTGGAGCTACAGGAATCACTATAGAAGGAAATGCAAGCACTCCACTAACTGTAAAGCAGCCCGCCATTAAATTGAATCTGGGGACGAAAATCCCACAGCAAGATATAACATTGGAGCATTGGATCTCTCTGACTTTGAAGATGGAGAACGGCTCAATGACGATGAGTTAAAAGAGAACACTAACATACTAAATACCGACGGAGAGGTCCAAACAGCCTTTGTATGACCAACTGCAAGCCAATGGAACTCCGAGGGAGTGGCTCTCTCGAAGACAGTAGAGCTTAGGCTTCAGTCCATTTACCAAGACCGTTTGCAAAATCAAACACTTGGTACAGTCACTTACAGCGAACCTACGGATTACCGGACATCCGAGGCATATATCACGGACATGGTCAAGGGCTTAATGGATGAAAGTAAGAATAAGAGAGATGATGAATGGGGAGTCGCATTAAGCCAAACTCCCTTCATTGATGATTCTAAATGACCGATCTCCTAAAAAAGTTCACCATGCCAACCGTCCCATCCTACGATGGAACTAAGGACCCGAAACCGCACTTGTATAAGTATGGTTGGAACATGGACGGAGCGAATACTTCAAATGCTATTTGGTGTAGATGTTTTCCAATCTTTCTGGAGGAAATCACTTCCATCTGGTTCACCCGACTCCCATCTAAATCCATATCCACTTTCGAGGAATTAGCAATGAGGTTCCTTGATCAATTTTGGCTTTACACGGCGCAACCAAAAGATGTGATGTCCCTATCGGGCTAATCCAGGGATGAAATGAATCTTTGAAATCCTTCATGAGGCGGTTTAACACCACGGTCACTAAAGTAAGTGTTCCAAACAAAGATATGGTCTTTATGGCTCTGGTCCGTGCTATCTATCTCGACACCGAATTTGGGAAATGGATCAAAATGAAGCAACCTACCACTAAGAAGGACTTTAATCGAAAGGCGAGCCAATACTTGAGATTGGAAGAAGAAATAGAGCTAGAAGGAAGAACCGCTAAACTACAACCAACCAACATTGGACATAATGGTATGGCGGTGAACCAAGATGCAAATACCTCCGCTACCGTTATAGGAAATACGGGAAAGGATGGTAATCGGAAAAGGAAGATTCAAAGTTCCAACAACCGAAACGGAAATATAAAGAGACTTAAAGGCTTTAGGCCCGAAGACTACACCCTGTGCAATGATACTCCAAAGAACATCTACCTTGCGATACAAGGGACGGAGGAGTACAAAAAGCCGCCCAAAGGGTAAGTGACTGAATAGAAAAAGCACTCCGAAAAGTACTGTCGTTTCCATGAAACACATGGTCACAACACGAATGAGTGCTGCACTTGAAGAACCTGGTTGAAAAACCGATTCGAGAAAATAAGCTACAATAGTAAGTGAGGAAGCCATAAAATTCTGACCAGCCTGGAGCACTCCAAGCTCCTAAAGAGCGGGGAAACCAAAATGGAACCAGTGAAGTGGGATCTAAACGAACCGAACAGAGGCTTATAATTGGAACAATATACGGAGGACGTCATCCCACGTAGAAGAGTTGGGGAGAATTGGAGCGATATTCGAGCTTACTAAGACATGCTTTGAAAGATTCATGCTTTGTGATTGAAGACGGAACTCAGGCCAAGAGCGGAAGTCCCTAAACAATGACATAGTGTCCCAGAATCGAGACATTGAAGGGATAGAAACTCCGACCCTTAACCCCATGGTTGTGACGGTAGGAAACGGGCTAGCTGTGGTCCGACGGGTATTGGTAGACAATGGCAGTTCAATGAATATCCTTTTCAAACACATGTTCGACTAGATGAAGATCAGTATGAAAGACATTTCCACTTGTCGAATGAAGATTCATGGATTCACCAGTGACATAACAGCCTGTGGGAACAATCGATTTACTCGTAGAACTCAAAGAAGGTGACCAAAGAGTCAGCCTTATCCATACCTTTGTGATTGTGGATGAAATATCTTCCTACAATGCTTCTTAGCTTACCCTCTTTGGCAGATTTCAAGAATGCTTTAGCTTAGTGGTGTCTAACCCTGAAATTTACGACAAAGAGTAGAGTTGGGTGATTAAAGGAGACCAAAGTACTGCTAGAGAATGTTATGTAATGGAACTATGTAAGTCTAAATGAAGGGAAAAAGGGAAGAATGTGGGTGAGAACTCCCTATATTCATGAACCTATTGAATAGCAACTACAGAGCTGCTCCTGGCTTGGGGACCATAACGTATTTGACAAGGCCTTACTCCCCAGAAAGAAGAGCTCAGGGGAGGATGGGGTAGCACTGGTAGAATTGATGATGTTTTTCCATGTCGATATGGATGAACCAACACAGGTCTTGAAAATTGGATCACATCTTAGAAACAAGAAGCAACTGGAACTCATCAAATTCGTTCGTGCCAACCTAGATGTATTTGCTTGGACACATTCTGACATGTGTGAAGTTTCGCCATAGATTGCATGCCACACACTTAATATTGATCCCAAGTATACACTAGTGAAGTAGAAGAGATGCAGCCTAGGACTCGAACGGTCCAAAGCGCTGAGAGAAGAAGTGGATAAGCTAATGGTGAATGTTTTATCCGTGATGCAACGTACCTTGAATAGGTATCCAACATAATCTTAGTCAAGAAGTCCAATAGAAATTAGCGAACCCATATCGAGTATTCAGACCTAAAAAAAGCTTTCCCAAAAGACAACTTTCCATCTACCTAGAATCGACCAACTTATGGACGGGACAACTGGACATGAACTACTATCATTTATGGATGCTTACTCGGGGTACAACAAGATCATGATGCATGAACCTGACCAGGAAAATACTAATTTCATTACCGATCTGGGATTATACTACTACAAAGTAATGCCATTCGGCTTATAGAATGATGGGGCAACCTACCAACGACTTGTGAACGGTATGTACAAGCAGCAAATCGAGAACAATATGGAAGTTTATGTAGACGATATGTTGGTTAAATTGTGCATAGCTGCAAATCACTTGGACAACCTCGCTGAGATATAGAAATACTCTGTAAATATGGAATGAAACTTAATCCATTTAAATGTCAGTTCGGGGTAGCCTTTGGAAAGTTCTTGGGATTCTTTGTAAGTGCTAGAGGCATCGAAGAAAATCCCGAATAAATTACCGCTTTACAGGAAGTCAAGGCCCCAAGGAACAAGAAGGAGTAACAAAGCTTAAACGCAGCACTAAGCCGGTTTATCTCAAAGGTAATCGACAAATGTATACCATTTTTTGATGTGCTAAAGAATGGAAAGAAGAACTTCAAATGAAATCAAGCTCGTCAGACTGTGTTCGAAGAGTTGTTACGATATATGGAAGCTCCACCGATCCTCTCCAAGCTAGTATACAGAGAAGACTTGTTCATCTACTAGTAGTCTCAACTATGCATTAAGTGTTGCGCTTGTACGAGAAGAAGCAAAGATCTAGCAACCTGTATATTACATCGGGAAACGATTTACTAGAGCCGAGAAGAATTATCCTAAATTGAAAAAATTAGCATATTGCCTTTTGATCGCATCCAGAAAGTTATGACCATACTTCCAGGCATACCAATCAAAGTGCTAACAGATCAACTATTGGAGCAAGTGTTGTACCATCTCGAGACCTCTGGATGACTTATCAAATGTAACATCGAATTGAGTCAATATGAAATCACTTACCATCTTCGAAGGGCAACTAATGGGCAAACGTTGATAGAATTCATTCTCGAGTTTACTATACGAGATAATGAAGAAGAAATTACTCCAAAAATGGAAATATATTGTAAATTATTCGTCGATGGTGCATCTAACAACTTCTTCTTGGGGGATGGAGTTGTTCTTGAAACTCCCGAAGGGCGATCCATTTGTTATGCCATATGCATGGAATTCCCTACAACAAATAATAAAGCGAAGTACGAAGCATTGATTGATGGGTTGAAAGTTGTGAAGGAATTTGGATAAAATCTATACATATTTATAACGACTCTCAGCTAGTCATCCACCAGTGAAAGGCAATTACCAAGCTCGAGGAGAGAACCTCACCCCATATCTATCTGAAGTGCAAGAATTAGTGTATGACATCGAACATTACACCATAACTCATATCCCGAGAGAACAAAACACGAAGGCAGACTATCTAACCAAACTTGCCAGTTCCGAAGAAGCTCAGTCCTTGGGGCTAGTCCCAGTTGAAACTCTGACCACTCCAAGCACAAGCAAAATGGATATAGATTGGATTTTTGGGGCAAATGAAGAGACACAATCGTCGACGACTCCAATCAAGGACTATCTGCTCAAAGGAACACTTATCATAGACAAGAATCAAAGGAAAAAGCTCCTTTAAAAGGCGTTGTGGTTTATAGTATAGGATGGGATGCTCTACCGAAGGGGATCCTCTACCCCTTACTCAGATGTGTGACCAACGATCAAGCCTGTAGAATCCTCAAGGAAATTCATGAAGGCTACTGCGGAGATCACATTAAGAGATAAACCCTCGCAAAGAAAGTCCTCCAATATGGGTATATTTTTCCAACAGTAAACTACGATGCAGTGTATTATGCTAAATGGTGCGACCAATGCAAAAAAAAATAGCAAGATTAAAAGAACTCCTCCGATAGAGCTGACATAGATAGTCAGTCTATGGCCATTCGCGATCTGGGGAATTGATTTGATTAGTGTGTTACCAATGACCAAAGAAGGGCCAAAAATACTACAGTTGTTGTTGACTATTTCACTAAATGGGATGAAGTGGAACTGTTGGCCACTACTACCAAAAAGATAGTTATTGATTTTGTCACTAAAAACATTATGTTGGTTTGGAGTGCCACAAAAGATCATTACTGACAATGGGACTCAGTTCGAAAGCACCGAGTTCAAAGACCTTTGCAAATGCTTTTGAATCGAGAAAAGCTTTTCTGATGTTGCACATACAAAGGTAAATGGAAAAGCGTAAGCAGTGAACAAGATCATCAAGTCCACCATCAAAAACCGGCTAACTAAAGCTATAGGAAATTGGGTTGATAACTTCCACTCATACTATGGGCTTACAAGACAACGATCAAATCTGCAACCGGGCACTCTCGTATGCCCTGCCATATAGTTCAAAAGCAATGATCATAGTCGAGCTAGAAGTCCCCTCTCATCGAAGGTAAAACTTCAATCAAAGGCAAAACAAGCAACTCCTACTTAAGTCGTTCGATTTGATTAATGAGAAGACGGAAGATGCCGAGTTAAGGCCCGCTGCTCACCAAAAAAAGGTTACATGATATTTCAATTCCAAAGCCTATAACCGCACTCTCGAAGTAGGAGACCTTGTCCTTAAATGGGTCTACCTTGTACCAGGAACATTCGAATCAAAATGGGAAGGGCCTATGAGATCGGTCAAAAGCTAAGGGACGACACATTCAAGCTAACAACCATTATTGGAACCCAAATTCCCCAAGCATAGAACAACGAATCATTGCATCGTTACTTTGTCCATGATTATTTTATGTACTTCCTATTTCTAGGAAATAAGTCATCCTGGAATACCAAAGGCATTGTAAATAAGTAGAACTTGCCTAATTTTTATTAATAAAATTGTTTTGCTTTCTCAACTAGTAAAATTATGTTCACAAAAGTAACCTGTTGAGTTTACGGAGTCATATCAACTCAGAACCATTCAATCGCTTCTTGAAATAGTGGAACCACACTCAAGTACACCCCATCCATCTGTCGAGTTGACAAAAGCAAATCGAGTCAAACCGTTGGATCGACTAAACTCGATCCCTGCCATCTAAGAACCAGTGTTGCTCCAACAACACCGGGAAGGTCCCAATCAAAGCTGTGCATTACTTCTTGAGCCATGGAAACACATTCTTGAAACTTGAACTCCTCACATTACCGAAAAATTGGTAACATCGATAATTTCCAAACCGTTCCTGATCGACGGGTCATATCGATCCCAAAAGGCGCACATCTCATAAGCCATGCACACTCTTAAAAGACGCGTATTTCATTAGCTAGGCACACTCTTAGGTACCGGTACTGTCTCGGTAATGTCGGGAAACTCATCTATTACAGGACTAACAAGGACCAATCCACTCCCACTATCAAAAATAAGGGACATGAATCCAGCAATGTCACACAACTACGAATCGGCAAAGAATTCTGATCATCGATCGAAAAATTATCTAGAATCGAGATGCTCAATTCACAAGTCTCGAAGATAGACACCGCAAAATAGACTCGGTTACAGACATTCGAGGAACCGCATGAATCAATCGGTAATTTGTCAAGTGTTCAGAGCGAACAGTCCTGTGAACAAGGGAGCGCACACACCAACACTCAACCAAGGCAGCAAATACTTCATAGTTCTGTTACTCCAAACAAAGAATTTTGGAAGTAATTACGGGGCTAAATAAAACAGTGATGAATAAAACTATCATAAGTGCACGAAACATAGATAAGTAGACAAAATAAAGCTATGGTTAAAATTTCAATAGTTTTGTTACTTATAATGTTTTTAATGTACAACAACAAATATCGAAGGCCATTCCTGCACAATACCGGCCAAGAATGGAAAAATAAAAACACCACTGTGGCAGAAACAAAATGAAATGCTAAGTGCAGACTCTGCACTTGTATAAAAAGTAATAAAAAAATAAAAGGGGCAAAGGAAAAATCAAGGCTTCTTCTCACTGCTTCCCTGGTCGCCTTTCCCACCTCTGATCGACAGCTTCTCAAGTTTGTCCCCTTCCGGGGCAATCTAGCTCTTTGAAACATGGCTACTGGCGGAACCTCTTTTGCCTTTATGCTTTCGATGTCTTTGAGAACTCTTTGATGACCGCTTCTATTCTTCAAGCTTCTCCTTCTTCACCGCTATCATTTGTTGCTCAGTTATCGGCTGCTCGGCCTCTACTTTGTCTAGTTGAATAGCCTGACCCCGCCAACCGCTATGTATCAATTACCGCCAATCCTTCCACCTGAGATACGAAGGGGTCGTCTAACCATGCAGTGCTGTAATTTTCTCGGGTAGCGAGCCAAGTTGCGAGCCGAATGCAGAGACGGCAGTTGATGCGGTTAGAATGACAGCAGATCCAACATTGTTATGAGGAGGCGACTCTGTAGGAAGAGAAGGTTGATATACAATGTCAAAATAAAGGGTGGTTATCTAGACAATTCCATCAGGCATGAATTGAAAGTCTTCAAGCACGGGAGAGATAAGAAAATTACCTACTATGAGGGTCTGTTCGTGCGTTACAACTTCGAAGCCTTCATCGTCACCCTCCTTTGCCGTCTACACAATTGTGGGAGAAGTGGGAACGATCCTCTCACCAGTAGAAAATGCCAGGATGACCTACCCGGGCCTAACGGAAAATGCTCGGTAATAGCTTTAGTGGTTGCTGTGACATCAGTAGCTTCTCTTTCCCTCTCTAGTCGCAAGATTTTCTGGCCTTCCACTAAAGCTCGATGGGATTCTTCATTCACGTATGCCTGAACCAATTCTTCTTCAGTATAGTAGTCGCCAATATTGTCAAATTGGGCTAGAACCTCTTTCCAGACTACAGCAAGCATGTGAGGGAACAACGGACCCAAGTAACTAAGGCTCCCTGATGCAGCACGAAATTAACATAGAAGCCAAAAATAGTAGCATCCAAGCGTTATATCTTCTGTGCGAAGGTGTTTGAAGCTCTATGAAGCTGGCTTCCATGCTAGGCTTCACCACCGCCAGCTAACTTTACTTGACACCCAAAGTCAAAATTTGCTAAAGAGAAGCAATTTCTTCGACCTGTTCGGTGATGTTTTTCTTCTCCGTCTCAACCATCGTCTCACTTATCCTCAGTTTTTCTTTTAAAGCTACCTCTTCAGTGTGGCACTTCTTTATTTCGTCTCTGAATATAAGTGTGACCCAGTCAGTGGACTCCTTCAGCTCCTAAACAAAGAAGCACTTTACTTTCTCTCTTGGGGGCATCAACCCTCTCCTTCTTCATCCTCTCAATCTTCGCATCATGATCCACAAGCTACTTCTCGTACTCATCATTTTTGAACTCGAATATGAGAATTTCTTGGTAATTGTTTTGATTAACAATGGAAAGCTGCATGCACAGTTTTTACCACCCATCGACTTGCTCTAAACCACTCTAAATCATATGGAGATGGGGTGAATAAGACTCTGCACAGACTGATTTCAAATTAGGCTTATCGAAAACAACCCTCCTTAATAGAAAGTTGGGAAATGCTGCTTGCAGGTGCGGGGGACCAACGGCGAGAATGTAAGGAGCACGCCTAGAAACTGGGAGAGAGGCGGTCATAGCAGCATGAATGGAGGAGTTCATGACCTCTGAAGTAGAAACGGTTATTCCAATAGAAGTGGGAAGTTGTGAAACGAGTTCCTGACCTTGGTCCTTTTTTTAGCTTCTTTAATAAATCTTCCCGCTCAATTGGTCTCCTCTTCTCATGGCCACTTCCTTTATCGTGGTCTTGATCTTTCTTAGTATGGTGATGCCTTTTCGCTTCCCTATCCTTCCTTTTCTTCCTTTCTTCATCAGTCTCCCAGGAAGCGTGATACCTGGAATAATGTCTCTATGAACGTTAAGACTCCAACACTTGATTAAGATCACTGTAAAAGCTACGAGACATGATTTCCGCAGCAAATGATGCAAACAGCTTTAGGAAAGAGGAATTTGACGGACTAAAACAGCTTAGATAATAATATTAATATAAAGTGTGTGATCCTAGTGAAGAGTTGCTGTAATTGAATGACCCTAGCATAATGCACAAACCAGATCGATCATCGGTGCTAGGGCATCGATTCTTGTAGGGATGATTTGAGTAATCCAGGAAGGCAGCCCTTCCGAGGCGAAATCTTCCATCAAATCACCCATATTTAAAAAAATTCCGCTCGTATCTCCCAAGTCAATATCGCCACCTTCTGACAAAAGGCTGGGGAAGGGTCTATTCCTGGGAGGAGCCTCTTCAGTATCCTCTTTCAAAGGAGGTGAGGGAATATGTTTGTGGTTCAAATCCGAGCTTCAATGCCTAGATGGACATCACCCTCTTCAGTTTCAGTATCCTAATCTATTTCTTCTACATTTAGATGGTGCCCCTCACTGATCTCTCCTTCCTATTTCCCTTCAATCAATGGAGCCTTGCCCTCTCGTTGAACAAACTCTTCTTCTTTTTCCTCCTAGATCAATGGAATTTTAAGCAGACTGCCGACCTCGACTTGAACGTGGGTCTCTTCCAAAGTCTTCTCTGACCCATCGGATGGGTCACTTTCTTCTTCCTCATCATCATCATCTGCACTAGAATCATTGAAAGAGGAAATAGAGTGGGTCCGGCTTTGGAGTTGGAGGGAGCGCTAACAAATGAAACTGACCTCCCAGGGTGTAGGAGCCTACATCAGTGGAGATTTTTGTCTATGAGAAGAACCTGATTGTCTGCTCTTAAGCATTGACCGCTTTTAGGGTGCTAAGAACAGTGCCAAGTGTCGGATCCTTGTTAATCTTTAAAAGAATGTTGGGAATATACAATCAATCAGAAGACTTGTAACAATTAGAGGAAGTTCAAAGCATGGTGAAAGAAACTTACCCTCCATGAACCATAGATGGGTGAATCCCTCTAGATATTTAGCAAAAAAGAACTGATTCTTGAATGATGGAACCTTGCTGGGAAGATCAAGTATGACTTTATGGTTGTGTTGCGCCTTAATATAAATGAGTGATGGGTTGGCCTCTCTTTTTTTGAAAAATAAGAGATATTGAAATTCGGCAAAGCTCGGGGCACGATTAAGGGCCCGCATAAATAGAACGTATAAGAACGTCAGCATGGTGTACCCATTTGGAAGAATTTGGAATGGGGCCTACCTTGTATTTTGAAGCGTTGTCATTAAGAAATGATTGAATGGGGGTATTGCACCATACATATACATATAGAAATGACAAGCCACATATCCCAAAGGCGGCCTATGAGAGAAATTCCCTCTCAAAGACAGAAGCACGTCAGCATCTGGGATACCATACTACGAGTAGATGCTTCGCAAAATCCTGTATGTAAGGATAGAAGAAGCTTTATTCGAAGGTCGAGCAGGACTTTGAAGTTAGGAGGAGTATGATCGACGATATGGCAACTAGAATCAGATGACCGTATTGATCCAAAGTTATAGGAGCAGTAGACCCCATTGGGATCGACAAAGACACCGCCTTAGAAATAGGTGAGCTTCCCTCAATTGACATGCATCGAGAAGATTTGCACGTCATTCTATATAAGAAATCTTATGTTCAAAACAGTTAGGTGCACCAAATCTCTAAACTATAGACCCTACCAGAGTTGATACTTGAAATTCAAAAGATAATGGGCATGTACCAATCACTGATCGGATTCCAAGAATTAACCGTGGGTGTGTGCGATGTGTAATGTAAGTGAGAATGGGTCCGACATCCTGAACGTTATGAACGAACCATTCCATGCAGATGGCTCACTTACACTAGAAAGAGCGATCTGTATCACTTGTTAATGTCTTTTCTTCTATACTTACCATTTATCGACCAATGATCAATAACGGATCCATTATCCGAAGCAACGCAGAAGGCTCTTCCTATTTTAGGTACATCGGCTGTGCCATGACAGGGTCAATACATTATAGATCGATAGGTCCAAACTGGAAAGAGAATTCTCAACATAAGTCAATTTTAGTTCTCTGTAAAAAGATAATAGTCTGAGATGCATACAAGATGCTATTCCAAGCTATTATCACCTCCCAGAAAAACCAAAACCAATCTGCAAGACGTCATGCCAAGATCGACTGTATAACTCGGTGCAAGTTACTTATGACACTGTGGATGAAGATAGCAAAACATATCGAGCACCGGGGAAAAATCCTAGCTTCGTTCCATGAAGAACTTAAGACTTGATTTACTATCTTCTTCTATAAAGTCACAATCAACTCGAATCTTCCACTGTATCCATCGACAACACAACTCCATTGCCAATCACTTATAACATGCCAAAATCCGCATCACCAACCTTCGAAATAGAGAAAAGTGGGCTGATCTTTGATGCAAAGCAACTCAAATTTGGATATTGATGGTTCAGATTGGATACGACTGGAAATAGAGAAATGCACAAAGGCAAAATGGCGGCGGCAGTTTAGGAGGTGGCGGCAAGTAGCACGATAAGCGGAGGTCAGTGGTTGGCTCTCTGGCGATGGCAGGCGTTGGATCGGAGGCAACTCAGGATGCTTAGATCAGCTTGGCTCGAAAAGGTAAAGTGAGAGAATTGGAGATCCGACCCCTTATAAAAAAGGGAAAGAGAAGAAAACAAGAAAAATTTGCTAAGTACTTGGATTGGCACCGATCCGATCCAAATATACTCCTCCAAAAGACTTCAAATTTCATCCGCTTAGCCTACTCGATGTTTATATTCATCCTGGAAGTTATTAAGTCAGTATCATTCCATAATTATGAATAATGGAGGTTCACAACTAAGGACTAGATAGTTATCTGGTATGTCATAGACAACTATTCAAGATGTCTATACATGGCCAATGAAACTCCATGAGAAAGAAATCGAAAGACAAACAATTTCAGAGCAAACCTTATGTCCAATGAAAGCATGCTCTAGGTGGTAAATGTTAACCGGGTTTTCAACCCGACAAGAATTCAAAAGGATTTAGAACATTCAGATGAAGCCAGAACGACTCGAGACTTGACTGGGAGGTCTAAAAGCACAAGACAAAAGATCCTTGAAAGATTGACCCAAAAATACCAAAACACTATGGATCAGTACCGATCCAAAATTTTAGCTTAACGTTCCTCCAAACTACTTGCTTTATGTCTATGCCTCTCTACTAAGTCTATCCACCAAGTTTGACAACAATCCAAGCATCTAAGTTTGAGAAGTAAAGACTTATTGGATTCAAATAGAGTTAATCTTCATCAAAACAAGTCAACAAGCTATGAAATCACATGAAGAGCCTCATAAGCAAGCAGTGAAGCCAACCAGAAAGAAGTCATGCAAAAATTACACAACCTTTTGAATTGGTACCGATCTGATCCAGTTGGATCGGTAACAATCCAAAAAGTTAGCTTGGAATCATTCCAAATTTCTCGTTCTTCTTCCTATGGAAAATTACAGGCTTCTGGTGTAATGGTTCTGATCTAAATGCTCTCTAAATCCTATAAATACCATCCTACCTCCAACAGAAAGGGGGTTCCGTACTTGGTCTCTGCTGGAGCTCTGCTATTCTTTCTTCACTCTTCTTCTCCTATATAACATCCATTAACAGACAATTGAGATCATCTTTTTGTTTCTAACAATGGTGGCTTAACCGCATAGGAAGAAGAGAAATCATGTTGTAATTCAAACTCTCTTGTAACAGTAGTTGATCAATAAAAGCTATAGAGCGGACGTAGGCTTCGTTAACAGCCGAACCACTATAAAAAACTCTTATCTCTTTACTTTTCCTGCAATTTACTATTATTTATTCTATTTTATTTACCTTGATAAACAAGACTGGTGCTTTCACACTCAATCCAGGATGTTGATCCATTCTTTGGGTTAATATAAACATTGTTATTGTAAACCAATTCTCTCATTTATACTTTAAACATATATTTTTCTATCTTTATTCCAAAAGATTCCATACTTGTCATTATCTTTAAAATTCCATTATTAAAGTTCTAAGTATATTGGTAATCATTTAACAATACTTTTCCACTTTAAAATATAATTCAAGGGTTTAAGTACAAATATTACTAAAACATTATTTACCACAAACCCAAAACATTTCATACTTAATCATTATCTTTAAAACTCTCTTTTAAAGATCTAATTATACTTATAAGGGTTTAAGATAAGTGTTACTTAAACATTTTCATAAAAAAAGCCTAAAATGTAACGATCGCGATTTTTCGTTGCCGAAAAACCGAAATGTTATGGGTTTAAGAAAGAAGAAAAGACAAAAAGAAGAGATAAGAAGATAGAAAAATGGAGAGAAAAGAAAACAGAACGGAACAGAAAACAGAAAATAGAACAATATCAGAATCTCACAATTCGCAGCGGAACAACATATAATAGATAAATGAATAATCTTTAAACAAAGAATTATATCAGTTATTACATTACATTTCATTACATCATATCATCAGAGTGTACAACAAAAAACAAACAGCGGAAAAAGAATACTATATAAATTAGTAATACGCCATGCCATCCAGCTTGCCTCCAGCAACTCCAGAATTCCAGAATATCCTGATAAACCTAACTCTTGACTGCCCGTGTGGAAATTGGTGGGCACCCAGAGTTTAGGAAGGAAAACAATAAACTCCGAGTCAGTCATGTGACTGGTGTGGGAACTCAAAACAGTTTATTTATCTTTAAAATCAAAATAGAGGAATATTTTTAAAGTCAATTCGCAATGCTTTTAAAAATGAGACTACCATAAGACCTCCCGCCACACACACAATGCAAACGCAGACTTGGGGGAGATTTCTTCTTATGTTAGTCAAAGATGCTTGATACGCATTAAAATCAAATCAATTTTTGATATTATTATTAGTGCATAGTGTAGAAAATATTTCGAAAGTAGAATATAAATCTTAGCCAGCATAGGTACCATTATAGTATGCTTACTATAACTACCATATTAAATGGCAGGTTCTACAACTAAAACCGTACAAGATCTTATTGTTTCTTTGGATTTCCAACGAATGATCAGGCCAAGGAACTTCCCATTGCCACATGAGAATGCCTCTGGATGACATCCCCGAGAACCAAACCGGATCTCTACCAATACAAGGCCGGGTTACCCCTAACTGAGTAACAACTGACCGAATATGCCATCCCCCGGTCCTTTGGGACCTTTCAACCGAGCGCTCGTAATCAATTCACACAATCATAAAGTGTTTTCAACATGAGTAAGTATCTGGGCTCCATACCATGATATCACCCTTTTCCAGAAGGAAATGCACATACCCTAAAGGGCGCTACCCCTCATAACCTTGCCGCATCTTTCCCGTTTTGACCATTCCGGGGTGTGAGGTTCGACGAAGTCACGTCCACAAAAACATACTTTATACAAAAGCCATGCTTTGGGTCAACAAATGATCATAGAAATGATCACCAGGATAGACGATCAAACAAATGATCCTATCACAAATAATCAACACAATGATCATTTCACAACAACACTCAGCATGTCACATTACCAAATTGGGAATATATCGCTGATAACCTTCAACCATATAACCTCTGAGCTCGTACGTCTCAGAGAAGGGTGTTAAGCTAAAAGAATAAATTCTTCGCCACCAATAGAAATATATTTGAAAGAAATCGGCTTTATATCTCAATTTGTAATGTCAGACATACAATCCATACAAGTCTGTTCCGGGCTCGAACAGAACCGAAGGCACTTACAAAGAAGTCCTTGCAATCCGAATAATCTCTAATCACGTTCGGATTTCCCATCACATATGGAGATCTCAATACCGGGGATCATCCAGTGCAGAGACAATCAACAAGAAACCCTTTCGTTTTCGAAAATATCCGGTCTTCAACACCGATCTTCGAATGCAATTCATAACGACGTATCAAATATTCGGAATGGGTTATACGACCCCAAGGTCCTTTCCCGGTTAACCCGAATAGTGAGCGCTTATTTTTTAAAAAATAAGTGTGGCATTCAATTTCAAGCAAATCACAACAAATACCTATTTAAAGGTAAATATTGATAGTCGGTTATTGAACTATCAATAGATATGCCAACATCACCAGATTCCAAATAATTTTTCAAATTATTTATTTCCCAAAAATATCTTTATAAGATATATATATATTTTCCCTTCTTCAAAAATAAATCAATATTTATTTTAAACCTATTTTCCAAATTTCATTTATAAATTCCATATTGAATTTATATTTCCTAAAATATTCATGAATATACGTTTTCCATTCGATTTCTAATATTCATTCTCAATTTATCTTCAAAAGGATAAATTCAAAATATTCACTTAATATTGGAAAAACATTTCCATACTTATTTATTTATAAGTAATTCACAAGTCTTTTTATTGTCTATACTTGGAAAATATTCAATATACTCTAATCGAAATTAAGTATATATTTCATTCTTTAAGGAAATCATTCTCTTAAACATATTTATTTGGGCCAAAACGAATGTTGCGTAAAACATCGTTACGACAACCCAAAATCATTAGTATAGGGATTCGAAATTAAAATAGATATATAAATCCCAATACTATTCAAAACATTTCCTTTCGGAAATCATCTATTATAACAACAGTGTTATAATCTACCATTTCCTTCTATTTCTCGAAAACGTCTATTTCAACAATGAATGTTGAAATCTATGGTTTCGAATCTCAACACCTTTTAAAACATCTTTAGATCGTTTTAATTCTATTTAAAACATCACATTCAAAATAATTTCTTTAACATATTATTCACTTTTCAAAAACGTGAATATACTTGTTAACAAATTTTATCATTTCTATTCACTTTATTTTAAAGGATTATTCACTTCCTAAAACATGAATATAATTCCATTAACAGGTTACAACAGTTTACTTATCAAAATAAGTCGTTGCGGATTTATAAAATAATGTTTATAAATTCCATTTCTATTTATTTTATAATACTTCCTTTTACAAATTTCCTTTATTAATCCTATTCAATTTATAACTCCATTATATACCGAAAGTTCATATTATAAGTTAAATGCTTATAATTTATTTGTTTTCAAAAACATTCTTTTAAACTTCCTAATCATAAATCTTATAGCTTATAAGATTCATTTATTTATTCAAATCTATTCTTTTAAATAACTTTACAAATTTTATAAACCTACTATTTATAAAATTCCATTTATAACTTCACCGTTATAATTCTATAATTCCAATTTATGAAATTCATTTACAATTCATTCTATCACTTATAAAAGCTCGTTTTACACTTCTAATATTTTTAATTCATAAATATCAATTTATAAATCTTTTAATATGGATCAATTTATATTATTCTTTTAAAACTTCTTTCAACTCCTTTATAATTCATCATTTTGATTTATAAAATAATTAAGTTTCATAAATCCTAAATTCAAACTTTTTATAATAAATTCAGAAATCCCAGTTTAAACTATTTTATAAAATCATTAATCCCATATTTTCAAAAATCAACTTTTAACTGTATTTCTCAAAAATCATAATTTTTATAACATTAAAATTATAACGTTTATTTATTTAAGATGAATCAATTCCAAAAATATTTTTATAAACGTATACTTTCTAAAATCACTTTAGAAATTAAAATCGTTGTTTTTAAATTTCAAAAATTGGATCCGATGATGCAACACATCAATAGTCAATCACGACTTTCAAACATCATATATCATCCATGATAAACAATCAAATATCACAATATATGAAATCAAATAAATATTTGTGAGGGATCCAGTTGGATCCCTCCACCCTGTTTCCCTGCATTCACAGACATTAGCATAATACCAATTCCGTTTCAAGACGGAATATCGCGGTATATGGGATTTTATAAAATATTATCCGCTTACTAACGGCGCATAGGATCTCATCCGCTATACAATGCGGGAAATCAATCAACTGCAATATATACATATGCCAATATATATATATTGCTATATATATAATATAATACCAATTCCACTTCGAGGTGGAATATCGCGGTATATGTGTGTAATAAATAACCTCCGCTTACTAACGGCGTATAGGGTCTATTCACATCCAATATATATATATAACAATCATCATTCAAGCCAACAATCATTCAATCAACAAATTTTAAATCTAACTATTTAAAATTTAAATAAATCCTTTTGAGTGAGGAGTTCTCACCTTTGCTTTTATTAGCAATCCATTTTCCATCTTGACTCGATTTTCTTGATTTATACCTTGTATAATTATTTACACAATTCATTAAAATTCGAAATAATCGAATAACAAATTTCGTTTTGATAGTTTAAATTAACCAATTTCTCCTTTAATAATTTTATTTAACTACAAATTTACAATTTAAAACTAAGTTTCCTTAAATAAATTATTTTTAAATGACAAAAATTAATTGAACCATTTATACAACTTAATTCCGCTAGTCGAAAAATTAATTTCCATTCATAGTAACTATTTGATTTAGAAATAAATTTCCATTTGATAAATCAATTTAACCAATGATAAAATTTGAGTTTAAACTCAAACATTTAAATTAAAACATCATTCATTCATTTTATTTTTTATATATTTAAACTATCCTTCCTAAAATAAAATATAAATGCATAAATATGCCTTATTGTAAATTTAATTTTCTGTTCAATCTATAAAATCCTCATCTCTTGCAGTAAATTAAATTCTGCATTATCTACCTATATTCATACGTGTGTGTGTATATGAATTCAAATTGAAGAATAAATCGCTTTTAATACCTCACTGGAAATCAAGCGAACCCAGATTTCGTCACCAACAACATCGATCGCCCCCATCTCCAGCCGCATCCACCATCGCGCGCGCCTCCACACTCCATGAGCGAACGCAAATCACCGAACTCGAAGCTCCCAATTTCAATCGCGACGTCACCATCCATCGCGACTTCGCCCTCCAACCTCGAATTGCACGGCACCCCACGCCTCGAGCTCGCGCTTTCCTGGCGCCACCTGCAGCGAGCGCCGCACCCCTAAAACCATCACGAATCGCGATAGATTGAAGATGCTCGGCTGCCACGAACCACCATTGATTTGCACGCCGCGATTCGATTTGAATTTTTTTTTTTTCAATGAACGAACGAATTTGAATCGAATGAGGGAAAGGGGAAGAAGGGATACGGCTTCGGCCATTTTTTTCTTCGTTCGATTTTGAACTGAAGGTGGGTTGCGCGATTATTCAAAAAGGAATGGGGAGGAGACAGAATTTCATGCTTGCACGTTCTCTACACGATCGAAGGCATGATCCTTGCCGTAATTTTAGGTGTAAGGTTGGGGAAGATAACGTGTGTGTTGTTGACTAATTTATATTTAAATTTCAAATTGAATTCGATTTAAATTTTCGACGCGTTTACTCAACATACGCTCACATACCAACTCCGAAAAATACGAAATTTGAAATCCGAGAATAATTCAATATTACGGACCCAATGGAACTGGTTTCGTCGAATTCCGAGACTATGCCTCGGACGGCTATTTTTAAATATCGATTCAAACGATTAAAATGTCAAAACAGAACAAACCACTTTCAAATTCAATTCTGAAGCTTCTATTATCTTCAGTATTATCAACATAAATTTTACAAGCCTTTGAAATATTTTTAATCGGCTTAAAATTGAAGATTCAAATTTTATTCAACTTTCAATAGATTAAATTCTATAATTTAATCGACATTTTCATAGTTATATTGAAAATTCAATCTAAACCATCATTCAAATATTTAAATTTAAGTAAATATTTTCAAATTAAATTATTCAAAATTCTGGGTCGTTACAATCTTCCCCCCTTAAAAGAATTTCGTCCCGAAATTACAAGTTAAGAAGAATGCCCTTATCCCGTCTATTATTTTTCACAATCTAAATAGTTTTATCAACTTGCTATCCTAAATCTTTTTATTAGAGATTCATTATCATTTCAACTAGCTTTCCAACTTCAATTATAGGTTTCAAACAACATTGTTCCCTAACAATTCAAATTTAAATTTCAAATTTTTCTCAAAATTTTTCCAACACCCTAAATTTTCGAAAAATTTCGCCAGCGTTTCCTTTGCGCGGCTCGATCGGTACGACTACAAAATGGCACCACGGCCCCTCAGAATCAAAAAGAAAAGAGAAAGCCAAGTGGCTGGAGAAGAAAATCACCAAATTTCATACTGAAATTGAAATACGTACCTTTTTGTCGAGCAATTCAATTTTATCTTCGAAATCAAAATCTCAATTCCATTTCTTTTAATACACCTATATAACCTGCTAGTAGTAGTATCCAATTCCAACATTCAAACCATTTTGCTAATTCATTACAAAATATTCAATATATGCTCCTTTTACATTTTTACTTCACTATTGAAGCTACATATTCATTTTCATTCAATTTTACATTTCAATTCAATTCCATTCAATTTCATTTGAATTCAATTCACAATTTAAATTCCATTCGAATTCAATTCATTTTTCATATTCAATTCACCTCGAATTTACTGAATTACTAACAAAGGAAATTTCAATTTCATCTTTTACTTACTTGAATTTATATACAAATTCAAATTCATCTTCAAATTTGGCTCACAACTAAACTTTAATTTAACCAATTCAAATTCCAATTTATTAGTCCATGAATTAATAATTTATCAAGTTAGTTTACTTGAATTCAATCCATCTTATTTTATTATCAATTTCATTCAATTTTATTTAATTCCATGTACTAATGATAATAATTTAATATTATTACTTCCTAACAATCCATGCAACCATATACTATAATAATTCATAGAAAATCATTTCTTTTCTCTATCAAAAATAGTTTTGGGCAAAATTATCTTATTCACCCGATTCAAAAACAATTTTATATTCACTAACAAATACGCGCTCATATCTATTATTACACTCAAACTCATTCTAGAGTACTGCTGACTCTATCTCTAATGAGTAACACCCAACAGAACCATGGTTGTCGCTTAACCATATGCTCTGATACCAAATGTAACGATCGCGATTTTTCGTTGCCGAAAAACCGAAATGTTAGGGGTTTAAGAAAGAAGAAAAGACAAAAGGAAGAGATAAGAAGATAGAAAAATGGAGAGAAAAGAAAACAGAACGGAACAGAAAACAAAAAATAGAACAATATCAGAATCTCACAATTCGCAGCGGAACAACATATAATAGATAAATGAATAATCTTTAAACAAAGAATTATATCAGTTATTACATTACATTTCATTACATCATATCATCAGAGTGTACAACAACAAACAAACAGCGGAAAAAGAATACTATATAAATTAGTAATACGCCATGCCATCCATCTTGCCTCCAGCAACTCCTGAATTCCAGAATATCCTGATAAACCTAACTCTTGACTGCCCGTGTGGAAATTGGTGGGCACCCAGAGTTTAGGAAGGAAAACAATAAACTCCGAGTCAGTCATGTGACTGGTGTGGGAACTCAAAACAGTTTATTTATCTTTAAAATCAAAATAGAGGAATATTTTTAAAGTCAATTCGCAATGCTTTTAAAAATGAGACTACCATAAGACCTCCCGCCACACACACAATGCAAACGCAGACTTGGGGGAGATTTCTTCTTATGTTAGTCAAAGATGCTTGATACGCATTAAAATCAAATCAATTTTTGATATTATTATTAGTGCATAGTGTAGAAAATATTTCGAAAGTAGAATATAAATCTTAGCCAGCATAGGTACCATTATAGTATGCTTACTATAACTACCATATTAAATGGCAGGTTCTACAACTAAAACCGTACAAGATCTTATTGTTTCTTTGGATTTCCAACGAATGATCAGGCCAAGGAACTTCCCATTGCCACATGAGAATGCCTCTGGATAGACATCCCCGAGAACCAAACCGGATCTCTACCAACACAAGGCCGGGTTACCCCTAACTGAGTAACAACTGACCGAATATGCCATCCCCCGGTCCTTTGGGACCTTTCAACCGAGCGCTCGTAATCAATTCACACAATCATGAAGTGTTTTCAACATGAGTAAGTATCTGGGCTCCATACCATGATATCACCCTTTTCCAGAAGGAAATGCACATACCCTAAAGGGCGCTACCCCTCATAACCTTGCCGCATCTTTCCTGTTTTGACCATTCCGGGGTGTGAGGTTCGACGAAGTCACGTCCACAAAACATACTTTATACAAAAGCCATGCTTTGGGTCAACAAATGATCATAGAAATGATCACCAGGATAGACGATCAAACAAATGATCCTATCACAAATAATCAACACAATGATCATTTCACAGCAACACTAAGCATATCACATTACCAAATTGGGAATATATCGCTGATAACCTTCAACCATGTAACCTCTGAGCTCGTACGTCTCAGAGAAGGGTGTTAAGCTAAAAGAATAAATTCTTCGCCACCAACAGAAATATATTTGAAAGAAATCGGCTTTATATCTCAATTTGTAATGTCAGACATACAATCCATACAAGTCTGTTCCGGGCTCGAATAGAACCGAAGGCACTTACAAAGAAGTCCTTGCAATCCGAATAATCTCTAATCACGTTCGGATTTCCCATCACATATGGAGATCTCAATACCGGGGATCAGCCAGTGCAGAGACAATCAACAAGAAACCCTTTCGTTTTCGAAAATATCCGGTCTTCAACACCGATCTTCGAATGCAGTTCATAACGACGTATCACATATTCGGAATGGGTTATACGACCCCAATGTCCTTTCCCTGTTAACCCGAATAGTGAGCGCTTATTTTTTAAAAAATAAGTGTGGCATTCAATTTCAAGCAAATCACAACAAATACCTATTTAAAGGTAAATATTGATAGTCGGTTATTGAACTATCAATAGATATGCCAACATCACCAGATTCCAAATAATTTTTCAAATTATTTATTTTCCAAAAATATCTTTATAAGATATATATATATTTTTTCCCTTCTTCAAAAATAAATCAATATTTATTTTTAACCTATTTCCCAAATTTCATTTATAAATTCCATATTGAATTTATATTTCCTAAAATATTCATGAATATACGTTTTCCATTCAATTTCTAATATTCATTCTCAATTTATCTTCAAAAGGATAAATTCAAAATATCCACTTAATATTGGAAAAACATTTCCATACTTATTTATTTATAAGTAATTCACAAGTCTTTTTATTTTCTATACTTGGAAAATATTCAATATACTCTAATCGAAATTAAGTATATATTTCATTCTTTAAGGAAATCATTCTCTTAAACATATTTATTTGGGCCAAAACGAATGTTGCGTAAAACATCGTTACGATAACCCAAAATCATTAGTATAGGGATTCGAAATTAAAATAGATATATAAATCCCAATACTATACAAAACATTTCCTTTCGGAAATCATCTATTATAACAACAGTGTTATAATCTACCATTTCCTTCTATTTCTCAAAAACGTCTATTTCAACAATGAATGTTGAAATCTATGGTTTCGAATCTCAACACCTTTTAAAACATCTTTAGATCGTTTTAATTCTATTTAAAACATCACATTCAAAATAATTTCTTTAACATATTATTCACTATTCAAAAACGTGAATATACTTGTTAACAAATTTTATCATTTCTATTCACTTTATTTTAAAGGATTATTCACTTCCTAAAACATGAATATAATTCCATTAACAGGTTACAACAGTTTACTTATCAAAATAAGTCGTTGCGGATTTATAAAATAATGTTTATAAATTCCATTTCTATTTATTTTATAATACTTCCTTTTACAAATTTCCTTTATTAATCCAATTCAATTTATAACTCCATTATATACCGAAAGTTCATATTATAAGTTAAATGCTTATAATTTATTTGTTTTCAAAAACATTCTTTTAAACTTCCTAATCATAAATCTTATAGCTTATAAGATTCATTTATTTATTCAAATCTATTCTTTTAAATAACTTTACAAATTTTATAAACCTACTGTTTATAAAATTCCATTTATAACTTCACCGTTATAATTCTATAATTCCAATTTATGAAATTCATTTACAATTCATTCTATCACTTATAAAAGCTCGTTTTACACTTCTAATATTTTTAATTCATAAATATCAATTTATAAATCTTTTAATATGGATCAATTTATATTATTCTTTTAAAACTTCTTTCAACTCCTTTATAATTCATCATTTTGATTTATAAAATAATTAAGTTTCATAAATCCTAAATTTAAACTTTTTATAATAAATTCAGAAATCTCAGTTTAAACTATTTTATAAAATCATTAATCCCATATTTTCAAAAATCAACTTTTAACTGTATTTCTCAAAAATCATAATTTTTATAACATTAAAATTATAACGTTTATTTATTTAAGATGAATCAATTCCAAAAATATTTTTATAAACGTATTCTTTCTAAAATCACTTTAGAAATTAAAATCGTTGTTTTTAAATTTCAAAAATTGGATCCGATGATGCAACACATCAATAGTCAATCACGACTTTCAAACATCATATATCATCCATGATAAACAATCAAATATCACAATATATGAAATCAAATAAATATTTGTGAGGGATCCAGTTGGATCCCTCCACCCTGTTTCCCTGCATTCACAGACATTAGCATAATACCAATTCCGTTTCAAGACGGAATATCGCGGTATATGGGATTTTATAAAATATTATCTGCTTACTAACGGCGCATAGGATCTCATCCGCTATACAATGCGGGAAATCAATCAACTGCAATATATACATATGCCAATATATATATATATATTGCTATATATATAATATAATACCAATTCCACTTCGAGGTGGAATATCGCGGTATATGTGTGTAATAAATAACCTCCGCTTACTAACGGCGTATAGGGTCTATTCACATCCAATATATATATATAACAATCATCATTCAAGCCAACAATCATTCAATCAACAAATTTTAAATCTAACTATTTAAAATTTAAATAAATCCTTTTGAGTGAGGAGTTCTCACCTTTGCTTTTATTAGCAATCCATTTTCCATCTTGACTCGATTTTCTTGATTTATACCTTGTATAATTATTTACACAATTCATTAAAATTCGAAATAATCGAATAACAAATTTCGTTTTGATAGTTTAAATTAACCAATTTCTCCTTTAATAATTTTATTTAACTACAAATTTACAATTTAAAACTAAGTTTCCTTAAATAAATTATTTTTAAATGACAAAAATTAATTGAACCATTTATACAACTTAATTCCGCTAGTCGAAAAATTAATTTCCATTCATAGTAACTATTTGATTTAGAAATAAATTTCCATTTGATAAATCAATTTAACCAATGATAAAATTTGAGTTTAAACTCAAACATTTAAATTAAAACATCATTCATTCATTTTATTTTTTATATATTTAAACTATCCTTCCTAAAATAAAATATAAATGCATAAATATGCCTTATTGTAAATTTAATTTTCTGTTCAATCTATAAAATCCTCATCTCTTGCAGTAAATTAAATTCTGCATTATCTACCTATATTCATACGTGTGTGTGTATATGAATTCAAATTGAAGAATAAATCGCTTTTAATACCTCACTGGAAATCAAGCGAACCCAGATTTCGTCACCAACAACATCGATCGCCCCCATCTCCAGCCGCATCCACCATCGCGCGCGCCTCCACACTCCATGAGCGAACGCAAATCACCGAACTCGAAGCTCCCAATTTCAATCGCGACGTCACCATCCATCGCGACTTCGCCCTCCAACCTCGAATTGCACGGCACCCCACGCCTCGAGCTCGCGCTTTCCTGGCGCCACCTGCAGCGAGCGCCGCACCCCTAAAACCATCACGAATCGCGATAGATTGAAGATGCTCGGCTGCCACGAACCACCATTGATTTGCACGCCGCGATTCGATTTGAATTTTTTTTTTCAATGAACGAACGAATTTGAATCGAATGAGGGAAAGGGGAAGAAGGGATACGGCTTCGGCCATTTTTTTCTTCGTTCGATTTTGAACTGAAGGTGGGTTGCGCGATTATTCAAAAAGGAATGGGGAGGAGACAGAATTTCATGCTTGCACGTTCTCTACACGATCGAAGGCATGATCCTTGCCGTAATTTTAGGCGTAAGGTTGGGGAAGATAACGTGTGTGTTGTTGACTAATTTATATTTAAATTTCAAATTGAATTCGATTTAAATTTTCGACGCGTTTACTCAACATACGCTCACATACCAACTCCGAAAAATACGAAATTTGAAATCCGAGAATAATTCAATATTACGGACCCAATGGAACTGGTTTCGTCGAATTCCGAGACTATGCCTCGGACGGCTATTTTTAAATATCGATTCAAACGATTAAAATGTCAAAACAGAACAAACCACTTTCAAATTCAATTCTGAAGCTTCTATTATCTTCAGTATTATCAACATAAATTTTACAAGCCTTTGAAATATTTTTAATCGGCTTAAAATTGAAGATTCAAATTTTATTCAACTTTCAATAGATTAATTCTATAATTTAATCGACATTTTCATAGTTATATTGAAAATTCAATCTAAACCATCATTCAAATATTTAAATTTAAGTAAATATTTTCAAATTAAATTATTCAAAATTCTGGGTCGTTACATAAAACATTTCATGTTTAATCATTATCTTAAAACTTTCTTTTTAAAGATTTAACCATGCTTACAAGTGTTAAAGACAAGTGTTACTTAAACGTTATCACAACAAATCCAAAACCATTCACTTGTAATTATCCTTAAAGTATCCTTTATTAAGGCCTTCATACTCCTAATTATAGTCCTAATTATAATCTTAGTTATATTGCTAAGTATAATTAACAAGGGTTAAAAAAATGCTACTAACACACTGTTTACTACAACCCAAGTTCATTTACTTTTATTATTTGGTCAAGTTCTCTATTTGACTAATCAGCAATCTAGTTCCTGAAACAATCGCTTAAAGAAATCAAGGCTCCTATACTCAATACGTTTCCGACATTCCCTACTTAACTATTCCTCAGTTAAGAGGGAAGCGGGTAGGTTAGATCACTATTGCTTTGTACCTACTCGAGCATCAATCTTAACTCTCACTAATAGATAAGCCTACTTCGTCAGCTTTTAATGTTAAGTATAATACTAATGAATTTCCATAAACAAGTTAAGCAAACACACATGCTTATGCCATTAAGCACTTTTAAACTACTTTGTAAAAAAATTGTATATAGTTTAAAAATATTTTAAGAAAGATATATATATATATATATATATATATATATATATATACTAGTTTATTTATAAGATAAAATATTTAACAACAAAAACATTTTAAAAAGCTATTACATTACATAAGCTTCTGTTCATTTTAATAAAATATTTATCTATTTTTTTGAAAACTATATACACTTAAAAGCACAATAAAATACTTATAATGTTTTTTAAAAGGATTTATTTAAATTATTATATAAAAATACTTAATTTGTAATCTATTTTAAAACTTCAATAAGACACATTTTCTTTTATAAAAATAAACTTCTTACTTTAATAATTCATAATAAACCATCAAAAACATATAAAAATTCCAAACCACTTTTAAAATACTCTAATATATGTTGAAAAAGAGTTGCACAAAAATTGGAAAAGAATACCTAAGTTTAAAGCCATTTTAAAGCATTTAAAGTTAAAAAGAAAACAATTAAGCATTATAAAAGTGCTATCTTTGAGTGCTATAATAGGCTTTGAAATAGGCAGTTTTACATACTTTCAACTTTTATCAATTTTTGACAAGCTATTAAGCTTTTATAGTCTAAATTTTTTATAGCAACTACTATACTCATAGTAAAACACAAATATGATGAGAAACCTTTATGGATATTACTGTATAATTCTAGAAAAATTGCCGAACATAAGGCAATTCCTAAGTGCTTTTATAGTGACTAGTGGCTATTAAGCCATTTAAATTCAAATCCGATTCAATTCAAACCAAACCTTATGTTCTTTGTTTTAAGGTTATGCAACAAGTCGTACAAAGTCATACTAGTCCAAACACATTGTTTACATATGTAATTTGTGTTCCATAGCAAAAATCACAATCAAACACAGCTATATAAAGTCAAGCACATTCATATAGTTCAAAAAACAATATAAGCATTTCATTCTTATGTAAATGGTGTGTAAACTCACCCATACAAAAGAAAAAAACCAAGATGAAGCCACCACAATCTTCCATCTTCCTATCTCAACTAAATTACCACCTAAACCATGCCCACCTTCCATTTGCTCATGGTCTAAGGCCATTTTTGCCATATGGTGCTCATGGCCATGACTTCAAGGGTTAGAGTGCGCCAAATCTTCAATATCAAAGTTGTTAAAAGTTGATGCTATGATGTTCTATGGCTGATATTAAAGTTTGGTAAGAATTTGCAGTGTTTTGATATGTTTGGAGCTTAGGAATTATATGAAGAGGATAGAAATAAAGAGTTAGTGTTAATTTGATAAAAATGCAAAAGGGTTTCTATGTGTTGCAATGCCACTTATATAGGTTTCAAGTGGTATCCTCACCACCACCATCCTCTCAAACTCAGGGCTTGGAAAGCTTAAACTCCATTTCCCAACCTTACACAACCATGCCTTGGAAAAACTCTTCCATGATTCCCTTTATAATCCCTCCTTAAATCACTCCTCCTTGTCCCTTTCTAAAATCTTCTAGAAGAAATCTAATTGTTTAGGAAATAATTTTTTTACTTAGTTATTAATGTCTTGTTAATTAGATTAGATAAGTCCAAATAATTTTAAACAACTTATATTGAATGAAAAGTTGTTTATCGATAAAATAATTTCGGTCACATTATTGATTTTTCTTAAAACTATTTATCTTTAAGAACACTTTTAAAAAACAAGTTTACTATCATTAGTTATTAATTAAAAGGGGGTTGACAAGGTTATTAAATCTATTTAATTTCATTTAACCTAAGATTAATATTTAAATAATTTAGATACTTAAATACGAAGTGGTCGAAATTCGGGTTGTTACACCGATCGATGAAGTTGGAATAAGATCCACGATTGACCCCAAATGCAAGTGGGAGATTGGTAGAATTCGGGTATGACCTAGGATAAATTATGTAATTTATTATGTATATCTAGCTCTGTGTCCACTATTGTTCAATATAAAAGGTGCTTTTCTTTCTATCATATACTTGTTATATAGTGATATGAATAATTAAGAGATTAATTTAGTGTATATAGATGTAAGATCCTTAAATGATATGTTATGTGATTGTAACTATAAAATGTTGTCATCATGAGAATTTTATCACAATGAAAATAACATATTGTTCTAAATACTCCTAGTCAAGGTGTTTTGAGAAGGGTATCGATTCATCCATTAAGACTATAGTATGTAATGCCTTTCAAATATTTGGCAGTGTATTTCTCATAACTACATGGATCACTAAGGGATTACATGATGTAGTTATTGGATAGCGGCTATGCAATGACTCAATCAAGAGTTCTCTGTAGATCAATATAACTAAGGTCAAACAGATAATCTCAATGTTACAACATTACACAATTCTCTTGACTTAAGAATACTATGGAACTACTTCAATATGGACACTTCACTTTGAATTGTGGCATGACATCCATCAAATGACTATAGTTGGGTCTGAGTTAAAGTGTTGGAAGGAAAACACTATTAAATAGAGAATTCGTCTCCTCGGTTTTATGGGGTTAATATCACAATCAACTGTATTTAACTCAAAATCAAAATCTCTAGCTCGGTGTAGTTAATAATAATTGTTATTATTGAACCAAGGATTTTTTATCTGGAACTACAAAGTCGAATGTGGACAATGTTGGAGTTTTGACCAAATCAAAATTCCATAAGTCCAATGTGATATTGTTTTAATGAAGATAATTAGTGTAAATGGTCGTATTACCTGGTAACGCTTATAATAAGTTAAATTAAATTTTACCAAAAGATGCGTAAGCAATAAATTCAGCCAGCATGTCATACCACTAGCTAAAGTGATTTGGAACGTTAACATTCGAATTGTTCGGTATTAATCGTAGACCGTAATAATGAATTCCTCAACAAACCACTTGATTTAATTATTTTATAAAATTTTGTAATTTAATTTAATTAATTAATATTTAAGAGATATTAATTGTTATTTAATTTTTTTTGATGTTTGGGAGTTGTTTGCAATTATTCGAATACGTTTATAGAAGTTACATTTGTGCGCATAGATATACGATATCGATGTAATTATAACGGGTTTAAATAAAAGACAATTGCAAGAAGTAATTTATGGAAATTTTATCTCATTTGATTGCATGAAATTTCATTCTAACCATATGAAGAGAGAGTGAGGAGAGAGAGCTAATTAAGGAAATGAATTAGGAAAGTTTTAATCAAAGAATGAGAAAGGTTTCATTCTTTCAATTACAACAAATCCACTACTTCATTTCTTACAGGCGATTCATTCTTTCTCATGCATTTTTTTCTCTTCTCTCCTTCCAACCTTCTACTGTAGAAAAAAAATAAAGATTTTCCAAAATTTTCAACTCGAAATTAACATCAAATAAAATACATACAAGTGTTCATCCATCTCTTATAAGGATTGAGTAGGGGTCTTGAAGATCGAAGGAGATATCATCATCCAATGTGTGATTTATATGCAATATCCTAAGGTGGTTCTCTAATTTATTTATTTATTTGTTTTATCATTCATATGTTTGGATTTGAATGATTCATTACGTGTTTAATTGATTAATTTCAACCAAGTGAATCAAAATCCCTTTATCTCAACTAAAAGCATGTCTATTATATTGATTCAACTCAGATCTGCACATATTCTTCATTCCCTATCAATTCATGTTAACATTATTTGATCCATCACACTTTTCTTCGTTGTTCATATTGTATGTTTAGTAGATTTTGAATCATATTACCATGAATTTATATGTGCCTTGGTTGTCTAATTCTTTTCTGTTTTAGAAATTATCGTTTGAACAATATTTTGTTTTGAAATTTGTTTTTATTAATTGATTTAAACTTTATGTTACAAGTTTGGGAAATGAATACACTATTACTAAGTTATTTTGAAACAACTTTGGTGATATTCACATTGAATAAATGTTAATTCATTCTAAGATTTACGTACCGATTTTTCTGTTAAATCTTATGTAACGACACGAAATTTGATCGTTTTAATTAGGGATATTTAATTTATTTCAAATATTCAAATATAGATTATTTTTCATAAATAATCAAGTTTTAATTAAATAATAATAATAATGAACTTATTATGGAAAAAAATTCATAAAATTTATACTTTGGAAACACATCGATAAAATGGTCGAAACCGTTTTATCAATAAACAGCTCTATATTCGTAAAATATCATGCACGGAGCTGTATATAATCGTAAAATATACACTTATTTTAATAATTAAATAAGAATATGAAACAAAATTATTTATTTTATTTTTGGTAGAAATAAATTTATTTATGACATCATCGATGATGCCCTTATATTTAATAATTGATTAATGATTTTAAATTAAGATTGAATGATTTAATAATTATTATAATTGTTCTAATAATTGTTTTTAATGATAATGATTCATTTTAAATAGTTTAAGGTGATGATAAATCATTTATAATAGTATTATAATGATATATACTTGATTTGAAAATATAAGAAAATTTATATCGAAACTTTATCGATACAATAGCACTTTTCATAAAAAAATTGTTTAACATTAATTTATATGGTTTTATAAATCAAATGTAATCGTTTTAATTAGTTAAAAATGATAAGAATTTTTTTTTTGAATTTTTTTACATTTATATTTACTTAAAAGTGAAAATATGACCGGGAATCAGTTTTTGAATTTTCAACGGTTTAAGAAGAGGAAGTTGTTCAAAAGCATTGCAACCTTGTTTATATGTCATATGCACATATACATGTACACATACATGAAGATACCCAACAAGCACATGAACATGCATATATGCACACATATATACATATGCATATATTTGTATATGTTTGCGCAAAAAATGGGCAAACACCTCCAAGTCGTACGATTTAGTTGATTATATGTTGTTCTTAGTGATTTGGATGATTTATGCAAATATGTAAAAAGCAGGGACTAAACTGTTAAAGACACAGATTTATAGTGGTTCGGCTAGAACGTGCCTACGTCCACTTTATATGTTATTCTTCTCTTTTACTTCAGATTACAAGTACGAAGCTTTGTATACAAGGATGTGAATGTTGTTTTTAAGTTTCGTCCGTGCTTGAGCTCTTCAGCTTGTCCGCCATTGTTGTACCCCTGCCCCTCTATTTATAGAGTGAGGTTGGGGGGAGGGGTCTTGGATGTTTATAGCTGCTGGTGGGCCTGGGCTGAAGCAATCTGGCCTGGCACATCTGGTTCGGTGTTCCTTGGTTCGGCAGTGCTTGGAGAGAAGGATGGAGAAGCTTTGGTTCGGCGGTCACCTGGTTCGGTGTAGGGTGGTCCGGTGTTGGTTCTCGTCCGGTAGTGGGTTGTTGGAGTTGTGGTTCGGTGGCAGTCGGTTTGGCAGGACGGGGGAGACGAGTTGGTTCGGTATTGAAGGGGTGTACTTGGTTCGGCAGTGAGTTGGGAATGTCGAATGAACTTCTACATTTGGGAGTGCCGAATGAGCTCTTGTATTGGGAATGCCGGATGAACCAAGGCATCTTGAATGCCGAATGAGATTTTGCTCTACATTGCCGAATGAAACTTTAAACCTTTGATACCGAATGGACTTTTATACTTGAATCATGAGTGAAATCCCAGACTTATATACGCTTGCTAGCTGCTTCTTTTTGGTTAGGTTGTGGTGGAAATGCACACAACATTGATATTCCAGTTTTGACCAAAAATGGGATAACACTTTGCCCCCAAAAACATGCCTTGCGATAGGAAGGCGTGTTTTGTAATGCCATAAGCTGGATGTTCATATCCTGTTGATGTCCTTGCGGTAGGAAGGCGTGTTTTGTAATGTCATGAGCTGGATGTTCATATCCTGTTGACAACCTGTAAAGAGCTTGATATTTTATATGGCCCCAAATGACGACCGTTCGGGATCGAGCTATTTGGGATGAAGCGCGGCCGTTCATGGTCAAGCGCCTAACTTCAAGTGACGCCCGTTCGCGATCGAGTCATTTGAGGTGAAGTGCGACCGTTCGCTGTCAAGCGTCTAAATCCATGCGACGATCGTTCAAGATCGAGTCATTTGCGGTGGAATGTGATCGTTCACGGTCAAGCGCTTTACTTCAAATGACGACCGTTCGGGATCGAGCCATTCGAGGTAAAGTGCGACCGAGCCCGGTCATAGGGCGTACCTCAAATGGCGACCGTTCGCGATCAAGCCACTTGGGGTGAAATGTGACCGTTCACGGCCGGTGCCGTTCGCGGCAAAAGATGAAATGGGACGTTCGCGGTCAAGCGTCTTACTTCGGATGACGATCGTTCGAGATCGAGCCATTCATGGTAAGGTGCGACTGTTGGCGGTCAGGGGGTGGACCTCAAATGGCGACCTTTCGCGATCGAGCCATTTGTGGAGAGATGAGTTGTGCCATTCGAGGCGAGTTTGTGACTGTTCGAAGTCGGGTGCCATTCGAGGTGAATTGTGACCATCCGAGGTCGGGTGCCGTTCGAGGCGAGTTGTGACCGTTCGAGGTCGGGTGCCGTACGAGGCGAATTGTGACCGTTCGAGGTCGGGTGCCGTACGAGGCGAATTGTGACTGTTCGAGGTCGGGTGCCGTTCGAGGCGAGTTGTGACCGTTCGAGGTCGGGTGCCGTTCGAGGGGAGTTGTGACCGTTCGAGGTCGGGTGCCGTTCGAGGCGAGTTGTGACCGTTCGAGGTCGGGTGCCGTTCGAGGGGAGTTGTGACCGTTCGAGGTCGGGTGCCGTTCGAGGCAAATTGTGACCGTTCGAGGTCGGGTGCCGTTCGAGGCGAGTTGTGACCGTTCGCGGTCGGGTGCCGTTCGAGGCAAGAAAGTGTGCCCGGGAGGGCTTGGTATTATCGATGCCAGGGTCACGTTCGGGTGAGTTCCTGGATCGTTTATGTGCCTGTTGGAGGCGAATAAGTGTGCCCGTAGGGGCTTGGTATCGTTGATACCAGGTTCACGTTCGAGTGGGTCCCTAGATCGTTTGCCAGATTTCATGTTCGGGGGAGTTTCTGAATCAAATACTTTGGCGGTTCATCGCCATACAAGAGGTGCTTGTGGACCGTTCGCGATCCAACGGGCATACAAGTAAATTTGCAAATATCAAAGCAATAATCATACGAATTCCACAACAGGAATGTTCAAGTCAAGATCAAAGCAAGAGCAAGACGAGGATGTCAAAGTGTAAACTCTTACTATGGTGCGGTCAGTAGTCATTCAGAGCATGCCTATGGATCGTGCGCGATCGCTTACATGTGTAAATGATCTAACCGTGTTAGTGAGAGGTTTGCGACTTGTTCATCTCTTTCGACCTGCCACCCCCCCCCCCCCCAAGTTCAGGAGGGAATTTTACCTGCCCCCTGGATGAGCGTTCATTCCTTACCAGGTTGCTCAGAGGCCCCTATCTCTCTCTGGGATTGGATCAACATGCTCCAAGTGTGGTGCCCCTATGCAGGATCGATGCCTGATTAGCTTCTGAAGAAGCCTCTTGATTTTCCTTCATGTTCACATCTCTCTGTCCTTGGCCTTCTGCTTGATTGTCTCGCCATGACTCTTCCAATCTGAATCTCTAAACTCTCATATTCAAATTCTAAGCGGTAGAATCCTTGAGTTCAATTCTCAGTGAAAGCACCAAAAATGTTTGCGCAAAAAATGGGCAAACACCTCTAAGTCGTACGATTTAGTTGATTATATGTTGTTCTTAGTGATTTGGATGATTTATGCAAATATGTAAAAAGCAGGGACTAAACTGTAAAAGACACACAGATTTATAGTGGTTCGGCCAGAACGTGCCTACGTCCACTTTATATGTTATTCTCCTCTTTTACTTCAGATTACAAGTACAAAGCTTTGTATACAAGGATGTGAATGTTGTTTTTAAGTTCCGTCCGTACTTGAGCTCTCCAGCTTGTCCGCCATTGTTGTACCCCTGCCCCTCTATTTATAGAGTAAGGTTGGGGGGAGGGGTCTTGGATGTTTATAGCTGCTGGTGGGCCTGGGCTGAAGCAATCTGGCCTGGCACATCTGGTTCGGCGTTCCTTGGTTCGGTCGTGCTTGGAGAGAAGGATGGAGAAGCTTTGGTTCGGCGGTCACCTGGTTCGGTGTAGGGTGGTCCGGTGTTGGTTCTCGTCCGGTAGTGGGTTGTTGGAGTTGTGGTTCGGTGGCAGTCGGTTTAGCAGGACGGGGGAGACGAGTTAGTTCGGTATTGAAGGGGTGTACTTGGTTCGGCAGTGAGTTGGGAATGCCGAATGAACTTCTATATTTGGGAGTGCCGAATGAGCTCTTGTATTGGGAATGCCGGATGAACCAAGGCATCTTGAATGCCGAATGAGATTTCGCTCTACATTGCCGAATGAAACTTTAAACCTTTGATACCGAATGGACTTTTATACTTGAATCATGAGTGAAATCCCAGACTTGTATACGCTTGCTGGCTGCTTCTTCTTGGTTCGGTCGTGGTGGAAATGCACACAACATTGATATTCCAGTTTTGACCAAAAATGGGATAACAGTATATATATTCAAAAATATCCAAGTTATTATTTACATCCTTACCTATTAAGCAACCACAAAGTCAACCTCCTTACTAATTAGTACATGCATCATGAGAGCACATGGAGGGGAGGTCACTTCGGCCGAACATGGTGATGGGATATGAGAATGTGGAGGTGATGAAGATGGTGATGTATTACATAGAATATCTTAGACATTTTTTCCTCTACTTTCTCTATAAATACCACTCCTCCTCTTCATTTTCCTGTACTTTCTTCTTCATTTTCTAAGCTTTTATCCTCATCTTTAATGACCTTAAGTCTAAAATAAACTATGGAAAAATATTTTGCAAAAGAAAATTAAATTATATAAGTACAGTGTGACACATCTCAAAACTCAACCAAACCTCCTCCTTTTCCTTCCCATTACACACAGCCACCACCATTTTCCATCAAAGTTGAACCTTTCCCCTTCCAAAGCCTAGACCGTGAGCTCCTTTACCAATTCCAAGGAAAGGCCGAGCCACCTAGGAGCTAGATTGCAAGTGATCATGAGTTAAAAATCCGAGTTAGCGAAGCTATAGTCTTTTACAAAATTAATCGTTTAATCGAGAAGGTGAGACGACTCCACTTATATTTATATATATACTTTGGATGATGATAAGATATACTGTTTGGTTGCTATTATTTGATCATCATGTTTGGTTGTGAAATATTGTTGTTTGGATGTGTAAAACAAGTCATGTTTAAATAAACATCGAAATATCACAAAGGAAATCACTTTACTTTTTGTAAATGAAATGGTATATATGAGATTGTTAAACCTCTTGAAAATATTTTATAATGGTTTATAAATGTTTTATAAAGAACAAAATCTGATTTGGCAAGTTAAGAAGATTGAGTAAAAAACAGACGCGTTCGTGTAACGACAGTTCGTGATTTTGCGCCGCAAAAAGTTAAATCTATTTATACAATGGATTCGGAGTCAGAATTCTTTGTAATAGGAAATATTAAAACCTTATAATCGTAATTTTCAAACAAAAGAAAATGATTGAGATTTCATTTAGTAATTTTGAAATATGAGCAAATCAAGTTTTCAAAATAGTCACGGTTTGGCAGTTCGAAGGCCAAAGCAACAAATTCTTTATATATGATATTTTTAATTCTTTAAAAATATGGAATAAATTCAATAAATCTTTTAAAATGTTTATAATAGATTTGATTTATGAAAATGGATTTCTAAACGATCTAAAAGTTGTTTTGATCAAATAAGCTTTTAAAACACTATTCGCAGCACTTATAATAACTTTTGAAATATGACTTTAAACTTAAGCATCATTTCCCAAGCCTTTTATAAATGTTTCAAATAAATAAATTTTTTAATAATAATTTGAACGTTTTATAGTTTATTTAAAAGCGTTTAAATAAATGATTTAAAGAAAAGTTGTTATGATTAAGTGATCTTGGATCTAAAAGCCGATGACTAGACTGAATTTTTCTATTTGAGAGATCTGAGTGTGAGGTTCTTAAACTAAGAAGATGTTTAGGAGCAACTAGTGCCCTAGCTCACTTGGCCTCTTCCCTGGGTGAGGAATAGATAAGGTCGAATGTCGAAAATGAGGCAAATATGAAAGATTTAATTTTTCCAAATTTAATACAACTTGGATTGTATAGAGATAATCTTCTTATACTGGGTATTAAATTCTAAGGAGGGAACCCATACTATCCATGTGAATTTAAAAGGTGGTTTCACCGTTATTCGGTGGATAATAAAGATTGAATACAGAAATTGTTGTTGAGTAAGTTAGTATAATTTCTATCAACCATTTTTACTCAATGGCATTTCCAAAATTAAAGAGAAGTTTAATGATTTCGTATATACTAGAAAGAAATGTGTTAAAGGTATGTATCTTTAGAAGATATTTTTTGATAAAAAGAAAGTAATTAATCAAATGATAAGCACCTATTTACTTAATATCTTTTCAACATTGATTAGTTCGAAGGAACCGGGGTCTAATTTGAGTGATTCTGAAAACCACTTCGAACTGATTTACATATTTGAAGTGAAGACATGAAAGGATAGTAAAAGAATGAAGGCTGCTTGTCACTGACCCTCGGGGGGAAATTTACCATATCATATACATATGGCAGTAGTATCTTCATTTGACCTTTGATGCAAAGGCTGCTCACTCCTAATCTTAGGAATGATTTCTGACAGGATGCGGTAGGAGAGTTCCTTTGGTTTGTCCTGTTCCTGGACAACTTGTATGGAAACATGTATGATGCTGCATTTTTAATCACATGGATTGATCTCAATAGACGTATCAACTGTTTGGTGGCAGAGAAGGAAACTTCTCTTAGCTTAACACATTTTCCTGAGACAATGAGCTCAGTAGTTATAAATTTGTAGAAATCGTTTGTGTGATTATGAATTGGAAATGTGGCATTCAAAGTGAATATGCTATGTGAAAGGAAATCATTACCTCGGGCCTTATCGCCTAGAAATGGCTTAAACAGGGCATGTTGTAAGGCTAAGTGAGTCGCTTCTATTAGGTTATGGTCATCACCTTTCCAGATTACTCTCTATATGTCGAGTATGTTGTGGCCAAAGATAGGTCGGTTACGACAGGGGTGATGTTATATTCAATTCTATCTGCCATCAGATGAGTCTGCAGGTAGGGCGATCTTTCCATGTGCAGAGGTTTCGAAGATGTCGATCCTTGGTACATCCCTCTAGAGGTATACTATATGGATGGTAGTTCCTTACCTACCATTGTATGGAAATCCATTCTCTAATAAATGCCTTTGGATTGATTGTAGAACCTACTTTATAGCTAGTATGCTGGAATTTAATCAATGTTACAATTTCGGCTAAGATTCATAAGTTTGTTTGAAAAGCATTTTCAAAAGAATGTCATTAAAAATAATATTCCTAGATTTTTTGTAGCAAATAGTTTGGCTATCATAAGGTAAAAACTTTTTCCGTATTTATGTGCTGTGTGAATTTATTGCCTACATTTTGTTTCAAACACTCTATTTTGAGTTTCTCAAACACTCTCATGACTGACCAGGAGTTTATTTTCTTTTTCCTTAAACTCTGGGTTCCTTTTTTTTCCAGGTAGTGAAGCAGTTAGGTTTAACTTGGAGCATTGTGATGGATCTTGAAATCTGAAGTTAAAGGTGTTTCCTGTAGATAGTTCTCCATTTCATTTCCCACTACATTAGTTTACTATTGTATTCCGCATTTGTAAGGACAGATATTATAACTGTCCATGTTTAACTTTGATAAATGTATTTAAAAAATTTCGTTGTAAAGATTATATGTTGAAATACTGTATGTTACTCTATTCGTGTGAGATTCTGTTATGTCTTTATATCTTTCTTACCCTTAAAGAACCACCTCTCCGACACTTGGATTTATGGCACGTGAATACCGAGTAGTATTAGTGTCAATTTTCGAGGGTCGAAGAAATGCCTCTTTACATCTTAGAACTTTTATTTTAGGTTAACAATTAGTTCTAAGGTTGTTATTTTGATTGAATGTATACATATATATAAAATTATAAATTAATTGAATAAATATGTTACATTTTTTTTTGAATTCAAAACATTGATTCAATGATTGTATACATATATACATATACATATATATATATATATGCATATGCATATGTATGTATGTATGAATATACATATATGTATATGTTCTTAGTTCAAGTTTTACAAAATGGACCTTTATGAAAATTACAATTATGATTTTGTACTATCTATTAATTAAAACTAGTTTTAAATTATTTGCTTTACTTTAAAACATGTTAAACAACCAAAATCAACTTTAATGTAAACAAGAATATATCTTTATGTATATTATATGTGTTTATATGTGTATATATATAACGAATATTGTTTTTTCATAAAAAATTTATGGACAACAAAGGCATCTAAAAGGGGAATCGTTAATTATGCACACTTTTTATATGTTGCTTTGATACACTCATACGTTTGAATTTATATCAAATTCAAACTCTTTTAGACTAATTAAATAAAATAAAGGATATTATTTAAAACACCTTTTAGATTGGAGCTAAAATCTCTTTAGAGACCAATAGATCCAAATAGGAAATTTTTTTGAAATCTATGTATTTCACTCGCTTCCAACTGTCCCAGTTGCAACATACAAGTGTTGGGATCTATACCGCAATGGGCATTTTAGCCTCTCATGTAGACAAATGTGTTGTGCAACAATCCACACCTTAGTGGGCCCAAATTTCGGCTAAATCGAAACCCAAATCCATTAGGCTATGGATCGTTGGTTTTGGTAAACTATAATAAACATAACCATATCAAAGACTGATTAATATAAATCACAGCAGAATTGAGACAAATACATACTGACTAAGGCTACCATTTTGGAATTAATATTATTCCTTGGATGTCTAATTTCCCCGTCAATGTTGATCATGAATAAGAAAACTTCTCCATTTACCATTCCTGCTTTGCTTCAGTATCCTGTCTCGCTAAATCTATCATGTGGGTTGTAATGAGAAAGGTCGGAACTGCATTCTGTTGATTGGAAAAATACATGGTTTACCCATAACATTAATTTATGCCGATTGATTTGTGTTTGGGTGTTATGTCTATTATTTATGGCTAATCCATTAAATCCTAAGTTCACGTCGATATGTCAAACCTCCTCCGAGTTATACCTATTATATATGTGTATCTATATACATATACATACATACATACATATATAAACATATACCACCCAAAAACTCCGACCACTTAACACTTCTTAATTAGGGAGGAGGTAGACCCAACGACCATTTAATACCTCAGTTCCCAAAGTAGGCCTAATTAAGAAATTGGGCCTAATTAAGTAGGCCTAATTAAGCATAATATTTATCTGCATAGAAAATAATAAGCGCGTACTTATTTACATATTATTTGTCGTAAATACGATATAATTATAACATATAATTATATAGTTAATTACATAATAATTGTCATTAAATCCTCCTTAGGAAAGTAATTGATTGTTAAGGCAAAATAAGAAGGAATTCCCATACAACCTAATTAATGGACTCGCAGAGGTGCGCGATAATATATATATATATATATATATATATACACACACACACACACACAGTGTTGTAAAATATAATTAGGTCATAAGTGGTGTGAGGTCGGCCAAAAGGCACACGTAAGTCTGCCCAGCTAATCTAGCTACTAGCATTGTGACTTTAGGGTTGATGTGAGACATTACCTATGATAAGTAACTACGATAACATGAGGTTAGTTCTAATTCTGTAGGGTAAATTTGCCCGATTAATATGGTTACCAGTACATGCGAATAGTTGGGCTAATGTGAGACATTACCGTGGGTACGAGTCATAAGGCGAAGGGCCTCTTTGGAGTTTTAGATGTATTAAGTGGTTGTTTGAGGGTCCGCCTTCTTCTCCAAATGAAGTATTAAATGGTTGGGATTGAGTTTAGGTATGGTTCAAGATATCTTGGAAAGGCCCGCTTCAATAGGAAGTATTAAATACCCGAAGAGATTTCCATGCAATGTCAGTTAGATATATGCCTATGTGGATTCTGCCTAGGGAATAGGTATTAAATGATGGAGGCCTACCTCAATTGAGGTCTTAAATGGTCAAGTCTGCTTATTTTCCATTAAAAGGTATTAAGTGGTTTGGGTTCTATCTCTCGCATTGTTAGACATTTATCACATTGGTTATGAGTTATGGGATTAGGATACCTACTTTGGGAATATAAAGTATTAAGTGGTTGATTAAGGGCACATCTCCTTTCCTTTTATGGAGTTAAATGGTTTCAAAATATGCAAGACATATTCTTGTTTTGAAATATATTTCCTAAGTACTAAAATAGCAAGGCTCTAGATTTTTATTCACCAGACACATGTTATTCTGACTGTAGGATCTAGATTAACCCTAGAGGGGGGGTGAATAGGGTTATAGCAAATTTTCTCGATTTAAACACCGAAACAAACTACAGAAATAAATATGCTGAAAAGTAAATCACACACAAATTTTACCCAGCTTCGGCAACCCCTGCCTACTGCTGCATTCCCATATTTCTATTAGAATTAAACAGTCTCCCACTTATAAACACTCTAACAGACTCGCAAACCCTGCTCCCGCTTACAAACACTCTAATAGACTCGCACCCCCTGCTCCGCCTATAGAGTTTTGCAAACTCGCAAACCCTTGCTCCCGCCTATAGAGTTTTGCAAACTCGCACACCCTGCTCACTGAACTAATTCTAACTAGACAATCTGACACTACCTACAACCTAGGTGGTGATTTACCAAGACTTGATTCGAAAAGAACAGATAAAAAACAAAACTAACAAACAAAAAAAAACCCTTTAAAAATAAACCCTATTTGAAATAAAATAAGCTATAGCCCCTTTTACCAAACAAGGCCCCTTTTATAAAACACGCCGGCCCAATTGTTTTCTTTAACCCGATTCTCTTTTATTTTCTTTGTGATAATGTCGGCTTGTTCTTCTTTCTGAAATTAGGGCTTCGGCTCTTGTGAGAATTAGGGCTTTCTCTGGATTGTGATGCTCTTTGCTCACTGCTTCTATGATAATCGAATGTCTAGTTTGCGTTGCTCCTCTGTTGATCGATTCTCTGATTTGCGTTGCTTGCGCTCGTTCGCAGCTGCTCCTTTGATCGAGTTCACTGTTGCTTCGGTATGTAATTTCCCTATTTGTGCTTTTATGATTTCTCGTATTCGAACTCGATGCTGATGATGAATTTGGGGTTTGGTATTTATATGAATTCGAGACACTTGAATTTGCTCGTATCAATTCGATACTTTCCAAAATTGTTGCTTTCCTGACGCGCACGACTTTCCTGATATATCTTCGACTTGTTACTCAGGCTTTGATTTTCAAATGTTCGATTTATTCTTGTTTGATACGGCAGAAACTTTCCTGTTTTGATTTGTTTGACTTTCCTATTTTTGACAATTTCTATTTTTATACTGCGTTGATTTCTGACTTGGTCAATTTGTTGCCTTGGTCATCACGACACTGTTTTGATTCGAAACATAGTATTGAATTCTCTGTTGGCTTTGACTTGAATTTGCAAAATCACTTCGGCACTGGATATTGTGTATGCGACTCCATGACTCTGTACTAACCTTGGCCATCACCATTGCTTTGATATTGTCTTTGCTGTAGCATGGTCGTGGTTTTGAAGTCTCTGTCATTTGTTGATTTTGTTTTGTGTCTGCATTGACATTGTATCACTTGTGTTATTGACATGATACTCGACTGTTGTACTTGGTGGTCTTGTTCATCCAATTCATTGATATTATTGCCATTACTTTGTTGAGTTGTTTCAGTCATTGATTTCTGGACTTGTATGTGGTCTGGAGCTCGAGTTCCATTCATTAGTAGCTTGGTTGACTTTTGCAGTTCTCTGGTCATGCATCATGATACAGTCTTCATTAGCTCGTGTGCTTGTTTGTATGTTGTAAATGTTGGTGCACTTGTTATCTTCACTTGTATATTTGTTCATCAAGTCTGCACTTTGCACTAGAGTTTTGCATATCATACTCCAAATTGTCATTGTGCTTCTGTTGTTGCTCAGACTTGAACTTGATATTGTGGTATTTGCTGTTATTGCATTCACTTCATGTTTGCATTGTTATATTGTATACTTGGGCTTTGAAATTTTTCAACCTGATGCATTTGGACTTGAGCATACTTGATGCACTTTACTTGTTGTCTGGTCATTGTTGGCACCGGTCTGCATACATGTGCTTTGATGCTCTGTTGTTTTCTGTTGCATTCATGTTAGTTTAGTCGTGCACTTGGTCTTTGTTGTAACTGGACATGTTGTTGTTTCTTGAATGCATCTGTGCATGATTGCTGAACTGGTTTTCTTGTGCACTGTTGATTAGTTGATCTTCATTTGGATTTGTTTCATGTAGCCGTTGGTCTGGAGTTGTTTAATGAAGAGGTTGAACCTGTTAGTCGAGCTTGCATACTTCATGATTGCACTGTTCTCTGCATTTACTTGATTGTTGCAGTCCATGTTGCTGTTGATCTGACTTATGATATCTTATAGCCTGGCCATTGCTTGCCATCACTGGTCTTTGCATCCATTCATGTTGATTTTTGAAATTTCACTTGAGTTGAATCCAGTTTCAAAAACTCGGGTTTGACCTTGTGCTCGTGTTGTGATATATTGCTCGTGAGTTGAACCTGGCTTTTTATTTGGGTTGACCTGTGCTCACCTGTCCCTGTAGCATTATCAAGTGTATATTGACGTGCAAGGCCTTGTGGCATGTACAGTGATACACTGTGCATGTCACACTGTTTGTGTATGATGAATTCAATTGTTAATGATGACGAACAACCCAAATAACTGAGGCAAATCATATTTTCAAAAATCATATTTCATTTTATATTGCAAAAATATTTCTTTTTCAATTTTACTGCGTTAGTGAATATTTTTGCAGATTGCTCAGATGCTGGATTCTAACTGGAATGAAGTTGAATATAAAACTACGAGTGTGAGTGATATGTAGTGAGGAATTTATGTAAACTGAATTGTGATGTAATTGTGATGTAATCAAAATTGTATGTGTATAGTGAGAGCTTGAATTTGTACTATTCAAAATTGTAATAAATATTTGTTTGAATAAAATATTTGTTTGAATTCAAATTCTGTGTAATTTATTTTATTCAACAAATATTTATTTAATCTATGAAAAACAAAATAGTACATTAACAAATACATTTAAATGAATGTATATATGTTTATTATCATCAAACAAAAATCATATACTCGCATATTCCACAATCTCCCCTTTTGATGATAACAAACATATATTTAAGATTTTGACTGTGTTAAATGTATTTGAACAATGATATACTCTAATTGCTCCCCCTATTTAAATGCTTCCTCTCTACATGATGCTCCCCCTACCTATATGCATACAAATAGAAATATATAAATGAGCCTAGATGCAAATGGAAAATTATTTGACCTTTGCTTGATTCTATTTGACAAAATCTTAACTTTTCTCTCCCCCTTTTGTTATCAGCAAAAGAATAATAGTGTTAGAGAAAATAGAGATAAAGTGATCAATATTAGTCCAACATTAAACTCAAACTGAATATAAATATTAAACTTCAATAAAAATCAAACAAAAATCATAACTACCCTTGTTAGGCGCATATTCCACTTTTAGAAAGAATGGTAATGATGTTCTCATATAAAATCATTCAGTTGTATCTACTTGTGGTATATTTATATCAGGAATTTGAATATCTACTAATCATGCATAACCGTTAGGACTTTTAAATGAGATTAGTAGTATTCCAATTTAATTTTAAAAAATGAAATCAAGTATCTTCTAACCACGCATAACCGTGAGGACTTTTAAATGGGATTAGAATCAACTCGTCTATTTAATCAATTAATTTTGATATGCGTTCCATACATGCATAACCGTAAGGACTTTTAAATGAGCATGGAAGCACATAATCAAAAATCCAAGTAATTCACCCATGCATAACCGTGAGGACTTTTAAATGAGAGTGAATACTTTGGATATTTATTTATTTTTACAAAAAAATATGAAATGAAAAACAAATGATCCCTGATTATAGTACCACATATCGACCAACTATATTTAAGTTTTGGTAAACAATGGTCGATAGAAATATGATGGATATAGAAATGGTCATGGAATCTTTACCCAACAAAAAGTTTTATAACGCTTGTTTGAATTCCTAAAGAAATTTTCCAAATATACTCTCTTGAGTAATGTATGTTAAATATCAACACTTATCACCTTTTCAATCACTATTTATCTTTTTGATAATTAGTAGGGAGTCGGATTAGTCAAAAATTTGTCATTTAAAATCAAATAAAAATGACTAATCTGAAAATATGGTCAACAATGATTTTCTCGAAGGGGTTATATCAGAAAAAATTTCTGCTAAAAATCATTTCAAGTGAAAAATATGCAGATATTTTCTTTGAAAAACGATGCAGCAAATGAATGTTTCAAAAATTAATCACGTTCCACTAGTAATTTTTCTATCAACTAGATTACAAGTATGATCTGCATCTGAGTTTCTCTTTCAATCCAAAATATCACTAACTAAATTTGATAGACCAGATCATGAAGTGTGCATAAAAATTCAAACTCAATTTTAACAACAATTTAAATGACATTCTTTGAGTTTGAATAGAAGCCGTGTAAATAATCAGAAAAACAGTGAATATAGAGTTAGCCGTATTATAACCAAAAATATTATCATCCAACAAAACACTATTTTTAATCCAAACTAATATATATGAAGTAAATCCAAGAATCTAGAGAAATTTATAGTGTTTTGGCATAAGAATATAATTTGGCCAACTATGTTGAATAAGTCAGAATCGTCATCTTATTATTGGCTGATTTAATCCAGAATACGGTGCAGATTATCACATTTAATATATCATTCAAAACATACCATTACCTGTATTACCTTTACGATATTTTTTCGTTGTTGTCTATTGTGATTCTGTCACCTTTAAACTAGGCTAAGGAACTTTGCTTTGTTGCTTGGTGTGCTTTTGGAACAGCCAGAATCCAAATAGCACTATTGTTGTTCCTTAGCCTGTCACCACACCTACACGGAAAAAGATTTATGTGACCTATTTGTTTTTATAGGTCCATGGTTGTTAGTGGCAGAATATTTTGAAAAATAATTTTGTGGAGACGCAAAACTATTTATAATTGCTCCCTTCGACACCCAAATTTGTTTTACTTTGAGATATTTTATATTTGTGCCTTTTGGAACCCAAGTTGGTATAGTTTTCACATGTTTGGGTCTATACCAACAATTATTGTGATTGTGTCCATATTTTCTACAAATTGTGCACATTGAATTTTCTTGATTAATCTTGCTTTCAACATTTTCAGATTGATTATATCCAAGTCCTTGTCTAGCTGTATTAACAGTTTGCTTCCCTAATGGCAGATTAAACGATTTCTCACTTTTTGAAAATTTATCTAAAGTTATTGACAATTGTTGGACTTGTATTTTGAGAGATTCATTTTCGTTCAATAATTGTGTGCACTTTTTGATAGAATTTTCTCTCCTAGTATTTTCGTTCTCTTTCAAAATCAGAATTTCATTTTCAAGTGATTTTATATTAATTTCTGATTTTTTAATTTCTTCTTCGAATGTTGGACACTTATCACACTTAGGGATCCTACTTTGATAGGTTTTAACTAATTGGTCAAGTTGTTCATTTAATTCTATCAAAGTGTCTTTTTGTGATTCAAGTTTGACATACTTCTCCCTAAGTCGTTCAAAACAGTCATTCACTTCGTGGAAATAAATAAGTAATTCAGAGTGAGTGAGTTTTGATACCTTGCTTGGCTTCATATTGTGCTCTCTGTTTTTTAATTTTTGATTTAGAGCTGGATTTCCGTATTTGCGGTTCCTCCTTTTGAATTTCTTTATTAGTAATGCCAGCTCGGCTGCTCCATCATCATCATACTCATCACAACTGCTATTTACCACTCCTGTTAAGCACATTTCTTTAACTGAGTCGGTTGTGGAGGACATCTCATTGCTGTTGACTTTTGCTCCATATATTGCATCGAAAGTATTCCAGATTTTCTGTGCATTTTCACAATGAGAGACGAAATAAAAATTATCACGATTAATATGAGAATATAATATATGCATAGAAAGAGCATTAATCGAGATAATTTCCTTATTTGTTATATCACACCCATTTTCAATAATATCCTAACATTTAATATTAACAGATTTTAAATAAAATTCCATTTTCAATTTCCAGTTCAAAAATCTGTTCCATCGAAAATAGAAGGAATAATATTGGAACGACCCTCAACAAAAGTATTATTTGGTAGATTCATGACTCTAGAGTTAAAGAAAAATACAGTGCTCTGATACCACTTGTAGGATCTAGATTAACCCTAGAGGAGGGGTGAATAGGGTAATAGCAAATTTTCTCGATTTAAACACAGAAACAAACTGCAGAAATAAATATGCTGAAAAGTAAATCACACACAAATTTTACCCAGCTTCGGCAACCCCTGCCTACTGCTGCATTCCCATATTTCTATTAGAATTAAACAGTCTCCCGCTTACAAACACTCTAACAGACTCGCAAACCCTGCTCCTGCTTACAAACACTCTAATAGACTCGCACCCCCTGCTCCGCCTATAGAGTTTTGCAAACTCGCAAACCCTTGCTCTCGCCTATAGAGTTTTGCAAACTCGCACACCCTGTTCACTGAACTAATTCTAACTAGACAATCTGACACTACCTACAACCTAGGTGGTGATTTACCAAGACTTGATTCGAAAAGAACAGATAAAAAACCAAAACTAATAAACAAAAAAAACCCTTTAAAAATAAACCCTATTTGAAATAAAATAAGCTATAGCCCCTTTTAACAAACAAGGCCCCTTTTATAAAACATGCCGGCCCAATTGTTTTCTTTAACCCGATTCTCTTTTATTTCCTTTGTGATAATGTCGGCTTGTTCTTCTTTCTGAAATTAGGGCTTCGGCTCTTGTGAGAATTAGGGCTTTCTCTGGATTGTGATGCTCTTTGCTCACTGCTTCTATGATAATCGAATCTCTGGTTTGCGTTGCTCCTCTGTTGATCGATTCTCTGATTTGCGTTGCTTGCGCTCGTTCGCAGCTGCTCCTTTGATCGAGTTCACTATTGCTTCGGTATGTAATTTCCCTATTTGTGCTTTTATGATTTCTCGTATTCGAACTCGATGCTGATGATGAATTTGGGGTTTGGTATTTATATGAATTCGAGACACTTGAATTTGCTCGTATCAATTTGATACTTTCCAAAATTGTTGCTTTCCTGACGCGCACGACTTTCCTGATATATCTTCGACTTGTTACTCACGGCTTTGATTTTCAAATGTTCGATTTATTCTTGGTTGATACGGCAGAAACTTTCCTGTTTTGATTTTTTTGACTTTCCTGTTTTTGACAATTTCTATTTTTATACTGCGTTGATTTCTGACTTGGTCAATTTGTTGCCTTGATCATCACGACACTGTTTTGATTCGAAACATAGTATTGAATTCTCTGTTGGCTTTGACTTGAATTTGCAAAATTACTTCGGCACTGGATATTGTGTATGCGACTCCATGACTCTGTACTAACCTTGGCCATCACCATTGCTTTGATATTGTCTTTGCTGTAGCATGGTCGTGGTTTTGAAGTCTCTGTCATTTGTTGATTTTGTTTTGTGTCTGCATTGACATTGTATGACTTGTGTTATTGGCATGATACTCGACTGTTGTACTTGGTGGTCTTGTTCATCTAATTCATTGAGATTATTGCCATTACTTTGTTGAGTTGTTTCAGTCATTGATTTCTGGACTTGTATGTGGTCTGGAGCTCGAGTTCCATTCATTAGTAGCTTGGTTGACTTTTGCAGTTCTCTGGTCATGCATCATGATACAGTCTTCATTAGCTCGTGTGCTTGTTTGTATGTTGTAAATGTTGGTGCACTTGTTATCTTCACTTGTATATTTGTTCATCAAGTCTGCACTTTGCACTAGAGTTTTGCATATCATACTCCAAATTGTCATTGTGCTTCTGTTGTTGCTCAGACTTGAACTTGATATTGTGGTATTTGCTGTTATTGCATTCACTTCATGTTTGCATTGTTATATTGTATACTTGGGCTTTGAAATTTTTCAACCTGATGCATTTGGACTTGAGCATACTTGATGCACTTTACTTGTTGTCTGGTCATTGTTGGCACCGGTCTGCATACATGTGCTTTGATGCTCTGTTGTTTTCTGTTGCATTCATGTTAGTTTAGTCGTGCACTTGGTCTTTGTTGTAACTGGACATGTTGTTGTTTCTTGAATGCATCTGTGCATGATTGATGAACTGGTTTTCTTGTGCACTGTTGATTAGTTGATCTTCATTTGGGTTTGTTTCATGTAGCCGTTGGTCTGGAGTTGTTTAATGAAGAGGTTGAACCTGTTAGTCGAGCTTGCATACTTCATGATTGCACTGTTCTCTGCATTTACTTGATTGTTGCAGTCCATGTTGCTGTTGGTCTGACTTATGATATCTTGTAGCCTGGCCATTGCTTGCCATCACCGGTCTTTGCATCCATTCATGTTGATTTTTGAAATTTCACTTGAGTTGAATCCAGTTTCAAAAACTCGGGTTTGACCTTGTGCTCGTGTTGTGATATATTGCTCGTGAGTTGAACCTGGCTTTTTATTTGGGTTTGACCTGTGCTCACCTGTCCCTGTAGCATTATCAAGTGTATATTGACGTGCAAGGCCTTGTGGCATGTACAGTGATACACTGTGCATGTCACACTGTTTGTGTATGATGAATTCAAATGTTAATGATGACGAACAACCCAAATAACTGAGGCAAATCATATTTTCAAAAATCATATTTCATTTTATATTGCAAAAATATTTCTTTTTCAATTTTACTGCGTTAGTGAATATTTTTGCAGATTGCTCAGATGCTGGATTCTAACTGGAATGAAGTTGAATATAAAACTACGAGTGTGAGTGATATGTAGTGAGGAATTTATGTAAACTGAATTGTGATGTAATTGTGATGTAATCAAAATTGTATGTGTATAGTGAGAGCTTGAATTTGTACTATTCAAAATTGTAATAAATATTTGTTTGAATAAAATATTTGTTTGAATTCAAATTCTGTGTAATTTATTTTATTCAACAAATATTTATTTAATCTATGAAAAACAAAATAGTACATTAACAAATATATTTAAATGAATGTATATATGTTTATTATCATCAAACAAAAATCATATACTCGCATATTCCACACTGACTCCCTCCTCATTACAACATAGGTTAGAGAAGCAGTTGATGATGCATGAAGATGACGAGAATGAAGCTTGTGGAAGTCATTATCTGTCTTTTCAAGATATTTTCTATTGTATCCATAAAATGCACTTTTGAACGAATCTTCGCTCGAATGATATCCAACCGCCTCTGCCTCCATCCTTTTCGACTCTCGTTATCCAATCGTCGATTGGATTACACACTAACTTTGTAAAACCAACTGTGTATTCTACGTGAGGTAAAAATGCTACTTTTTTCATCATTCGATTTTTCTGGTTGATATTACTTCTACTTGAATTTTCTTATGTTGATTTCATATGTAGAGCAGTGGAGAATTAAGCAGAATTATGTAATCATGTTCGTTTTTAGGGATGATTTTTACTTATACCAATCCCTACATCGATGTAAACATAGCATTGAAATTCTTATCTCCCCTGACTTTTTGTGCTGATTTAATATGAGCAGTAGTGAATGTATAGGATTTTTTAGTTGGATTTTCTTTCGAGGGTGCTTTTAACTCCATGTATTACGTAATGACTCTATTTACGATTTAACATTCACAATGTTATTATACTACCTCTAAAAGGTTTATCATTTATCCAATTAAGTAGATGAAAAAGAACTTACTCCCAGGATTGATCTAATTCCATACTATTTACTCTTTTCAGTTTTAGTTCATGTTCACTCAATTATAATGTTGCTCTATTACTTGCTTAGTTTGACTCAAAATTGTTATTTTATATGGTCCTATAATGGACTGTTCAATTACTATAGGGAATGCTATTCGATTTGACCTATATTATTCGATTTTAACCACATGGCATCCTCACTTACAAAATTTGAGGCGAAGGTAAATGACTTAGATTGCCTTATAATATTAAATTCTTTTTCATATGTTTGTGTGTGTATATCCCCTTTTTTATAAACTGAAATGCCCTTCTATACCCAAATATTTGAATGAAACATGATATGTTTTCTCATAGTGTTTCACTATCTTTGAATTTAATATGACCTTGGCCTGATTTTAATACATGACTATTTTTATTTAGGAAGTTTTAGGCAATCTTGGTTATATGATCAGTATAATAGACTGGTAAGTTTTTTTGTCCACCTTTTGAATTTATATTAATGGTTTTTCACTATATTTATGCACTATTTCATTTTTCATTAAATTACCATTCACTTTAGGAAAAAGATATTATTAGTAGATCAAAAGTTACAGCTCTTGATAAATAAATTGTAGTTGAGATTGAAGGGTGTCAATTTGCTCATTTCATTTTAGTGATAAGAAATTAAGCATCATTTGAAAGTTAATGTTCAGCATTATATATTGATTAGAACAAAATAGAATAGAACTTTCGTCTATCTCTTCGGTATAAACTATTGCTTTTAAATTAGCTACTAAACTACTATATATAATATATTTGTTGAAGTTTAGTTTTGTATTGGAATAAAATGTTTTAGTTTCTGTTTACTTGACCACTTAGATATCAACTATTTTTACTTCATGAATTGTTGGTAGTTTCAAAATAGAAGCTTTGAAACATTAAACAATAGTCATATTTTTGAATTTAGTTAGAGGATTTATTCTTCACTAAATGTTCTTACTATGATATATAATACATACAATGGATTTAATTAAGAATGAAAACATATTAATGCTATAAATATGCAATTTACTCTTCTGTATTTTTTCATCCGTTGGATTTTATTTTTACGTGCATTAGTGAAGCATGCTAACTAGGATTTGAAAATGCAAAGAGTGCTATCGTTTGTGAATTATGTTCACTTAGGTAATGTAATAAGCAACTATATAGATATTCTTTGCTATGTCTAATTTCCTTATTTTGAGATGAATACATGGTTTCGTTTCTTTATACATATGAGTGCCTAATCACAGCAATTTGAAAAGAATACACAAGAATATGGTTTGGAAGCCATGGGATGTTTAATTCAGTTCCTAAAAAAAATTATTTATAGTTTCATGAATGATTGAATAGAAGTCTATTTGTATATGAAAGAACAAGCATTCATCCTATACTATTAATTACTCAGTATGGCTTCCATTGCTCTAAAGCCCCCCAGTTTCTCGATAAAATTGAATTTCCTTTCGCTGCATGCATTGGGGAGACCGAGCGTCCTGTTTTTTTTAACCAAAAAAACTTAATTCACTTCCTTCTCCACCCCTTATCTGTCTAACCCTAATCTTCACATCATCCAACTTCCCCACCCACGAAATGTCCTAACTCTAACAAAGTGACTGACAGCTAACTTTGTCACGCCATCGCACGGCTCTTTTCGAAACATCTTCTTCATCCCATGGGTGGTAAGCACTAGGAAGAAGATAGCTTAACAGTTGCCTATTAAATCACATTCTATTGATTTCTCCTGCTGTTGACTTTGGATACCTTCTGCCCACCGTTGCACTAATAAAGCCTTCCATCCACTTCAAGGCATTTATTCTAATTTAAGTTTTTGTTTGACCGAATGTTGTTTTAAGATCTTTGATAAATTCTGTAAGCATTACAAGTTTTCATAATTACACAAAAGAAATGCAAGATTGGTTTTGTTCATTTTAATAGGATGCATCCATGAATTACTGCTTCAATAATCTACTTTTAGGATCAACTATACTATTTTACAGCTTTATTTATCTATTTTTGATATAGTATTTTACCGTACAATATATCAGATTGGTACCTATTAATTTAATCAATTTATATTGCCTTGGCATTATGAAAACACATTTGTTTTGCTTAGCTACCTCCTTCATTAATCATCTATGAAATCATCTACTTCATTCTTCTATTTCTTAAAGACTTTGAATTTTTAGGATGAAGACATAAATTAATGACGAAGACGGGTATATACTCTATGCTTCGATCTTTTGTATGCTTGTACTTAGATATAATTTAGCTGTTCCTACAGATCTACGCACAATAATTTGATACTATGTTTGAAAACTTAAGGTTATCTACTCAAGCTGGTGAAATTTATTATTAGATCCAAGGTTTTTTCCACAATCCAAAAACTATATAGCCTTTTGTTATATAACTCCATATTTTCTTCGCTATGACTAATTTATTTATATATTATGTGTAATAAATCAATCTTATTCTTTATTATGTCCATTCTTTCATGTAGTGACCACGAATAGCTTTATGTAACTTCGTGTATCTATCTGTAACATTATGTAACTTCATATAATGACTATGAATATCTAACTGTGATTATTATTCGATTTAATATACTGTGAGGATCCATCTTATCTCATGGCATAAAAAAATTATTTTCACTTATTTGTTGTCTTCTACGGTGTTGTCTCTAAAAAAATTCAACATATAACCTAATGTGACTTTTCTCCTTGATATGGCCATATGATCGTTTTGTTTATGTTAATTTTGAAAATGGTTGGATCTTTGGAACAAATGTAAATGGTTTTCTTATTGTGATTTTTTAACAAATTTAGTACTTCTACTGTTAGTGATTTACTTTTTGTTAAATAAAAATATTAGTCCAACTTAGTATAAATTTTTTCTTACAGGTTTTATAGAGAGTACCTAATAATAGTGCCTAACATATGCCTGTTTTGTACACAAAATATTAAATGACTTTCAAATTTCTAAGACGATAGCGAGTAAAATTATTTATTCTCTTTGAAATTTTTAGAGCTTATGGTAATTTAATAATGGATGATCTTGATATATGTACAAATGAAGGTTTGCAAGTCACCATATGAATGATCTTGATATATGTACAAATATACAAATGAAGGTTTGCAAGTCTGTAATACCCCAAAATTTTGTGAAAAACCATTTTGATAAAATGATTCAATTTTGAAATATTTAGATTCAAATATGGTGAAATTCTTGGGACTAGATAGTGTGCAAGGATATGTGTGCACATGCACACTGGAAATGGCACAGGGGAAAATCCAAGAATTTGTGAAAAAAAATGTATAGGGAAAAGAAAACATTTCAAATATAATTTTGAAATGTGAATTATTCTGTCCTTAGACCACATGTATTATTTTGAAAAAATAAATAAATAAAGAGACAGAAAATTTTTATTTGAAATAAGAAAGTAAAATTCCTATTTAAAACATTGGAATTTAACTTAGGCCTAGCCAGGTTAAATATAGAAAATATGCCTATATACATTTTCTGTAAGGCAAGAAATAAAATATATGCACCTATGTACATGTATATTTTCTGTGAGCAGAAAGTTTTAAAGAAAAAGAAAGGGGAGACATCGAAATGACATGAAATGTAATACAAGTCAGTATGCTTGTGTAGGTAAAAATAGAAAAAAAAGGGAGATTTCCAGAAAAGAATAGAAGCATAAATAAAAACTGATTCACACATTTAGCATGACTTGGGTAAATAATTAAAGATAGCCATTTTCTGGAAAACTAAATGAGAAAAAAAAGAGAGAAGGTACTAACCATAATGGACTAAGGTGGTCGGGGTATTAAGGAGGAAAATGTTAAAATATAAATACAAAATGCATGAAGATGGTCAGGTCAGAAATGGAATTCTGTCTTGCCAAAACCCTAATGGAAAAAGCATATAAATAAACAGCTTTGGCCAGGAAACCATTTTACCCCGAGTTACTCAAAAATAAAATAAGAAAGAAAATATTTAAAAAGGGAAGAGAAACACATATACATAAGGATTTTCTGGATCAAGAGAAGGAAGAACTTAGGTGAGTAAACCTCACTAGATTCATGGCATTAAGACCTGAGATGAGGCAGCCACTTTTTATATTGCCATTTACATATTGCTGGTTTTGATGTATATGATTTTATCAATGCTCTTTGGATGTTTCTTTTTGGATCTGATATGATTTTACTATGGATGTTTTTGGATGATCTTTGACTTGTTGAGATGTTTGCCTTTGGATGTGCAACTTATTGTTTCATTTTGCTCAGAAATGTTAAGGCCCAGAATTTTAAAAGTATGGAGAGGATATTCTCAACTGTTATAGATTTATGGCATGGGAAATCTTATCAAGGAAAATGTTGTGAGCTGCATTATACTTTGTGTAAGTGCCGAGGCTTGAAAAAAAAAAGAAATTAAGGGTGCAATAGAAATTTTCTAGGTGTTGAGCCCTCAATCAAATTAAAAAAAAAAGAACTCACAAGCTAAAATTATGATTGAGCCAGATCATGAATCTGATTCAATCATAGAGGCTTGTAGATCAATATAATGTCATGCCATGCCTCTTTTACAGTTGAAAATATTCTTATATTTTACTGCGATCAAGACATAATGTCCACATTTTTGGAAATAACTGTCTACTTAATTTCTGAGAAAATTATGCTAAAAAAAGTTATGGGTGTTTCCATGTTTGCAGTGACATGTTCACTTAGCTAATTGGTAATAGGATTTAAATCAATGCACTAGTAAATAAACTAGGGAAGAGAAGGCCAAGAAGGCTGCTGGAATGCTTGTTATATTTGATGTATGCAAGTTGACATATGGCTTGTTTAAGCCCTGAGATCTTTGTGTAATGATGTGAATTAGTTCATTACAATATGTCCCTGTGATTCCTTGATAGCAGATGAGGCAGGAATTTAAATTTAATTATACAACCTGTACATGAAGAGATAGGAATATGAATATTTCTTAGGTAGGTTGGTGTGGAACCATGATTGTTCTAGTGAATGCACATGTTGCAGATTTATATTTATGATTGCAAGATTATGTATGCATGTGTGGGAATGATAGATGAAGTTATCATACCTGTGTCATTTTATTTACACAATGATAAAATAAGTGATTGCAGAAATTTGTTCAAATAACAAGTCATTACACTTATATTCTCATTTGCTTAATATCATGAATATATTGATGTTGCTCGCACCAGATCATAGATCTGACCCTTATTTGCTCATGGCATATGGGGGTGTCTCATTTTAAAATGGGGCAGCCACTAATGTTCTTGCAGGGAATACCAAGCTTAAATAAGATGGAAAGGGGTATTGGCTAATGAGAAAATGGATGTGCATGCTTGCTAATTTTAATAAGAGCTTAGAAAGATTTTATCTGCATGTATCCCAGCGACAGTTGTGTTTGAACTTGATGTTATGTAATGAACTTGCTATGATTAATTGAACTAGTTGTTTATCTGTTGAATATTGCTATGCATTCAGGTTTTAAAATTAAAAGGAATATCTGGGTTGAAAACAAGAAAAATATGCTTAAGTATTAGATATGAAAGCCTAGAAAAGAAATACACATATATGTATGTGAGTAATTGTTTTGCATACTTGTATTATGTATTGGTCAATTCTTGAGATATAGAAAAGCACTGAGTTTTTAGAATAAAAATCTGGACAGGATTTAACTAGAGGTAAACTTATAAGGATTTAAATCCTTTCTACTGTAATACTTAATAAATAAGTTTAAGTCCACTTTCTGAATTGTTTTGAGTAAAGTAAATTTTTTGCATGGCTTCAGATATAATGCAAATGCTTTGTACAAGTGTCTGCTAGACACAAGACACAAGGGTTAACCAGCTTCAAATGAGTGAAGTTTTGGTTGATTATATTTGATGGTATTTTGAATGTAAAATACATTTCAAAAGCTTTAGTTTATTTAGCAATTGTTTCAACACAACCAACTTTTAAAAGCCATAACGGATATACAATCTGGACAGGTTTGCACTATCAAATCTGAAGACACACATTATTCTTTTAAATATTTTTAAAAGTTCAAATTCTTGTCACAGCAAATCTTATGCAAATACGGAACTCACAATGTGTCAATATAGGATAAGATTGAAATGAACAAGCCATATAGATTGAACCAAAACAAGAAGGGTTCTAGAAAATACATAAGCGGAAAATGATAAGTGAATATATCATTTTCTGGTCTTAGCCAAATATCAATGTATTTGAACTATGAAAAAAAAAGAATCCCAAGTACTTTGAGATTTATCTGCCAAGATAAATTGACAACAGATTTATAAATTAGAATAACCAAATCCATATGAACTAAGTATGCACAGGATTTACAAATATATTACAAATATTCAAAAGAGTAGGGTATTTAACTGTAAACAGATTCATTCAAATCCAAAATCAAACAGCATGCTCTTGTTTAATAAAAAAAAAAAGAAATATACTCTGACTTTAAACAAAAGGAGCACATACATCTTCATATGTATGTGAATATCTTTTAGGAATAAACTGATATATTTATATTGGTAGAAAATTTTAACCCTGGGTGAATTGTTTGAAAAGAAAATGACTCTGAGAGTTCAAAGGAAGTTTAAATTAAAACTTAGATGTAAAAATAAATGTACGTGTGGCATACAAATACACATATAAGTTAAATGTGTATGTGTATGTATAAAAAAAATTCCTGAGAAATTAAGGTAAAAATTATGAGGGTCATTTCATTTGGTATCAGAGCAAATGGTAGCATAATCAAATGGTTGCATTGATTGTTGAATAATATAGAAAATGTATCATGTCTGTTTATTTTGGATGAAATAAATTGGATAAGAAAATATTAATTATAGAAATACTCATAATATACTAATACCATTTTCCCAAAACTTAGTTAGCAAATCATGGTAGGAAGGGGATCACATCAGGCAGGGACAAGTGCACCACAAATGCTTGACATGCAGGAGTTTGTAAGAGTTTTAAGGAATGGAATTGGGCATAGGCCTGAGAATCCACACGAGGAACTTTCAGAACTATTAAAGGCTTATACAAATTTGGGAGGCAAAAGTTTTGAAGGGACTGAGAATGTGATGGAAATTCAAGCATGGTTGAGAACATTAGAAAGAATTTTCAATGACATGCAGCTGGATGATCAAAGGAAGAGGCAAGTGGCTTCAAGACAGCTGAAAGGAGTGGCTTTAAGCTGGTGGGAGGTGATCATAGCTAGAAGAATTGAAAATGAAATTACATGGAATCAATTCAAGGAGATGTTGGAGGCAAGATTTGTACCAGCATCTGCCAAGACCACTTTACTTGAAGAATTTATTAGACTTAGGCAAGGAACTTTGAATGTCACTGAGTACACTCAAAAGTTTGAGGGGTTGTCTAAATATGGAGCAATGTTGGTGGCAGATGAAGCATCCAAGAATGATAGGTATATTAAAGGTTTGAATCCAGGACTTAGCAGGGCCATGTTACCATATGCTGACAGAACTTTTGATCAAGTAATAGACTTGGCTTTGAAATTTAAGCAGCATGACAAGGAAAGAGAGAAGTTGTAACGACCCCGAATTTTATATAAATTTAAATTGATAATTTATATAATTTTCTAATTTAAATTGTATAGCTAATTGGAAATTTAAGCGAGTTTCCCCAAATACAGATAAATTCTGTATAAATCATTTAAACTTTAATATTGTATATATATGTATTTGAGCATATATGAGTAAATTTAAAATTATATATATATATATAGATATATATATTTCATTTGAATTTAAATACTATATATGTATGTGTATATAGAAGAATATAAAACAATAATTATTAAAGTAAAATTCATGATAAATATTTAAACTAAAAATAGAAGTAAAATAAATATTTGAGTTATAAATAGAGATAAATAAAAGTTAAGTATGGAACCAAACAAACATATTAAACATCTATGTACAAACAAAGTTATAGAAAAATAAAAAGCAAAAGAAGATAATAATAATTTACATAAGTAATAAAGCAAAGTACAAGATAAACAAATAAAAATGTAGGCAAACATAAACAAAACAAAGTAAAAATATAAACATGCAAGTATAAAACAAAAGATAAGATAAAATATGAAGAAGCATAGGCTGTAAACTAAAAAGAAACAACAATATGTATACTTAAGTATAGATTTGTACCAGCAAAGAAATGAATTGCAGCCAGCAAACTGCATAATCAACAAGTAAACAAAGCATAAAGCAAAGCATAAAAATAAAATATCTTTGTACACATAAACAAAGTATAAGATAAAAATATAATAAAACCTCTGCCATACTGCTATCATCAGCCACCACAATATGAGATCTGCAGCCACCACAAAGCTAGCTTTGTCAAAGATAAAGTGTGAACAAACAAATTAAAATATAAATATGCATAAAACAAGTACAAGCAAAGAGTAATTTCTCTGTAAAACAGCCATAATGCAAAACATGTTCAGTTGTGCTTGTTGTACAAAGCATTAAATGCAAGTATCTAGTGTATTGTATAAACAAATATTACCCTGTCTACTTCATTTTCTATATACATATCAACCTTCTCATTTCAGTTTTTGTTCCATTCCAAAACTGAGAAGAAACTAAAATATATCATCCCAAACTAAAACCAACTTCAATTTAAAACTTCAACTGGAACAGCAAGCCAACAACTCAACTTGATCAAGTCCAAATTAAACAAAGTTTCAGTTATCATTAAAGGTTCTGATTCTCTGTTCTTCAACAAAGCAGGTGAGTAACTCCAACTTCAAAAATGTAAAGTATAAATTAATTTGAATAATTTTGCTGTGATCAATATTGTTTTTTTTTATGCTTGCAAATTTCTGAAATTTGATACATACAGGCATTAGGAAAAGAGTAACTTGTCTGTTTAGTCTCAGAGTACAGAACAACCAAAGAAAATCCAGTTTCTCATTTTCTAATCAGTGTTAGACTTTGGTTTTAAAACAAAATAATTGTATTAAGTACGAGTTAAAATCTAAATATGATTTCGGAGGAAAAAAAATGCATATAAAGGAAAGATCAAAGTTTTACAGTAAGAACTTTAAAATAGTCAAATTTCGAAATTCTTAATTCATAAATCCAGGGTTACAAACTAAACCCTTATACTAAAGTACGATTTTTGAAATAAAAATTATGATTTTTAGATAATGGGTTTAAGTGCAATTCGACTTTGAACAAAAATGGGTTTTTGACCAATTTCTGGTGGTCGGAGACACTATTGAGGTCAGGGTTTGGGCTGAAGCTAGAGGAGTGATCGGCGATTCAAGGAAAAATGCTAGGTGGGTGAGCAGATGGCCGTGGTGGAGGCGGCGAGCAGATGAAGGTTGTAACCCTAGTTTTACTTAGGACGAAGGATTCGATTCGCTCGTCACCGATAGTGCATTGGGTTGCAAGCCACTTTGGGTGATGCAAGAGGGGAAGTAGTCGAAGTCGTAGTCGAAATTTCAAGCTCTCTGGTGGTCGAGGCGGCGTGGACGAGGCGATGTTGACAGGGTTGAGGACTACCTGTTCCTTTTTGTTCCAGGTTTGGTTACAACTCGAATTTGACTTCGAGTTATGGGGTGAAGGATTTGATGCTTGCATTAGGTTGTAAGGGGGGATGTCGACTTGTCAGAGGCCGGAGGGGAGTTCGCCAGTGACCGGCGTTGCTGTACACGTGCACCGTGCACTTGCATGCTTGGGAGGTTTTGATGAATTGAAGAAGGAAGGCACTGGAATATTGCTCGGGTTGTTGGAGTATTGACTCGATGCAATGGAGTTTATTTTATTTTTTTTCTCGAAGTAAACTGTTGGCGTTGGGTTACTTTGGCATGCTACAGGTTTTTATAAAAACCTGTCATGTTTTATTTGGGTTTGTTTCTAAGGGGTTCTCGGGTCTGACAAGTGCTTGACTCGAAGCGATGAGTTTAAAATAAAATAAAAAGTAAAGCTATAAATAAAAATAGAGATTTAAACTTAATTTTAAATCTGGATTCAAATAATCCGAATCTTAGTTTTTTGAAGTAAAAGAAATTTGAAGAAGAAAAAAATTAAATTGTTTTAAATAATTTGAATGATAAATGTTCTTTACATTTATTTTAAGGATTATAAATTAAATTTAAGTTTGATTAATGTTTAAATGGTTAATCATTTTGGATCTTAAATTCAAAATGGAATTTAAATTTGGATTTAAAAGTGTAATGTTTTAAATATACACTTAAACGTTAATGAAATCATAAGTAAAGGAAATGAATTTTCTATAGTAAATCGATTTATAATTAATAATGGTTAATGTGAGAAATTTTCTTTAAAAAGGGAATTAAAGAAACTAAATAGTTAATGAAATCATTAACTAAGATTATCTGAACAATTAATTTATGTGATTTAATTTTTAACAATAAATTGGATTAATTAATTTAATGATAGAAATTATGGAATTGATTTATTTAGCATAATTAATTGAGTTAATTTGATTTATTCAAAAATCTAAATTTCTTAAGTTAATTAATTCAGAATAATCACTTGATAATTTTAAAAATAAAATTACTTAGAGAAGTAATTAATAGATAATTAATGAATGTAATCAATTAAATGGTAATTTGAAATTTGAGTAAATTATTTGCTAATAAATTTAAAGGATTAATTAATAATGTGATTAATTAAGATTAACTTAATAATTAAAGATTAATTGATTCATTAATTAAAAATGATAGTTAATAATTAAGGGTTAACTAATAAATTGTGAAAGGGAATTTATTTCAAATGATTTGTAATTAAATTATGATAATTAACCCGGATTAATAATTGATACATCCGATTTAAATTAATTATTTGATTAATAAATTCATTTGTGAATGTTTGGACTTGGCTGAATAATTGTTTTGTTGATATCCCTGATATGTGATGCTTTCTGTTATATTCTGATTTTTGTTGTGATCTGTGATATAGTTTATTATCTGTGATATATATATATATATGTGTGTGTGTGTGTGTGTGTGTGTGTGTGTGTGTGTGAATCTGTGTATGAAAGATAAGCGTTATAATTTATATCGCTTATCAAATATATTGTTGTATTTGATCTGTGATGATTGAATAATGTTGCACTATTGTGTTAAACCCCTGGACCACACCATACACACACAATTATGGATTTCACGAGGAAATCGATTAAGTCACAGATTTTTGAAAATAGTTTTGTATTTGAATTTTTAAATTCAAATGTTTTGAAAATGGATTGGGTTTGAAGTGAAAAGCTTTTGAAATGGAATTTCAAAGATGGAAATTTATTTTGAATAACTGGATTAAGTGTTGGAATTTAAATACTTTAATTTAAATTTGAATTCAATATTCAAATTGAATTCTGTAATTTGAAACTAGGGATAACGATAGTATACTAGTCATTATGAGTTAAACCATTTTTAAAGTATTATTTTTGAAAATTTGAATTAACCCAAAGATTGTAACTTGTATAAATGAAATCGGGTTTTTTTTCGAAATAAGACTGTTGTTTCTAAATGATAAAAGCTTTCATAGGAGAAACGAATTTCAAATTATATAAAAGAGATTTCAAGTTTAAACTGAAATAGTTTACCAAGTTATTGATGAATATTTGGAAATGAATTTTGAAAGTGAACATTTGGGAACGGTTTGAAAGCTATAAGACAAATCTTTAATTTAAAGATTTTAAACGAGTTAATCCAAATGAAATAGAAATTGTTTAGAAATCCGTAAATGGAATTTTATGAAATAAATCTTTTGTTTAAAAGATTTGAAATGGTAATTGGTTTAAACCATTTGAAAAGAAAATTTTGAATTATTAAGTTGTGACTTAATTGAAATCCCATATCCATATGTTTTAAATATTTTCGCTCACTATTCGGTTTAGCCGGGAAAGGACCTTTGTGTCGTATAACCCATTCTGAATATGTGATTCGACGTTTATGGATAGCATTTGAAGACCGGTGGTGAAGACCGGGTATTTGCGAGAGCGATAGGATGACCTATCGATTGTCTCTGCACCGAGTCGCGCCAGTATAGAGACTCCCTAAGTGATTGTTATGTCTGACTTGTATGGATTGTTATGTCTGACATTACAATTTGAGATATAAAGCCGATTTCTTTCAAATATATTTCTGTTGGTGGCGGAGAATTTATTCTCTTAGCTTAACACCCTTCTCTGAGACGTACGAGCTCAGAGGTTATGTAGTTGAAGGTTATTAGCAATATATTCCCAATTTGGTAATGTGACATGCTGAGTGTTGCTGTGAAATGATCATTGTGTTGATCATTTGTGATAGGATCATTTATTTGATCGTTTATCTTGGTGATCATTTCTATGATCATTTGTTGACCCAAAGCATAGCTTTTGTATAAAGCGTGGCTTTGTGGACGAGACTTCGTCGGACCTCACACCCGGAATGGTCAAAACAGGAAAGATGCGGCAAGGTTATGAGGGGTAGCTCCCTTTAGGGTATGTGCATTTCCTTCTGGAAAAGGGTGGTATCATGGTATGGAGCCCAGATGCTCACTCATGTTGAAACACTTTATTTATGATTGTGTGATGTTGATTACGAGCGCTCGGTTAAAGGTCCCAAAGGACCGGGGGATGGCATACTCGTGTCAGTAGTTACCCAGTTAGGGGTAACCCGGCCTTGTGTTGGCAGAGATCCGGTTTGGTTCTCGGGGACGTCCTTCCAGAGGCGTTCTCATGTGGCAATGGGAAGTTCCTTGGCCTGACCATTTGTTGGAAATCCAAGGAAACAATACGATCTTGTACGGTATTAGTTGTAGAACCTATCATTCACTTATGGTAGCGCCCTACTGTTTGGATGGTAGCTATAGTAGGCATACGATAATGGTCGTATGTTGGCTAAGATTTATATCTTTATTTTCGAAATGATTTTTCCTACACTATGCATTAGTAATAATATCAAATGTTTCTTTTTAATGCGTATCAAGAATCTTTGACTATCATAAGGAGAAATCTCCTCCAATTCTGCGTTTGCATTGTGTGTGTGTGCGGGAGGCCTTATGGCAGTCTCATTTTTAAAAGCATTGCGAATTGACTTTGAAAATCTTTTGTTGAATGCTTTAAAAGATAAACTGTTTTTGTTGCTCACACCAGTCCCACGACTGATCCGGAGTTTATTGTTTCTTTCCTAAACTCTGGGTGCTCATTATATTTCTACACGAGCAGTCTAGAGTTGGGTTTTTCAGATAGTTAGATATAGTGAATTATCTGGAGTTAGTTCAGTCTTTGGACCGCACCAGTCTTGCTTAGCTTGGTGCATCGTTATTGGGGGTTCGAGCTATTGCTGGATTGATTCTTGGAAATGAAGTTGCAGTTCTCGGAGTTCTCTTTTGAAGACTATCTTAGAGTTATATTGTTCCGCTGCTAGATGTTATCTATTTTCTTTTTCGCTGCTATTTTTTTTGTATCATATCTCTGATGTATATTGATATCTATTGGATCATCTGTTGTATCAAATATTGTATCAAAGCTGTATATCAATGTATTATTCCTTTATTCTGCTGTGTTATTTACTTAATGTTGTTATAAGCTCCGGCGAATCGGATTTGAACGGTCGAATCTATGGCATTCGAATACGATATGAAGTATGGATGTCGATTTTCGACCGGGCAAAATCCTTCTCGTTACAGAAGTATAGGAATTTTAAGAGCAACAACAACAACAAGAACAAGGGAAGATATCACCCTTATGATAAAAAGAAGGAAGAGACAGACAACAAAAAGGCCAATGATGCCAAGGCTAATGATATTAAAAAGAAATTGGTCTGCCATCAATGTGGAAAGGAAGGACACATCAAACCAAGGTGCCCAGAGTTGAAAGGAGGAGCCTTCAAATGCTACCTATGTGGGAAAGAGGGGAATATGAAGAGGAACTGTCCTGAGAACAAACAGCAAGGGAAAATAGCAAATTTGGAAGCCAAAGGCAAATCCACAGTGCAGAGTGGAGCTGAAAATCATGGTCAAGTGGAAGGTACATTATTTATTTGTACCATACCTATAGCAGTAGTATATGACACTGGAGCAACTCACTCTTTGATTTCCTATGAATTAGTTAAAATGCTAAAATTAAATTGCATATTGGTTGAAACCCCACTGCTCATACATAGTCCACTGGGGAGTTCTAGTGTTTTGAACATGAATTGTGTGGATGTGGAGTTAAACATAGGAGGAAATATTTTTATTTCCAATTTATATGTTTTGAATTACCCAAATATAGGTGTTATATTGGGGGTAGACTGGTTAAGGCAATTTAAAGCCATAATTAATTTAGACTCATCCACCATATCATTGCAAAATTCTAGAGGCCAGAGGATCACAGTTTTATGTGAACTAGCTAAGGAAAGGAAATTATATCATTTAGTTGACTCAGAAGAAGATTTCAGTGAACTAACCATTGAAGAAATTCCCATAGTCAATGAATATTTGGATGTGTTTGGGGAAGTTAAGGGTGTTCCACACCATAGACCAGTTGAGTTTCAAATTAATCTCATTCCAGGAGCAAGTCCAATAATCAAGAAACCCACCAGAATGGGTCCAAGTGAATTGAAGGAATTGAAAAATCAGTTGGAAGAACTAGAAGGCAAAGGATTTATTAGGCCCAGTAATTCATGCTGGGGTGCTCCAGTAGTGTTTGTAAGAAAACTTGATGGTACTTTGAGAATGTGCATAGATTACAGAGAACTAAATAAAGTAACCATCAAGAACAAATACCCATTGCCTAGAATAGATGATCTTTTTGATCAACTCAGTGAAGCTAAAATATTTTCTAGATTAGACTTAGCATCAGGATTTCATCAGATGAAGGTTGAAGACTCAAGTGTTAAGTATACTGCATTTAACACTAGATATGGCTTATATGAATTTATGGTTATGCCATTTGGATTGACAAATGCTCCTTCATATTTTGTAGATTTAATGAATAGAATATTTAGAGATTATTTAGACAAGTTTGTACTGATTTTTATTGATGATATTTTGGTTTATTCCAAAATAGTGGAAGAGCATAAAAATCATTTGCATTTGGTTTTGTCAAGATTAAGGAAAAATGATTTAAAGGCAAAATTTTCAAAATGTGCATTTTGGAAAGAAGAAGTACATTTTCTTGGACATGTTATCTCTGCCAAAGGAATTTCAGTAAACCCCAATAAGGTAGTAGCTATTCAAACATGGAAAAGACCAGGTACAGTAAGTGAGGTTAGATCATTTATGGGGATGGAAGGATATTATAGGAGATTTATAAAAGATTTTTCAAAAATATCATCACCCCTTACCAATTTAACTAGAAAGAACCAAGCCTTTGTATGGACAGAAAAATGTGAACAAGCTTTTAACAAAATAAAAGAAGCTTTAATTAATGCACCAGTATTGAGAGTGCCAGAAGGGAATGAGAACTTAATTGTGTATATTGATGCAAGTGGCTCTGGGCTAGGTGCTGTGTTAATGCAGCAAGACCAGGTGATAACCTATGCATCTAGGCAATTAAAACCACATGAAACAAGATATGCAACCCATGATCTTGAACTAGCAGTAGTAGTGTATGCCTTGAAACTCTGGAGACATTATCTGTTAGGTGCCAAATTTATTTTGTACACTGATCATAAGGCACTGAGATATTTATTCTCACAAAAAGATTTGAACATGAGGCAACATAGATGGGTGGAGTTCCTAGCTGCCTATGATCTAGATATACTCTATACACCAGGTAAGGCAAATAAAGTTGCAGATGCCTTGAGTAGACAACATGCTAAAGTAGCCATGTTGATGATGGAAGAGTTTAAGGATTTGTCTATACTTACTAATTTGGAAATTGAAGCAAACAGTGAGGCACAAATGGTACCAATTGAAGAAGATGAAAGTAAAGGAAAATTGAGTATGGTATCTCTGCAATCAAATTTACTTCTGAAGGTTGGAAAAATGCAGGAACAAGACCTGAACCTATTAGAAAAGAAAATGCTCTTATCAAAAGGGGAAGAAGTAATAATTTATCAAATTGATTAAAATGGTTATTTAAGGAACAAGAACAGAATATGTGTCCCAGAAAACATAGAGTTGAAGGAGGAAATATTGAATGAATACCATAGGAGTAAGTACTCCATACACCCAGGCAGTACAAAGATGTATCAAAATTTGAAGAGAAATCTTTGGTGGAAGGGAATGAAGTCTTATGTGGCCAAACATGTTGCAAAATGTATGACTTGCCAACAAGTCAAGGCAGAGACACAAAGGCCATCAGGACTGTTGCATCCTCTTAGCATACCACAGTGGAAGTGGGAGGATATATCTATGGATTTCATAGATGGTCTGCCTAGATCTAAGAGAGGAAACACTAGTATATGGGTAATAGTGGATAGGCTAACTAAAGTAGCACATTTTATCCCAGTAAAATCAGAAAGAAAAGCCCCAAAATTGGCTCAAGTATTCATGAAAGAGGTGGTAAGATTGCATGGCATTCCCAAAACCATTGTGAGTGATAGGGATACCATCTTTACCTCAAGATTTTGGAAGAGTTTTCAAGAAGCCATGGGAAGTGAATTATGTTTGAGCACTGCCTACCATCCGCAATCAGATGGACAAACTGAGGTGGTGAACAAGGTTTTAGAGGACTTGTTGAGAGCATGTGCACTGGACTTTGGATGCAACTGGGAAGACCATCTCCATTTAGCTGAGTTCACATACAATAACAGTTATCAAAGCACCATAGGGATGGCACCATTTGAGGCCTTATATGGCAAGCCATGTTTATCACCTATGTGTTGGGTGGAAACAGGAGAAAGAACTATTTTAGGACCTGAGTACATACAAGAAACTACAGATAAAATTAAATTGGTAAAGAAAAGAATTGCAGCAGCCTAAGACAGGCAAAAGAAGTGTGCAGACAAGAGGAGAAAGCAAGTGGAATATGAAGTGGGTGACTTTGTTTTTATCAAAGTTTCACCTATGAAAAAGGTCTTGAGATTTGGCAGGCAAGGAAAACTCACACCAAGGTATGTTGGACCCTATAAGATTCTGGAAAGAATAGGTTCATTAGCATACAAATTGGAACTACCAGAGGATATGAAAGCAATGCATAATGTTTTTCATGTGCCACAACTTAGAAGATGGGTACATGATAAGGAGGAAATTCTGGTCAAGCCTACTCAAATTAAGATAAATCCCAATTTTGTTTATGAGAAAGAACCAGTGGGGATATTAGCTAAAGAAGAAAAGAAATTGAGAAATAAAACTTTAAAACTGTTGAAGGTCTAATGGAGTCTTGATCCTAATGATTGTACATGGGAATTAGAAGATAAGATAAGGAGGGATTATCCTAAGCTTTTCGCAAATTAAAGGTAATTTTTAATTTCTGAAAAATTTGATATGTATGGTTGCTGTGGTTGAATTTGCTTGCTTATACATATGTTTGATAGATTTTCAGAAAATCAGATGATGCTTGTTATAAGTATTAGAAAATTGTGAGGACACAATTCCTAAAAGGAGGGGTGAATGTAATACCCCAAAATTTTGTGAAAATCCATTTTGATAAAATGACTTAATTTTGAAATATTTAGATTTAAATATGGTGAAATTCTTGGGATTAAATAGTGTGCAAGGATATGTGTGCACATGCACACTGGAAATGGCACAGGGGAAAATCCAAGAATTTGTGAAAAAAAAATATATAGGGAAAAGAAAACATTTCAAATATAATTTTGAAATGTGAATTATTCTGTCCTCAGACCAAATGTATTATTTTGAAAGAATAAATAAATAAATAAAGAGACAGAAATTTTTTATTTAAAATAAGAAAGTAAAATTCTTATTTAAAACATTGGAATTTAACTTAGGCCTAGCCAGGTTAAATATAGAAAATATGCCTATATACATTTTCTGTAAGGCAAGAAATAAAATATATGCACCTATGTACATGTATATTTTCTGTGAGCAGAAAGTGTTAAAGCAAAAGAAAGGGGAGACATCAAAATGACATGAAATGTAATACAAGTCAGTATGCTTGTGTAGGTAAAAATAGAAAGAAAAAAAAGGAGATTTCCAGAAAAGAATAGAAGCATAAATAAAAACTGAGTCACACATTTAGCATGACTTGGGTAAATAATTAAAGATAGCCATTTTCTGGAAAAGTAAATGAGAAAAAAAAAGAGAAGGTACTAACCATAATGGACTAAGGTGGCCGGGGTATTAAGGAGGAAAATGTTAAAATATAAATACAAAATGCATGAAGATGGTCAGGTCAGAAATGGAATTCTGTCTTGCCAAAACCCTAATGGAAAAAAGCATATAAATAAACAGCTTTGGCTAGGAAACCATTTTACCCCGAGTTACTCAAAAATAAAATAAGAAAGAAAATATTTAAAAAGGGAAGAGAAACACACATACATAAGGATTTTCTGGATCAAGAGAAGGAAGAACTTAGGTGAGTAAACCTCACTAGATTCATGGCATTAAGACCTGAGATGAGGCAGCCACTTTTTATATTGCCATTTACATATTGCTGGTTTTGATGTATATGATTTTATCAATGCTCTTTGGATGTTTCTTTTTGGATCTGATATGATTTTACTATGGATGTTTTTGGATGATCTTTGACTTGTTGAGATGTTTGCCTTTGGATGTGCAACTTATTGTTTCATTTTGCTCAGAAATGTTAAGGCCCGGAATTTTAAAAGTATGGAGAGGATATTCTCGACTGTTATAGATTTACGGCATGGGAAATCTTATCAAGGAAAATGTTGTGAGCTGCATTATACTTTGTGTAAGTGCTGAGGCTTGAAAAAAGAAAGAAAGAAATTAAGGGTGCAATAGAAATTTTCTAGGTGCTGAGCCCTTAATCAAATTTAAAAAAAAGAACTCACAAGCTAAAATTATGATTGAGCCAGATCATGAATCTGATTCAATCATAGAGGCTTGTAGATCAATATAACATGCCATGCCATGCCTCTTTTACAGTTGAAAATATTCTTATATTTTACTGAGATCAAGACATAATGTCCACATTTTTGGAAATAACTATCTACTTTATTTCTGGGAAAATTATGCTAAAAAAAGTTATGGGTGTTTCAATGTTTGCAGTGACATGTTCACTTAGCTAATTGGTAATAGGATTTAAATCAATGCACTAGTAAATAAACTAGGGAAGTGAAGGCCAAGAAGGCTGCTGGAATGCTTGTTATATTTGATGTATGTAAGTTAACATATGGCTTGTTTAAGCCCTGAGATCTTTGTGTAATGATGTGAATTAGTTCATTACAATATGTCCCTGTGATTCCTTGATAGCAGATGAGGTAGGAATTTAAATTGAATTATACAACCTGTACATGAAGAGATAGGAATATGAATATTTCTTAGGTAGGTTGGTGTGGAACCATGATTGTTCCAGTGAATGCACATGTTGCAGATTTATATTTATGATTGCAAGATTATGTATGCATGTGTGGGAATGATAGATGAAGTTATCATACCTGAGTCATTTTATTTACACAATGATAAAATAAGTGATTGCAGAAATTTGTTCAAATAACAAGTCATTACACTTATATTCTCAGTTCCTTAATATCATGAATATATTGATGTTGCTCGCACCAGATCATAGATCTGACCCTTATTTGCTCATGGCATATGGGGGTGTCGCATTTTAAAATGGGGTATCCACTAATGTTCTTGTAGGGAATACCAAGCTTAAATAAGATGGAAAGGGGTATTGGCTAATGAGAAAATGGATGTGCATGCTTGCTAATTTTAATAAGAGCTTAGAAAGATTTTATCTGCATGTATTCCAGGGACAGTTGTGTTTAAAACTTGATGTTATGTAATGAACTTGCTATGTTTAATTCAACTAGTTGTTTATCTGTTGAATATTGCTATGCATTCAGGTTTTAAAGTTAACAGGAATATCTGGGTTGAAAACAAGAAAAATATGCTTAAATATTAGATATGAAAGCCTCGAAAAGAAATACACATATATGTATGTGAGAAATTGTTTTGCATACTTGTATTATGTATTGGTCAATTCTTGAGATATAGAAAAGCACCGAGTTTTTAGAATAAAAATCTGGACAGGATTTAACTAGAGGTAAACTTATAAGGATTTAAATCCTTTCTACTGTAATACTTAGTAAATAAGTTTAAGTCCACTTTCTGAATTTTTTTGAGTAAAGTAAATTTTTTGCGTGGCTTCAGATATAATGCAAATGCTTTGTACAAGTGTCTGCTAGACACAAGACACAAGGGTTAACCAGCTTCAAATGAGTGAAGTTTTGGTTGATTATATTTGATGGTATTTTGAATGTAAAATACATTTCAAAAGCTTTAGTTTATTTAGCAATTGTTTCAACACAACCAACTTTTAAAAGCCATAACCGATATGCAATCTGGACAGGTTTGCACTATCAAATCTGAAGACACGCATTATTCTTTTAAATATTTTTAAAAGTTTAAATTCTTGTCACAGCAAATCTTATGCAAATACACAACTCATAATGTGTCAATATAGCGAAGATTGAAATGAACAAGCCATATAGATTGAACCAAAACAAGAAGGGTTCTAGAAAATACATAAGTGGAAAATGATAAGGGAATATATCATTTTCTGGTCTTAGCCAGATATCAATGTATTTGAACTATGGAAAAAAAAAGAATCCCAAGTACTTTGAGATTTATCTGCCAAGATAAATTGACAGCAGATTTATAAATTAGAATAACCAAATCCATATGAACTAAGTATGCACATGATTTACTAATATATTACAAATATTCAAAATAGTAGGGTATTTAACTGTAAACAGATTCATTCAAATCCAAAATCAAACAGCATGCTCTTGTTTAATATATAAAAGAAAATATACTCTGACTTTAAACAAGAAGAGCACATACATCTTCATATGTATTTGTATATCTTTTAGGAATAAACTGATATATTTATATTGGTAGAAAATTTTAACCCTGGGTGAATTGTTTGAAAAGAAAATGACTCTGAGAGTTCAAAGGAAGTTTAAATTAAAACTTAGACGTGAAAATAAATATACATGTGGCATACAAATACACATATAAGTTAAATGTGTATGTGTATGTATATAAAAAAAAATCCTAAGAAATTAAGGTAAAAATTGTGAGGGTCATTTCAAAGTCACCTTATGGTAATTTAATAATGGATGACCTTATGATTTATGTTTTGAGTACTGTGCACTTTTACTTAACTACTAAGCAGAGAACATTATGAACTGGAATGTGCAGAATAAAATGAACCAGTTATATTAGATGTTAATAATTAATCTTATTCAGGCATAAACAGAAAATAAAGAAAATTTCTATCCTTGATATTGAAGTTACCGACTTCATATCTAAACATTGATGTTGAATGTGATTTATCTTTATGGGTATATAAACAAATTAACTTTCTGAATTCATATCATGATGGTTCATGATAATTATAACATCCCGCCTTTTTGTACGCATTAAATCAACGGTAAACCACAAACGTCAGATTTAAACCATACAAAAGGGCGGATTGTTATGGGTAAATAAGAAAAAGCAGAGAAAAAAATAAAATAGAATCCTACAGCGGAACGATAAAATATAATAATCAAATAAACAGTTCATGAAGCTGTTTACAAAACATTTGATTATACTTATACAATACATATCAGAGTTACACATACAAGAGAATAATAAAATAATGCAGCGGAACAATATAGTAATTAATAGTAATAATAAAATCTTCGTCTTCGTCGTCCAGAAATAAAGTCTTCGAATCCTGAAATGCTCAGAATGACCCGAGCGAATTGAAAAGACAAAACACTCGAGTCAGAACTAAAAGATCTTATGTGAGTTAAATCAACAAAAATAAATATGAGTGGAACGGCGTCAGAGTTGTTTATGGGATTTGACATCTCATATCTAGTGTCAACATGAGTGCAGTAACTTAAGAGATGCTCGGGATTCACATCTCGTAAGGATCCGTTAAACTATTTACTATGTAGTAATATTTCGCTATTATATATAATAATGTCTATAATAAAGTAAACTTACTTTTAAATAGCGTTAAGAAGTTACCCAATCACCCCCTTAACACAATAATAGTCCCAGTGTCCATCCAGTATCAGCGTATCTCTAGATCGGGAGACTACCCTAAATACTCCACGGGCTACGGGAGAAAACCAAACTCGTACATGGCGCGCTAGGGTAGGTGACATGGCACAACTAGGCAATGCTAGGATAGATATACCAATTACGCTTCCGGACCGGTGGTAACGTGCAGCAGCTACTACCGCTCACCTCGAGCCACACCCCTAAAATCAAAAAGGGCCCCAATCAATCACAAAGTAATAGAATGGTATCGAAGGAGTGTGTTCGATAAAAGGTGCTATCTTCTTAGCCCGTTGATCGCTCCTGTTTTAGCCACCTTATGCCAACTCACGGGAGTCGGGTCCACGTATATACCTTAAAGGAAACGTTGCCACCATCCTACTTTATTCTGGAATCTCCACCGCGTACTCGGTTGTTAAAGTGATTTTTGGAGTTGGCATAGAGTATGACAACTTCCAATTCCGGACTCTTTAACAACCAAACGTTATTATAACACCACGGTCATTTCAAAATAATTATACTTCAAAACCAGAATATAATATCCATTTCAAAACCATATAAATACGATATCATTTCCGTTTCAAAAACCAGTCAATGTGATATCGCTTTATTAAAACCCAAATCGATATAATATCATTTTTATTTCGAATATATCCTTTCCAAAATTATAGCACTTTCGAAATTATAATATTTCGAAACCAAATGCTTGAAATATAACCTTTCAAAACATAATACTTCAAATTTCATAGCTTCTAAACCATAACTTTCAAAACTTAAATGGTTTGGATATTCAAACAGTGTATAAAATAAAATAGTTTGAATTTAAAACTACTTTATAAAGTAAAATAATTTCCTCGACTTCACAATTTTATGCACTTTAAATTAAATCTCGATTCATAACTTTCAACTCACTTTCAATTTCAATAAACCATTTCAATTTCAATATATTTCAAACTTTAAGTATTAAATAATTTCAAAACTAAGGTTGGTAATTACGTTTCAACAATTAAATGTTCTATTTTTAGTTTTGAAATATTTGCATAATAAATCCATTTTCATTTAAACAAAACTCAAATTACAAATAACTTAATATTTCCTTCAATTTATTTGTACTTGAAATATTCGTTTAATTCATCTTAAACCAAAATCCAGTTATAAAAACCATACCTTTAAAATCTCAATTTTATTAAATTTCAAATCAATTTCATGTTTATCTTCCCATCATATTCTCATTTAAGTCATTATAAACTCTAGAAATATAATTTAAATAAATACTTAACCATATTATATCTTAATAAAATCAAACTTTATTATTAAACTTATTTAATACTTTAAACCAATTTTATACATAGCTTAAAACCAAGAATTTAACTATATATAAAATAATATTTATAAAATATCCAAATCAATATCTCAGAAAACTATATATTTCTTTACAAAACCATAGAAATCATTTCAAAATATTTATATATATGAACCACGATGTATGTATATATTTTTTTACCCTATGGTCAAATGATACGGATATTTATCATTTCAATCCGTAATTTGAAATAAAAATACGGTTATATATCGTTTCAAGCCGCAATCCCGAATGAAATAAAAATCCATACAACTTGCAGTTTATAACAATATAACATACAACATCCATTCATCCAATATCAATCATCAACCATTTATCACAATCATCATCAAATTAAATCAATAACATCAATATAAACAAATAATAAACAACAGGTATTTATTGACAGTTTGTATTCAATAATAAATTAAATAACAATTTAACTGGCAGTTTATATGCAATAGTAAATTAAATAATAATTTAACAGTTAGTTATATGCAATAATAAATTAAATAACAATTTAATCCAATAAGTTCAATTTAACTGAGATGATGATTAAAAATATGCCAAACAGTCATGAATAAATTTCTAATCACATCAAAAATTAATTTAACCCGCATAAGAAATTTTAGAAGTTATGAATGGGTTAAAACACTCACCTTTTGAATTTAAATTGAATTTAAATCCAATTTAAACCAAAAAATTGAATATTCTTAGAATCTGTCCAAACTAATGCCAAAATATCCAGAATTTCAATACGATCCTAACAAAAGAAACTGCGCGTAAATCGGATATCGTATGTGAAGGATATTCGCGTTAGAAGTTATGACTACAATTTAAAACAAAATAAATAAAAGAAAAGGAAGACCAACCAAACACGCATACGTCAGCACTGACACCATGCTCTTCTCCATGTGGTTCGGGCACATCTGGGTTTAGCTGGAACCCTAGCCGCCATGTACTTCTGCCAAACGTTGCCGCTTCAGGCCTCCATACGCCGATCTAAGCTCACCCCTGCCCTTCCCAGGCTCGGCCGCCCCTCACGCCAAGTAGCTCCACCTCCGGTAGCCTGAAACTCGCCGCGTCGCCAAGTGCTTTAAAACCCTAACTGAAATTTCCCCAACCATCTAGCCGTTCAATCATCGAACGCAACACGCCAATGTCATTCCCTCAGTCCCCTCTACCCAACGGTACCACCAATTTGTCGATCAAGTGAAGTTGATTTTGGCATGATGAACGGCTGTGATTTATTCATTAATTTATGGATGAACCATGGTTCAATTTGGAAAATGAATTATAGATCTGAGATGTGCTCGTTGAGAGCCTCAGATTGATATAAAATTTGATGTTCTTTGAGGAGTTTGAATTTTGAAGTAGAATTTTGAATTGAAATTGGATTGAGAAGTTTTAGGGTTTCAGCCATTGAGGAAGAGAAGCAACAAGAGTTTTGTACGTACAGAAATGAAAAATAGAAGGCTGCTACGGTTTATAACGAGGTATATATAGATAGAGCTGAACAGAAAGAACGGATTAGATAAATTGAACGATATATGGCCCAAAAAGCCCGTTTCGACTCCGGAACGAAATTGGGTCAACCCATATACCAAAATAGATGTTTTAAAATATTTTAAACGCAATGGAATAAGTTTCAAGTCCAAATTCTATCGTATGAAGAAGTTATGCTAAAATCAAGTTATTTCAAATTGATTTCAATTAAATTGATTTTAGGCGTTTCGAGTTCGTACGATCAAACGACAAGCCCGATCACTAGGAAACTTGAAATCCTACAATAATTCACCGTTACGGATTCGATGAAACTGGTTTCGACGAAATCCGAGTCAGTGGTCAAAATGGCTATTTTCTAGTAAATTAAATAAATAATTGATTAATTAAATCAAGTTTTCAATTTCAACTCTATAATTAACAAATTTCATCATTTTTATATTTCCTAACCATTTATACTAATTTAACTAAATTTAGATGTCAATTAAAAGTTGATTAATTTATCAATTTCATTGTTGGCCTTAATTTCATTAAATTTCATTTAATTGCAATTTATCCAATTATTAAGTTTAAATTCCAACAAATTAATAAATTTTGATATCCATTATTTCCATTCAACCAATTGTCATAATATGAATAGAATTAACATTATTTCCAATTACGTCCTAAATTTACACTAACATGACCTTGAATTTTATTTTCCTTTCGTATTAAATTACCCAACTTATTAAATTAACAAAATTTAATTATTGAAAATTTTGTGTCATTACACTCTCACCTACTCAAAACTTTTCGTCCCCAAAAAGGAAAAAGAAGGGTAAAGAAAGAATTAAGTAAACAATACATCTTATTCAAAAATACTAACTTTGTAAACAAATAAATTTACAAAATTAATTAATTTAAATAAAATGTACCAATTTATAACCATTAAATCTTTTTATACTCAAATTAATAAAGTTTGGAAAATATTTTTCAAAATTTTCTAAGTCCAAAATTTACGGAAAATTTCGGTAGAGTCTCCTTTGTACGGAGAGGCTCGAGAGAAAATACAATATCAAATATAACAATATAACATATATTTTCCAAAATAATATATCCCAACATGGGAAAACAATATAAGAATGCGATAAAACCGTAATCCGAGAACGTACCTATTTGTTGAGCAATTAACGCTTAATTATGAAACCAAAAGCAGTAGCAATTGCTTCCATAACCTGCATTTCACTTATATAATCCGAAATGAGTTAATAATTATATAAAATGAAATATTTAAAGTTGTTTCAAATAATTCAATATAAAACAACAATCATTGCAACCACAACATACAATCATCATACAAAATCAACACAATTCAATTATCCATCCATATCAAACAAAACAAATAGTTGTTCGGGTTAAAAAACTTTAAATTGTACAGAACGGAAAATAGACTACTAAGTGCACCATTTACTCAACAGTCTTAGATGAAACTAATAGATTATTCATACATCCAAACAATTTTAAAGTATCCTTGCCCAAACAACCATAAATCAAACAAACAACAACCTCAAACAATAGATTAAGTTTATTCTTATTAATTCCATTCATACGTTTGTTGTATGATTTCTTTTTCATTCATATAATGGTTTATCTTTTTATTTTGCATTTATTTCTTGCAAATTTTCAATTTCCATTCATTCATTTACTACTTAATTTCATTTATTTACTTTCATTTATTACTAAATTCCATTTATTCATTTATTCACAATACTTACCTTTCAATTTATTTAATTAGTAGCCTTTCCATTATACTTAAGTTTATAACAACTATTATTAAAGAATTTCATTGAATACTTTCATTATTTCAAATTTTACTTGTAAAATTTCCATTACATTTTCTTTAACATTTTAACTTTTAATATTTGGTAAGTTATATATATGCTCTAAGAATGCAATTGAAAGTTATACAAGTCTCTCTTCTTTCCTTTAATTAATCTAACGTTTAATAATCATGTCTTTTGTTTTTAGGTTACATATTTCAACTTTCTTTTAATTTTATTTATAACTTAGCATTAAATCTTTTCTTTCCTTTAGAGGTTCCAATTATTAATTAGTTACCTTCCATTTCACTACAATAATTGAAAATATTAACCAATAGAAACTTAAGAACTAAATACCCCGTTAAATTTCAAATCATTTTAAAGTAATGTATATAATTACAACTTATATATCCAATTATATTCAAAACAATTTGAAATTTACATTTGTTCACCAAAATAAATTTGAAGCAAAACTACTACAGTGGCCTTCCTACTTCGAAACTCAAAAATGAATGTCGATGATGCATGCACTCATCACCGAAATTATTTTCCAGCGACAGAGAGGTTAGTATATAACTTATTTCTTTCAAAATTTATTTAAAACAATTTTTTCAATTTATATTGAAAATATTTATATCAAAAATTACTTACGAGCGATATTAAAGTATTCCAAAATCCTTTGAAAGAAATTTTCAAAATCCCGGAACTTTAGTTCTAAAATTTCCAATTTTCATTATTTTATTTTAGATCTTATTTCCAACCAATATTTATAAATTTCACTACCTAACAAAAAAATATTTTACAACCAAATATACCATTTGTAAAAAAATTAATTTATATATAGAAAATATAATAGGCAAAATTATTTCATTCACCTATATTCAAAACAATATTGTGTCGGTCTGTCCTATTAAGTGTTTAGAAATCCCTATTGATGTCATAGCGTCCTATGCACCAACCAAAATTTATAAATACAAAACGTAACAAATTAACACAATATTAAAACCTTTTATAACACTAACAAATACGCTCTCTCATATATATACACACTCAGCGACTCACCATAGGGTATTACAACCCTATTAGTAAAGAGTCAGAACCCACAAAGCTAAGGTTTATCGCTAAACCAAAGCTCTAATACCAGATGTAACGTCCCGCCTTTTTGTACGCTTTAAATCGACGATAAACCAAACACGTCAGATTTAAACCATATAGAAGGGCGGATTGTTATAGGGTAAATAAGAAAAAGCAGAGAAAAAAACAAAATAGAATCTTGTAGCGGAACGATAAAATATAATAATCAAATAAACAGTTCATGAAGCTGTTTCCAAAACATTTGATTATATTTACACAATACATAATAGAGTTACACATACCAAAGAATAATAAACTAATGCAGTAGAACAATGTAGTAATTAATAGTAATAATAAAATCATCGTCTTCGTCATCCAGAAATAAAGTCTTCGAATCCTGAAATGCTAAAACTGACCCGAGCGAATTGAAAAGACAAAACACTCGAGTCAGAACTAAAAGATCTCATGTGAGTTAAATCAAAAGAAATAAATATGAGTGGAACGGCATCAGAGATGTTTACGGGATTTGACATCTCCTATCCAGTGTGAACGTGAGTACAGTAACTTAAGAGATGCTCGGGATTCACATCTCCTAAGGATCCGTTAAACAATTTACTATGTAGTAATATTTCGCTATTATAATAATGTCTATAGTAAAATAAACTTATTTTTAAACAGCGTTAAGGAGTTACCCAATCTCCCCCTTAACACAATAATAGTCCCAGTAGTCCATCCAATATCAACATATCTCCAGATCGGGAGACTACCCTAAATACTCCACGGGCTATGGGAGAAAACCAAACTCGTACAAGACGCGCTAGTGTAGGTGACACGGCACAACTAGGCAATGCCAGGGTAGATATACCAATTACGCTTTCGGACCGGTGGCATTTCATAGCATCTACTGTCGTCCACCTCGAGCCACACCCCCAAAATCAAAAAGGGCCCCAATCAATCACAAAGTAATAGAATGGTATCGAAGGAGTGTGTGCGATAAAAGGTGCCACCTTCTTAGACCGTCGATCGCTCCTGTTTTAGCCACCTTATGCCAACTCACAGGAGTCGAGTCCACGTATATACCTCAAAGGAAACGCCGCCACCATCCTACTTCATTATGGAATCTCCACCGCATACACGGTTGTTAAAGTGGTTTTCGGAGTTGGCAGTGAGTATGACAACTTCCTATCCCAGTCTCTTTAACAACCAAACGTTATTATAACACCGCGACCATTACAAAATAATTATACTTCAAAACCAAAATATAATATCCATTTCAAAACCATATAAATACGATATCATTTCCGTTTCAAAAACCAATCGATATGATTCGTTTTATTAAAATCCAAGTCAATATAATATCATTTTTATTTTGAATATATCCTTTCCAAAATCATAGCACTTTCAAAATTATAATATTTTTGAACCAAACACTTGAAATATAACCTTTCAAAACATAATACTTCGAATTTCATAGCTTCTAAACCATAACTTCCAAAACTTAAATGGTTTGGATATTCAAATAGTATATAAAATAAAATAGTTTGAATTTAAAATTACTTTATAAAGTAAAATAATTTCCTCGACTTCACAATTTATTCACTTTAAATTAAATCTTGATTCATAACTTTCAACTCACTTTCAGTTTCAATAAACCATTTCAATTTCGTTTGATGAGAAATAAAAAGGAATATCGAAAATTTGCGTGGCTGAAGCTAAAGCAGCTACTTTCGAAGTAACAGAAAGAAAAGCAATCAGTATATTTCAAATTTTGAGTATTACAAAATTTCAAAACTAAGGTTGGTAATTACGATTCAACAATTAAATGTTCTATTTTTAGTTTTGAAATATTTTCATAATAAATCCATTTTCATTTAAATAAAACTCAAATTACAAATAACTAAATATTTCCTTCAATTTATTTATACTTGAAATATTCGTTTAATTCATCTTAAACCAAAATCCAGTTATAAAAATCATACCTTTAAAATCTCAATTTATTAAATTTCAAATCAATTTCATATTTATATTCCCACCTTATTCTCATTTAAGTCATTATAAACTCCAGAAATATAATTTAAATAAATATTTAACCATATTATATCTTAATAAAATCAAACTTTATTACTAAACTTATTTTGTACTTTAAACCAATTTTATACAAAGCTTAAAACCAAGAATTTAACTATAAAATAACATTTATAAAATATCCAAATCAATATCTCATAAAACCATATATTTCATTACAAAACCATAGAAATCATTTCAATATATATATATATATATATATATATATATGTAGACCACGGTGTCTGTATATAATTTTCTATCTTGGTCAAGTGATACGGCTGTTTATCATTTCAATCCGTAATTTAAGATAAAAATACGGTTGTATATCATTTCAAACCGCAATCCCCAATGAAATAAAAATCCATACAACTTGCATTTTATAACAATATAATACACAACATCCACTCATCTAATATCAATCATCAACCATTTATCACAATCATCATCCAATTAAATTAATAACATCAATATAAACATATAATAAACAACAGGTATTTACTGGTAGTTTATATCCAATTATAAATTAAATAACAATTTAACTGGCAGTTTATATTCAATAATAAATTAAACAACAATTTAACTGGCAATTATATGCAATAATAAATTAAATAACAATTTAATGCAATAAATTTAATTTAACTGAGATGATGATTAAAAATATGCCAAACAGCCATAAATAAATTTCTAATCACATCAAAAATTAATTTAACACACATAAGAAATTTTAAAAGTTCAAAGTGGGTTAAAACACTCACCTTTTGAATTTAAATTGAATTTAAATTAAATTTAAATCCAATTTAAACCCAAAAATTGAATGGTCTTAAAATCCATCCAAACCAATGCCAAAATGTCTGGAATTTCAATACGATCCTAACAAAAGAAACCGTGCGTAAATCGGATATCGTATGTGAAAGATATTCGCGCTAGAAGTTATGAATACAATTTAAAACAAAAGAAATAAAAGAAAAGTAAGACGAACCAAACATGCACACGTCAGCACTAAGACCACGCTCTTCTCCATGTGGTTCGAGCACGCCTGGGTTCAGCTGGAACCCTAGCCGCCACGTACTTCGGCCAAACTCCGTCGCTTCAGGCCTCTATATGTCGATCTGAGCTCACCCATGCCCTTCCCACGCTCGGCCACCCCTCCACGCCAAGTAGCTCCACCTTCGGTTGCCTGAAACTCGCCGCGCCACCAATTTCTTTAAAACCCTAGCTGAAATTTCCCCGACCATCTAGCCGTTCAATCATCGAACGCAACACGCCAATGTCATCCCCTCAGTCCCCTCTACACAACGGTACCACCAATTTGTCGATCAAGTGAAGTTGATTTCGGCACGATGAACGGCCGTGATTTTTTCCCTAATTTCTAGACGAACTGTGGTTCAATTTAGAAAATGAATTATAGATCTGAGATGCGCTCGTTGAGAGCTTTAGATTGATATAAAATTTGATGTTGTTTGAGGAGTTTGAATTTTGAAGTAGAATTTTGAATTGAAATTGGATTGAGAAGTTTTAGAGTTTCAGCCATTGAGGAAGTGGAGCAACATGAGTTTTTACGTATAGAAATAAGAAATAGAAGGCTACTATGGTTTATAACGAGGTATATATAGACAGAGCTGAGCAGAAAGAACGGATCAGATAAATTAAACGATATATTGCCTGAAAATCCCATTTGGACTCCGGGGCGAAATTGGGTCAACCCATATATCCAAATAGATGTTTTAAAATATTTTAAACGCAATGGAATAGGTTTCAAGTTCAAATTCCAACGTATGAAGAAGTTATGCTTAAATCAAGTTATCTCAAATTGATATCAATTGATTTCAATTAAATTGATTTCTAGGCGTTTCGAGTCCGTATGATCAACGACAAGCCCAATCGCTACGAAACTTGAAATCTACAATAATTCACTGTTACGAATCCGATGAAACTGGTTTCGTCGAAATCCGAGTCAGTTGCCAAAATGGCTATTTTCTAGTGAATAAAATAAAATAAATAATTGATTAATTAAATCAAGTTTTCAATCTCTATAATTAACAAATTTCATCATTTTTGTATTACCTAAACATTTATACTAATTTAAATAAATCTAGATGTCAATTAAAAGTTGATTAATTTATCAATTCAGTGTTGGCCTTAATTTCATTAAATTTCATTTAATTGCAATTTATCCAATTATTAAGTTTAAATTCTAATAAATTAATAAATTTTGATATCCATTATTTCCATTCAACCAATTGTCATAATATGAATAAAACTAACATTATTTCCTTAATTTACACTAACATGACCTTGAATTTATTTTCCTTCCGTATTAAATTACCCAACTTATTAAATTAACAAAATTTAATTATCGAAAATTTCGGGTCGTTACAATAATGATTATGGCTTATGTGCATGTTTTTGTGTATGAAGTTACTAAATTTAATGTTGGACTTGTTTTATTATTTTTGTTCAACAAGCAATGCTGGTAATCTTATGAATCATTTCATTAAGATGTTTTATGCATGTGGTCGTTGATAAAAATAATAATTTGTTGGTGGTTTATAGTTTTTTTCGTAGCTTTATTAGGTAATACAAATATTTATCTAATAAAATAATTTTCTTCAGGTTTAAAGAATCTATGCTCAGCCAAACCACTCCATTGCGGCAAAGTGGTAGGAAAAAAGTGAAAGAAGGTGCAATCTAAGTTAAGTTTTCTCCTTTTCCTTCCTAAGAGTTCCATCTACCTGTAATTTTATTGTATATTCTCCAACTTTTAGCAAAAAGTCTCTATTTTTATTTCAAATCTTTAGCGGTGTCCCTTATTCAACCAACACCATATGCTATGTCAAATAAGCATGCATTCTTTCTAAAAAAGATACCTAAATGCGGTGCATTTTGATAAATCATAAAAGAAGGGAAGACAATCTGTGTTGTAAGTGGACAAATATTGAAACAGTGGTTTGGTTGAATACGACTCATATTTATTCGAACTAATCTCAACTATACTATGTAATAATTTTTTATATTTATAAATTAACAAGTGGAATTGAAAGCACAAACTTTTTGGTACATTTATTTTAGAATTTTTTTTTATATAACTATAATCGCAAATTGTGGGTTGAATGCTACAACCTGAATAGTTATCCATATTCTAAATTAGTTTGTCTTTGTGTATCAAAGAGGTTTAGGAATTAATAAACATGTGTCCCAACTTTTGTTACTCGAAGCTATAAGATTAGAAATTAACCTAAAAATAAAATAAATGATCTATACATTATATTTTAGTAAAATCTAGTAAATGAACTTTTGAGATTTTTACAATAAAATGTACATTTAAAATCATCTTTGTCTCTACTTATGTAACTAAGTGAAATAATTGAAATTAATATCTTGGCATCTATAAAATTATAAGGCATCTATATACTAGATCACTGTAATGTCTCTACTTTCAAAATATTCACAATTGGAGACCCAGTGAAACAATACAGTGGATGAAGGCAGGAATCTTCCTTAGCAGCATATTCTTAATGCATAACAACAAAATTTAGACCATGCATTACACTAGGTTCTTATAATTTCAATATTATAGTTGTTATTAAGATTGAAAATCAAGTGTGAAGAGCTATGGATGCAAGAATGGGAAAATCATCGAAAGAAAGAAATATAAAATGGAGACCAAGAGGATAGTCTTTGCCGTATAAAGCATATAATGAGTAAGAGAATGAAATAAGTTATATTTGCAAAGGTACTAAATTCTCATTGTAATCCGTACATAAATAAGCCAATGAACAAAGGTCTAAAGTCAAAAATATGATTTAATCAATGAACCCATTAATACTTTTTGAGTTATAAAAAGTAACGCGGTTCCAGATCATTTTATACCTTCACCATAATTTAACAATATCTTCAATGATGTTGAATGATTGGGATGAACCAAAATCAAAAAAGGAAGAAAAAATTGAAAAAATGATTTATTTTTGGAGGATAATTTTTAAGAAGGAGGCGACAATATTGTGTGTGCTAGTGAGGGAAGCATTATTCGATAAGTCTTTTATCATTTTTTTAGTACTGTATATTTTACAAAATATTCAATAAGTCTTTAAATTAAATGGTCTATAAACTGGTACATCAACATTATTATATTTACCTCAAAATAAAAAACAATAAAATTTGGCAATATTTTACTCTCTGCGTCTAAGCATGAAACCAGGTAGTTCTCAACCATTATCAAAGATTATTTGTAATTCCAAAATACGATTACCAACCATTATCAAAAAAATTTAAAAAAAAAGATGGTATTATTACATTAGTTTAAGATGTGCACATATGTGATTATATTGTCGGATTCATGTTGTGTATATGCAGGCACCTCCGACTTATTTTGAATACGACATCTATAATGTATGTTGATTAGTTACAAATCCATTGAAATACGATCTTTGATGTGTTGTAGACCATTATTTATAACCGCATGTTTTCTGACTTTTACTGTGCTTTACATAATTTGTGCTAATGCTGCCACACTGTAACTGTATTTGGACTGCTATGGTTAGCGGATATGCACACATTACCCGATAGCTTTTGATAATTGACATCGCTATTAGCTTCTTACAGTATATTTTTTATTTTAACTACAACTGACATTATAAAGTACTTGGATTTTTGGTTGCATGCTAATTAGATGTGCTCTTTAGCTACAATTATTTTTAACTTCCTTCCAATCTGTTATGTTGGTTGATTATATTTTTATGACTGCGATTTTTCAAAAATGTTTTATTCAGTCTCTTACTACATTTCCCTTTCACAGCAATTGTATTGGTTAGTTACCTGTTAACGTGAATGTCATTTTTAAAATCTATTATATGATTGGCGCTCCTCTCTGCGTTTCAATTTCACTACTTCCAAGGAATCAATATATTATTTAAACTAAAATGTAGGATCAACTTGTTGTATAATGCTATAATTTTTATGATTGTACCTACTATAAGTGACGTGATAGCTCATCGTTTTTTAAAATAATAGCTTTTCTTCTCTTTCTTTGTTTTAGTGAGGATTGCATTAGGATGAATCAACTATGTTTTGCATTTTACTACATGGAGATATAATTCTGTGCATTTTTCCTTCATCTGCTTATAAAAGTATAAAATTGATGTTTTCATTTTATTTACATTTACATTGAATTTACAACACACTAGGGTTCTACATATTTGTCAATATATATTATCAATTGTTATGCCATTTAAATGTCTACAAGTAGTCCTTATATTTAACTATGATTGTTTCTTGCATGTGCTCCCCTTTTACCCTTATAGTCCCATGCTCTAAAAAATAATATTGTTTATATCTAATTTGTTCGGTGGTCTATTTTTCAAATGGTTGACAAAAGGATTAAAGAATAAGACCATGTGCTTTTTATAGCAGCCACCTCCTGATACAAAAAAATTAGAACAACATTTTCACAAACTGACTTGAATCACACATTGTTTGCCTATCAACCTATGCAACAAGTTATTTTAACCTATCTTCACTTCTTTCATCTACCCTTATAATTTATCAAATTGCTGGTTGTATGAATTTCCAATTTTAAACATCATAGAATTTTTATCCATATCCGTTTATGGCCACACCTGTGTGCAAAGCACATGTTTGCCTTAGTTATAGAAATAGTTGCAACCATATTCTGAAAGGATGGGCGAAGTGACTATGGGTTGGAAAAATAAATAGATTTAAATTTCTACTCCTACTCTGATAACTAACGGAGCATAGATCGTACCATAAGATGTAAACTGAGAAGAGCATAATCACAACATAGGGAAGCACCCTAGAGATGAATAGTACTCGACTTCTTTGTTGGATCTAGACTTCCTTATAATTGTGGACCATATAAGCATATTAAATAATTGAGGTAGAAAATGTAGGAGGAAAGGTTGTAACTCCAAAATTTAATAGACAATGAAAGTGGAATAAGTGAGAAGTTACAAGAAATTAAATAGATTAATGAGACCAATATGTTAATTATGGAAAGATAAGAAAGAAGTAAATGGGTGAAGTCTGAATAAGTAAATGTATTTAGGAAACGTCCTATAAGATAATACAGACAAAGTGACATTTATGGAGGTAATGAATAAAAAATTTAGGTATTAATTAAATATTATAAGGCAGAACATTTGTAAAAATCAAAAAACTAGATGTAAAGGAGGAATGGAGTAAGCTTCCTAAGAAGGTGTACATTAATCACCAAAAGAAGAACCAGATTTTTTTAAGAGGATTGAGTATGAAAGTTCAAAGGAATTAACAATTAAACCAAATTTTTAAATCCTACCCCTTGGGTAAGTACTTTGATAAAAAGTTTTCTAAAAAATCCTTGAATGTTTTGAAAGAGCTTTTCAAAAGATTATTAAGTGAAGATCTTATGTCCTATAAGTAGAATTTTTTTTGATAGAAAGTGATTTTAGACGGCTTTGGAAATATACTACCATTAGTTATGTGAAATTTTTGGAAAAAGGAATGTAATTTAAAGTGGTGAAGCATTTTAAAAACAAAATACTGGATGATTTTTGGAAATCTAATGACTAAAAAGTTGAAAAAAGAGAGAAGGTTTTCGACTGTTAAACTTCTCATCTTAAAATTTTGTTGAATTAAAAGTTTTCAACTTTTGGATTCTTTATTTTTGGATTCTTCTATTTTAAATGATTTCTACTACGTTATAAATTTGGATGTTCTTTTCCTTAAAATTCTTTTTAAAAGGGTATGTAAATGGAAATGACACCTGACTGGAATATGGATATAGAAAATAAAAAGGATAAGAATTTACGATAAGATAGGTGTTAAACAAAAAAAATGGTATGAAACCCATGATACCAAGTATCATGAGCCAGAGTTTTATTTTTAACACTTTTACGACATGACTAAGCATGGCTTGGTGTTGATCAAATAGTTTTAAAGAATCAAGAATAGGTTTAGCATTCAAGGTCAAGTACAAGATGATGTCATTAAAGGATGGTTCCATGATGCCTATGGGCTTTTCGAATAAGATAATTTGAAAGCCCATGCCACATGATTAGAGAAGAGAAATAATGAATTGAGAATATGTGCAATAATACATTAAGCATGTTAATAAACGAGATGAGAAATCTCCATGGTTCAAAATCCAATATCCATAGGTTAGTAGTCAAGATAGTAATCATGCATTTAAACACTAGTCTAGACCGAAGCTCATGTGATTTTATATTTAATGAAATTATGAAAAGCTTTGGGTCTAAAGAGCTTTATTATATGCATATCAATATCCAATAATGTTCAAAGTGCACAACCAAGTTAATTGGCGGGTCCAAATCTTTGTTCATGTGATTCGATAATGATTACAATCAAAATCAAGTTTTGCCCCAATTTGATTTAAGGTTACAAGTGTTTAATTTCGAGAGGAGAGAAAAGAAATGGTTCCCGTTTCCTTTATGCCCCTAGGTTCGTATTTGTAGAGGTTGAGAGGTGCAGTCTGGCTCCCATGCATCCATGCGGCATGCTTGACATTAACCATTTTGATGGCGCATGGTGCTATGTTTTATTTAGATGACCTTTGGCATCCAGGTTCATCTCAATGGTGCCCATCGTTATGCTTTGTCTTGATAATCAGCAGCATCCCTTTATATATTGGTGAACCATGACATCATTAAAGGGCGACATTGATAATAGGCGGCATTGAAGAGATATGACATTGCCTAAGAGACAACATTAATGAAAAGCGGCATAGAATAAGAGGTGACATTAATAAGAGACGACATTGGTGATAAGTGGCATAAAATAAGATGCGACATCAATAAGAAGCACATTGGTGATGAGCAGCATGGATTCTTTACGGTATTGGTTAAATGCAGCATTCACCTTCTTTTGTTTATGAGGTGCAGTATCCCTTTTGCTTTTGCCTTTCAACATGCAATACCAAAGGTAGGTGACATTGAAGAGAGGCGATATTCTTACAACGTCAATCTTAGGCTATAGCATTGGCTTCATACAATGTCATCTACTGGTAATTTTAAGATGCTATTATATGACATTATTACTGCTTTGGTGGCATGCGACATTGATAAAATGTGGCTTGGAATCAATGCGGCATTTATGGAGGGTGGCATAGAATCAATGCGGCATTTATGGAGGATGGCATAGATGACATGTGATATCATTTTAATTGTAGGCTTTTGACATCTTTTCACTTATTAGTCTTTAATGTTGACTTTCATACTGATAAGGTGCGGCATTCCATGTCGCATTGATGGTGCATGATATTTACTGAGGCATGGCTTTGCTAGCAGTAGGTTCGACATTAACTATTCTTGTATGAATGTGAGATGCTCTTAATAGTGTGGCAACTTCATCTTCATTGGTTTGATATTGTATGTAGGTAATTGATTTGTGTTTACAAATATGATGATAATCAATATCGCCTTTGGATTCGATATCACTTTAGCTTCATTTTATCCCCTTTATGAAATATGCGGATAACATTTATCCCCTCCTTATATAAAAGAACTTTTTTACACTTTAGTGTAAAACCAAGAATTTTCTAATTCTTTGCAAGGTTTTCTTTCTAACCTTATTTTCCTACAAAATGCAAAACAGGCTATGATTTTCATTACCGACTTTTAAATTTGATTTTGGGAAAATCTTGAAAAATTTGACAAGATTATAAAGGATCTTCAATTTGTAATCTGGTGTTACTGGAAGTTGTGGATTTTCTTAAAGAGGCCAAAAATCTATTTGGTGGTAGTTTCACTTGAATAGAATCTCATAGGATCAACATTAGAAAACTATTTTGGCAATATGATGGATAGAAGACCAGAAATCCGTATGATCAGAAAACCGAAAAATCTATCCGCCATATAACTTATGAATAGAAGATCAAAAAACTATCTGGCAATATTAATTTCTGAATAGAAGACTATAAACTTTCTGGCAATAACATGAATAGAAGACAAAAGATGACCAGAAAACTATATAGTAATATTGATTTCCAAATAAAAGACCAGAAAATCATCTGGCAACAATAAAAGACCAGAAAATCCATCTGGCAATAATAAGAAGACCAGAAAATCCATCTGGCACTAGGAATAGAAGACCAGAAAATCCATCTAACAATTGAAGATTGCTTTATCTCATTTTTAGCATATTTTCCTCTAGAGGGCAGCCTTAATTTCTCTTTCGGGTTAAGTTAGATTTGAATTTGATTGATCTTCTTATAGAAGACAGCCTTGATCCTTTTTTTGGATCAAATTAGAATTTCTTTGTCACCATCTTAGGCGATGATTTAGGTTTTTTTGGCCAGTGCATTTGGTTTACTATCTTAAGTGGAACCAAAGATTTATCCGACCTTCCTCTAGGAAGGGCTTCAGTCAAGCGTTATAAGCTATACCGAAGGTTGGTCGGTGCTTTGGTCAGGCCACTTTTAGGTGGGACCAAAACCTTAGTTTGTCCTCCCTCTAGGAGGCGCCTTAAACATGCCATTTTCAGGCAGGAATAAGGACTTATTTTTGACAGATCTTCTTCTAGAAGATTGTGAGTGCTAATGGCTTATTCTTGATAGATCTTCATCCAGAAGATTATTTTGGAGCGCTAATGGCTCATTTTTGATAGATCTTCCTCCAGAAAAAAAATTGGAGCATTAGGAGCTCATTTTGATAGATCTTCCTTTAGAAGAATGTTTTGATCTCAATTTATATTAAACCCCTTATCACTATCTTTGGTGATGATTTAGGTTTTTCACTTTATTTTAGGAGATTCTTACTCCTTTCCATGATTGATTTACTAGATACTCTTGTTTCAACTTCTTTATTCATCCACTATTGGGAAATGTGGTCTCAAATTTTCAGTGTTCCATGTTCTTGCTCTTATAGTTCCATTAAGTTGACATAGTCGATAAGTTTATGGTGGGATTACTTTGTGAACGATAAGGGGTCCTTCCCATTAGGCCCGGGAGGACCATCCACCGGATTCTTAGTATTTCCCATAACCTTTCAAAGTACTAAATCTCCCTTTTGGAATGATCTTTCCTGCACTTTGGAGTTGTAATATTTAGATATCCTTCTTTGATATTCAGCCTTCTGTATGGATGCTTCGTCTCTTAATTCATTAATCAGGTCTAAACATTCTCTTTTGTAACTCCTAATTTGGATTAAATCAATCCTTCGATGGAAGGGTAATTCATCCTTGATTGGAAGCATGGCTTAACATCCATATGTTAAAATAATAGGGTATGTCCCATTGCAGTTTTTGTAGAGGTTTCTATATGCCCATAATAGAAAAGGGAGTTCTTTTATCAAATTTCCTTTTTCTTGGTCCAACCATTTCTTTAGGATTGTTTTGTTAGCAGCTTCAACGACTCCATTAGCCTCAGGGTGCGCTACATATGAAAAGCTCTTGATTATTCCAGTTCTATTGCAAAATCCAGTAAATTACTCACTTTCAAACTAAATTCCGTTGTCGGTATCTTATGTGGAATTTCAAATCTGGTGAATATATTCTTCATTACAAATTTAAGCACTTATCCCAATGTGATATTTGATAGCGATTCCATTTCTACCCATTTGGTAAAATAATCAATGACTACTGCTGCAAATTTAGCTCATCCTTTGGATATTGGTAGTGGCCCTATCAAGTCGATTGCCCACACATCGAATGGCCACAGACTTGAGATCGAAGTCAATTCACTTGGCAATAACTGTGGGATCTTAGAGAACTTTTGATATTTATCGCATTTTCTTACATATTCTTTAGCATGGCTAGTCATCTGAGGCCAATACAAGCCTTGTCTCATAATCTTTTTGGCTAGATTTATGCCATTAGAATGGTTCCTATAGAAACCTTCATGGACTTCTCTTAGTAATTATGCTCTTATTTCCGAAATTAACACGTTTTAAGTAAGGGAGTGGGTATCCTTTCTTATAAAGTATTTTCTTTGCCATAGTGAAGGTTAAGGCTTGATGTTTTAATCTTCTTGCCTCATTTTTATCTGTTGGTAGTTTCTCTTTCATTATATATTCGATGATATGTGTTATCTAATTATTCTCATATTGATTATTAGTTTCCATATGGGAAGATTTTTCTTGAAGGATTTCTGTTTTTTTCCTTTTCCTTGTGTGTTAGGGCATAAGATCTGATCAACATTAGGGCTCTCTTTCTGGATTGGGGCCTTTTTCCTCTATGCTAGGATTTGATTAGTAGCTTACTGGCATAATTCGGGCTTCTGGTGCACCTCGTAAGCTGGCTAACTTAGCTAAAGAATCAGGTTGGGAGTTATTTCTTCTAGCACTTGGTGTATTGAGAAATGCTCAAATTCGATCAACATTTTCAATATCTTTTTGACATATAAGATTGGTTTGATATCCTTTGTTTGATATTTTTAGATTAGTGATTCACTATTAATTACGAGTCACTAAAAAAATTAATTCCAGGAATCTTCAATTGAGGGGCTAGGTTGAGTCCTGCTATCATTGACTCGTATTCTGCCACATTGTTAGCAGCTGGAAATCCTAATTTCATCGCATAATGTAAATGGGTCCATCAAGGGTAATAATCACATATCCAGCTCCAGACATGTTCGTTTGAGGCTCCATCTACGAATAGTTACCACTTAGGCTTCGGATCTATTTCCTTCTCTGATTGCCCTTTGATTAATCTCGTACATTTGTTAATAAAATCGGCTAGGGATTGTCCTTTAATTGCCACTTGAATTAGAAACTCAATATCATATTAGCGAAGATCTATTCCCACTTTGCTAACCTTTTCGAAGCTTTAGGTTTACTGAAGACTTGCTTGAGCGGATAGTTGGTTAGGACCTTAATCGATTGTGCTTGAAAATAAGCTCTTAACTTTCATGCATTGAGCATTAAACAATATGCAAGTTTTTCTAGGACCGGTATTTGGTTTATGCATTCTTAAGTTTCTACTTGTATAGTATAACTGAAACTGAGTTCCCTTCTCTTCTTTTATTAAAACAGAACAAACTGCGTGTTCAGAAGCTGCCATATATAGATAAAGGTTTTCCCCTTTTACGGAGCTGGATAAAATTGGTGATTTCTCTAAATGATCTTTCAGCTCCTTAAAAGCGTTTTAACAATCCTCGACCCATTCAAAGTTTTTCTCCTTCTTCATCACAACAAAGAATGGGATGCATTTCTCAATGGCCTTGGAAATAAATCTATTTAATGCTGCCACTCTTACATTTAGTCTCATTACATCTTCACTTGTCTCAGGTTCTTCCATATCCTTAATAGCTTGAGTTTCGTCAGGGTTGGCTTTGATTCCTCTAGTACTGACAACATATCCCAAGAACTTCCCAGACAAAATTTCAATGGAACATTTCTATGGGTTAAGCTACATCTAATATTTTCATAATACCTCAAACATCTCTTCAAGATCTCTCAGATGGTTGCTTTCCTCTTGAAATTTTACTAAAATATCATCCATATATACTTCCATGTTTCTGCAGATTTATTCATTGAACATTCTCTTTACCAATCTCTGGTATGTCGCTCCAGCATTCTTCAATCCAAAAGGCATTACTTTGTAACAATATGTCCCTCAATTTGTTATAAAACTGATGTTCTCCTCATTTGATTTGAACATTGGAATCTGGTTGTATCCGAAGTAAGTGTTCATGAAAGATAAGAGTTTTTGTCCACTTTTTGCGTCGAATAATTGGTCCATCCATGGAAGGGGGTAGCGGTCTTTTGGACATGATTTATTCAAATCAATATAATCAACACATGTTCTCCATTTCCCACTATATTTCCTAACTAGTATTGGCTTGGATAACCATTTCGGATAAAGTACTTCTCTGATGAAACAGTTTTTGAGCAATCTCTTGACTTCTTCTTTTAAAGCATTAGATCAAATTTATCAAACTACCCTTTCTTCTATCGGATAGGTGTGATATTCAGGTCTATATTCAGAGCATGATAGATTATGGTTGTATCTATTTCAACCATATTTGAATGGCTACATATGAACACGTATCTATTGGATTAAATAAATTGGATTAGTTCTCCTTTAAGTTCGCTATCCAGTTCTTTTCCAACCTTTACTATCTTTGTTGGATCAACCAGATCCAAGCATATCTCCTCAAGATATTCTATGGGCTTTATTCTCTCTTTCTCACTCGTGCAATCTAATTCAGTGATGATTTCCTTGCCTTCTACTAAGTTTGTTTTTTTCTCTTTCTCTTCTTTTCAGAGAAATCAAATTTTCTTAATGCATGCTTAGCTTTTTCAATAGACTTGGTTTTTTTTTTGGATGATTGGCTTGAAGAACCCTTATCCAAAGGCTTTTTAATATAAATTCCAATTAATTCATTCTCCTCTGAGTCATAGCAAGAAATATTATCTCATTTATATTGCTTAAGAGTGGCAAAATACATTTCATGAGAGCAAAATTGCTCTTCCCTTGCGGTTCCCCATCCATTCTTGGTTAGGAATTTTACCATCAAATATATTGGTGAGACAAAAGAATCAATCTCATCCACAACTAGCCTATCAAAGAAGGCTTTGCAATAAGAAGATTGATCTGTAATGACAAATAAAGTCTCTAAGTTCCTAGAATGCAATGGAACGCCCATTTGTACCATATGCTTTATCTGCCCATGGGAGTTGATCATTTGTTATTAAACCCAAAAATTAGCTCAAAGCTTGGTTCTAGCTTTTCTTCTAGAATTCCCAACTGATCAAAGGCATGTTTGAAAATAACATTTACTGCACTTCGAATGCCAATGAGGAATTTTGGTAACTATAGAAAATTTGATCTGTGCAGTGATCATAAGCGGGTCGTTATGCGGATGACAAACCCCTCTTAGCTCCTATAGGGTTATAGTCAGATCGTGCATCTGGATTTAAAACCTGGGATTCCTAAGAAATGGCTCTTCTTGAATAGAGAAAACCCCATTTTTTGCCTCCTAATGTATTGGTTATGGCCCCCTATCGTTTCCAGCCAAATGCGGGCCTTCATGAATTACATCAATTCGATTTATGGGTGAAATGAAATCTGGTTGGCTATCATTCTCTACAAAGTTCATAGTGTTACTTGGGAGCCTTTGGTTGCCTTCATCAAGATATGCAATTTTCTGATTATCTTTTATAAATTCTTTCAAGTGTCCCGAACTGATCATGCTCTGAATTATTCCTGCCAACACGTGACATTCATCTGTCTTATGCTCATTTGCCTTATGAAAGCACAGTAATATCCTATTTTCTTGGTTTTGGGTAGTTCTTAGCTTTGTAGGGAATCAGAAAGTTGCTGCTTTCCTTTGCCGTAGCAAAGATGTAGGATATAAGCTTATTCAAGGAAACATAATTGGACTTAGGACCTTCTCCCATCTCGGTTTCTTATTATTAGGATTAAAGCTAGACTTTCGTGTGTCTTTCTTCATCTGGGACTTCCTTTTGGCATGAAACATTTCATCCATATTGATGAACTTCTCAGCTTGAAAATGGAAGTCGATCTCTGCACCCATATGGATAAAGCTCTCGTCAGAAAGGTGTCTGCTCTATTAGCCCTAAGCGTTTTACCATTAATTTGCCTATGTCAATCATATCCTCTGCTTTTAGCGCCTCTGCATTGAGTTTCTTTACATACTCACCTAACTACTCTCTCGACTGTTGTTTGACGTTAGCCAATGCGCTATAGTCAATCACAGGATTTCTACAGATATAAAACGGTGCTAAGAATTCACAAAAGAATTGCTTTTAAGATTGTATGGTCTTCTCCTAATAGTGTCTATACCATTTACCTATTGTCCCTTGAAAGGTTATGGGAAAAAGTAGATAGTGTACAACTCCTGAAGCATTATAGAGGTCCATCTGACTTTCAAATACCATTAGGTGATCATCTGGATCAGTAGGTCCATTGTATCTCATGTGAGAAATGCGGATTACGGATCTTAAGGGTGGAATAACACTAGAGGGGGTGAATTGTGTTTTAAGGATTTTTTAAATATTTTTGAAAATTGTGTAATTTAATTACCAACAAATGCAATTCACAAACATAGATATAATAACAAATCAGATACATATGTAAATACTAAATAAAAGCAGTAAAGGAAAGAACACACCAGGATTTTATACTGGTTCGGAGTTACCCTACATCTAGTCCCATACAATCATACGGATTTCTTGTCAAAATAATCCTCCAGATTACACCCTCGGTTTCAAGGCTACGTGGTACACCCTCCTGTATTGAGTCTAGGGCAAACTCTCTTGGTGTAACCAGGCTACAAGATCACTAATTGATTTTTGGGGCTACAATCACACCTAATTGATTTTAAGGCTCAACTGCACCTTTTACTTAACAGTTTGATTTACAAAAGATTCTATGACTCTGAGTAGTACTGAGATCTTATAAAGAGAGTGGCAGAGAATCAAACGAGAGATAATCAAGTTTGATTCACTTGATATTTCGGCAGAGTGTAGTTTAGGATTCTTTAGAATAAATGTGGAAGGTAAAGAGGAAAGAAAATAAATGAAATCTGGTAAAAAATTCGTTTAGAATTTACTGGTATTTATAGTAGAGCAATAGCCATATCTATCCGTGAAAGGATACGACAAATAGACACTTCCTTTGAGAATTGAAATTTGAAAATAACGGACACCATGTCGACATGAGGGTTGAGGGATGTCGACATGCTCAAGGCAAAATTGATGTTTTAATTTTCTTATTAAAATTGGTTTCTATAATTTATCAAAACAATTTCTAAACTTTGTAAATGTATTTGAATATAGTTTAAACATATAAAAGAATTTAGAAAGTAATTTTAATATATATAATCTTAATCTATAAAGTGATTTAAAATCTAAGTATATAAATATTTCAAAGCTAAATATTTAAAACAAGAGATGGTTTAAAAATACGAACAAATTTGAAATCTAAATATTAAAAAATTATAAAAATAGTTTTGAGGCTAAAATATTTAAAACCAAGAGATATATCTTTTTGAAAAGAAATTTTGAAAACATTTTTAAAAAACAAAAGATATAGGTTTCAAAAGCATTTTTACAAAATTAGTGGATATCAAAATAGGACCACTATGTTCCACTAGATATTGTCATGGGTTCCATCCCACTAGGGTTCCATCCCTTCAACAGGCTCGAAGAGGATTCCATTCCATGAATAAATTTCGAATAAAGATGTCAGTGCTTTCAAGAAGTTTTAACATAATTCTAGAATCAATACTTATCTTGTACTATTGAAATCTTTAACTCTTGATAACTTGATTTCTTGATATCTTCGATCTTTAAATTAATCAGTCCTGTATCTCTATACTGTACGGTTTTCATCCTTGGTTCCTACATGTTTATATATATACATATATATCTAAACTATAATGTTAGTATTTATATTTTATAACAAGTCCTAAGGTTGTTGTCATTCAAACCATCATCTCAAGGACTAAAAATCTCCCCCTTTTGATGATGACAACCTATGTTTATAAAATATACTTCTTCTTCATATTAACTCCCCCTTAATCTAAGCCTAACTACTCTAACTACTCTATTTTGTATTTCTCCCCCTTTATCATCAACAAAAAAACTTATCCTAAACTAAAATAACTCCCCCTTAGTCTTATACTAGAAGACAAATATGAAAATTTAAACCCAATAAATATATACTATGTTCCATATATAATGTTATACAATCCATTCAAACCAAATCAATTCCAATCAAATCAAAGCAAATAAAATCAAACCACATAATTCAAAAACAAGAAATTCAAACCATAAGGACATCAAATATTTTTAGGAACTTCTACCCATCCTTCTTCTCCAAAGACAAGACCTCTTTAGCAACTTCCCAATCTTCATTATCTTGAATCAAAGTTCCTATAGGATTCGTATCGAGATCATCTTTGTTGAGGGTAGAAATCATCAAACGGAGGGCATCGAAATGCTTCTCTTGTTCTTTTATCATCTGCATTTGACTTAGTTCTAAGTGCCTTTCATTGTAGAGAATAAAAGTAAGTATGTTCTTGAATGAATTGAGAGTTTCTTCAAGATTATCGCTTAGAGTTTGAGAAGAGGAAGCCATTTTTGATAAATAGTGAAGAGATGCAAATAGAGATAAGTAGAAATGAAAAGATTACAAATTTTTGGAAGAAACAAGTGTTTAAATAGGCAGAAATCTGTTTAAAATGAATAGACATGAGTTAGTTATTTTAATTTCAAATTTTAAAAAATAACCAAATCTGACAGTTATATGTCGACATGGGGGGTAGAGGCATGTCGACATGGGTCTGTTAATTTATGTGTCTTATTTATTTTGTGAATAAGTATGTATATATATAAACTTAAAATATATATAAACTTAAATACTATACTAACATTTATTCCAGAGACACGATAAGGTAGAAAAACATAAGATAGATGATTTTTATAAATAGATGAGTTGATACATAAGATACAACATAATATGATAAAAAGAACAATGCAAGCTCACACAAAACAAACTAATACATCACAACCTAATTCTTAGAATGTGCTAGAGGATGAGGAGGAGGATGATAAGCCAAGTTTCCGACCGACTTTAGCAAAGAATTTATTCATATTATATAGTGGACATTTTATCTAGTTTCTTACTAACGGATCTTTTGAGAATCCGTTGATTTTCTACTATAATTTTTTGATTTTTGAGGAGAGTTTTGTTGGAAGGATTGTTAGTATTGGTAAGATATACCATACTTTCAAGGAGGTTTCTTCATTATCTTATTCATTCCTCCCCTTCTTCTTCTGCTAATCTTTCATCCTTTTCGGCAAGAGATTCATATTGTTGAAATATGAAAGGAATTTTCATGAGAGAAATGTTGGCATGATTAAACACATTTCTTAAAACAAATTCTTTCCTATTATAATCAACGCTAAAATAATTAAAAATCTGAGTGAGATAGATTCCATGATACAAGGTATTCTCACCCATTTCCAAATTCTTAGGGCGAAGTTCATCCATAATCACTTGTGCCCAATTAATGTCATAACGACCAAAGATAGAAAAAAGTGCTTTAGAAATTTTTAAAGTCGAGTTATTGAAATTTCCCCATCTAGGAGTGATAGTATGTTGCAAAAGAAGATTGATTAATATGTGCTTTCGGATGAAAGTTACGATTTTTAAATTCAAAGTTGTCATCTCCTTCGAAAACGTGATGAAATGTCTCGCGGTCATGTTCATCAACATTAAAAGTAGAAAGATCTATTCCCGAATACTTGTAATTGAGAATGTTGCCCAAAATTTCATAATTTTAAACAATTTTAGTGCCGTTACCACTATTCCAAATTTCATCTTCATTTCCTTCATAAAAATTACGATTAAAATTCGCATAAAACATTTTAACAAAATTTGGATAACAAAAAAAATCATTTTGAGAATTGTAAAAAGACTAAGGATACGATTCTCTTCAAGAAGAGTATTGATTTCATATGTAGAGAAATCGCTAAAGATAGCAAACTTTCCCATATGAACATTTTTGAAATTATCATAGCTTATATAAGCCTTGATTACTTTCGGATCATTATAGAGATACTCTTTAATGGTTTTAGACGGCCTCATTGTGGATGGAGTGCTTGAAGAATTCATTTTTGAAGAGTGTAGAAAGTTTGAAAGAGTGAAAGAGAGTTCGAATTTTAAAATGAAAGTGAAAAGGCACGATAAGATAATGGAAATAAACAGATATTCAATAGACATGTTCTATGGTCAAGAGGTACCTTTGCAGAACATTAGATTTGGTGAAAAAGCGGAGGGAAATTCAAAGGCTTGAATTCAAATTTGAATTTCAAATTTATGACAGGGATGTCAACATCATGGGTAGGGCCATGTCGACATGAATCAGAGAATTCATGTGACTTATATTTTTCTATATACTTTAATATTTATATACCTATATTATTTTTAATGTCCATATATTTTTTGGAGTAATATTAAATATAATAATACTCTTTTAATAAAAAATATTATAATATTAAAAATAAAAATAAAAATAAATATTCAAACAACACATAATTTCAAAAACAATCAAACAATTTTAAGCAAACAATTTCAACCAATATATTGTAAACGTGTTCCTTTTTCTAGATTCGTATCTCTGGATCATCGGAATCATGAATATATTTGAATTTTCCATCTTTTGATCATCATCGCTTGAGGATGAGTCTGAGCCTGAATTGTCTAGCATAGCGGTATACGCTCTTTTCCTTTTCTTTGTATATCATTTCTTGCAGGAAATTTTTTGCTTATCAGGATGCGAACAGTCTCTTTTGAGATGGCCTGGTTCATCACAGTTGAAACATTTGACGTGGTTCGGTAATTCATTATGATTTCTAGAATGAAAAGGACAGCGGATTAAGGATCTTAAGGCTAATTTAACACTAGGGGGTGAATAGTATTTGATGAATTCTAAGACTTATATGGACTAAACTAAAATTATGACACAAACAAATGCAGAATTTAATCACAGAACAATCACAGAATCAAACATGGATGCAGAAAGTAAATAAAAAGTAGTAAATGGAAAGAACACATCAGATTTTATACTGGTTCAGAGTTACCCTACATCCAGTCCTGTACCAAGGCAAAACACCTCATACAGATTTTTATTACTGACTCGAGACTAACCCGGTACAAATGCTTATGCAACCCGAGCCACTTCCTTCTTCTTCTTTCCACCTTTTCTTTTTAAAACTTGTTTTGTTTTTAAATTTAAAAACTGTTATAACTAGTTAAAACACACGCGTACACACCCGGTCAAAACCCGATACCTTCCTCGAGTCCAACCCGAGCTCTCTCTCTCTCTCTCTCACTACAATTGCTACAGTATCGACCCAAAACTACTGACACACATGCACATGCACACGCAAATGTCGACGATTCGACCATCGTTGCCATCATTGGCAAGTCGACGACGAACCCACTGTCCCCTTCGGCTACCCGATTCACTTTAATTTTGCTCGAATTCAAATTCGAACATCACAGCCATACCTGGAACGACAACCCTATCACCAAAACATCTCGCTCCACCCATCTCCAATGATCTAAAACCTAGACACCGCGTTTAGACCCTCATCAGAGTCCCATGTTTCCTTCCCTCACCTCTAACCAAACTTGATGCGACAACGATGACGAACTGGCCTCGAATTAGACATCGACCAAATCAGGGTCTAAAACCCAACAACGACATCGTGCTGCCACCTCGATGAACGATAAACCCAGTTACCATTTTTTCCAAGACCCCCGATCCACGAGCATGCTACAACAACGACCATGAGACTCCATCATCCTTCGATCGCCAGAAATCAACGAAAGTCTCGTTCCCGTTCATCTCGTAAAATCTCAACAAACACTAACTTAAAAATCTTGATATTTCCATTAAAAATCATCATTTTTAAGTACGAATCAGATTATATAATCAAAACATGAAATTTGAATAGTTGATTTTCTGACTTAATTTTGATTCCACTATGCTTCTTCCTTTCCAGTTAATCTACTTTCTAATTATACTTATGAACATTTTTAAAAACTAAATTTAGTTAATATAAACATTTTTCTTTAAAAGATCCTAACCTAAAAGAGACTAGGGGAAGAGAATTGGATTTTTGAACTCATTTTAGCTTGTTGGATCAAAATAGAGACAGGTTTATCTATAAATAGGCATGCATACACAATCAACTCATACATATACACATGCAAGCATATTCATACGTTCGTGCAAACATTTTACAACATAACTACAAGGATTTATCACATGCATCAGGTTATAAACAGATTTAACTTTCAAAAGTGATGTTTACTCACCTGAAATGTTGAATAGAGAAGCTTTTTGAAAAATCTGGAAATACTTTTGAATTTTGAAAACTGGAACTTGATTCTTGATTTTGATCTGCTTGAATTTGATCTAATTGTTTAAGTTGAGTTGAATCTTGGATCTTTGTTTTAGTTTCAGTTTGAAAAATTGAATGAGATTGTTTGTTTTAGTTTATATTTAGTTTATATTTTATATATATATATATATATATATATATATATATATATATATTTCTCTGGTTTGGTTTAAGATATGAAAGAAAAATGAAAGAGTAGGAGTAGAGATGAATATATATAAGAATGTACAACCTTTTATTTATTATTTTTAAAAATGAAAAAAAACTGATAATTTGACACTTGTGAATTTGCATGGCATCCTAGCTTAAAAATGTTAAGTGCATACATTTTATGTTTTTATATGTTTTTATATTATATTTTCTATTTTTATTTATACATTTCCTTTTATTTATATTTATATAACATTTAAAAGAAATAATATAAAACTTAATCATACATTAATTAATAACCATACATATATATATATATATACTAGTTTTAAAAATGTAGAGTTTTTAAATCCAATTTATTTTTAAGATATACATATAGAATTTTAAACATAGTTTTATTTGCAATCTACATGTATATAAGCGATAGAAATTAGAAAGCATAATTTATTTGAAAAGAATAAGTTGCAATTTTAAATTAGAAAATCATTAAATTAACATTGCTAAAAATCCTAGGTTATCACATTCCTCCCCCATAAAAGAATTTCATCCCTAAAATTTAAAAGTAAAATATAATTTAATTATCCATCAAAAGCTTTTATAAAAAAATAGCAAAGCATACATATCAACCATATACTAACAACCATAGTAAATAATTTATTCAAACAAACAAATCTAACTATCCTGACACAATTCTGGATAGGTCTTCCAAACACTATCTAGAGTTACCCAGGTACAATCTCTGGGATCCTCGCTTCCCTGAATCTTGGCCAGCTTCACCACTTTGTTCTTGAGCTGCTTCTCATCTCGATCTACAATCTGGACATGATGCATGACCACAGTGTAGTCCAGTTCGACCTCTAAATCTTCCTGTACTGCCGGTTCTACAACCAGTGATGGGTCATATACATACTTCCTCAGATGAGATATGTGAAGTATGTCATGAATTCCATCCATCCGGTCTGGTAATTCAATCCTGTAGGCCAAAACACCAATTTTCTCGAGCACACGGAAAGGTCCAATATATCTCGAGGCAAGCTTTCCCGTCTTACCAAATCTAATCGCTCCTTTGATTGGTGAAACTTTGACAAATACCAAATCTTCGACTTCGAATTCTAATTGCATTCATATGCATAACTCTTTTGACGATCATGGGCTGCTTCCATTTTCTTCTTGATTAGCTCAACCTTCGCATATGCCTCTCGAATCAAATATGGACCAAGAACAAGAAAATCTCCCGATTCTACCCAACAAAACGGTGATCTACAAGGTCTTCCGTACAAAGCTTCGTAGGGTGCCATCTTTATACTTGCTTTTAAAAGTTAAAAAAAATCAAGTTCAGGGTATTGACAGTTTTTAAAAGTTAAAATAAATCAAGTTTTAAAACAATTTTCTTAACTAATTCTTTTTAAAAAATAAATGTTTTTATTTAAATTTTGGGTTAGTTAAAGGTTATAAAATAAATTATTTTAAATTAATTAAGTTTGAGTTATTTTATTGTATGTCCTTTATTTTATTTTATTCTTAAGTTTATTTAAGTGAACTTAAATAGTGTAATTAAGTAGTTGATTTAAGAAGGTGAAATGTTTTTAACTATTAATTAACTTAAAGGTCTTAAGTTATTTCATAGGTTATTAATAAATTAATTCCAAAAGTTTATTAAATAAAACTTAAATCATAGTTAAGTAAAATGATTAAGATAAATGGGTTTATACTTTTAATTAATTACGGTCTTAAGTAATTATAAATGATAATTAATTAATTCCATGATATGAATTAAGATAAAGGTCTTAAGTTATTTCATAGGTTAATCTGTAATATTCTATGATATAAAATGCTTTGGATTGAGCTGTTGATAAATGTGAGTTATTTATCTGTGATGAAATTACTGTGTGAATATGATATTCTGAATTGAATTAAATTTTTTTACTTAAACAACTTGGCCTTAAAAGAAATGGCGTTTGGATTTCAATGAAACCGGGATCAGATATCAAATTGTTATCCGAAAACCACATCAATCTAAATTAAGTGATAGGTCGTGAAATCTCAAGTGAAGATCGAGAATAAGATTCAGAGTGCAAGGGCTATTTGTCGTTAAATCTGAGGGTGATTCCAAAACGAGTGTAACGGAGAAAGTGCCTTCGGTTTCGTTCGGACCCGGAACGGACTTGTATGGACGAATGCTATCAAACCATCGTCAATGGAGGACGATGAGTATTCCAAGATATGTGTTCTAAAAAGGAAATCGCAGCCTCAAGCCTCATCAACCGAGAATGGCTAAACCAGGGAAGGTGCAGCAAGGCTAAGTGGGTAGCACCTGAGTAGAATAAGATTTTCCCCTGTCTAGAGGTCCCTTTTATTCGGCTGTGTGGGCAATTGTTGGCAACAACCGCCGGGTTGTCTTATTCAGACTATCCACTGAGGGGTAGCATTGGTCTTGTATTGCAGGGGATCAAGTGGATCCTTGTTACCCTGATCTAGACCAGGTACTGTGACGGGAGGTACCTCGGTAGCCCTGCCATTATATGGAATCCAATCTCCAATAAGCACCTGTACGGTTTCGATTGTGCCCAACTATGTTGGAATGTGAGATGTAAGCATTCTAGCTATTTCCTATTTTATACTGAAAACCCTAGACACTTCTATAATATAACAGGATTTCCTATCAAATGTTTTGGTTATCTTAAGGGAAAAACTTGTCCGTGTTTATTTACAGAGGGTCTTACGAGATACCTTTGATTTCAAAATGATTTTTCAAGTTAAACAACTTAACCGTTTACTCACACCAGACCCATGTCTGATCCATAGTTTATTTTCTGTTTTTCTTAAACTCTTGGATACTCAAAATTTTATGAGTAGCCAATTGATCAGGTTGGCTTGACGAATTTGGAAAGGCTTGGAGCAAGAGACTTGGCCTATCTATATATCTATTCCGCTGTGTTAGTATCATCTGTTTTACATTTTGGGATGTAATGAATAGGAAGGTCATCACGACTGTCTAATGTAATGTTGTAACTGAATGACTCTGATGTGTGATGACTACTGTAATATCTATGTGATGTAATATATTTTTCTGTTCTGCTATGAGATTTTGATATTCTTAAGTTCTTTCTTTCTATCTATTTCTTTCCTACCTATTCCTTTCTAATTACGATACATCTTTCTTTGGAATGAAAGGCGGGTCGTCACATTGACAAGGATGCAGAGTTTTGCTTCTTACTAAACCAAGAAACCCGAGAATGTCCTAGAAAGTGACAAGTTCCACTTGTACTATTTCGGTCTGATATACAACCAGCGTAATCAGCATCATAGTATGAAATTAAATCAAATACATCATTTTTAGGATAAAATAAACCATAATCTAAATTATGTTTTACAAATCTTAATTCTCTTAACCGCTTTTAAGTGAGTTTTCTTAGGTTGAGATTGATATCTTGCACAGAGACAGACACTATGCATGATGTCAGGACAACTTTCTGTTATATAAAGCAGTGAACCAATCATTCCCCTATATAATTTTTGATTAACATCTTTTGATTTATCTTCTTTTCTTAAAGTTACATTAGTTGTCATTGAAGTTGGTTTCCCACCAGAAGTGATTAATCCAAATTTATTAATTAAATCTTTAGCATATTTTTCTTGACTAGTGAAAATTCCTTTATCTAATTGTTTGATTTGAGGTCCTAAGAAGAAACTTAGTTCTCCCATATGACTCATTTCAAATTCTTTAGTCATTATATCTGAAAATTCTTTATTTATTATGTTATTATTTGATCCAAATATTATATCATCTACATATATTTGTATTAATTGAATATCATTTTTGTTTCTTTTAATAAAAAGATTTATATCTATTTTACCAATTTCAAAACCTGATTGTAGCAAATAAGATCTTAGTCTTTCATACCAGGCTCTAGGAGCTTGTTTCAGACCATATAAAGCCTTCTTTAATTTATATACATAAATTGTGAATTTATTATCTTCAAAAAGTGGAGGTTGTTCTACATAAACATCTTCTTTTACAAAACCATTTAGAAAAGCACTTTTAACATCCATTTGATACAACTTGAAATTATTGCAGTTTGCTAAAGCAAGTAGAATTCTGATAGCTTCTAGTCTTGCTACGGGTGCAAAGGTTTCGTCATAATCAATTCCTTCTTCTTGATGATAACCTTGCGCGACTAAACGAGATTTATTTCTCACGACCTCACCAAGTTCATTCATTTTATTTTTATAAACCCATTTTGTTCCAATTATACTTTTATCCTCAGGTCTAGGAACAAGTTCCCAAACATCATTTCTGGTAAACTGATTCAATTGTGCTTGCATAGCAAGAATCCATGAATCGTCAGATGATGCTTCCTTTAGATTTTTAGGTTCAATAGTTGATATAAAAGCTACATTACTCATACTATTTAGTTGATTTCTTGTTTTAACTATAGATTCAATATTTACTAGTATATTTTCTACAGGATGATCTTTTAATAGCCTAATTCTTTTATTAGGTTGAATGATTTCACAATTAGTTTCATTAGTTTCATTATTTAAAGTTACAAAATCTTCTTTATCTTCTATTTGTATAGTATCTTCAAAATTTTCATCAAAAGATACATGCATTGTTTCTTTAATAGTGTTAGTTCTCAAACTATAAACTCCAAATGCTTTACTTCTATTAGAATATCCGATGAAGATACCATTATCGGATTTAGGTTCATATTTATCTAAATTATCTTTTGTATTAAGAATAAAAAACTTACTACCAAAAACTTTAAAATAAGTTACTATGGGTTTCTTATTGTAAAGTAATTCATATGGCATTTTATTAGTTAATGGTCTAATTATAATCCAATTTAATATATAACACCCTGTAGTGATTGCTTCTGCCCAAAAAAATTTAGGTAAGCTATTATCAGAAAGCATTGTCTAGCACACTCTTGAATCGTTCTATTCTTACGTTCTACCACTCCGTTTTGTTGTGGAGTTCTTGGAAAAAAGAAACGATGAGTAATTCCTTTTTTATTACAAGAATTCTCAAAATTTTCATTTTCAAATTCTCAACCGTGATCGCTACGTGTAGTTTTTATTTTTAAAGAAAGTTGATTTTGAATCTTTTAGCAAAATTCTTAAATAATTCAAAAGCATTACTTTTAAGTTTAAGAAAAATTGACATGTATATCTAGAATAATCATCTGCAGTTACAAAAACATATTTATTGTGATTAATTGATTGAACTTGAGATGGACCAAATAAATCTAAATGAAGTAATTATGGAGGTTTAGAAGTAGAAATCATATCTGTTAATTTAAATGAACTTTTCTTAAGTTTTCCTAATTGGCAAGCATCACATATACTATCTACTTTAAAGTTTAACTTGGGAAGACCTCTAACTAAGTTAAGTTTTGATAACCTAGATAATAGTTTGAAATTCAAATGACCAAATCTTTTATGCCAAATCCAAAGGTCATCTTTATTAGCCAAAAGACATAAGTTATCATTTGTAACTTTCATACTAAGGATGTAAATGTTTTTCTTCCTAATTCTTTCAAAGATAATATTTGACTTATTATCTTTGATGTGACACTTATCTTTTCCAAATTTAATTTTAGATCTTTTATCACATAATTGACTTATACTAAGCAAATTATGTTTTAAATTCCTAACTAGCAAAATATCAGAAATAAGAGGAGTTTTAGAATTAAAGACATTGCCGATGCCAATCACATATCCTTTTGATTTATCTCCAAAGTTGACCAATCCACCATCTTGATATATAATGTCATTGAGTATCTCATGATTTCAAATCATATGCCTTGAACAACCACTATCAAGTATCCATTTATCTTTCTCAATTCGCATAGTTTATCCATTGGTTGTTGATTCTCCAAAAGCCATGTAACATGTCTGTTCCTGCATAACAAACCAATTCGGTAGATAACTTGATTTTTCATAAAAACTATATGCATACTTATGACACTTTGATGAAATGCATAAATTCAAACTAGTGTTAACAAAACTTCTTAAAAATGCCATTTTTAACTTTCAAGTTTCAGATTATGAAAACTATGAAAACCTATGCTCTGATACCAATTGAAAGGGACAGCGGATTAAGGATCTTAAGGCTAATTTAACACTAGAGGGGGTGAATAGTGTATAATGAATTCTAAGACTTATATGAACTAAATTGGAATTATGACACAAAAAAATGCAGAACTTAATCAAAGAACAATCACAGAATCAAACACAGATGTAGAAAGTAAATAAAAAGTAGTAAAGGGAAAAACATACAAGATTTTATACTGGTTCAGAGGTATCCTACATCCAGTCCTATACCAAGGAAAACCGCCTCATACAGATTTTTATTAAACCATTGTCGAGATTACACTCCTCAATTTATAAAGACCTTGAGGTACCCTCTTGTCTCACGAGTCTGGGGCAAACTCTCTTGATTTACAGGCCAAAAATTACCCAATTGATTTCCAGGCACAACCACACCTTATAGAGAGACTCGATAAACTTTTGATTACAAATTGATCCTATAATTCTGAATAGCACTTTGATCTTCGAGAGAGGACAGAGAATCAAACAAGAATGAAATTCTAATTTGATTACTTGAGAATTTGGCAGAATTTCGGCATGATCTTAAAAATACGATAATTATAGAACATGGATTAGTGGAGAAGAAGAAGTGAAGAAAAAATAAGAATTATACATCAAAAATTCGTTTGATAAGGATTTTTATAGAGTATCAGCTGTCACAACCATTCGTGAAGAGATTTAAATGAGTAGACACTTCTTTTGAAAATTGAAACTTTTGAATTCAACGGACAACATGTCGACATGGGGTATCCCATTATGTCGACATCCCCTTGTTAAAAATAATGTAAAATTTGTTTTTAAAATGACATTGAAACGAAAACAAGATGAAATGATTCTGGAGTAAAATAAAATAATTTTACTATGTTTTAAAACACAAAAACAAAGAATATTTTACGGCTAAAACATCTTTTTGAAAATCATTTGAAAAGATAGTTTTAAGACTAAAGCATTTTGAAAAGCAGTTTTGAAAATCGTTTTGAAAAATCATTTTGAAGTAGTTTTACACGCTTCTTCCTGCTGAATATCTCATCACATCAGGACTCGAGAACTTGTACAAAACCAGGATGTTCGTGGGTTTGTAAGCCACTTGTGGTAGGTTTGTAAGCTACATGTCGTGGATTTGTAAGCCACTAAGAAGGTAGAAATGGGTTCCATCCCAAATGAAATTCGAAATGAAGATTTTCATACTATTATGAAGTTTTAACAAAAACTCGACACATATCTTGAAATCTTGATCTTGATACTCATGAGTCTTCAAACTTGGTTTCTTCATTCTTGATCTTTATGTTGTACAACCTTCAATAATCGGTACATGCCTTATACGTATCCTGCATAATATTATTCATATATATCTAGACAATAGTGTTAGTATATAAGTTATAATAAAATAAGTTACAAAGGTTGTTGTCATCAAAACCACTATCTCCAGTTCCTAACACAGAATTCCTATGATCATTCTTTTTGAAGTTGTTCATCTTTCTGTATTTCAGAAACTTCCAAAAATTCTTTGTCATGAAATTTATTTCTTCTTCATCATCACTTCCCGTGTCTGATCCATCTGTTAATGCATTGAACGCAATTGACTTCTTTTTGAATGCCTTGTTATCTCTTCTCCCTTGCATTTGTACTTCGAACGACATTAGATTTCCAATCAATTCTTCAATCTTTAAAGTACTTATATCATTTGCTTCTTCGATTGCAAGAGTTTTCTGATCCCATTCAGGAGTAAGACAATTTAGAATTTTTCTGACTTGATCTTCTTCAGAAAAACTTTTTACCAATGATATCAGAGAATGCATATTATCCTGAAATCTACTATACATATCTGAAATGGACTCATTAGAATTCATTTTGAATAATTGAAACTGATTTGTGAGTATGGATATTTTGGTCAGTTTTGAAGTGTACTATGGCTTATGTAATATGGATATACAATGATGTTGAGTATAGTGATTGTAACGACCCTTATTTTTACGGATCGAGGAATCGTAGAACTGTTGTTATTAGTTTGTTAGTGTTGTTAAGTCATTTAGAATTTAAGTTGTTTGGAGCTTAAGTCATCCAGGGTTGGGTCGAGGTGTAGCATGAGTCGGTGGAGCGACTTAGGAGTTGGAGCGACTCATAGGGGTGACCGACTTATAGGAATGAGCGACTTAAGAGATTGGCCGGTTTAAAATAGTGAACGACCTATAGGATTTGACCGACTTAAGGTTTGAGACGACTTAGGGGATAACGATTTAAGGGGTAGCGACTTAAGGAAGTTAGGATGTGTTGAGGCTTAAGTCGTATGATTAAGGAGGGTAAGTCGTTCGAACGACTTAAGGGTGATGGCTTAGGTTGTTGAAGTTTAGGTCGTGAGACCCTGTGGTTGTAGTTAGGTCGTGGACGAGATAAGGCTTAGGTCGTAGGTCGCATGAAGGCAAGGGTGTTAGGTCGCTGGGTTGCTAAGCCATGTGTGTTGTTGAGTCGTAAGTCGTTGAGTCGTCCCCTGTGTTGAGTGTTGAGTCGTTGAGTCGACCAAACGACTTAGGACTTAGGTAGAAATGCGGCAGTGTGTTGAGTCGTTAGGCCGTGTTTGTGATAGGTCGCGTGTGTGTTAAGCCGTGTTTGTGTTAGGTCACATAGAGGCTTGAGTCGTAGGTCGTGGGGATTGATGAGTCGTAGGTCGTGGGCCTTGATGAGTCGTGAACGACTCATAGGGGTGAACGACTTAAGGATTTCAGCCTATAAATAGAAGTGCCTATCTCACTTTTTGGGATCCGGATTTTGAAGCGACGAAGTGCTGCTATTTTGAGAGCTTGACTACAACACTTCTTCACTTCTTTTCTCCACTCTAATCTAGTGCTTCCTTCCATCCATCTAAATCGAAGATCCAAGAGCCAAAGTTGAAGATCTCCATCCATCGAAGAGAGATTTTATCGTTTGAGGGGAAATCTTGTCGGATCGAGCTAGATCCTTCGCTGTCCAGATCTGGAGTTAGTTGCTTTTGAAGTGTTTAGGTGATTCGGTGAGTGGTGGTTATCTCTCACACGGACCCAAAGGAGTATATTGGATCGATGGCTTGTTTGTGTGTTAAAGATAGTGATTTCATGCATTTTTCTTAAGTCTGCATGTAGATCCATTGTTCATAGAGTTTTGATATCCATTTTACTACATATTAACCTATGCTAGTTCATTCATCAAGATATTAGAATTCATGCTTGTTAGATTTGGACTCTTTATTTACGAAATTGCCATTATTGTTATAACTGTTTACTTAGATCTTGTTTGAATGATTGATCACTTGGATTAATGATTGATTTGATTGACTGGTAGAAGTTAGTTGAATTATGGATTTGATTTGGACAAGTTGGTCGAAGATGATTCAAAAGCTAGGTGGAAAGGCTCTTGAATAAGGAAAGCTGCTCGTGGCATATGAAGCAGATGAGAAAGCTCATATGGATAGATTTGATCATGATATTGAGATAGGACTTTGCTATGATGCAATGAGGCAAAGCATGATATTGAGATGGGACTTTGCTATGATGCGATGAGGCAAAGCATGATATTGAGATGGGACTTTGCTATGATGCGATGAGGCAAAGCATGATATTGAGATGGGACTTTGCTATGATGCGATGAAGCAAAGCATGATGTGAGATAGCCTTGGTTTAATCCAGAAGGGATCATCCCAAGCATGTTGATAACTCGGTGAAATGGTTCGAGTTTGTTGATAATGGTTGGCTTGAGAGGCGCTTGAGCTAGTATGGAAATAGTCGTCGAGGAGGATGACTAGAAGGCTGAGATCTCATCGTTGTTGAAGGTTCTAGCATGCTCAAAACAAGAGTACGTTGGGCAGATTCGATAGTCCCAAGACGAATAGTTGATGGTCTAGTACTCTGGGCAGATTCGATAGTCCTAGGCACGGGTCACGACGACGTGCGGAGTTATGTCTAGAACCGGGGTTACCATTAGCCCTTGACGGATGGATGAAATAATGAGCCGGTCATTCAATTAACGGTGATATCGAAGCAATGATAACAGTGATAGCCAGAGTCATGGATGTTTGGATGCTTTGGATGTATCGTCACTCGGTCTCAAGAGCGATGTTTTGTGGGTGCTTATCTGATCTTGGTTTAGGCCTTGGGGGTTTGTGCTTGGAAAACATCGACCTTGACCCGAGTGATAATTGCTTTACTTTAATTGTCTGTTTTGCTATGTTGTTTCTGCTTAGTGGGTCTGGGGGCTATCACTGTAGAAAGAGGTGGAGTGGGATGGTTGGGTTCCTATTCCTTTTTACCCTTTATGCTCTTTTGGTATGTTTGATAGTTGATTTACCGCTCACTAGGACTTTTGTCTGACTCAAGGTTTTATGTTCAACTCTTATTACCTTGGGTTGTTCATCCGTTTTGGGATGGGCAGACTAGGTAACAGGTAACAGGTGTTGTTCTTAGTGACCAACGCTGTTGATGACGAAGACGAGCTGGAGGCTTTTGCTTATTGTTTTCTTACTATATGTACTGGATGTTCCGCTGTTGTATGATTCTCTGAGCGATATGTAGTGAGGCTTGCTGTATTGACTTTTCAGATTATTGTACCAAACTATTATGAGTTTATATGATGATATTCTGTTCTATGGAGCTTCACTATGTATACTTTTCTATTGTATTTTATCCATGCGCTGTGAGTAATACGATAGATCTTATTGTTTTACCTTACCTTGACGATTGTCCATGGCTGCCTGGCACTCTTTACAGCGCACTATTTCCTTGTTTGGTGCTGGAGTCATGGGCGGTCGTCACGGTGATGATAGTTATACGATAAAGAATGCAGAATATAAAAGAAATAAAGTAAAATGACACCAGAAAATTTTATACTGGTTCGAAGCACCGTCCTACGTCCAGTCCCAGACTCCTGAAATTTCACTAAAACAATCACCCTCACTTAACCTGGAGGAACAGGTCTATACACCCCTGAGCAGCCGAACGTGGACCTGAGCAGCAGAACAGGATTTCGTCTCAACAGCCGAAGAGGACTTCACTCGCCTGAGCAGCAGAACAGGACTTTAACAAATACAGAAAATAGTTTTGACTTTTGTGTGTTCTGATAACACGTATTTGTCACTTGTAGTACACCTTTCCTATAATCTTCTCCTCGAGTATAAATATATATATTTGAAGTATATGAAGAATAGAAAGGTATAGTATTACTTTAATGCAGAATAATTGAAAGTATGATAGCAAATAGATTCCAGAAAGTTAGATCAGAGAGATAAGAAAATTCAATTGTGATTAAGTGATTTGGAATCAAGTTGAAGTTTGTATTTATAAAGATTAGAAAGCAGCGACTATTGGTGAAGAGTTTCGATTGAATTATTGCGTCCAATCTTTTCATAGAAGTTCGTATCTCTTCACAAAAAGACGTGTCTTTTCGAGAAGTGGTTATTATATAAATTTAGTCAACTGAGCCTCTGGGTCAGTCAACTGAATATTCAAATTATTATTTTTCAATTTAAATCCGTATGTCTATGTATCTATGCATGTTGCACATAATTTCCAGTGCTAGTTGACTGGACCTCTGGGTCAGTCGACTGACCTGGTTAAATTTGTGCAATATGCACAGTTCACATAGGTATATTAATTTCTATAACTTTAAAACACTTTTATTTTTAATTGTATGCTTATATATGTATAAAATATTTGGGAAATATAATGATTAAATATATAAGCTAATATTTACATAATCGAGGAGAGATTTTAGCAATATTGACCTAAGACTTAAAAACAAAATACTATAGTTAATGCACCGGTTTTAAAGTCTCGTCTCCTTGTCTCTTTTTGTCATGGCTGTCGTCAAATATGTATGTCGTAGTGATAGCTTCGTGTCATGAATCAAAACCAAGTCTCAACATTCTCCCCTTTTTTGATTGATGACAACCTGTAAATAGATATAGATTTTGACTGTATATATATACACATATATATAACATAAATACTTACTCCCCTTGAATTTTTGACGCTCTATATCCTACATTCTTAATGTTAGCAATAACATTTTTTTCTTCCCCTTTTTGATTGATGACAACCTGTAAATAGATATAGATTTCGACTATATATATATATAACATAAATACTTACTCCCGTTGAATTTTTGACACTCTATATCCTACATTTTTAATGTTAGCAATAATATTTCTCCCCCTTTGTCATCGAAAAAAAGGAATAAAGAACATGAACAATATAGAACAAAATAACTACTACTTATAATGTAAGGTATCAGAAAAAAATTAACATTTAAAGCATGCGATACCCAAGGTTTTTATAATTTCCTAATTTTTAGGAAACCATACCCATTTAGTCATTATTAACTGCCATAGCAAACTAATCATTAATGCATTTTTCTCTATTTTTCCAATTAACAGAAACCCAAATACTTAGATAATTTTTAATCATATTTCCCGTCAATGATCTTGTACTTCTAGAGAAATTATAAACATTACTGGTCATAACAGTATTTGAATTTCTATAAAAATTGGATTTCGACTTTACTCGAAATATAGTAGTGGCACTAACATTTTTACTATACATAAAAGCGTATCTAGTGCTATTTCTATAATTAGTTTTATTATATCCTAAACCACTTTTGTCATGTAAAGGTCTAGAACTAGATAAAATCATATTTAAATTTTTTTTGACCTTTATTAAATTTTGTGACTACAGTATTAAGTTTATCAAATTTAGCTTTAAAGTCATAATTATTATTTTCAAAGGAAACATTACTGTTTTTCAAAATATCAATTTGCTTGTTTAATTCAGAATTTTCCTTTTTTAACGTACAGATCTCATTTTCGAGAAGAAAAATTCGAGATTCCGAATTATCTAAAGATGATTGTAATAAATCATTTTGTCTTTTCAAATCAAAATTTTCTTTTGAAAATTTCTCTCTCTCTCTCTCTTTTTCAAATATGGTGTTTTGTTCATCTAGAGAATCTTTAATAGTTATAAAATTATTCTTTAAAACACCAAGTTGATTTTCTAAATCTAACTTCTCATTTTTCAATTTCTCATTTTCACGTTCTACAGATTTCATCTTTTCAAAAACAATAAAATTAAGCTTTGAAATCTTATCACTAATACTAACTAATTCATTATTATCTTTTACTGAAATTTGGTATCAGAGCAAGGTCATCATATAACCGTAACATAGTTATTTGATAATCTAATAACCTGGAATTCTATCGATCGTCACAACATCATAGAATAATGGCTAGAAACGATCTAATCGAATTTTCTTATCTCTCTGATCTAACTTTCTGGAATTTATTTGCTATCACACTTTCAATTATTCTACATTAAAGCAATACTATATGTTTCTATTCTTCATATACTTCAAATATATATATATATATATATATATATACAAGAGGAGAAGATTATAGGAAGGGTGTACTACAAGTGACAAATCCGTGTTATCAGAACACATAATAGTCAAAACTATTTTCTGTATTTGTTGAAGTCCTGTTCTGCTGCTCGAACGAGTGAAGTCCTCTTCGGCTGTTAAGGCGAAATCCTATTTTGCTGCTTAGGTCCCTGCTCGGCTGCTCAGGGGTGTATAGACCTGTTCCTCCGGGTTAAGTGAGGGTTGTTGTTTTAGTGATCCAGAAGGAGTCTGGGACTGGATGTAGGATGGTGTTCCGAACTAGTATAAAAATTCTTAGTGTCATTTTACTTTACTCCTTTTTTATTCCGCATTATTTACCGTATAACTATCATCACTATACTCAGTATCATTGTATATCCATATTACACGATCCATAGTACACTTTCATTTGGTATCAAAGCTTGGACATCATATAACCATAACACAGTTATCTGATAATCTAATAATATGGACACTAACACTAGCACTAGCACCAGCATTAACACTAGCTTCATTGAAGGACAATCCCCTGCACGTCCTCCACTATTTAATGGCATGAATTATTGCTATTGGGCCACACGAATGAGAATATATATGCAAGCAAATGGTTTTGATTCATGGAATATAACTCAGATGGAATATACTATTCCTACCGAGGAATATTCTACTTGGTCTAATACACAGAAACTAGATGCTACAGCTAATGCAAAAGCCATGAATATGTTGTTTTGTGTCTTAGATAAAAGTGAATTTAACCATGTTAGCATGTGCAATACTGCATATGAAATATGGCGTACACTCAAAGTTACACACGAAGGAACCAACAAGGTTAAACAAAGCAAAATATCCATGCTCAAAAGTCAGTTTCAAAACTTTAGAATGAAAGAAAATGAATCTATAAATGACATATACTCAAGATTTCAGGATGTCTATCATTCATTAGTAGGACTAGGAGAAAAATATTCTGACTTTGATATTGTATCCAAAATCCTTAACTCTCTAACGGTTAACTCTTTAACGGAAGAATGGGAAAGAAAAGTTCTTACTATTGAAGAAGCGAACGATATCTCCAAAATAACCCCAGAAGAGTTAATAGGAAATCTACTGTCTTATGAAGTGAATTTGCAGGCTAAAAGAGTTCATGCTCATGATAAAAAGAATATAGCATTCCATGCGGAATAAGAAGAATCAGATTCAGACAAAGACAACCTAGCCTTTATTGCCAAGAACTTCAAGAAATTCTTGAAATATAGAAAAGGAAACAGAAATAATGGCAAGAGAAGTTCAAACAGCAATAAACCACCATCTTTATAGGTTATGGGGTGCTTTAACTGTCACAAAAATGGGCATATACAGAAGGACTGTCCAGATCAAAAGAAAGAATATCAAAATAAAAGGAAGGACAAATTCAAAAGAAAAGCCTTTTCAGTCACATGGGCTGATTCAGATTCCTCCTCTTCTTCTTTTGGAAGCGAAAGTGACAACGATAATAAACATGCTAACGTATGCTTTATGGCTAAAACTAATGAGGTTAGTGACTTAACTTTTGATGATATGATAGAAATAAATTCTGAATTATTAGACACTTTAAATGGTCTCAAAAGAAAATATAAAGAGGCTGTAGAAAATCAGAACAAGGCAGAATTCGAAAGAGATATGCTTAAAGACAAGAAGAAAATATTGAAAGAACTTAAAAAAACTCAAGAATCACTTTCAAATATTAATTCTCAACTTATATTATTGAGTCAAAAAATTGAAACTCAAAAAGAAAAGAATGATGATCTTGTTTCTGAAAATCATATTTTAAAAACGAATATTAAAATGGTAGAACTAGAAAATTCAAGTCTAAAGACCAAACCGAAGGTATTACTAAAAATGTTTCAAATTTTAATAAAGGAAGAGAAAATTTATCCAGAATTATTGAGAATTCACAAATAATAAAAATGGTTTAGGATATAAGAAGAAAATCAAGAATTCACTATCTAGTAATTTAAACAAAGTTAAGTATGATAAAATATCCACATCTTCAGAGAGATTAGTTTATAAAACTATAAATATATGGGTACCTAAAACTAATAACAAACTAATAAGGAAAAAGTATATTAGTTCATTTATACAAGATGTCATAATAATAAAAATTATGTTTATAAAAGGGATACTAAACCCACTTGGGTTTGGTTTCATAAGACCTAACTCTTAGGACCCTGTTAAAAAGGTGGGTACCAACGTTATCTCATATTTTTTGTAGGTCCCACTAAAGTAAAGAGGAAAATGGATACTCGACAGTCGATGCTCAAAACACATGACAAGAGACAAAGATATTCTAATAAATATTATATACTCAGATGGAGGTTCTGTCACTTTTGGAGAAAATTCCAAGGGATATATCATCGGCAAAGGCGATGTGAGCAATTACGGATATAGAGCGTCAAAGATTCAGGGAGAGTAAGTATTTATGTCATATATATATACATATATATGCAGTCGAAATCTATATCTGTTTACAGGTTGTCATCAATCAAAAATGGGGAGAATGTTGAGACTTGGTTTTGATTTGTGACACGAAGCTATCACTATGACATACAGATTTGACGGGCTGCCATGACAAAAAGAGACAAGGAGACGAGACTGTAAAACCGGTGCATTAACTATAGTATTTTGTTTTTAAGTCTTAGGTCAATATTGTTAAAATCTCTCCTCGATAACGTACATGTTAGCTTATATATTTAATCATTATATTTTCCAAATATTTTATACATATATAAGCACACAATTAAAAATAAAAGTGTTTTAAAGTTATAGAAATTAATATACCTATGTAAACTATGCATGTTGCACAAATTTAACCAGGTCAGTCGACTGACCTAGAGGTCTAGTCGATTGACATTGGACATTCTGTGCAACATGCACAGATACATAGATATACGAATTTAAATTTAAAAAATACTTTGAATATTCAGTCGACTGACCCAGAAGCTCAGTTGATTGAATTTCTATATAAGCCACTTTGCGAAATGACATGACTTTTTATGAAGAGATACGAACCTCTACGAAAAGATTGGACGGAAGACTTCAATCAAAACTCTTGACCAACAATCGCTACTTTCTAACCTTTATAAATACAAACTTCAACTTAATTCCAAATCACTTAATCACATATACAATGATACTGAGTATAGTGACGATAGGTATACGGTAAATAATGTAGAATATAAAAGCGTTAAAGTAAAATGACACCAGGAATTTTTATACTGGTTCGGAGCATCGTCCTACGTCCAGTCCCAGATCCTTCTGGAATTTCACTAAAACAACAACCCTCAGTTAACCTGGAGGAATAGGTCTATACACCCCTGAGCAGCCGAACAGGGACCTGAGCAGCAGAACAGGATTTCGCCTCAACAGCCGAAGAGGACTTCACTCGCCTGAGCAGTAGAATAGGATATCAACAAATAGAGAAAATAGTTTTGACTTTTGTGTGTTCTGATAATATGGATTTGTCACTTGCAGTACACCCTTCTTATAATCTTCTTCTCGAGTATAAATATATATATACTTGAAGTATATAAAGAATAGAAAGGTATAGTGTTGCTTTAATGCAGAATAATTGAAAGTATGATAGCAAATAGATTCTAGAAAGTTAGATCAGAGAGATAAGAAAATTCAATTGTGATTAAGTGATTTGGAATCAAGTTGAATTTTGTATTTATAAAGGTTATAAAGTATCGACTATTGGTGAAGAGTTTCGATTGAAATATTGAGTCCAATCTTTTCATAGAGGTTCGTATCTCTTCACAAAAAGTCGCATCTTTTCGAAAAGTGGCTATTATAGAAATTCAGTCAACTGAGCCTCTGGGTCAGTCAACTGAATATTCAACTAAATTTAAATTCGTATATCTACGTATCTATGCATGTTGTGCAAAATTTCCAATGTCAGTCGACTGGACCTTTGGGTCAGTCGACTGACCTGGTTAAATTTGTGCAATATGCACAGTTTACATAGGTATATTCATTTCTATAACTTTAAAACACTTTTATTTTTAATTGTATGCATATATATGTATAAAATAATTGGAAAATATAATGATTAAATATATAAGCTAATATGTACATAATCAAGGAGAGATTTTAACAATATTGACCTAAGACTTAAAAAAATACTATAGTTAATGCATCTATTCTAAAGTCTCGTCTCCTTGTCTCTTTTTGTCGTGGAAGTCGTCAAATCTGTATGTCGTAGTGATAGCTTCGTGTCATGAATCAAAACCAAGTCTTAACATGTTTTACTTAGCTTGTTCCTTCATGAGTGACTTGCAAAGTTTTCCATATATCATATGCAAACTTACAAACAGATACCCTATTGAATTTATTCCTATCAAGTGAATTGTAACGATCCAGAATTTACGATTCCGAGAATTCTAGATAATTAAGGAAAAAGAAGAAAATAGATAGAAGAAGAAAAAGAACAAAACACTGATTCTCACATTCGCAGCGGATAAACTATAATATCAAATAATAATTCTTATACAAAGGAAAACTATATCAGTTAATTTACATTTATACATCAGAGTTACAACAATTCACAAACATTGGATAGTTAAGATTAACTTGTCCCAGATAAACTACAATATATCACAGCGGGATACACTCCATACGTTCCTGCTATCCAGCTCGCCTCCTGAGCTCCAGAATGTCGTTCCTTGAAAATCTTTAATACTCGGTCTAACCCGAGCATTACAACAAAGTAACACCCGGGTCGCGCTGGAAACCCGCGTGAGTAAAACCCATATAACAAGAAAATACAAATGCAATATACTTATTTAAAACCCGGGGTAACTCGTTCATCACTATCAGTTCACAACTTACTATTATCAACACTTAATCAATCCCTAAGTACCTTTACTTAGTTTTAAATGGTCCAGTCATTTAAATTATTCCATTCTAGCCTATTGATTTCACATATCAACCTATAAAGAATCATTGTAGGTTACAAATTGAAGTGGGTTCGGGTGTTTACTGATATCCGACCCCGGTCTCTTCGAATTCAATACCCTCTTAACCTAAATTATTCAAGTGAAATATAATTCAACTTTAAATACAGGATGTGACTTTAACACAGCAATCCATCATTGATAGATAACCACATTATCATTGTCAATTCATCATTGATATATAACCACATTATCATTGTCCACTCAAACATATCATATCATAAAACATTTCATATCAGAGATATCAACCAATTCACGGCATTTAACATCATTCAATCATTCCTAAGCAAGATTGATCACTTCCCAAATTAATTTAATTTATCTCTAATTAAATTAATTACTAACTTTAATCACTTAGATTAACTTTACTTATCATTAATTAATTAGATAATTAATTAATCATCTTTTAATTAATCCATCTTAATTATTCACCCTTGACTAATTATCCTTTAATTACAATAAGTAATTTATTCTTAATTAATTACACCAATTAATTTGCCTTCATCCATCACATTAAATAATCCTTTAATTACCCTTATAAAGTAATTAACAATGATTTATTACATTTATCCTTAATTAATTACTCAAATTAATTATCTTATAATCACTTACATTGATTAATTATCCCTTAATTAATCATACTTCATCAATTAACTAATCCTTGATGTATTTACTTAATCTATCAATCCTTTAACTAATTATGCTAAGTAATTAATCCTTAATTACTTAATTAATCTCTAATCACCCATTCATTGATTCTAATTACCAATTAATTAATTTCTATTATTTTATTGGTAATTCTAACCTATTGATTAATTAATCCTTAATTAATTTATCTTTAGTTAAGAACCAATCAATTAAATAATAAATCTTAATTACCAAACCTTAATTAATTAATCACATTAATAAATCAATCCCTTAAATTGATGCACAAATTAATCATCTTCAATACATTAAATAAATAATCCTTTATTTAGTTACATCGTTTGATTCACCCTTGAAAACATTTAGGAATTTAATCTTATTATATAATTACCTCTAAACAAACAATTTTAAAACAAATTAAAACTTTTAAAAATTTGTTATGAACTTGCTAATACTTTATTCAGACCTGACTTATTATCTCTTTTGAAAAACTTATATACTTTGATAAACTTTAAACTTGATTTACTATTTTAACGTCCAAGCATAAAACTTCAGTACAAGTCGAACCAAACTCAACGAAACCCGATACAAACCCCTCTTCATCCCTTTATTCATGCTTCCCCATGACACATCGGATACATGTGCACATGCACAAATCATCGGCGTTACTCCGATCATCAGAACCACCCTGGGCAAGCCAACAATGAGCTCGCCTACTCTTCCGGCCATCCAGATCGACGTTCCTGCCCGCGAAACCAAAAACGAACCAACGGTCAAGCCTATTTCCAAAATCCCATTGGAAAACACCCACCTGCCAACGCCTTCGACCCTCGGCATCCATGCCGTCCAACCCAGTGAAATGCCACAACTCCCTGCTTCAATTTCCACCACACGCGATCTACTCCAAATCTCCAAATATCTCGCAATTTCTTTCATTACCACGTCGAACAGACAGGCGTGCTAAACCCTAGTTCACCGTTGTTCAATCATCACGGCATTCAATAATTTTTTCTATGTATTTTTCCCAAAATCCCCTCCTCACCAGCTTCCTTCAGCATCAATCGCGTCACTCATCCTTCCCTGGATCACCAAAAAATGACGAAAATTCGAACTCTGATCAACTCGCGATAACTTGACAACCCCAAGCCCAAAAATCTTGAAACTAAAATCAAAAATCACTATTTTATAATACAATTTAGTTCAAGTGATCAAAACTCGAAAAATTGAAAATCAATTTTTCGATTTGAGTTCAATTCTCACTGACCCTTCTTATTACCAGCAAATATTTCTGTTGATTTGCTTAGTAATATTTTTAAAAATCCAATTTTAGTTGTTACCATCATTTATCTTTAAGGATCATTACCTAAAATTTAACATATGTTGAGGAATTGAGTTGATTTAGATTTTGCATGACCAGTTTTTTTTTACAGACTTATATACATAAGCATTCACACAAGCATGCACAGAAAACATGTTTATATACACATAAACACATAAATTTATTCATGCAGTTATTCACTTCAACAATTACATAATAGATTAAAATAAATGATTGTTTACTTACATGTTGCTTAAGAACAGAGGAAGCCGGAAATTTGATCTCCTAATTGAAATTGAAATTTTGTTTTGCTTGATCAAATCCGGATTTGTTCTAATCTGAGTTGAATCTTAATTATGTTGAGCTTCATCTATTAGATTGCAAAGGCTTGAGGTAGTTTCGAATTTAATTTCTTCTCTGGTTTACTACAGGATTTTGATTTCTCTGTTTGATTTTGTTCTGGTTTCATTCATTTTTTTCTTATTTTAGAGAATCAACTGATCCAAGAAAATGAAAAAGGAATACGGAGATGTTTATATAACTTAGTTTTCTTATTAATTAATTATTTTGAAAAATAAAAAGAGGTTAAAGACACTTGTTAAAATCAACTTATATTTGTTTACACTTGTAATTAGATGAATTCCTAAGCTTACATTTGTTAAATTGTATATATTTATCTTACACTTGTAATTTTGCAAATTAAAATGTCCTTAATTGATTTAAGTATTATATTAACATATGTTTAAATGTTTTATATTTGAAATACATATATAATTCCAAACTATTTTTATTTATATATAAAGCTTCAAAAGGAAATATATAATTCTTTTATTTAATTCTTATTTTAACTATTATACTTTTTAGATAATAAATATTTATACATATAATTCATATTATATACATTTCCTTATATATATTTATATTAAAATTTGAAAACAAATTTTATTAATTCCAAAATATAGAGTTTTAATTCCAATTTATTCTTAAGATATTTTCAACTGAATTTCAAATCCAAATTCTATTTTAAAAAAAAAATCTATTTTTATAAATATATAACAAATTAATACTTATTTCCTTAGGAAAAAAATACATTTTAGATCATTATATAAAAAAATTATTACATTATTTATTTGCCTAAAATACTAGGATATCACATTCCTCCCCCCTTAGAATCTTTTCGTTCTCGAAAAGGAACGAAGCCAGAATTATAAAAATGCTTATTATTAGAGAAAATTATTCTTTTGATCACTTTAAAATACCTTTAAAATCTAAGTGATAGTATAAAATATTTTTTTTGCAACTCGATGTCTCAACCAGTCCATCCTTGTTCTCACAGAAATTCGGTTATCGTTGATCAGGCGTACGACTGAAAATCTATAAGTACTTAGCGAACCCATTTTCAACATCTAGTGAAAGTACTTGGAAAATAATTTTTATTGAAAATACAGAAAACATTTTTGAAAATAGAGGAAATATCTTTGGTGAGAATGCTCTGGAAATCATCACCCCCATCCATGGTCGTAGTTACATCCTGGGTTACGTTGCCATTGCAGCAAAAGTCCATGTAACTGTAGGCACTCCATGCCGCTCGATTACGCCATGGAACCCGCCACAGATCGCAGTTACATTCCAAGGTACGTTGCCATCATAGCAAAAGTCCGTGTAATTGTAGGCATCGGCGCCCTCGATTTTCGTTGTCAAATGAAACTTCAACACTCCTACATAGGTCGCAGACTACATCAGTCAAATCCCAATGTAGCCTTAGGCTCTCACGGCCTCTCGGCTTTCGCTATGTCACCATAGGTCGCAGTCTACCGATGTAAAATTAAACGTAGATTGTTGGCACTCAGCAGCACACACGACTTTCGCTATGGTCTGCAGTTGACCATAGTGACATCGAGTTACACTATCATCACAGCATAACCCAAATGTCCCTGTAGGCATCAGCGCCCTCGACTTTCGCTACACGGTACACAAAATTCTTAGGAACTTCAATTTGTCTAGACTTCCTCACAGGATCAACTTTAGAACCCCCCCCTTAGGGTTCAACGCAGCACCACCCTGTGGCACTCCTGAGAAGTTCATTTCAAGGGAGCGCCTTTTTCCCCAAAGACAATCTCAAAACACTTTATACTATACACTTATAGTAGCTTTCAAATCATATCATTTATGATTTTCATCAAAATCTCCTTTAACACAAAATCGATAATTCCCGAACTAGGCTTTCCAACTTTCCAAAAATTGATTTTTCCCAAAAATCAAAAGCCTTTTCCAAATCAATAGGTTCCCAAAACCTTTTTCCCCAAAATCATTCTCATATAATCCTTTATATATATATACATATATATATATATAATCTTGAAAAATCTTTGGATCACTTCATAGTATAAATTCCCTTTTTATACTTCAAATACTCTCAAAATCCCTTTTCTTTTGGAAAAAGATTCAACAAGGGGAGTTTTATCAAATATATAACAAAGATACATAACTTTGTTTATTCCAAATCAAATATTTAAACTTGATTATTCTTTTATAAAGTTATTAACCATATTACTTACTTATATAAAGTAAATTTCTATCATAGAAATATCTGATTCCTATTTTATTTCATCATGTATTTCACAAAATATATCCTTCCATTTCAAAAACCCATTTTACAGTTGTTATCAACAAATTTTCAATATCCATTTCATTCAAACCCGTACGATGTACACATATCATTTGTACGCTATACCAATCTGATCGCTCACTCGATCACACAACTTCCTTTACGAACTAGTATCGTCCACCCGACTTCCTAGTGCGGACTCAAATCTGGTTTCTTGATCAGAAACTGTCATTCTCCTTGCATAGCCATAACTATGATAGAGAATATCCAGAACCAATCAAGAATCCATATGCAGGTTCGCCGTCGAAAATCAAGTGAAAAATCCCAACTCGGATCGACATACTATCTCGAAATTCTGCACTTGAATCTGGATCAAATCATTATGCGAATAGAATAATATACGTACATCCTACGTATTTATCTTCATTGATTATTAGCCAAATCAATTCTCTTTTCCACTCACATTCACTTATGATTTCTATACACTTATACACAATTGCCTCAATTGGATTATCACCTCAATTCTTATCTCAAATGGACGTTTAATCATAAACAGTTTGAACTCTGTCCAGCTTAAATTTTAAAAAATAGCCTGAAAAGTTAAAAATAGATAAGTAGTTGAAAAATAATTATCAGTTTGTAAAATAGCGGTAAAATAGTTAAGTAGTTGTAAAATAGTTGGAAAATAGTCAAATAGTTATAAAATAGTTTAATAACCGCAAAATAGTTGTAAAATAGTAATTAGTTATAAAAAGTTGTAAAATAGTTAACTAGTTCCAAAAGTAGTTATAAAATAATTACAAAATAGTTTGAGGTTTAAAAGAAAGGTTTTATATAGTAAATAGCTTGGAAAAATAGGTTTATATTAAAATAATTTATTTTGAAAATAGTCCAGAGTCAAACTGTTCAATTCTCAATCTCTATTCCCAACAATTCAATTTAAATTTCCACTTTCATTTAAATTGACTCGATTCCAATTTAAATAACTTCAATTTCTATTGAAATTGATTTAATCCCAATTCAAGTTCAATCAACCTCAATTTCTTTCCAAATTCAAATCAAATTCCATTTGAATTTTAAACCTATCCAACTTTAATCACAACTCTAAATTATTCAAATCATCAAATTTCAATTTGAACTAATTTCAAATTAAATTTCACTTTAAATCATCTCGAATTATATAAATTCGAGTTAAATTTCAAATGTTGGTTTAACCTCTTAAGTCAAATGATCCTTTATTTTCAAAGTTTTTAAATACTTAATTCTTAGTCCAAATTTCACATAGTCCAATTTAAATTACCTTTACTTCTTCATAAACTTATTTCTAAGTTCAAATCATAGTTCAAACCCCTTTTTAAACAACTCAATCTTTGAAATTCAATTCATCACCAAATTTAATTTTTGAAACCAATCCTTAACCATTTGAATTTCCAAGTTCCTTTAAACATTCAAAACTTAAGTTCAAAGTGATTTTATCTTCAAAATTCAATTTATTACCCAATTCATCTTAATAATGGATGTATTACCACAATCTATTTCTTCATTCATTTAAACAAATCCAATTCAGAGTTTAAAGATTATTAATAACAAAGGGATGATATCATCTAAATTATTTAAAACATCTATCCATTTTCAATTTCCAAATCTCAAACTCATTTCGAGATCACTTATAACTCCCTCTCAAATCAATCCATTTAACTTTCCTAAGTTAAATCTCAGTTCAACTTGAAATTTTCAAGTCAGGTTGTTTACTCTATACTTATTTAACTTCTCCTGAGTTAAATTTAATTCAGTTTAAACAATCCTGTTAACTTTACCCAATTTGAATTTCCATTTCAAATTTTTAAATTTCTATCAATATTCTTTCTTAGTTATAAGTCCAAAGACTTATATCACTTTGGGTTTTTCACATCGCACTTCAGGAAAATTCAAAACTCAACACCTTAGAGTTTATTTCAATTCATCTTTGATATTATGTATCCACACCTATACATATTTATTTCTTGGTCCTCCCAGCCATGCTTTAAAATTTAAACCACCTTTGGTTTTAATTTTCAAAACAAATTCCTTTAAAATTTTCCAAACATTTCTTATTTTAAAATAAGATCACATTCAAAATAGTCTGAATAATATCATTTTCTTTATCATTTTGAAACAATTTTCAAATTTTGGACCCAGATTTAAAACTTCACAATTTAGATCATCTTCAATTCCAATTTATAAGTCATACTAATCTAAATGTTTTACTTTCCCAAAACATTGCATTTGCTTACTCGTTAACACACATTTTGTTATCAAACACAATAATCATTTATGATAATGACCAAGATTATCATATCTGGAAACCAATTCATTATTATCTTATTCTGAAACTCTTCTTCAAATTCAAGATTTTAATTCGAGTTTGAATCCATTTCAAACTTATCTTTATTTAATTTAAATTTGGTTGTATTACTATTACCACCTATTTAATTCAAATGATTTAACAACCAATTACCCTAATAATATTTATTCAGAAAGAAATATTGCTTTATATATCAAAATATAATCTTATATAAAAATAATTTATTTTGAAAAATCATTTAAAATCTTTATATAAGAAAATAGCAAGTACGCACTCTTATATATATACACTCAACTCATTCTAGGGTATCATTGACCCTATCCTTAATGAGTACACCCACCAGAGCCAAGGTTCTCGCTTAACCTTCTGCTTTGATACCAAATGTAACGATCCGGAATTTTCAGGATTGAAAATTTCGGATCGTTACATGAATAAAACAAAATATTTATGGTTTTGGAATTATTATGCACAATAGTCTTTTGCTCAGCAGTCCACTATGCAAAACTGGTTATGGGTTCAGAATATTCAATTTGTGTGATATTCCAAGTGTCTAATCCTATTGACTGTGAATATATTTTCATTCTACATGCCCAATATGCATAGTTACTACCATTAAAAAGTGGTGGTCTTGAGTAGACCGACCCTCTACAAATGAACTAGTGATAGTGTTAACAGAACAAGTGTTGGTAGCCATTAAAACTTCTCAAAATTCAGATTATGAAAACTTTGAAATCAATGCTCTGATACCAAATGTGAGAAATGCAGCTTACGGATCATAAGGCTGGAATAACACTAGAGGGGGTGAATAGTGTTTTATGGATTTTCTAAATCTTTTTGAAACTTATGTAATTTAATCACCAACAAATGCAATTCATAGACACGGATATAATCACAGAATCAGACACAGATGCAAATACTAAATAAAAGCAATAAAGGAAATAACACACCAGGATTTTATACTAGTTCGAAGTTACCCTACATCCAGTCCCGTACAATCGTACAGATTTCTTATCAAAATAATCTCCCAAATTACACCGTCGGTTTCAAGGCTACGATGTACACCCTCCTGTATTCGAGTCTAGAGAAAACTCTCTTGATTTAACCAAGCTACAAGATCACCTAATTGATTTCTGGGGCTATAATCACACCCAATTGATTTCAAGGCTCAACGGCACCTTTTACTTAACAGTTTGATTTACAAAAGATTTATAACTCTAAATAGCACTGAGATCTTACGGAGAGAGTGGCAGAGAATCAAACAAGAGGTAATCAAGTTTGATTCACTTGGTATTTCGACAAAGTATAGTTTAGGATTCTTTAGAATAAATGTGGAAGATGAAGAGGAGAGAAAATAAATGAAATCTGGTAAAAAAATTCGTTTAGAACTTAGTGATATTTATAGTAGAGCAACAACCATATTTATTTGTAAAAGGATATAACGAATAGACACTTATTTTGAAAATTGAAATTTGAAAATAACGGACACCATGTTGACATGGGGGTTGAGGGATGTCGACATACTCAAGGCAAAATTGATGTTTTGATTTTCCTATTGAAATTGGTTTCTATAATTTGTCGAAACAATATCTAAACTTTGTAAATATATTTGAATATAGTTTAAACATATAAAAGAGTTTAGAAAGTAATTTTTAATATATATAATCTTAATCTAAAGTGATTTAAAATCTAAGTATATAAATATTTTAAAGCTAAATATTTAAAACAAGAGATGGTTTAAAACAAGGAAAATTTTGAAATCAAAATATTAAAAATGATAAAAATAGTTTTGAGGCTAAAATATTAAATCCAAGAGAGATGTCTTTTTGAAAAGAAAGTTTTGAAAACATTTTTTAAAAACAAGAGATATATTTTTGAAAAGCATTTTTATAAAATTAGTTGATATCGAAATAGGACCACTATATGTTCCACTAGATATCGTCGTGGGTTCCATCCTACCAGGGTTCTATCCATTTAATTGGCTCAAAGTGGATTCCATTCCACGAATAAATTTCGAATAAAGATGTAAGTGCTTTCAAGAAGTTTTAACATAATTCTAGACTCAATACTTATCTTGTACTATTGAAATCTTGAACTCTTGATCACTTGATTTCTTGATATCTTTAAACTTTAAATTCATCAGTCTTGTATCTCTATATTGTACAGTCTTCATTCTTGGTACATGCATGTTCATATCCTGCATATACATATATATCTAAACTATAATGTTAGTATTTATATTTTATAACAAGTCCTAAGGTTGTTGTCATCAAAACCATCATCTCAAGGACTAACATCTCAAATATGGAATTTAATGTGAGATGGAATTTTTGTGGATAAGCTTCGGGGCTTATTAGAAATTATTGTTGACTCTAGCATCGAGATTTCTCTTTGCTTTAAGTTTAAGCATATCTTTTTCCATCTTTTCAGCCGTGTCCCTCAAATAAACTTCATCCTTGTGATGATTGCTTCTATCAGGCTTGCACTCTTTGGAGATTGAACTTCCAGACTGATCATGGGTCCTCTCCACTAATCTTCCTTGATGATTTGCCTTAACCTTATTATCCGTTAGTGATTTGGAGGAGAATTCTGTTGCATCAGCCTCTTGGTTTCCATTCCTCTTATGTGGAGTCATAGTAACCTTGTTTTTACCCCTGAGTAAGGAAGCATTTAGGTCTCTTCTAGGAGATTCAACTTCTCCTTTTGTGGTTCTGGTTATTCTTAAAGATCTCTATGCAAGGACCTTTTCTAACAATACCTGCATTATTGCAATTTTTGTGTCAAGTCTATGATTTTAGCTTCACTACCGGTTGGCCTTACTAGCTCTGATTGTAGTCCTGTTTCAATATTTCCTGGATTGAAGTTAGGGGTGACATTGTCATCCAATATCGCTCTTTGTATTTTCTTTTCATTTAGAATGTTAACTCGCTTTGATCTCACCATTTTCTTGGAAAAAAAAGGAATTTGTGTGAATAGTTTATTGAGAAAGTTATAGGAAACCGGAGGTTCGGGCCCTCCTTCTAACCCCAAAATGTTAAACTAAAAATTGATATACTCCCACGATACCATGTATGATGAGCCAGAGTTTGATTTTTTAATACTCTTAATAACACGACTAAGCATGGCTCAGTTAATGTTGGCCAAAAAGTGTTAAAGAATCAAAACTAGGCTTAGCATTCAAGGTCAAGTACAAGATGACATCATTAAAGGATGGTTCCATGATTCCCATGGGCATTTGGAATAAGATAACTGGAGAGCCCATGCCACATGATCAAAGGAGAGAAAGAATAAACTACAAATATGTGTGATAATCGAGATAAGCAATCTCCAAGGTTCAAAGTCCAATGTCCATAGGTTAGTAGGCAAGATGGTGATTATGCATATAAACACTAGTCTACATCGAAACTCATGTGAATTCATATGAAATAAAATTACAACAAGCTTTGGGTCTAAAGAGCTTTGTTATATGCATATCCATGTCTAATAACATTCAAAGTGCATGATCAAGTTAATTGGCATGTCCAAATCTTTGTTCATATGATTCGATTATGATTACAATCAAAATCAAGTTTTGTCCCAATTCGATTTAGGGTTACAAATGTTTGATTTTGAGAGAGAGAAAACAAATGACCGTCCTTTCCTTTGTGCCCCTAGGTCTGTATTTATAGGGCTTGAGAGGTGGGGCATGGCTGCCACGTGCCCATGTAGTTGCTTGACCTTGGACATTAACCATTTTGATGGCGCATGGTGTTATGTTTTATTTAAATGATCTTCGGCATCAAGGTTCATCTCTACGGTGCCTAACATTATGCTTTGTTTTGATAGTCTGTGACATCCCTTTACATATTGGTGAACTAGGACATCATTAAGGCGTGTCATTGATAATAGGCAATAATGATAATAGGCGGCATTGATAATAGGCGACATTGAAGATATACGACATTGCCTGAGGGAACATTAATGAGAAGTGGCATAGAATAAGAGGTGACATTAATAAGACGTTGCATTGGTGATAAGCGGCATAGAATAAAAGGCGACATCAATAAAAAGTGGCATCGTTGATAAGTGACATAGATTCGTTGTGGTATTGATTAAATGCGGCATTCGCCTTCTTTTATTTATAAGGTGTGGTACCCTTTTTCTTCTGCCTTTCGACATGCAATACCAAAGGTAGGTGATACTGAAGAGAGGAAATATTGGAGAATGGCAATATTCTTATATTCAATCTTTGGTTATAATATTGGTTTCATACGATGTCATCTACTGGTGATTTTCAAGATGTTGTTGTATGACATTAGTACTTCTCTAGTGGAATGCAGCATTGATAAAATGCAGCATAGAATTTAATCAGCATTGATGGAGTGTTGCATAGAATCAATGCGGCATTGATTGAGTGTAGCATGGACGACATGCGATGTCATTATAGTTATAGGCTTTTGATATCTTTTCACTTGTTAGTCTTTGACGTAGACTTTCGTACTGATGAGGTGCAACATTCCATACTGCATTGATGATGTATGATATCCTCTAAGGAATAGCATTGCTTGCAGTAGGTTTGACATCAACTATTCTTGTATGAGTGTGCAATGTTCTTAATGGTGCGACAACTTCACCTTCATTGGCTTGATATCGTATGTTGGTAATTGCTTTATGTTCATAAATGTGATAATCCATATCGCCTTTGAATTCGATATTTGCTTCATTTTATCCCTACTGTGAGCTACGTGGATATAGGTAGTAGGGACAACCCCATATAAGAAAATACGGAGAATAATAGCTGAAATTTAGGTAGTAATAGAATTGGAAACTTTAATCCAATGAAAATAATATAGGAGAGGAGTAATATGAATAAGACACAAGTTATCTTAGTCTACTCCATTTTTTCATCGTTCAAGGGTTTAGAAAGGCATCTTTGACAATTGAATGGAATTGGATGGTAATTAATAGACGAGTTGGATATTTTTGTATATAAGGAAAAGCATCTATGGATGAAAATTTTATATATACATTTTTCCTATTTGGATTTGGAACATGTTTGACTCAGAATATTATTAGAATTGACAAGAAAAGTATCGCGAGGGATTTTAAGAGTTTTGAACAAAATTATAAAAATTATTTTGGTTAAATGATAGTATGTTTTGAGTAATAAAGCAATAGATGTTTATGTATATTTTAAAATGAAATAACTATCTCGTAACAGAAAAATCTTTGGAATAGTAAATGTCCAGTCTATTATTTTGGAAGGACAATTAAGTTTTGAACGCTTTATGTTAAAGATCCTATTTTCAAAAGGAGTAAGTCTTTATTGTAGTAAGTCATTAAAAAGGGAAGTTTATCATAGTTCCTTTTTGAAAACCAAGCAATTTTTGAATACTATGAACTAAAAGTCTAACTATTAAAGGAATAAGTCTTTGATGAAGAAAGGTTTAAAAAGAGAATTTATTCTGCTCCTTCTTAGAACTAATGAATATTGAATTCTTGACAAAGGTTTTTAAGTTTATAATTCTAAAGAGGGAGATTTTGAATTGGGTACTTCATGTTTGTGGAATTTTAAGTTTATAGGAAACGGAGTAATAAATGCTAATTTTGAGTTTCATAAAATAATTTTATTTGTATAAAAATAGTTTATTTGAAATTACTATGTATGTAGCTAAAATTCTAGTTTCATAAAGAATAGTGAAAACCAATTTTTTATGGAGTAGATAGGGATCACTATCAAAGTATGAAAAACTAAGGTTTATAGGATTTGAATAAAATTGGAATAGAGCGTACAACCTGATCTGGAAATTTGAAATCAGTCTCAAACCTCTATTTGAAAAAGTTGGCAAAGTGTAAAGATATTTCAGACCTATAATTAGACTGTAAATTCAGTTGCCCTAGATAGCTTAGAAAGTGACTTCCCATGTTTAATTTATTTGGAGCAGAATCCTTGTAATTTCCATCAATTACCATACATCAAAATATGTATAATAGCACATTGTTTGAATCAACAAGGGATGCACCAAAAGGGAAAGAGATGTGTAGGATATGGATTCCCTTTCCATTATTTAAACCGTCCCTTTCAATAGAAGAAAAGAAATAATTCTTTATAAATTCAAACAGAGAAAAAAAATCTCATTTGTGGTTAATTCATGGGAGATTGTAACGGTGGTCCTTTTTAATGATAGCTCTAATAAATTAAAAATGCGTAAATAAACTTTCTAGTTTAGAAATTAGTATACACGTATGACCATGCTTAACGACTAGAAATAAGAATATATAGAAATAGCATAAATTATGACTATATGCATATTAATTAGTAATTAATGGATTAGGATTTATGGACTTTAATTATAAATTTATTGCCCATTAAATTTATAATTAATTAGAGGAAAAAATAAATCTTATGGGGACTGATTAGGAAAACTTAATGTGGTATCTATGGAAGAATTAAATCTAAGTAATGGATAAATTTTGAAACCTGAAGAAGGTTAAAGGGATTAAATAAGGATTAATTGGTGATGTTCCAATTTTGAAAGTAATGATCAGTTGTTATGGATATACTAATTGAAGTAATGGATGGACCACGTATATTAGAAACAAAAGGAAAATTAACGAAAATGGGTGATAATGAAATGATATATTAGAAATACCTATTTTAGTTTAATAAGGAGTGTTAGAACCTTAACATCATTTACTATAGTAGATGATAAAAGACAGCATCCAGCAAAATATTCTTTTAGAGCTTTTGGGTTATAATCACTAGTTGTCTCCCTTAGTTACTGGAAAAGTATAAGATGTGGTATGAGATATATCCCTATTTTATTTCTATGTTGATTTTATGAATGGAATTAAACCACTTGATAAATATATACATGTTAAGAAGAAATATAACTAAGGAAATTTTATGTGGACACTTAACTAGCGATAAATCATAAGTAAGACTAGAAGTTAATGGGGAATTAGGTTAACAACCTAAAGTAAATATCGTTTCAATCCCAGAACTTTGGAATTCTGGGAAAACTAAAATTTTCCACTATTCAACAAAGAGAAAAAATATATAGACATGTAAAGAGAATTTTCTATTGGACAAGAATGGAAAAAACATAGAAAAAAATTATCGTCGGGAGAGAGAGATCCTTTTATTCCCATTTAGGCAATAGGACCGCAGCGTCTCTAGTGCAGATTCATATTAAGAAGGCGGTTCGACTTCATGGAATTTCGGTTTGCATCATTAGAATAGGGACCCCTTGATTGCTAGTGGATTTTGGAGGAGTTTGTTGGTAGCTTTAGGAACTTCATTAAATCTTAGCACCGCTTATCATCGCAAATCAGTGGACAAACTGAAGGAGTCAATGAAAACTTGAAAGATTTGTTGAGAGCTTGCATCATGGACTTTGGAGGACATAAGGAATAGCACTTACCTTTAGTATAATAGTAGTCACCAATATATGATGGATAGGGAACCCTTAAAGCACTTTATGGGAGGCCATACAAATCGTCAAGGGAAACCACCAATAAAATTCTACTCGGACCAAATTTGAATTAAGAGACTTTGGAAAGTAATAGTTGGTTAGGAAGTGTGTGAAGGTCATAAGGTTTGGAAAGTTGGAAAAGTTGGCACCAAGATCTATTCTATTGGACATTTCCCAATATTGGGGAAAATAAGTGAACCTATAAGTTGACAGGAGTCCATGACGTTTTTCACATTTTGCATTTGAAAAAATATCTTCATAGCATAGAAATTGTGGAAGAGCCTAATCAATTAGGCAATATTGAGACAGAGCCAATAGCATCATGTGCCACATCATGTATTGTGGAGCACGGAACTAGGAAGCTCTGCAACAATTGGTCCGAGTACAATAGGGAGAAAGTCTGGTAGAAGGCATGAGGACTTCTCATCCTAAGCTTTTCTATGGTAAACTTTTCTCTCCAAAATTAGGATTTTGGTTGCATCATGATTGCTAGATTGAATGGTAGGAGATGATTGCTACACTTTTTCACAATCACTTTACACTCGTGTAGAAGTTTTTTTTACATATTTAGGGTATTTGCATACATACTTGCATGACATGACTACATACTCATGCTAAGATTGAGCTCATTTATAGCATGTCTGCAGTACATAATCACATTGCACTTTGGTTGAGTAGATGGTTATTTAGATAACTTAGTTCTATAACATGGATATTATTTCGCGTTATGCTATCTGCCCCTTGGAGAGATTTTAGGGACGAAATCCTTTTAAGTGGGGAGAATGTAACATCCCATAAAATCGGTAAGGATTAAATGAGTAAAATTAAATTAAGTAGGCTTTAAAATGGAAATTTTGTAAAATTTGGAATTTGACCATAAAATATATACCTTTGCGTTTGTGGCAAAAGTCTTATCTGTTTCCATATACAATATGCTGAAAACGGAGCTAAAACGAAGAAATTATGGGCATTAGAATTTCTTAGGTTTAAAAACAATTTAATTCAAATTCAAATTCAAATAAATAACTAAATCTGAAATTTGAAAAATAACAGAGATTAGACTTGGTGGCTAAGAAATCGTTAACGTTAGAAATTATCGTCAAAAGTGTAATAAAGGAATTAAATAAAACCAACGGTACAAAAATAATCATGTTCCTAAAATAGATAGAGGGGTCAATCGTCGACTCCAACTGATTGACGTTAGCAGTCGACCGGTGTGTATAGGGCAGTCGACCACTCATGTTAGTTCCGGCTAAGGTTTCCTACCAACGAATGTTCCAAATTTATCCATTTTCAACTTGTTTTCATCATATAGATCTGGTACATTTCAACCTCTATAAATAAGGCCCTAGACCCCTCACTTTTATTCACAAATATTTTAGGAACATCAACGAAGCTCTGTTAATTTATCTCTTTTTGGATACAGAAAACTTCATTAGGATATCATGTAAGAAATATTATATAGCTATCTTTATTTATTATTTAATTTCTAATCCTCTTCTCTACCAAACTATCAGAATCTAATATATATACAAATGCCTTATTATATATATTAATAAGAAGAGATCTGAAGGAGATTATATTGTGCATTTCAAATCCAAAAAAAAGCAAAGCTATGAACCAACTATGAGTGGAAATCTTAACATTTTTATTTCAGTAATTGATTATTATGGATTTGAATATACCTTAGGGATTTTAGGTTTACGAAAATAAAACAAAATAAAACCCCTCAAAACTCCTATAATTCGAAATGTCAATTCTTGCTGAAATTCTTAAGTGTTTACATAAACTGTTGGAATACGTAGTTGTTGTTGTTTTTGGTAATTTCAATCTCTATCCTAATTATTTTTAATTCCAATTTGATTATGAAGTTTCAATTAAGGAATATGGTGTAAATTATGAATTTTTTTGTAGTTTATACTGTTTATTCTATATGAAAATAAGATAAATTTCATCGTTTAATTAATAGGGTTGAATGAAATATGAAACAAGAATTGAAATTTCTAATTTTTTAGATTATTCCAATGATTGGATGTGGTAGATTAAGTTGAAAATTTTATTATGTACAAGTTTACTTATTACAGTTTTTGAATGTTGAATCCTTTGTTAAGGAGGTTGAAATCCTTTGTTATGGATATTGAAAATATGGCATCGTTGATAATATAGAAAAAAGGGATTGTATTATTATTGTTAGAAAGCAATTGACATTTAAATGATAGTTAGGACGTAATCTCCACAAGCATACAAAATAATATTATTGTAGTAGATCCTCCTCTTCTAAAGTGGGATAATTTAGGTCTTTAGTTGTTTAGGCATATTTGCCTAACTCTTATGCTTGAGCCATACTAGTTTTCTTTATCAGTTTTGTTCTATTTTTTGCTGCTAAAGCACTCTTGCTTTACACCTATAAAATTTGTAAAGTGGTGTGGCCACTACAAAACCAGCTTGTCTGTATAAAATGATAGTAATTAATACACACACACACATACATACACATTTATTTATTAAAAATAAATTTGTTGTTGCTCTTGGCCAGAAACAATTTTTTATTTTCTTTTTTGGTTTAATAATATTTTAATTAAATACTTAGTAAATAAGTAAAAAATGTATAGATTAAACAAAAAATATAAAAAAATATTTTTGAAATAATAATATAGTTTATTTTATATAAGAATTTCCAAGAATTTTATAATATTGTGCATAAATGTATTTTATTTATTTAAGTAATTTTAAATAACAATAATTAAAGTATTAATATTTATATATAATAATAAAATACTTTTTATTGCCAAATACTTTTTAAGTATAATTTTTTTAAATTATATATATATTTATGTATTATGATTTTATATTTTATATTCAGCTTTAGTCGATAAAATCATTTAAAATATTATTTCATTCAAAGTTTTTTAATCATGTTGTGAGCATGTAGCATGTGTACTAAATAATAATAATTTTTATTATTGACATGTATGTATAATCACCTAATGTGGCAACATAGTTATATAAAGGTTCGTTATATCGATAACTATCTAAACTAACATATAATATGATGATAAATTAAGAATTAATATATGATAATTAGTAAAGAATGATACCCTCCACCAATGCATAAAGTTGCAAATTTAAACAAAGAATAGTGCTCCTTGAATCGAATCTGAATTTAGGGATTGCCAGCTCCCGATGCAGCTATAACCACCACTGGAAATTGATGGAATTTGATATGTTTTTGTGTTTGGACTTTTTGGCCTTGAATAGGGAGTTGCCGGTCTAAATTTTGCATCAAAGGAAAGTCTCTAAAGTGTAGTACAAATGAGGGTTAATTGGCAATACGTAAAGGAATGATGATGATATGAAAAGTGAACCACCATCCTTATTTCTCTCTTACCATTTCACTCCTTTTTGAACTATTGAAACATCCTCCTACCTACTAACCCATGTCTGGCCTACCCTTGCCAATTCCTGGCCAAAAACAACATGCCCTATATGGTCCTCAAACCAGTCCAAGCCCGAATAAAAATCGTTGCAATTTAAATGTGTACCGATATCATGTATCATTAGTATATTTATAACTATTATAAACACAGTGTTTATTATTATTCAATACATCAAATAAAATTTATAGTATTTCATAAATATTAATTAATTTAATTAATTATAACAATTATAAATTAATTAAATTGAGTGGTAGAAGGAGTATTCAACGTTTCGGTTGTGTGAAACATAGGTGTAAATTTGGTCAGCTATTAATATTGAATAATTCAAGTATTAACGTTCACACTTTACTTGGAGGTGGTGTGATGTTATAGCCAAATTTATCACTTACTAGGTATCGGTAAAAATCTAATTTTACTTTATTAAGTGTTATCGGAGAGTAAAAATTATTTACTCCAATTCTCTTCGTCACTACATCACTATGGACTTATGGAATTAATTGGTGGTCAATTCCAATATTATCCATATTCAAGTATTTATCCAAATACAAAGTCCTTGGTTCAATAATAATGATAATAATTAACCGAATTACTCTGACCATAAATTTTGACTTTGAGTTGACCTCGGTTGGTCGTGATACTAACCTCATATAACCGAGGTGACGAATCTTCTCTTGGATAGTGTTTCACTTCTAATGTTACCACTCGACTCAATTATAGTCATTTGATGGACATCGTGCCACAGTTTGACTACTGTCAAAGCGAAGTTTTCTTATTGGAGATTAACAATACTCTCAAGTCAGTAGAACTGTGTAAATTAATCACATTGATATTTTATATTTGATCTTAGTTGTATTAACCAACAGAAAACTATTGACTTAGTCATTCCATAATTATCTAATTACTATTAATATGTAACCCCTTGGTGACTCCAGTAGTCATGAGTAATACACTATTCAGTATTTGGAGAGCATTACATACTCTTATTTCAACGGATACATTGATATCCAGTCTCGATATATCTTGACTATGAATATTTAAAATGATGTGTTTATTATACTCTGATACAACACTCATGATTACAACCATTTGTAACTGTTATCACAAATACATCATTTATGGCTTTTCTATTAAATATATTTTAAATAAACATTTAGTTATTTAAAACACATTAAATCAAATGTATAACAAAAAGAAAAACGCCTTTATTACGAATAAGAATAGATTACAGAGCTAGTAATTTACAATAAATTATAAAATTGCCCCTAAGGCATACTCCTAACCCTATCAGGTGGGTGGTTGCGTGATTTGGTTGAGTTGTTTTTAGAATGGTGGATTTTTTTGACAGACATATTTTTACTAGGTAAGGGTATTTTGGAAGATGGGTAAACTTAGCAAAAACAAAGGTATAGTGGTTTTCTCTATTTTCGGTCGAGGAGGTAGGGAAGGGGTGCCACTTAACAAATTTACATGTTTAAATAAAATTAGCCTTGTTATGTTTATGATCTGTCAATTTATCTCTTTTTATATACAGAAAACTTCATAAGGATTTCAGGTAAGAGATCCTATATACCTATCTTTGTTTATTATCTAATTTCTAAGCCTCTTCTCTACCAAACTATCAGAATCTAATATATACACAAATGCCTTATTATATATATTAATAAGAAAAGATTTGAAGGAGATTATAATGTGCATTTCAAATCCAAAAAGAAGCAAAGCTAAGAACCAACTATGATTGAAAATTAACTGAGATTAGACTTGGGGGCTAAGAAATCGTTTAAAAATTATCATTAAAAGTATAATAAATGAATTAAATAAAACCAACGGTACAAAAATAATTACGTTCCCAAAATAGGCAGAGGGGTCGATCGCCGACTCCAACCGGTAGATGTTAGCGGTCGACCGGTGTGTATAGGACAGTCGACCACTCCTGTTAGTGCCGGCTAAGGTGTCCTACAACGAATGTTCCAAAGTTGTCCGTTTTTAACATGTTTTCATCATATAGTTCTGGTATGTTTTAACCTCTATAAATAAGACCCTAGACCCCTCACTTTTATTCACAAATATTTTAGGAACATCAACGAAGCTCTGTCAATTTATCTCTTTTTAGATACAGAAAACTTCATTAGGATTTCAGGTAAGTAATCCTATATACCTATCTTTATTTATTATTTAATTTCTGATCTTCTTCTCTACTAAACTATCAGTATCTAATATACATACAAATGCCTTATTATATATTTTAATAAGAAGAGATCTAAAGGAGATTATAATGTGCATTTCAAATCCAAAAAGAAGCAAAACTAAGAACCTACTATGAGTGGAAATCTTAACATTTTTATTTCAGTAATTGATTATTATGGATTTGAATATGCCTTAGGGGTTTTAGGTTTACGAAAATAAAACAAAATAAAACCCCTCAAAATTCCTATAATTCGAAATGTCAATTCTTGTTGAAATTCTCAAGTGTTTACATAAACTATTGAAATACGTAGTTGTTGTTGTTTTTGGTGATTTTAATCTCTGTCCCAACTATTTTTAATTCCAATATGATTATGAAATTTCAATTAAGGAATATGGTGTAAATTATGAATTTTTTTTATAGTTTATACCGTTTATTCTATATGAAAATGAGGTAAATTTCATCGTTTAATTAATATGGTTGAATGAAATATGAAACTAGAATTGCAATTTCTAATTTTTTAGATTATTCCAATGATTTAATGTGATAGATTAAGTTGGAAATTTTATTATGTACAAATTTACTTATTGCAGTTTATGAATGTTGAATCCTTCGTTAAGGATATTGAAATCCTTTGTTATGGATATTGAAAATAAGGCATCATTGATAATATAGAAAAAAGGGCTTGTATTGTTATTGTTAGAAAGCAATTGACATTTAAATGATAGTTAGGACGTAATCTCCACACACATAGAAGATAATATTATTGTAGTAGATCCTCCTCTTCTAAATTGGGCTAATTTAGGTCTTTAGTTGTTTAGGCATATTTGCCTAACTCTTATGCTTTAGCCATACTAGTTTTCTTTTTCTGTTTTGTTCTATTTTTTGCTGCTAAAGCACTCTTGCTTTACACCTATCAAATTTGTAAAGTGGTATGGCCACTACAAAACCAGATTGTCTTTATAAAATGATAGTAATTAATACACACACATACACATTTTTTTATTAAAAATAAATTTGTTGTTGCTCTTGGCCAGAAATAATTTTTTAATTTCTTTTTTGGTTTAATAATATTTTAATAAAATACTTACTAAATAATTAAAAAATGTATAGATTAAACAAAAAATAAAAAAAATTATTTTCGAAATAATAATCTAGTTTATTTTATATAAGATTTTCCCAGAATTTTATAATATTTATAAATATGTATAAATGTATTTTATTTATTTAAGTAATTTTAAATAAATAATAATTAAAGTATTAATATTTATATATAATAATAAAATACTTTTTATTGCCAAATGCTTTTTAAGTATAATTTTTTTAAATTATATATATATGTATGTATTATGATTTTATATTTTATATTCAGTTTTAGTCGATAAAATCATTTAAAATATTATTTTATTCAAAGTTTTTTAACCATGTTGTGAGCACGTAGCATGTGAACTAAATAATAATAATTTTTATTATTGACATATATGTATAACCACCCATTGTGGCAACATAATTATATAAAGGTTCGTTGTATCGATAACTATCTAAACTAACATATAATATGATGATATATTAAGCATTAATATATGATAATAAGTAAAGAATGATACCCTCCACCAATGCGTAAAGTAGCACGTTGAAACAAAGAATAAAGCTCCTTGAATCGAAACTGAATTTAGAGATTGCCAGCTCCCGATGCAGCATCACCACCACTGGAATTTGATGGAATTTGATGTGCTTTTGTGTTTGAATTTTTTGGCCTTGAATAGGGAGTTGCCGGTCTAAATTTTGCATTAAAGGAAAGTCTCTAAAGTGTAGTACAAGTGAGGGTTAATTGGCAATACATAAAGGAGTGATAATGATATGAAAAGTGAATCACCATCCTTATTTCTCTCTTACCATTTCATTCCTTTTTGAACCATTCAAACATCCTCCTACCTACCAAACCATGGCTGGCCTACCCTTGCCACTTCCTAGCCAAAAACAACATGCCCTATATGGGCCCCAAATCAGTCCAAGTCTGAATAAAAACCGTTGCAATTTAAATTCAATTTAAATGTGTACCGATATCATGTATCGATCAGTATATTTATAACTATTATAAACACAATGTTTATTATTATTCAATACATCAAATAAAATTTTATAATTAATATTTCATAAATATTAATTAATTTGATTAATTATAACAATTATAAATTAATTAAATTGAGTGGTAGAAGGAGTATTTAACGTTTCGGTTGTGTGAAACTTAGGTGTAAATTTGGTCAGCTATTAATATCGAATAATTCAAGTATTAACGTTCACACTTTACTTGGAGGTTGTGTGATGTTACAGCCAAATTTATAACTTACTCGGTATCGCTAAAAATCTAATTTTACTTTATTAAGTGTTACCGGATAGTAATAATTATTTACACCAATTCTCTTCATCACTACATCACTTTGGACTTATGGAATTAATTGGTGGTCAATTCCAATATTTTCCATCTTCAAGTATTTATCCAAATACAAAGTCCTTGGTTCAATAATAATAATAATAATTAACCGAATTACTCTGACCAGAAATTTTGACTTTGAGTCGACCTCAGTTGGTCGTGGTACTAATCTCATATAACCGAGGAGACGAATCTTCTCTTGGATAGTGTTTCACTTTCAATGTAACTATTCGACCCAACTATAGTCATTCGATGGACATCGTGCCACAGTTTGACTACAGTCAAAGCGAAGTTTTCATATTGGAGATTAGCAGTATTCTCAAGTCAGTTGAACTGTGTAAATTAATCATATCGATATTTTTTGTTTGACCTTAGTTGTATTAACCAACAGAAAACTACCAAATGAGTCATTCCATAATTATCTAACTACTATTAGAATGTAACCCCTTGGTGAATCCAGTAGTCATGAGTAATACATTATTCAGTATTTGGAGAACATTACATACTCTAGTTTCAACGGATACATTGATATCCAATCTCGATATATCTTGACTATGAATATTTAAAATGACGTGTTTATTATATTGTGATACAACACTCATGGTTACAACCATTTGTAACTATTATCACAAATACATCATTTATGGCTTTTCTATTAAATATATTTTAAATAAACATTTAGTTATTTAAAACACATTAAATCAAATGTATAACAAAAAGAAAAACGCCTTTATTACGAATAAGAATAGATTACAGAGCTAATAATTTACAATAAATTATAAAATTGCCCCTAGGGCATACTCCTAATCCTATTAGGTGGGCGGTTGTGTGTTTTGGTTGAGTTGTTTTTAGAATGGTGGATTTTTTTTTTTTTACCGGACATATTATTACTAGGTAAGGGTATTTTGGAAGATGGGTAAACTTAGCAAAAACAAAGGTATAGTGGTTTTCTCTATTTTCGGTCGAGGAGCGAGGGAAGGGGTGCTACTTAACAAATTTACATGTTTAAATAAAATTAGCCTTGTTATGTTTATGATTGGTTAATGTATACCCCATAAATAATAATATAATCTTTTGCATATCAGACGATAGAATATAAAACAGCTAACTAAACAACCGACACATACAGACTTATAATATATTTTGAGTGTGATGTATAACTTATGTAAGCATATTTTGTTATGAATATATATGATATATATTTTGATATATAATATACTCAAAACAAACATTAAATAATGTTAATTAATATAATTAATTAAATAAACAAATAATATTTTAAAAGGAAATATAATATTATTTTAATATATAGTTTCGATCTATGCCAGTTAATAGATTCCATAGGTCCAAGTAAGATCCAAATAGAAAAAATGAAAATTTACTTATTTCGCTCACTGCCAAACAAGTCGTTCCAACAAGTCTTTCACAAAAGGCCAACCTAGAGATGTGGTGAAAGAGACTTCATTGGAGATGGAGCTAAAACCTATAATGAAATAAATCACAAACAATAGAAACCTAAACTCAAACTGATTTAAAAGGTCTAAAAGATAATAATAAGTTGTTTAGAAGTGATTGAGAATTGATAATTCATAAGAAATGCTCCTTTTTTCCAAGTGGTTAAGAATTAGCATGGTACGATTAGGAGGTTGAGAATTTCTTTTAATCAAGTTAAGAAGTGCCTAAGTAGTGGGAGCATACAAAATAAGTTCACCTATGTAACTGTAGAAGTGATGTCGCTGTACAAAATAAGTTCACTTATGTAAATGTAGGAATGTCGCTATACAAAATAAGTTCACCTATGCAAATGTAGCAGTGGTGTCGCTCCTCGCGATAACTTTTAGATTTAATCTTTGGATCATTCATGAAATTGGGAAAATGACACATGACCATAACAGTGCTGAGTAAAAACTTCAGAAATTATTTTAAGAAGAATATAACATGTGTATATAATATGTCTGGTACTATTAAATAAAAAGAAACATGTTAAAATTAAGGGTACAATTTACTTTGATAATACTTTGGCATATTTATGCTAATTTAAGGCTTAAGTCATAAACACCATCTTATATGCATGTAATATCATATAATGTTTTGGAGTCGGCAATATCATAAAATAAGGATAAATTTGATAAAAACTACTTGTACAAGTAAAGTGGGAAATTATTGAGTATCTAATTGCAGTAACGGTATATAAAAACTTTATCTTTAGTCCCACATTGCTAAATATATTCTAGAAATAGGGCATATATATCAAACATTGAAGCGCGTGAGCACGCGTTAATTTCCATACACTTAACACACAACCGCCTAATTCTGGTTTTGGGACTTTGCCTCAACAACAGCGGTCATAATTTTTTAACCGTCGTTTATGTTCAAATTTTTTCGAAATTAAAAACGAATATGACAATTTGTTGTTAACGGTCGCGACTAAACAATGTTGATGTCAGCTCATCTATAGATACTTTCACCATCTTCTTCCTCAAAGCATATAATTTTTCGATGAGTTCAAAATTATTGTCAGCGTTTTTTCTTGGATTTGTTATGCTATGGTAAAGTATTTTCTAGAACAGAAAAATAGGCACATAGACAAACTTTTAAAAAAATAAACTGAAGGATAATGTTAGTTATATATAACATTTTGTACAGTATAAAACTGAATATAATGCTAGTTATAGCTAATATTTTGTATAGCGTAAAAGCTAAATATAACGCTAGTTATAACTTGCATTTGTCATTTAATCTAAAAATAAAACTTGTCCTTCAACCTAATTCTTTGTCAAAAAATTTATTTATTTTCCTTAATTCGCTCCAGGCCTCAAAGTTACTGTAGCTTCTCACCAAATACGGTTATCCGTAAAAATACAAATAGTTCAGTATCCAGTGTTTTCCTCCGGAGCCGCAATTCCAATTCATGAACGTAAACATAGTCGTTACCTCCATAACTCAAAATCCCAGCTCCCTTAATCTTCTTCACTATGGCCGTTTAATCCAACATTGCATCTATCATAACCTCTTCAATCTTGCACGACAACTCCACACTCGTTTAATCCTTCACTCCATAAGTCCCTCGAATTTCCTCTCTTCAAAACTTATTACTTTGTACTCTTCCAAAAATCAACTCGACATCGCCCGCTACATATTCGATCAAATTCCTGAAAAGAATCTCTTTTCGTGCAATGCCATGCTCATGTCCTATGCTATACACTCACACAATCCTTCTCATTCCCTTGAATTCTTTAAGTCATTTCCTATATATATAAAACCAGATGCGTTCACTCTTTCTGCATTGTTAAAGTCTGCATTGAATATAGTTTCATATAAAAAGATACATGGTTATGTAATCCGTAACAGGCTTCTCGATAATGGCTTGTTTGTAGCAAATGGGTTGCTTAATGGGTATGCAAAGAATGGATGTTTAACTTATGCAAGAAATATGTTCGATAGGATGAGTGTTAAAGATGTCGTTTCTTGGAATTCTCTGATTTCAGGATATTCCCAAAGTGGGTATTACGATGAATGCATGAATTTATACTTAAAAATGGAGGAGGTATCATTACATGGTGTGAAAATAGATAAAGTTACGATTTTGAGTGTATTGCATGCTTGTTTGCAAACAAAGGATTTGGTCAATGGCATGAAAGTTCATCAATTTGCAGTCGAAAATGGAGTTGAAATGGATAATATGGTATGGAATTCTATCATAGGGCTTTATGCAAAATGCGGTAGTTTAGATTATGCGAAAAAACTACTTGATGAAATGCCTGAAAAAGACGAAGTTAGCTATAACGTGATCATCAGTGGGTACATGATGTATGGGTTTGTGGATCAAGCCATGGAAATATTCAACCAAATGAGTACTTGGGTAATTAGTACATGGAATTCTATAATTGCAGGTCTTGTTCAAAATAATCGACACTGTCAAGTATTTGATCTAATTAGAAACATGCAAGATTTAGGATTTCGCCCAAACCCGGTTACTCTCTCGAGTGCTTTACCCTCCATTTCTTTCTATTCGAATTTACTGTTAGGCAAACAAGTCCATTGTTATGCCATTAGAAATGGTTATGACCAAAATATTTATGTAGCTACCGCGCTTATTGATATATACGCTAAGGCTGGGTACCTCCAAGGAGCTAGGCACATATTCTGGAATACAAAAGCAAGAAGTTTAATCTTATGGACTGCAATCATATCTGCTTATTCTTCGCATGGAGAAACAAAAAATGCTATTGATTTATTTAACAAAATGATTGACAGTGGTGTTAGCCCTGATGATGTAACTTTCACTTGTGTACTGTCTGCATGTGCTCATGGTGGTGTAATAAAAGAAGCAAGAGAAATATTCAACATGATGATGAATTACGATATTGATGCATCGGTCGAGCATTATGCCTGCATGGTAGGAGTATTTAGTCGTAATGGAATGCTTAAAGAAGCTGTTAAATACATCGGTGAAATGCCAGTGGAACCCAATGCTAAAGTATGGGGTGCACTGTTTAATGGTGTAGCTATATATGGAGATGTTGAAACTGGAAAGCTGGTTTTTGAGAAATTGGTTGAGATTGAACCGGAAAATACAGGGAATTATATAATTATGGCTAATTTATTTTCGAGAGAGAAGAAGTGGGAAGAGGCGAAAATGGTAAGAGGAAAAATGAGCGAGAATGGACTGATGAAACTTCCAGGATGTAGCTGGATTGAGGTTGGTAATCGGTGTCATGTGTTTGTTGCAAAAGGTGAATCGAATGAGAGTTGTTCGGAGATTTATAAGATTTTGAATGGTCTAGTTGTATTAATGAAAGATGAGGGATACATTTCTATGGAAGAGCTTGATGAAGAAAGTTTTTAAGAAAGATTAATGGAAGCATGATGGTTCAGTGAGTGCTTCGATTAAGTCCAAACATTTAAAATTTTGCCCCCTACTGACAATCAAGATATCCGTTATGGTAAATTTAGCATCAGTTTATTTTGAAGAACTAAATCCAGATTGAACTCGGATGGAGTGAGATTTTTTAAAGGTTTAGCGAAGAAGTTCACTCAAATTGAGTGAGGATCTTAGAAGAAAATATCCAGGTTTTGTATATTTGGGAAATAGCGTGCTTGAGTAGCAATGTACTTTCATATGAATTATATCTTTAGTTTTTCCAAGTGAATTCAGAAGAAATAAGTTCAGTGAAGGAAATATCCATCTCTTGTGAATTTATATTGTGGTTTGTAAAAATATCCATCTCTTTGATCAAAGTGGTTATGTACCTTTATATCAAGCACTAAATTAAAGATCCAAAGGTTGATTGCCAAAATATCCAATATTGCTACTGTTTTCCTAACCAATTGATAATTTAAAATATCATACGTTACTAAATAAATCCAACTCAATTGATGAACTTTGAAATGTTTAATATTGCTAAAATAAACTAATTGGTTTTAGAAATGGTTGATTGTATCAAACCAAATTGTCCAAAGAGATATGCTACAGGATCTGAACGAAATGCACTAAACTAAAAGGGATGCTGAATAAACCACGTAAAATACCACAAATTACCCAACAAAAAAGTTGCCTTAAGATTCATATTCATTTAAATCTATTGAAAATTTCCCAATCGAATATGAAAATAAATGTATTGCAACTGCCTACATTTTCATTGTGTTTTTACGTATCGGAGTATCGTAAAAATATTATTTTTGTAACTAGATGAACTCGTTAAATTTTGGTGAATCTTGAGTTTTGATATTTTCGATCACTTTCAAAAATTATGGCCAATTTTAACCCTAAAAGCTTATAATGACTGTAACTTTTGATTGTGGCCAAATAAAGCCTCGAAACCACTTCCAACTAGAAGAAATGATGGTTTCTCTTTTCGTAGTGTGGTTATAATATATTTTTGGATTTACGATCTAAGAGATATTGTTGCATAAAGTTTTAGAGTTTTTGGACAGTTATAGAAGTAATTAGCTGTTAACCCAAAAAATGGATCAACATCCAGAAATCAAATGAAAGCACCAATTCGATTAAAAATAAAAGTAAAATCAAAAAAGAAAAGGGGAGACACAAGATTTTTATAGTGGTTCGTCGTAATCTCCGGCCTACGTCTACTTTAATCTCTTTTATTAGTTGTTTTATCTCTGAATTACAACTATTTAGATTAAATCTGGCCACAATCTAATGGATCTCAGATTTACAATGGTGTTAAGAGAGTGTGTTGTGGAGAATAGAAGTGAAGAAAGTCTAATGGAAGCTCTAAGTATAAGAATGTTAATGGAAATCCAGCAGACCGAAGAAGATCTTTTTTTGATAGCAGGTTGGCTGGTATTTATAGATGAGTTGGGAAGGTATGAGTCAGAAGCCCATTAGCAAAGAAGTTCAGAAGTCAGCCCGGAGTCATACCAGGAGACTTAGGTCAACCTGAGTCACGATGATAACTCGGGGCCGACCTAAGCCCTATAGGTCGGACCCAAGTTATAATCCTTGGTGTGACTTGCACCACTCTACTTGCAAGTTGTTCCCACCCTCTAGTTGAGTTGTTGTGTGAAGTTCAAGAAGTGAATGGGTCAATATCCATAGATCGAACCTGACCTATAGCATAACTCGGACCCAAATTATGTGTGTTGGTCCAATCCAAACATTTTCCAAGCTCTTCCTTTGCCTTTTCTAAGTGCATTTGCCAAGTTTCAAGTCATTCCGTTTCCACTTCAATCTTCTAAGTGCAGTTAAAGTGTGGAGCAGGATAACACGGTACCAACCTATAGTGATAGTTCGATACCGAGTTGTCGATTTAGCATATTTTTAGTTGGAATTTTCTTGAGCTATTTCCTTAGTCCATCTAAGTGTGCCTGCCAATTTTTAAGTCGTTTCGCCTTCGTCTAGATGTTCTAACTTCCGGTTGAAATTTACTTTACTAAAAAGCGGGTTTTCTGCACTCCAAAGTAACCCTTTCGAACGTAATGTGTGATTTGCTCAAGAACAAGTTCCCGCAATCAGCCTTCGAAAATTGAGCTCTCCAGCTGCTTCAATCTTGGTGAATCGTCCAGTTCCTTCAGATCCTCTTGCCAATCATGGGTAGTTTCAAACTTGTTACAGCCTAAGACTTTAGACTCTGCTTAAGTGTAGTCTATACATCATCATCATTCTGATTTCATTCGGACTTATTATATCACATATCAAAATTGTCTCGTGTTCATCCGATATTTATCTATTTTTTTTTCTAATTACAAGGCGTTCAATTTTTTTTATTAAATCTGCATTCGTTCTAGGGTTGGATCTCTCCGGATCGTTTTATATTCAGTCTAATGTGCGATCTCTCCAGATCGTTTTATATTCAGTTTAATATGCGATCTCTCCTTATCGTTTTATATCTAAGTTAAGGGGGCGATCTCTTTGGATCATTTGTCATTTAAGTTGAGGGGACAATCTCTTCGGATCATTTATCGTTCAAGTTGAGGGATGATCTCTCCGGATTGTTTATCCCCTAATCTAGGGTTTCTGTCTCTCCAGATCCTTGCTAAGTCTATTTTCTTTCTAGCAAGAAACCCAATGACCAAACAAGCCCATCCACTCACTCTCCGGTGAGAAGACTTACTTTTCGTACAAGCACATCCACTCGCTCTCTAGCAATGGAGCTTGCACCATACACTCTGGTTCCATTTCTTCGGATGATACTTAAAAGCTATCAATATCAGTCATCACATTTAATGTGAATCTTTTAAAAGTCAAATAAGCAGAAATCCTAAGTGTTCATCCCAGACATCCGACTCGGTGCGTGCCTAGAGATCAATCTAGGTCTCGTACACATGTAAGCGGTCTGAGGTTATTATTGTTTTGAATATTTATCTCAAGCATCCCAACTTAGAGCATGCCTAAGGACCGTTCGGGATCCCGTACACGTGTAAGCGGCCTGAGGTTATACTGCATTATTTCTTTAAAGTCAGGGTAAAGGAATCGAAACTGACTCCAATCCATCTCGATCATGGGGTTGTCATCCAATGGAAGTCTCTGATCCATAACTTCATTCTGCTCCCCGTTCCAACGGTGAGCTTCTGGTTCTAGCTCTGGCTGTCTTGTATTAGTATTCCGATTTGCCACTCTGGCTCCAACATCGTCCGTTCCAGACATTAAGACTCATCCTAAATCCAAATTGATCGTGCCCCCCGAGTCATGGGGGTATTGTTTCAATTTGCTTTGCTACAATTCCAGATGCTCCTATATTAGCTCTATGTCATTTATTTTGAATTCTAGCAACTCTAGCTTTTTCTTGTTGTCCCATCCTTTGAAAGAATCCTTCAAGTATTTCATGTTGTCTAGTTATCACTCCATCATGCATCTCCTTTTTTACTCTCTCCATCTCTTCTCTAATCACGTAGATGATTTAATGAGAATTTGAGGACATCTCCTGGCTGCCCCCAGGCTCTGGTTGATTTGCTCCGGTTTTAGATCTAGTATTAGGTCTCTTCATCTTCTTCAAATCTCAGATTCAAGTTTCAAGTTTTCAGATCTAGCTTTGTTTTCAACGAAAGCACCAAAATGTTATCCCAAAAAATGGATCAACACCCAGAAATCAAATGAAAGCACTAGTTCGATTAAAAATAAAAGTAAAAGCTGAAAAGAAAAGGGAGACACAAGAATTTTTATAGTGGTTCTGCGTAATCTTTGGCCTACGTCCATTTAATCTCTTTTATTAGTTGCTTTCTCTCTTGATTACAACTATTTAGATCCGATCTGGCCACAATCTCGCATATCCCAAATTTACAATGGCGGTAAGAGAATATGTTGTGGAGAATAGAAGTGAAGAAAGTCTAATAGAAGCTCTAAGCATAAGAGTGTCAATGAAAATCCAACAGACCGAAGATGATCTTTTTCTAGTAGCATGTAGGTTGGTATTTATAAAGGAGTTGGGAGGTATGATTCAGAAGCCTATCAACAACGAAGTCCAGAAGTTAGCCTAGAGTCACACCAGGAGACTTAGGCCAACCTGAGTCATAATGATAACTCGAAGCCGACCTAAGCCCTGTAGGTCGGACCTGAGTTATAATCCTTGGTGCGATTCCACCACTCCACTTGCAAGATGTTCCCACCTTCTAGTTGAGTTTGGTATATGAAGTTCAGAAAGTGAATGGGTCAATATCCATAGGTCAGACCAACTTATGGCATAACTCGGACCTGAATTATGTGTGTTGGCCAAATCCATCTAAAATCTTTCCAATCTCTTCCTTTGCCTTTTCTAAGTGCATTTGTCAAGTTTCAAGTCATTCTATTTCCACTTCAATCTTCTAAGTCCAGTTAAAATGTGGAGCAGAATAACTCGATACCAACCTATGGTGATAACTCGATACCGAGTATCGACTTAGCATATTTTTAGCTAGAATTTTCCCGAGCTATTTGCTTAGTCCATCTGAGTGTACCTGCCAATTTTCTAGTAGTTTTCCTTCGTATCGACATTCTAACTTTCGATTGAAGTTTGTTTTGCTAAAAAGCGAGTTAACATTTGCATAGGCCTATACTTAGGCCCATGACCCATTTTGGGATTTGTGTCAATATTGGCTATCATAGCCTTTCCTAAATCATTTCTCATCTTTCCAAAATATACCTACACCTCCATTAAACTTCTCTTTAGCCAAAACTACTTCTATTGCCTTCCAAATCATGCTAAATCCATATATTAAGGGTAGCATGGGAATTATCAAGATACTTCTAAATCTATATTTCCAGGAAAGAAATTTTGATGCTTTGTCGTCTATTCTCGAATTTCGGTAGATGATTTATCATCTCATAACTTATTATATATGTATTCATGTTTTGACATGTTTGGATCTTTTCTTTAGAAAAATTAGCGATCCACTATTAGAAGAGGAGCACTCATGTATACATTAAAAAATAGAGCTAGCAACATGTATGACAGGTAGCAATACCCACCTTGTATAATGCAAACTAAAGACAAAATGAAACCTAATCCTAGAGAACTACTGTCCATAATAAAATAGTACAATACTATAATCCACTAAATAAGATGAGTGATCATATTCTCAAAATCGGCTTAATCCATCCAGTCCAATGAGCATATCTAAAGCTGCAAAAAAGACTACCAAAAGTGTAATACCAATACATACATGCATACATTCATGTATACATACATACATACATATATATAATTACACACATATATTTATATACATAATATGTGAAATAAAATTATACCGATCTAACAAAAAATAAAATAAGCAATATTATGATTAAAATTGAGTAAGAAACAATAGAGGGTATAGTACAATCCAATTACATAAAAACAAACAAATTAATGAGAATTCTAATTCAAGGATAATATTGTAATAATAGTGAAGTCTTAAGTGTCATTTGTAAAGGTGTCCAAGGAAGCTAAATTTGGTTCATTTCTATTTTTTCAATTATTAAGAATAATTTTGTCATTTAAAAAATCTATACAAGATTCCATTTTTTAAGAAACTTTTCAAAACTCAACTTTTTATTTAATGTAATAACTAGGACTTGAAATCCAATTAAAACTAAATAGAGAAATTACATATATCATATTTTCCAAACAATACTAATATTACTAATCACTCGTTGATCTCTTTAAAATCAAATATGCCAACATGTTATTGTGTAAACAATATCAAGTAAAAACTTACTACGACCCTTATACTAAAATCTAAGACTATGCCAATATAACCCACAATTAATATCTCAAATAATTATATTAAAATCAAACATATTGAGAATTTTTAAAAGAATAAATCTTGTTAAAAGGATATGATTGCTGGAAATTTCCACTTCTGTTTCTTTTGGTAGTGATACTTTTGGTTGGGGTATTTGTCTTGGGCTGCTTGGTATATGTTCTGCTCTTGATGTATTGTAGTGATCCAACTAGTTATGGTTCTGCTGATTCTTTACCTCAGCGATCTACTTTACATTTCAACTTTACTTCTTTTTATATTATTTCTCCATGGGAATTGCTAAGGGCGGCTAGTGAGACCTTGTTATGTGTGTCCTTCTTGAGCGTCATGATTTATGGTTCGAGATACTTGCTGAGGCTCGGTTTCCTTCGTTGTTTTTGGCTTGATTATTTCTTTCAGTTTGGAGCTGTTGGAAATTATGTTTGTTTGTTACAATTTTTAGCTTTTGGAATTGGTGGATCATCTTTTGGAATTCTGGTTTCAGGAAAGCTGCGACTTTTTCATTTGCTCTAGGGAAGTATGCTATTGGAAATTAAGGTAGTTTTGGATCTACCTTGGAGGTTTTAGCCTTGTGAAGTTTGGGATGTTGTTCTTCTTCCCTTTAAAATTGTTCACCATGGGCGCGTTTTAGTTTGCTTTGTTCTGTCTATTGTGTAATGGTGCTTGTGATGTGTAGCTACTGAGACGCTTTCGTCTCGCACCTGTTCTTTATTTTTTTTAGTAAGGGTGGTTGGCCCACCTTAAAAACCATTTGGCTACCGGTCAAGTCTTTTTGGCCGCTATCTATTATATATCTATATATTTATGATCATATGACCCTTGGGTCATACATTCTTCTTATGAAAAAAAGTTATATTACATTCAAAATAAAAATGTATAATATTTTCTACTGTGTGATTACGGAAATTACAGTTTTTATCACTAAGTATATTTTTCTTTTTTAAAAATTCTATAGTGTATAATTTTCCATGTAAGATTAATCACATATGCACTTTTGCAATAGGTGGAACACTAAGTTTAGGTACTTAAATATGTTTGATTTTGCTTTCGAAAAATATATGAAATTGTAAAATGAACGGGATATATATTAGCACATAATAATACAAATTGTAATAAAGTATTTCCCACTAGTGTATGATTAAATCTAAATTTCCATGGAAAATTTGAATTTGGCCTATATATTTCTAGAATCGATACATTTTTAAAATTACATATTTCATGTAGTTCTCAAAATTCCACTTTAAGTGGAAGAATTGATATCCAATTATCATGCGAAAATGAAGTATTATTCCTTGAATAAACTACATTATTAATTCCTTATTTATAACTATCAAAATTAATTATTATCGATTTCCAAAAGTGAGATATATTATTCATATTATTAAATGCAGTGTGGTACAGATTAAATGTACCACCATACCATTGGCTCCATATTATTTCGTTTCATAGAAAAAAAAATTAATGAAATTTCCATAGAAAATTTTCATTATTATGATTAAGTTTCCATAGTCATTTTCCTAACAAAGATATATTTAAATTATGTAAGTTTATAATTTCTAACTCTCCCTCATTTTTAGACTTACAAACCATTTCCCACTTAACAAGACATTTAGAACTACTATATAGATTATTCTTACTCCATGAAAAATCTCTTCTAATTTTATCTATTTTATCAATTACCTACTTTGAAAAATAATAAAACTACATCCAGTATTTAGGTAGCGCAAATAAAATTGATGTAATGAGAAATATCCTACCCGTCATCGATAAATTTTATCCTTCCATTTGGATAATCTTTTATTAATTTTATCTATTATAGTTATCCAATCATCATGTTTAAGTTTTTATGAGCTCTTTAAAAATCCTAAATATTCTATGGAGAATTTTGTTGTTTTACAATTCAATATGTACACAATTTGGTTTTCTATGTTACCTATGTCATTCAATACTAGTACTGAACTTTTGTCAAAATTAATCTTTAATCCAAATAATAGTTCAAAACTATATAAAATGAATTTAAGCGCAATAATGTGTTTATAAAAATAAGATCTAAAAATCATAGTATCATCCACAAATTAGAGAACATAAAAACCATTACTTGTGATCTCATTTCCTACATTATCTAATATCCTATTATTATTGTTGGCCAATTTGATAATCCTAGCAAAGATATTAGCTGCTAAGTTAAACAAAAGAAGTGACAATGGATCACCTGGTCTAAATCCATGTTTTGAGTGAATTTTATTTACTACTATACCATTAACCATGATTCTTGAATTAACGGTTTTAAGTGAAGTCATAATCCATTCCATCCATCTAGTACTAAAACCTCTAGCCATTAATAAATCCTTAAGAAAAACCCAATCAATTGAATCTAAAGCTTTCGCAAAGCCATGTTTTAAAAGCACATAAGTGATATTATTCTTACAGCAGTAATTAATAAATTCTTGAACAACATCTACTCCACCTATGATATTTCAACCTTTAATAAATGTTGATTGGGTATTATCAATTAAATCGTTCATTTTTGTATTTAATCTATTAGCTAAAACCTTATAGATGATTTTAAAAGAGCAGTTTAATAATGAAATAGGTCTGAAATCTTTCAGTTGATTAGCACTTACTCTCTTATGTCGGAAGATTACATTTGCAAAATTAAAACTGCCTAACTGTAATGAACTATCATAAAATTCATTGAAAATTTCTATTTTATCTTCTTTTAAAACATTCTAACATGTTTCATAGAATAAAATAGGAAATTCAAACCTGGTGATTTATCATTAGGCATATCTTTTATAGCCCTTAAAATCTCATCTTCTGTAAATGCAACATCAAACCCTACTAAATCAATCTTAATGCCTTCAGTGTATAACACATCCCATTTAGCCCTAATTCTATGCCCTTTATTAATTTTAAAAATTTCTTTATACTAATTGGTAAACTCATTGTTTAGTTATTTTGATCAAAAACCTTAATATGGCTGATCGGAATGGAATTAATAGTATTACTATGTTTGCTACCATTAGCTACTTTATGGAAAATTTAGTAATCATCCATCCATTAGACCCCGGATCTTCGTTTCCACCTTACTTCTTGTAAAATAATTTTATGTAATTCTTCTCTTAAATTTGTAAGCGCATTTTATTCTAAAGTATTCTCCTTGATTCATCGATTTTATTCAATTTTAAGATCTTGTTTATTAATTTTTCCTTGTAGTTTTAATATTGCCAAAAACATCTTTACTTCATTTCTTATGGAATAATTTTAGGCCTTTAAGCTTACCGACCAATACTTTAGCTATATTTTCTGGAAATTTATATTTATAATTATTCGTAGAAAGTCATTTTTTTCAACCAGATCGTTAAAATTATTTTTAAATAATCACAGCTTTTCAAATCTAATTTTTTTGGGTACTTAAGTTAGTATAGGATAGGATAATTGGGCAATGATCCGAATAAATATTTGAAAGACCAACAACCTTACAAGTATGGAATTTGTCTTCTACTTCATTACGAATAAAAAATCTATCTAAAAGTGTCATCGACGGGTTATCTCTACCATTTGAAGAAGTAAATTGTCTGTTACTTAACTTTATCTCTATTAAGTTACAATTAACAATAAACTAATCAAACTTCTCCTTGGCAACAAAATCCCCTTCCCTAGGCATCTTTCTCCTTAAAATCTAGTGATATTGAAGTCTACATCCATCACCCATGGACTTGGGAGCGAGTAATCTAAACTCAAGACACTCATTTCATATAACCCTTCGATCTATCTTAGAGTTTTAACCCATATACATTTGTAATATTTATTAATGAACCATTACCAAGGTCGGTAAATATAAGATGCATCGAATGATCTTTATGATAGATTGCAACAGCCTAACATAAAATCGTCTTGCACTACCCCTAGTTGGAAGATAAGACCAATGATTTATATAAAGACTCCCTAGACTCCTATAAAGACGATAATCAAGAGAATCCACTTTTTGTAATAATATTATATTAATGTTATCATCTTCGAAAAAATATTTGATTTTACTACACTTACTTAAATCGTGTAAACTTCTTACATTCTAACTAATGTATCTCATAATGCAAGTGTTTTAGCCCATTCCAATTCATTACTCCTATTATACTCGGTGTTTATTTGAATATTACCAAAAATAAATTCGAAACTCTTGGCTAAATACTACATATCACTAGTAGATAAACTACTCAAAGCACATGGACTATCTGTACTACCAAAAAGAAAATCCATACCCGAGATAGAGCTATTGGAAGCTCTAGTAGTCCCTCTACGAAGACGAGCACACCTCCTCACCGATCTAGATGCACTCGAGCTAGAACAAATCTCTATATGCACTGTAGAATCAACCGCTCTACACACTGAACTAGAGGCTATAGACATTCTAGTGCCCGCTCTACTAGAATACTCTCCTTTCCTTATCGATGCACTCATGCACTCATTTAATACTCCAATATAATACATATAGAATCTACGGACCCCGTATACCTAACACAACCTTGATCATAGCATTCCCCATGATTAAAACCCACATCCTATACATTACTCGTACTTATGCAGATCTCCTTTTTACTAAATTGCACCTCATTATTCATACCACAACCATTCAAATTAGCATACTGTATACCATCCGGGCAGTGAACTATATATTTTAACCATTGATATTTATGTAGACAATAAGTTATTTATTTTTTGAATTTTCGTCATGATCTGTTTTTCTACTAAAGTAGCCATGTTTGCACTATCCTATAGCCGTATTTTACACTTTTTTTCATCATTTTGTATCATATTCATCTCACTACCTTCAATTATGCTTATCGATTCTTTTACTTGTTCGTACAATGTCATCTCACTGTAGGCCCTCTTTGAACAAAGCCACACTTCTCTTTCATCGTTTAAATTCGCTTTAGGTTTTTCAACAGAACTACAAACATTGCTCGTCAAAACTGGTGCATACAAATCAATCTTAGCAGGAGTCATCATACTTTCATCAGCAGCTTTATGTATTATTTTAGAAATCTTATTATACTGAATCAAGTTCAGTCTAGATGCGTGCACAACCGTTGTATCATTGTGCACGTTTTCTGTATCTTCATCACAAAGACCTTCCTTAACATTACCATCTTCTATACTGTTTGCATCAAAATATGGCACAAACACCTGAGAGATAGAATTAAAGAATAAACTGAAGAATAATAAATGAAAAATGAAGTAAAAAAGGAACCCGTGGTTCGACCAACTAATGCCTACGTCCACTTAGATTTTGTATTGATGATATTGTTGTTTGCAACTTCTATTCTTATGGATTGGTATGGATCCTTGAGATTACAAGAGAATTTCAAGAAATTCATAAACAACTCAAAATGATCTCCCAAAATGACCATATGACCTCCTATTTATAGCTGTAGGCCGTCGAGATTTGTTACTCCGCGATTTCCATATTGTTCCCCACGTCCAATAGCAATTAAGCTCAATAAAACGTGGTCGTGTCAGCAAATATGATGAAATCGTACTGATCCATAAGATTTCCTTGTGGACTTTTTCCATTACCTTGTTTAGGTGTGACTTGTCGTTGGCTTCACATTTCCTGTCTTGCCCTGTTAGAAGCTTATTTCTGGGTCAACAAGTTGGATCAGTGGTGGAATGGAATTCTTAACTTCAGGTGCTCGAGACACTCGATAGAAAACAACACATGACCCATCCTATCAAGTTTGGAATAGGTTGCCATCACCATGGCATGGGATTATAGGAGGTTTGAGGTGACCTGAGTGAAGCTTTGTGGATCGTTATCGATCCATAGGGATGGATCAATACTGATCCAGCACTTTGATGGATTCGAGTCGTTGTTCTTCGATGGTTGCTCAAGCTTTTTCTTTGTGACTTTGTTTGTACTTGGTTCTTAGGATTGTTGGCTATTTCTTTAGGTTCCTTGTCTTGATAACCTTCAAGTCCGACCCATCAAGTTTGTCCAAATAATACCTGGCCAAAAGGCTGGATAACATTTTTCCTTCAAAGCACATCTTGCTTCCAATACGATGTGCTTTGAATTGAGACAAGTTGAGACTGTCATAAAAAATCCCAATCCAAGCTTTGAATAGTTGTCATCCCTTGTTCAAACCATTTTGGTGAAGCGTAGCGTCTTATGCTAAACGTCGTGACACTCGGTTAGGATTTAGCAATATAAAGCTGAGTGAATTCCTATAATCTGTCATTTCAAACTCGATAGCTTTAAGTAGGTTCCTTTCTTGGATTTCACAAGTTTGAATCTACTGTATTTCAACTTTGGCTACTCAGCGTTGAGTTTGCACGTGCACATGCACTTAGATTACTTGGCATGTTTCAATTCCATGCACATGCACGTTCTCTTGAAGTCATATGCACACATGCACATACATGTGCATATTTCCCTATTTTATGGTTCGGTACCAATTCATGGCTATGGACTGATATTGATCCAACCCTTCAAGAATTCATCCTATTTTGTAGGCTACATCGTTGGGTTCTGGGTATAAGACCAGATCTGATATTCATCTCATCCTTACTATTTTCTGCATTTGATACTTCGAGCTTTAACTGTTGTTAAAAAATTTATCTCCAAAGTGAAGTTTTGTGCCGCCGTTTCTTGTCCTTTACTACCACCATCGTCGTTCATCTTGTCATGACTGAATCCAACCCATCACTTCAAGCCCGATCCATCCCTCAGGCTCGAACCATCACTTGAATCGATCGTTACCTTCAGTATTTGCGGCTTTAGGTGGTGACGACGTTGGTTGCAGCTTGGATGAACTTTATGTGGCCGATCATGTTCAAGACTGGAAAGGAGGCGATTGGGTGGAAATTCACTCCAAAAGTATGGATCGATGTTGATCCAACCCTTGGTGAATTTTTGCCTTGGAGATATTTTTGCAAAATAACTTAAATCAAAACTTTCCCAAATGAAATCTCTTGAGTTTTTCCGCATTCTCGATGCATGATTGATGATATAAAGTCTGCTAGGACAATTGATGATGACGGTCGCTTTTGATAATATCCTGACTTCCAAATGAATTATTGCATAAAATCGGATATCGACACTACACAACACAACACTGTAATTTGCATCATGCCACACTGGGGTTTCACTGTAGCACGGGGAGACAATTTTTAATTTTTCCGATATTACTTGCATGTTTTGTTTTGGCAGCTATGGGTCATAGACATTCTGAGCATCTCTCCGTTCTAGTTGCAGGCATATCGACTTCTAGATATGCCGAATTAGATACCGAGTCAAGTTCAACCATATCCCTTTCTACATGACACACTCCAGCACCATCTGTACCCTAGCTTACAAATCAACAAGCCAAACAGCCTCTTCCAGAAGTTCCTTTTGATCCCATAGAAGCTCCTAAAGTTGAGGCCGCTTTGGGTACTCTCGACGAAGCTGAAATATTAGATGATCCCACAGACTCAGTTGCTTTAAAAATTAAAGAGGGATCACCTAGGAGGACTTGTGGACAACATGGAATCCCATTTGAAGACATGTTGGTTCCCATATGCCACTAACATGCACATCACCCTCCAATAGGGTATACTGCATGCAATCGAGGGACGCCCCACCTTCAATCAATTTATCCAACGGATTCTGCACTTCATGATACTGGCCCTAGCTCAGCTACACCTCAACAGCTATGCATTTCAACATAGCATGTTCATTATCTTTGCTCTCAATTTAAATCGAGTTCAAAGTAGCAAAGAGATCCGATATCTGTATAGCTTCAAAGACAGTAAGGGAAATCCTTCTCTCGTTTTTTTGGAACCATCCAAGGGGTGTAGAATATTGACTAGCACCTGGAATAAGTTAAGTTACTTTAAAGACAAATTTTTCTTTATGCGTTTTCTACCTAGATTTGCACATCGATGGTTGTCCAGGCATAAGTTCTGTTCTCGCTCTTTCCATTTGAGATCACTTCACATTTTTTCGTTATTCAGTTTGTCTTTCGTTACTCTTTCAGATGTGCCAAAAAGGCCCAACTATGTAGCCCTAGCTGAAACTCTCAAGCTAGTTCACAAAGTTCTTGATGTAGACATGGAGGCGAGGACATTGCTCATCAATGAGAATATTTAGTCTTATTACTTGTTGAAAGCAGGCCATAGAGTTGGTCAAAATTCTGACGACCTCGGGTAGTGATGAGGATGAATCCCCATCTGAGAATGACAGTGAGGACCCAGTGGTGCCCCCAGTCTCAAGTTTTGCAGCTGGAGCTAAAGAAGTGTAGGAGCATGTGGAAGAAGGCGAGGGCGGCGGAGTAAGCCACGGTGATGTTGACATGGTTCATGTGTCCTCTAATAATAACGACGGTAACGACTAGGGTTTCCTTTTAAAGCAAATCCCTATGACAAGGAGCCTTCCCATGCAGTGTATGACGCAATCTCTATCAGCCATGATGGTGGAAGAGACACTTGCCCAGCCTTTGGAGGATCCTTACACAAATTTCGAGCTGATTCCGGATGATATTTGTTCTTTCGGTCTAGATGACATAAGCCTCGGGGGTCTCGACTCCCCTATTCGTCTACAGAGTGACTTGTCAACCTCTCGTGCAGGGGAGATCACTCCAATCAGCAAAGTTCAAGCCTATAGTCCGTCGAGGGGACACTAGTACATGCACACACACGCACGCAAAACACTTAGCTTATTCCATGCCATGTGTTATCCTATTAAAGTTAACTCATCTTGGTTTCATTTGTAGGTTCAATGGAGCATCGCAACATGTTTGATTCCCTTGAGGACTAGATGGTTCATCACAGGAGATGCGATTTGCAAGCATGATCCTATGGCATTGGCCACGATTGAGATACCAGTAGGCACTCAAGTCGGGATCGAAGTGGCTGAGATAGGGGTTATCATTCCCACGATTCGTTTTCAAAGCATAGATCCAGGCCGCCTCTGCCTAGAAGCTGGGACAAATATTCTGAACGAGCTGATGACATTTTGCTTGAGGATGTATCTTGTTTCTCTACTTCGTCTCCTCACTCCATAAAGAAAACGATGCATTCCCGTACTCGCTAACAATCTGATCAATCATTGAAGCATGTTGCCACCATCCTCTCATCACCATAGGGTTGATGAGAAGGCTATTGGGGCTCCAACTGTTACAACGGAGCAATAGATTGCATCTAACCTTTTGATGGTTAAATTAAAGCACTACATTCTGCAGATATGTTTAGAAGGCATTAAGTTCTTGCCCAAATCTGAAGAAGATCCTGCAAGAGGTTAAAGGCCAGACTGTGGCTTATGTTGGTGATGTTTACGACTAGTATTTCTTGTTGAAGTGATTGGCTAAGCAGATTCCTGAATATGCCAAGAAAGTGAATTTGAAGCTTAGGGGTTAGAGCTTGCGGCTAACAAGACAAGGAGATGATCGCTCATCTTGACACTGAAGTTGCCGATTTGAAGGAATAGGCATAGGTTGAAAAGAAAGTCAAAGACTTGACTAAAATGATCAAACTTTAGAGGAGATACCATTTGGGCCAGATCGAATCCGCTTATCCTAGAAATAATTTTCTGTATGAAGGAAAAAAGCGCCTAGCAAGAGAAGTGGCAAAGTTGAAAATGCAATACGAGAGCGTGAAAGAGAAACTTGAGAAAGAGAAAAAGGAGAAAGATGATGCTCTTTTGAAAGCACATAACTATTGCGAGGAGTTGAAGGATGTATGTAAGGAAAGGGATGATGCGATAGCTCATGCTAAAAACGTGCATAAATCATTTGCGGAAATAGAGAAGCGGATCGAGGATAGATTTGAGCTGCTCATCATCAACTATGATGCCAACGTAATTAAGTTTAGAAACTTGGAAAAGATTATCCTAGAGCTCTAGCCTTGGCATCGTAGCAGATCATGTGAGAGGAACGATAGGCTCTAGAAGGAGGCAAGGTGAATCTGGCGGAGCTGGAATACGAGATTTTGAGTCCAGATGAAATTGAAGTACTCAGAGCTGGTGAACTTATTTTGCATCCGGAATTGGCTACCATGGTCCAAAATGACCAAGGCGAAGGCTCTAGAACTACACCTTAAGATCCCACTATGGGCCTCACTTTCGGACTTTCGACCATTTCCATCTCTCCATTGGATCCCCCGTATAACTCGGATGCTAGCTCCTGGAATGCCAAAGACAATCGTTCTTTCCCCCGTTCTGGAGGGGAATTCTAATGGCACCCCTGCTTATGTAGAGTCCCAGCCTAGCGGAGGTATCTCACTAATCTCCCCTGTATTTGAGAAGATCTGAAGGACACCAGTTGACATTATTAACCTCTCCTTTAATCTTTCTCGAATTTTTGGTCAGCCCACGATTGCTAGCCCCCTGAAGGAAGGCTCCCAGCCAGGTCAATAAGCAACAACGACTGAATCAACGGTTGTAACTATTTCTAGGACAATCCCAAGCATTCCAGTTGGTGATACTCTAAGCATGGGCGTGTAAATAATTCATGCTTTGGAAGAGGAGATGACTATTAACCTCATTGGAGCCTAAGTTGAGGAGGATGTTGTATAATTAGGAGTTATGATCCTTCTTTAGGGCCCAGCATGCAAGAGTTGCTCCAGATTCAAGTCTTACTGGCTAAGGATATTAAGAAGGATCCAATTGAGTCCATTCCTTCTCCTTTGTCGATAGCTCTACCAGGCGACTATCTTTGTCACGGTTACTCTTTCCATGCACGGAAGTACTCAAGGTGCACTAGTCGGGTCTTCATATGGACCCTACTTAAGGGCCAAGGTAGTGGGGATAGGTTGTAGGAAAGTCGCAATGAGATGAATCAGCAAATGTAGGAGAGCCTCAAATTGCCAAATGAGTTAACACAGATCGCCGCAGAAGCAGGATGGATTTGGCACCTTCCATTTCAAAACATCATTGGCCTTGTTTCTTTCTATGATCGTGCATTCGAAAACAATTGCTTGATGGATATCTGAATCCATATCAAGTTCATATAACAGTTTAACCCGTCAAATCTATTCGAAATGACAATCTCAAAACTAGAATTTCTACAAGCTTTTGTCATATGACCTCTATTTTTGATATGCACATACTTATCATTATCGTATTTTTCAAAAACTTGTTCTTGATAACCCATCTTCCAATGATAGTCCCTATTCAAAGCTACAACAGCATCTTTATTTTGGAGTTGAATCTTTGAACTATAATTCATTACTTCAGGGTCATATAGTAATCGATTAGAATATGGAGAAACATAAGAATTTTTCCCCATAGCTTCAAATCATACATCAACATTCCTACCTAAAACATCATCATTCAGCCCAATCTTTGGAAACTTTTCACCATTAAAATTGTCATTGTCAGAAATACTGTTAGGATTGCAAAAATTTTCTTATAATTCCTACCAATGTTGACAGAATTGATAACATCAAAATGTTTAAACAATTCATCTAGTAATTCTATTTTGTCATTTTGTTGTATCCACAAATGATATAGCAGGACACGTTCAATTTCATATATTTCATGTAATGTTCCGGAAATTTGGGCAATATTTATATAATAATTTCATTAATAATTATTTTAAAATGTGAAATATTGATTTAATAATCTAATTCAAACAGAAATTCTCTTTTGAAAATTAATAACTATTTAGTTTGATAAATGATATTCTTTTCAAAATTTATAATAATAATGATAATAACAATTTATATTTGGGAATTTTATTTTTTTCAAAGTTAAAATTACTTAAATGATAAAAATTATCTTTCTAAGCTTTTTTAAAGATATTTTATTTATAATGTATATATGTGTATACATTGTTAATAGGAGTTTTGATTTTTAATTTAAATTTAAATTTCATAAAGAATATTTTCCAATTTATTTTATATATAGGTGTATAAATTATGAATTGATTAATTTAATTTAAAATTGGTATTGAAAACTTTTCAAAGGTAAATTTAAAAGTCTTTCTTATATCTTCAAAGAAATATAAGTAAATATTTATTTTGTTGATAAAAATAAAATAGTTTAAATTGTATTTTATAATAAAAGTTTATTTTGTTTTAATTAAAAATTGTTTTCTTTTGAAATAAACTTAGTTCTTATATATTAGAGTAAAATATTTTAGTTTGAAAACTTTTGAATAAAATTGAATTCAACATTCTTATTCTTTTTAAAATTTTCTCTTTTGAAAATTAGTTTTAAAAATATTGTTTTAAAATATTCAAATAAACATTAAGATGTGTAATTTTATAAAGTAGTTTATATGTAATTATTTAAAGGCTAATGTAAATAAACATTTAAAACATGCTAAATTAAATTATATATTGTCTTAGATAGATTTAAAACACATTCATAAATTAAAGAAATTTCTTTTAATATTAAGATAAACATGTGTAAACATTTAACTTTTAAAAGAGGACACTTGTAATTACTCTACATTATCATGCAACAAGTGGCAATGTAAATTATTTTGAAATTTATTATTTTAGATTAGAAAATTTAACAATGCATTTTTGTTCAACACTTAATCTTCAAAAGAAAATCTAAAAATCAGATTTTAAGTAAAAATCAAAACCAAATTCAATCAAAATCTACAATCAAATTCTATATAAATTCTGGAAACCCAAATTCAATTCTGTTTAAAATCTGTATCTTCAACATCAATTTGCAAGTTCAACTTCAACTCAAGCATATGAAGATGGATCTGCATGCAGGAAGTTAATGCAGTTTTAATTCAACAATCAAATTGGGGGTAGAACCCAGATTTTAGCAAGCATTTCAAAACAGGTTCCAGGAATATGAATGCATCTGGGATTGTTCTTTGCATCTTCAATAAAAATGTGAGTAAGCTTCTATTTAAAAAAACAGTTTTTCTTTAAAAATCAAAGCTAAACATAATCTACAGAACTCAGGTTCTAATTCACAGAAATCAAAATCTGCTACAGATAAAACTGTTCTATTTTCTGTTTTTAAAAAAAAATGAAATGAGTAACCTCACCATGCAAAAAGCTTAAGATATCTGTGCATGTGAATTGGTAGAAATAAGTATGTTGTGATGATTTCATATTGATGACTGTTCTGTGTGTACATATATAATATGTTTATATGTTGCTATTGCCTGTATCTGCATATCTATTTAGTTTGTAAACTAAGATTTTCTTTAATAGAAATTCTTTATCACTTGAATTGATTTCAGTTAGAAATTTATGTGTAAACAAAATATGATTGTTTAGTATAACTTTAGATCTATAAATTATGATTTAGGTAAATTAAGTTAAATTGAAAAACCAGTAGCCTCTGAAACACTAACAACAATCTACATTTTCAATAAGCAAGATTTCAAAACTACCTAAATTATTAAATCAGGGTTTTAATTTGAATCCATATATAAAATCATGAATTTTAAAACAGAAATCAAAATTTTTAGTCATCTGTTAAGGGTGCATTTCTAGGTTGATCAAATCGGGAGTTTTTGGTTTTATCTGTGTGCCTAGTGCTTTGGGGTTGGTGTGGTTCTGTCTGGAGGTGGAGGATTGATGTGAGAGTGGGGGAAAATTGGGTAATAGATGATCAGAGGTGGGAGAAGATGGCAATAGTGGTTTCCAGGTGTTTAGCCCTAGTTTTGATGATGGTCGAAGTTTTGTTACTTCTTGTTTTCTGTAGTGCTTCGAGTGATTCGAGGTTTTGGAGTTGGGCAGAGGGGTCGAAGATGGATCTTTGGCCGGAGTCGCAGTGATGATGATGGTCGGAATTGGGTTTTCTAGCCGTTGACAGGTTTGCATATTTTGGGGGTACTGTGGTGTTTCCAGGTGGCTTGGATTGCTCGATTTAAATTCCGATTTGCAGAGGGGTTTCTGATGGTCACACTCATTTTGGATGGTGGACGGCGACTTGGTGGAGAGTGGGATGGCGGCAGGAGGTCGCCGGAGTGTCGGTGCATATGCACCGTGCACATAATTGTTCTGATGAACTTTTGGGGGTTGTGCAGGGTATTTGACTCGAAGATGCACTCGAGTAGATTGTGTAGTGACTCGAAGAAGATAGGGTTTTAGCTTGAAGTAATATTGGGTGGTCTCGGGTTGTTTGCTTCAGATTTTTATAACCTGTATAATTGTAGTTTTTTTAAAATTTGAATGAAATTTAAAATTTAGGCAGGGATTTAAATTAAAAGCTTAAGTTGAAATTTAATTCAAGTGAGCTTTTGAATTCAAAGTTTTAAAAATGAAGAATTTAAATTTAAGTAAGGTTTAAATTTAGTTTTGAAATCAAGACTAAATATAGTTTTCAGGTTTACTTTGAATCCAGATTGAATTCAAAACAGTTTTTTTGTAAATTTTTAATTATTGAACAAGTTTAAATGTTTTCAAATAGATTTTTAAAAATGAGTTGTTTCAAATAGTTTTAAACTTGATAAAATTATTTTCTTAAATATTTGAATAAAAAGATATGAAGTGTGTTTAACTTTAATTTGAAAAGCAAAATGATCAATTTATTTTAGAGGCTTGATTTCTTTAATTAAGTAAATTAGGTTTTAAACTTATCTTATATAAGCAATGAATGTTTTCACTTTTATTTTAAAGAATAAATTTATTTAAAATATGGATAAATGTTTTAAATAGTTAAACATTTTAAAACTTAAATTTTATATTGGAATTTGAATTAAATTTAGAAATGTATTGTCTTAAATACATTTGAATGTTAATGAAGACATTAATAAGTAAATGAATTATTTTGAAAATAATTAAGATAATTAAGAATTTACTTATTTATTTGATTTTAAATAATGGTTTGGATTAATTTTTAATTAGAGATGATTAATTGATAATTAATTTAAGATAAATTCCTTAAGTAAGTAATTAATGAAAATGTTGTTAATTAGTAAAAATAATTATCTAAGGATAATTAAGTAATTAATGTGATTAATTATGATAATTAACTAGATTAATTAATTGAAAATAATCAATTGTAATTTGTTAAGTATAATTACTTGATAAAAGTAATTAAGGGATTAATTACTTATTGTAATTAATTATGATAATGTGATTTGTTAAGTTAATTAATTTAGTTTAATTAATTTAAGAAATCATCTGATGATTTAATAAGAGTAATTACTTAATATAAATAATGGAGCAGGATTACTTAGAGAAGTAATAATTGATAATTACTGGAATGTAATTAGTGAAAATGAGTAATTTGGATAATTACCGTTGTAATTAATTAAGGGATTAATTAATGAAGATAATTAATTATGGGATAATTAATTTGTTATGAGTAATTTAAGGGGAGTTAATTACTGTATTTAATATTAATCAAGGGTGATTAATAATTGTATTTTTAAATTTTAGATTAATTACTAAATGCAGTTAATTTTAAATAAAGTAATTAATTTTAAATATGAATTAGAGATCATTAATAAATATAATTAATGATGTAATTTAAGAATTGTTTAATTAAGGAATAATCGATAATTAAGCGATTAATTAATGTAATTAATTAAGGATAAATGTAATTAATTATAATTAATAAATGAAGTAATTAAATATTAATTACTTATGATTAAGGTTAATTAATTTGTGAAATTAATTAAAGACTAATTACTTATTGTAATTAGAGGATGATTAATCAAATGTGTTTAATCAAGTTGAATACCAAGAGAATGATTAATTAACTAGGTTAATTAATTAATGAATATATAAGCAAGATTTATAGATATGATAATTAATTTATTTTATTTTAAATTAATTAGAGATAGAAGTAATTAATTTAATTCATTTTTAATTAATTATAGATGGTGGTTAATAAATCTTTGCTTATGGATGATATTGATTGGATGGATGTGATCTCAGTAATGAGATGAGTAGTATCTGTATGATATGGATGCTTGGTTAAAGTATGATGTTATGGATTATTTGTTTGTGATGATTATCTGTTTGTAATTATGATGCAGATTATCTGTTATGATAAGAATGTGATTATCTATTGAGATATGTGAAATATCTGTCTGTGTGTAAATAGATAACAATGAATTGAATTAATTGTTTAAACTAAATTCACTCGGACATTAAGATGGCGTTTGGATTTCGATGAGACTGGGATCGGATTTCCAAATTTGGAATTCCGAAAACCACATCGATCCAAATTAAACGTTAGGTCGTGAACCTCAAGTGAAGAGTGAAGACTCTAGGTGTAAGGACTATTCGTCAGTATAACTCCGAGGGTGATTCCGTAATGAGTTTGACGGAATAGCACTTTCAGGCTCGAGAGGATGATTCAGAGTGCAAGGGTTATCATCATTAACTCTGAGGGTGATTCCAATACGAGTGTAATGAGATAATGCCTTCGGTTTCATTCGAACCCGAAACGAACTTGTATGGATTGAATGCTTTCAAAACATCGTCAGGTGGACGATGAGCATTCTAAGTTTGATATGTCCTATAAAGGTAATCGTAGCCTCAAGCCTTATCAGCCGTGAATGGCTAAAACAGGGGAGGTGCAGCAAGGCTTTGTGGGTATCCCCCACTGGAGAGCAAGATTTACCCCTGTCAAGAGGTCCCTTTATATTTCGGATGTGTGGCAGTTGGCGACGGCCAATCTGCGAGGTGGTCTTGTTCGGAACTGTTCAATAAGGAATGGTTCCGGCTTTGTGTTGCAGGGGAGCGGGCGTACTCCTCGGTACGGTGATCTAGGCCACGTACTGTGACGGGCGGTACCCCAGTAGCCCTGCCATTGATGGAATCCATAATCCAATAAGTACCTGTACGATATTGATTGTGCCCAACTATGTTGGAACGTGAGATGTAAGCATTCCATCTATTTCTGTATTTTATTTTGAAAACCCTAGACACTATTATAATATCGCTGGATTTCCTATCAAATGTTTTGGTTAGCGTAAGGTAAAATCTTTTCCACGTTTATGTGTGGGAAGTCTTACGTGATACCTTTTCTTTTCAAAGGATTTTCTAAAGTTAAGCAAATTTTTATCCCCGTTTACTCAAACCAGACCCATGTCTGACCCGAGTGTTTATTTTCTGTTTTATTAAACTCTTGGGTACTCATATTATGTATGAGTAGTCAAGTGATTCAGGATTGCTTTGACGAGTTCTGGAGGAAGTATGGAGCAGGAGGCTTCATCGTGTAGATATTTATAGTGGTTCCGCTGTGTTTGAGTTGTATCTGTTCTCTCTGTTGTACTTAAATTGTAATTGCTAGACAGATGTTTATAACTGTCTAGTTTGTTGTATTAGCTATATAACTCTGATGTATATGATACTATGTAATGTTTATGTGATATAATATAATTTATTCATTCCGCTGTGAGATTCTGATGTTGTCTGTTTCCTTCTTTTCTCTTTTATAACCCTTCTTTCTTCTTAATGATGCGTCTTTCTATGAAAAGAAAGGCGGGTCGTTACATTTCAACACGAAATAAAAACCATGATCAGAAATGTTGAATTATTTTCTAACATTTGAATCGAATCTTTAAAGCTCCTCATGCTTCGATCCTTCTTGTGACCAAAAATCCACATCTAAAACAACTTATTAGATCGCGACATTCTTTGGAAAAATGTGAATTATCTTTGCATCTAAAATAAGTGAGCTTCTTCTTTTCGCATCGATCCATTTTTGAAAATAGGCTTTTGGTAGGAGCTTGGACGAATTGTACTCATCGATTTTTTCACCACTCATGCATAAGATCGGATTTGCAATCTGTAAGAATTAGGAATGAGTAATCTTAAAGATGGATAATATACGGGTTTGAGGAATCTTGAGGAAGAAGGTGGAAAAGAGATGTATGACTTACAATCGTCCTGTTTTCATATTATAAGCTTATTGTTTTGGATCCCTTTTAAATTCAAAAATATGATTTTCTGCTATTTTGGAATTAAACCGAAGTAGACACAAATACAAAGTGATTTAATCATGTTATTTTGATATGTGATTGCTCGCACAAATGTTAGGCTGTGTTAGAGATGTATTTGAAGATGAATTGCTATGATGTGCGTTTACATGTTTGAATGATGTTGAATGTTGTTGATGCATGTTTGGGTGTGTTTGTATGTTTAAATGGCTGTAAATAATCATTGGAGCAAGTTAGAGGTGGTAAACGTCGAATTGGACTTTGATGGATAGGCCCTAGAGTGTGCGGGATTATGTTGATGTATGAGTATTGCACGTAGGTCATAGTGCTAAGTGCATCAATCAAATCTACGCAAAGGTTGAAGTATGGGAATCTAAGGGGAAGATCGTCGACATATGATGTTCGACATAGGCATGGTCAGTGATGGACTTCTAGTTGGGGATGACATTGCACAACATTGGCTGCGGTCCGGTGATGTGCTGGGTCTGGCTATGATGTATTGGTGTCAAATAAGAAATGTTGTTCAGTGAGTGGTTCTGTTTGAACAGGGCTAACCTGTAGTGGAGTAATTGGTTAATTTTCAAAAAAAATAACCTTTTGGATCTTTATTGGGCATATGCAGTCTAAATTTATATAGAACTTTTCTTATTTTCTTTTAAATAAAATCAATATTTAATTTGATTTATAAGAAGTTATATTTATTATTGAATTTGTATCGTATTATGTGAACAGTGTATCATTGACACATATGTGTATACGTGCATGTGCAATATAAGAAGGTGTACATGGTTTAATCAGGGATGGTTCAGATCATTGGGTCGCCTTAGGTGGAAAAGGAAATTGTTCCCATTTACAAAAAAACATAACCAACAATGTATTTTTTTCCTTATGTTCTTATATGACAAAACAACCAAAACATATAATATATTCAAACAAAAATGTAAACATGTAAGACATCTTTGACAATAAAATATTCAATGAAAACAACTTCTTCTCGAGTTTTTAGAAGCAAACTCGTCGATTATGTCATCATATTCTAACATATCCAAATATTCATTTTCAATAGAAATCACCTCCAACCCGCTTAATCTTTCTTGTGACATAGTGTTCGATGATAATTTTTTATTAGCTTCAACTTAGATAAACTTCTTTCAACCGATAACATCGTAACCATATTAGTTAACATGATTCGATATATAACCCATACATTTAGAAATCCAATTATATCATGGCAAGATCTTAAGAAATCAAGAGCTAATTGATTTGCTTATTTTCGATGGAAAGATTTTCTTTCTTGTGTAAGTTCAAAATATAATCCTTTTCCACAAATATCACTCTCTTCGCTGTGTTTTAAATAAGTCTCTAGTTTTATACAATGCTCTTTCAATATTTCATCATCAATGGTTTTAAATTTTGTATTCAATAAAAATCCATAAATTCCTTCATAAAGCACAAAATTTTCAAATCGGTCCTTAAGCAAAGGAAGAGCTTGGTCTATTATATGAAGAAAGTATGTAATTCTAAAATTATCTTCCAAGGATTGAGTTCCATTAGCATCAATTTCTACATCCTCATCAAAAAAAAAATTTCTACAAATAACTTTTTTTTTGCAAATTTAGGTTCAATGCTAACTTCATCTGCAAGTTCTCTTGCTTTATTTATTATACTTTCATAGCCTTCTTTTCTAAAAATTTCAAAAAAACACAACAATTTCTTTTATTTAGTACTTGCATCTTCAATGCCCATTTCCTCCCTTTGAAGTATTTTGCTAAACTGATTAATGTTATCCAATATAGTGTACAAACACATAAACTAATCAAGAATTCAAAATCTTCTAAAGGATTTAGACGTAAACCTTTAGCTTCTACCATTACCATATCACCATTAACATATTATCATTAGTATTTCTCTTAGCTCTGATGGTTGGGTTCTTATAGCCTTTACACTTTCAATGTGATTTTCCCAATGAGTTGCCAATAATACTTTCAGAGTCAAACCATTTACATATTTTCTAATTATTTCCCATCAATGAGTTGAGCCGGAAAACAAAGTATAAATATCATGATTTTTTCATATTGCATAAAAAAAGGTTTAAGCTATGACATCCACATGAAATATAAATTGCTTTATGATTTATGGCATGAAGTCTCTTTTGTACACCTTAGTGCTTACCTATATCAAATTCAAGTTAGGTAAGACAATATTAGATAACATAATCCATATGAATCCATTGTCATTAAACATATCATACCTTTCATATTTGATGCATTGTCATAACTTTAGCCTCCCACATCATCAATGTTTAGCTTAAGATCCTTTAGAACACTTTTAAGCTTTTTAAAATGTCCAAGTCTCGTTGTATCGCCAACCTCTATAAAACCAAGAAAAAACTCCTTTACTTTGATAGCGTCTTCAACATCCACACATCTTATTATAATTGACATTTGTTCTTTATGATTCAGATCCAAAGTACAATCAAGAATGATTGAGTATTGTTTTGGTTTTATAAATTTTGTAATCATTGCTTATTTTATCTTCTTAGCCAACAAAATAATTAGTTCATTTGAATATTATGACAAAGATAGTGATGGTTTTTTTCATTATTTACCATATCGTTTAAGATGATCCTCGATAATTGGATCAAATTCGGCTACAAATTCGACAAGTTGACAAAAAATTCCATTTTTTTAATAAATCTTTTCATTTGAACCACAAAATGGGAGATTATTCAAGAAAGAGTGTTTAAACGCCAACTATGAACAATAACACCTTTTTCCAAAGTTGCCTCCCTTGCTCGATTAGAGATTCTACTCTTTTGTCAATTGTTGCCTTTTTTTCAAGCCTTTGTGCAAATCCACCCACTTAATAAGACTTGTAATATGCTCCATATTATTTTCATGCTCCCGTAACATCGCCGAAATGTTATGCTAATCATTGACTCCTTCATTTCCCAATTTGAATGTCTTTTTTATGCTGCTATATAATTTGCAACAAAAATAAAATACTTTGTTCACTTCATTTGAGCAAGCTAACCACTTTCTTCCATGCTTGGACAAAAATGTCTACCATCTTTATTTTTTGAAAATTTATCATTTTCTTTCGAAATTTTAATAGGACCTCATTTAACCAACATTATTCTTTTAGTATCGGTAATCCTTCCCCCACAAACCCGGATCATAGTTAATTTCAACATCGTTCTCAAGATCAAGTACAATTAGATCTTCAAAACCTCCTTCATTCATATCATTTCAGTTAATATTTATGTCTTCTTTACTTACATTATCTTCTTAATTACTAATAACTTCAACATCAATATTAGCTTCAATATTTTCATTTTCATCAATCACTTCATTGGTTCAACATTATCATCAATATCTTCATTTTCAAGACTACTTTCTACAATAAAATTTGAGGTTAGACATTGAGATTTTCGTATTTTTTCTTGAAACAAATTAGAAATTAAGCCAACAAGTGATTTTTCTATTCATCTATTTTTCCTTTAACTATTCTATCATGAGCTCCAGATTTTTGCTTTTGAAATCTAATTCAATTTTCGTCCTCTTTATTCTTCGTTATTTTTCCTAAGCATTCCCAAATTAATAATATGAAAAATCTTAAAATTAATAAAAAGTGCAAAATAGTATTTATGTATTAATTCATAAATTGATTTTATCCATCACAATTTGGAAATTGATTAACAATGGGATCAATGATTCAATTTAGCAACTGAAAATGGGAACAACAGGGAACGATTCACAATCTATTCTCGAGTTCTGAAGATTATTTAGCAAAATTAAAGAATTAAAATGTACTTGCTAAATCAAAGAAAATGCAAAATTGTTTCAACCTTCTTCAGCCAATTTGCATGGCACCACAATCGTCGTTTATTGGTATTTGCGACCGGAAAGAAGCGGTGGTAGCCTAATAAGTCACATGGTTTCTAGTTTTTTTCGTTTCTGATATCGCGTTTTAGTTTCTAGGTTTTTTGTCTGTTGGAGCATGGAGGGTTGCTCTTGTAAGGGGGGTTTTCTAGGCAGATAGATGTCTGATGGGCCTAGCCCATGAGCCGGGTCTATGTTTAACATGTCCATGTATAAATGCTAGGATATACATCGGAACAGACATGATCGCCCTTCTTTATACGTTAGTGTTATCAATGTATATATGTATATATAAAGTATGTGTGTGTATATATAATTTTATATGATATAATTATTAATTGTAAAATATAAAGTATTATAAATACATATATACATTAATTAACACTATTTAATATAGTAAAAATATTTTTAAATGTTTATATGTATTTTGAAACAATTCTAAGTTTACTATAATAAATCAATTTTGATATATATATATATATATAATTTAGGTTTATAAAGTAATATACATATATTATTATTTTATTATATTAAATATTGTTTAAATGATATATATATATATATAGAACATAAATAAATACATGTAATTATATTTCATTAGGAAACTTTTTATTCAAAATTACACTTGGCTATAGTAGGTTATATATAAATAATTTTAAAGTTTTCTTTATTGAATTATGTGCGTAATTATATAAGTAAAATAAAAAATAATAATTTTAAAACCCAAAAATAGTTTTAAGTGATTACACTTTATATTACAGTAATTACAAGTATATAATATAATTTCAAATGTGTTTATTTCATATATATATACACACACACACACACATATTCGTATATAAATTTATTTAAATAAAGTAATGAATTTATTCATTTTCAGTAATCTGGTTTAAATAATATATAAAAAAGTTAAAGAATTTAATTTTTTAAATTCGACTATTATACATATCTCTTTGTGAATATATATGAAATAAAAAACTTATGTTATATATTTATTTATATTGTATTAATTTATACATTCTTTGAAAACTAATCGGTAATATGATAAGGAAATAAAAAATGTTTTCCTAATCTAGCATTGGCTTTATGATACATATAAAAAAAATTGGGCAAACATATATACATATACAAACCATCCTATAATGACACATTAATTATGTAGATTTTTGATATTTAATTTCTAGTTGAAACATATATGGCACAATGATTGATATATATAATACAAAATTATAAATGAGAATATACTTCTGCTTATTGTCTAGATAGCACATCTTGTAAAGTTGAATCTAAACACCTTGAATTGAATTCTATATCTAGAAGATGCTACCTTCCCGAATGCAGCTACCACCGATAATTGAATTGTGTTTAATTCCAGTTTTAAAGCTTGATAATTTGAGATATGGAGTAGAAGGAGTTGTGGCCTGATACGCCCAAGAGGAGAGGCAAAAAGTGTACAAAAAATGAGGGTTAGAGAGCCTTAAATAAGGGAGATACCAAAGAGAAGAAATGTGGATATGTATCCCTATTTTCCCCTTACATTTTCTTCTCTTTTTAATTGAAAGTCTAACCCCATCCTAACCATCACATGGATAGCCTCATATGCTCTTCTACAGCCGGCTATGACAAACCCTTATATGGGCCTCAAAATCATTTCAAACCTGAACAATATTTGTTGCATTTAAATCCAACTTAAACGCATACCGAGATTGTATGTCGATTTATATATTTGAAACGGTTTTATATACATGGTTTAATATTGTTAAACATTAAATAAAATTTTATAATTAAAATGTCATAAATATTAATTAATTTAATTAATTTGTAACAATTATAATTTAATTAAATCGAGCGGTAAAAGGAGTGTTCGAAGTTTTGATTGTGTGACTCTTAGGAGTAAATTTGATCAGCAATTAATATCGAATAATTCGAATATCAACGTTCACATATCACATAGCAGGTGGTACGACATGATGGCTAAATATATCGCTTACTTGGTATTAGCAAAATCCAATTTTACTTTATTAAGCGTTACCCGATGGTGACAATTATTTACACCAATTCTCTTCGTCAAAATAATATTACTTTAGACTCATGGAATTTGGGAATGGTCAAAATTTCCAATATCGTTCATATTCAACTCTATAGTCCAAACATTAAGTCTTTGGTTCAATAATAACAATTATTATTAACTGTACTTCTTTGGAAAGGAGCTTTGACTTTGAGTTAACTTCAGTTGACTGTTATGCTAACCTCATATAACCGTGGAGATGAATCCTCTCTTGAATAGTGTTTCACTTCCAATACTTCCACTTGACCAACTATATTTATTCGATGGACTCCGTGCAATGATTTAACTATAATCAAAGCGGATCTTCCACATTGAAGATCAACGGTATTCTCAAGTCATGTGAACCATGAAATCTTGTCACATATTTTCTAGTCGGACATTAGTTATATTAACTAATAGAAAACTAATGAGTCAGTCATTCCATAGTTATCAAACAACTATCAGTACATAACCGCTTGGTTCACCCATCGGTCATGAGTAATACACTACCCCCAACATTTGGAGACACTACAGCAAAAAGACCCTACAATAGCGCCAAAAAAGCCATTAAAGCCTATAATAGCGGTTTAATAAACGCTGTATAACGACATGTTATTAAAAACAGTGAACCATTTAGAGCGCATAATAAGTGCTATAAACAATATTAATATAATAACGCAAAAAATTTGCTATTTTAAACATTTTTATAGCGGAAAATTATGTGTTATTGATTACTATAATAGCGCTATTTGTCCACTATGAAATTCGTTATTAGCCACAAAATACTTTTTGTTTTTTCTAAGATAGCACTAATAATTCGCTATAAAAGTATTAATAGCGGATTATGAGCGCCGTATATGGACACGTTATTGTAGATGTTGACTTGTCATTACACCAATATGCCGCTATAAGGTTCAGCTACAATAGCGCTTATACTTCGTTATGATATGTTCTTTATAGCGCTTACTGACCTATTATTCATCATTCTTTATAGCGCTTTTTCTGTTATGCATCAATAATACCGGCAGATTTAATAGCGGTCATTTGGTGCAATTCAATATTTATAGCGGTTTTCAAATGCTATGGTTTAGTTTCACAATTCAAAAAATTTCTTCATAAACTACAGTATTAAATACCAATATCAAAATGCACAATAATAATCATTTCAAACATAAAATCATTTAAATAATGCAAGAATCATAAATGATAATAAATATAGAGATATAACACATTACATTAAACATATCAAATATTCATACACATAATATCTTATAGCTTAAACCACATAAATCAAAACGTAGTACCAAAGGTTTTAAGCATACCCCAAAAAATAGTAGCAAAGTTTAACAAAAAACAAGTACATATTTGGTTGTTTGCATTAAAAAGAAGACCACAACTTTCCCATCCTTCTTCTTTCACATACCTGCAAATAAGATAAATATTTACATTAGGAACGAATATGAATGAAATACTGACGAAATTTGATTTTTAGATAGCACAGTGCAATATGTGTGCATAAAGAGCTGATAAGTTGAAACTAAGGCCTTTTTTAACTTGACAACAAAATACATCCAAGCCATAGAATAAATGTTGTTCCAGCTTATTTATAAGTTTAGTAATTTTCCAAGAACAAAGTCAATTTTGTTCCAGCTTTTATTTCTCATTGCCATATTAAACTTCTTGTATGTTTTCAGTCGACCCTTTGCGGTTTTGATGAATCAAATAGAAATAAGAGACAAATGACCCATTGTAACAAAGATTTCCTCATACGCATTCTTTATTAACTAGTTGAAAATTTCATACAAATCCTTATGACTATGAATTTATTCACCATTTCTATGACTGAACTCCTTTTTATTAATCTACATTTTTTTTAATTTTCTAAAAACTCAAAAGTTGACACTCCATTCGAAGCATTAAAGTCAACTGGGTTATTTATAAATAATATAAATAGTGCTTTTACGGATTATGTAACATAACTAAAAAATAAATAGAGTTATCCATTTTTGTTAGGTTCTCAAGAAATTTAGCAAACAATTTGCAAGCATGCTCTAGAAGGATGATCATAATATATCAACCAACCAACATAACTGTTGACTATTGGCATTGAAATGATATATGAGGGATAATGTACAAGATGCAGCACTCGTACATGCAGTTAGAAGACTGATTTGCATGTCCACGTGCATAATTGTGCACATGAACATGAACAAGTCAAAACTGTTATAATAGTTAGGTTTTGTTCTTCAAATACGAGGAATTATCATATTTGCACTCATTGAGTGATTTAATAGAATGTAGTTCTTTTTATTTGAAATTATGTTACTTGACTACAATGGGGGAAGCATAGATTGATATTCAGCCAATAGTTACAGTCGGTTTGACATTTCAAGATGCAGATGTTCCTAAATATTTCACTAAAAACTGTCACAAATCAGTATCCTAATCCAATAACTCATAATGTTCCTCGCAAACCTGTTTGTGCTTGTTTGTATCCTAATGCACATTTCCAATAGCACTATGCATATCAGCACATCAAACTACTCGATTTGCTTTATCGACCAATATATCATCCTTATCATCCAAACTACATGCCACCACATATGAACTTTCAAAATCTTCATCATTAATCTCAATAACATCAATCACTGACCCTAAATAAACAATATACTCACTAGCACTTGAAGCAGGCCCATTGTCTTTAAAACTGTCAATAACCTGAAACCATAATCACCTTCACAGCCTACTCCATCTCCAGAATCTCTTACACAATCAAACCCCACTAATTCATATTCATTCACCAACTACAGCAACTCCCTGTACACAAACATCACCTCCCCCTTCTACCTTACCACAATAACATAACCACACGCAACCACCAAACACCATCCATATCGAAAATACTGCATACTCTACCTTCAAATCATCATCACTACTCCACCAACTACCCAATCTCCTCCACTCGTTCGCAACTTCCGACATCACAACCTTCCACCCACAATAGCTTCAAACCCGTTGCTTTGGTCAAGCTACAACCCCAGACCCGCTCCCTCAGTTCCTTCATAACAGCCATCATGTAAACTCCATCGCCTAGCCTACAACATATCAGTCAAACGCCTGATACCCCCGACCTCAGAAGAAATGCAAACACCCAAAAACTACATATTTCCTTGTCACATCCTCACTGGAACTTCTCATCACATCAAACCAAATCGAAATTTCTACTTCCTTTAACTCCTCATTCTCCAAATAACACATTTCCAGAAAACTGCATCACTCTGCAACTCTTCCCTCATCAATTTCATTAAACGTCACAAAACTGCAATTCAACCCATTTCCTTCAAATCCCAAAACTACTACAAATATGCAACCAAAACTGACCATCAGGCTATCGAATGACAAACCCAACCACTCAATACTTGAACAAACTACTCCATCATCCAACCTCCATCAACCCCTTCCCTCACCTTCAACCACACTTGAACTCCAATTCGTCACCACTCGACTTCCAAACAACCTCACCACAACATCACCTATCAATCATCAAACTTCAAATCCGAACAAAATCAACCTTCACTACCCAATCAAAATTGTATTCCTCAAACCAACCTCAACACGCAAATCGCCTCAATCCAAAGCATGCCACCCTCAGCGAACCATCTCATCACAATATTGAACTTCAATCACCATGCATCAACCATCTCCTACGTTGCCAAACCATCTTCAATCATTGAAACCTAAATTCCAAGCTCTAACCCATAACTCCCCATCACAACCAGAACTTTAACATGTAATTTAATAAGTGATATTTACTATGTATTTTTAATCACATGACAATTAAGGTCCCATGTGTGTATATTTACTAAAGGGTTATACTTATCTAAGATAGATATACACGTTTATAAATAAAGTAGATTATACTTACTGAAAATTCATGTCATTACAATGTGCGCAGCAGGCCAAGCTATTACAGAACCAATGGCGTCTTTCATGTATTGTAATTTAGATGTTTGTCTCCATAGCACCGCAGTTGGCTCATTAACAACCTCTATCCAAACTTTAACTGCATCTGGTCCTACTGGTTTAAAATGGACCGGTGCTTTTGGATCAGTTGACTCAACACGTCCTACATCAACTATTTTTTTGTTTTCTGATAAATCCATCAGCTTGCATCTGTTGTTCGTTCTTGAATTTTCCATCTATAAATTAAAAAAAGGATATGTTGTAGTTGGTTTATGTTGATAAAATATATTGATTAATCATTGCAAAATCATAATTTAAAAGATACGCCAGTGCATAAAAATCAAGTATCATAAATATTTGCACTATGGTCTTAGGCATAGGAGATGCTGGAACATTAACCATCTCAACTACTACTTAGGACTCAGGCCGTGCTACCTTCATATCGACATCTTCTTCAATACGTATCATAATAGGGGCTGGCCTTCCCAAAAAGGCATATATTTTTATTGGATTATCTATCCAAATAATCATGGCGCATGGTCCAAGAGGAAGATCATTAATAATTTCATTTGAGTCACTTGAGTGTAATTGCCCATCAGCCACTAATTCTTTGCTCCCTCCCCAATCATTAATCTTGCATTTGCATTCTAAGTTGCCACTTGTTGGGCGAATTCTCACCCAGAAGACCTAGAGACCAAGAAGCGTTGATTTCACCCAGGTTTGCAACCCACACTTCACCCAGCAAAGCCAAGGGTCCGTTCGGCGATCCAATCTAGAACCCATTCGGCCAAGGGATTCATCCGGCATGTCTCGAGTGCCATTCGGCATATCTCGTTCGGTGACAATAGTCCATGCATCCAACCTCCATCCGGTCAAACACCATTCGGCAGTCCCCATGCCGAACCAACACATACTTCCCCCATACCGAACCAACCTCCAGCCGGTCCAATACCCTACCGGACCAGCCCCTCTCACACGCCCCACCGGACCAGACCATCTCCTGCAACCGGACCAAAGTCCTACCGGTCCAAAGTCCTACCGGTCCAACACCACACACTCAAGACCGGACCAAGCTTCGCCGAACCAGAATGCTACCAGGCCAGATTGCTTCAGCCCGGGCCCACCAGCAGCTATATACATCCAAGACCCCTACCCCCTACCTCACTCTATAAATAGAGGGGCAGGGGTACAACAATGACAGACAAGTTTGAGAGCTCAAGCACGGAAGGAACTTTCAAACTACTTTCATACACTTGTACACCAAGCATTGTACTTGTAATCTGAAAAAAGAAGATAATAACATATAAAGTGGACGTAGGCACGTTCTGGCCGAACCACTATAAATCTGCGTGTCTTTTACATTTCAGCCCCTGCCTTTTTCATATTTACATAACTCATCTAAATCATTAAGAATCACATAAAATCAACTAAATCACACGACTTAGAGGTGTTTTCCCATTTTTTGTGCAAACATTTTTGGTGTTTTCACTGAGAACTTCGAACTCGAAGCTTCAGCTTCCCTCATTCAACCTTCTTTCCCAATAGCACCTTTCATTGCCTAGGAAACATGACTTCCAGGCCAAGAAAAGACGCCAACAAGGGAAAGAACGCCGCAACTAGCAGCGCTCTAAATTCAGTAGATCCAGATCAAGAGAACCATCCCACTACAGCAGCAGTGCCACATGTAGATCAGGCAATTCCAACAGCCCCTGCCGCGGAACAACCGGCAGTAATCACTAGAGCAGACCTAGACAGAGTTGTGGTGGAAGTGACTAACCGCTTCGCATCCCAACAAGAAGCTTTGGTGAACCAACTCATGTCACGCTTGAGGGATGTCGAAGAATCCAACCGTAACACTGAATCATGGGATGAATCTCAATCTGGAGGATCTCGGAGACAGCAAAGGTCTTCCCTCTTCGAGGAAGCCATCAACAGGAACAACAATGATAGGGGCCGCGCCCGGACTCAGCCCGAACTCCGACTCGATGAAGCACTTGGAACCGAACCCAGTGGGGGAGGCGCCAGGCGAGGGTCGGATGTGGCTGAGCCAGTCATGCCACCTAATCATAGAAACCCCGCTGAACGGAGCCGAGCTAGAACCCAGCCCGAAGTTGACCCCATGGAAATGCTCGAAACAGAACTCCGCAGGGGAAGATCAAGGCAGGGGGCAACTGTAGCTGGTCCTAGCATGCATCCGAGCAACCAGAGACAACCACTGGATCACGTCAGAAGTGATAGACTATACCATCCCTACAGGTCATCTGGACGAGACCGATCTCGCAGGGAAGAACCAAGTTCATTTCTATCCGCTCCAAATTCTGATGAAAGAATGGCACGACTATTCAGAGAATGCGTCCAACGGGAGCAAAGGGACCGAGGAATAGGCGCTAGGGTCACCAGCCCCTTTACCCGCAATATCGAAACTGCCATCACCCCCCGGGAATGGAAAATGCCAACCATGGAACCTTACAAGGGAACTTCCGACCCCATCGTACACTTACAAAGATACACCCAGCATATGCTCATGAGCGGAGCAACAGAAGGGGTGCTGTGTAAATGCTTTCCGCTATTCCTAGCAGATCTAGCTACCTCCTGGTTCTGCCATCTACCCCAAGGATCTATCAGCTCATGGGAGATGTTGAAAGAAAGGTTCATTAGCCAGTTCCGCATCCATGTAGAACAACCCAAGGATGCTTATTCTCTATCCAATGTTAAACAGAAATCCGGAGAGACACTGCAACAATATCTAACTCGGTTCAACGCCGCAGCGGCCGCAGTCCAAGATGCCGATGAGAAACTCACCCTAATGGCCCTCTGTAGCGGTGTACATCCAAATACCAAGTTCGCAAGAAGACTAACTAAGGAAAAACCAGCTACTTTACCTGATTTCTTCCATGAAGCTGGAAAGTATATGAGACTTGAAGACGCCGCCACTGAGAGGCAGTCAGGGCAACAAGGTAAGACAACTTCGGACAAGATTCCCGCTGCAACCAAGGACATTCGAAGAAATGAATCTAGAGACAATGCTGGGGGCAAGAAGGTTGAAAAACGCCAATATCGACCAGGACCGATATTTGACTCCTACACTCCTTTGAATGAAACCATCGAAAACATCTATCTAGCCACTCAGGGCGAACTCGGATACAAGCGCCCCCCGCATAAGAAAGAATCTGATAACGCCCTCAAGTCTGGAAAGTTCTGCCGCTTCCACGAGTCCCACGGACATGACACCAATGAATGCCACCATCTCTGGGACTTGATCGAAGAACAATCAGGAGAAGAAGGCTGGAACGCTATGTGAAAGGTCAGAACGGGACTCCAACTCCTGCCAATGAGAGCTCAAAGCGACCCCTCCCAGAAGTAAGCGGAGGGAATCGCAACACCAGTGGCTCTAGTCAAGAGAAGATATTGGTCCATACCATCTCGGGAGGACCACACATCGCCGACAGAAGCTGGGCAGAGATGGAAAGATACGGCAAGTCACTTAGAAATGCTGAAGGCTATGTTAACTCCATTATGGAAGAACGCCACCCGAAACGGAAAGAGAGTGAGGACATCGTGTTCAGTAAGCGTGATTTAGAAGGAAGACAGTATCCGCATATGGATCCCATGGTCATCTCTGCCTGGTTCGGTCCAGCTAAGGTTTTCCGAATTCTAATAGACACAGGAAGCTCCGTAAATATCCTGTTCAAGCATGCTTTCGACAAAATGAAGCTGTCAATGAAGGATGTGTCTCCCTGCAACAAACCCCTGCACGGTTTCACTGGAGATGCGAAAATGCCCCTCGGGCAACTTGACCTCTTCATCGAAATAGGAAGTCATCCCCGCTCCGTTGTACGAAAACAAACGTTCGTACTAATAGAAAACCACTCGGCCTACAACGCCTTCTTGGGAAGACCAGCCTTGTCTGACTTCCAAATTGTCCTAGCCCCGTGGTGCCTAAAGATGAAATTCCCAACAGATGACGGAATAGGAGAAGTTGAAGGAGATCAAGACGCCGCTCGAGATTGCTATGTAACTGAACTTCGCAATAACCATAGAAAGAATAAAGGGAAAGATGCAGAGACTACTCTCTGCATGAAAAGCTTGGAAGCATAGCAGCTAAAGAAAGCCCCTCCTCTTCGATACACCAGCGATCCTTTCAATGAACTAGACCCCAGGGATAAGGAGGAGGAGGCTACCGCTGAGCCTGCAGAGGCCATGGAATTCGTATCTGTAGACAAACATGATTCAAACAGACTATTAAAAATAGGATCTCAGCTAAAAACAGAATTGAAGGATCAACTCGTCGACTTTCTCCGCCACAACTTAGATGTATTTGCGTGGACACATGCCGATATGACAGGAATCTCCCCAGACATAGCATGCCACATGCTGAACATCGATCCCACCAGGACACCGATAAAGCAGAAAAAGAGAAGCATGGGAGCAGAACGATCAGCAGCCCTCGACGAGGAAGTAAAGAACCTACTTGCTAATGACTTCATACGAGAAGCCATCTACCCCAAGTGGATAGCTAACCCGGTACTAGTAAAGAAAGCTAATGGGAAGTGGCGAACATGCATTGATTTCTCCAACTTAAATGACGCTTGCCCGAAGGACTGCTTCCCGCTCCCCCGGATCGATCAACTTGTGGACAGCACTGCCGGGCACGAACTTTTATCTTTTATGGACGCATACTCCGGATACAACCAGATTCCCATGCACGCTCCCGATCAAGACCACACTAGCTTCATCACTGACCGGGGATTATATTGTTACAAAGTCATGCCTTTTGGACTCAAAAATGCCGGAGCCACCTATCAGCGCCTCGTCAACAAGATGTTCGCGGAATTAATAGGACGAACTATGGAAGTATATGTGGATGACATGTTGGTAAAGTCCAGGAAAGCCGACGATCATGTAAGCCACCTGAGCGAGATGTTTCAGGTACTTCGCCGATATGGAATGAAGCTGAATCCTCTGAAGTGCTCCTTCGGAGTGTCATCGGGAAAATTCTTGGGGTTCATTGTCCATTCCAGAGGAATTGAAGCAAACCCTGAACAAATCCGGGCTCTAAAAGAAATAAGGATACCTTCCACCCGAAAAGAAATGCAGAGCTTAAACGGAAAGGTAGCCGCCCTAAGCAGATTCATTTCCAAAGCAACTGACAAGTGCGTCCCTTTTTTCGAAGCTCTCAAGAAAGACAAAGGAAAGTTCGAGTGGACCGATGAATGCTTAAAAGCCTTCCTTAACCTGATCGAACACCTTCAGAAACCACCAGTACTCTCAACTCCAAAAGAAGGCGAAGAGCTATACCTATACCTCGCTGTATCATCTCATGCTCTAAGCGCTGCCCTGGTAAGAGAAGAAGACCGCACACAACGCCCGGTGTACTTTATAAGTAAGAGATTTACAGGGGCAGAAGCCAGATATCCTAAACTTGAGAAATTGGCATATTGTTTATTGATCGCGTCACGAAGACTACGACACTACTTCCAATCTCACTCCATCAGAGTTCTAACCGATCAGCCATTAAGACAGGTGCTCCATCGTCCCGACACTTCTGGACGACTCCTCAAATGGTGCATTGAACTAAGTCAGTATGACGTCACCTACCATCCTCGCACTGCTATCAAGGGGCAAGCCCTGGCCGATTTCATTGCCGAATTCACTACCAACGAAGGCAAGGATCAGTTTGAAATAGCAAAAAACATCAAGTGGAACCTCTTTGTAGATGGAGCATCAAACGAACAAGGCTCGAGGGCAGGTATTGTGATAATCACCCCCAGGGGAAGAAAGCTGTACTATGCATTAAGGTTGGAATTCGCGGCCACTAACAACGATGCGGAGTATGAGGCAGTAATAGCGGGATTGGAGCTTGCCTTAGAAATTGGAGTCAATTCTTTATGTCTTCATAGTGATTCTCAACTTATCGTAAACCAAGTACTAGGAGAATTCCAGACACGAGGAGAACGACTCACAGCATATCTAAAGAAAACCAAACTGCTGCTCGACCAATTGGACCATTACCTAATCAAACACATTCCTCGAGAAGATAACCAAGAGGCCGATGAACTAGCAAAGCAAGCTAGTATGATGAATAGCACCATTTCCGGAGCACTAGCCATCTCAAGGCAGCTAGCCCCAAGTTTTGAACAAGTGAACCTGATAACTGCAATTGAAGAAGCAACTTGGATGACTCCTATCCGGAAATATCTACAGGACGGCACACTACCAGACAAACGTGATGAAGTCAGGAGAATTTTGAGGAAAGCTCCCCACTACACAATACAAGAAGGCATCCTCTATCGGCGTGGCTTCTCTAGCCCCTTATTCAGATGCGTCGCTGGAAGGGAAGCCAAGGAAATCTTATTCAACATCCATCAAGGTAGTTGCGGAGATCACACTGGAGGGCAGACTCTGGCGAAGAAGATACTCCGATATGGATATTACTGGCCCACACTAAACAAAGACGCCCTAGACTTCGTCAAGAGATGCGACAGATGTCAGAAATTTGCCAAGATTCCTCGACTACCCACAAATGAGATTACTTAAATGACCAGCCCTTGGCCTTTTGCTGTATGGGGAATTGATTTAATTGGTGAACTGCCAACGGGCCGAGGCGGAGCCAAATATGCTATAGTGGCAGTCGATTATTTCACCAAATGGGTGGAAGCGGAACCCCTAAATAAAATATCTTCAGCAAAAGTTATCAACTTCTTGATCAAAAATATTCTGTGCAGGTACGGAGTACCACTCAAGATCATATCAGACAACGGACTCCAATTTGACAGCGAAGAATTCGCCGACTGGTGCCAAGAGCATGGAATTCATAAAAGCTTCTCATCAGTAGCTTATCCTCAGGCAAACGGACAAGTCGAAGCTGTCAACAAAATTCTCAAAACCCTAATCAAGAAGAAACTCGAAAAGTCAAAAGGCGCTTGGGTGGACGAACTTCCTACGGCACTTTGGGCCTACCGCACATCTTTCAGAACATCAACGGGACATACTCCTTTCTCTTTGGCATACGGATTGGAGGCAATGCTCCCTGTTGAGGTTATTGTTCCTTCCCACCGTAGGATCCACTACAATCCAGAAGAAAACGAAGAACTCCTCCTCATGTCTTTGGATCTGATTGAGGAAAGGAGAAACGATGCAGCACTCAAAGCAGCAGCTCACAAACAGAAAGTGGCAGCACTATACAACTCCAAAGTCAAGCATCGCATCTTACAAGAAGGAGATCTTGTCCTCAGGCGAATCTTTCCGCGCCCCGGGGCACTGGACCCCATTTGGGACGGACCATATGTAATTCATAAAGACCTCCACAACGGAGCTTATATTTTGTCAACAGTGGACGGAGAGGTGTTCCAGAGGGCATGGAACATCCGACACCTCCGTCGATACTTTTCTTAACTTGTACTGCCCATATGAAGTGAATTAACAAAGAGAATCAGTGGACGTAGGCATTTTCATGCCGAACCACTTTAAAATATCTTGTCTCTTTTTAACTCGTTCCTTTATATCTTGGCTGCTTGTTAAGCTTTATCCTTTTCTGTTGAACAAAATCTTATGGCATCTCCACTCAAGACGCACCACGGCCTCATCTGGACAAGGCCTAACAGGTACGCTACGATTCTATGCACTCGCCAATGAGACTCTTTTGCTCCAGCATCCCTCTGCTGCGGGTTAACTCATTGCTCGCGCCTGCCCTCAAAGCCAACTGTAATGAGCCGATTATAAGTCATCATAAAGGCCGACTATAGCCGATGGCAGCTCATTACGGCGTTCGGCTCGCCGGCAACTGTGAACCTACTTTAAGCCCCAACATAAGGTGTGGCCAGCCAGGGGTAGTTCACGGCCAACGGCACCCACGCTAGCCGGCCACGGTAAATCGAATAATACCCACGATTACGGACCATAATGGTTCGGGTAGTTACCGTGCGCGATCTCGGCTCCGATGTGTCTTAAGTGCGGCTGTGGTAAAAAAGAAAACTCCCCGCGGAGGCGTAAGATGGGTGACAAATGTCTCCAAGACCCACAGCTAGGGAAAGTGACTACAAAACCCGTTTGCCACGAACTTAAGTACATCGACGGCCTTCCGTGACTGGAAGTTTTACTTTTTCTATATTTCCATTTCATTTAAATACTTTTCCCCTATCCTGCATAACAAACTCTAAAGTACAGGAAACCGAACAGGGAGCATTCACTCATGAGAATCTAAGCCCGCGTACTGGGTGGCAAGGTACTCGGATATATTCATGATCAGTTACACAAGATGCTCAAAACTACTGCCTGCAAGTAAAACATGAAGGGCGGTACTCTCTTCTCTTGTACATAGATGCATAACTATAGCTTATTCATATGTCACACCAACATTGCAAAACATGAAATTATATTTCAAGCAAAGGCTTAACATCAAACACAACTAAAATCACAGGCATATACATGGTTATACTCCTCACGCAGCACATCAAAATGACAACAACGTTTAAACATAACAAAATCAACTTATATTATGAAATCACACCAAGTTATTCTCTGCAAATAATATTATTACAGTCACGTCAATGTTTTGGACTAACGTAAACAACAGTAAAAAAGAAATAAAAAGCGGCCGAATCCGGACGAGTAACCAGCTGCGTCCACACTCCATCACCAACTTCCCAAGCCTATTTGGCCGCAGGGCCGGAACCCCCAGCATGTTGATCGGAAGTTCCACCTGTCCAATTCAGAAAAGGAATCCATTAAACAAACGATAAACAATCAAGTCATGGAAACCCAGAAAGAAAAGGAAAAGTGAAGAATAACTCACCAGCGTCCGCCGCTTGATCCTCATCCTCCAGTTGCACACCCGCTTCCTCCGCAACGAGCAACCGCATCCCCTCCTTCACCGCCACTTGCTCCTCTTTCGAGAACTGAGCAGTGACCACATCCAGACTAAAAGCCACTCCACCTTCCTTACCCGCATCGACCCTGGCCTCCTCTAAAGCCCGGAGATATATCTTGGCCATGACCCGGGGATAGTCATCCATCCAAGACAAGCTGCCCTCCTTCCAAGTGCGGAAGTACATGTCCTGCAGCATCTCGTCCATCATTCCCTCATTCTCCTCGAACTCCCTCACCCTGGCCTCGGAAGCCTGCAACTTGGCGACAGCGGCATCCCTCTCTGATCGGTATCTCGAACAGTCAGCCTGGAGAGACCTCCTCATCTCCTCCATCTCCTCCTTTAACTTAACTTGAGCCATCTCTGCGGCCTCAAGCCTCCCAGACAACTCCTCTACCTGCTCGAGATCCGCATTCCGAACCTCATCCACTGTCGCAATGGCCATGTCGATCCGCTCCTTACAGGCGGCCTCCATCTTCCGTAATTCCGCCCTACTTGCCTTTTCGATGGTCTCTTTCAGACGCCTGGAGGCTTCCTCGTGCCGAGAAATCTGAACAGCTTGACCGGCAAGTTGTTCGGCCTGATTAGCAACCTTCAGCCGCAACCGAATATTAGCACTTCCAATCTCTTCCCCGGCCTTAACCAATTGAGCATGATACTTCATTAACTTCTTGGTCTCCTCGGCCACCCGATCAATATTAGCCTTGGCCTCGTCTCCCATGGTAACTACCCGAGTGGTAAGCAGATCAAGATCTAGAGACTTAGCCTCGTCTAACACTCGTACCATGGGGTTGCAGGGAAGGAGGTGTTCACCCGTGGCATCATCAAATGAAATATCCCGAGAGCTTGGATCTAAATCAGGATGACCGGCAAAGGGGTCACGGGGCACGTCAGGACGCCTTATGCGGATAACTGTAGGATTCTTGGAAGGAGGTAGAGGGGGGATAAACTCCGTACTCTCCTCCGTGGCATCACGAGGAGGCTGAACAGGAAGCTGCGGACCAGGGGAAGGCTCAAACAAAGAACGACTCCTCTTCTTTTTCTGAATGCCCTCTTCGATGACCCCAAGAAGAGGACGGTATTTGACCACGTCCCCAGTACGACCAGTGGGAGGCTTCGCAGAAGCTCTCATCAACTTGAACTGTTCGAGGCGGTGTCGAACGTCTGACGTTTTAACCACCTGGCCTGCCCCTGGAATAAAGAACAAGTGTTACGAACATACAATGGTCCACAATTCAGGAAACATGTTAAGTAAAAAGAAAGAAAAGTGTGAAGGCACGTCTATTATACAAACCCTGCGGAGGAGTGGGGTACTGCAATAAGTCCTGAATCTCATTCCAGGACGGGGGTGAACCATAAAATATTTCTAAGTCCTTAGCGAAAATGGAATCGACAGAGGACAAAAGTTCACCTTGCACCGCCGAAGTCACCCTGGCTGAGGAACCCCTGGGGGATAGATCGGCACCAGCCCCGACCTTGCCAGTCTCCTTCGCCTTCTCCGCTCCCGATTCCCCTTCCGATTCCCCGAAGGCCTGGCGGAGGGCCTCATCCAGCTCAGAGTCTTGCCCGGAAGTTAAGGCACCAGCACCACTACCACCCTGACCATCTCCATCTCCTCCGCCTTCCGACTCTCCTTCCGTATCGCCTCCTTCGCCCTCTTCCACACCTTCCTCCTCCGGAATGATCGGGCAAGTACTGGGAGAGGGGCCCTCCGATTCTTTAAGCTTCTTGCCCCCCGCGACGGGATGCTGTGCAAAGGGTTTTCTCTTGCCACTCTTCACCGTGACCCCCTTCTTAGCTTTAGCAGCCTTCTTCTCAGCCGTGTCCCTCTGCTTAACAACGGACTGGTGCGGCTGGATCAAATTGTACTCCAGGAGGGTAGCGTTCCTGATCAGGAACGAAGCCGACCTGTCCCGCGCAGGAATGGCCTTTATTCCAGCAGCCATCCGCGCCAAAGAATCATCTTCCACGACGGCAATGCCACCTGTCGCTAGCAAGAAATAGAAGCGGGTCGGAAGAAACACTACAGTCAGAACATGGAAAATATAAGTGAAATTAATCTTACAGCCGGAAGTGAAAAGGCGGAAAGAAACAGAATCGTCCTTGACAAAGAACCATTCCTTCTTGAACATGGTGAACTTTGAATATAAGTCCAAGACCGGTTTGAAGGGCACGGCCGCTTCCAGACTAATATACGGAGACCCCTTCTTGTAGCCCCTCAGGTTATACAAATACCGAATTTCCCGGTTAGAAGGAGGGCGCCCGTATCTCCTCTGGAAGATGACGAAGAGGCTTACCAGAATGGCATAGGAGTTCGGCTGAAGCTGGAATGGAGCTACTTTCAAGTATGTGGTAAAGCTGACTATCCAGGCGTTGATAGGAGGGATAGCACCACACATGCAATGGTACCTGCTGTAAGCGAAGTAACCTTCGGGGGGATTATACGGCATCACACCCTCTCCCGGCAGCTGCATGAGAGCCCTGTCTATCCCAAATGAACGAGAGATGACATCAAGTTGCTCCTCCTTTAGGGAGCTAGAAAAGCAATCGGGCGGGGAGACCAGAAGTTCCTGTGGACCATATCCGTCCACCAACGACCTCGGAACAGGTCGATGCTGCCCAGATCCTGATTGGGCTGGGGGCACGGAAGAAGACTCGCCTCTATCTTTGGATTTCCGCCTATCTGATCGTGTTTCCGCCTTGCGAGACATTTATCTGCATACACAGAAGCAAAAAGACAGGTTGTTAGAACAAAGAATACAGAGATGTAAGCAAAAAAGAATGCATAAGTCCGGAATTCTGCTAAAATATCAAGTTCATTCGGCAGGGGGATAATAGGTTCATTCGGCACTAAGAGTCATTCGGTATACATCCATTCGGCACTAAGGCCTAAGGCCCATTCGGCATTTGAAGTCCTTCGTACGTATTCGGCATAAGCACGTTCGGTTATCAAGTTCATTCGGCGAAAGGGGATATACCTGATTCGGCAAAAGCTTGGTTCGGCAAAGGGTTGGTTCGGCTATGAATTGATTCGGCTCTCTCTGATTCGGTGAAGAAAACCTAAGGGGGTATAGCCCCTATATATAGACTGGAGGAGCACCACCGGACCATATGGTTCGGCATACCGGACCACCCATATGCCGAATGAAACATCCATTCGGACCAACCAAACACCGAGTGACGTCGTCTCCACCAGCGAAAGTCAGAAGCGGGGGGCACGCGGAGCGCCTCAATCAGATAAGTACCGAACTCTAGGACCTACTAATAAAGTAGAGAATATGATAACGATGAATGAGTCGTAAATCTCTCACCAACGTGGGTTAATCATTTACACGTGTACGCGACCACGAACGGTCCATAGGCACGCTCTGAATGGCTATTAACCCTATCGTCGTGAGAATTTGCACTTTGACATCCTTTTTTAAGCTCATCGGTTAAATGGATATTTGATTCTGATAGTTATGAAGTGGCTAAGCTACTTACACATGTACGGGGTCGCGAACGATCCCTAGGCATGCTCTGAGCTGGCGATAAACCACCTGGACAAACGATCCAGGGACCCACTCTGACGTGAACCTGGCATCGATAATGCTAAGCCCCCTCGGGGTACACCTCTCGCCCCGAACGGCGCGAGTCATTTCATCTCAAATGCTTCGATCCTGAACGGTCGTTATCTGAAGTCACACTAAAACCGTAAACTCCTTTGCAGGACATCAACAGGATACGAGCATCTAGCCCATGGCGTTACAAAACAAGCCTTCCTACCACAGAGAAACAAAGCGTGACGCATGCAAGCACGTGCCCCACTTTGGAGGGCAAATGTTGGGCGAATTCTCACCCAGAAGACCTAGAGACCAAGAAGCGTTGATTTCACCCAGGTTTGCAACCCACACTTCACCCAGCAAAGCCAAGGGTCCGTTCGGCGATCCAATCTAGAACCCATTCGGCCAAGGGATTCATCCGGCATGTCTCGAGTGCCATTCGGCATATCTCGTTCGGTGACGATAGTCCATGCATCCAACCTCCATCCGGTCAAACACCATTCGGCAGTCCCCATGCCGAACCAACACATACTTCCCCCATACCGAACCAACCTCCAGCCGGTCCAATACCCTACCGGACCAGCCCCTCTCACACGCCCCACCGGACCAGACCATCTCCTGCAACCGGACCAAAGTCCTACCGGTCCAAAGTCCTACCGGTCCAACACCACACACTCAAGACCGGACCAAGCTTCGCCGAACCAGAATACTACCAGGCCAGATTGCTTCAGCCCGGGCCCACCAGCATCTATATACATCCAAGACCCCTACCCCCTACCTCACTCTATAAATAGAGGGGCAGGGGTACAACAATGGCAGACAAGTTTGAGAGCTCAAGCACGGAAGGAACTTTCAAACTACTTTCATACACTTGTACACCAAGCATTGTACTTGTAATCTGAAAAAAGAAGATAATAACATATAAAGTGGACGTAGGCACGTTCTGGCCGAACCACTATAAATCTGCGTGTCTTTTACATTTCAGCCCCTGCCTTTTTCATATTTACATAACTCATCTAAATCATTAAGAATCACATAAAATCAACTAAATCACACGACTTAGAGGTGTTTGCCCATTTTTTGTGCAAACACCACTTTTACTTTATTCGGGTATTCTATAAAAGTTAAATATTTTAAAATAATATGTCAATTGCAAAAGATAAATGTTTACCTCATCCTCTTCTTCTTCATGGTGATCACTTGGATGTAAAACAACTCTATTCGCTGGCCATGCCACTAGATCATCCTTTGCTTCCCCAATAAGTGTGAAACTAGATGCAGACCTCCATAAAAAACATCTGGCTTTATTGGTAGGTCGATTAGAATTATTATCGCATCCGGTCCTAAAGGAATATTATTGACAAGCTTGTTTGGATCCTTCGACACAACTCTTCCTTCGGCAACAATTTCTTCATTCCCTCGCCAATCCAATAAATCACATTTTTGGAGGTTTTTATCATACTAGCACTACAATTAATCAAAGGAGTAATATATTAACTACTAGAAAAAATAAAAATAAAAATGATGTGAAACCAATAATACAGCGTACAGGAGGTATGTTTACTTCTGTCCAACTGTCCCTACCCTACAAAACCAGCAAAATACATTGTTATAACATTAGTTTACCCTTCAAAACTCAATTATAATAACATGAATACAATTATGAGAACAACTAGCAAATATTGGCATCGATCCTCAATATAAAAGAGATATTTTACCTGATTTTTCATCATCACAAGAAATTTATGTTCTAACTCTAAAAAAATTCTTTCAAGTTGCATTGTTTGCTTATCCTGAACTTGTGCTAAAGTTATCCTAGTGATGTTCGTATTCCTTCCCATTGCTCTTAATCAACCCAGTCTATCTTGTCCCAGTACATGAGAAAGTGCATCTTCTTTGTAATTGATTGCCGAGCTTGATTGTGGAACACTTTCAACTTGTTTTGTCTTTATCTACAAAAGTTAATGCATATGGATTATATAATGATACAATTATATACTAAGAAAGTGATATATCTGAAATTGAAAGAAGTAAAATGCCACACTTGTGAGAAATGCAGTGTACTGAAATGCAGTTGATACTTTGCATAAGGCAAAGCGAATATACTGAATTTGAAGTCAAAATCAGTTGATAATTATGTCACGTTCAACCACTATACTGGCAAAATCCAAGAAATGGGCTAAAATAGTATACAAGCTTTTTAATCTCAAATACCTAATTGTATCACATTACATAGCCTTTTATTTATTATAGCTGAAGCAATTTAAACCATAAATAGATAGATGTGGTTGAAAAATGTAGAACATGTTAGGTCATGTTGCTTATTTAGAAAGTCATTGTAATTGACCAATCTAAGGCTAACATCAGTTTGTAAATTAGTCTTAATATTTCAGTTTTAACTTTTTTAGCTATAGTTATTAAAGTTAGGTGTATTAAGCATGCACCCACTTAACAAAAATGATGAAGAGACTCTTTTCCCTTTATAAAAAATAATAATAATAAAGCCTATAATGTTTCAAATTATGTCAAGGTAAGAATCAATGTAATTATAAAGTCAGTTTCTTTATTAGCACCTATTATGTAGTTTAATTTTGCTAGCTAAATTTTGGTTTAAATGAATTTAAAGTGCATTATGATAACAGTATAAAATGAGGATAAAATTTTAAATTAGAGCGGACCGGTTTTAAAATTAATTTTCTATATATTTTGAGTTTTAGAAAGCATGCCCCCTAAAAAAATTACATCATTTAATACAAGGAACAGTCGGCAACTACAGCCAGAGAAGCTAAGCTGATATTAAAATGCAGTTGATAATTATACTAAGATATAGATGTGCATTAATTTTTCCGATAACTTGGGTGATAATTAAAAAGATGATACTGAAATGCAGTTGTAACTATAAAGGGATCATTCCTTTTCAGTTTGTAATACATTTGCACAAGTCTAAGCAAACCAGCTCAATAGAAAATAAAAAAGGAGTTGAGTATAGCTAGAAGAGTGAGAAAAGGACACAAATTTATAGACCATAGAAGAACAGCTGAACAGGTTTCACTTTATTTCAATTCAGGGAGAGCACTGATTTAAAACGTTGGTTTAACCTGGCCGCACGATCATTTTCACAGCAGTATTCATACTACAATTTTGAGTCTTATAATAGGTTTATTATTTTATAATATCATTTCAAGTAAAAAAAAATATTTGCCCATTCATTTCGTTTTAAGGGATCCTTTCTGAGATACATTAAAATCTAATTATATACCAGCATGCATTTGTATGAACAAACATTCAAACTGTAAATGTACATATCAAATGTCTGCTCAAAGACATAATTTAAAATGCATGTTCGTAGAATAGGAACAAAGGCACATGGCCATGTGAATAAGTTGAGATCTGAACATAAAAAATAGAACTTTGAAGCATAGTTCTTGACTTTTCAGGTGGATATCAGTAAAAATCAATAAATTTTAAAGGATAATCAAATAAATACAACAGGTATTAAAGTCAAAAAGTTTTTATCAACTCGATAAATATTTTAACGGTTAAAGTTTATATTAACATTTATTTTACGAACTAATGTAAGTAAGATAATTTTGAGTTTAAAAAATTAATTTTTTTTAGTAAACGCCCTGACAGTTGAACAGGGATGAAACTGTAACATGTTAGACATAAAGCATTCGTAGCTTATATTTTCTCTAGTTCTTATATAATGTACTATGTTGTATCTGTGGTGTTATTTGTTTTTTTAACAATATGCAATTGCAAATGAACATCTGTTAAAACATCTTTAGTATTTTGAGCACATACCTAGCATTGGACAATGCAAACATATCAGTTATCCATCACCAAATTAGTCAAGAGGGCCCTTTTTCTAATGTACATAGCAGCAGCAGCTTACTTGCTGTGATGCCAATTTTTTTTCCTTTTACTTGATTTTGTTTTCTTTTTCTTTCAAAAGGATTAAGATGTGCAAATAACACTGCCTTAAAATTTAAGTTATTAACCATCTTACCATATGTTTTCAAAATACATGGATGATTAGGATGTGCTATTTCCTAATTGAACTTGTGAGCTCTTTTACCGCATATTGGTCAAAATCAATTTATTTAGAAGTAAAAACATATTTTGATCAACTTACCATAGTATCTGCAACTATCATATTCACTGGTTCGCCATTTTTCCATGTGTGAGATTTGATCCAAACTTGACTTCTAGTGATGGAGAGCAATCACCATTTTGCTTTTTCTACATTCAAAAGAAAATCAAATAACAAATTGTATTTAGTAATAAGTTCATAAATATTATACTAGATAAAATTACTCTTTTTCTTACTATATCTTCAACCGGTCGAGCCATTCCTTTACGACTGCATGTATGTGGCAACTGTTTGTCTCTAATAGCTTTGTTCTTCATGCTTAATACCTAAAATAAGAGATTTAAATACATTATTTATATCCTTTATGTTCTTATATTTCATACAAAGAATAAACAACAGTAATAAAATATTACCCGAAATTCCGAACTTGTTTTCGACTTTATAAATTTCTTCCACTCATTTATACTTTTGATGTTACTTGGCTTCAACTGAAGCTTTTCCTCCGTGGAATGTGATTTAACTATTTGGCGAACTAGTCTACATTTTGACGCCTACCAAATACCTCCCATTTGCTTAAATATTAGTGTTTTTCCAATCTGCATCCAGTTTAAACCTCACCTGCAACATTTTTCATAACAAGTGTCAATATTCTTAGACATAAGAACACAATATTATAGTATTTGTTGATATCTTTATGAAAATGTAACGGTAATGAAAAATTTAGATGGTGCAATGGAATTTTTAAATTTCAATCATGGAATAATTTTTAATTCACAAGTAATTAGGCTCATGATCTTCAACTAGAAACGCATAAACTGCAAATTTAGATGGCCTCCTAAGCTGATATTAATGACATTAATTTTATTCAAATTTAGATGATATTAATGATATTAATGGCCTCTTAAGTAGATATTGATGAAATTAATGATATCAAATGATATTAATGATATTCAAACTTAGATGGCCTCCTAAGCATAAACTGCAAGCAATTTTTAATTCTTATTTGCCTACCCAGATCATGACCAAATTAATGATATTTAAATTGACAAAAGTGCAAAAGTAGATTACTGGTTCTAGATTCTAAATTCAAAGTGGGTGTTTTCCTTCAAATCAACTTGGGGGAATATAAGGACTAATCATAGTGAATGGGAGTGGTGCAAACATATGGAATAACAAGTGCTCCAAAAATGTCTCCATGTTCTCTTCAAACTAGAGTAAAGAAATTGAACGTAAAAGACAAAATCATACATTGAACCAAGCAATAAATCCTACTTGTAACCAATGCTAACAACAAAATGAGGACATAGACCACTAATTTTTCAACTATGCTTACCCAAATAATTTTTGGAAAACAATCAAAAACAAGCTTCATCTAACTATTATACTAGGCAATAACCTAGCAGTTATCTTTGAACAACCTTTTTTTGCCTAATTCCAATCTACATCCACGAATCGCCTTATCAACATTGCTATTACTAATCTAGTATGACATACATGGTGTGAATGTAACTCAAGAGAGTTCAATGGTATTCAACTACCTGAGAGTGTTCAAAATACTTTACTCATTCAACACTGTTGTCTCCAACTGAAACAAGCAAACAACAGAAAAGAGAAGAAATGTGGGAATGGAGCATATTTTTAGGGACAATCTATAGCATTTCCAAATAATTTAGACAATCTACTTAGAAATTTGGGCCTCTATCAACTTACAACACATATAAAAAGCAAAGAATTACATTAAATAAAATAGAGTATCCCTTTAACTGAATTTATTTGGGTCTACTCTATAAAAAAAGAAAAATCTAGTGTATCTCTTGTGGCTACCAAATTTCAAACCGACCACCTTGTTATTGACTATTTAATTCAGAAATATATGACTATTTAAAATAATCTTAATAGATTAGCTGAAATGTATAAAAAACATAGAAGCATATAAAACGAAATGCTAAAGAAAGACATGTCACTTAAATGCTTTCCCATAAAACATCTCTCAAATCATCACTAAGGCGCCTCCAATCATTTAATGTGACCGGAACCACTTCTCGTCCAAGCGGCCCTAAAAGGAAGATAAGTTGATCGACCCATCTTTTATTGGTTCACCGGCACTATTAAATTCAACTTCGATTACCTCCAAAGAGTTGAATGGAAGACTTCTAGCTTTAGTTGGCCCTCTACTTTTTTTCCTACATTTAGACATGCACTGCCATCATGCATATGTCTCTCGCCATTTATTGCACCTTCAGAATTTTCTTCCAACTAAATTACATTGTCTTCGTCTATTTGTGGGTTGTGTTCATTATGAATCTCATTGTCTACCGCAAACTGCTCATCTCTTACAATGCAATTGTTGGGTGTAGATTTAGGCTCTTTGACTTCTTTTTGAACGTCAGTGTCCTTTTACTTTTTCACTGTCCTGCCTATTTTCTGTTACAAAAATTGATCATGTTACAAAAATTTGTGAGATTACATGAAGTAAGAATAGGCAAGCATATAGCAATGGGAGAACTCATGGATGCTGCTTTCCAATTCTACAGTTAAATATACGAAGTCATTCGCATAAAAAAACGAAGAAGTGGTTCATCGACTTAATTAAAAATACACAGCAAAAGTTTGCATTTAATTATATAAATATCAATTTTGGTGAATGCATTTTTTGTAGCATACCTATGGAACCATCAGCACATGATTATTTCGACAAATATTAGATTGCTTTCATATAATCCACCATTATAAAACGATAAAATAATTTAATAGTGCTCGTGTACAATTAGTTTCTTAATTGACTGTACTAATTCATTAGCCAAAGAACATAATTTATTCAATATTCTTTTGCATTAAAAAGCCACAGGTTCGAAAGAAGATGCACGTCAAAATAATATAAATTCTTTAAGTCAACGTTGATAAAATAAATGTATGCTACAAAAATCTACTTATGAAAAAAAATCTACATATTTATGTACCATCGAATTATTAAAATAAATGTTGATTTGTTTGTTATTGTTTACGTATAAAAATTGAATAATAGTATAATATATTATTGATGGATGGATGGAATGCCTATAAATAATGCTATTTTGAAATTTTTTGGTATTATTCCGTTTTCCTTGCCTTTGACTGTTGAAGAGAAAAAAAACACAAATGAGTACACATTTCACAGTGCAGGTCCAATTTTAGGATTTCAGATGCATATGTTTAGATGGTTACATACAAACTTTGAAAGAAAAATCATGCACATTTATATACTTTTATATGCATCAGTGCTTATTCAAGTCGGCTGAGGGTCTAACTGGACTAACTTGGTGACAATCAAACACAAAAAGGACCAAATAACACAACAAGAAATAAATTACGAGTGGAAGCTAATTGCTTTAGGTGTAGTGAAAAATATTGTGCTTTATTTGAGATCTCACCCGATTTGATAAACCGTGAATGAATTTTTCAAGACAAAACACAATCGCATTATGAGATTTGAAATCTTGGTTAAAACATTGAAATAATTACTGAAATGTGTAAAGTTCAAATATTGATAGTGACATATATCCTCTTTTTCAAATATCCATGTGTGCACAATCCTTGGTGACTTAGGAGTAATGTTCCATTTTACTTATTTTTAGAAAAGAAAAGGAAAAAAAGATGACCGCAACTAAATTAAAGTAGAAGAAGACATTTCTCAAATAAATTACCCCCTTGTTTGTTCATACTTCATAGTCGACATTTATAACAACAATTATAATCAGTAACATGGGATGATACTCTACAATTTTGATTCCATGTGACAATAAGAAAACTAACCATCCATAAGTATTTTAATATCACTTTCAGAAAATGAAGTAGTTAGGTGACAAACTAAATAAAGCAAGGTCTTAATATAATAAGCTCTTATCCAAAATATAACTTCAATATAACAAACACAAAACATCATTCCAATGGATACACTATCGTTATAAGAAAAGAACCTCTACATTTACAAAGATTGGCACCATATTATGAGTAAATCATCTAACCATAGAATAAGACAAAATTAAAGGGAAAAGGTTGATGTTCAGCGAAATATATTGTCCTTAGAAACACTTAGCATGATCAAACAAACTAAGCATCCATTGTAGCTAATTAAAAAACAGCTACAATTACCAAAGACATGTAAAACAAAAGGGGGAAAGTTGATATTTTTTTGAATGGATATATCTCTAAAACACTAGCAAGATCAAAGAAACATCAGCATCCATTATAGTTGAATAAGAATAGCTGCACTTACAAAAAATAAAACTAAACTTGTATTTTACATAGTTTTAGCTGTCTGTATAGTGTATCATGATGCATATACTTAACAAAAAAGTATAAACAAAACAAACAACATTTGTTATAGGTCAGCAAATTCAAAATGATGCAGGCAATCAACTTAATAAAGAAGTTAGAGAAGTTGAAAATCTACTCATAACAAGAATAAACAAGCCAAACACTCATAACAAGCCTCACAAGCAAATAAGGTTGAAAATCTACTCAAATATATCTTCACAATCTTCTCTAACAATACTAATATTCTCCATAGAATCAATATCCATATCAGTTTCTTCATAATCTGTCCAAATAAAGCTAACTTCCATAAATGATCATCTGTCTCTAATTCATGAAAACCTCTTAATGGTGCCTTCATTACAACATACCAGTTAGAATGATCATTCTCTCTTGAATAAAAAACTTTTTTCGCTTGAGATGTAAGAATATATGGATCTTTTACAAATGAAGCTTGATTTTGATGAAAATTGACAAGACTGAATCCATCTTCGACCTTTGCCCTGTTTCCTATATTTTCCCAATGACACTTAAATACGAAAATATAAAAAACATGATAGTTTAACAAGATTATGTCAGTCACTATTCCATAATAAGTGACCACATCAACTTTTTGAGAAATATCTTTTGTAGTGGCCCTACACATAGTAGTCGCATCATAAGTCACCTCGTAATTTTGAGTTTCCCTTTCGATGTCTTTTGTGTGAAAACGTTGTCCACTAAATACATACCCTTTATAGGACAATGCACTACAACTCAGACCAAAGGCAATCCATTTTAACATTTCATCATTCATTGAGTGACTAGGTATCTATGAAAAAATCATTGTACATAAATTTTGAAAAAAATGAATTCTTGCCAATGAAAGGATAAATTAAATATAAACTAACATTCTTTTTAATCCAATCAGAGAGATTATCTGTATGTTTTTTCCAAAGCAACATTGCATTTTTTTCAAGCGCTTATCCAAATTATGTAACTCCTCCTAATGCATACTGGTTTTCAAAAAAAATTGTTAAGTAATATTTAATGATGTAATTTCACCAAAAAGTAGAATCAAAATATAATATGTACTTACTCTAAATATTTTTCTACCATAACCATATTCATTAACACGGCCAAATGAGAAATATCATTTCCATTAGATGATAATTCAATTGTCTTCGGCTTCAAAATTAGACGTTCTTCGAGTATCACATTGTTCTCATAATCTTCGTTTCGAACTTGTATCTCCTCCATTTGTACTTTCTTTTTTATAAATTCACTGAAAAATTTCATTGACTGTTCTGCAAGATAAGATTCTGCAATACACCCTTCAGGTCATGCATAATTCCTCACGTAATCTTTAAGTGTTTTCATATATCTTTCGAATGGGTACATCCAACGAAAAGGAACCAAACCACACAATTGCGCTTCTCCTCCAATATGAATTGTCAAATGCATCATTATAACAAAAAAAATGATGGAAAATATCTTTCAAGCTAGCACAGAATTTCAATAATCTCATCATCAAGTTATCGCAACTTCTCTCGTTTGACAAGCACCTTTGTCCAAGTGGTTAATTGATTCGGCTTTGGTGCAGGATGTCACAAGTTCGAAACTTGCTTTCGAACGTTTATTTGACATGGGATATGTTGTCCCAATGATTTGTTGTATATAAAGTATCAGTTCAAAAAAAAAACTTCTCTCGTTTAAGAACACGTTGACATATTTTATTGAAAAAAGAACATAGATAAATTATTGTTGTTCTGACCTTCTTTGAAAGTAATCTTCTAATTGCAATGGATAATGATTGTTGCATTAAAACATGATAATCATGAGACTTCAAACCATTAACTTTGCAGTCTTCTAAAGATACAAATCTTTTGAAATTTGAGCAATAACCATCGTGTAACGACCTAGAATTTGACCACTTTAAAATATACTATTTAAAATTATTTGAAACATAAAATATGTGGGGTTATATGATTCAAACAATATTAGATAGGATTTGGAAAGAGAAGTATACACAAAAATAGTAACATTTGCCTATATCGACAAAAGTTACAAAATGTTGATTTCAGAAAAGTGAGTTTCAATGGTTAAATGAATTATTTGAATTTATTTATGAGTGTTTATATTTTTAAATAGAAATATAAAAATTTATTTCAAATTTTATTTACGTAAATAAATATTTTAACTAAAACGACAAAATGTGACCATAAATTTTTTTGTCGAAAATCAACGTTTTGTCGATTAAAAGTTGTAGCAATTTTGTCGCATCTTTATTTTCTTATATAGAAACGTATATTCAAATAGTGTAAGTATTAATTAATTCACTAATCAAGTTTACTTTTACTAAACATACTTAGAAAATTCTAGAAATTCATTAAGAAAAGATAAGCACAAAAAGACAAAAAAAGTATAAAAGTCAAAATGTAAACATCAAATCAAACAAACATGATTATTATATTATATACTTAATACTTAAGTGAAAATAACATAAAGTAATGATTTGCGAAGTAAAGTGTTGAAAAATAGAGTTGCTTAAAAAGTAAATGGTATTTTGGTCATTTTACATAACAATATTTTATTCCAATTTTTTTCTATAAATAGTCATGCATACCTCTTCCATTCTCATGCTTTCCATTCTTCTTCTTCTTTCTTTTTAAGCTCTCTTCTTCCTCTTCCTTAGAGCTTTAATGACTTCTTCTTTTCCGTTTCCTTACTAACTTTTCCAAAACTATACCAAACAAAGTCAAAACTCCACCAAAATTTGCCAAAGACTTTAGAATATCATCAAAACATGGTTTAAAATCTAAGAAGTGAAGAAATGATGGAGGAAGGGGAGGATCAAGAAAAGGCTAATCCCGTGGGTGTTGTTGGAAGGTTTGGCCGAGAGTAAAGAAGAGGAAAAGACTAGTGGTCGAGAGCAAGTGAAAGTGAAGTGATGGCCGAGCACTAAAAAGTGAGGTGGGGTTGTTTAGGCAATGTATTAATGGAGTAGAAGATGATTAGTTGAAGTTAGCAATAGTTTAGGGAAGTTTTGTTTAAAAAAGAATGTTGGTAGGAAGTTAATCTTATGGTAAAAGGTGAGTACTCGTATTTACTAATTAATCCATAATTATTTCAAGTATAATGATTTGAAAGTTTAAATATGTTGGATGATTGAATGTTTGATCACTTGGTAGCAGTTGGTTAATTATGTGATTGATTATATGGATGCTAACTTGGTTGGATAATGATAAGAGAAATGATTAGTAATTAATAGTTAGTTAAATGAGATAAATTCATAAAAATATGTGTATGAAAATTATTTAGCCTCTTAACGATTTTAAATAATCTAAAAAGGTTAGAAATGGTATTATAATAACATAATATTATAAAATGAAATGAAATCGAATATGAGTTTGAAATATAAAGATATTGTTTAAAATGAGTTTAAAATGATTTAGAAATATTTTATAAATATTTAAAAGTGTTTCCAAGAAGTTTGAAAAGAAATTGAAAAACAAGTCAAAACTAGGTGCGTCACATAACGGTAGTTCACGATTTCGCACCATAAAAGTTAAACGAGTGTACAAAGTGGAATATAGCTTGGAATTCTTCGAAATAAGAATTTTCCAGTGTATTTATCCATAGTTTTCCAATGAAGAAATAAAATCAAGATTTCATCAAGTAGAGTTTGAAATATGTCCAAAACAATATTCTAAAAACATCGTGGTTTTGCAGTTCGAAATCCAAAAAAGTATTTCTTTATAAATGATACTTTTAAATCATTAAAAATACGAAATAAATTTTATAAATATATCTAAATAGTTTAGAAGATATTTAAAATTAAAATATGAATTTTCAAATATTAAAAAGTTGTTTAAATCAAATGAGCTTATTAAAGCACTTTCTATAGCACTTTTCTGCTACCATTTCTACAACTTTTTAAAAGAAGGTTTAAACTTAATGATTTTTCCTAGAACAATTATGAATGTTTTTAAAAGGAAAAATTAAGCGTTTAAAAGATAATTTGGAATTTCATAATCAATTCTAAAGTAAAGCCAATAATTGAGTATGCGGAAACGATTGGTATATTTGTCCCGCCTGTGAGATTTAGGAAGATAAAGCAACGTGTTTAACTAAGGTTAGGGATGGAGCAACCAGTGCCCTGAACTTACTTGGTCTATGTTTTCTCATTTTAGGCGAGAGGTGGAACAGATCAAAAGGGAAGCCTGGATGCTCTAAAAGATTATATTAAGTTTTCAAAAATTAAAGAAGATTAATATTATCCAAAATTTAAGCAATCTTCAAATTGAATAAACTACAATTTGGATTGCACAGAGATAATCTTCTTATACTTGGTATTAAATTCCAAATAGGGAACTCGTCCTATTTATGAAATTTAATAGGTGATTTCACCTTATTCCACACATAGCACATGTTGAATACGGAAATTGATGTTGAGTACAATTAGAATGATTTCTATAATCCTATTTACTCAATAATGTTTGCTAAGTTTTATTTTAGGGTTTAACGTAAATAAAGACTTAAATAACATTGTTTTTGACCCGCCTAAAAGTTAAGGAATTTGGATCAAGTGTTAAATAAGGAAACTTGAAATATTATCCAAAGAAAAAGAATGAATTAACTTAAAATTACTCTAAGACAAAAGGAAATCTTTGATTAATATTTAATGAATGATTTGGAAATGTTTTCCTAAGTAAACGAGAAAATGATTTGGAATTATTCCAAGATTTAAGAAAGGTTTAAATAAACGAAATGATTTGATAAATGAGGTTTAATGATTCCATATACTCTTGAAAATAAAATGGAATAAATTGAAAAGAATATATCTAAGAAAGATATTTTATAAAAGACGAAGTAATTGATTGACGATTGATCTCCACTTATGAATTTAACATCTTTTTTATCGATAATTGGCTTCGAAGGAACCGGGGTCAGAGTTGGGCGATCCCTATCAGAAAACCACTTCGAACCAATGTATACGTTCAAAAGTGAAGACATATTGAAGATGATGATTATTGAAGACCAAGGATCTTCATAGCTTGAGGACTGCTTGTTGAAATTCTCTGGGTATCTTCCATTATAGAGTTATTTATAGCAATGGTCTCCTCATTGTGGAGATTTTTTAGATTGCAAGGGCTTCTCGCCTAGTAATGGTCGAGGAAAGTGCCTTTGGTTTCGTTCGGTCCCAGAACGAACTTGTATGGATGTTTGTCTGACATTGTATTCTAAATCACATTTGAGTGGTTTCTAAACATGTATATCGATTGGTGGTGGAGAAGACAACTTATTTTAGCTTAACACCCTTTCCCAAGACATACGAGCTCAGGAAGTTATACTTTTCTAGAAATCAGTCATGTAATGGGGAATGACAATGTGACATTCAAGTGGAACTTGTTATGATCTAATGCGTGGTTTTGTGAAAAAGAAAGCGTGACTTTAAAGAAATTGAGCGTAGCCTTACTAGCCTCACATCTCTAAATATGATATGGGATATTATGTGGTCCGACAGACACAAATTCGGAATAAGTGAGTATGTACGGTGGTGTCCAATACAGCTAGCCCTTTGGGAAAAACATCCCTCAAGGCATTTATTGCCCCATTTTGATAAAATGGTTAGCTTGAGAAAAGCAAGGAACTACTAGTTATCAGTAGTGGTATAGCAAGTACTGTTCCAAATGACTTGCTTGAGAAAAGCGATGAAGGCACCACAGAGACTATGTTTGTTATGTGTCGATTGGAGAAAAAGGCCACTAGTTCCCTATCATGTTGGAAATCTAATCCCAACATGAGATTTACGGTTTTGATTGTAGTCCCAAAGTAGTTGTAATGCTTTGCAAACATTTCAGCTACCCCTTTTCGTATCATATATTCCATCCAGTATATTCCATTGACCCTGTCTGAATATATTCCCTTAGACTTAGTCCGGATACTGATACCTTATTTAAATAAGTTTATTTAAAAAGTGTTTTTAAAAGAATGTCGTTAAAAATAATATCAAGTGTATTTTGGTATAAAAGTGTTTTGTTTATCATAAGGTAAAAACTCATCTGTGTTTATGTGTAGGCGTGGTCTTATGAGATACCCTTCTTTTCAAAGGTTTTGATAGCATCATCATGATCTATGCATTTAAAATTTCGAGTATCTCGCGCTGGTTTATCCAGCCTGATCCGGGTATTTTTAATACTTGGATCAGATCCGAGTAGTTTCAAGTTTAGTTGAAGATGGTTGGAATTTCCAAAGGAGAGCTGGAGATCCTCATCATTGTATGGACAAATTCTATTATCAACTGCATCTATTGCATTTTTTTTTATTGTTTTCAGCATTTGTAAGGACATAGGTTTATAAATGTCGAGGCTGAATCTGGGTTAGACTTGATATTGTATTTTAAAATTTTCCACTGTAAATATTATTATTGAAATAATATATGTTATTCCATTCATGTGAGATTCTGTTCTATCTTTATTTTCTTTCTACCCCTAATATTCCGCTTATTCATGCAATTTGAGTTGGGCATATGTGTTTTATTATCAATTCAAAGGGTATGGAAAATCAGGCCATCACATTTTGTATCAGAGATGAAGGTTAAGCGAGAACCTTGGCTCTAGTGAGGTAAAGACTCATCACAGATAAGGTTAGTAATACCCTAGGATGAGTGACTCATTAGAGATAGGGTTAGTAACACCCTATAATGAGTTTGAGTGTATTATATATGAGTGCGCATTTGTTAGTGACTAATAAATTGTTTTGTGTTGATTAATCTGTTGAGTGATATATGGATTCTGATCGATGCACCTGATCACCGTTATCGATGAGGATTCCTAAACATTTAAACAAGGCGAACCGACACACTGATTTTGAAAAAATTGGAAAATGAAATAATTTTACCTAGGATTATATTTTGAGTATAAAGTATATGTTTTGAAAAGTTGTATAGTTGGAAATCGAGATTAGTGAAATTTAAATATGAACATCATGTGATTAGAATTCCACAGTTTGACTATAAGATGTTTCAAAAGATAATCGATAAAAAGTCTGATAAGGTAATTAAGATCTTTAATACTTATTCCAAAATAATAAATTAAGATCTGATAATGTTAAGATACTATCATAAATTGAGCAATTGTTTAATTTAAAAGTTTAAGTACAAATACCTTATGAATTAAGTTTCACGATTTGACTATAAGGTGTTTGATAATAATATTTGTTTAAGGAACAAACATATAAGATAAAAACGTATTTAAATAATTGAAAATGATTGTGTAAAAATATAAATATAAAAGGAATGAGAATTTAAATTCGAGTAAAAGAATTTTGGCAATTTAAATGAAGTTAATCAATATAAGATAAAATAAATTTATTAAATAGGTTTTATAAAGTAATCTCTAAAGGATTTTGAAATGGTATTATTTCAAATAAAAAGAGGAATTTTATGATAACTAATTCGATTGGCTCGAAAATAAACTAAAATGGGCAAGAGATGTGTTTGGATGGTAAGCACTTCTCGCAAGTATTACTCTTCTTGTTAGGAGGATATATGATACTATTGATAGTACCTAGTTCCATGGATTGTTTTGGAGTTGCTCGATCTATATAATTTTCTTAAGTTAAAGAAATAATGTGAATCATTGGTTAGTAATCTTTATTATAGTGTTTAAACTAAAGATAAGTTGGGATCACTAATTGCTAAAATAAAGCGGAATTTCCAACAATTTTGGACAGTCCAGAATTTCCAAATCATACCTAACTCGGAGCTAAGAAATTTATGAAAACTTTTAGTAAAGATTGTGAAATACTTTGAGTAAATAAAATAAGATAAGGATAATTTATAAATCTGATTTATAAAGAAAATAATAGATTTAAGAGTAAAGAGTTTGAGGATTTAAATACAGGTGGTTTTAAAATTTGTTTTTTCAAAGCTAGAAAATTAATAATAATATTAATTAAGAAATAAGTTTTATAACTTTTGAATTTGAGATAATAGTAAATTACAACAAAGTCTAAATTTGTTAGACAGATGGATTTAGGTAAAACCAATTTGAAATTCATGATTTGTATATAGTCTTAGGATGTAAAGGTATATCATAGAAATATAGATTTAAGTCATGAACTATTAAGTAAAATAACGACTCCTCAAAAAGGTAGTTATAACCTGCAAAATGTTTTATCAATGTATTCCAGCATTAATTAAGGATCTGGCTTAAGTCTTTAAAATATGATTGATTTACATATGTTATATGATGTAATAAACTTATGTCATAGTTTTACGAAATGATTCATAAATAATATTAGTGTTAAAGGAAATATACCGAGTTAAAAGATAGTGGGAAAGTTTTATTATAAAGAAAATTTTTATTTTGAGTGAAAAATGTTTTTTTTGGAATATTTTCCATTGATAAAAATATTTGAAAATAAATAATTAAAGAGATTATATAAAGAAGCACTTTTATAAAATGTTTAAACTTAAGATAAAAGTTTATGAATTTTTTTCGAAAGTTAATAAATACATATATTATATGTAGATTATTTCGTCGCATAAGTTTTGATCTAAGATTCGAGTTCAGAACTTTGAGGTGTTACACTAGTTCGAAAAAGGATTTATCACTCGATTCTTGCCGACGAACATTGATGAAGGTTTGTGTTTAGGTACTATAGTTTTCAATCATAGTTGAGAACTATGCAAGGAAAGCAAAGATTCTGATCTAGAAGCTTGATCAGAGTCTGCACTAGAGGATCAGGTGATCGATACTAGTTTTAAAAATAAAGTTATTTATTCAAATAGAAGATCGAAAAAAATATTTCATACGGATGATCTGTGTATATTATACGGAATTAAGTTAAAGATAAATGTTTTAGGCAATAATTTGTTTTGGGTAATTTCGATGATGAAATTCTTTTAAGTAGGGGAAAACATAACGACCTAGAATTGGACCACTTTAAAATATACTATTTAAAGTGATTTTAAATATAAAATAGTCAAGGTTATATGATTCAAATAAATATTAGATAGGATTTGGAAAGAGAAGTATACACAAAAATAGTAAGATTTGCCTATATCGACAAAGGTGATAAAATGCTGATTTCAGAAAAGTAAGTTTCAATGGTTAAATAAATTATTTTAATTTATTTATGAGTGGTTATATTTTTAAATAGCAATATAAAAATTTATTTTTAAATATGTTTTACACGAATAAATAGTTTAACTAAAATGTCAAAATGTGACCGTGCAAATTTTGTCGAAAATCAACGTTTTATCGACTAAAAGTTGTCGCAACGTTGTCGCACCTTTATTTTCTTATATAGGAACATATATTCAAATAGTATAAGTATTAATTAATTCACTAATCAAGTTTACTTTTACTAAACATACATAAAAAGTTCTTGAATTTCATTAAGAAAAAGTAAGCACAAAATGACAAAAAAAGTACAAAAGTCAAAATATAAACTTCAAATCAAACAAACATAATTATTATATTCTTTACTTAATACTTAAGTGAAAATAACATAAAGTAATGATTTGAAATGTGATGTTAAGTGTTGAAAAAATAAGGTTTCCTAAAAACTAAGTAAATAGTTTTTTGGTCAGTTTACATAATAATATTATATTTCAAACTTTTTCCTACAAATAACCATGCATACCATTTTCATTCTCACACTTTCCATTTTTCTTCTTCTTCCTTTTCTAAGTTCTTTTCTTCTTCTTCTTCTTCTTCTTCCTCCTTAGGGATTTAATGGCTTCTTCTCTTCCATTTCCTTACTAACATTTTCAAAACTATATAAAACAAAGTAAAAAATCCGCCAAACTTTGCCAATGACCTTAGAATATCATCAAAACATGGTTTAGCATCTAAGAAGTGAAGAAATGATGGAGTAAGAGGAGGATCAAGGGGATGGTGAGCCCTATGGGTGTTGTTTAAAGTTTGGCCGAGAGCAAAGAAGATGGAAAGACTAATGGTTGAGAGCAAGTGAAAGTGAAGTTATGGCCGAGCACTAAAAAGTGAGGTGGAGTTGTTTAGGTGATTTATTAATGGAGTAGAAGATGATTAGTTGAAGTTAGCAATGGTTAAGTGAAGTGTTGTTTCAAAAATAATGTTGGTAGGAAATCTTTTGGTAAAAGATGGGTACTCGTATTTACTAATTAATCCATAAATTATTTAAAGTATGATGATTTGAAAGTTTAAATATGTTGGATGATTAAATGTTTGATAACTTGGTTTCAAATTGGTTGATTATGAGATTGATTATATGGATGCTAACTTGGTTTGATAATGATAAGAGAAATGATTAGCAATTAACCATAGTTAATTAAATAAGATAAATCCATACAAATATGTGTATGGAAATTATTTAGCCTCTTAATGATTTTAAATAATCTAAAAAGTTAGAAATGATATTATAATAATATAATATTATAAAATGAAATGAAATGGAATATGAGTTTAAAATATAAAAATATTGTTTAAAATGAGTTTAAAATATAAAAATATTGTTTAAAATGAGTTTAAAATGATTTCAAAATGTTTTATAAAACATTTAAAAGTGTTTCCAAAAGGTTTGAAAAGAAATTGAAAAACAAGTCAAAACTAGGCGCGTCGCGTAACGGTAGTTTTCGATTTCACGGCATAAAAGTTAAATGAGTGTACAAAGTGGAATATAGCTCGGAATTCCCTGAAATAAGAACTTTCCGATCCATAGTTTTTCAACAAAGAAGGAAAATCAAGATTTCATCAGGTAGAGTTTGAAATATGTCCAAAATAATTTTCTAAAAACATCGCGCTTTTGAAGTTCGAAATCCAAAAAAGGATTCTTTATAAATGATATTTCAAATGATAAAAAATATGAAATAAATTTGATAAATCTATTTAAATAGTTTAGAAGAGATTTGGAATGAAAAATATGAATTTTTAAATATTAAAAAGTTGTTTAAATCAAATAAGCTTATTAAAGCACTTTCCACAGCACTTTTCGGCTACCGTTTCTACGACTTTTTAAAAGAAGGTTTAAACTTAATGATTTTTTCTAAAATCAATTATGAATATTTTTAAAAGGTAAAAATTATGCGTTTAAAATATAATTCAGAATCTTATAATCAACTCCAAATAAAGCTAATAATTGAGTATGCGAAAACAACTAGTATATTTGTCCCGTCTGTGAGATCTGGAAAGATAAAACAAGGTGTTTAATTTAGGTTAGGGATGGAGCAACCAGTGCCTAGAATTTACCTAGCTATGTTTTCTCTTTTTAGGCGAGGGGTTGAACAGATCGAAAGGAAAGCCTGGATGCTCTAAAGATTATATTAAGTTTTCCAAAATTAAAGAAGATTAATATTATCCAAAATTTAAGCAATCTCCAAATTGAATAAATTACAACTTGGATTGCACAGAGATAGTATTCCTGTACTTGATATTAAATTCTAAAGAGGGAACTCGTCCTATTCAAGGAATTTAAAAGGCTATTTCACCATTATTCCACCCATAGTACTTGTTGAATACGTAAATTGATGTTGAGTAAAATTTATGATTTCTATGATCCTATTTATTCAATAATGTTTACTAAGATTTATTTTAGGGTTTAAAGTAAACAATGTCTTAAATAACATTGTTTTTGACCGGCCTAAAAGTTAAGAAATTTGGATCGAGTGTTAAGTAAGAAAATTTGAAATATTATCTAAAGCAAAAGAATGAATTAACATAGAATTACTCTAAGACAAAAAGAAATCTTTGATTAATATTTAATGAATGATTTGGAAAAGTTTTCTTAAGTAAAAGAGAAAATGCTTTGGAATTATTCCAATATTTAAGAAAGGTCTGAATAAATGAAATGATTTAGTCAATGGGGATTAATGATTCCGTATACTCTTTAAAAGAAAATGGAATAAATTGAAAAGAATATATCTAAGAAAGATATTTTATAAAAGAAGAAGTAATGGATTGATGATTGATATCCATTTATGAACTTAACATCTTTTTTTATCAATAACTGGCTTCGAAGGAACCGGGGTCGAATTTGGGAGATCCCTATCCGAAAACCACTTCGAACCAATGTATACGTTCGAAAGTGAAGACATGTTGAGGATGATGATTGTTGAAGACCGAGGATATTCATAGCATGAGGATTGCTTGTTGAGATGCTCTAGGTCGCTCCCATTATAGAGTTATATGTAGCAGTGGTCTCCTCATTTTGGAGATTTTTCGAATTGCAAGGGCTTCTCGCCTAGTAATGGCTGAGGAAAGTGCCTTCGGTTTCGTACAGTCCTAGAATGAACTTGTATGGATGTTTGTCTGATATTCTAAATCACATTTGGGTGGTTTCTATAAATGTGTATCAGTTGGTAGTGAAGAACGCAGCTTATTTTAGCTTAACACCCTTTCCCAAGACATACGAGCTCAGGAAGTAATACTTTTCTAGAGATTAGTTATGTGACGTGGAATGACAATGTGGCATTCAAAGTGGAACTTGCTATGATCTAAAGCGTGGCTTTGTGAAAAACAAAGGTGGCTTTGAAGAAATTGAGCGTAGCTTCACTAGCCTCACTTCTCGAAAGATGATATGGGATACTATGTGGTCTAATAGACACAAGTTCGAAATACGTATATATATAATGGTGTCCAATACGTTGGGCCCTTTGGGGAAAACATCCCTCAAGGCATTTATTGCCCCATTTTTATAAAGTTGTTAGCTTGAGAAAAGCAGGGAACTACCGATTATTAGTAGTAGTATAGCAGGTACAATTTCTAGTGACTTGCTTGAGAAAAGCGATTAAGGCACTATGGGGACTATGTTTATTATGCGTGGATCGGAGAAAAAGGCCACTAATTCCCTATCATGTTGGAAATCCAATCCTAATACAAGATTTACGGTTTTGATTGTTGTCCCAAAATAGCTGTAATGTTTTGCAAACATTTCAGCTACCCCTTTTCGTATCATATATTCCGTCAGGTATATTCCGTTGAACCAGTCCGGATATATTCCCTTAGACTTAGTCCGGATATTGATACCTTATTTAAATTAGTTTATTTGAAAAAACAATTTAAAATAATGTCATTAAAAATAATATCAAGTTTATTTTGGTATAAAAGTGTTTTGGTTATCATAAGGTAAAAACAGGGGCATGTTTATGTGTGGGCGTGGTCTTATGAGATACCCTTCTTTTCAAAGGTTTTGATAGTATCGTCATTACCTATGCATTTAAAATTTCGAGTATCTCACGCTGGTTTATCAAGCCTAATCCGAGTATTTTTAATACTCGGGTCAGATCAAAGAAGTTTCGGGTTTAGTTTAAGACGGTTGGAGTTTTCAAAGTAGAGCTGGAGATCTTCATCATCGTATGGACGAATTCTATTATCCACTACATCTATTTCATTTGTTTTGTTGTTTTCAGTATTTGTAAGGACAGGGATTTATAACTATCCAGGCTAAATCTTGGTTAGACTCTGATATTGTATTTTAAAATTTTCCGCTGTAAATATTATTATTGAAATAATATATGTTATTTCATTCATGTGAGATTCTGTTCTATCTTTATTTTCTTTTCACCCTTAATGATCCGTTTATTCGTGCAATTGAATTGGACACGTGTGGTTTATTGTTGATTCAAAGGGTACGAAAAAACGGGCTATAACACATCAAGGCCCTTAAAATCATATAATCTTTTACAAAATAATTTTTTTCTTCAGATAAAGATAATGTATACAGATCCGGTGAAAGATATGCTCTATTTCCACAAGGTTGCACATAAAGACTTTTTCGAATCCTCCAGATCCTTTATGGAATTAGTTTTATCTTTCGATTTATTATCATGAAACATTGCGCCTAATAGGCTTTCAGCAACATTTTTCTCCATATGAATGACATCTAAATTATGCCGCAAGGCAAGTTCCTACAAATATCAATAATATAACGGTTTAATGAGATAATTTTTTTATTGTTTAGTCAATGAGAAAAAAGTATACTTTAAATACTAACCTCCCAATATGGCAAATCAAAAAAGATTGATCTTTTTTCGACCTTAACAACTCATTTTGCTCATCATCTTCATCTATTTTATTATGTTTACTCTTCCTCTTTTCACTTGTTATCTTCGTAATCAACTTCATATTTAACTTCTTCTTGATCTCCCACCTTTTGGTTTCTTTATTCTTATTTTTCCGAAGACATTTGGAAAGCCTTTCAGAATTAAAGAAATGTTTCTCCTAGTTAAAATTCTAGGCTTGTTACCTTTCTTTACGGTGTTATCAGACCAATTTTTCTGTTTCCTCCATGGATGTGAAGGATCTAGAAATATTCTATGTCCCATATAAACAATCTTTTGACAAAATTTTAATCATTGATGATGCGTTTTGACACTACATAATGGACAAGCTTTTTCGCCTTTCACACAATATCCTGCAAGATTTTCGTAGGCTGAAAAATCATTTATTGTCCATAGTAAAATTTCTCTTAAATTGAAAATGGTTCTACTAAACGCATCATAAATATCAATTCCATTATTCCACAAATGATTTAAGTCTTGTATCAATGGCGCCAAATATACATCAATATCATTTCCGGGTTGCTTTGGACCAGGAATTAGTAATGTTAGCAGAACATTTTCCTTCTTCATACACAAAATAGGTGAGAGATTATATGTCACAAGCATGACGAGCCAAAAAATATATTTGGAGCTTATCGAACCAAATGGATTGACACCATCTGTAGCAAGACCAAGTCTGAGATTGCGTGGATGGATGAAAATGATTTCCACCTCTCATCCAATACATTCCATGTTATAGAATCAACAGGGTGACGCATTTTTTCATCGCTACTTTTATTATTGAAATGCCACCTTAGGTCTTTTGCCTTTTTTTGAGATCTATACATTCTTCTAAATCTTGGAATGATTGGAAAGTATCTCAACACTTTAGCTAGAACTCCATGCGTAATCTCTTTTGAGTCTTCATTTATCTTCCATCTTGAAGAGTTACATTTAAGAAAACCATCTAAATCTTGGTACTCATTTCTTAAAAGACAACAATCATTCTTACAAGCATGAATCTTTTCGAATCCCATGTCGAATACTTCAAGGAATTTCTTCACATTATATAAAGTCTTAGGAAGTACATTATTCTGTGGCAACAAAACTATATCAAGGAAAAAAGATTATCAAAATCATTATCGGATAATCCAGTCTCACATTTTAGATTGTACAAAGCAGTTATGGCAAATAGCTTAGTTTGATATATATAATCAAGATACAAGGGGGTTTCTGCATCTTCCAAATTTTTAACCAAATCCTCCTCCCGCTTTTTCACATCCTCCTTTTCTTTATCATCGGGAAAAAAATAAATATTCAAAAAATCTTCATCTTCATACTGAATGGCTTTAAGTAAATCATATGTATTATCCAACTTGATTTCGTTGCTTATATTGGTTTGTTCATCGTGATTATACCATCTACTGCTCTTGTACTTAAGATCCATCCCTTTTATAATCAAATGTTCAACGATAATGTCATCATGATGTCGATTAGGATTCCGACAACCTACTGAAGGGCATAAAAGTTTCACTACATTTCTTAACTTTCTCTTTGCAGCATCAACAAAACACATAGCCCCTTGCTCGTACTCCTTAGTTTCTCTTTAATGAAAAAAAATAAATATTAATATTTACTGTCAAATATTTTTCATTTTTTAATTAAACAAGATTTAAAATATTGTATTATATATTTACCTTTGTAAATGAACCCAATCTTTTTCCATCGACGTATATAATGTGGAAGGAAGCAAATTTCTAGGATACAACATATGCATTAATAATTAAATACAAATTTAAAATAAGACATTCAAAATAACATATCTTGAAAAAGCAGATCAAGGAATTACTTTGCAGGAATTTATCGTCAATAATGATTCATATCTATAACCATCTCGACATATACTGTATAAGGTACAATGAAATTCATATACTTACATTAGACACAAAATGATTCACTAATTTATTTTTAACATCAAATTTGGATGTCCTGTTATCCAACGTTGTTGGTCTTTATGTATTGAATATGAAAATTTGCATTTCCTGTAATCCTATAACAGTGAATATGTTGCTAATGCAACTTAGGTAAAATTCATCACATAATAAATGATTAAGATTAACATTTCCATCCATAAGCACATTGTTGTTCAAAAACATACAATAGATTTATGCACTTATTGATGTTTCAATGCTATTTTTACAACTTTCAAGCAATTAAAAAGTTTCAAGCATACATTGTTATTTTTACAACTTTCAAGCAATTAAAAAGTTTCAATGCTATTATCAGTAGTATTTAGCAAAAACTATCAATACCCATCTCGCAGTGACGATTTAAATAGTTTTCCTTTAACATTACTACTTGGAAACTAAATTTTGAAACAAATTGTAGACTGATTATGTCTAATTCATTTCAGATAAGGATCATGCATGGATTGGAAATATCTTAACAATATTCTGTAGGATATTGGTGAAGTAAAGGTAAATAAACTTCGTTAAAGTTTATATTATGGTAGAAGAATATATGTACACATTCGTTGAATATACAAAATCATATAGTACGTGGAATAATTTTGGATTCAAACCAAATATACAATTATGAATTATGAGTTTAGTCTATCGATCAACAAAATGATAAGTTAAATAGGTTGAAGAAGATAATATATATTTATTATATACATGAAATTATCATTGGGTACGGTGTATATAAAACAGTCTGGTTATAAAAAAACAAAAAAACTAAAGAAAGATTCAACCAAAATTGAAATGAACACATATACTGCATATAATTAACAAACAGTGTAACTAGGAAACAAATAATCCAATAAACTCAAGGGTAAAAATGAAATTTTCATGTCAACATGATCAGGTGAATCAAACTAATATCATAAAAAGAAAAAGAAAAATATAACTACGGCAATTTTCATAAGTTTTAGGCCCACTGTGGCTCAATGGCTCATACTTAAGTGATTCAAGTGATTCGGTTATTAACATATGATCAAGTGATTCAAATAAAACCAAACTTATAAAAAAGAAAATGAGAAACATAACACTATATTTATTATACTCTAAAAACATTTACAAATAAGCAATCACTCATATTTCACTTTCAAAACCTAATTTAACACATATATTTTACTTTTTAAATCGCTATCATCTATGCTAATCTTTTAAAAAATCCTTTGAATGTAAATAACTTGCTCGATGGCATCACAAAATACAATTTAACAAAAAAATTAATCTTTTATGGCTATGCATAAATCACGTTAATCATTTTTCCCATTAAACTGCAAATCCATAATAATTTTTTTAGAATATTTGAAATACATACCACCATAACTTTAATCAAAACGATTATAAACTAAGTAAGATATTCAAAACAAATGACTGTTAATTTAATTTAAAAGTCTCCAAAACCCTTAAATTCATGCTCGTTTGAAACTAACGTCATTACTTAAGAGTTTTACCCCTTTGACTTGTTAAAAAATACTATTCAAAATTAAAAAGATTAAGCATAGATAAAAGTAAATTGATATTATATGATCTATAATTTAAAAATAAAATTGCTTATTAAGGTTATGTCCAAGAAAGATTTTTTGTACAAATGAAATCAAATATTAATCCATTTTTGACTTTTCCCATAGAAAACTAACAATCCAAAATATTTCATGGTATTTGACAAAGAATTTGAAATAGAAATTAAATTTTTATATTTATTAAACTTTCAATAAAAAAGTGATTTTTTTCAATATATGCACTTTACTCAAAGAATTCCTAAGTATGCTTAAGAAAATTCAAATATATCCAAGTAAAAAACGGTTCGATAAAAATACTAGCTTACGGGAAATATTCATAAACTTCTAAAATATACCATTTCTTTTAGAGTCTTTTCTTGCCAAAAAAGTATAGGTAATTACTAGTGTATTTTTTAACTAAATTTTTGAACTGAAATTGCAATTGCAAACTGCAACTTTGAACTGTCGTTACAAGCTGTAGTTTCTAACTGCTACTACAAAATTTCACGATTTAATATTCATATTTTCCTTTTTATATTTTGGCTTTTTAACTTCATTCAAGTAAAAAAATAAAGTTACCAACAAACACTGAAATGTGGTATATTTTATAACAAGGCAAAGACAACTGATTTTCTTTCATGGGCCGACACAATATAGAAATAAAGCCCTTAGCTGCCATATGCTGAAATTTGGATGTGACACACATTTTGAATTTTCTTTTGAAGCATCCAGAAACAAATTTAAATACATCTGCTATTGTATTTCTCAAATAATATGGTATTGAACCAAATTTTAAACCAAATTTATCATCACCTTTTTTATACCTTGAGACATTTCATTCGTACTTTACCCAAATGAACAAAATCAACAACCATTGATTTACAGAATAACTATTAAAAAATCAACAAATCAACAACTTCGTATCAAAATAAGAACAAAATCAAAACTAAAATCGAGGTTCACCTCGAATTCAATTACGCAGCACCTCTTCGAATAACTATCGATTTATAGGAAAAATCAAATGCCAATAGCAACGTAGTGATTGAAACAACAGAGCACGACTTTGATTGAAGTACCGTAGCAGTGCGTTATGAGAGACGACTTATTTTTTTGGGTATCGAATGAAAATGGTGGAGGGAAGTGAATATTTAGGGCGTTATTAGCTTGTGAGCGTAATTTCCTAAGAGGAGGAAAAAGAAATATTTAGGCGGGGTTTAATTTTTTCCCGAAAACAAAGTGTTATGTGTATACTACATGAAAGTTAACTAAAATAATAAAGAGTTAAACTATATTAATAATGCTTTGCAATATCGAGCTATCTATTGGCATAATAAATAGCAATTTTTGTTGTAATGAGAGCGTTACATACTCCAGTTATAACGAACCGTAATTTTCAGCCTTCGAAAATCGACATTAATACATCCAATGTATTTCGTGTCGAGCATTCAAGTGCTAGAAACCCCGATCATTAAGGGTAAGAAGAAGAAAGGTGATAGAAGAAACTAAACAATCATAGAATCTCACAAATGTATCGAGCAATATATAATATAGGAACAAATCTCTAGAAAAAGAAAGAAGTTTAATATACGTATGATCAATCAAAGTACAATGCTAACCCATCATCAGCCTTGGGCAGTTATAACAACTTGTCCTTACACTTGCTGATGGTTAAAGACAAGAAAAACATAGAATACATCAAAAGAATAAAAGATATATGAATACGTCTTGGAGAATCCACTTCGTCTCCTAAAAGTTTCAAAGAATCCAGCTAAACCTGGAAAATATGCTCGGTTTGACCCAAGCATTATAGGAAAACAACGCCCGGTCAGTCTGGTAAAACCAGCGCGAGAAACTCAAACCATAAGGATTTTATTTATTTTATCTTATACAATCTTTTAAAATCAAAGATATTTCGTAAGACCACGCCGCACATAAACACGGGCGGGTTTTTACCTTACGATAACCAAAACATTTTCTATAGAAAATCCAATGAAATTGTAATAATGTCTAGGGTTAAAAATAAAATAATAAAATAGCTAGAATGCTTGCATCTCACGTTCCGACAAAGTTGGGTATATCTAAAACCGTAAAGGTGCGTATTGGAGAATGGATTCCATACTATGACAAGGTAAGGGACTAACTTCTGATAGCACATCTCTAGATAAAATGCACCGGGATCTGACAAGAACATCTTGAACCCCTACCACATAGGATTGGCCTACCACTTGACTAATAGTATCGAATATGATCACCCAACATTGGGCCTTGAAGAATACATGAGTAGATCGTAACCAATCTAGATTTGGAATTACCATACCCTGATGGGAACGGCCCACATGGCCCTGCTGCATGCCCGATTTTTTATTTCGTGATTGATGAGGCTTAAGGCTATGCTTTACCTTTATTTTGCACTTCCCACTTGGAATACTACATTGAATTCTAGTTGATGATAAAATGTAAACATTCATCCATACAAGTCGTTCAGGAGATGAACGAACCGAAGGCACAACTTCTACTACATCCATATTGGAATCACACATAGGATTAGTAACAAACAGCTCGTGCACTTAAAAGAGCGCCGTCTTCAAATTCCATCATCTTCAAGATGTCTTCACTTCGAAATTCTTAAGATGGATCGAAGTGGGTTTTGGACAACATATCCAATCCCTGTCTCTTCGAAACAACATTCGATAATCTTTGGTAAATTTCACCGCGGTTCTTTAGGAAATAAGTAGACAAAAGATAAGAGCATAGATCACCTCTTAGCCATTAATGGATGGATTTCCTTATCATGTATCCTATAAAAATGAAAGGAGTTTATACGTATAGTATAGCACCACTGACGGTAACTGTACCACATAATTCCCATGTTTCTTCTAGATATTCTCAAAGTTACGTTTTGGTCTAGATTTTGATAGTCGGTTATTTAACTATCAAATAACAATTATTCAAGCAAGGATCATATTTCCCATGGAAACCATAAGCCTCTCAAAACTAATTTTTCGTTGAATAAAATCATTTTCAAAATACTTGGAAATCACCTCCATATAGTTATCTCAGCAGGATAAATATATTCCTAAATCCCTATATTTCTAATACTTAGAAAATATAACCATATACTTATCTCAACGAAATAAGTACATTCACAAACCCATTTCATTTTCAAAAGCTTGGAAACTACTTTTACTTACTTATAATATGGTATGAATATATTCATCAACACTTAGAGATACTTCCTATTCAAAATCGTATTAAAATGGAGATATAAATGATCCACAACCTATCTTTTTTTATATCTCTTTTATTTTATAAATATCCCATTTATAGATTTTTAAATCTATTTATAAAACTTTTTACAAATTGCTTAGTTAATTTCCCAATCTCTTTTATAAATAACAAAACCATTTATAATTTCTTTACAAATATCCAAATCATTTATAAAACTCCTTCCCAAATCCAAGATCTCTTTTAATTTATAAAACCCCTTTTAATAAACTTCCCTTGTTTTAAACAAACTCCCTACATGAACTTCCATCAATAAAGTTCCATTGATACAATTGATAATTCAAAACAGCTTTAACAACCAAGTGATTATTTAACATTCTTTATTTAATTATTCAAAATAATAACTTTAGGACACACTTTAAAATAAATTAAATTAACTCATAATTAATTCCAAACTAATATTAATAAAATAATTAATTAATTAACTTCAATACATCATTAATACATTTTTAATTAATTTCAAACATTATTCATATAATAATTAATTAAGCTAAAAATATAATATAATTAAACAACTTTAATTTAAAAACTAAAATATAATTTAATTTTTTAATAAATATTTAAATAATTTTAAAACAATAATTAAATATTCTTGAAAACTTTAAACGAATCATATTAATATCAATTTTAAAATAATTATTAATTAACTTTTAAATAATAATTAACTTTCTAAATTAAAAAGAGGCTTAGCGACCACAATGGTACTTAAACAAGCTACCATATCATTACATTTAACTTTCCAAATAATAATTGATATTTACATTATCAACATCTAAATAAATTCAACACTAACCATCATTGATAACACCTTTACTTATTCAAAGTGGCGTGTCGATTACCGACATATAATTAGATGTCCAAATCTATAACATAGAAGAACAGAGATTTATTCTACTAATTAAATGACCAAATTAATTAAATTAGCAGGACGATGTATTATTCCGCTAAAAAGATGTCCAATTACTATATTCAATCTAATTTAACTCAATGGCACTTTATTTAGCCAAATAAACATCACTAATTTAGGTATAATAATTTAAACGACATTATTATTAAATAATGTGATTTAAATTCAGTCCGTTAAAATAAGTCATAAATTTATACTTGTCCAAAGCTATTAACAAGTTACATTAAAACGTTGTACTCGTTCGTACGAGTAAATGCAAAAATCCATTTGTTTATCGGATTTGAAACGAACATATTCTGGCATTTCAAAGTTTTGCACATATCAATATACTTAAATTTATATTTAAACAAAGAATTTCTCACTATATTTATTTCAGTCCAAGCCCAACATCCCTATCCGCAGCGCTTGCTACGGGATCTGTCTTTCCTAAAAATCAATGTCGAGTCCTTCTCCCCTTATTTTAGTGCACACAACCATGCATGTTGTGCATGCGACACAGCGAATCACACGCCGAGTCGCTAATCCAAGGTCACCTACACGTTCCAAACCACGAACTCGACCCAACCGACACTTTGCCTACGTCTCTGGTCCACTGCCTTCATTTCCGACCTGACACTCGAAAAACCCAAGAACAAAGTCACGACAAAAATTATCACTAATCACCACCAAAATTCATTGCAACGTGCCCCTCTCCTCCATGACCACAATGCCAAGCTCTATTTCTCGAATCGACGAACATAGCTACGAGGTAGTTAAACCCTAGTTTTCGACCACGGACGATCGTCGACATGGAAATTCGCCGAAACTTCACCAAAAATACTACCTCTCCATACCATCCTAATGACACTAGCGTCATAGCTTAACAGATCATGAGAAATCGATTTTTAAAGTTTTGAACAAAATTTTCCTCTTTACTGATATTTGATTATTTCTTAATCGATACTCGATGAAATCGAGTGCCGTTAATTTATAAAATAGTATGGATCGATACGAACAAATTTCATTTAGATTATTTTTGCTAAATATGAGTGTTTGAGGAGATACAAATTTTTGAAGTGGTGGAATCGTTAAATTTTGAACTGTAGAGAAAAAATGAGAAGAAGAAGAAGAAATTGGGGCGTGCCTGGTGCATATCCATGTCAGTGTATTTGAATGTCTTCCTGTATTCATGAGCAAGATATTTAGGCTCAGGAACAAAAAAGACAGGGACATTTCATAAATGCAAAGCCACCAAAATGTTTGAGTGAGATACAGATCGAACCACCAAAATGTTTAGCAAATAACAGCAAGTATAGGCAAACGAAATTGCTAAGGTTTTAGCTGATTTTTGCTTTAAATTTTTATCTAAAAAGTTTTAGGATACGACACTACCTAATATATCGTTCGTGTATGGCCCATGAACGAAAGAAATAAAAAATACGATCGAGCACAATAATGAGACACGATTCCAAAACAATAATAAAATAGACTGGTTATCTTATTCTGTTAAATTTCAAAATTGCCAACGTTTGACGTGAAATATGACAAATAGGAATTTCATTATTTTTCAAATTAAAAATTATGGAATTTTTTTATAAATTAAATTAAAAACGCATCATCAAAAATCCGATCATTATTAGAAACATATCATTTATTATATCTAGAAAAACCCTAAATTGAATATTTGAAACTAATTAAATATCCCAAAAAAATCAAAGCAATAAAATTCCAGGTCGTTACATTCTCCCCGCTAAAATGAATTTCATAGATCATTCATATACAAAATCGGATTAGATCATTACACGAATACGTAACTTCATTTCCAAACTAGTATCGCTTACCTAATTTTCTAGTGGAAACTCCGATCAGTTTCCTTAATTTGGAACATCTGTTCCCCTACATTGCTATAACTATGATAGAAACATTCGACTCCATACCAAAATTCATCATCAAGTGCTCGTCATTAAAAATCGAGGGATAAATCCTTATTTAGAATGGCATAAAAACACCTCAAATCATATGCTCTGTAACGACCCACCTTTTTGGACAGTTTAAATCGACAATAAACCACATATGTCAACTCAAACCATCCAAAATGGAGGATTGTTAATGGGGTAAATAAGAAAATAAGAGAAAAAGAAGAAGAAACAAATACAGAATCTCGCAGCGGAACGATAAAATATAATAATCGAATAAACAGTTTATAAAGCTGTTTAATATACTTTTGATTATCATTTATACAATATTTGTCAGTGTTATACATATGCAATATAACAAATAAAATAATGCGGCAGACAACATGATGCAGGGATAGTAATAGTAATAGTATACCAAATCTTCGTCTTCGTCCTCCAGAATAGATCTTCAATAAGCTGAAAACTCAGGACTGACTCGAGCGTAATGAAAAGACAAAACACTCGAGTCAGGACTAAAATATCCTTATGTAAGTCAAATCAATATCGCATAAACATGGGTGTAACGACGTTAGAGATATTTATGGATTTTCACATCTCCTATCCAGTGTATAACGTGCAAGCAATAACTCAGGAGATGTTATGGGATTTTCCATCTCTTAAGGGTCCGTCGAAATATTTATATGTAGTAGAACACGCTATATATAATGTCTAATCAGCAAAATAAATATTAAAATAACGTTAAGGTTTTACATTAATCCCCTTCAGCGCGTTTTAAAGCATTGTCGTACAGTTTGCATATAAAATACTAGTTAAACAGTCGGTGGATAGGGATGCACCGTGATACGACAACACTAAACCAAAATCGTTTAGGTCTCGTTTAGGGATAAAAGTATGACAAGACACGTGAGGCAATACCCAAGGTAGGATACTATCAATTTACCCTTCTTGGCTGGTGGTAACACATCATAGTCATGATCGCCCACCGCGTCCAACACTCCTATTCAAATTCGGAGGGTGCACACCAATCAATCACAAAATATGATATTAATACGAAGAAGTGTGTCTGCTTAGGGTAGCTAACCCCTTGGCTGGTACGGCTCCTGTTTTAGTCATTTCAAATTGGCACAAGTGCCAGGTCAATCCATCATCATTCTCTTTCCTCAAATCCAGTAAATGACGTCAAATCCAACCACTTCGTTCTGAATCATCACTCCACGTACACAGTTGTCAAAATGGTTCCGGTATCGACATTGAGTATGGCCATATCCGGCTCCGATCTCTTAACAACCAAACATCGTTTTACACACCGGTCGGTTCTTTTACATTTCGAAAACAGTCCATAATTAACATCAACATAAAATATACGCTTCAAAATCAAATCCATCTCGTAATCATCAAATTTACTCAAAATATACAATTTCAATTCACAATCGTGTTCACCTCAATATCTCAACTTCGATTCCAAAATTATTTCAAGTTCCGATTTGATTTACAACTTCAATTAAATCTGATTCGTATTTAAATCCAAGTTTTAAATATAAACATTTCACTCTTGACCAGTTTGGATTTTTGAAAAATAGTTTGAATAGTTTTAAAATATTTTAAGTAATTAAAATAGTTTAATGTAAAATAGTTAAAATAGTTTAATATAAAATAGTTTAGTATAAAATGGTTTATATAGTAAAATACTTGGAAAACCAAAATAACTTAAAGATTTAAAGAATATAGATTTTCAACAAATTATACTAAAATAATTAATTTAAAAATGGTTTCAAAGTCAAACCGGTCCAATTTCAACTTTCCAATTCAAATCAATTACGATTTTCATTCAGTCGATTCAATTTCGATACCAATTCAAATCGATTTCGACTTTGATTTCAAATTAATTTAATCCCACTTTCAAACCCAATTAATTCAATTTCAATTCCAATTTATATCGATTTTGAGCTCGATTTTCAAATATTAATTCAAAATATTTAAACCAAATTATTCTTCAATATTCAGTTTAAAATCCTAATCTTTAAATAAATTCAATTCTGAGCTCAATTTCAGAATATCATTTTTATATCACTTTCACTTAGTAATAATATTCAAGGTTCGAATAAAAGTTCAATCTTTTTAAAACAAATTAATTTATCAAATTCAATCATATTCTGATTTTTAACTTCAAAATCTCAACTTCAATTATTTAACAATTTCTTTTAACCAAAATTTATTTCAACATTTCAAACTCATATTCATGATTAATTCAAACTTCATAAATTTAATTTTTATTTCTTTAAATTCAAAACCGTTAAATAAATTCAAAACCAAACTTTTAAAATTATTTAATTTAACCAATCTGGTGTTCGTATATAATTTTTTATCCTATGGCCAGGTGATCAGTTATTTCAATTTAATTTTGAGGATGGATATATATCATTTCAATCCAAATCAAAGAGTCATAGGTATATATCATTTCAACATATTTCTTAATTTATTCGAAATAATTTAATTTACAGTTCTATATACTGTAAATAAATTACAAGATAATAACAAGCTCTATATAAAACAAATAACATCCAACCATCCAATTATCAGCCAATTTGCATCCATCACAATCAATCATACAAATAGACACTATAATTCACGGTAAGTCATAGTTATCAATATCGGGTTATTTAATTGCAATTAAATTCTAATTTCAAATTGACTGTCAATTTTAATTTTTAACGGTAAATTCAATGACAATATAGATGGCAATTAAACTTATCAAACAATGACCAATAAAAATTGCATCACTTCATAATATCAAATTTAACTAGCACGAAAATATTCTAGTACGTTGTGAGAGTTATAAAACACTCACCTTGGGTTTTCAATTTTAAATCTAACAGAACGACGTTCGATTTAACCTAAAATTTTAACAAGCCCCAAACGCTCCCAGATCTGCACTATAGCATAAATCTCGTCTCTGCGGTTCCGACGTCGCCAGTTTCGTCCAATTCCGACCTCGCACGGATGAGATATGAGATTTTAAAGTTTGTATACAAATTTATATAAATAAATTTACTTTTTCTTATAAAAGCAACCAGATCTGGCCGGACATTAGAAAGTAGAAATCCAGTCCGCTAATCCTAAGCTTCTTCCCCATTCTCTCCGTTCTTCTTGGCTTTCACAAAAACCCAAAGCCGCCTTGCCATCCTCAATTAACGCGGCCATCCAAGACGACTATTCTGCGATCAGGACCCGCCCATGTGTCGAGCACTACGAACCGCACCATCGGCCGGCGACCGCACCCCAACCACACCACCATCGCTTCGAAAACCATGAACGAGCAGCCACCCTTTTCGCCAAACTATCGCTAACTCCGATCACCAGCAGTGATCTCCACCGGTAGATGTGCTCGCCTCCTCGAGCTCTTCCTTTGACTAGCTGAGAGTTTTTGATAATATGACGTGGATTATAGGAAAAACGAGGGGGAAAGGGAAGAAGTATCAGCCAATGTAGCAATGAACGGTGGCCACGAAAGATTTAGCCTAGTGCTTACTGTAGAGGAACTATATATACTATTTTTATATATTATTTTAATATTATATCCTATTTTCACAAGCTTTCCCAAACGAACTCCAAATGAAACATGCCGCCAAATGTTTATAATGTTTTACGCTTATTCCGAACACAATGGAACACGTTTCGGAGGCTAATTTGATCGTATACGGAAGACAGCTTTTTGAATCGATTTAAAAATATCAAATTTTAGATATTAATTTCAACGCGTTTCTATCACGTACGACCAAACGATAACTCCAAAAGCTATAAAATTTGAAATCCGATAATAACACACTATTACAGATCCAAAGGAACTGAATTCGTTGAAATCCGAGACTGTTCCCCCGAAGGCTATTTTAACTCGTCGATTAAATCGATGACTTTTTCAAAATTTACATAATTACTTAAAATTTCAATTTTAAAAGCTTATTAACTCAATTATAAATCATATAGAATTTATACTCATATTGGAAACCGATTCGAATAATATTAAATCAAAATTTGATTATTCACACTATCTTCATAAATAAAATTAATATATAAAATTCACATTTTAACTTATCGAATTTTAATTCCATTCAAATGTCTAGTATTACATTACTAACTCCAATGGAATCTTAATTCACCGTATAAATCTTATTAAGTCCATAATTAAATTATCCAAATAATTTTCAATATTAAATTAAACAATTTAATTATTCAATATTAAACAAATCTCAATATTTGATTTCACTTAAAAAAAAATTCAACCATCATTTGCTAAATTTCCATCTATTGAGTACACATTTATTACTTAATCTAACTATTGATTGTAAACATAATCCAATACATAGCATTATCTTTCAATACTCGTTGTTACTTAAATATTCGAATTAGTTTTTTTTTCTAAATCCTATTCAAGTTCATACCCAATAATTTATGTTCAAAATCATTATTTTTTTTTATTTTTAATCATTTTTATTTAATAATTACATTAAATTCCATAATTAAAATTGTTAAAAATACGGGTCGTTACAATCTCCCCCACTCAAGACTTTTTGTCCTCAAAAAGGGAATAAGTATAGAATTTAATATACGGCATATTTTATTTAAAATAATCAACTTATAAAACAATAAAATTTTATTCATAAAACCATTACTACGTTTCTGCTACGCTGCTCTGATTGGCTTACGGAATTTATAAGTTAATTTTCGAAACATGTTATAAAAAATTTAAAACTTTAAATTTTTTCTAACATTCAGATTTACGAAAAATTCCAACAGCGTCTCCTTTGCACCGCTCGATCGGCACAACTACAAATGCCTCTACGGGCCCCAAACCAACAAAAGAAAAACGAAAGCCAAGTGGCTCCATCATAAGACCATCGAGTCAAATGACAAAATAAACACGTACCTTTTTGTCGGGCCATCCAAATTTTCTTGATTTAAATACCTGCATCTTAATTACCAATAATATCCAACCATATAATTTAAAATTATTTTATAATTTTCATTTCCAATTTTTAATATTAGCTTTACTTCAGCTCGTACGCTGTATTTATATTATCCATACGCAATATCAAATTTGATCATTCGGCCGACCACGCAATTTCACTTCCAAACTAGTATCGTTCACACGAGTGCGGACTCAGATTTAGTTCTTTGATCATAAACCATTAATCTTCTTGCATAGCCATATATTATGATAGAGAATTCTGGAATCAAATCAAATACCTATTTTCAGGGTTCTTCGTCGAGAATCGAGGGAAAAATCCTAACTTGGATCGATATAAATTATCTCGAAATTCTATGCTCGAATTTGAATCAAATTGTTATGCGAATAAAATAATATACGTACAACTTACGTATTTATTCCAATTGGTTCTTAGTTACACTAAATTCTTTTTCATTCACATTCATTTTCATAATTTCCTTTAATAATAGATTTATTTATGAAATATTTTATTATTCATCACTTTAGTTTATAATCGTTCTATAAAAGTCATATATAAGAAGTTGGGCATTATCTAAGTTTATAACTATCTCAATAGTTACAAATTCAATTTCACAATTTCTTTGAAAATCTATGTTTAATTCTATAACCAATTTACAAAGATATTATTTTGTTCATTTGTCTACTTTCTTAAGCTTACTCACTTATTAGATTTAATCATTAATCATTTCATAATATACTTAAGTATACACCATTTGTTATTACAACTGAATTTCCATTTATATACATTTTAATTACTTTTAAGTTTTATTTACTTGTATAATACCCATTACATATCCATATCATATTTTAACTTTTAACATTTGGTAAAACATATTATATGTTACTAGAATGCAATTTGGTATTATATAAATTAATAGGATTCATTTGACTTAATTAGAATATTCACAATTTTAACTTGTTTAAATTTTCTTTACCTTTCAATTTTAAGAGTTACACTTCAACTCTAAAGTTTTCTCAAAAACATTAAGCTTAGAATTCTTAATCCTCTTATTTTATAAGTTCAGGTTAATCATATTCCATTCAAATAATTTAAAAAATATAAATTAACTGAACTTAAAATTTAAATACCGGGTTCTTTTTAAATCATTTGAAATAAGTATATAGTTTATATCTTATATATATCAAATCATACTTTTGGAATTTTAAACCAAAATCCATTTATCAAAACAAATTTCAAAGCAAAGCAAAGCTTGTAGAAGTCTCCCCCACTTTGAGACTCGAAAATGAACGTCGATGATGTTGCGCAGTCATCACCAAAATTATTTTTCAGCGACAGAGGAGGGGAGTACTGAATTCGTTCCATTTTAAAAATCATTCCAAAATATTTCCATAAGTACTTTTAACTAATATCACTATATATTTCTCTTCAAAGCTTTGAGAACCATTCCCAAAATCCTTGGGTCTTAAATTCAAAACTTCTAAATTTAAATCCATTTTAATTTATAAGTCACATTTATAAATTATCCTTACAAAATTTTTACTTTCTTAAAACATTCCATAAGTTGTTTATCATTGTTTATTTTATAATAAACCTTATTTATTAAAACATAATATCCAATTAATGATAACAATCAATATTATCATTTCTAACAACCAAACAAGTAGATAAATCTTAATAATTTCTAAAAATTATTCCTTTATATACAAAATATAATTAGGGTAAAATTATTTCATGCACCCAATTTCAAAACAATACTATGTCGAATTGTTATGTTCAAGTGTTTAGAGATCCCTATCAATGACGTTAATTACTCGTATTGACCAGAATTCTTAAGCCACTCAACAAATCAATCAACACAATATAAAATAATTTTGTATCACCAATAAATACGTGCTTATATATATTAATACACTCAAACTCATCCTAGGGTACTACTGACCCTATCTCTAATGAGTTACGCCATAAAGCTAAGGTTATCGGTAAACCAAAGCTCTGACACAAATTGTAACGACCCACCTTTTTGGACAGTTTAAATAGACAATAAACCACACATGTCAACTCAAATCATTCAAAAGGGAGGATTGTTGATGGGGAAAATAAGAAAATAAGATAAAAAGAAGAAGAAACAAACATAGAATCTCGTAGCGCAACGATAAAATATAATAATCAATAAACAGTTCATGAAGCTATTTAATATACTTTTGATCATCATTTATACAACATTTATCAAAGTTATACACATACAATAGAACAAATAAAATAATGCAGCAGATACATGATGCAGGGATAATAATAGTAATAGTATACCAAACCTTCGTCTTCGTCCTCCAGAATAGATCTTCAATAAGCTGAAAACTCAGAATTAACCCGAGCGTAATGAAAAGGCAAAACACTCGAGTCAGGACTAAAATATCTTATGTAAGTCAAATCAATATCGCATAAACATGAGTGTAACGGCGTCAGAGATGTTTATGGGTTTTCACATCTCCTATCCAGTGTATAAAATGCAATAACTCAAGAGATGTTACGGGATTTTCCATCTCTTAAGAGTCCGTCAAAATATTTATACGTAGTAGAATACACTATATATATAATGTCTAATCGGTAAAATAAATATTAAAATAGCGTTAAGGCTTTATATTAATCCCCCTTAGCGTGTTTTAAAGCATTGTTGTATAGTTTGCATATAAAACACTAGTTAAACGGTCGGTGGATAGGGATGCACCGCGATACGACAACACTAAACCAAAATTGTATTGGTCTCATTTAGGTATAAAAGTATGACAAGACACGTGAGGCATGCCCAAGGTAGGATACTACCAGTTTACCCTTCCCGGCTGGTGGTAACGCATCATAGCCATGATCGCCCACTATGTCCAACACTACCATTCAAATTCGGAGGGTGCACACCAATCAATCACAAAATATGATATTAATACGAAGAAGTGTGTCCACTTAGGGTGGCTTACCCTTTAGCCGATACGGCTCCTGTTTTAATCATTTCAAATTGGCACAAGTGCCAGGTAAATCCACCATCTTTCTCTTTCTTTAAATCCAGTAAACGACGCCAAATCCAACCACTTCATTCTGGATCATCACTCCACATACACAGTTGTCAAAGTGGTTCCGGTATCGACAGAGAGTATGCCATATCCAGCTCCAGTCTCTTTAACAACTAAATGTCATTTTACACACCGGTCGGTTCTTTTACATTTCGAAAACATTCCATAATTGATATCAAAATATCATATTCGCTTCAAAAATAAATCCACTTTGTAATCATCACATTTACTCAAAATATACAATTTCAATTCATAATCGTGTTCACCTCAATATCTCAACTTCGATTTCAAAATTGTTTCAAGTTCCGATTTGGTTTACAACTTCAATTAAATCCGATTAGTATTTAAATCCAAGATTTAAATATAAACATTTCACTCTTGACCAGTTTGAATTTTGAAAAATAGTTTGAGTACTTTTAAAATAGTTTAAGTAATTAAAATATTTAAAATAGTTTAATGTAAAATGGTTAAAATAGTTTAATATAAAATAGTTTAAAATAAAATAGTTTAGTATAAAATGGTTTATATAGTAAAATACTTGGAAAACCAAAATAATTTAAAGATTTAAAGAATATAGATTTTCAACAAATTATACCAAAACAATTTATTTAAAAATGGTTTCAAAGTCAAATCGGTCCAATTTCAACCTTCCAATTCAAATCAGTTTCGATTTTCATTCAGTCGGTTCAATTTCGAAACCAATTCAAATTGATTTCGACTTTGATTTCAAATTAATTCAATTCCACTTTCAAACCCAATTAATTCAATTTATATCGATTTTGAGCTCGATTTTCAAATATCAATTCAAAACATTTAAACCAAATTATTCTTCAATATTTAGTTTAAAATCCCAATCTTCAAATAAATTCAATTCCGAGCTCAATTTCAAAATATCATTTTTATATCACTTTCACTTAGTAATATTCAAGGTTCGAATAAAAGTTCAATCTTTTTAAAACAAATCAATTTATGAAACTCAATCATATTCTGATTTTCAACTTCAAAATCTCAACTTCAATTATTTAGTAGTTTCTTTAAACCAAAATTTATTTCAACATTTTGAACTCGTATTCGTGATTAATTCAAACTTAATAAATGCAATTTTCGTTTCTTTAAATTCAAAACAGTTAAATAATTTCAAAACCAAACTTTTAAAATTATTTAATTTAACCAATCTGGTGTTCGTATATAATTTTCTATCCTATGGCCATATGATCAGTTATTTCAATTTAATTTCGAGGATGGATATATATAATTTCAATCTAAATCAAAGTGTCATAGGTATATATCATTTCAACTTATTTCTTAATTTATTCGAAATAATTTAATTTACAGTTCTATATGCTGTAAATAAATTACAGGATGATAACAAGCTCTATATAAAACAAATAACATCCAACCATCCAATTATCAGCCAATTTGCATCCATCTTAATCAATCATACAAATAGACACTTTAATTCACGATAATTCATAGTTATCAATATCAGATAATTTAATTGCAATTAAATTCCAATTTCAATTTGACTGTCAATTTTAATTTTTAATAGTAAATTCAATGACAATCTAGATGGCAATTAAATTTATCAAACAATGACCAACAAAAGTCGTATCACTTCATAATACCAAATTTAACTAGCACGAGAATATTCTAGTACGCCGTGAGCATTATAAAACACTCGCCTTGAGTTTTCAATTTTAAATCAAATCGAACGATGTTCGATTTAACCTAAAATTTTAACGAACTCCAAACGCTCTCGGATCTGCACGATTTCAGCTTCGCCAGTTTCGTCCAATTCCAACCTCGCATGGATGAGATATGAGATTTTAAAGTTTGTATACAAATTTATATAAATAAATTTTCTTTTTTTTGTAAAAGCAACCAGATCTGGCCGTACATTAGAAAGGAGAAATCCAGGCTGCCAAACCTATACTTCTTCCTCATTCTCTTCGTTCTTCCAGGGTTTCACAAAAACCCAAAGCCGCCTTGCTATCCTCGAATAACGTGGCCACCCAGGATGACTATTCCACGATCAAGACCCATCCATGCGTCGAGCACTACGAACCACACCACCGGCCAACGAACGCATCCCAACCACGCCACCATCGCCTCGAAAACCATGAACGAATGGCCACCCTTCTTTGTCAAACTGCCGCTAACTCCGATCACCGGCGGTGATCTCCATCGGTAGATGTGCTCTCCTCCTCGAGCTATTCCTTTGACTAGTTGAGAGTTTCGATAAAATGAACGACGGCCATGAAAATTTTAGCCTGGGATTTACAGTAGAGGAACTATATATACGATTTTTATATATTATTTTAATATTATATCCATTTTCACAAGCTTTCCCAAACGAACTTCAAACGAAACGTGCCGCCAAATGTTTATAATGTTTTACCCCTATTCTGAATGCAATGGAACACGTTTAGGAGGCTAATTTTATCGTATGTGGAAGATAGCTATTTGAATCGATTTAAAAATATTAAATTTTCGATATTAATTGCAACGCGTTTCTGTCCCGTACGACCAAACGATAACTCCAAACGCTACAAAATTTGAAATCCAATAATAACATACTATTACAGATCCAAAGGAACTGGTTTCATTGAAATCCGAGACTGGACCCTGGAAGGCTATTTTAACCCGTCGATTAAATTGACGGCTTTTTCAAAATTTACAGAATTGCTTAAAATTTCAATTTTAAAAGCTTATTGACTCAATTATAAATCATATAGAATTTATATTCATATTGGAAACCGATTCGAATCATATTAAATCAAAATTTGATTATTCACACTATCTTCATATATTAAATTTCAATATTAAATTAATATATAAAATTCACATTTTAACTTATCGAATTTCATTCAAATGTCCAGTATTATATTTCTAACTCTAATGGAATCGTAACTCACCTTAGAAATCTTATTAAGTCCATAATTAAATTATCCAAAAAAAATTCAATATTAAATTAAATAATTTAATTAGTCAATTTTAAACAAATCTCAATATTTGATTTCACTTAAAAAAAATTAACCATCATTTGCTTTATTTCCATCTACTGAGTACACATTTATTATTTAATCTAACTATTGATTGTAAACACAATCCAATACATAGCATTATCTTTCAATACTCGTTGTTACTTAAATCTTCGAATTGGTTTTTTTCTAAATCCTACTCAAGTTCATATCCAATAATTTATATTCAAAATCATAAATCTTTTTATTTTTAATCATTTTTATTTAATAATTACATTAAATTCTATAATTTAAAATGGTTAAAAATATGGGTTGTTACATGCTCGAATATTAGATCAAAATTTTATGGAAGAGAAAAATGATCTATGTTGAACTTACGCAATTATATAATTTTCTCACTAATACCAATTCTATTTCCACTAAATTATTTATGAAACATTTCATATAACACCATTTTAGTTGCAAACTGGTAAGATTCTCTACCTTACCCTAATGGTATGCACAACTTCCAAATTCAAACCATTATTTTGAATTCACTTAAGAATTTTAAACACTCGGGTTTTTATTCAAACGCGTTTTGAAATGATATTATATATTTTAATCTACAAAATATATATATATATATATATAGTCGAGTAAACTCAAAATGATACTAAGGAACTGAGTACTACCAACAGTATCATAAATTCCCTTATCATGAAGGGTAATACTTATGAGAAGTGTTTACCATCTGAACACATCTCTTTTTCAATTTTAAGTTACTTCTGAACCACTCGAACTAGTTAATTTAAAATTATTATTTTCATCTCGAAATATCATTTTTGAAACAATACCTTACATATTTCCAAGAAAATATTTATCACCAATTTGCCTTGGGTTCATTCGGGTTCGACTCGTTCCGTAAAATGACCAAAGGGATAATTTACCGAGTGCACTATACCGTTCGCCTAGGCAAACATTCGATCGTCACTTAGAAGATTATTCCAATCATCACAAAACAAAATGGGACTCATCCCTCGAACCAAACTAAAGAAAACACACTTATCTTTAAAAATTTACTTACAAAAGTATTTATACTTAACAATACTTTTAAATAAACTATTATTACCCTTTCTAAATTAATATTTATATTTTAAACTTCCTCAAGTAAAATTTTATTTCTTTTTTCTATAAATAATTTAAAATAATAATATACATTATTTCCTTTTATAAATCGAAATATGCTTTTGGGATCAAATCAAAATCTTATTTTTATCAAAACAATTTCATAGCAAATTCCTATTGTAGCAATCCCTCGCTTAAAAACTCGAAAATGAACATCGATAATATTGCAGTCACCATCGGAATTATTTCCCAACGATCTAAGTGAATTTAGTGCTTTATATCTCCTTGAAAAATTCTTAAAAGTTTTTTTATTTTGAAAATATTTTAAATAATACTATTATTAACTTCTAAACCTTGAAAACCATTTTCCAAAATCACTGGAATTTTAAATTCTCAAATTTCTTTTATTTATAAGACACATTTTTATAAATCAATTCTAATTAACTCATATTCTTATATTAATTTCATAAATATTTTAGCTTCCTTTATTAAACCTCTTTTTATGAAAATCCAATTTTATAAATTTATCATTTTATAAAATTTATTTCTAAAATATTTATCTCAAGATATTTTTTTTGAAAAACAACTTTTAGTAAAATAAAATTTTTAACCCAACATTTACATCGAATGCCTTGTAGTCAAATTATGAAATTTAATTCACAAGGTGTTCGTTCAACGTTCCCAAAATTTCCAATCTACCTAACCTGAATTTCAAAAGGGAGATTCCAAATAGATCAACGATAATAGTCAACGCTCATAACTAGGCGAGCGTGACTAATCAAATCCTACATGATATGATGGAATATTATCAATTCCCTAGCAATCAACACAAGCATGAGTAGCTATATTTAATTTTTGAAATTTTTTCCTTTTTTATATATAAAATATATTCATGGGTAAAATGATTTCATTTATCTAATTTCAAAACAATATTGTGTTAGTTGGGCCTTGTTCAAGTGTTTAGGAATCCCTATCGATAAAGTTAGCTAAATGCATCGACCAAAATTCATATACCACTCAACTGATCAAACAACACGATATAAAATATTTTTATATCACTAACGAATACGTGCTCTTACATATATACTCAAACTCATAATAAGGCATTCCATTACCATATCACTTAATGAGTTACCCCACTAAAGCCAAGGTTCTCGCTTAACCTTGCACTCTGATACCACATGTAATGAACCATAATTTATGCTCGAAAATCGACACTAATACATCCAATGTTTCAGGCCGAGCATTCAAGTGCCAAGAACCTCGATCATTAAAGGTAAGAAGAAGAAAGTATATAAAAGATAGAAGAAACTAAACAATTACAGATTCTCACAAATGTGTCAAGCAATATATAATATAGGAACAAATCTTCACAAAAAGAAAGAAGTTTAATATACATACAATCAATCAAAGTACAATGCTGACCCGTCATCAGCCCTGGATAGTTATAATAACCTGTCCTTACACTTGATAATGATTAAAGACAAGAACAACATAGAATAGGTGGAAGAATGTAAGATATGTGAATACATTATAGATAATCCAGCTTGTCTTCTGAAAGCTCCAAAGAATCCAGCTAAACCTGGAAAATATGCTCGGTCTGATTCATGCATTATAGGAAAACAACGACAGGGTCAGTCTGGTAAAACCAGCGTGAGAAACTCAAACCATAAGGAATTTTATTTATTTTAACTTGTAAAATATTTTAAAATCAAAGATATCTCGTAAGACCACACCGCACATAAACACGGACAGTTTTTTACGTTACGATAACCAAATAATTTTCTATAGAAAATCCGGTGATATTATAATAATGTCTAAGGTTGAGAATAAAAGAGTAAAATAGCTCGAATGCTTGCATCTCACATTCAACATAGTTGGGTACATCCAAAATCGTAAATGCACATATTGGAGAATGGATTCCATATTATGACATGGTAAGGAACTACCTTTCAATGGTACATCTCTAGATAAAATGCACCGGGGTCTGACAAGAACATCTTGAATTCCTACAACATAGGACCGACCTACTACTTTACTAGTAGTACCGAATATGATCACCCCACATTGGGCCCCGAAGCATCTATGAGTAGATAGTGATCAATCTAGATTTGAGATGACCATACCCTAATGGGAGCGACCCACATGGCCCTGCTGCATGCTCAATTTTTGTCATTTCCCGGTTGATGAGGCTATGTTTTACCTTTATTTAGCACTACTTCTACTATGTCAATTTTGGAATCACTCTTAGGATTAGTTACAAACAGTCCTTATAGTCCAAAGAGCTCCACCTTCAAATTCCATCATCGTCAAGATGTCTTCACTTCGAAACGCTTGAGTTAGATTGAAGTGGTTTTCAAATAACATATCCGATCCTGGTCTCTTCAAAATAACATTCGATAGTTTTCGATAAACTCAACCAAAGTTCTTTAGAAAATAAGTGGACAAAAGATAAGAGTAGAGTTCGCCTCCTAATCGTTTGTAGATGGATTTCCTTATCATTTATCCTAGAAGAATGAAACGAGTTTATACGTACAATATAGCACCACGGACGGTAACTGTACTATATAATTTTCTTGTTTCTCCTAGATATTCCCAAAGTTACGTTTTGGTCTAGATTTTGATAGCCTGTTATTCAACTATCAAATAACAATCATTCAAACAAGGATCACATTTCCCATGGAAACCACTAAGCCTCTCAAAATTTCTTTCTTTGATTAAAATCACTTTCCGAAAACTTGGAAATCTCATCTATATACTTATCTCAACATGATAAATATATTCCCAAACCCTTATATTTTCGATACTTATAGAATATATAACCATATACTTATCTCAATGAAATAAGTATATTCATAAACCCATTTCACTTTCGAAAGCTTGGGAACTACTTTTACATACTCATAGTATGGTATAAATATATTCACCAACACTTAGAGATATTTCCTACTAAAAATCATATTAAAATGGAGATACAAATGTTCCACAACCCATCTTTTTTTTAAAATCTCTTTTATTTTATAAATATTCAATTTATAGATTTCCAAATCTATTTATAAAACTCTTTACAAATCACCAAGTTAATTTCCCAATCACTTTTATATATATCAAACCCATTTATAATTTCTTTATAAAAATCCAAATCATTTGCAAAACTCTTTCCCAATTCCAAGATCTCTTTTAATTTATAAAACTCCTTTTATAAACTTCCTTTGTTTTAAACCAACTTCCCACGTGAACTTCCGTCAACAAAGTTCCTCTTATACAATTGGTAATTTGAAACACCATTAACAACCAAGTTATTATTTAACATTCCTCGTTTAATTATTTTTAAACCTTACTCGAAATAATAACTTTAGGATACACTTTAAAATAAATTAAATTAACTAATAATTAACTCCAAATCAATATTAATAAAATAATTAATAAATTTACTTTAAAATATTTTAATACATTGTTAATTAATTTCTAACATTATTAATATAATAATTAATTAACCTTAAAATATAATATAATCAAATAACTTTAATTTAATAATTAAAATATAACTTAAAACATTTTAAATAAATAATTAAATAATTTTGAAACAATAATTAAATATTCTTGAAAATCTTTAAACGAATCGTATTAATAAAATAATTTACTCTAAATCAATTTTAAAATAATTATTAATCAACTTTTAAATAATAATTAACTTTTCAAATTAGAAAGAGGCTTAACGACCACAGTGGTACTTAAACAAGCTACCATATTATTAAATTGAACTTTCCAAATAATAATTGATATTTACATAATCAACATCTAAATAAATTCAACACTTAACCATCATTGATAACACGTTTACTTGTTCAAAGTGGCACGTTAATTACTAACATATAATTAATGTCCAAATCTATAACATAGCAGAAATGGGATTTATTCTGCTAATTAAATGACCAAATTAATTAAATTAGCCGGACGATGTTTTATTTCGCTAAACAGATCCAATTGCTGTATTCAACGAAATTTAACTCAATATTAACTTATTTGGCCAAATAGACATCACTAATTTAGGTATAATAATTTAAACGACGTTACTATTAAAATAATGTGATTTAAATTTAGTCCGTTAAATATGTCATATATTTATACATGTCCAAAGCTATCAATAAATTACACTAAAACGTTGTACTCGTTCATACGAGTACAACACAAAAATCTGTGTGTTAATCGGATTTCAAACACGTTCCACAATTCAAAGTTTTGCACATATTAAAATAATTAAATTTATATTTAAACAAAGAATTTCTCACCATATCTATTTCGGCCCAAGCCCAACATCTTTACCTGCATCACTTGTTACATGACCCATCTTCCCCAAAAACAATGCAGAGACGTGCTCCCTTCACAACTATTCACGTTGTGCATGCGACGCCATGAACCACATGCCCAGCTGCTAATCCAAGGTCACCCACACATCCCAAACCAGGAGCTCGACCCAACCGACACCTCACCTACGTCTCTGGTCCACTGCCTTCGTTTTCGACCTTACACCCGAAAAACCCAAGAACAAAGCCGCAACAAAAATTATCACCGATTGCCACCAAAATTCATCGCAACGTGCCATTCTCCTCCATGAACACAACACTAAGCTCCGTTTCGCGAATCAACGAACACATCTCCGATAAGGCTAAACCCTTGTTTCCGACCTCCAATGATCGTCGACATGGAAACTCACCGAAACTTCACCAAAATAATACTCCTCCATACGATCCCAACGACACTAGCAGCGTCATCTAATTCTTCACGGATCACGACAAGTACAGGAAAAAGAAGTTGCTAAGGTTTTGGCTGATTTTGTTTTAAATTTTTATCTAAAATTTTTTGGGTTACTACGCTACTTAGTATACCGTTCGCATACAATATGATCGAGCATAATAATGTGGCACAATTCCAAAACAATAATAAAATAGAATGGTCATCTTATTCTGTTAAATTTCAAAAAGGCTAAGGTTTGACGTAAAATACGTCAAACGGGAATTTCCTTATTTTTCAAGTTAAAATTATGGAAAAAATTTATAAATTAAATTAAAAATGTGTCATCATAAATCAGACCATTATTTGAAACATAGATATTATTATATTTAAAAAATCCTAAATCAAATATTTAAACTAATTAATTATCCTTAAAAAAAATCAAAGCGATAAAATTCTGGGTCGTTGCACCAGTCTCAACGGATGTATCGACATTCGATCTCGATACATCATGACTAGGAATATTTAAAACGGTATGTCTATTTCATTGAGATACATTCCTCATAGTTACAACACGTTGTAACTACTACCTCAAAACATACCTTTTGTGGATTTTCTTTTAAATTTACTTTAATTACTAACATAATTATTTATATCATAATATAACAAGTATATAATAGAAATAAAACAGCTTTTATTTTGAACAAGATTGGTTACTCAAATTAGATATATGTAACAAATTATAATTTCCGCTAATGTATACCCTTAACTCTATCAATCTTCCAACTGCAGTTAGAGCCAATTATGGAATCTCTATCCCATCCCCTCGATCGGTTTGATGAGAACTTATCGAGTTTAGACCCTTTTGAGTGGATCTGCTATGTTTTTTAATTATCTAATCTGTCGATCAACTTTGTCCGATGCTGATAACCTACCACTATCATGTGGAACTAGTTGGAGTATGTTTCTCGACTTTCAGTGAGCTCTTATCTTTACATTATTATCATATAACAATCATGCAGTATTCTTAATACTTTGGAATCACCTCTAGCACAGTTATAAATTTAAGCATTTATACTTATGCATTGCTTTTATTATGGCGCTATTCAAAACAATGTACTTAGCCTTTCATTGAGTCAGCCACAACCTTTTGTTTGGAACATTTCCAACTTAAAGCTTCTTAATTAAGATTTGAACATGAATTTAATATTGACATATTGTACTCGATGGTACTGAAGTTCAAGTTTGAACATTCCTTCGTATGTTGTTTCTAGAAATAAATCTCTAATACTTATAATACTTGAGAACACTCTATACTACCATTTATTATCTCAATTTGGATTTGATGTTTTCTCCATGCATCAAATACAAAAGAAAAGTACAATATTGTAGATAATACAACATGTATGATAATTCATATTGTCAATACATAAGAAATCCATCTTACATGTTCCATATTAAATATTTTAATAAGGTGTCTTTGCATATCGTTTGGGACATGCTCAGCACCTTTTATGCTTATTATAAAAGATATAATTTACAAATCCAATATCAAGTATTAAATAGCCAATCCATTATAGATTATAACATAAGTACATCGTTAACAGTCAACAGTACATTGTTCACTTATAGTTCTAGAAATATCTTTATATCTTTTAATGTTCTTTCTTATGGACACATGTTTCCTCTACATTTTGAATGAAAATAAAACTATTCAATATTTCTATTAAAATACTTGTTCAAATTTGATGCTTGTCGAATAACATCTTCATATCCATTCTTGGATAACATCCAAAAACCCACAAACTCAATATTGCTCCCACTAACTTCGAGATACTTTGGTTGTCATGTGCAAACAGTCTATTCAAAATCATTATTTAGAATTTTCTATTTCAACACATATGTACCAAAACATTTAGTCATAACAAGCGATAATTTTGTAAATGAAATGCGAGTTAAATTGGGTAAATTAAATGGAAAATCTGTTACGTTAATTTCAATAATTGAAATTTACGATATTATTCTTATCAATGTTTCTCATTATATTCCAATTGCAAGATACATTTGCGGCTGATGGATCATATCCCTTCGGGTACAACTACCAAAATCATATTTCGATAATGTACTTGGAATCAATTTCGAATTTGCACACCATACCATATCGCAAAGTCAATGCCCTTAATGTTTAAATTGACAACTGAGGATTATATATTGTCAACATTGATAAGAAATACATAGTTTCTCTTCAATATGCAAGAATACTTATTAAATATTCTATACATTGTGTTCCTTTAGTTTTGGTTAATTTTATTTCATCCCACATAATCAGTTTTATACTTGGACCATTTTGCTAACAAAATATCTAAAAGAAATTCCTTCACTGTGAAGTTGGAATTTCTTGAAGTAATGATTGTTTCTCAATGCAACGAAGTAGGTATTCATAATTTTTTATAAATTGTCTTATATATAAAACTGATTTTGGTTTTAGTTTACAATATTTATGTTCGAAATATTAATTGGTCACCTAATGGCTATTGTTTCCAAACTTCTTTTAGGGCAATTCATACAATATCCCTCATGATCAATTATTACGTGTGATCTTTCGACTCGCACACCTACTAACTCCTTGATTAAGGATATGTTGGGGTTTCTTATAAACCCTTTTCTTGTATGATTCTGTAAACTATTCTTTAGATGAAATTAATTTTAACCTTATGTACTACTCTTAAGTACATGACCATAGTGAAGGAAGTTACCTCAACTTCACTAACAATTAATTGTACCTTTTTCAACAAAGTTTGATTATTTCTTATCAATTACATATCATATAAAGGAGTGACTTTTGAGATTGAATCATTATTTATGTTGAGGTATGTTCGGAACTCTTTTCAATATACTCACATATTCAATCAAATCAAATGATTTATTCTCCATTGCGTGTTATTTTATTTACTTTTGTTTTTGTTCTATGAACTTATCTTTAACATACCACATGTGTACCATATACGCATGTTTATATTTATGATAGTTTATTGGTGAATACAACAAAGTATAAGGAACCGTTTCGGAATTAATAGACTTTTGAATGCATACATCTACATGTATCAATCCGTAGGGTTCATCAACTCTTATGATGCTTCCACTAAATCAGTGCTTTGCCCTTAATTGTTTGGGAAATGATTTACTAGTATCATATGATTCATTATCATATAATCAAAAATTATTTCTCAAAATTATGGCTTAATATATCTTTCCAAAATAATTGCAAATAAATTTAGATACTTTTATATTTTCCAGTGCATCACAAATACTAGTACTATAGTTTTATTTTATAATGGATATTCATAATATTCATACTGAAATAAAACTATGTCTGTTTTCTAGTCAATACTGAAAAATAATTAATATTTCATAAATAATGTTTGGTGCGCTTTACAAAAAAAATTCGTAAAATGGTACGACCAATAAGTGTTATATGGTAAGCTCCCACAATTTCTTCCATTACTATAATAGCATACGAGTTACGAAGGTCGATTCAACCACTAAATTTAGGCTATTTATTCCATCAACTGTAACTAGTTTTACAGTCGAGAGTTTTTAGTTTAAATATCTTGAATCAGAAGAATTAATCTCATAGAAAACAATTTTTATATGAAAATACATTTTTGAATAGAAATCATATTTCTCATTCAATGTTAAATGTCAACTATTATTTTACACTGCTTGTTTTCGATGTTTCCTTATGAAGTAGAAGTGGTCATTCACTCTCTTCATCCCAATTATGCCATAGGTTCAATCCACTCTTGCACTTCGATTTTCTCTCTCTGAACGATCGAATCTTTCAAAGGAAATCCTTACTACAATATCACAACAAACACTTTACGAAAATGCATTTGGTCATCTTTAACTTTTAAGGATATAAAATAAATTGCTCTTTATGTAAACTGATAAAACCAACATTTCAATGATCGAATTCTAAGATCTATCATGTAGCCTTTGGTCCAATGTTACATTTAACACAATGAAATCATTATTGCAATCAATCATATTGAATACACGATCTCATACTACAGTTTACTTTCTTATTTCAATGAACTAATTTCATCGAGTTTTCATACATTACGAACTATGATTGTTAATGTAACGAGCCATAAAAATTCGATAATTAAGTTTGTTGATTAAATTGATTTTTGATAAATTTAATATTGAGATAAATATAAATTGTGATGTATTAGTGAAATGAATACTAAAATGAAATATAACAAATGATAACTAAAGCTAATTATTGACTATTTGAATGTAATGCCAATAAATAAAATAATGAAAATGTTATGCTTGGTTATGAATTTAATATAAGAAAACAAATGTGAATATTGGATTAACTAATGAAATAACTTAATTAATGGTGATTGAATGAATTCAATATTTTGTAAGAAATTATAATAATTGATTGAAATTAAACTTAAGTGTAATAGATCATGGACCAATGTTAATTTCAACCATTTGACAACAATGGATTGAATAATAGGATGAAAGTTCAATTAAATAGGATTTTTGAAATTCAATTTATAATTACTGAATTTATGGAAATTGAAATTTAACATTGAAACTGGTGGAATATTCAATAATAAACTAACACGGAAATTTGTTTTAAGGGTTAAAATTACTACGTAATCTAAAATGATAGAAATGGTAAATAATTAAATTTGGATTGAAAAGGTGATTTAATTAATTAAATATTAGTTTAATTTAATAATGTGAAAATAGCCATTTTGTCCACTGACTCGGATTTTGACAAAACCAGTTTCATCGGATCCGTAACAATGCATTATTGTAGGATCTCAAGTTTCGTAGCGATCGGACTTGTCATTTGATCGTACAGGCTCGAAACGCCTAGAAATCAATTTAATTGAAATCAATTGAAATCAATTTGAAATAAGCTGATTTTAACGTAACTTCTTCATACGATTGAATTAGGACTTTAAACATATTCCATTGAGTTTAAAATATTTGAAAACATCTATTTTGATATATGGGTTGACCTATTTTCATTCCGGAGTCAAAACGGGCTTTTCCGGTCGTTTATCGTTCAACCAATCGAGCCCATTCATTCCTACTTTGTTCTGCCTATGAACATATCGTTATAAACCCTAGGTCATTTCTTATTCCTTATTTCTATACGAATAATTCCATTTGCTCCTCCTCATTCCAATGGTAGACAAAACCTAATTCCCAAAGCTCAAATTCAATTTCAAAACCAAATCAAAAATTCAAACTCCTCAAACTATATCGAATCATATATTAATTTGAAGCTCTCAAAGTGCGCATGTAAATTTTGCTGTTTGTTTTTTGATCTAGGTTTCAGTGTGGCCAGAAATAGATGGTTGAATTCCAGCCATTCGTGAGTGGGTGTTAAGATTCAACGGCAGATCTTAGTCCTAGGTTCGATCGGGTTGTATGGGGTTGTAGAGGCGATTGAGGCAAGATGATCTAACGGTTTGGTTCGAGACGTAGGAGAACGGAATCGCCAGATAATTCTGACCTAGTTCACGTTGGCGGTGTGAATATGGAGCGTCGTGCGACGACGCGGCGGCATTGGTGAGGTCGGCCTGAGGAGCCAGAGACGTTGGCGATGGCTGATCATGACGGAGGTTGACGGTGGAGGTGCGGTTATTGATTTTTGTTTGATGGCTAGAGTTTCAACTTGAAACCTGGGAACAGTCGCGTGCATGATGTTTCACTGATGTGGCCGATAATTTTGGTAAAATCTTCAATTTATTTGTATTTTATTTAAATCTCGATTCAAATGTTCTAACGTATGTAACTTTTGCATACGAGGTCCAATTTACGTGCGGTTTCTTGCGTTAGGATCGAATCAAAATTATAGACATTTTGACGAGGGTTTGGACGAATTCTGAGACTATTTGAATTTCTGATTTAAATTGGATTTAAATTCAATTTAAATTCAAAGGTGAGTGTTTTAACCCACTCACAACTTTTAAAATTTCTTATGTTTATTAAATTTAATTTTTGATGTGATTAGGAATTTATTTATGACTGTTTGATATATTTTAACCATCATTTCAGTTAATTCGAATTTATTTGTATTAGATTGTTATTTAATTTATTATTGAATTTAAATTGCCAGTTAAATACCTGTTATCGATTACCAGTTCAATACTGTTACTGATCGATTGTTTTGGATGATGATTATGATGGATGTTGATCGTTGATGTTGGTCGAATGGAGGTTGTATCTTATGCCGTTATAAACTGCAAGTCGTTATGGATTTTTATTTGTTTCGGGATTGCGGTTTGAAATGATATACAACGTAAAATGTTTAAATTGTGGATTGAAATGATAAATATTCGTACCACTTGACCATAGGGTAGAATTATATACAGACACCGGATTGGTTATATTAAATGATTTTAAAATTGTCACGATCCGTCTTCTACTATCCAGAAAGACGTATCATGAGTAAGAAAGAAAGGGATAGAGAATAGAAAGAAAGAGAAGAAGAAAGAAACAACATCAGAGTCTCAACTGCGGAACGAATAAATTATATTAATCACATAAATATTACATAGTATACATCATCTATCAGAGTTACACAGATTATACATCACATACTAGACAGTTATAAACACCTGTCTAGTTATTACAATTCAATAAAACACAAATAAATGACTCAGAGAACACACAGCGGAACACTATAAATATCTACAACGTTGAAGCCTCCTGCTCCATTGCTCCTCCACAATTCGTCAAAGCTAACCTGAATCCCTTGGCTACTCGTAAAAATTGAGTATCCAAGAGTTTAAGAAAACAGAAGATAAACTCCGGGTCAGACATGGGTCTGGTGTGTGTAACAGGTTAAAGTTGCTTAACTTTTGAAAAACCTTTGAAAAGAAAGGTATCACGTAAGACTTCCCACACATAAATATGGAAAAGTTTTTACCTTATGCTAACCAAAACATTTGATAGAAAATCCTATGATATTATAATAGGTCTAGGGTTTTCAAGTAAATATGAAATAGCCGAAATTTTTACATGATTAAATTCCAGCTACTAGCCACAAAAGTGGGTAATACAATCAAAACCGATGGCAATTATTGGATTTTGGATTCCATACAATGGCAGGGCTACTGAGGTACCACCCGTCACAGTACGTGGCCTAGATCAACGTACAGAGGATCCACCCTAAATCCCCTGCAACACAAAATCTGAACCATCCCTTACTGGACAGTCCTGAACAAGACAACCTCGGCAGTTGTCGCGAATCAACTGCCCCACATAGCCGAATATAAAGGGACTTCTAGATAAGGGAAAATCTCATCCTACTTGGGCATGACCCACTTAGCCTTGCTGCACCTCCCCTGTTTTAGCCATTCTCGGTTGATGAGGCTTGAGGCTACGATTACCTTTGGAGAACACATCTCTTAGAATGCTCATCGTCCATCTGACGATGTTCTGAAAGCATTCAATCCATACAAGTTCGTTCCGGGTTCGAACGAAACTAAAGGCATTATCTCGTTACACTCATTTTGGAATCACCCTTAGAGTTAATGACGATAACCCTTGCACTCCGAGTCTTCATTTTTACTTGAGATTCACGACTTATCGTTAATTTGGATCGATGCGGTTTTCAGATATCCAAATCTGGAAATTCGATCCCGGTCTCACCGAATCCAAAACGTATCTTTTAAGGTCTAAGTTGTTTTAAAGATTAAAACAATTCAATTTTATTATCTATATACACACAGATAGATAATTCACATCATCACAATAGATAATCAACATTATCATCACAAACAGATAATTCATATTATCATCACAATGCAACCAAAGCATTCATATCACACAACATCACTTATCTCATCTCTGAGATCTCAAACCATTCAAGGCAATCAATATCATCCATTCATACATAAGCAAGGATTTACTTAATCATACTATAATTAATTTAAAATGAATTAAATTAATTACTTGCATCTCTAATTAATTTAAAGTGAATTAAATTAATTATTTCATCGTTATAAATCTTGCTTACATAACCATTAATTAATTACAAATCAATTAATTAACCATCCTCTAATTAATCACCTTAATTAATCATCCTGATTAATCGTCCTTTAATTACATTCAAGTAATTATCCTTTAATTAATTTCGCAAATTAATTATTCTTAACCAAAAATAGTAATCAAACTTTAATTACTTCATTAATTAATTAACTATAATTAATTACATTAATCCTTAATTAATTACATTAATTAATTACTTTAATCACTTATCATTGGTTAATTAATCTTAATTAATCAACCTTAATTACATTATTAATTATATAAATTAATGATCCCTAATTACTTCTTTAATTATTTATTCTATTTAAATTAATTACATGAAGTAATTAGTCATTTAGTTAAACCATAATTATTAATCACCCTTGATTAATCCCATCCGGTAATTAACTTCCCTTAATTACTGCATTAAATCAACTAATTACCCCTTAATTACTTCATTAAGTAAATTAATTACTCCTAAATTAATTACATTTAATAATTAATTATATTTATTAATCACCCTTGATTAATCTCATTAGTAATTAATTACCCTTATTTAATTGCATCACTTAATTATTTTCAAATGACTTAATTAATCAATTCTTAAATTAATTACACTAAGTAATTAATTATTAATTACTTTCACTAAGTAATTACCTTTAAAGCAATTAATCCCAAAACTCTTCCATACTTCAATAAATTACATTCAGTAATTACCCATCTTAATTACTTCTCTAAGTAATTATTCTCCTTTAATTACATTAAGTAATTACCTATCAACCCATCCAATGATTATTCTAAATTAATTAAACCTAATTAATTAACTTAAACTAATCAAATTTATTTAATTAATTACCTTGAGCAATTAATACCTTTAATTACTTTCATAAAGTAATCATACTTAACCAAATTCCATGAATGATTATTTAAATTAATTAATCCATTTAATTATCAAAATTAATCACATTAATTAATTATTAAATAATCTTAAGTTAATGACCTTCATTAACTTATCAACAATTCTTTAATTACCTTTTCTTAAGTAATTAACTTAGATTATTCATTATAATTACAAATTAATTTATCCTTAATAACCCATTAATTAATCTCTAATTATTTAATTAATTAAGTTTAACTGTAACTTAATTAATCTTAAATTACTTGATAAATTAATTCCTAATCATTAATTAAAATCTTAACTTATCTAATTAACGATTTTATTTTCAAATTAATTAATCTTAATTAATTAAATTCAACCTTAATTAATTAATTCAAATCATATAAACAATTAAATTAATTAGTTATTCTTTAGTTACCCTAAATAATTCAATTTATCCCAAATCACTAAGTCTTAATTAACTTTTAAGGTAACACATTTTCTTATTAATGATCCAATTATCATTCACAAACACATTTGTAAGCAATTTACTTTCTACTTTCAAATTTCATTTCAAATTTAAAATTTAAAATGAAAACAACTTTAACTTAACCAAGTTTAAAAACCATTTACAAACTTTAAAAATTATATGTTGAAGAAATACACAACTTATAAAAGGACTTTAAGAATTTAAACCCAATTTACTTTTAAATTTCTTACCCTTTAAAATACATGTTAAACAATTAAAGTTGTTTAAACAATTTAATTTATAAAACTTAATTTAAATTTAAAACTAGGATTCAAACTCAGTTTTGAATCCATACTTTAAATTTTAGGTTTTAAACTCCGTTTAAAACTTGCTTTCAAATTTAAAACTAAATTTGAATTTGAAAATAAACAGGTTCCAGAGAAACCTGTAACCACCCATATACCCGAATCCCCCCTTCTCCTTACTTCGAGCAAAAATATTACATCACTTCGAGCCAAAACTCGAATTTCTCGAGAATTACCTGAGTCCAAAAATCCTGCAACCCCCAATCTTCACTTAACACAATCACTGCACCGTGCATATGCACGGTGGCTATAATCCTATTCGGTCATCACCACTGCCTTGAGCAAGTCGTCGATCATCCTCACATCAAACAACGACCATCAGAACCTCACAAACATCTCGAAATCAAAATCGATCATGTTAACCACAACCTGGAACTAAACTTGAACCACCCCTCCAAAACCTGAAAACTTCTCGTCAACTCATCTCTGACCACCAGAGGCTTTGAAACTTCGTCCAAACCCTCGTCAACGACCAAACTATCATCTCCTTAAATAACGTAGCACTCGATCATCCAGAGGAACAACGCCGATCAAAAACTGCTGCACTACCCAAAACTAGGTTTTACAGACCCAATCAACCAACCACCATCGCCACGGTCATCTATACGGCCATCCAATATTTTTCCTCCACTCACCCATCATTCTACCATCACCACATGAAAACCCGACCTTCCAGATCCTCGGGATCATCAGAAACCCCATAGAAACCCATTTTTGGTCAAACCAGAAATATACTCAAATCCCACTACTAAAAATTTTAATTTTGGTTTCAAAAATTAAGTTTAAGTTTTAGCATTTGATTCATATTCCTGAATCAAATAATCAGAGTGATTGATTTATTTTTTACTTATGTAAGTTTGCACTGTGGTTTATTTATTTCCAGAGGAGATACAAGGTTTTTTTTCCAGTGGCAAATACAAATTATTTTAACTTAAACAAGTTTTTAAACTAAAGTATATGATATAATAACATACTTTTATCAAGACTCAAGTACCAATAAAGGTTGATTCAAGAGCAATTGAATTTTGACTAAATTATGAACTTGGAACCTAAAAACTGTAGTAGCATAAAACAACAGTCTACACTCATAATCCATTCGTACACAGAAGACAAACATACACAATACAAATTTATCACAGAAAACTAGCATGCAACCATAACCATACTTAAAATTTAAATTTGTGATTTACTCACCATTTAAAAAGGCAGAGAGCTTTTGGGAAAAACAGGATTTGAGACCTGACTTGCTTTGAAATTGAAATGCTTTATTTCTTTAAAACTGCTAAGCTTTGAAAACTTTGAAATGCTTTGAAAACTTTTGCTTTGGCTCAGATTTACTTCACATATACTTGCATGCATCCTTGAAAGATAGTTGCAGACTTGATTTTTTTTACAGGGCTTGATGCAGATTTGTTTTGAGTGTTTATAGGCTTTGATTCTTACTAATGGTTTGAATTTAGTTTTAGGCATTAGAACTTGAGTTTGGGTTTTTGAAAATGATTTCAGGTTTGAGGAGTGTTTGCACTGCATTTGAAAAATCTGGTTTGAACTTGTAAAATGGTTACAGGGAAAACGACATTGTAGATTTGTTTTGAAAAGTGTTCAGATCTGAGACAAAAGATTTACAGGATTTTGTAACTTTGATTTGGTTTGATAGATTTCAGGTTTTGAAAATTTTCTGGTTTTGGAGAGTTTAGAAACTGATTTGTTTTCAGCTGAAATCTTTAGTTTTTAAGAATGAAGATTAGAAAAGAATGAGAATGAAGAAAACATGTTTATATAAGTTAAGATGATTTATTTCAAAATAAAAGAAAAATTAAAAACAAATACGACACTTGTATTAAATTTTTACATTTGTTAGTTAGAGTAGATTATTAGTTCACATTTGTCTCATTAGTCACTTAAGATATTAACACTTGTTATATACATATTTTTACTTATTTTTATTTAATTTAAAAGTAAATAAAACCCTTTTTCTTTATTTGTTGAATACTTATATATATATAAATTATTTTCATAAGTAAATGTATATGTGCATTTCTTTTTAAAGAAAATGAAATAAAACAAATTATATAAAAATGAAAGCAAATCCAAATAATTTAAAAATGTTTATTCTTTTTAATTCAAAATTAATTCAAATTCAAATCCAATCATAAATTTAAAAATCCAATTTAAAGCTAATTTATATCAACATATTCAATTTAAAGAAATAATATTATACATATTAAAATCTATTTATATTTATACATTTATTAATATTATTTGAAAATAACATATTTATCAATTTTAAAAAAAAATTATAAAAGAGATTATAAATTACTTATCACTTTATCTTATTTAAGTGAATAAATATTTTATGTAAATGGCATTTTAAACTTTCATATTTATTTTCAAATCATATTTATCAAGCTATATTTAAAGGAAAATAAAATAAACCTTTTATTAATTTATACTTAAACTAAGATATAATTTAAACAAATTAATATTTACCTTAAGTATTTAAAATTATATAATTATTTATTTAAACAACTTTGAAAAGTTATATATATTAAATTAAATCATAATTTTCCAAATTATCAAAATGTATATTAGAATTAAAAATACAAGATTTATTTATTAATTAAATTTCAAATCAAAGCTTTTTCTATTTATAATATATACTAATACGTATATACATTATAGATAGAAAACAATTTATTAGCTTTTAAAAAGATAAAATCCACTAATTAAATATTTATTTAATTAGATTATTAAATTAATTCAGATTTTATTAACAAAGATTATCAAATCAATTAAATTATTAACACAGATTATTAAATTTATATTGCCAAAATTCCGGGTCATCACAAAAATCCTCGATTTGTGAATGTAATTAAATGATATTTTGAAATGGAAATTTGATTTATATAAATTGAAGTACTATTGGAAATCAAGTTTTGTGTTGAAATATGAATTGGTTTAAAAAGGAAATTGATTTAAGAAATTAAATTGGAAGTTTAAAATTAAACTTTTTTGTAAATGAAATTCTATAGAAATTGAGTTATTGAAATTGTTTGAAAATAACTTTGAAATATTGTGAAATTGGAGTAATTCGTATTGATATTTGAACATGTATTGAAACGATATGAAATTCAATAATTTATTGAAATTTGTTTTGTCGATTTGGAAATTTGAAATGGTACAAATATGTTGAAATGAAATGAATAGTTTAATTTGATAAAATTCCAAATTCATATTTTAATATAAACTGTTTTAAAAATATATTTTTAAATTTCAAATTATTAATATTTTCAAATTTATTAAACTATTTAACCAATGTTAACTATATATATTATGTTGATCTATTTTAAACCAATTAAATTTATTTTGAGAACTAATTGAACCATTTTAATTTATTTTAAATCTAATTAATCTATTTTAAGCTATTTAATCTATTTTAATTATATTTAATCTAAATTAAATCTATTTAACTATCTTAAATCAATTTAAAAGTACTTTACCTATAATTAAACTACTTTGGAGTATTTTAACTATTTATAATTATTTAAACTAAATTCTAAATTTTCAGACTAAGTAAGTGGAAGTGTTTAAATTTAATTCAATTGTTTAAAAAGCGAATAAGGTTAAATGATGTTATAACCTAAGTTGGAATTTTGAATGTTATAATAAAATGAAAAGATGATTTTGAAGCAAGGACTTAACCTATTTTGGAAGTATGATTTTTGAAAGAAATTATGATTTTGGAAACGACATGGTTTGAAAGTGGTATAGTTTTTGAGAATACGATATTTTGATATAAATTATGAATTTGAATTTGAAAGGAAATGTAATTATCGAACTATGATTTCAAATATGATATGATGTCAAAAGTAAGTAATGATTTCGAAAGTGATATGCTTTGAATTGAATACAATATTTTGATATCAATTATGAAATGATTTTGGAAATATAAAAGAACCATCTGGTGTGTAATAAGCGATTGGTTGTCAAAGAGATCGTGATTGGATGTTGTCATACTCTCTGCCAATACCGAAAACCACTTTGACAACTGTGTACATGGTGGAGATTCCAAAATGAAGTAAGATGGTGGCGATGGTCCTAAAGGTATATTAACGTGGACCTAACTCCTGTGAGTTAGCATAAGGTGGCTAAAACAGGAGCAATTGACGGGCCAAGTGAGGTCATTCCTCCGATCGGGCACACTCCATCGACACTATATTTTGACTTTTGATTTATTTGGTGGCCACCCTGCGATTTTTACTCGGGAGTGTGTTTCGAGTTGGACGGTAGTTGCGGCTATGCGTTACCAACAGTCCGGAAGTGTAATCGGTATATCTACCATGGCTTTGCCTAGTAATGCCGTGTCAACTACCCTAGCGTGCCTTTTACGAATTTGTTCTGTGTTATACCTATGGGGTATCCTCTGGCGGCCCCAGTTCACGGGGTGTTACGGTACTGTATAGACTATTGACATTATAATAAGGGGGAAAATGTAACTCCTTAACGCTATTTTAATATTTTACTTTGCTATAGACATTATTATAATAGCATATATTACTACATAGTCGATAGTTTAACGGATCCTTAGGAGGTGTGAATCTCGAGCATCTCTTAAGTTACTGTACTCACTTTAAACACTGGACATGAGATGTCAAACCCCGTAAACATCTCTGACACCATTCCACTCATATTTATTTACCGTTGATTTAACCTACATAAGATCTTTTAGTTCTAACTCGAATGTTTTGTCTTTTCAATTCGCTCGGGTCAGCTTGAGCATTTCAGGATTTGAAGACCTTATTTCTAGAGGACGAAGACGAAGATTTGTGCTACTATTATTTACTATATTTATTCCACTGTATTCATACTATTCCGCTGCATTATTATTCATTTATCTCTGATATGTGCAACTTCGATTCTGTATTGTATAAGTATAATCAAATTTTTTGTATACAGCTTCATGAACTGTTATTTGATTATTATATTTTATCATTCCACTGCGAGATTCTATTTTGTTTTTTTCTTTCTCTATTTTTTTATTCACCCCAATAATAATCCACCCTTCTATATGGTTTGAGTCGACATGTGTGTCTGCTTAAAACGTACAAAAAGGCGAGCTGTTACAATTGGTATCAGAGCTTTGGTTAGCGATAACCTTTGCTTTGTAGGGTCAGACTCTTTATTAATAGGGTAGTAATACCCTAGAATGAGTCGCTGAGTGTGTATATATATGACAGAGCGTATTTGTTAGTGTTATAAAAGGTTTTTATATTGTGTTAATTTGTTCTGTTTTATATTCATAAATTCTGGTTGGTGCATAGGACGCTATGACATCGATAGGCACTTCTAAACACTTAATAGGACAGACCGACATAATATTATTTTGAAATATAGGTAAATGAAATAATTTTGCCTATTATATTTTGTATATAAAATAATAAATTTTATAAATAATATATTTGGTTGTTAGGTAGTGAAATTTATAAATAGTGGTTGGAAATAAGATTTGAAAATAAAATAAATGATAATTGAAAATTTAGAACTTAAGTTCCGGGGTTTTTGAAAATTTCTTTCGAATAATTTTGGAATATAATAATATTATTTATAATATTTTCTGATATATATATTTCAATATAATTTGAAAGAATTGTTTTAAAAAAAACTGAAAAGAAATAAGTTCTGTACTCCCCTCTCTATCGCTGGAAAATAATTTCGGTGATGAGTGCACACATCATCGACGTTCATTTTCGAGTTTCAAAGTAGGAAAACTGTTGTAGTAGCAACTACACAATTGTTTGATAAATGAATCTTGATTTTAATTTTTAAATATGATTTGCTAGATATATAAAGATATGATTATATATATTATTATATTAAAATAATTGAAATGGAATCTGGTATTTTGTTCTTAAATTTCTTTGAATTAGAGATTTCAATTATTGTAATGGAATAAAAGTTTAACTACTTAATAATTGAAACTTCTAAATGAAGTAAGAAATTATATGCTAAGTATAGCTGAATATATAAGAAATTTGAAATTTGTAACCTGAAAATTTAAAAAGGATATGAAAATAAGAAATGAAAACTATTGAACATTTATTTACTAAAATGTAATAAAATAAATTTGTGTAACTTTCAATTGCATTCTTAAAGACAAATATACATAATTTACCAATTATAAAAGTTGAAATGTTAAAATAATATGTAATGGAAAATTTTATAAGTAAAACTTATGTAATGAAAGTGTTCAATGAATTACCTTTTTATAAATAAGACTGTTGATATTAAAATTGTTATAAACTTAAGTTATAATTGAATTGTTACTAATTAAATGTAATAGAAAGGTGAGTATTATAAATAAATGGTTATAAACTTAAATAAATGTTTGAGGTTATCCATAATTTAAATAGGGAGAAAAGATGAATACTGCAAGTAAAAGATTAAAAACTTAAGTTAATGAATTGATATGCTAAGTAATTGAATTGAACATGAATACTATAAATAAATGAATGTAAATAAAGGAAATTTAGTAATGAATGAATGAATATAATGCAATAAAAAGAAATTGGCATTATATGGATAAATGAAAATGAATTTGTAAGTAATGACTAGAAATAAATAGAAATAAGTACTGAATGAAGGAATGTGAGTTTATTTACAAAGAAACCTATATAGTGCCTATTTTTAGCAAAGCTAGCCGGCTTTATAGTGGGCCGTGCCACTATATATAAAAGAACAAACAGGTGCTCTGCACATGCACAGAACAGCTAAGGGGCGGGACGCCCAAAACAGAAGAAAAAAAATGAGCACAGGAGCTAGACAAAAATGCCTAAGCTACTAAAACAGAATGACTAAGTTTCCTCAGAAGAGTGAGGACAATCTTGAACAACATCCAAAGAAGGACCAGGCACAAGAGAATATCCCGAAAATAGAGCAGCTAAATGCGGATCATAACCAACAGAGTCAGGAGAGTAGATAAATTTCCGATCCCAAGTGATATCATAAAACTTACTCTTATTCTCCTCCCCAATCTCACCAACCCTAGTTAGGCACAAACCATCTCCCTCAATATGGTAGATAAGACACCGACTCTTACCCTCATTCTCACTAATAAAAGCATAGTATATGTCTTTCTCAGGGGAATATCTCATATCAGAAGGAGCATGAATCCAAGCACGTTCAACAGAATTCCAGGAAATATCATCAGACAATGGGGCAGAAGGGGTCTCCTCCAAGTCCAATGGAGAAAGGATAGGATTTGGTGCAATAACTGGCGTAGAAGCAGAAGGAGGCACACTAACCAGATCAACAACAGGAGAAACCATAGCGGTAGCAGCAGCATTGAGAGGCATCGTTGCGACGACCAATGGGACAACAGGGGAGACCTTCGGAACCCACTTCCGAAGGGGAGGACGAGGAAGTGGAGACCGAACAACAAGAGGAACAGCCGATGAAGAACAAGAACCTGCTAAGTGGCCAAAAGACTGACATGACGAACATATCTCAGGTTTCCAACTATAGCACACTCTGACCTGTGCAACATGGCTCTCATCTAATCTAACCAATAAAACATTTGGCAGAGGTTTGTCAGGAGTAATCTCAATTAGAGCTTTGGCATAGACTAGCTTTTTCTTGGCAACAGTATTAGCATCGTAGCAGATCACCTTGCCTACAAGACCAGCAAGCCAGTCAATACCAATAAGAGGCTGAAGAACAGATGGGATATTAGAAAAGTGGGCCCACACAGGAATTGAAAGGACTTGCTCCTTCGCACGATCAACTGAAGGACTCCAGGTAGTAATAATGAAAGGTTTCCCATCAATAAGGATGGGGTCAGCCTCGAGAATTCGTTGTCTTTCATCGCTACGTGAAAACTTAAAATAGAACATTTTATTATCAAAGTGAACACTCAGACCGCCTTTGGGCTTCCACACAGAGCCGCACCGCGCCTTAACAAGATGGTAGGGAGGATTGGAGTCAAGAAAAAAACCAACCAGGTGTTCTTTCCAATAATCCACACCGGCATCGATAACTTCCGAAGGTGGGATCATCACACCCTCAATCTCCACATTATCAAAGAGTCGGGGAGTATGCTTACCTGCATTATAAGGAAGCTTGGAAAACAAGGATGTCCACAAAGGGACAGGCCGTGAAGGTGGAGGAACCAATAAATTAGCGTTTGAAACTGCAGGCATATAATTAGTGACTGATGCATTTCCACAAGCACCTGAGGTGCATCCATCCGATTCCCCTACAGTAGCTAAGGGGAGATCACCAGCAACCTGCAGGCAACCACCATGAGCTGCAACCACATCACTACTAGAAACAAGTGCAATACCAGGCCGCACTTCAAAGTTTTCAGACCCAATCTCAGTCACTGACCAAGACGACTCACCACGTTTAGATAGCAACGGCGAAATAGGGGTTGGAACGCGAGGGCTATCAGAAACAAGGTGATCAGCAGGAGGGTTCGAATTGGATAAGTCATCCAAAAGGCAAGCCATAGGGTTAACCATAATCAGAAATCAGAAGCACCCAACTGCAACAAAGAAGCGTACAGCAAGGACGCAGACGCAGGAGAAAAACGGCGGCGGCAGAGACACACGGCGTCGGCGGAGGAACAAGGAGGCGCGATTATCCCAGAACCCCAAAACAGATGGATCGCGAAAACCAATTTACACGAAATCGCCATTAACAGTGGCCATTAACAGTGGCTATTATTTGTAGTATTATTTATTTACCTATATAGTACTTTAAGAATTTATTTACATATGATTAAGTAATTATACATGAGTAACATCTGTAATGAAATAAATGAAAGTGAATGAATGAAATAGTCATTGTATAAATTAAACTAAAGTAAGGTAAATGTTATGAAATGAAATTAATAAGAATAAACTTAAATAGTGCTTGGCTTCAATTGTTTGTTTTGGCTTATGGAATTGTTTGGGGGAGGATACTTCTATTTGTTTGGATGTATGAAGATTCTATTGAGTTTTATCTAAGACTGTTGAGTAAATGATATACTTAGTAGTTAATTGTCATTCTTTATGATTAAAAAAGTGTCTTAACCCGAACAAACCATTTGTTTTGTTTGCTATGGATGGATATATAATTGATTACTTTGATTTCTAATGATGATTGGATCCATTGGTTGCAAGTGATTATTGTTGCATTATATTGATTTGTTTTGTTATTGATTTAAACAACTGTAAATAATTCATTTTATATAATTATTAACCTCTTTGGATTATATAAGTGAAATACAGGTTATAGAAGCAATTGTTACGGCTTTTGGTTTCATAGTTAAGCGTTAATTGCCCGACAAATAGGTACGTTCTTAGATTATAGTTTTATAGCGGTATTATATATATTTTCTTGTTGTTGGGATATATTTTTGAGATATTGTGATATATTGTTATATTTGATATTATAATTTCTCCTGAGCCTCTCCGTATAAAGGAGACTCTACCGAAATTTTTTCGTGAATTTTTGACTTAGAAAATTTTGTGAAATGTTTTCCAAACTTTTGTTAACTTGATATAAAAAGGATTTAACGGTTTATAAATTGACATATTTTATTTAAATTATTAATTTTTTTAAATCTATTGTTTATAAATATTATATTTTGAATAAGATATTGTTTACTTAATTTCTGCTTTCTCCTCCTTTTTCCTTTTCGGGGACGAAATGTTTTAAGTGGGGGAGAGTGTAACGACACGTAAATTTTCGATAATTAAATTTGTTGATTAAATAGATTTTTGATAAATTTAAATTGAGAGAAATATAAATTGTGATGTATTAGTGAAATGAATACTAAAATGAAATATAAAAAACGATAACTAAAGCTAATTATTGACAATTTGAATGTAATGCCAATAAATGAAATAATGAAAATGTTATGCTTGGTTATGAATTTAATATAAGAAAACAAATGTGAATATTGAATTAACTAATGAAATAATATAATTAATGGTAATTGAATGAATTTAATATTTTGTAAGAAATTATAATAATTGGTTGAAATTAAACTTAAGTGTAATAGATCATGAACCAATGTTAATGTCATCCATTTGACAACAATGGATTGAATAATAGGATGAAAGTTCAATTAAATAGGATTTTTGAAAATTCAATTTATAATTACTAAATTTATGGAAATTGAAATTTAACGTTGAAATTGGTGGAATATTCAATAATAAACTAACACGGAAATTTGTTTTAAGGGTTAAAATTACTAGGCAATCTAAAATGATAGAAATGGTAAATAATTAAATTTGGATTGAAAAAGTGATTTAATTAGTTATATATTAATTTAATTTAATAATATGAAACTAGCCATTTTGGCAACTGATTCGAATTTCGACAAAACCAATTTCATTGGATCTGTAACGATGAATTATTGTAGGATTTCAAGTTTCGTAGCGATGGGACTTGTCGTTTGATCGTACGGGCTCGAAACGCCTAGAAATCAATTTAATTGAAATCAATTTGAAATAAGCTGATTTTAATGTAACTTCTTCATACGATTGAATTAAGGCTTGAAACCTATTCCATTGAGTTTAATATATTTGAAAACATCTATTTTGACATATGGGTTGACCCCTTTTCATTCCGGAGTCAAAATGGCTTTTCGGGTCGTTTATCGTTCAACCAATCAAGCCCATTCATTTTTTTTTGTTCTTTCTATAAATATGTCGTTATAAACTCTAGGTCGTTTCTTATTCCTCATATCTGTACGAACAATTCCATTTGCTCCTCCTCATTCCAATGGCAGACAAAACCTAATTCCCAAACCTCAAATTCAATTTCAAAACCAAATTCAAAATTCAAACTCCTCAAACTATATTGAATTATATATCGATTTGAAGCACTCAAAGAGCGCATGTCAATTTTGTTGTTCGTTTTTCGATTTGGGTTTCAGTGTGTCCAGAAATTGATGGTTGAATTTCGGTCGTTCATGAGTGGGTGTTGAGATTCAACGGTAGATCTTCGTCCTAGGTTCGATCGAGTTGTATGGGGTTGTAGAGGCGTTCGAGACAAGATGATCAAACGGTTTGGTTCAAGTCGAAGGCGAACGGAATCTCTAGATAATTCTGACCTAGCTGGCGGTGGTGGCGTGGAGATGGAGCGTCGCGCGACGACGCGGCGGTATAGGCGAGGTCGGCCTAAGGAGCCGGAGACGTTGGCGATGGCTGATCATGACGGTGGAGGCGCGATTATTGATTTTGGTTTGGCGTCTAGGATTTCCACTTGAAACCTGGGAACAATCATGTGTGTGATGTTTCGCTGATGTGGTCGATAATTTTGGTAAAATCTTCAATTTATTTTTGTTTTATTTAAATCTCGATTCAAATGTTCTAACATACGTAACTTTTGCATACGAGGTCCAATTTACGCACGGTTTCTTGCCTTGGGATCGTATCAGAATTCCGGACATTTTGATGTAGGTTTGGATGAATTCTGAGACTTTTTGAATTTTGGGTTTAAATTGGATTTAAATTCAAAGGTGAGTGTTTTAATCCACTCACAACTTCTAAAATTTCTTATGTTTGTTAAATTTAAAATATGATGTAGTTAGGAATTTATTTATGATTGTTTGGTATATTTTAACCATCATTTCGGTTAATTTGAATTTATTTGAATTAAATTATTATTTAATTATTATTGAATATAAATTGCCAGTTAAATACCTATTATTGATTACCAGTTCAATACGGTTATTGATTGATTGTTTTGAATGATGATTGTGATGGATGTTGATGTTGGTTGAATGGATGTTGTATTTTATACCGTTATAAACTGCAAGTTCGTTATGGATTTTTATTTATTCCGGGATTGCAGTTTGAAATGATATACAACCGTAAAATGTTTAAATTGCGGATTGAACTGATAAATATCTGTATCACTTGACCATAGGGTAGAGAATTATATATGAACATCGAGTTGGTTAAATTAAATGATTTTAAAATCCATGATTTTTGAATCTAATTAAATGATATTTTGAGATAGAAATTCGATTTATATAAATTGAAGTACTATTGGAAATCAAGTTTTGTGTTGAAATGTGAATTAGTTTAAAAAGGGAATTGATTTAAGAAATTAAATTGGAAGTTTAAAATTAAACTTTTTTGTAAATGAAATTCTATCAAAATTGAGTTATTGAAATTGTTTGAAAATAACCTTGAAATTTTATGAAATTGGAGTAATCTGCATTGATCTTTTGAACATGGATTGAAACGATATGAAATTCGATATTTTATTGAAATTTGGTTTGTCAATTTGGAAATTTGAAATGGTACAAATATGTTGAAATGAAATGAATAGTTTTGTGAAGGCCCGCAAATCCATACCCCTTTGAGCTGGCAAATTCCCACAACAACTTAGCCAAAGAGGAACAAACCTATGAGTCTTTAGGGTTTAAAGAATGAAGAAGTAGAAGAAGAACAGAAACAACAAACAGAATATCACATTTCGCAGCGTAATCATATATAATAGATAAAGAATAACCTTTAAAACAAAACACTATATCTGTTTATACATTACAGTATCAGAGTTTACAACGACATCATACAGACACTTGCAGTTATTATAAATTGACTATATGAAAATTGATTTGCACAACCATACGCAACGGACACTACATAGTAAGAGATACGTCTCACCGTCCAGCTTCAACTCCTGATCTCCACAACAACTCCTGAATTCCAAAATGACCTGATAACCTAACTCTAGGTTGCCCGTGTGGAAAATTATGGGCACCCAGAGTTTAGAAAGGCAACAATAAACTCCAGGTCAGTCATGGGACTGGTGTGAGATCTTAAAAACAGTTATTCTTTTACAAAAGAAAACAAAGGAATTTAAAAGAAATCCACAATGCTTTTTGGAAAATGAAACTACCATAAGGCCTCCCACCACACACACAATGCAAATGCAGAATTGGAGGAGATTTCTCCTTATGATAGTCAAACATGCTTAGTACGCAAAATCTTTTGATATTATCATTATTAGTGCAGTGTGGAAAAACATTTCGAAAGTACAATATTAATCTTAGCCGGCATAGACATTCCGAACTATGCCTACTATAGCTACCATCTAAACAGTGGGGCGCCACCATAAGTAGATGGCAGGTTATACAACTAAAACCATACTAGGTTCGTATTGGGAATTGGATTTCCAACAAATGGTCAGGCCAAAGAACTTCCCATTGCCACATGGGTACGCCTCTGGAGGGATGCCCCGAGAACCTAACAGGATCTCTGCTAACACAAGGCCGGGTTACCTCTGCAAAAATAGGTAACTACTGACACGAGTATGTCATCCCCCGATTGTAAACAACCTTTATCCGAGGATCCTCAACATCAACAATCACAAAGTCATATATATTTGCGATATTCACATAAGTTAAGTATCTGGGTTCCATACCATGATACCACTTCTATCCAGAAAGAAATGTACATACCTTAAGGGGTGCTACCCCTTATAACCTTGCTGCATTCTTCCTGTTTTGACCATTCCGGGGTGTGAGGTCCGACGAAGTCTCGTCCACAAAGCTACGCTTTTCACAAAATTCATGCTTCGATCAACAAATGATCGGCAGCACTTCATATGCTACATTACTAAATTGGGATTGTATCACTAGTAACCATCGACTACATAACCTCTGAGCTCGTACGTCTCGGAGAAGGGTGTTAAGCTAAGAGAATAAGTTCTCCACCACCAACATAAATGTATTTGATAGAAACCAGCTTTACATCTCAAAGTGTAACGTCAGACACACATCCATACAAGTCCGTTCCAGGATCGAACGGAACCGAAGGCACTTCCAAAGAAGTCCTTGCAAATCCGGATATTCACTAATCACGTCCGGAATCCCCATCACAAAGGGTGATAAAATCTCTATACCGGAGCAACCCGGTGCAGAGACATTCAACATGTATCCTTTCGTTTTCGAAAATACCCGGTCTTCAACACCATCTTCAAATGCAATCCCATTTCGTCGTATCATTATTCGAAATAGGTTCCATGACACAATGTCTCTCCGGCCAATCCGAATAACGAGCGCTTATTTTTAAAAATAAGTGTTCATTCAGTTTCAAACAAATCACAACAATTTCACTTTGATCTTTTAAACAAAAGATCCATCACAATCACAAAGGTTCGATGTGGGTTTCGAATATCCATTTGGAATTCGACTCCCGGTCGCATCGAAATTCAAATGCCGATTAAGGCCAATATTGATAGTCGATTGTTTAACTATCAATCATCATTCACAACAGTCAGTGGATTTCAAATAATTTTCCCCCAATTATTATTTTCAATATATCTTCGCAAAATAAAATTTCACACTTCAATCCTATGAAAATAAATTTCAAATCAATTCCCAAACATTTATTCATTTCCACTGAAAATCTGCCGATTCCAAATATTTTAAAATAATATAAAAATACTTATTCAAAATATACATGGAAACATTTAAAATAAACTATTTTAGAATATTTGCTTAAATATTAATTATGAAAAATATTATACTAATATCTCATACAAATTTCAAGTCCAAAAACTAATTTTAAATAAAATTAGTATATAGAGTATAAATATTTAAATGCCTATTTTCTAAATCAAAAATCAATTTAATCTTTAAGATAATCCCTTATAAAATTAATTAAATAAAATTTTTACTTTAAAACAATTTCCAAAACTAATTTCTCCAACAATATTATTTTAAAATCAAATCTAAAACTTTTAAATTTATTCAAAATCTATTTTAAAAATATACTCGGCTTTCCAGGGAAGAATTCTTTTTCCATTACAAAATGGTCCATTCACATAAACTAATAAATCTTCTTGATTTATTTTAATTTACATTCCAATTTATAATGTTATTTCCACACTTTAAAAATAAACCAATACTTATTTTTTTAAACAATTTCTCTTTCTTTTATAAATTTCCATTGTGAATTTACATTTCCAAATATCAACTGATATACAAATTTTAAATCAATTCCCAAATATCATCTTCAAACCAAATCAAATCCCAATTTGATTTTCAATTTATTTCAAACACAAAATTAAATTCCAATTTGATTTCCCAAATTAATTTTCAAATATCAAATCAATTTCAAATTGATTTTCCCAGTTATTTCCAAAACATCTAACCAAATTTCCAAATCGATTCCTAAGATTTATTCTTACTCCATATTAATTCCCGAATCGATTTATAAAATTAATTTTAACTCTAAATTAAATTCCAAATTTAATTTCTAAATTTATTTCCTTTTTAAAATAAATTTCTTTATCACTTTCAATTATTTAAAATACGTATCTTAAATAAATCCTTCAACTAATAAACAACATTACTCGAAATTCATTTATTAAAATATTTTCCCATATTTTTGGAATTTATTCAATAAATTTTCAAAGATAAAACTTTATCTATTTAAATTTCCTTCTTTTAAAATTCACCCGATTCCTCTGAGTGAATTTATTTTAAATTTTCTACCCAAACCTCAAAATCGAAGTTTTTATTTATTTCTAGTATCCTACGATACCAAAAATATATTTTGGCTAAATTATAGCCTTCAACGGTTTCAATCACAAATAGTCACACGAATTAAAAATAATCAACATACAATATATGAGACAAATTTAAATATTTGAGGAATCCAGTTGAATCCCTCCAACCTGTTTCCCTGCATCCACAGATGTTAGCACACAATTAAATACCCATTCCACTTCGAGGTGGAATATCGCGGTATATGGGATTTATAAAATATTATCCGCTATTATGAAGCGCAATAGGGTCTCATCCGCTATATAATGCGGGAAATCAACAACTCCAAATACATATATAATACCAATTCCACTTCAAGGTGGAATATCGCGGTATATGGGTTTTATAAAATATTATCCGCTATTATGCGGCGCATAGGGTCTAAATTAATATAACTAATAATAAATTAATTATCCAAGCACATAATCAATCAATTTTTTTAAAATTTAACTATAAAAATTAAATCAACGATTGAGTGAGAAGATCTCACCTTTTGCTTACGCATGCAACCATTTTCCAATCCAGCTCATTTCCCCGAATTTCTTTGACCTTGTATAAATAATTTTATACAATTTATTAATATTCGAAATAATCAAAAAATCAATTTTCATTTGATAATTTTAATTAACCAGTGATTTTATTTTAAACTAATACTTTTAATTTTAAACCAATTCCTTTCAATAAATTTATTTAACTAAAAATTAAATTTAAAAATAAATTTCCTTTAATAGATTATTTTTAGCAAATTAAAATATGTATATTTATTTTATTTCCCATCTTGAAACAGCATTTATAATTATAAAAATATCTATATTGACTTTAAAAATCTTATTTTCAAATGAACTTTTCAACCTTTTAAAATTTCTGTTTTTCAAACCTTATATACATATTTTTAAACTAACAGAACTTCCCCTTTTTATTCTTTACTGTTTATAATATATATATATATTTCTGCATATTCATATATATAAAATTAAATAAATGAAAAAATACCTCAACTTAATCCTACCGCCATAGCCCCAATTCGAACTCGACTGCATGTAGAGGAACCCCAAGCCAGAGTACCCATCATGAAACACCCCATGCTTCGACAAAACCCCCAAGCCTTTGCTTGATCGAGTTCGTGAATCCCACCCCTGACTTGCGTACGAGAACGAGCAGCTTAATCCCTTATTCGAACCCTACTTTCGACATCGGCCTCGCCGGACTCTCGATTGCCATGTCGCCTTGACCATCACCTGAATGCCGCACCACCGCTTCGAGCCTGGCATCGCGATTGTCTCCTTGCTTCTAAGTCGAAAGCCACCCATTCGAGCCCTACCCTAAATCAAAATCTCGAGCGAAACGATTTGAGCGGCCGCGATTTGATTCGAAGCAATCCCCATTTTATTGAATTCGATTTCGAACGAATTTTCCATTCATAGCCCTTTTTTTTTCTTTTTTTTTCGCAGCCATCGGCCATTGTTTTTCCTTTTGAAGCTTGTTGATTCAATTTTTGAACGAGAAGGAGGAAACGAATGAATTTGTTTGGGGATTATTAGATTCAAAGCTTGACATTCCTTTTTATTATTTTACTTTTAAAAGCAACGCGTGTCGATGAAGATGACAAGTGTTTAAACTAGGGGAAGCACGTGTAAAATTTGTCTTGTGAAAACAATTTGTATTAAATACATATATATATTATATTAAATGTAAATTCAAATCGTTTAAAAAACGAAGCCTAAAATCTCGATCTCCAATCGAGGCATGTCGCCAGGCGTTCATAAGGTTATACACCTATTTCGAACGCAATGGAAAAGGTTCCGAGTCCAAATTCAATCATATGGAGAAGATAGCTTTTTGGACTAGTTAAAATATCGAATTTTCGATTTAAATTTCAGCGTGTTTGCTTATCGTATGCTCACACAACAACTCCAATCACTACGAAATTTCAAGTCCGATAATGATACAATATTACGGATCCAATGGAACTGGTTTCGTCGAATTCCGAGACTGTGCCACGGAAGGCTATTTTTAAATATCAATTTAAACTATATAATTTCAAAACTGAACAAAATAGTTTCAAATTCAATTCTGAAGCTTCCATCATCTTCAGTATCATCGATATAAATTTTCTAAGCCATCAAATTATTCTTAACAGGCTCAAAATTGAAGATTTACAATTTTACCCAAATGTCTATAGTTAAATTCACTAATTTATTTGCCAAATTCAGAGTTATATTTTGAAACTCAAGCTTAAATTAACAATTCAGATATTTGAAATCAATTAAATATTTCAATTTCAAACATTGAAAATTCTGGGTCGTCACAAGTTTAATCTGATAAAAATTCCAAATTCATATTTTTATATAAACTGTTTCAAAGAAAATTAAATTTCAAATTATTAATATTTTCAAATTTATTAAAACTATTTAACCAATATTAACTATTTATATTATGTTGATCTATTTTAAACCAATTTAGTTTATTTTGAAAACTAATTGAGCCATTTTAATTTATTTTAAATCTAAGTAATCTATTTTAAGCTATTTAATCTATTTTTATTATATTTAATCTAAATTAAATCTATTTAACTATCTTAAATCAATTTAAAAGTGCTTTACCTATAATTTAACTATTTTGGAGCATTTTAACTATTTGTTACTATTTAAACTAATTCCTAAATTTCTAGACTAAGTAAGTGGAAGTGTTTAAATTTAATTCAATTGGTTTTAAAAGAGAATAAGGTTAAATGTTGTTTTTACCTAAGTAGGAATTTTGAATGTTATAATAAAGTGAAATGATGATTTTGAAGCAAGGACTTAACCTGTTTTGAAAGTATGATTTTTGAAAGAAATTATGATTTTGGAAACGATATGTTTTGAATGTGGTATATTTTTTGAGAATACGATATTTTGATATAAATTATGAATTTGTCTTTGAAAGGAAATGTAATTATCGAACTATGATTTCAAATGTGATATGATTTCAAAGGTGAATATGATTTCGAAAGTAAGTAATGATTTTGAAAGTGATATGGTTCGAATCGAATACGATATTTTGATATAAATTATGAAATGATTTTGAAAATATAAAAGAACCATTCGGTGTGTAATAAGTGATTGGTTGTCAAAGAGACCGGGATCGGATGTTGTCATACACTCTGCCAATACCGAAAACCACTTTGACAACTGTGTACGTGGTGGAGATTCCAGAATAAAGTAGGATGGTGGTGATGATCCTAAAGGTATATTTATGTGGACCTAACTCTCGTGAGTTAGCATAAGGTGGCTATAACAGGAGCAATTCACGGGCCAAGCGAGGTCATTCCTCTGATCGGGCACACGCCATCGACACTATATTCTGACTTTTGATTTATTTGGTGGCCACCCTATGATTTTTAGTTAGGAGTGTGTTTCGAGTTGGGCGGTAGTTGCAGTTATGCGTTACCAAGAGTCCGGAAGTGTAATTGGTATATCTACCCTGGCATTGCCTAATTGTGCTGCGTCACCTACCCTAGCGCACCTTCTACGAGTTTGTTTTATATCGTACCTATGTGGTATCCTCTGGCGACCCCAGTTTACGAGGAGTTACAGTACTGTGTAGACTATTGACTTTATAAAATGTGTTAAGGGGGAAAATGTAACGCCTTAACGCTATTTTAATAATTTACTTTACTATAGACATTATTATAATAGCGTATATTACTACATAGTAGATAGTTTAATGGATCCTTAGGAGGTGTGAGTCCCGAGCATTTCTTAAGTTACTGCACTCACGTTAGACACTGGATAGGAGATGTCAAACCCCATAAACATCTCTGACGCCATTCCACTCATATTTATTTACCATTGATTTAACTTACATAAAATCTTTTAGTTCTGACTCGAATGTTTTGTCTTTTCAATTCGCTTGGGTCATCCTGAGCATTTCAGGATTTGAAGACCTTATTTCTGGAGGACGAAGATGAAGAATTGTGCTACTATTATTTACTATATTTATTCCACTGCATTCATACTGTTCCGCTGCATTATTATTCATTTATCTTTGATATGTGCAACTCTGATTCTGCAATGTATAAGTATAATAAAATGTTTTGCATACAGCTTCATGAACTGTTATTTGATTATTATATTTTGTCATTCCGTTGCGAGATTCTGTTTTGTTTTTTTCTCTCTTCTTTTTCTTATTCACCCCAATAACAATCCGCCCTTCTGTATGGTTTGAATCGATATGTGTGCCTGCTTAAAACGTACAAAAAGGCGGGCTGTTACAGTTGATCATATAACATTTACATGTGATCGTATATGGATCAAATATCCATATTCCTGTAATGTTTTTAGAGTTCGAAGCTCATTACAGATAATACACAGTCTAGGGCAAGTAAAGTTGTAAGCGACCAAGTTATGAATGGATTTTATGTTTATATAATTAGTCACTTGCATGGGTCAACGTGCAAAAATCTATTGGTATGTATATTTTATATTTCTATTTTTTATTATTAATTGAGTTTTATATATATATATATATATATATATATATATATATATATATATATATATATATATATATTAATTGATAAAAATATTATCAATGTAGCTTATTATAATTTTATATAGCATATGTTCTTAAAATATTAGAAAGGTTAAATGTTACCATATCATTTTTCTAATAAAGCTCCCACAAGTCTCTTATGTTTCTTCAAACCCTAAGACGAAACATAGAAGTCATTCAACTTCACTAGCAGGTGTTAGGACTCGTCTGTCTTGGGATTCTGACATTGAATTTACTCAACAAGTCATAGCCCACAAACAATGAAATTTTTTTATCGGTTGCATCATATACAACTCCTAACCTATGGTTCTTTGTCCTAATAAAATCGAAAGAAATATTCACTCATTCATACCTACCATTTCGCGACAACCTAAGTATAGTATACGTACCTTGAGTTTGCACAACAAATACATATAGTTATCTTACCCTGTCTAGTCAACATATTAATAATACGATACATAACCTCTCTAGCTTGAGTTTGCTTAACAACTAAAGAATATGAAAGTAATTTATTAGCATATAAATGGTAGAGGACAACACTTATACTAAAAATTCATAATCTTCAATATATTGGATTGAATGATATCGAATTATAGAATAATGTATTTCTTATGAAATACCCTCATGATTAAAGTGTCTATGACAACCCGCACCTCTCGACACACCGATCCAAAGTATATGGTGACTTTCAGACTCGCATTGGTGTCAAGAAGTATGAGCTATCAGGTTTTTAAATATTATAGAGACTAAGAATATAACAATTAGGTTTTAAATATTGTAGAGACTAAAAATATAAGGATAAAATATAATACATTCTACAATTTTAGATCTCAAAGCGGGAGGGCAGAAAAATATAAATACAAAAAATAGTCATCTTAGAAATATCCTAGAAAACAAAATCTCAAAACATACAGAGCCATAATCCAGAGTTTATAGAAATAAAGCAAATGGTCCGATAAATAATAAGTATGATAAATATTTACATAGAGAGTAATGAAAAGTAATAAGGAATGCCAGGCTCACCTCTCCACGTACTAGATCTGGGCCAATCACCTGCTGCCCTATTCTCCTGTGGTGGGGGAAAAAGAAAGGAAAGGAGTGGGTCAAACAATATCATTAATATATGATGATCACATGCAATTAACTTCATTAGCATTCTAAGCGACCTAGGGTGTTCTACCTGTATTTGTGAAGTATTTACTATGGTAGGTTTCATTAACCTAAGGGGTATAGTTCTAACTACTCCTACACTAACATCTTGTGAAGTTTTATACTAAGGATTGAAAAACTAATCGAACCTCAAAATTAACTTTTGATTGGCTAATAGCTATTGGAACTATTCCAATATAGGGTCACCTACAATATCAAACATCATACTACATCCCTAAATAACGACTACACATATAGTATCTACGCATTGATGTGCAGCCCCAACCCCGACTCACAATAAAGACGTCTAAGGTTCCGTTGTATTTATGTCTACTCTTAATCGTAATGTAACTCTACTTATTGCACAGTGATGTGTATCCTTCAACAATACAGTATCACGTCGTTGTGTATACCAAGGAAACTTTGTTAGTGGCGAGCCACACACTTCTTTAAGCATCATCGTCGGTGTATCGCGTACACTGTAGAACCTCTTGCGAGTGCAATTTATGATAAGATCGCCCCCATTCGAATATTGAGCATGTCAAATAAATAGTGTCTAGATCTCATTACCAATGTACATATCAATTTAGTCATGTAACGTCTAAGAGTCGTAAACCTAAGGAGCTAATTCCCTGCTAATATATTAACATCCATACATAATATTATATATTAATAAACTTATAACCTGGGCCTAAGGATGAGGTTCATATTGCGCCTGCAAAATTATAACTGGTCACCGCTAATCACTGGAACGGTCGACCGCTTACTTTCGATCGGCTCCAGTGAGCCTTTCGACCGGCCGAAGTTGTATTATTTTTTTCTCTTTTAATTGTCTTATTCTCTGTTAATACGAATTGTCCATTACAGTGAACCCTAAGCTATGAATTTACAATATATAATCATTCCCTATATCATATTCAATTCCATATACATTTCATATTCAAGATCAGTAAACCGAATAACTTAGTTTTAAAATCAACATGGTTATATCAATCTATATCCAATCTAACAAAAATGGTGTGTTCAACCTAAATCAATTTTTATCCAACAAAATCACTTTAACTAAAATTAGATTAGATATGGATCATATTCATATGGGTTATAATTATTGTCAATTTTGCAAACTACCATAGTTATTAGACAAACATTAAATTTAACAACTCTGGATAAAATGGGATATATAGAACTTAATTACATGTAAATCCTCATATTAAATATGAACCCTCTCACATCTAGAAAGCTATTACGTTCTTAATTCGCTTGGAATTGCCTCTACTTGATGTAGAACTCTCCTTGATTTAAATTGATTTCTCCTTCTTTTATCTTTTAATTTTAGTTTTATTTTGAAGAATTTTTTATTTGAAGAGAAAGAGGGTTCTTGTTTGAGAGGGACGGAGTTTCGTTATGCTCGCATTTAATTAGGGTTATGACTATTAGTTTGGGTTTTATTCATAATGGTAGAAACTAACAACAGCCGTTTAATCAAATATTATAAAATCTGGGCCATTCGGCCAACCCAATCTTTTCCTGAAAACCTTGACCTATCGATCACTTGGTTTGGAGTGGTCGACCGTTGGGGGTCAACCGGGGTCGTCCTCTCCAATCGACAATGTCAACCAGTAGAGCTTTCCTTATTTAAAATATTTCTTTCCTTATTTTATTATTTAATTATATTCGATTTTGAACTTTTAAAAGTTAATAACTTTTTCTTACTAGCTTCGATTATAAAACATTATATATGAAAATTGTCTAGAAAATCACTACGAACGCAACGGTGTAAGTTTCATATTCAATTTCGGATGTTGTGGAAATTCTATATTTAGCCTTATTGTAATTATATTTAATTTTTATATTATTTTTCGGTTAATTTTTTTGCATGGTATTACATTCTCCCTCCTAAAAGGATTTCGTCCTTGAATCTCCTAGGATGGTAAAATGCATCTCGTATGTATGGAAATTAATGACTACAGCCATCTATTCATCCATCAACCACTGGCAATCAATGTCCTTCGTTTAAATTCCAACGCAATATGTACATATAGGTATGCAATGATATGATACTAATGCAAAAATTAGACAGCCACCTGATCTAGTTGACCTCCTAAAATACAAGTGTTTATGCCATGTATCCAAATTTTTGCAACATCCTAAGTAAATATACTGGCAATCCTACAAGTATGTGCAACCATTCTATCCATATGCAACAATAATATGCGTATAACTTAGTGAAATAAGGGAAGTGATGGTGTGAGTGTACGTTAACTCAAGAATATATTTGCATAAGTGTGCAAAGATCAATTTAATAAATACATCTATTAACATCAATTATCCAAAAACATGTCCTAATGACATGTTCACAACCATTCCTAACATCCAATTGCCCCTACCCATGGGGTATACTAAGCTAGAACCTAAAAACATAATTAGTTTATACTTATTTATCTAGAATGGAAACATACCAAAAAAGAGTTCTGTATGTATAGCTCGGATCTTCTCCTTAGGATCCCATGTACTCACCACTTCATCATATCTCTATAGACCTTAACAAGCTTTATGACTTTATTGCGAAGTCGCTTTGTGCCATGCTTGATGATACAAGTAGATGCACACCAACATTGACTTCCTTTCTACCTCCAACTCCTCTATTGACTTAGATCAACTACAGCAGTTGTGTTGTGTAGACACTTCCGCAAGTGTGAGACGTGGAAAATGTCGTGTACTCTCGCTAACTTCTCAGAAAGCTTCACCCTAAGCTAACTTCCCTACTCTACCGATGATTGGAAAAGGTCCTATAAACCTTGGTGCTAACTTTCCTGAACTACCAAATCTTATGACATTCCTAAGCAATGAGACCTTCACGAAGACCATATCATCCACTGTGAACTCCAACCATGTGCGTCTCCTATCAGCATAAGAATTCTGCTTATCTTGCATGGTTTTCATCCTTTTACGGATTGATTCTACCTCAAATGATGTCTCCCTCGTTATATTTGTCCAAGAATAATACTATCTATTGTGTCCCGCCAATAAGGCAGTGATCTACAAGGCCTTCCATATAATGCTTCAAATGGTATCATCCCAATACTTGCCTGATAGCTGTTATTATATCTAAACTCCACTACTTGCAAGTGATCCTCCTAAGAGCCTCCAAAATCTAAGGTACACATTCGAAGTAAGTCCTCCAAAACTCGGTTCGCCCTCTCCGTCTATCCAACAGTCTATGGATGATAAGCGGTACTCAAACTAAACTCGGTGCCAAAGCCGCCTGAAGACTCCTCCAAAATTTTCTAGCGAAATATGGATCTCGATCGTTAATAATGCTAGAAGGAACTCTATGTAACCTAACTATTCGCCTTACGTATGGTGTCGCCAAAGACGCAACAGTCATCATACTCCTAACTGGAACAATGTGAGCACATTTTGGGTAGTCAGTCGACCACGACCCAAATACTCTCATTCCTCCTCCCACTCCTAGGTAGTCCATCAATGAAATCCATATAAACACTCTCTCACTTCCATTGTAGAGCATTTAATGGCTGCAATAATCCTCCCAGCTTCTTCTACTCCGCCTTTACCCTTTGGCAAGTCATACATCAGGCTACATACTCTGCCACATGCCTCTTTATAGCAGGCCAATAAAAGACTCACTTCATATCACAGTACATTTTATATCCGTCTGGATGAATGGTCATCCATGAATAATGAGACACTACTAGTACCATATCAATAGCTGCCTCAAATGACTCGACTTCTCTTCCTTACTAAGCTTCTCAAAAATATCCAATAGCTCCTTATAGTGCTTCTGACTTGCCCAATATGGTCCATAATTGTAAGCATCACATCCAAAGATTCCAACAATCCTAAAGTCATGTTCAATAAAGGTCAAAAATCGAATGTAGAGATAAACTCCATGTGCTTCCACTTTAAGAACGTAGGACACAACATTGCATGCTTCCTACTCAAGGCATCGGCTATAACATTGCCTTGCCTAGAGTATATGGGATATTGAAATCATACGATGCCATAAACTCCCTCCACCTCTGTTGCCTTAAATTCAAATCCTTATGGAATAATAAATACTTCAAATAATTATGATCCATATATAGCTCAAAGCGCTCTTCTAATGGATAGGGTCTCCATGACTTGAATGTAAAGAAAATAGCTGCCAAGTTAGGATCATGGGTATGATAGTTTCTCTCGTGGACTTTCAATTGTCGACTAGCATAGCTCACCACTCTCCCTTCCTATATCAAGACTACGCCTAACCCCGTACTGCGAGCATCGTCACATGCTGTGAATTTCTTTGTACCATCGGCTATTACTAGAACAGGTGCACTAGTCAGCGCCCCTTTCGGCTTGATAAAAGCTTCCCCACATTTTGACTTCCACGAGAAAAACAAATTCTTCTTAGTAAGGTGAGTTAGAGGGGCAGAGGTTTTAGAGAAGTCCTTAATGAACATCCTATAGTTGGCCGCCAAATCAAGAAAAATCCTCACTTTTGTGGCATTCTTCCATACATGGCAATCTTGTACTGCAACAACTTTACTAGGAACGATCGGCAACCCACTCTCAGAGACAACGTGTCCCCAAAAGCATACTTCCTTGCACCAGAAATTGACATTTGGAAAACTTTGCCTTCAACTTATGCTCACGAAGTGTATTGAGCACTTCTTTTAGATGCAACCTATGCTCCTCCTTACTTTTGAATAACTAATATGTTATCAACAAATACTACCATGAACTTATCAAGCAACTCTTTAAAAACTCGACTCATCGGGTCAACAAAATAGACGGGTGCATTGGTTATAGGGGCGGCAATTAGAGCCGACCCAATGGACCCAGACCAGACCTGACTAGTCTTGGTTCTAGATAGGTCGCGTTTTATTGGTTCCAAAATATACATATCAAAACCTAGACCTGACCCGATCCAAGCTTCGGTTTGGGTCGGGTGAAGTCCAGTTGGATAATAACACTAAAAATACATATATTTTAATGTTTTTTGGTCGGGTCAGTTTGGTTCGAGTTTGATTGAGTCTTTATTATATTTTTTATCACCCAGACTCAGCCCGAGGCCTATCGGGTTTGATTCGGGTTACAGTCTTCTTAGGTCAGTTCGGTTCGGTTTTGCGGTTCCCGGTTCTAATTGCCAGCCCTAATTGGTTACTCCAAAGGGCATGACTAACCACCCATAAAGTCTGTCGGATGTACGAAAAGCAGTCTTATAAATACTATCCTTGGCTACACATATCTGATGGAATCCAGTAGCCAAGTCAAGCTAAGAGAACACCTTCGCTCCAACCAAATGGTCAAAGATATCATCTCGCCATATTCAGCTCATGATAATCAATGCAAAGCCTCGAAGAACCATCCACCTTGGTGGAAAAAGACAAATGGTTCTCTTTACTCTGAATTACTCCTCCTAATAAAGCTCTCCTCTAACAGCTCACTTACTTGCTCATTGAGCTCGCATCTTTCCTTAGGAACCATGTGCCTCACAGTTAAGGTAATAGGTTTGGTGTTCTCCATAAAATAAATTTGAAACTTGATCTCTCTCTATGGTGGAAGATCGGTGATCTCGGAAAAGACATTTGGATAGTCTCTAACTACTGGCACTGAATTTAACTCAGCATATGATAGGTCTAAAAAATATAGGTAACTCAACATAACTAAACCTATGGGTTCGCAATAAACCTGTTGATTGCATCCACTACAAGTACCCACCTAATAGCCTTCCTATCACAATCTAAGATCACCCCGTAAATGGTCATCCAGTCTATACCCAAAATCAACCCAAACCTATGAAATCCCAAGACAAAATCATAACTCGACTCCAAAAATAAATAATGTCAACCTCCTACATATCATAGATAAATAAACTGATCCTCCAACAGGGTTTGATACAACTACCAGGTCTATAACTATGCTAGCTTTTAAGTGCATCTCATCTACAAGTCTACTCAAGAAAAAGAAGCATGAACCCTAGTGTCAAATAAGGTACAAACAGGTGAATCAGAAAAATTAACGCACCTTCAATTATGACCTTCTTCCCTTGTCCGCTATTGTGGGCGTACTCGAGCTTGGAATAACATCTAGTGCGTAAGTTGAAACCACTTGGGTAGAGGTCTTCGGTGGTGCCGGACACTCTCTTCTCATGTACCCGAATTGGTTGCAGTTGTAACATTTGATCTTTGAGATGTCCATCTTGCATTGATTTTCAAAATACCCCCTCTTACTATTACCACACCTTTTACACTATAGCTTCTACTTCTTAATATTCCTTTTGACCTTCATTCCGTCCTTGCACTAACTTCTTGGGCTCACTCTTCACTTTCTCCTTAGAAACAGTGTTCAGCAAGGACATCTCCACCAAACTCTTGAAAGTCGCACCCATGTGAATGTGACTAAGGGATAAATCTAGAAGAGCTTGATCATCCCCTTTGCAAACTTCAAAACTTTTTTGTAAGGGGCATTTATTAGCTCCATACCAAACCTAGCTAACTCATTGGACTGATTTACATATTCCTTCAGCGACATCTCTCCTTGCTGCAAATGTATGAACTTCTCTAACTATACTCCCTGCTATGCCATGGAAAGAAACTTCTCTCAAAACGCCTTCTAAACTCTCCCTAAGTAATCTCTCCTTCGTCGGTCTTCGCCGCTACCACATCCCACCAATTCAGGGCCTCTGCTAGTAAGTGCCATGTGGCAAGCTGTCTCCTAATGTCATCTCCAAGACCCATCACTCTAAAAATCCTACTATATCCATATATTACTCGGTCCCCACATACCGCTTCCCTCATATTCTTGCAACGTCCTTACATAGTTTGGCAAAATCAACGGTAAGTGGATGGACAGGAACTACTCCTAGCGCATGCTCTATAGGTCTTCTATTAGGGATAAGCTTGGCATGTTCTCTAAATACGCTCTAACTCCTAAGGAACTTTAAACCTAGGCTCTGATACCAAGTATGACAACTAGCACCTCCCGACAAACCAATCCAAAGCCTAGGGTAACTTTCGGACTCGCATCGGTGCTAAGAAGTATAAGCTATCGAGTTTTTTAATATTACAAAGACTAAGAATATAAGGATAAAATCTAAGACATTCTATACTTTTAGATCTCACAACTGGAGAGTAGAAAAATAAAAAATAAAAAAAATAGCCATCTTAGAAAATATCCCAAAAAATTCAGTCTCAAAACATACGGAGTCATAATCCAAAGTTTACAGAAATATAGCAGATGGTCTGATAAATACTAAGTGCGATAAATAGTAACACGAAGAGTAATGAAAAGTATTAAGGAATGTTAATTCCAAGATCGCCTATCCACGTACTAGATCTAGGTCGATCACCCGCTGCCCTTCCTCTTGTGGTGGGAAAAAAGAAAGAAAAGGAGTGGGTCAAAAAAAATCTGGTGAATGAATTATATCATAAATATATGGTTATCGCCTGCAATTAATTTCATTAGTACTCTATGTGACGTAGGGTGTTCTACTTGTGTTTATGAACTATTTACTGAGATAGGTTTCTTAACCTAAAGGATATAGTGTTAAATACACCTATACAAACATCTTGTGAAGGTTAATACTTAGGATCAAACAACTAATCGAACCTCAAAAATAACTATGGATCGGCTAAGCTACGGGAACTATTCTAACATTGGGTCACCTACAATACCAACCTTGGGACTACATTCCCAAATAACGAAGACACATATCATATCTACACATTGACGTGGAGCCCAGGATGCTGACTTATGCCAAAGACGTCTTAGGGTTCGTTGCATCCGTATTCACTCTCAATGGTAACGTAACGCTAGTAATTGCACAACATCGGGTAGCCATTAACAACATAGTATCATGTCCTCATCGTCGTGTATACCAAGGAAACTCCCATCAGTGTCTGTCTACACACTTTTCCAGGCATCATCGTCGGTGTTGCACGTACACCTTAGAGCATCCTGTGAGTGCAATTCGCGATAAAATTACCCCAAGTCGACTATCAACTATTCCAAATAGATAGTGTCTAGGCCTCATTGCCAGCATATACATCCATTTAGCCCCGCAACGACTAAGAGTTGTAAACCAAGGGAGTTAATTCCCTACTAATTTACTAACATCTATATATAATATTATATATAAATAAGCTTAGAACCTGGGCCTTAGCCGAGGTTCAGATTGCATCTACAAATCAATAACCAATCGACCACTAGTCACTGGAGCAGTCGACTGGCTCCAATGAGCCTATCGACCGGTCAGAGTTGTATTTTTTCTCTCGTTTAATCATCGTTCATTCTTTATTGATTATGAATTATCCATTACAGTAAACCCTAACCTATGAATCTATAATATATAATCATTCCAAATTTCATATTTAATTCCATATACAATTCCATATTCAAGATCAATAAACCAAATTAAATTAGGTTTAAAATCATCAGGGTTATATCTATCTACATCCAATCTAACAAAAAGGGTATGCTCAACCTAAGTCAATTTTTATCCAACAAATTCACTTTAACTAAAATTAGATTAGATAGGGATCATATTCATATGAATTGCCGTCAAATTTGCAATCTACTATAGTTATTAGATAAACATTAAATTTAACAGATCCGGATCAAATAGCGCATAACAAAATTAATTTCATGTAAATCCTCATATTAATTATGAACCCACTCATCTCTAGAAAGCTATCCCATTCTTAATTCTTTATGAATTTCCTCCGCTTGATGTAGAACTCTCCTTGATTTTTTGATTTCTCCTACTTCAATCTCTGCATTTTAATTTTAGTTTTGTTTTGAAGAATTTTTTTCTTTAAAGAGAAAGGGGGTTCGGGTTTAAGAGAGTTTTGTTACACTCAGATTTAATTAGGGTTCTGACTATTAGCTTAAGGTTCTATTTATAGGAGTAGAAACTAACGTTAATTTAGGCCGTTTCGCCCTCCCAAACCCAAACCTAAAAGCCTTGACAGGTCGACAACTAGATGTCGATCGGTCTAATCAATGGTGTCGACCAGTGGAGCTTTCCTTATTTAAAATATTTCTTCCTTTATTTTATTATTTGATTATTTTTGATTTTTAACTTTCAAACTTCTTCATACCAGCTCTTATTACAAATCATTATATATGAAAATTATCTAGAAAATCGTTGTGAACACAATGGTTTAAGTTTCATAGCCAAATTTGGATGTTTGTGAAAATTCATTTTTACCCTCGTTATATTTAAATTTGATTCTTTTATTAAATTCAGGTTAAATTCTTTTGCAGGTTGTTACAATGTCGAACACATCGAAAATCATTGTATAAATATTATTACGTATGTATTTATTCTTTAAATCTACTTAGGGTTTCTTTAATTTTTCACATTTAGTTTATACATTTATATTATATAAGTTTTATTATTATATAACTTTTATACTTTATTTAACTTATAGAATATTTTATGTATAATATTATATTAATTAAATCTTATTTAATTAATTTAATCAATTAACACTTTAATTGATTATTATAATATTCAATTGTAATATATATATATATATATTGAATATATATACTATAACCTATAGTAACGAGTATATATGCATGCCTAGGTAGGCTTGCATTTAATCACAACATGCATGCATTTATAGTTGCATCTATGGAAGTAGATTTGATAGTATCATAGCCATCATAAACTGAACCTGAAGCAACGATGGAGAAGACCAAGACAACTGAAGGACATTTATAGAACCAATAACCTAAAAACACTCATAGTTTTATCATTTGTTTCTTTTGTTTTGGTTTATTTTACACTACTGGAAATGAAAATAATATTTGTACTTTTAAATGCATATGCTCTTTTAGTAGATGCGGGCTGTGAGCAAAAATAGTCTTAGATGCTTTATGACAAGGTCGCACCGGTTGAAACAAATTCGTGCATATACCCAAACATTAAGACATAGAAACAAGCATGTAAACAAAATTTTCAAGATAGAAAAGACATTAACAACAGATAGAGAGGAATATAATAGCAACCTGATATGCATTAAAAAAGGAAGAAAAAAAGAAATAATGGATATATAGTTCTCTGAAGCACTTATTTTTTCTAAATCGGTTAGCGTATAATGAAATTGTGCAAGGAAAGCCTAGTTAATGAAAATAATACACATCTGAAGAACATTATGGTCAACCAATGAAGTTACAACGCATAACCATAAAAAGAAATAGTATCGAGCTGTAAATTTTCGGGCTTTAAAAGTTAGCGAACATAGATTGCATAGATAAGAAAGAATTTAAAAGATTGAAATCGATACAACATTTACTTGTTCAGAGTACTGAAAATGTAAATATAACAGAAAGTATAAAAGGTTGAAATATTTTTTGTCAAAAAATAAATATAGCGACTGTACAATAAATGCAACTCTAGCTTTGGAAACCAATCCAACATTCATTAGAATACACTCAATAGAAGAATTGACCTTAAGTTTAGGTAAATAAATTTATCAAAGCACAACTACTGGTTATGCCAAAGACTTACTGATGGTTTCTTTTTAGTAAACTCACCAACAAATTCATATACATCAACACCACAAACTTTGAGAATACAGTTTTTGCTTTTGTAAAGTAGTGAAACAAAGATGAATTATGATTCTTATAGCCTGGAAGGTGTACGATAATATGTGAACTTCTAGACTTGACATATTATGGTATAGAAACAAAGCTAAATTGTGATATACATTCTTCCTCACAAACATAGTTGCGCTTGCATTTGCCTGTTTTGCATTTGCTTACTTCCTTACAAATTCAACCTCACCAACGCTTGCATCATCATGCTTCACATTTGCAACTGCAAGAACCTCATCTTTGCATGTGCTACCAGCCTCTCTATTTGCTGTTTCTTTATTCCTCACAAATACCTCCTTGTTCAACAACCTAGCAATAGCCACTTTGGCAAGTTCCCTATGCAACTCGTGTAATTTTTGACCCCCTGCATCACTCATCAAACATATAGCTCCATCTATTTCAAATCTTCTATCAATGCCAAATATATCATATCCCCAATGCATTTCAGCCTCCTTCCCGCTACAAACTATATCCTTATTTGCATGCTTTCCATCTTTACTTGATACCTGCTTAGTTCCCCCACCCCGCACTACCATCCACAGCACCACAAATCTCTATTGCCACTACATCTCCAAGCATCATGCTATCGACGTCACCCATCCTTATATACTCTACAAGTTTATTTGGTTTCTTCACCCTGATCCCAATTGCTTCGACCAAGGCCAATTCCATCACAGGATCATCAAACCTCACATCTTGTACATTAGTTGTTTCATCTATGGCGTTGCCATCAGGCGATACCTCTTCATTGCTACCCCCTTCGAACATCGGAATTTCAACTGAACGAATTATTTTGCAATTATTTCCCATTCTTGGCAAGCATGGTAGGTGCGATATCTGATTACTTTGGCTCAAATAGCAGCTTTGCATAATGTTGAATCCCACATGCACAATGTTGAATGTTTTTCTCAATTCATTTATCCATTGTATGCAAGTAATGTTTGTCTTTTAATTAAAAAGTATATATTTGTCATCATAATACAAAATAGCAGTGCAATCTGAGTTCTATTGCTTTGAGTTTGAATAATTTTTATCTTACATATTACATTTTACTTAAAGTGCTTGCAAACGAACATTATTTCCTAAATAAAGAAAAATATGGTCAGTAAGAAATCTACTACTTAATAGAGAAGGAGGATTTAGTAAAATGAACATATGTAAATCGCTCAATCGAAAATCAACCATGATATGGAATAAAAATTCAGTCAAGGCAATGGTCTAGTTTAAGGGAAAATGTTGTAAGATTATTAATCCACCAAAGGCATCGACTTTGTTCATTTAATCTATTGGCATTGCTTTTAGCATTTACTAAACTCCTTTGCTATTACCTAAAACTATTTTTTTAACTTAGTATGAGTATTTTTGAAAGTAGAAAATATTCATCATCATACAATAATTTAATTGACATGCATCGGCATAATAAGAATTTTCAAAAAAAAAGTGTATCAATTCATACCATGTTTTGTACTTTTTCCTCATATGATTTTGAAATGTCATACCTTAGTGTATCAGTAATATATTCCTTCTGAATTTTTGTAGAGTATATGTCATCGTCAAGTATTCATCCTACAACATAAAACCCACCAACCCAATAAATAAACTTCATAAAAATTAAAACCAAATCAATGACAATTAGCAAATGCTCACATAAAATCAAATAAATAATGATTAAAAAATTAAGCAAGTCATTTTGAAATAAAATCAGGAATAATTATGCAAGTCATGAAGCAATTATGAAGTATGAAAACAAACTCGGTTATAGAACCCAAGCTTTTTAGTAACGAAATAGAGGAGAATGTGACATATTTTGCATTGATGTGAAAAAATTGCATTAGTTATATAGGAAGAGCAACTTCTTTTTTCAATAATCAGACATTATCAATAGAGAAGCATAATAAATGAGAAGTTGCATGCTTGTGATTTTGGAGAAATGAAATTCTATCAGAATATGTAAAATAAATCTCATACCTTTAACATAATGACTTAAGTTCTAAGAAAACTACTTCCTCAGTGCAACCAATTACTTTTAATTCAGTAAGCTTCCTTAACTGCATGGTCAGATCAATCTTACCTACATGTAGACATAATGAATAAGTTAATGAGTAAGACTAATTATCATCAACATGTTAGCAATGATTTTTATATGTCACATGAAAGCATGATATAAGACTAATTATCATCAACATATTGAGTAAGCAATTAACCCTAAAGCTTTCTTTCGAAAATCATGAAGCTAGCACAAATATTTGTTGGTAAATAAAGCATACATGTTAATATAGAATGATATCTCAAAAGCATATCAACATGATGCTTCCTACTTCTTATTCCTTGCCATATTTAAGTTTCTCTAATAAATATTATAATTAAGTTTCTTCCCAATAGGCTTCTGCTAACAATACCTTATCACTATTGAATCACATATAATCATTTTTAGGCACGAAATTGTCATAAACTTAAAATTTGAAATAGGACATAGCAAAATTTATCTTCAAAACCAATGTGGTGCACTCAATAATATACATGGTTTTAATTCATAGATATTCAAAAATTAATAATATACATAGTTTTTAAGTACATTGAAATCATATTTCAATACTCAATACAATAAAAAAAATTACGTGCATGCACATATACGCTTAAGAGAAAGAAATAGTTTTCAATACTCAAATAGCTTATATATTCATAGTTAAGTAAAGGGGAAAAAATTAAACACTAACATGAACAAGAAACGACAACAAGTGAAAATGAATAATAACAAAGATATGATGTTTTTGAATTAATACATATATAATTAGTATGCTCATACTCTTCTTCCTCTCCTTGTCCTCTTTATTCAATCCAGAAGAAGAAGAGAAAGAGAGTGAAAGATTAGAGAAATACGTTGATTTATTTTCTCGCTTCAAGTAGGCGTCCAATAACCTTGTGACTGTGAAATTCAAAAATTCAATCAATCACAAAATCCCAGTGACTTTCTAGTATCTATGGGTAGGCTAGTAATATCCATTTAATAGAATAAGAATTACGACCACCATCGCAGCAAAGTAAGAGTTCCATGGAGACGAAATCATCAGGTATGAGTTGGTTATAGATCGTACTGTCTCTGATGCGAGTATAATGGTGGTTCAAATTCGAAAAATAAAAATAATAATAAGGCATAGAATTCTCGGGTAAAGCGCTATATCTAGAATCTAATGTCCAACATAAGAATTTGAGGACGAGTGGAAAACATAATAATTCTAATTGGACATGATTCCATCTTAGGAGAAGAGTACGTTGATTTAAGGAGAAGCGAAAAAACAAAATACCTTGAATTTGGGATCCAACCGCTTCAACGTGATGTAGACGTGGGGAATATGGTGTAGACATGGAGTTTGTAGTTTGAAACTGAAGATGAAATGGAAAGAGAAGCGTGTACAGAAGTTACTTGGTGAATCGTCTGATAGAAATATGATAGCGTCGATACCCTAGTCAACGTCGACTATATAGGAGGTATGGATTATGATTTAGGGTTTGAATCTGATAATGACTTACAGTTTTAATTGTCCCATAGAAAGAATGCGAGGTTGAAAAGAATGTTGGGTGTGGAGAGGATAGAGTGGAGGATGGAGTTTGAATGGGACAATGATATGGGGTTTCCTGAGATAAATTTGACACGAAGTTTATTTTGGGTAGTCTAAAAAACGCATTTGAAATCTGTTTATGGAGTTTTCATTATTAGTAGTAATGATATCCATATATCTTTTATATATATATATATCCATGTGTGTGAGTGTATCTAAATTTAGTAATTAAGTTTTAATCAATTTTATTAATTTTGAAAATTCTTTTTTAGTAAGGCAAGTCGGCTTTTAAGTGGGATGTCCATTTTTATAAATGAAATAGGGAACATGTGTTCGACACATGAACTGAAACAACTAAACAAACAAATAACCCAGAAGATAGGCAAAAAACCTATACTACTACAACATACATAATACTAGTCTCCTCCGAAGAGAAGGATCTGTTACCATACTCAGAAGATGTAGGGCCAATGACATGAATGTACCTAAAAAAAGAGATTAAAGAAAGAACATAGTCTTCCAACACGGACCTATTACTATCATTAGGTTTGCCCAAAACACATAGAGTAAGCACAATACCTTCCACCTGATAGAAAAGGCGTCTCTCCTCACCTTCAACTCCTACATACTTGAAAAATGGACTACTAGACGGCTTGAATCTCATTTTTTGTAAACACATGGACCCACGCTCACTCAGATAAACACCAAACCACCCACTGATCCATTAGACGAGGAATAATCGACAAAGAAGATGTAGGCGGTGTTACCTAGTTACTTGTCTTGGGTACGAGATACTGATTATTGAGTTTCTTGGATTGGACCAAAGTGAGACTGGGACTAGTAAAAGATTGACCTGAATGCACTGTTTGACACATAAGTCTTGGTGCTTTCACTGAGAACCGCATTCTCAGGTTATTAGGATCTCCTTTCTAACTACTGGATTGAAGAAATCCCCCAAAGGAGATCCAAGTCATTTACAGGAAGTCCGTTGATTCTACTCAGAGTTCCTACTAATAACTCTACAATGGGAAGACCTTGTACTAGATCAGCTTCACACAACGCGGACGTCAATGAGACTGCTAGCGTCCAACAAGTAGGACCCAGCAATCAACAAGTTAATCCGAGGGCAGGGACTGTCGCCGCCCAAAACATAATGGAACTTGCACTAGAACATAGTTCAACGACCTGATGAGGGAACTCATGGAGAGCTGGAGACAACTTAGCGAATAGATTCAAGCCAACGCCAACCTCATGACTCAGCTTACTCAACAACAGCATCAGAATGCTAGAGGAAGCCCCGCTTCTTACTCCTCATCCGACAGCTCTGCTTCGTCGTATGAACCTCCCAAGCGTAGATGTCGTAGAACTGAGACAACGCAAGTAGATGTTGCTAAGAGATCAACCAGGGATGGCCCAGGTTCTCTACCCGAAGCCATGGCCCCTCACTTACATCAAGGAAATCACACCCAAGCTAGAACGGGAAACTTAAGATCTAGTGCACGAGTGGAAGCAGGACGGCCGGCTGACCAAGGTCCTAATGAAGCTGGTCCCCAGGATACACGTTTGGTAGATCGCCAACAGAGGAGACACCAACCAGAACGGTCTCATAGGACAGATACCAACCTGCCATCTTCCATACAAACCCCAGACCTATTGGCTATGGTCAGACAGTTGATGAGAGAAAATCAAGGCTAGACTAATGATGACTGAGGGATATCCAGAAGTCATACTCCATTCATAGATACTATTCTATAGGCCGAGTACCACATGAAGTTTAACATGCCAACTATTCCGGCGTACGAAGGGAAGACTAATCCCCGACAGCATGTGATGAGATATGAATGGATGATTTATTCATCTAGAGCAAATGGTGCAACTAAGTGTAGATGCTTCCCAATAACTTTATCTGGAATCGCCACTATGTGGTTCACCTGACTTTCTCCGCGGTTTATCTCCAACTTTGATGAATTAACGATGAAATTCGTGGAAAAGTTCAGGATTCATGCCACTAGTCCCAAGGACGTGATGTCCTTATCCAGTGTGATTCAGGCTGCAGGAGAGTCGTTAAAGGAGTACTTGCAGAGATTTCACATTGCGGCTAATTAAGTTAGCAACCCAAATGACCATGCCATTCTGATGGCTGTCATACGAGGGGTAGATCCGGATTCGGAGTTTGGCGATTGGCTGGAAGGAAAGCCTCCGACTACACTAGAATTTTTTTATTCAAAGGCACATCAATTCATAAGAAGAGAGGAAGCCGGGTGGACGAGGCAAGACAATGCACCAGGGCCTAGCAAGGAGACCGTGAAGAGCAACATTGCTATAAAACAATCTGGTGATAACTCAAAAAAGGTCCAGGTCAATGTCCAGAACAAGCCAGAGCAATCTAAAGGATCCGGAGGAGGAAATCCTAAAAAGAAAAGGGAAGGAAAGTGGAAACCAAGAATTCCAACTTACAGCGAATAAACTCCTCTGAATGCATCTCTAGAAAATACCTACCTGTCGACTTGCAATATTTTCAATATCAAAAGCCAATGCCCAAAAGAGTCCACGGAGGAATAGAAGCGGATAGGAAAGTATTGCCGCTTCCATGAGACTTACGGGCATAATACTGAGGAGTATAAGCACCTCCATGATGCTATAGAAAAGCTGATTCGATAGAAAAAGTTACAGGAGTTTGTCAAGAATCCTCAGGAAGACAGACAAGGAACATCGGACCCCGTTCGCGAGCAGGCTCCATGCCATCCAGAGGAACTTGCTCGAACTGTAGGTAGACTAGTCATAAACACGATAGTCGATGGGCCTCACCCTAAGAATTGGTAAGAAATGGAGTGTTATGTGAATTCCTTAAAGCACGTAGATTTTGAATGTTTCTCAAATACGGAGGATGGGTCCTCGGCTAAACAGCAGCGAATGATGACGGACGATATAGTGTCAGGAGCAGAGATGCTAATCAGGTGGACGCTCCTACCGTTGACCCGATGGTCATCTCCACGATGATCGGGCCAGCGTTTGTGAAAAGAATTTTGATTGATTGTGGAGTTATGTTAACATCATCTTCGAAAAAGCATATGACTAGATGAAGATGGAGACGAAGGATCTAAAACCATCTAAAGCCCGTATCCATGGCCTTAATGGTGCAGCTACCGATGAAGTGGGTTTTGTTGAATTGCCAGTTGAACTTGGACAAGGTAAATGTAGGAGGGTGCGAATCCTGCCTTTCATCGTTTTGGATGTCGATTCTCTATGCAATGTGTTTCTGGGTCGACCGGACCTGGCAGAGTTTAGGGCAACTTTGGCCTTTTGGTGTTTTACCTTGAAATTTCCGACAGACAAAGGGGTTGGTGTTGTGCATGGCGATCAAGCGACTGGTCGTGCGTGTTATGTGGCTCAACTGAGAGAGGCCCAGCAAAGAGAGAAAGGAAAGGTCGTGGACAGCTCTGTCCGCACCCGAGTCACTAAAAATTTATAAGTAGTACCCGAGCCCTAGCTTGGGCGACATGATCGGATCTATATAGACATAGATCTGAGAGATGATGAGGAGGAACCTAGGGAGGAAAAAGCAGCACTGGCTGAATGGACGATTGACATTCTAATCAGCTAAAATGACCCATCGCGAGTACTTAAGATTGGATCACAACTCAACCCTTCGATGACCAAGGATCTCACTGATTTCCTTTGAGCGAATCAAGATATTTTCGCTTGGACACATTCCGATATGTGTGGGATTTCTCCCACCATTGCGAGTCGTATGTTGAACATAGACCCAAGATACGTACCAGTAAAACAAAAAAGGAGAGGCATGGACCCGGAGAGGTCCGCTGCTCTCAGAGAGGAGGTGGACAAACTCAAAGCCAATGGGTTCATCCGCGACGCCCTCTACCCTAAATGGGTGTCTAACGCTGTGCTAGTGAGAAAAGAAAATGGGAAATGGAGAACCTGCATAGATTACTCAGATCCGAACAAAGCATGCCTTAAGAATAGTTTTCTTTTACCCAGAATTGACCAGCTGGTCGACTCAACGGTAGGACATGAGTTACTCTCATTTATGGATGCATACTCCGGGTATAATCAAATCTCGATGCATATTCCAGACCAAGAATACACTAGCTTTATCATAGATATTGGGCCGTATTGTTACGTAGTGATGCCTTTCGGATTGAAAAATGTGGGAGCAACTTATCAATGCCTTGTGAATCGGATTTTTAAAGACCAGATTGGTAGAACAATGGAAGTCTATGTGGATGACATGCTCGTGAAGTCACGACGGTCAAATGACCACATTTGAGACTTGCGGAAATGTTTGATATACTCAGATATTACGGAATGAAAATCAATCCTTTGAAGTGTTGCTTTGGCATTACGTCAGGGAAGTTTTTGGGTTTTATTGTTAATGCATGAGGTATTGAAGCTAATCCAAAAAAGATTCAGGCTATCTGAGACATAAAAGTTCCCAGAACTATAAGGCAAGTACAAAGCCTGAATGGAAAAGTGGCCGCGCTGAGTCGATTCACATCCAGAGCAACATATACGTGTATTCCCTTCTTCAATGTAATAAAGAAAGGAAAGAGAAATTTCGAATGGACGCCCAACTATGAGGATGCGTTCCGAGCTCTGATAAGGCATTTGGAAAGTCCCCCGGTGCTGTCAAAGCCTGTAGACCATGAAATGTTGTATATATACTTGGCCATATCTCAACATGCCATCAGTACGGCTATGGTTCGTGAGGAGGAACGAGTTCAAAAGCCAGTGTACTGTGTCAGCAAACATCTGACGGAGCAGAAAGAAATTATCCTAAAATTGAGAAGCTGGCCTACTGCTTGGTGATTGCATCATGCAAGCTTCGTCCGTAGTTTCAAGCACACTCGATTAGTGTTTATACCGATCAACCCTTGCGACAGGTGCTCCAATGACCAGAAACCTCTGAAAGGATGTTAAAATGGAATATCGAGTTGAGTCAGTTCGATATTACCTACCCGAAATGAAGGACCATACAAGGGCAAGCGCTAGCGGACTTCGTCGCTAAATTTACCGTATCAGATGAACAAACAGTGATGATGTTATTCCCTCTATTCGATGGAACTGATGGGGCATCCAATAACCGGTGTTCTGGGGCTAGGGTAATCCTTGTAACTCCCGAAAATCGATCAATTTGTTACGCTCTGAAGCTCAATTTCCCAGCTACAAATAACGAAGCTGGGTATGAAGCGCTGATTGCTGGCTTGAAACTTATCAAGGAACTTGGAGTAAAATTAGTTGAAATATTTTATGACTCACAATTGGTGGTGTACCAGGTGCAGGGGGACTATCAAGCAAAGGGGCAGAGACTTGCCCCATAACTTGCTCGGGTTCAAGAGATGTTAGCAGACCTCGAATATTATGATGTTTCGCATGTCCCACGTGAACAAAATAGAGAAACCGATTCATTGGCAAAATTTGCAAGTACACACGATGCACAACAGATGGGATTGGTTCCCATCGAAACCTCATACGCTCTGAGTATAAATGAGTTGGAGGTAGATTTTGTGTTAGAAATAGAAATCGAAAAGGAGTCATGGATAACCCCATTCAAGCAATACCTACTACACGGGGTTTTGCCCGAAAGAAAGAGCGAAAAACAACAAGTCATTCGCTAAGCTTCGCGGTATTTAATGTAGGACAGAATAATGTATCGAAAGGGATTCTCGGTCCCCTTACTTCGGTGCATTACCCACGATGAGATAAAACGAGTCCTGAAGGAAGTTCATGAAGGAGAATGTGGTGACCATACTAGGGGGCAGACACTAGCAAAAAAGATCCTCTGCTATGGACACTATTAGCCAACTATAAATCGGGATGCTGCAGACTACATAAGAAGATGTGACAAGTTTCAATAGTACGCGAAATCCCGAGAGCTCTGCCAACGAAACTCACACAAATTGTTAGTCCCTGACCATTTGCAATATGGGGAATCGATATAATCGGTTCCTTGCCTATATCCAAAGATGGTGCAAAATACGCAATAGTTGTGGTCGATTACTTTACCAAGTGGGCGAAAGCAGAGCCCTTAACCACAATCACTACCTAGAAGGTCATTAATTTCATTGTGTGAAACATTATATGCCGTTTTGGCCTCCCGTGAACTATCATTACGGACAATGGAACTCAGTTCGAAAGTAGGGAGTTTAAAGAATTTTGTCAAAAGTATGGTATTGAGAAAAGGATTGCAGCAGTTGCTCATCCAAAAGCCAATGGATAAGTAGAAGCCGTGAACAAAATAATCAAGTCCATATTGAAAAAACGTTTGGAAAAGGCTAGAGGAAAGTGGGTGGATGAGCTTTTAAGGGCACTTTGGGCATACAGAACCACCCATAAGTCCGCGACTGGCCACACTCCATTCACATTGACATATGGCTCGGAAGCCGCTATACCTGTGGAACTTGAAGTTCCTTCACATCGAGTAACTCATTATAACCCTAAGAGGAATCAAGATCTCTTGTTGGAATCACTAGAATTTGTTGATGAAAAACGTGAAGAAGCTGATTTAAGGGTGGCTGCATATAGGCACCAAGTCGCTCGCTATTATAATGAAAAAGTCCGACCGAGAATCTTTGATGTGGGTGATCTTGTTTTGAAGCGAGTTTTTCCGATCCCATCGCATATGAATCTCACATGGGAAGGTCCTTACGTCACTGAATGGAGGCTTGGAGAGGGAACCTTCAAGCTAACAACCATTGATGGTGCGACACTCCCCCGAGCATGGAATAGCGAGCATCTACGACGTTATTATACTAAGTCTATTTCTTTCGCAATTTAGTTGCAATTATTTCCAGTATATTTTTATTTCATTGATTCTTAGTTTTCGGCATGTAATAAGACAATTCAGTTTGTTTTCATTAATAAAGGCTTGAAGCCATCTTTTCCATGAATTATTGATGTTTCCGTGTGTTGTAATTCTGTGGAAAAAAATTAAAGTTACATTATTCTGTCTACCGTATCAACGCGCATAAACGACTCAAAAATATCCAAGTCCTAGGAGTGCGGACTGGAGTACTCTGAGTCCCCAGAGTGCGGACTAGAGTATAAATGACTTAACATCTCCAAGTCCTAGGAGTGCGGACTGGAGTACTTTGAGTCCCTAGAGTGCGGACTAGAGTATAAACGACTTAACATCTCCAAGTCCCCGAAGTGTGGACTAGAGTACTCCAAGTTCCCAGAGTGCGGACTAGATATAAATGACTTAAAATCTCCAAATCCTCAGAGTGTGGGCTGGAGTACTATGAGTCTCCAGAGTGCGGACTAGAGTATAAACGACTTAAAATTTCCAAATCCCTGGAGTGCAGGCTGGAGTACTTTGAGTCCCCAGAGTGCGGACTAGAGTATAAACGACTTAAAATCTCCACGTCCTCGGAGTGCGGACTGGAGTACTCTGAGTTCCCAGAGTACGGACTAGAGTATAAACGACTAAAAATCTCTAAGTTCCCAGAGTGTGGACTGGAGTACTCTGAGTCCCCAGAGTGTGGACTAGAGTATAAACGACTTAAAATCTCCAAGTCCCCAGAGTGCAGACTAGAGTATAAACGACTTAAAATCTCCAAGTCCCCGGAGTGCGGACTGGAATACTCTGAGTTCACAGAGTGCAGACTAGAGTATAAATGACTTAAAATCTCCAAGTCCCCAAAGTGCGGACTGAAGTACTCTGAGTCCCCAGAGTGCAGACTAGAGTATAAACGGCTTAAAATCTCCAAGTCCTCAGAGTGCGTGTTGGAGTACTCTGAGTCCCCAGAGTTCGGACTAGAGTATAAATGACTCAAAAGTCTCCATGTCCCCTGAGTGTGGGCTGGAGTACTCTGAGTCCCTAGAGTGTGGGCTGGAGTACTTTGAGTCCCCAAAGTGCAAACTAGAGTATAAATGACTCAAAAATCTCCAAGTTCCCAGAGTGCGGACTAGAGTACTCTAAGTCCCCAGAGTGCAGACTAGAGTATAAACAACTTAAAATCTCCAAGTCCCTGGAGTGCGGACTGGAGTGCTCTAAGTCCCCAGAGTGCGGACTAGAGTATAAACGACTTATAAATGACTTAAAATCTCCAAGTCCCCAGAGTGCAGGCTGGAGTACTCTGAGTCCCCAGAGTGCGGACTAGAGTATAAACGACTCAAAAATCTCTAAGTCCCCAGAGTGCGGGCTGGAGTATCCTGAGTCTGCAGAGTGCGGACTATAATATAAACAACTCAAAAATCTCCCACTCCCCGGAGTGCGGACTAGATTATAAACGACCAAAAATCTCCAAGTCTCCGGAGTGCGAACTGGAGTACTCTGAGTCTCTAGAGTGCGGACTGGAGTATAAACGACTTAAAATCTCCAAGTCCCGAGAGTGCGGCCTGGAGTACTCTGAGTCTCCATAGTGCGGACTAGAGTACAAGCGACTCAAAAATCTCCAAGGCCCCATAGTACGGGCTGGAGTACTCTGAGTCCCCAGAGTGCGAACTAGAGTATAAACGACTCAAAAATCTCCAAGTCCCCGGAGTGCGGACTGGGGTACTCTAAGACCCCAGAGTGCGGACTAGAGTATGAACGACTTAAAATCTCTAAGTCCCTAGAGTGCGGACTAGAGTACTCTGAGTCCCCAAAATGCATATTAGAGTATAAACGACTCGAAAATCTTTAAGTCCCTAGAGTGCGGACTAAAAGTATTCTAAGTGCCCGAAGCATGGAATAAGGGATCTATAATTCTTAAAAAAATAATTCCGGGCCACATGGAGGTGAACTGGAGCTTGTGTAACTCACCAAATTCCGAGTTATGGCAACAAGATAGACAATAACCTGAAGAACGAAAGTCATTGAGAAACAAAGAAACTAATTTTTATTCACAAATCCCAAAACAAAGTTCCGCTACAATTCCTCCTAAACTCAGAGTCAAAAGTCTACTTACATTGGCTATGAAAATAAATAGAAATAATTACATAATCCATGCTGACTCTCGTAGAACGAGCATTATAGCAACTTCTTTGACTTCTTCTCCTTCCTCGGTTTTGCATATGACTCCTCCCCTACGCTTTTCTCTTGGACGCCTTACTTGCGAGGGAAGTGGTATCCAACGAAGGAAGAGGAACTTCCAATGGCCTGGTCCCACCGGGGAGAATGACCTTCAAAGGCATGTTCAAGGGATCATCTAGTTCCACTACTTGGAGCTCAAGCTTGATTTCGGCTTTCTTCTTCTTATCTTCCATAAGTTGCTCCTCCATGCTCAATTACAAAGTATGTTCAAAGGTGCCTGTAATTTCAACCTCGTCATGTTCTTCGACGGATGATGTATTTTCAGATTTGTCTTCGTTAAGCTCCTCGATTACTTGAGCGTCGAGTCCGGGAATCTCTCATGTTTGAATTGCCTCTCCCGTTTTCTCCTCCTTCTCCATGGTGACATCACTCCTTGGAGTTGGCTCAGGATCAAAATGGCCAGCACGAAATCATAAGAGACAAGAGTTATAATAGATTTACTACTCGCCAAAAACGATGGCCCTTTAAACTCAAGGAAGAAAGACTATGTACCACTATCCGACTGATTGTCAACTGTTTGGGGAGTTTCACCCTCAGGAATAGGAGATAGAACATGAATATCAAGGCCATGATCTTCTGAGTCGTAGCCAATGTGCTGCTCGAAGGGGTCAAGTGATGGGCGACCACTCAATTGAATAGGGGAGGAACTGGAGACTCGGTTCCGGATGGACCGACAGTGTCATTCTTTTCTTTTGACGAGGAGGAGTCTCTTCTATAAAGAGCCTTTACTGTAGACAAGTCCGAAGGGTCATTCCCTCGAAGAAATTCTTTCACTAAAGCTTCATCGTCAACCTCTTTGGTTCTCGACTCAACCTTTTTGATTTTTAGTAAAGTGTCCCATGCTTTGGCTAAAGATTCGAGGTAACCCTCGCCAAGAAATGTTAGGTCGTGATGCATGAGAACTCACGCATTGTACTCGGCTATGAGCAGATCAAACATGCAATTAATCTCCTCCCTGCCAGCCTCAACAGCCGCTTCGAGGCGAGAGTCAATTTCCAAAAGCGCCACTCTTTTGCCCTCCTTACGGGCTTCGTTTTTTAGCGCTTCAGCCTTTGAGAACTCCTCATCGACTTTTGTTTTTAGGAGTCGTGTGGCAACAATCTCGTCACAATATCGTTGTGATCATCTTGAGCGGAAATCTTTTCTTCTTTTTATTTGGAGAGTTTCTCTTCCAATTCTTTGACTTGTTGAGCGGGTGCGTTTTTCTTCTTTTGAACAGAGTCTTTCTATGAAGCTAAGGTGCTGCAGCGTTGAACCGCTTCATCGATCTCTTTCTTATGTGTAGCCTTCAGGCGATTAACTGCCTCAGCTGTATCTTTAGCATTCTTATGAGCAGTTTCAAGCTAAGACTTATATGAGGAAATCTCTTCATCCTGGGCTTTAATAATGTCTTTGTCATGGATGGCTTCAAGTTTCAGATGATCGATTTCATGCCGACGTTCGATAGAGACTTCTGAAACTTTTTCTGCCAAATGAACAAATGCGTCGTGTTGGACGTAGACATCATTATTGCAAGCAATGACACTTTGTTTAACATGCCTAGGAATATGGGGAATCGCTAGATGAAACAAGACCATCGAAACATATTTTTGGAAACGTGGCCTTAAGCTTGGCTAGCTTTTCCTCTATCGACGGATCATGTGCGAGAGCAAAAGAAGTTGGTCTAGAGACCATGGGATTTTTTGAGGTTCCCAGGATTGCCTGGTGCTAGATGAACCAGATGGTCGCGATGAGTCTTAGACTGGGACCATTTATGTGCAGAATCCTCCCTGTATTGCTTTGGTTAAGAGGGAGGAGCATGAGGGTATGAAGAATGACTGTAAATTTTCCTTCGAGACGATGAATCCCGGGAGCGATAGCCTCTATCGCTGTCGTCGCCTCTATCTCGGCATTTGCCGAAGCCCGAATCCTGGCCGGATTGAAGGAAAATAGAGGACCTGCGAAGGCGGTCGAATCCATGAGAGCGTCCCATATCACCTGCACAGAAATTAAGTGAACATGAGTTAGCAAAAATAAAATGATGGATGAAGTTTAAGTGCAAGGTGAGGTGTAAGCGTTATTGTGTATGTCCTAATGTTTCCCTCCGACGGACCAGTTTCTGTAGCTTTACTTATCGGAGTTTTTTCTCCTTGATTATGGGCTTGAACGCCTTCATCGCCTCTCATGGATGAATGGAGTTTAGGGCTTCTGGATCGTTGAAGCCATAATTGAGCAAGTCGTTAGGAATAGTGAGGTCAAATAAGCCTTTCAATAAACCCTCTAAGTGCTGTAGGGATGGCTCTTTCTCCATTGGAGTAATTGTGACCTTTGAGGTTCTGCCTACTGTCTTTTTCCTCAGTTTGTAAGCCAGTTTCCTTTTTCCCTTTGAAGGGGGATGCGGTTCATCAGTGCCATGTGCCTCAACCGCCAGTTCTGAAGGAGGACTTACATTCTCACCCGGTGCTTCTGACACCCCAGTTTCTCTAATCTTGCCCACCTCAGGTGTATCGGGACACCACGTGCTGAAGGCAACGAAGGCCCCTTTTGCCTTTATCCAAGGAAGGTCTGGTTGTGCTGGCATTGTGAGGGACACTTATTCGACAACCTTCCGCCAACAACCCAAATTCTGAGAGCGATTCATTGGAAATGATGGATCTTATGTCCCGATCTCCTATGGGAATAGCTCGAATAGCTTCGACGGCCTCAGAGTACCCGGAGCCTTCGAGATGTGGGCTAATGCCTGTAAAAGCTAAGAAAAGGTTTAGAAAGGATGCACATTCTACCGCATACAAATATTGATTTAGAAAACAAACTTACTCCCTTCTAGCCATCTCCTCGCAAAGCAAGTGGGACGGTGCATGTAAAACCATTCCTGCTTATATTGGGTGAATTTGCTCCATGCCCTCGTCAGGATTTGGCACTTGTTATATGGCTCAAGGAATATGAAAGATGGGTTGTCGGACCGTCTCTTGAAATGGTAGATATAGCGGATATCACCGGGAGTGGGGAGTCTGAATAGAATGCTCATGAAAAGAATGCACGTGCCATATATGAACGCATGACTATTGGGATGTAACTGTGCTGCGGTGATCTCAATATACTGCAACACATCACGGAGGAAGGAGTTGAATGGTTGCATGCTACCAACCCAGCACATGAATTTGTTAAAGGTAGTATATCCAGTTGGAGGCAGTGAGAACGATCTTGTCCCGATGGAACTAGTACATTGTCAAAAGGAGTTTCGTGGATTGACCATAGTCGGCGAAGAGCGTTTTCATTGATTCTCGAAGCTAAAGAATCATCCGGATTGTCTAGGATGATTGCTCCATCTATGGCATCAGGATCCAAGTCAATAGACGCAGTCGTTGGACTCGGGATATTCTGTGCAGGAGTTGTCGATGGATTCGAAGTTCCCACTACTTCCTATTGAGAACTTGGCTCAGGCTTATCTGAGACTGTAGTAGAGCTCAACTTTCTAGGCGTCTTCAATGAGCGTCGAATTTTGATAAACTCTTGTATGAATTATACTTGAAAGATAATCAATATTAGACATAACAACAAAAGTGCTCCCCCTGTGTGGTATGTGGACTAGTGCAATTGTTCGCGTATAAGTGTAAAAGAATTAAAATGTTCAAAAGCTGATAAAGTAAGGTTAAGTGTCGAACTGTTATCTTCGAAGACCGTCATCGCTGACCGTCTCCGAGATCTTGCTCTATGAAGGCTTTAGTCTTGAACTCAGACATTAACACTACATGTTGCAGGCTATTATTTGTTTTTATCGAGTTGAACTCAGGTTTGTAGTTGTTAGAATTGGGGAGTTATTTGTCCAAATCAGTTCGATATGCTTGTATGCCTAAATTGTTGTCATTGTTCATTGTTCTGTGGTGAGGGATGGAAATATGTAGTTCTGATATATACTAGTGAAGACAGTCGTGATTATTAACACCGATTCTAAGACCTAAGGTCGAACGACTCACTAGACCGACACCGAAGAGTCACTCGCTCTCCTTTCCAACACTCTTTCTTCACCGAATGGCCTACAGGGGGTATACCGAACCAAACTCGCTCAGTATACCAAGTCCCACTTGTGATCTTCAACGAGGCTATAACACTACACTCTCTCCTTTAGCCGAATGGTACCAGGCCACCATCTCTGGCTGTAGAAACCGCCTATACAGACCGGCCCACTCATTCTCCTCCTTCTCACTTCCTTGAGTAATCTAAACACTCTCCTAGTGATCCACCAAACGACTCTCTTACTCATACACTGTGCCCGACCTACCAACCCACTACTACTTCCTCCTTCCTCACTTGGTGGCCCAAAACGAGCCAATGTCCTGGGAATAACCGGTTCCAACCTAAAACATGTCCTAACCTCGGGTTCGACTTCATCACCTACACAATTCCTACCGTATGTAACCTGAAGAAAACCCGCGAAACCGAATTTTGTACAAAACCCCTAGATCGAGAAGGTCGGTCATATGGAAGATTCATACCTAAGAGAGCGAGTCGAGGCTTGGGGGAATTGAGAGATTAGAGGTCGAAGTTCATTTTGATTTGTTATCATGGGAAGTTGCGGAACAGACGCACTAGATTTAGGATGAGAGAGGAAGATTGAGTGGTAGCTGAAAATCAGGAGAGGTTAAATTAAAAGACCCTATGGTGTTGAAGTGAAAGTGAAGAGAAGAAAAGAAGAAGTGTTAGTTTTTATATGAGGAAGGGGAGATCAACAGGCGTTAACCAGTGGACCCAGTCAAAGTATCTCACTAGTTCGGTGAATAGTCGTACCGAGCGGCAATGAGTATGCCAAACGAGTGGGTCGGCATGTGTACGTCGACCGGACTGCATCAGAGATGGTAGCGCAATGGAGAAACGGATTCCGCCTGATAAGTGAAAAAGAGTGGGATACATGGCCTGCTTGTAGTTCAAAGCATATCATGACTGACTCTCTCACGATACGCTTTAGGGGACAAATTTTACCTAGTTACTTGTCTTGGGTACAAGATACTGATTATTGAGCTTCTTGGATTGGACCTAAGTGAGAATAGGACTAGTAAAAGATTAATCTGAATGCACCGTTTGACACATAAGTCTCGTTCGGCGTAAACGCACCGTTCAACATCCTTTAGTCGACCATCATCGCTCAGCTAGGGTGGCTCGGCATTAGGTCGTTCGGCATAAATGCTTTAGTTGCATGCCACTCGGCCATAAAGAGACGATTACATGGATCGGTGAGGAAGGTCGCGTGGTTCGGTGACCTCTCGCTCGGCCGTGGAGAGGGAGTCGTCGCTCGGCCAATACCGCTCGGCTAACTTCGTTCGGCAATCATTATTCAGCCAGTAAATTTAAAGGTGATACGGCTCGGTCTGTATTCTTGGGGAAGGATGGCTCGACATGGGTGGTTTGGTCGAGGAAGCAGGGACACATGTCGCTCATCTTAGACGTTCGGCGCATGCCGTTCGGTGTGGAACGTTCTGCACACATTGCTCGGTGCGAGAAGTTGGTAGGTTATCAGGACTACAACAAAGTGAGGAAATCGACATGATTTCTCTGCGAGTCAACCAACCATTTTCTTCGAGTACTTTGAGGTCTTACTTCGAGTCACCTGCTAAGATGATCACCGATCGACCACGATGGCTCGTAGTTCCTAGATCGGCCGATTGTCGTTCGGCATTTCTCGACCGGCATTTCTCGATTAGCCTGTCTTGTTCGGCATGCCTGGCTCGGTGCGCAGAAGTCACCTACTATGGACCGAGATACCTTGTTCCTGGGCCCGTGAAGGAAGTCCAGCCTATCTACGCCCATAAATAGAGGGGCATGGGCGCAGTGAAAGGGGTTCTTTTTTCGAGAACACTGGGGAGACTCTACCATTTTCATGACTCATTCCTTTTCAGTTAGAACTTGTATTCAAGTTGTTGGTGTATGGCTTGTATCTGTATTCAATTATTTGAAAAAGTAATAAAGATTAAACTCAAAGTGGACGTAGGCAATTACGCCAAACCACTATAAGTCTAGTGTTCAAGTTTTTGCAATTAATTCTGCATATATTCGTCTATTTTAATTTTCTATCTTCATTATCCCTCTACACAAATCTTTCTTTGGGTGTTAGTGACCAATTTTGGTGCTAACAGACGGCAAGACCTCCATTGGAGTAGGAGAGGGTGGAATAAGAGTTGGATCCGAGGCAAGGTCCAAAACAAACGAAAAGTCAACTAGTGAAACATTGGGCCTAGACTTAGGAATCCACATCCTATGAAGAGGTCGGGTTAATGAAATCTTAATAGGGATAGAATTAGAAATACCAAACTTAAAACCTCAAAAGTATGAAAAAAAGACAGGCAAGACATACAAATATTCGTTGTCCAACTATAGTATACATCTACCTCTGCATCTGTCCCTCGGCAATTATGACTTAAGCTTGGAAGGTAAAGGCTTATTAAACATGATCTTTATTAGAGCTTTGCTATATACTTTTTTTTTGCTGGCCATAGTATTAGACTTTAGCATTTCTTAGCAAGGAATTAAATAACAAAGACCACTTGGCGGGCTCAAGATGGGTAGGAGACTGAGGGATAGTATCGACAGGAACGGACTGCATTTTTGGAACTAGAGACAGTAAATTAGTAAGCATTTCCACAAACATCTTTTGTGCCTATATTTTTTCCAACCACTCTACTGCCATAATAGATCCAGGAACATTAATACTATAAACATCTCTGTCAGCTACTACCGCACCTCCAACCTCACTACACTTATCACCAAACTCAGACAACATAGTTCCAGACCATTGGCCAAATCCGCCAATAGCAGCAGCCTCAAACATAGGGTAGAAACTTGAAGTCCGACCTGAGACGTGCCGATGCAAATTCTAGGAATTAGAGAATTTTTATCTTTAAACTCGATCGAACTATCCAATTCAGAAAAGAATGTTCCCAGGTGCAAAGCAGGAGCAAGGCTTGAAAGGGTAGACAAATGTGTTCACGAAGAGATGCCGAAAGGAGGGATATCAATCATAGGTTTGAAGAAAAGGTAGGGGAGGATAACCAGCGGCAAGAATAGATGAGGAAACACAGATAACGCGACCAGATCTGGTCGCGTTAAGCACCCTCGAAACGAGCAACAACTGAGCGTCGCGACTGGAGTGAGCCATGGAGGGAAAGAGGGGAACAAGGCAATGAGACGAGGAGAAAACAGAAAGGAGGTAAAAGGTGATGAGGTCAGCATTAACATATATATATATATATATATAATTATGTACCAAATATTCTTAAGTCTTTAAATTATTTTACATTTGGGTTCAAATAATTCTTTTATACACACATGTATACTCATATTGTCTTAAACAATTCAAGATAACATAACATATATCAATATATATGTGTGTGTGTGTGTGTGTGTGTGTGTGTTTAATTAATTAACTAATTCATTCATTTATTTTATTAATCTTAATAATAAATAATAATTTCGAAATTAATTTTATAACATTTTCCAACATTTTGAAAATTATATTATAACTTTTATAATAAATGTTTTATTTAAAATTTAACTTTTAAATTTATAACTTTTATTTTAATTTTCAAAATAATTTTAAAATTTATATTATAACATTTGTAACATTTATCTTATTTTAAATTTAACTTTTAAATGTAGAACTTTTATTTTAATTACAAAACAATTTTGAAATTACCATAAGGCTCAATTTATAGTAGGCCTTTTCTATTAGGGATAACCTTTAGGCTTACCTTATCCATTCGAGTCAGGTTAGTAGTCAGGTAGGGCAGAATACTTAACTATCCAAACCCAACCTTAGACATTATTTTTCTGTACACACTACTATATGGGTAGGCTTTAATAAGTTAGCTATAATACCGCTAATTTAGACCGATAAACTATTTGGATTCGATACCATTGTTGAAAACCCGTGGTTGAGTAATTGGGTAAATTTCAAAAAATTTACCTTTTGGGTCTTTATTGGGCCCAGGTAGTCTAAATTCATTTAAAACTTTTCTAAAATTTTTGTTTAAATAAAATTAATATTTTATTTAATTTATAGATAAAATTTTATTTATTATTAATTTGTATCTATTATATGATATGTGTATCATTTAAATACATGTATGTACGTGCATGTGCAATATAATAAAGGTGTATGTGGTTTAACGTGCTTGTATATAGATATTAGGATTTACACCGAAACGAACATTCTAACCCCTTTGTATACATGAGTGTTGTCAATGTATATATGTATATGTAAAGTGTGTGTGTGTATTTTTATATGTTATAAATACTAATTGTAAAATATAAAGTGTTATAAAATAATATATGCACACACATTAATTAACACTATTTAATATAATAAAATTGATTTTAAATGTTTATATTTATTTTAAACAATTTTTAGTTTATTGCAATAGATAAATTTATATATATATGTATATACATATCCATGTTAATATTTGGAAGTTATAAAGTAATATGCATAAACATACATACATACATACACACACATATATATTATTGTTTTTATATATTAAATAATGTTTAAACGATTTATATACATAAAAACAGAAACAAATACATGTAATCAATTTCTATTAAGAAACTTTTCTATTGAAAATTGCTCTCGGCTGTACTAGGTTATATATGTATAATTTTAAAGTTTTTTTCAAATTTCTTGTGGAATTATATAAATAAAATAAATAATAATAATTTTAAATTTTAAAAATAGTTTCAATTACAGTAATTACGAATATTTAATATAATTTCAAATGTATTAATTTCGTGTGTATATATATATTCGTATATAAATTTATTTAAACAAAGTAATGAATTTATCTATGTTAAATAATCTAATTTAAATATTATATAAAAACAATTTTTATTAATTTTTAAATCTGAATACCATACATATTTTTATATGAGTATATATAAAATAAAAAAAATTCATTATGTATTTATTTATATTATATTAATTTATCCATTCTTTAAAAACAATTTAATAATATAAAGTAAAGAAATATAAAAATGCTTTCTTAGTATAGCCATGAGCTTTATGATGCATACATACATATACATATACTATATATAAATTTTGGCAAATATATATACATATACAAACCATCCTATGGTGATAACACTAATATACACAGATTTATGGTATTTAATTTCTAACCAAAACATGTATGGAATATGGTTAACATATATAATATTTATAAATGAGAATATACCTCCACATATTGCCTTGATAGCATACCTTGCAACCTTGAATCTAAACTTCTTGAATTGAATTATGTATCCAAAAGATGTTACTTTCTCGAACGCAGCTACCACTGATGGTCAAATTGTGTTTAATTTGATGTTTTAAAGCTTGATAATTTAAGATATGGGGAAGGAGGAGTTGCGGCCTGATCTGCTCAAGAGGAGAGGCAAAAAGTCTATAAAAATACAAGGGTTAGAGAGTCTTAAATAGAAGAGATACAAAGATAAAAATGTGGATTTGAATCGCTATTTTTCTCTTACCTTTTCTCCTCTTTTTAATTCAAAGTCTAACCCCATCCTAACCATCATAAGTTGGCCTCATATGCTCTATTACAGGTGGCTATTGCAATTCCCTATATGGGCCTCAAAATGATTTCAAGCACGAACAATAATTATTGCATTTAAATCTAATTTAAATGTGTATCGATATCGTATATCAATTAGTATATTTATAACTATTATATATACATTGTTTAATATTATTCAACATCAAATAAAATTTTACAATTAATATTTCATAAATATTAATTAATTTAATTAATTTATAATAATTATAATTTAATCAAATTGGGTGGTAACATGAGTATTCAACATTTCGGTTGTGTGACTCTTAGGTGTAAATTTGGTCAAAAATTAATATTGAACAATTCGAATATTAAAATTCACATGTTACTTAGAAGGTGGTGTGACATTATGACCAACTTATCGCTCATTTGGCATCGGTAAAATTCAATTTTACTTTATTAAGCATTACCTTGTAGTGACGATTATATACACCTATTCTCTTCATCAAAACTATCAAACATTAAACTTATGGAATTTGGTAATGGTAAAAATTCCAATATCGTCCATATTCAACTCCATAGTCCAAACATAAAGTCCTTGGTTCGATAATAAAAATTATTATTAACCATCCTGCTTTGGCCAGAGACTTTGACTATGAGTTCAGTTGACCGTGACACTAAACTTATGTGACTGAGGAGACGAATCCTCTCTTGAATAGTGTTTCACTTCCAATACTTCTACCCAACCCAACTATAGTCGTTCGATGGACGACGTGCCATAATTTCACTATAATTAAAGCGTAGCTTCTATATTGAAGACTAATAGTATTCTCAAGTCAAGAGAACTAAGCAATTTTGTCACGTCGATTTTTTTTTACCTTAGTTATATTAACCAACAAAAAACTATCAAGTGAGTCATTCCATAGTTGTCCAATAACTATCGGTATGTAATACACCGGTGCCCCCCATTAGCCATAAGTAATACACTGTCGAGCATTTAAAGAGCATTACATACTCTAGTCTCAACAGATATATCGATACCCAGTCTCGATACATCTTGACTAGGAATATTTAAAACGGTATGTTAAATTTCATTGTGAAAAATTACTCATGGTTACCGCACTTTATAACGACTATCACAAAACATATCACTTATGGATTTTCTATTAAATATACTTTAACTGGTTACTTAATTATTTATATCATAATATAACAAGTATATAATATAAAGAAAACATCTTTTATTTTAAACAAGATTGGTCATCGAGTTAGATATATATAAAAAAATTACATAATTTCCCTTGGAGCATACCTCCTAACTCTATCAGGTTCGGCCCTGGGGTGGTGTTGTGTGATAATTGCATCAGGACAGAGGTGGTTTGGTGGTGGGTATCGGACCCAGTTTCATGTTCAGGGATGCTTCAATCCTATGGTCTCATTGCTTCGCGTCGATCATAAGAGAAACCAAACAAGGGATGATGTGCTGGGTTTTTAAGGTGGCTTTGGGCTTGGCCTACCGTGACATGTGATTTACCTCGGGGCAGCCTAAAGATTACTTTAAGGAAAGTTCAAGGTTGGCTTGGACAATTATAGGATGACTTTGGGACTTCGATGAATTGACTCTACGACTTTTGGTATGTGGCTAGAGTTGTTCTAATTTATGAAAAATCGATGATGGAGTTGTGATGGTGATGCGTAAGGACAAGTTCGATAACGGAAACTTTTGGGTGGAATGATGATGTGTTCTACTATGGGATGAATATAATGGAAGGATGATGTGTTCTACTTTAAAGATGCATGCAAGGGGATCATTAATGCTTGGAGATTTCAAATGTGCTCGTAAAGCAGAGGTTTATGAGGATGCTTGCCTGTATTATGATCGTATCCTAGATCTTATGACTGTTGATCCGTCTTACGCTGGACTCTTATGATGGTGAGTCTTGTTCTTGGCCGTACAAAGTAGCATGGGGTCGAGCATTGAGAAACCAAGATATTGAGTAGTCTCTGGCTGTATGATAGGGCCATATGAGTAACCATATATCCAATGCACTCGAGTGATGTGAGGACTGTTTGATAGATGTTATATTTGTTTTATCACTCTAATGTACGTTTTATTGATTTGGATACCCAAATACACAACACTGTACATTGACTTGTTGTACACCTATATGATGATGATGATAGTATATTAGCAGAAATTAATGTTATGTGCTAACTCTTTAGATGTAGAAGTAGGTCAGGTATGGCTCTGCAAGCCCTATGTCCTTACTACTATATAAGGTTTTATATCTATTTTCGAGATCATATATTTCTCATACCAGACTGTTGTCTGACTCGAGATTTTATGTTTTTCTTCTTATTATTTCGGGTACTCTTAAATGAGTTAATTGAGGATAACAAGTCTAGGATAGTGCTCGGAGCTATATGGAGTACGAGCAGGAAGCTACACTTTCATACCTGTATTTTGGAGCTAACTATCACTTATATTCCGAGTGCAATACTGTTAAGCTATGTCGGTACTTGTATTATCATTAAAGACAATCATTGTAGTTTATTTGTATATTAGAATGTATAAATTCTATTATTTCTATTTTATATGATCTTATGAACCTGTTACACTTTGATGTTCTTACTTATGGTTCAGTTGATTATATAACGGTCTTGTCTGTCTTGCATCTGTAATGATTACTATATTTTATTTGATGCACTATGAGGTATATGATGATTTTTGCTTTGGATGATTACTGCTTTACCTACCTTGACAGTTGTACTACATCAATCGAGTATCGTAGAATGCAATCTACATGTTATACATTGGGTATAGAAGGTGCAGGGTGATCGTCATACTTGGTATCAGAGCCCAGATTGCGTATTTAACCGAAGGGAAACCAGGATCCATCAGAGATAAGGAGTTACTGCCTTAGGATGGATCGAGTGTAATATGAGAGAGTGTACTTGTGATATATTTGATTTTCAAAACTATATAGTAGTGTGTGTATATATATAGTAGATGCGACTTATACTATATCGCATTGCACACACGAGTACCATCGAAGCAGCTTATTCTTTTGAGAGCTTGATCATTCTTATTACAAGTTAAAAATGAGTCAACAAATGGGAAACTCTGCTAGGAATCCATCTTTGGAGTAGAAGAAAGGCAGGTTTGGGGCGGCTAACTCTAACATGTAGACCATGTTCACCAAGATGACGAGGAACATGTTACAAAATGCTCAATGGCTACTCTAGGTATTGTTATTGGTGGTGGCGGTGCTCAGATGCAGGCACCCAAAGCTGACTTTTCCAAACTAAATAAGGACTATGATAGCCTTGGTGGAAAACTATTTCAAGGAAGGAGACAGCTATGGAAGTGAAGGACTGGTTAGGTGCCTACAAAAAGGAGTTCGACGATGCTATGAGGAGGAGGTTAGCCTCTAGACATCTCTAAGGAAGAGTGATGAATTAGTGTAATGTTCTATGAATTACTACTCTCGAAAATTATTTCACTTGAGATCAGTTCAAAGTTTATTTTGAAGAGAAGTTTATATATGTAGTAGAATTATATTCCTTCCCTTTGAGCATCTTCTAATAACCCGAACAGTTCTTTTGCAAATGTCCCATTTTAGATCAATGGCGACATTCATTTTTCTCTTCCTTGGCCTTAGCTTTATGCATGATGCCTTATGACCTATGTTTACTTTTTCGAACTATTCAAAGAAAATGTGCCTTTGACTGTAAGTAACACACTTGGTTCCTTCTTGAACGTACTCTCGATCACCCTTAACATATTAAGGATATCCATGAAAGTACGCTTCAATGAATTCTATTAAAATTCAATATGAACAAAATCAAAAACTGTGAAGTCGGTGATCCAAGAATAAAGTTGTTATGTAACTATGTGTTAAGAGTCGTCCACAACTCAGCCAATTCTTTATGTATCGAATCATATTGAATATGGATCTTCAACGAGTGCTTATTCTTGTATGAAACAATTTCCACAAGATCTCGTACATTGATGTACAAGATTGTTCACCGCACAATTTTGTAAGGGCTTAAATATGGATGAACATCCACATTTTCATGCTTCTTTGGAGTCAGCGCACATGCAAGACAGTACGTAACATTGAGACAGTTTACACTCTATTGACCATAGCTCGGTCGTGAATATTTGTTTGGGAGTTGCATCTTTATCGGGTTTAGCCTTAGGCTCATTAGCGACTACATACCAAAGTTTTCCATGTGTGCGTGTGATCTTTACATTTATCAACTAGTCCTTATAATGCATGCTGATTAGTGTATTTTTCTCTAGAAATTACTTTATTTTTGTCATTTAGTCTATGCAAATTTATTAGAGTAAATTAGATAAGGTCAGATATGTTCTTATACTTATTAGATTTGTTTATTATATTTGTCTAATAATCTCCTACTAGATTTTGCATCCCTTGAAACCCCTAAAAGATATACGGGAATATCTCAAATTCCTCTAATGAGTATTAGGATTCATTTATCATGTTACTACAATCTTGAGGGCTCTCAACAAATTATGGCCCCTATAAATGGTAAGCAAGTTTTTACTAATTATATCTCTTAGATAACTCCTAGCCATATATACATTTTCTTATAATCATCTTTATGACCTTAAGGATGCTCAACAAATCTTAAAGTATATTAGATACTCTAAACCTATCATTCCGTGGCATCTTGATGATAATGTTGTAACTCTTGAGGGTGCTCAACAAAGTTACAAAATATTCTTATTGATCTAGGAACAATGTAAATGTCGTTATAAATATTTTATGACTTAAGAGTGCTCAATAACCACAAGTATGTATGGTACTCCATTTATATTGTAAAGGATAAAGAGCAACATTATTTTAAATTCATGATTTAAAATAATAATAATTCAGTATTATCAACATAATGACGGGCATGAGTATTGTAACATCCCCAATTTTGAAACCTAAAGATGGAACCCTAATGTGTTGTAGTCACATTGGAATCATCTTTCACGACGAAATAAGATCGGTATTTTCAATGGTTTAAGTAATTAAAGCAGCTAAATAGATTTCATTACACAAAATTGTACTTACTTTTCATAATTTCAAATTGTGACCACGCATGGGTAAAATATAATAAAACTTAGATAACAGTGTCACGTTTTTCATATAAAGATGCTGACAAGAACTGTAACAACCCATCCTTCATAATACCCAAAAATCATCATCTGAGTTCTGAATACCACAAAAGAAATATTGTCAAAGTAAAATTAGAGTGAAACACTAAACCATGAATTGATAAGATCTCACAATGGAATAATAACATACAATATACTGAATATACATAAGCAAAACAAGATGACAATATATGAGAGACTGCACTAGCAGAAGCAACTGATAAATAAATATCAATACCGAAAGTTAGAATACATCAAGTCCCAAAACCATAAAGTTCTGAATAAACATCTAACATAATAAATCTCATATATAAATAACAGGTATGTCATGTACTACTAAAAGATTAAGTATTCAAATCCAAAATATCAGTGTCATGCCTTCAAAATGCTCTAGCTGTGCATCTTTACAGCATATCCCTAAAAGCACCTCACTTCCAAACTACTCAATTGAGTACCCAAGAGTTTTCATGAAAAAAATAGACAAAGACAAAACATGGGTCATACTTAAACACTACTTTGAGGGGAAATATCTAAAAATACCATATATAAAAAATATATACAAATAAAAAGGAGATAACTAATCATAGCCGACCTACTCCACAAATATAGCTCAGGGATAATTGGACTGCCCAAAACAGGTACAGTAAACCCATCTCAAAAGCAGGGAATCGTACTATGACTTGCACTTCTTTTATAACCAATGAGTCAGAACAACTAAAATAATATGACTACCATGTAATAATATACTGTGATAAAGGAAATCCTAATATACAAGTGCAGAGGTAATGGAAGTGTCATAATATATGGCTACAATATGTTACACATTAGGATAATACCAATCAACTAGTATAGCACATACACAACATAGCGATGCCAAATAGAGAATATCTATCATCATCCTGTACCGAATGAAATGTAAATGGAGCAAATACACGTTATGTGACCTTTGGATTTATATACATTCTTACCATCGAGAGTCCACGAATGGAACAGAGCATCCTCATACGAACTCTTTGTTGTACAGGTGCCCTCGATAGACCTAGGCTACTCTCTTGGCAACAATGAAAACCCTTTCCACTATAATGCTCCCTAATGTCTATATCTACACTACTGCTATTGGATACAAGTACTCCTTAAGCACCACTCGAGACCCTCCTAAAGGCTTAGTATGAAACCATAAAACTTCATACGAACAGATGCGTAGCACTAGAACCGCACTACGACCCGAATCTAATCACCTACTCCATGATTGCCTCGTCGTGTACTTGCTTTGGCCTCAATGCATCACTCAAGAACAACGGGATTTGAACCATAGAGTCCATGCTAACTATGAGTCCACATCCCTACTCAATCTGGTATCGATTGCTGCCTTCAGGTGCTCGCACATCTACCTTAGTTTGGAACTGACTCCTCACTGTCATGTGCACCCTCCAATCGTATACGCTTATCGTATGTGATTATGAAACCGATCACGTCATGATCTTGTATCTGATTGGCTCTCGACCACTATCTCAATCATCTACTATTCAATGTAGGAATGTAACATCCTCCATTTTGAGGCCCGAAACTAAGCGCTACAGATGATGCAGTCATCTATAATATAAATTTCCGATGATAAAATGAGATCAGTTAATTATATCTATAACATTAGGAGCATGTGAATATGATAATTTTCGAAACATATTTCATTAATAACTTTCATATTCATTACATAATCTCATCGGTTCCTCATTCAAAGAAAATTAATAATTACAATTATATTCAAAGAGCAACATATAAAGATGCCCCTTGGTTGATCAGAGTCTGAATACTTGACAGTTATAAATCTTGTCATTACATTCATTCAGACAAAATAAAACTTCAAACGACACAAAGGAAATAAACTTTTATTATTATCTTGCCTCATGCACGTCTCTGGAAGCTTATTCGCCTAACCTAAAAACCCTACTCTCGATCTACTCAAAGGGGTACCCAAGGGTTAAAGGGAAAAAACAGAAACTTCAGGTCAGACAAAAAGTGTAGTGTGAATAATAATATACCATCTCAAACCAAAAACAGATAGCTGGAGAGACCATGCCACAGAACGGAACAGGTTTTCCACTCACTAGTAGGCTATCAAAATATTTCAATCTAAAAATAAATCATGCACCTGGAATCATAATTGTTAAAACAAAACATGATATGATCATATGCATGTAATATGGGTAAATGTGACTAGTATATCATTATAGGGTTATGCATTCCCAAAGTTTACCCATATCATAAAATTGGCCATTTGTCTCAAATCATAGTTTTCCTAGAGTCACTATGACCCTATTAGTTTTCACAGGCCAACTAATAACCTATAAGGTTGATTGAGGCCAAAGCATAACTAGATGTCCCAAAATCTTCAAATATAGGAAGGAGTAAATCCAATTAAACAATACGGTGAGCATATAGAGCTAGAAGTTCCTTTCTATGCGTACACATCTTTTAATATCACTACGGACAAAGCCCTACGCACTGGAATCACGGGCCTTTACCAACCAAGGGCTAATGGCTAAAGCATAAGACGTGACCCTACACCAATCCCACCAAAATCTTATCTGGTTTTAAATCCATGAGTCATATCTTTTTTATTAGTTCAAGGCATCGTAACATAATTGATTTGTCTAATCTGCTGAATGAAATTATACTTGCTCAGGAGTTTAGTCTGACCATACTCACTGCTGAAAAAACCTAACTGGTAATTCTATTCTCAAATACCAAGACACAATGTTAGGTAATGCAAATGTGAATATGACAAATGATGAAATATGCAAATTTAACTGATCAAATGATAACATGAACATATAACAACATGCATCACAATATGTTCAATCACTAGTTATATCCATAACAAAATTATTCAAGTTTAAGTAATACCTTCCTTTGGCAAAATTCATATAAAAGTAGGCTAAAACACCATTTAATTTCCTTGAAGACATTTATCTTTAGAATCGATAAACCTCTTGAAATCATTCTTAAAACTAGGAAAACTTAGGCCAAATACTTATTTAAAATCTTATGCCAAAGCACTATCATCTTTACATAGCCTTTAAAACATTTTCCATCAAAATAGGGATGTCGAGCATCTAAAAACATGGGTATCGAGCCTCTAAAGTATGACTTTCAAGTTGGTAAAACATGTAGCTATATAGCCGGTAAAATATACAGATGTCGAATATCTATAAAACATGGGCTATTTAGCCTTTAAAACTATACATCATTATTATATGGATTTTAAAACACTTGATAGCAAAATAGGGTTGTCGAGCCAAAAAACAAGGGTTACCGAGTCTGTAAACATGCAGCTGATTAGCTGCAAAAATATAGATGTCGAATATTTATAGAATATGGGCTAACGAGCCTCTAAATCATATTGGGTTTCAAGCTCTTAAAAACATGAGGATGTCAAGTCTTTAAAACAAAGGTAGGTTTTGAGTCTCTATACCATGAGGTTGTCAAGCCTCTTCGACACATGACATATTGAACCCCTAACAATACAAGGTATCAAGTCTCTATAGAGGTGGATACATCACATAGCTATTAAATGGCTATCCTATGCATCAACCCTTTAGAGTCCTTATAAGATACATCACATAGCTATTGAGTAGTTATCGCATGCATCAACCCTTGTCGAGTTTCTACGATTAAGAGGTATAGAGACTATATATTATAGTGTCGATGGCACTTCTATAAATAAATAATAAATTGATTTATTTCCTTCTAAGGTTAAAAAATTTCATTAACTCATGCCTCATAACAAGTTGTTATCGGATAACAAATTACTTTTCACAATCATTTCATAAATCAATGGTAGGTCATGTTCTACCTTCTCAATCACCTTAACAAAATCCTTGTAATTAATATTATTAACTTATATTAATTAAGAATTTTCTAGAATACTAAATTCATAGAAAATCATAACAATTAGGAAAAAGTCCACAAAAATATTTAAAAATTGAATTTGCTTTTTCCATATACAAAAATTTCGGGACCAAAATATTAATTTAATTATTTTTAATAATTAAAAACCTGAAAATGTACAATTTTCCTCTTAGGGAATTCATAAAATATTCATATGAGCTTGGAAAATTATGAAATTGAAAACAAATCACCAAAATAATGTTTTATACAATATTTTCAAATTTTAAATCGATGGGAGATCAAAAATTTAGGTTTTGCCTTTAAAACAATTCCACAAATCATCATTTAATCCAATAATGATATTATCAATCCAAACATTACATATTATCACAGCAAATTCAAAAACCAGTCATAAATCCGAAAATAAAACATAACAAATGAGATGATAACCATTATTCACCTTAGATTGGGAGAGATTTGATGTGGATTAATCCCTCTAAGCTTTCCCATTAAATTTCTTAGATTTCTTCTTCTCTTCATTTAAATAATGATTGGCCCTTCTTTTAGGTTTTGTTTTGTTTTAGAATAATGAAATGAGAATGAATGAGAGAGGAAAGGTTTAGGGAATGAAATAAGGATTTATTCCCATTATGCCCCTCTTATTAATACCTTTCTATTATATGTTTAAAACAATCTTATTAATTGATTAATTAAGGCCTGACCCAAATAAGTTAACAAATATCATTCTTCTTATCACCTCACATTATTCTATTTAATTTGTCTAATTAAATTCCCCGAATAATGTTAAACAAAAATTTAGGGTGTTATAAGCTCCCTTCCTTGAAGAATTTCATTCTTAACATTACAATAAGGAAAACAACAAGCATATCAATCATGCAAACATGTATGACAAACACATAACAATAATACTAGCATATCCTACTAGCAAAAAGTCTGTATGACATATAAAGAATATGCCATCAAAACAACTCAGGATAAGTCTCTCTAATCTTGTCTTCCATCTTTCAATTACAGTCTTTCTCATTGTCACTCCACTGGACTTTTACTAACTTGACTTTCTTATTTCTTAATTTCTTCTCATCTCTTGCTACAACCCGAACTGGTTGTCTAACAAAAGTCATAACTAGTTCCACTACTAAATCTTCCAATACAGTCGGTGCACTAGTAGTCTCCGGATCATGTGCGCACTTTCTGAGATGAGAAACATGAAAAACATTATTGACTTTTGCCAAACTATTAGGTAACTCTAATAAGCGAGTTTCCCGATTCTGTCTATGATAGAAAATGGACCAACATATCTTGATGTCAATTTTCCTGACTTTCCAAACCGTGCGGTGATACCTTTAAAAAGACATAGTCTACTACTGAGAACTTTATATCCTTATGCCTCTTATCCATGTAACTTTTCTGTCTAGACTGAGCTTACTTCATCCTTGCTTGGGTTAACTCAATCTTTTATGGAGCTTCTCTCATAGTATCTGGGCCAAGAATCAGTTTATCTCTGGTCTCTAACCAACATGCTAGTGATTTACACAGACTTCCTTAAAGAGCTAATATTCATATACTAGTTTGATATATTATTAAAGGAAAACTCAACTAAGTGCAAATGGTCTTCCCATGACCCTCGAAAATCTAGTACACAAGCCCTTAACAAATATTCAAGAACCGTGTTATCTCTTTCCGTTTACCCATCTGTTTGTGGATGTAAGCGGTAATCATCTTCAGCTTGGTAAATAACACTTCTTGAAGACTCTTCCAGACTTCACTAATGAACAAAGTATCTATGTCAGTGACTATACTACTAGGAATCCCATGTAGTCTTACAATTTTCTTCATAAATAACTTTGCCAAAGTAGATGTCATCCTTGTCGACTTAACAGGAAAAAAGTGTGCACTTTTGGTCAGTCTATCTACCACGACCCAAATATTGTATATCCCCTATTCGACCTTGGAAACCAATTAATAAAATTCATAGGTATAGAATCTCATTTTCAAAGTGGCACTTCTAAAGGTTGAAGCAATCTGCTTGGTTTTTTATGCTCAGCTTTTACTTGCTGGTAACTCAAACACTGTTTCAACCATAAGCCTACATCTCTTTTCATTCCTTCCTAGAAGAAACTTCTCTTCATATCTTATTCATTTTAGTTTCTCCAGGATGAAAAGTAAACTTTGATCGATGACACACCCTAAGAACTTCCTTCCTGAGGTTACAAACATTTGGAACACACAACTGTCCCTTCTTCCTCAACCATCCATTTTAGTTATTACTAAAACCTTTTAAATCATCAATTTTAATTCCATCTTCAAGTCTTCTAATCTGTTCATCTAGTAATGGATCATCTCTCTGTTTGGAAGCAATTCTTTCGATCATTATCGATCGAACTTTCAAACAGGATAACATTGCAGTATTCCGACTAGAACTAGCCATCAATCTTAAATGCACACCCTAAGTAGTCAATGCTTCTGAATCTTTCCATTCCTCTAGCATAGCTAACACCATAATCTGATGTTTCCTACTAAGCACATCCGCAACTTTGTTTCCTCTCATTGGTGTATACTCAATATCAATATCATTAGCCGCTAAAAACTCTAGCCACCTTTGTTGTCTCATATTCAACTCATTTTGAAAGAATAAATATTTCAAAGACTTATGATCCATAAATAACTCGAATCGTTCTCCCAAAAGATAGCGTCTCCACACATTTAAAGCAAAGATCACCAGTGCCAACTCTAAATCATGAGTCGGATTTCTAACTTCACGTGGTCGAAGCTGTCGAGAAGCGAAGGCAATCACTTTACCATTTTTCATTAACACAACTCCTAACCCTATCCCACATGCATCGGAATACACCAATAAATCTTGATTTCCATTTGGAACAACTAATACGGACGCATTGGTAAAACATGTTTTAGCTTTAAGAATGCTTCTTCACATTTATTGTTCCAAACATATTTTACGTCCTTTCCTGTTAGTTTACTCATTGGTGCCGCTATATAAGAGAAATCCATGATGAATCTCTGGTAATAGCCAGCTAACCCTAGAAAAATTCTTATCTCGGTCACAATCTTGGGTCTTTTCCAATTATTAACAGCTTTAATCTTAGTTGGATCTACTGACTACCCATTTTTTAAAACAACTTGACCAAGGAACTTCACTTCTCTCTTCCCAAAACGACATTTTGAAAACTTTTCTTTTAGTTGATGTTGCCTTAACATTTCTAGCACTATTCTAAGATGAATCTCATGATCTCGTTTATTCTTAGAACAAATCAGAATGTCATCTATAAACACTAACACGAATCTGTTCAAATGCTCTTGGAAGATTCGGTTCATCAAATCCACAAATTAAGAAAGGCGCATTTGTCAGTCCAAAGGGCATGACTAACTATTCATACGAACCATATCTTTCTTTAAATACCGTTAGTGGAATGCAGTCCTCCACCACTCTCAATTGATGGAACCTTGTTGCTAAATCGAATTTAAAAAATATCTTGGCTACTCAACAAATCAAACTAATCATCTATTCTCAGCAAAGGATACCAATTCTTTATCGTCTTCTCTTTCAACTTACGATAATCAATAAACATCCTTAATGATCCATCTGGTTTCTTCACGAATACCGTGATCGCTCCCCAAGGCGAACTACTTAGCTTAATAAAATTCCTTCCTTCTAAGTCTACCCGCTACACCCGCAACGACCCAGAATTTCGGTCATTCGAAATTCGGATATTTAACTGATTTTAAATATTCAAAAGTTAAATTTTATAAGTTGAATAACTTATATTTCAAATACCTGATTTAATTGGATAATTAAATTGTTAGTTTAATATTCGAAATTGTGGAAATATTTGAAATTTGAATTTAAGGTGAATAAAAATGAATTATAAAGTCGAATTAAATTCTATTTGAATTAGAATGATTTTATTGAACTTTTAAAATTGATTTAAAAGTTAATTTATAGAAATTGAATATTTTAATATTTAATTAACGCGTAGTCATTTTTGAAATGGACTTGAATTTTGACGAAACTAGTTTCATTGGATCCATATATTATATTATTGTAGGATTTTCAATTTCATGTCAATCAGACTTATGGTTTGCTCATACGAAGCTGAAACGTGTAGAAATTTGTTTAAGTAAATTTTTAATTAAAATAAGTTGATTCAAAAACATATCTTCCAAATATGATCAAATTGGCTTTCGATACATATTCCATTGTGTTTGAAATAGGGGTAAAACAATATAAACACCAGGTGGCATGCTTCGATTGGAGTTCGAAAGTTTTTCGGATGAATTGTGCATGAAATTTCATATATAAGGCCACTTTTTTTCTATTTGCAAACAAAACACAACCCTAACCCTAAAAAAAGCTTCAGTCGTAGCCATATTTGTTTGAATGGCTACGAATTCACCTCTTTCCCCCTCGATTATCTCTAAATCTGTTAACTTTCACGAAAAACTTTCTACTAGAGCACGATGAGACGGACACATCCAACGGTCACGATCATCTAAAACAAAGCCAATCGATGGCAATTTCAGTTCAAAGGCCACATGTTTGGATGGCGATTCATGGAGGAGGAGGCGACCGAACTCGACCGGCCTCTAGGCATTGATAAAGTAGGTGATGAGCTTCGAAAGGGTGGTTCCCGATCAACGTGTAGTGCATCGATATGGCCGCGGCGATTAGGGTTTGACGGCAGTCGTGGGTTTTCTTGCCTGATCATGTTCGTGGAGGGGGAAGAAAGGGGGTGGCGGTTGGATCTAAAACGTGCGGTTGTGATTTAACGATGGTTTAAAATTTTTTGAAATTAATATATATATATATATATATATATGTATGTATGTATGTATGTATATAATGTAATCTTTAAAAATGTGTAACTTTGTCATACGAGGTCAAAAATTAACGAAACAAATTTCGTTGGGATCGTATAGACGAGCACTACATTTTAGAGCTGGTTTGGAGTTGATTGGAACTATTAAAAAAATTGGGTAAATTTAACCAACTGTTTAATTTTATTCGGAATAAAACGCTGCAACATCTGTTGGAATCAAAGTGAGTACAACTCACTCTTTCTGACTGGCTTATATTTTTATATAAGTGAGAATAAATTTATTTTATTCTAATTGATGATTGTTTGGGTGATATATGATATATATATACTGATTGGTATTTAGATATATTCCTGCCTATTGGAGCAGATGAGACCCTATACGTTCCAGTGTATAAGCGGATGACTTTTTGTACGCATGTCTGCCTCGAAGCGGACATTGTACATATTTTCTCATATGTATATTTGTTGCAGTTGACAGGTTGGAGGAACCAACTAGATTCCTCACCGGTGTTGATTTTATTTACAGATATTGTTATATATGTTGTTATTATATAATATATGATGCTGTGGATGCCAGGATTGATATGATTGATATGAATCACCTTATTTAGTGTTGTGGTAGCATTGGGCCATATTTTGGAATTTTAAATATTAAAATGATGGTTTCAAATTAAAAAGGTTGTTTAGATGATTTTTGAAGTTATGTAAGTTTTAGTAATGATTTGTAAACTATTAAAGAAGAAGTTTATTTAAATAGAGTCAAAATGTGATTTTTGAAATATGAAGATAACTATTTTGTAAAATAGTTAAATTGATATTTTTGACTTATTATAAATGGTTTATATATAAGATTTATAAAATTGAATTTTTATAAATTAAAATAATGGAATTTTAAAGGTGTTTTATAAGTATTAAAATGAAGTTATAAATGGATCTTATAAGTAAATAAGATTTATAAATTGATGAAATTATAAAAAGAATGAATTTGCAAATAAGATATTTATAAGTAAATTAACTTATGATCAGATTTGGCATATAATTGAGATATAAATGGAATTGGTTAATAAAGGGATTTTATAAGTGGAAGTTTTTATAATATATAAATGGAATTTATAAACATTGTTTTATAAATCCGAAATCAACTTATTTTTATAAGTTAATTATAGAAGTTATTAAAGGAATTATATTCACGATTTTGGATAGTGGAAAATCCTTTAAATTAAATATGTAGAAATGATGAATTTGGTCAGAGAATTATATTCACAATTTTGGACAGTGAATAATCCTTTAAGTTAAATGAATGTTTTGAAAAGTGTTTTTTTAAATAGAGTTAAATGGTTTGAAGATGTTGTAAAAGGTGTGAGCATCGAATACAAATATTTCAACATTCATTGTTGAAATAGACATTTTCGAGAAGCAAGGAAAGCATGGACTATAACACTATTGTTGTAGTATGATTTTCGAAAGGAGATGTTTTGTATAGTATATGGGATTTATATATCTATCTAATTGTCTAATCCATATACTAATGATTTTGGGTTGTCATAACGATGTTTTACGCAACATTCATTTTGAGCCAAATAAGTATGTTTAAGAAAATGTTTTTCTTAAAGAATTAAATATACGCTTAATCATGATTTAAGTATATGTAATATTTTCTAAGTGTTGAAAATAAAGAGATTTGTGAATATGCTTATACTATCGATATAAGTATATGGAAATGTTTCCAAATAGTGAAATATTGAAACGGTTTTGAGAACATATCTTTTTAAAGATAATTTGAAGTGAATAATTGGAAAGTGATTTAATTAATAAAAGATTAAGTAAAATGGCCTAGTGATACTTATAGTGCTAAATATTTGTTTGTTTGCTTTGTTAGTTAAATAACCGACTATTAAATTTGGCCATTTTAGCTCGTCGACTTGATGTGGGAAATATTTAGTCGTACACTTAGTACGTAGCCATCTGTGTAGGCTTGATTATCATTTTTGTTGAGGATGTTGATTCATGTAGTGCAGAGTATTACCCCAATCTATCAAGCTTCCTTCTTGGCCGAAGGATAGCAAGTTGAAAGTTGGAGATGTGATAAGTCTATGAGACTTAGTTTCTATGTGAGGTTAAGAAATGTTTTTGCATTGTTGGTGCAAAGAGACTGAGATCGATTTATCTGAAAACCACTTCATGCCAACTTTTATGCGTTCGACTGTGCAGGTTGTGATGATATTGAGATTTAGGATTTTCATAATGGAGGACTGCTTGTTAATCATTTGGGGTTAAAATCCCAATATACATCCAGTAGCAGTAGTCTCTTCGTTATGAAATATCCATTGCAAGGGCTGTCACTACTTATCCTAGGGATTTCCCGACAGGATGTGGTAGAAAAGTACCTTCGGTTTGTCCTGTTCCTGTACAACTTGTATGAATTAGTGTCTTACATTGCATTTCTAAGATTACATACATTGGTTTCTACAAACATACATCAGTGGTGGCGGAGATGGCAACTTCTTTTAGCTTAACAACCTCCTCGAGACATACGAGCTCAAGGGTTGTATTTTTGTAGAAGGCAATTAGTAGTCAATGGAAATGGCAATGTGGCATTCAAAGTGATGTGATATGTGATATGTGAAAGGTAATCGTTACCTCAGGCCTCATCAACCGAAAATGACCGAAACAGGGTTAGATGCGGCAAGGCTAAGTAAGTCATTCCCAATTAGGATATGATCATTCTCTTCTAGATATATTTCTTCCCGCTACGATGTTCGGAATGTAAAGTAATGTGGTTTATATGGTATGAGGGCCCTTGGAAAGGTGGGTAATGACCGAGGGATGACATATTCGGTACTACCTAGTTACAGAGGTAGGCCGGTCTTCTGTTGGTAGATGGCGGATGTTCTATGCCTCAGGACATCCATCTAGAGGTGTACCCATCGGAAGGTAGTCCCTTTACCTGGTCATTGTATGGAAATCCAAACTCCACTATGTGCCTGCCATTTTGTATGTAGAGCCTAGTGTGCTGGAATTTAACAACGGTAACAATTTCGGCTATTTTAATATTATTAGTGAAATAGACACTATTATAATATAAGATGATTTGATATGAAATGTTTTGGTTATCGTAAGGTAAAAACATGTCAATGTTTATGTGTGGGCATGTCCTACGAGATACCTTTTTTTTTAAAAAAAAGTTTGGTAATTTAATAAATTCAGTTGAGTGTGTTTCTCACGTTGGTTTACTAGACTGATCCGGGCTTTCTTCCCTTTCAATGCTCAGGTTAGACCGAATATATTTACAGGTTCAGATTTGGTGCTTTGAAGCTTCAGCAAAAGAGCTGGAAGTCTTCAGAACGTATACACATGTCTGTTTATTATCTGCATTGCACATTGTTGTTGTTTATATTGTCAGCAATTGTAAGATTAGGTTATTATAACTGTCCAGTCTGATGATTAGTGACTAATTGTTGAACTCTGATTGATGTACAATTTCTGTTTTGTAAAGATCGTTGATATTATATTATATGTTTTCCACTGCGATGTGAGATTATGTATTGTTCTGTTTGGTTCTCTCTTTCTTCTCTTCTATTCTCCTCTCTTCTTTTCTTTTTCATGACTTTCTATCAGTTTGTGCTTTTTGGGTCGAACGTGTGTGGTTTATTGTCGATTCAAAGGGGTTCGGATATGCGGGTCGTCACAGCACCTTTAACCCTTCATCTCAGTAAGTGTCATTTTTCTTGGTGGTCTACTTATGGGTTCAACTCTAGGTACAAGATTTATTAAAAACTCAATAGCTCGTTTCGGTGGTAGTCCTGTTACAGGCTCAAAAACATCCGCGTACTCTCTTACAACGAAAACTTAATTCACCTCATCTTCCACTTCTGTTGTACCCAATAAAGCATATACATCCAAACTTGAATTTTCTACTGAGTATATAATTCGATCACGACTATTATGATGTCTTAATGATATCTTCCTATCCAGGCAAAATATCCCAACATCATATCTGGTTAACCAATCCATATCTAAAATAATCCTGAAACTCACAAAATCAAACATATGTATGTAGCAGGTAAATGCATGACGTAATAGCTCAATTTCCAAGTGGTCACATCTCATCCCAATAGTTGCATAACCTCCTATCGAATTCGCAGCACTTAAGGAAGTAATAAGGTATAGTGGTTCTAGATTTAACTTATCTACTAAACATTGCGAGATAAAAGAATGTGATACACCAATACCGAATAATACTTTAAAGGTATGCCATAAATCAAAAGCATACCTCCCATTATAGATTTTCCTTTATCTTCTGTAGTCAGTCCAGAAGTTGATGGTTCTAAAGCGAAAACTTTCCCTTTATCGGCCTTGGACAATTCTGGACGTCCATTCCTGTAATGCCCCATAAGTTTCAGTTGTAACACTTCACACCCTTCTTTTCGACAACCTATTTTCCATTACCAGATCGACACTCATTAGCAAAGTGTCATTTCTTATCACACTTATAGCAACAGCATTAGTCTTCCCTTTCTTGGCAGCTTTACCCTTCTGAGCTCCCTTCTTAGCAAAGACCTTCCTCTTGTTGCTCTGAAAACCTTGAGTCTCCACAAGCTTTTAACTTCCAAATGTCGAAATCATTTCATTGTTCCTTAACACCATCTCTATCACCATATTGCATGGATCTCTGAAATGTGGCATAGTTGCCTCGGCAATTTCTGGGTTCAACCCACGAATGAACTTCTCATTCCTTTTGATCATAGTATCAATGGCAGTATATCTATATCTAACCAACTCATCATACTTAGTTGCATACTCCAGTACATACGTCTTTCCTTACTCTAATTCAATAAAATTCCTAAGCTATCTTGGATAAAAATTTCTCCTCAAATCTCCTTCTAAATTCAGCCCAAGTCAAATTCTCCTCTTGTATTCCAACAGTCCCAATGATCCACCAATACAAAATAGCTCATTGCAACTGTTTAGATGCCAACCTCCAACCAAACCAACTGTTGCTCCAGCTTGCATCATATTCATGAAGAACTGATACGTAGCCCCCATATCTACAGTGAGGTTCCAGCAATCACATTAGCATTTGGATTAGCATTTTCTTATCTACCAAGATTCCATCTAGTATTGGGTCAAATTTTCCATTACTTAGGTGCTTCCTCCACCAAGATTAACTCTTCCATTTCCTGCTTCCATATCTTGCTTTCTCGTAATCTGCGTACGAGTCTTCATAAGATATAGAAGAAAGATTTAAGCGAGAGGGGGTAATAGAGATAGAATACATACATATAAATATATATATAGAAAATGACAAACGCGTTACTATAGCGTTATCCCATGCCCCAATCTTATTCTCTGATTTATTTGGATTATGGTTTCAAAATCTTTAAAGTTTTATTTCGAAAAAATCTTTTAAGTTTTATATAAACCAATGCTCTGATACCAAGTTGTAACATCCTCCATTTTCGAGTCCCAAAACTAAGCGCTACAGATACTATAGTCATCCATAGTATTAATTATCCATGACAAAAAGTTAATTGTATCTATAACATCAGGAGCACATGAATATGAAAATTTTCAAAATACATTTCATTAATAATTTTCACATTCATTAAATAATCTCATTGATTCCTCGTTCAGAGAAAATATTATAATTACAAATATATTCTAAGAGCGACATATTAAGATGCCCTATGGATAACCATAGTCTAACTACTTGATAGTTATAAATCCGATCACTACATCCATTTAAACAAAATAAAACATTTACCAATACAGTAGAAATAAATCTTACCATTAACCTGCTCCTGCATGTCTCGAGAAGCTTATTCGTCTAACCTAAAAACTCTACTCTCAATCTACTCAAATGAGTACCCAAGAGTTTAAGGGTAAAACAAAAACATCGGGTCAGACAAAAAGTCTGGTGTAAATAATAATATCCATCTCAAACCAAATACGGATATGTAGTGAGACTACGCCGTAGAGCGGAATGAGTTTTCCCTCACTAGTATCCTATCAAAATATGTCAATTTGAACATAAATCATGCACCTCAATCACAATAGTTAAAACAAAATATTATTTGATCATATGCATGTAGTATAGGTAAATGTGACTGGTCTGTCATTATAGGTTAAGCATTCCTAAAGTTTACCCATACCATAAAATTGATCATCTGTCTCAAATCATAGTTTTCCTAGGGTCACCATGAGCCTATTAATTTTCACAGGCCAGCTAATAACCTATCAGGCTGAGTTGGGCCAAAGCATAAAAAGATGCCCCAAAATCTTCGAATACTGTTAGGAGTAAATTCGATTAAATAATACAGTCGGCATATATAGCTACGAGTTCCTTTCTATGAATACACATCTTTTAGTCTTACTACTGACAAAGCCCTATGCATCGAAAATGCGGACCTTTACCAATCGGGGGCTAACGGCTAAAGCAAAGGGTGCGACCCTGTACCAGCCCCACCAAAATCTTATTCGGTTTTAAATCCATGAGTCATATCTTTTATTGATTCAAGGCATCCTAACATAGTTGATCTATCTGATCACCTAGATGCAATTCTACTCACTCAGGAGTTTATTCCGACCATACTCACTACTGCAACAACCTAACTGGTAATTATATTCTCAAATACCAAGATGCAATGTTGGGTAATGCAAATGTGAATATGATAAATGATAAAATATGCACATTTAACTGATCAAATGATAACAAGAACATATAGCAACATGCATCACAATATGTTCAATCACTAGTTATATCCATAACAAAATTACTCAAGTTTAAGTAATACATTCCTTTGGAAAAATTCATATAAAAGTAGGCTAAAACACCATTTAATTTCCTTGAAAATATTTATCTTTAGAATCGATAAACCTCTTGAAATCATTCTTAAAACTAGGAAAACTTAGGCTAAATACGTATCCCTAAACTTGTGCCAAAGCGCTATCATTTTTACATAGCCTTTAAAACATTTACTATCAAAACAGGGATGTCGAGCATCTAGAAAACATGGGTATCGAGCCTCTAAAGTATGACTTTCAAGTTTGTAAAACATGTAGCTATATAGCCACTAAAATATGCAGATGTCGAATATCTATAAAACATGGGCTATCGAGCCTCTAAAATTATACATCATCATTATATGGTTTTTAAAACACTTGGTAGAAAAATAGGATTGTCGAGCCAAAAAACAAGGGTTATCGAGTTTGTAAAACATGCAGCTGATTAGCTGCTAAAATATAGATGTAAAAATATCTATACAACATGGGCTATCAAGCCTCTAAATCATATAGGGTTTCGAGTTCCTAAAACATGAGGACATCGAGTCTTTACAACAAAGGTAGGTTTCAAGTCTCTATACCATGAGGTTGTCAAGTCTCTTCAACACATGAGATATCAAACCCCTAACAATACAAGGTATCAAGTCTCTATGGAGGTGGATACATCACATTGCTATTAAATAACTATCCTATCCATCAACCCTTGTTGAGTCCTTATAAGAGTGGATGCATCACATAATTATTAAGTAGTTATCGCATGCATCAACCCTTGTCGAGTCCTTATAAGAGTGGATACATCACATAATTATTGAGTAGCTATCGCATGCATCAATCCTTGTCCAGTTACTATAATTTAGAGGTATCGAGGTTCCATGTTATATTGCCGAAGGCACTTCTTTAAATAAATAATAAACTGATTTATTTCCTTCTAAAGTTAAAACATTTCACAACTCATGCCTCATATCAAATTGTTATTGGATAACAAAATACTTTTCACAATCTTTTCAAAAATCACTGGTAGGTCATGTTCTACCTTTTCAATTACCTTAATAAAACCCTTATAGTTAATGTTACTAACTTATATTAATAAGAATTTTCTGGAATAATAAATTCATATAAAATCATAAAAATTAGGAGAAAATCACTAAAAATTTGAATTTCCATCTTCTTCCTACAAAAATTTTGATATCAAAATATTAATTTAGTTATTTTTTTAATTAAAAACATGAAAATATACACATTTTCCTCTTAGGAAATTCATAAAATATACATATGAGCTTAGAAAATTATGGAAAACTCATCCCCAAAATAATGTTTTACACAACATTTTCAAAATTTAAATCAATACGAGATAAAGAACTAAGGTTTAGCCTTTAAAACCCATTAAAACAATTCCAAAGAATCCCAATAAATCATCATTTAACCCAATAATGATATTATCAATTCAAACATGACATATTATCACAACAAATTCAGAAATCAATCATAAATCCAAAAATAAAACATATCAAACGAGATGTTAACCATTATTCACCTTAGATTGGATAACAGAGATTGAGATTTGATGTAGGTTAGTTTCCTTAAGCTTTCCCCTTTGAATTCCTTAGGTTTCTTCTTCTCTTCCTTTAGTTAATGGTTGGCCTCTCTTTTAAGTTTTGTTTTGATTTAGAAAATTGAATGAGAGACGAAAGGTTTATGGAATGAAATAAGGAGTTATTTTCATTATGCACCTCTCATTAATTCATTTCTATTCTATGTTTAAAACAATATTATTAATTGACTAATTAAGGCCTAACCCAAATTAACTAACAAATCTCATTCTCCTTATCATCTCATATTATACTATTTAATTCATCTAATTAAATTCCTTGGATAATGTTAAACAAAAATTTAGGGTGTTGCAAAGAATAGTCTATCATGCATCCCTCGCCTTGACTGCTTCCTCGACCGCTTGCCCGAACGCCTTATTGATTGTTATCGATCACTTATGCATCGCCTTGCATCCTCATCCGGATCATGTTCTTCAACATGCATCTCACTTTCCTAGGTTCTTGAAGCCTCCTCGAAATCGTACCAAAGCCTCACGAAGAACCACACTCGAAATGGTGAAGAAATCCCCGATTTATTGGCATCTGACCTGCGCTTACTGCCCAGGTCTGAGCACCATCGGTCCACTGTCATCTACTACCGGTCCACTAGTGGTAGCCTGTCCCAGGCAGTAAGCCTAAGGCAGGTGCCACCCAACCCATTCGACCGTCGATTCGCATGACGTTTCCACCATCGCTTCGCCCAATGAGTCGTTTTGCTCACCAAGCCTTCCTTTACCCCATCGGACCCTCTCCAAAGTTTATTGATTGATGTTTTGGAAGTGCTTCCTTATGTGTTCGAAAACCAACTTCGATACGAAATCCACTCTTTACACGTGTAGAGTTCAACGGCTACTATAGCACGCCAAAACGCACTCAACTGACCATCTAGCCTCGTGTGATGCATACACATGATAGCACACTCATTCGTGCACATTCATACATGCATATGCAAACACATTATAACACAAATCACATTTTGGACTTTACTGGAGCGATTACTTGACCCGGTATGTGCTCATGCAACTTAGTGCACACTATGGTCGCTATGGATACATGAGAACCCCTCAACAGTCTTATACACAAAGGTAGTTACACGCATCCATATATCTATTCAAATAAACATACAGAACCATTCAAATTACAATATGCAAATTATCTTTATTGTTATATATCTTTAATACATGTATACATATACTTACCCATATACATATACATAAACATATATTTAAAAAAGTAGTTCATTTGTTACATTTTCAAATCTTATTTTTATTTACTAAACCTTTTCAATAAAACTCTAATATGATTTTATACCATTTTATAAAATCTTACAACTATTTTATAAAATATATTATTAGTTATTAATCATTTTTAAGCCTTTAAATACTTTATTGCCTCAATAAAATTTAGTATACATCATATTACTATTTTAGAAAATCTCATTTCCATTTTATGAAATCTAATTCATTTATAAAATCACATAACCATTTTATAAATAGTAATTAAGTTTCATTCATACTATTTTATACAATATCATTTTATAAAATACCTCTTTTACTTATAAAATCATTTCTTTACTTAAATAATATTTATAAGTAAACTATTCATTAATAAATATTATTTTTTAAATAATATTTACAAGTGCTAATTAAGCTTTGTTAACCCTCAATTGCTTTAATAATAAGTATAGAGTTCAAAACTCACTTGATTAACTTACTAACTTTGCCAAAACCATTTAAATTAGTTTCATTATTACTAATTATTGACAAGCACGCTTAGTTATATCATATAATTAGTCTCTAATATATCACAACATCACATATAATCATTCAATTAACCCAAAATCAAATTCTTAGCTTATTGACTATTTTAAAAATAGTTATTAAGGTCTCAAACAAATAATGAGTTAATATAAGCATGTTTATAACACGAATACAAGTCTAAATCATCACATAAAATTCTCAAAATCATTACATATAACCGCATAATCACATAAACACAAATATATGAAGTATAACATGTAAAGTAGTTAGAGAATCATCATATTCACTTTCTTCTTAAATCAAGCTTTAATCGCCAAAAACCCAAACCTTGATCTCTTAAAATCTTGGAGGAAGATCCAAAGTTCGATTCAAACTAATTCCTTTATGAGTTATGTGAGGAATTGAGGGAGAGCGATTATGGTGATTTATTTTTGAATTTAGGAATTTTCTATGAAGGGATTAGAGTGGACTTAGGGCATAGGCTTAAGGAAATAATTAGAAAAGTGATCAAGAGAATGAAATGAAAAGTAACATGGAGCAAAAAATGATACGAAGGGCAAGCTAACTTATAAGCTAGCTTATGGGTGTTAGCTTAAACTCATTTTCCATTCCTTTTTAGAAATCACCATTCACTCTAAAAATACATAAACTCCAAACATAACCAAGTTTATACTCATTTTGCCCAAGTCGAAAAAGCGATCTCAACTAGGGTGTCTCGAGACCTAATTGTTCCATCTCTAAAAATCGAGAAGGAGCATTCCATTAATCAAAGACCTAATATTTAAATTAATTACTTAAACACCAAGTCGCTAAAAATGCAGGGTGTTACATTCTCCTATTCTTAAAAGAATTTCATCCCAGAAATTCCAATGAGTATAAGAAAGTAATAGGGCCAACTAGAATTCCTGAATCTCAATTTCAAAAAAACTTTGTGGTACTTTCCCTTATGCTATGAGCATTACAGAAACTTTTGAATGTATCATACAACTAGGAAATATGTGATAACCTACATTATCCCATATTTCCTAAAAATGCATACTCTTTTTAACCAAGTTTTCACCATTTAAATGCAAATTTAAACAAATAAGCATTTAAATGTTCATGCTTCATCTCTCAAATATCTAATTCTAATATACCAGAAGGATTATGTAACAACAAAACAACAACACATAATTCAAACAGTATAACCTTAGTATAGTAACTGATACTACCATGATTATACATAATAATCTATAAGAGGGTAAGCTCAAGTGAGTCATTATCAAAGTATACCATAGACTTCGAGTCATATCAAAATTTAGTATACTCACATAGTTCCCATCTCGACCCTGTGATGGACAAAAATGATATGCGATCAATTTTAGATAGCTATCGCTACCACTTTCCAAACATACTTCAATTATGAAATTATAACTACGATATAAGCAACCAAAACATAAGACAAGCAACAATCAATCAATAACAATCAACAACAATAACAACAAGAAACCATCAAACAACAACAAACAATGATAAACAACAACAACTAGCATACAAACTATCAAATATGCAAGCAAGCAACAAATATCAACAACAATAAAATTAGTAGACAATAAAACCAAGTAATATCAAATAGTAGTGAGCAAACATGAGCAATAGCAAGCAACAACAATCAATAATAAGGAACGGCAACCATCAATAAGCAATAATAAATAATTAGCATATAATTAATACATGAACAACCAATCAATAGGAAAAAGTAAGCATACAAATGTAAGACTCTATGTCGACACGCATGGTAACCAATCAATAGTCAAACAGGCAAGCCAAACCATAAACTGCAATGAGCATGTTTGTTGTGCACGTAAATGTGCATATTTTTACCACCATATTTAATCTATTTAAATTAAATAAATGATCATACTGGGTGTTTTAACATGTTTAACCAAAATCCATATTAATTCCAAACTGTCACATATCCATCTTCATATAGGGGCAAAATGGTCATTTATGTGCATATATTTATTTGAGAAAAATTAATTAGAAATTTATATATATTTTTGTAGGAATTTGATCTCAAATATGAGTGGTTTCATGAAGGAATATGCATGCACAAAGAAGATACAAAAGAATGAAGATGTAAATAATTCAAAGTGAAGAACATGGAGGACCCCACCTACCCACCACCTTAATGTACAAACTAGAGGCTAATGCACATGCTTATGGAATTAATGGCTTCATGTGCACTTAAATGGGGATTATGACATGCTAATGATTACTTTGTTGTCACACTACCTCATGGGCATTTTGGGCATTCCCCAAAAATATGAATTAGGGTTTTAGACATGTATAAATACTCATATGTTTCATGTAATCTCCTCCTCTTACTTAGTCTCTCTCACTTAGTCTCTTTTTAGTTAGTTTTAGGCTCAAAATAAAACCAAGCTCTCTTCTTTCTTTTCATGGCTACTTGGCCATTTCTTTTTCTGTAATTTTTTTTATGCAACTTTAATACATGTTCTTTTCCTTTTCATGCTTATTTACTTTCATGTTGTAGTTTAGATTTATTTTTCATGCAAGTAGAATAGTTTTTCTTTATCATGCTTTATTTTTCCTTTTCTTTTTCTCTCATGTTGCAAGCTACATTTGTTGTTTTAATGACAAATATGAGAGGCTAAACCCCTTCAATTTAGTGGGTAATGAAGCTCTTTAATTATGTAGCTTCAACTATTTGTTGATTCATGGTCTCTTTTTGTGCTTAATGATGATGATAGAAATGGTTTACTAGTTGTTTTTGCTTTGAATTTGATAGCCTATATTGTTGAGACCAGATAGATTATGCTTAAACAATCACTAACACTAATTACCTCTTCATCAAAATATGATTATGGCAAAAGAAAGTGATTTGAAATTCAAATTTGATGGTCTATATTTCTAATTAATAGTTAATAGGTCATACTTAAAATAGATTTCATTTTCATTTTCTTTGTCAAGTTTCATGAAAGTTAGTAAGTGCTTTAAGGGATGTGTTATAGTTTGATGGCTTATGTTGGCTAATCAATAGCACAAATATACCATAGTTATGATAAGCACGTCAACTAAAGCACAAATGACCATAAAAGAGAGATCGTGATTTCATATATGTTGAACTACATGATCTAGAGAGTAGATTTATTCTCTAAATTGTCATTTAACTCTTATATTTGCATCTCTTTTCTTTTAGTTAGCTAGCTAATTTTCTCATTTTCTAGCTTAAATATTCTCAAACATTGGGTTAATTTGATTGAATAGAATTTTAAAATCTTCAATTCCCTGCGGATTGACCCGTATTCGCCACGTGCTACATTCGTACACTGTGCGCTTGCGGTTATTTTTATTTCTAAATTTTTCGACGGTTTTCTAATTCGATAGAAATTCCATCGATTGACAAGTTTTTGGCGCCGTTGCCGGGGAGTTGTTTTGATTTTCTATTGTTCGGATTATTTTTGTGTGATTTTATTTGTGTTTTTGTTTTGTGTGTTTGTTCGCATATTAAAAAAAAATTGTGTGTTTGTTTTGTGAATTTTGCTTCCATTTTGCTTTGTTAGTTTGTAGCCTTTTCTAGTTTTCATTTTTGCAATTCAATTAAAAATAACACACAACAATTTCAAAAACAAAAAAACAAAAAATTATTCCAATTTATTTTCAATTACATTTGCATTTACATTTCTGGTTTGATCATACACATCCTCTTCACTGATTCACTGTTACACTGTTATTTCTGTTACAGACCTTTACTGTTGTGTACATTTGCCTACATATATACACCATTTCATCACAGTTCACTCCTCTGCCGACCTTTCACAGTCTCACCTCTCACTGAACAAACAACTACAGCCTGCTTCATCACTCCACATCCCTCTGCACACCACCTTCTCTGCTACACCATTCAAAACTGCACATTACCTCTCCACCCATCTCTGACCACATCAACTTAGAAAAATACCATTCAATAACTAGTCAATACACTTCTCATCATCATCCCACGCAACTCTGAAGCAACACCACTGTATCAAACTACATACGGACCAGTCATACACACTTCCCTTTAACCCTTCTATCACCTCTTACACCTTTAAACCCAATCGCGACAAGACCATCACCGACAACAACTTCAAACCAAAACAGCTGCACACATATCATAGTCAACCATATCAGTGCAACTCATTTCACTGCCCTCCCAGTCAAGACTGCAGCAACTTGCCTCTCCATTGCCTTCATTCACCATACTCCCACCACTGTCATATCTCGTCTGTCGTCAACAAACCTCCTTACCTCCCCTTACACCAATCACTTCCATACAACACAGTCTCACTTCCCCTGACACACAGTCCACATACAGCTTTCCACTTCCCATTACCCAAACCCCGCCTACAGCCAACTCCATTATCACAAAAATCCAAATCCCGCATCCTCATCAATTCACAACTTCACCGACACCAATCACATCAGCGAACTCAACAAACTCGCGACTTCTGACAACCACCCCAGTCACCAAACTTCAACCAAATACGAACTGCTTCAAACGCTTGCTACATCAGACAACACCTACTGCAAACTTCACCATCCACAACCAATACCACTCTGCCTAAAATTCCAACACTGCTGAAGCGCCTCTTTCCATCATAAACCAAAACTCCATCTCGAATCAAACGCATCTCCAATCCCCATCCAGAACTCATTGCACTCGAACTCACGAACCCAGGCGCCAATTCAACCTCTTAAGCCACCGCAATCGCAATTCGAACTGCGATTATTTTCGTGAATTGAGCTTCGCGAATTTGATTTTGTGAATTGAGTGTGTGAATTTTGTGAATTGATTTTGTGGTTTCTGTGTTAGTCGAAATCATTAGTTGACTTTGTGAATTTCAGTGGGTTTTGTGAAGAGGAATTGCATTGATTTTGAACTGTGGATTAGTTTGGGCCGGTGAATTATCTTGTGTGGGCCGGGCCCTGATTTAGTTTTTTTTAAAGAGTGTTTTAGGTTAATTTTGCTTTCTTTTAGTTTTTTTTACTAGTTGTTTTAGTTTATTGATTAGTTTTGTTTTTTTCTTTTTCTTTAAACAATAAAAAGAGAAAGTTGCTTTGTTTTGTTGAGTTGTGGTTTTTCTTTTGGTTCTAGTTTTGTTTATTTTTCAAAAAAAAAACAAAAAAATATTGTGTACATATTTGTATTATTTTCAGGTTGCAGAAGCACATAAGGAAGAACAAGTTGCTAGCCTTGCTTAGCTTGCCAAAAAATAAATTGATTGTTTTGCTCAGCTTGCCAAAAAAAACTGCTTGCTTATTTGTAATTTTCTTTTTATTTGCCTTGCATTGTATATATCTATTATTTTTGTGCGTCTTGCATTGTTGTTTTTGCTTGCATTAAAAAAATTCAAAAAAAACATAAACAAAAAAATTCCATCGTAGTTGCATTGTTAATACATATTTAATTTCAGTTTTGCATTTCATCTTAGATTTTGATTAATAATAACAATAGCTCTTAATTGTATATTGACAATTTGTCTTCTATGAACAATTTAATTTCTTGGTGTCTAGGCTACGGTAGAGCAATAATCAGTTATAAATATTATGATGATTCGTAAATATTATACTGAATTGTTCCTCTGAAGGTACTTAAACCTTCGGCTGCATTGCTACGGTGATTCGTGGTGCACCGATAAATCCTGTCTGTTACCTGGCTGAGAACTATCTTGTTTATCTAAGACAACGTGTAAGTATAAAATTTTGGGTTAACTTAGGATAAATCATTTGTAATTATCCCCTACATTCATTTAGTTGCATTAGTTCATGCTTTTTTTTAAAAACAAATTAAAATGCAAAACTAAATTTTTTTTTTAAATATTCCTTTTCCTTTGAAATTTTTAAATCCTTTTTCTTTGAAATTTCAAAAAAAATTAGAAAAACCAAAATTCAAAAAAAAAATATAAAACCTTTTCAAAAACAAAGAATTTTTTTTTGAAAAACCAAAAAAACAAAACAAAAATCAATTTCCCTTTTGAAAAATAAATTCTGTTTGTAAATAATTTTCCTTTATAAAAAAACCGAAATAAAAAAGCTCTTGAAAATGTCCGAGTTTCCTTTTCCTTACTCACTTGAATTCTACAATAGTTGTGAAAATCAATATAATCTATATAATTTCACTCCAAGTTCTTGTGGATATTTTAGCAACGATTATTGTGTAAATAATTCGAATTTCGAACAAAAAAATGTTCAAAATGATGGACAACCATCGACTCTTGAAAATAGCATTTCGTCTTTACTTGAAATCTCTACACAACAAAATCAAATGATAAATGAGTTGTGTAATTCATATTCCTGCGATAATTCGAGTCAATGTTTTCAAGGATTTCAAAATTTAAATTCAATTCAAAATTCAAACGATTTCGAGTATAACCCATGCCAATTCAATTTCGAGCTTCAAAATTAATTTCAAAATCAAGATGAAAATAAGAACCAATTTTCAAATAATAATTGGCAATGGAAATAGTTTCAATAAAGATACGATTGAAAACTTTGGTTATCAACCAATTCAAAATGAATATTTTCAAATTAATAATCATGAATTGGATTTTGTTGACCAAATGGAAAAAGATAACATGGATTTATTACTTGAGAAATACAAAACTTTTCATGAAAATCATGATCAAATCTCAACTTGCGAAGAATCAAATTATAATCTATCGTTTATCGAAATTGACAATTCTTGTTCTCAACGAGTCCAAATCAAAAAAATTCAAGTTAATAATTACAAATTTGACTTTGTTGAGCAAATGAATGAAATTTACAATGATCACACAAATTTGTTGTTTGAAACATATATGAAACAACGTGATTAAAAAAATCGAATCCCAATATGTGACGAGTTAAATGATAATCCATCTTTTACCCAAATCGATGATTTTCAAATAACAACTTTTGAAACTGAAAATAACAATCTTAATGAAGTTGTTAAAAACACGTTAACTGAGTTGGATTTCAATTCTTTTGAGGGTGTGGAACCAAATTTAAAATTCTATCTTTCTTTTTTCGATTTTGAAAATATGAATACAACAACTTTGGATTTTGAAAATTATATACATAATGAAGTTGTTGACAACCCAATAAAGGAAGATGAATTTAACGAACATGAATATTTTGGACTTTTGGATGACGAGTTGTTAAATTCCAACGGGGAAGATGAAAATGACCATTTTGATTTTGAAATCAATAACTCTGAAAATGTTTTCAATGAAAAGATTGAATTTCAAATTGGTGAAAATAAACTTGAACTTCAATCAATTCTTTTGTCGACCCCAAAAATCAACGAAAACAAAACAACTCGTACAATTTTCAATAAAACAACATTCGTTTTTCCAAATCAACTTTCATCTTCGAAATCTTTTACGATTTTGTTTTCTGCACTTGAGCTATGTCTCGCATACTTGGTGAGACAAATGAATCGGTTTTCGAAAAACCGATTGATTTATTCTTTAACAGCATACTTTCTGATGTCTTGTAAATAATCATCTTTTCATTTTCATTTAAATAAAGTTTATGTTTTTATTTTTCTCCTTCCACTTGAGTTGACAGTGGGGACACAGTTAAAATAAAGTGTGGGAAACTCATCTTCATTTTTTATTTTTCATAATTTATTTTTACTTTTTCTACGCAAAAAAATCTCAAAAAAAAACAACAAAAAAAAACAATTTTATTTAAGCATTTTTGATTTATTTTTAAAGAAACACTATAGGATAAATATATGGTTTTGTCTTATTAAATTGAAATTTTTGAAAATTTATTTGTCTTAACAAAAATAAAAATGAAGTTTGATTACAAATAACAATGGTTTAACTAGTATATAGGAAGATTCATACGTGTTGATTATGAAATATATCCTGATTGAAAATTTTTGTTTTAAAAAGTGGTTGATTTAAAGTAAAGATATAACATTTTTTCGTCCTCTAAGTTAAATGGTGCTAAGATGATTTTGTAAAACTCTCTCTCTCTTAAAAAAAATAAAAAAAATAAAAAAATAACAACATCCAAAGTATTTACTCTCATTTAAAAGTCCTCACGGTTATGCATGAGTGAATTACTTGGAATCTTTGATTATGTGTTTTCATACTCATTTAAAAGTTCTCACGGTTATGCATGTATGGAACACATGTAAAAAAACAGACTTAATAAAAACCACCTACGGTCGATAGGTGTATGCACGAAAGTGGGTGCACTCGCCATGCTCTGTACTCCCCTCACATAAGCCCGAAAAGCAGTGCATGGGTGGTATATCTGGCCTCAGTTTACCTGAGCTAGGTGTGTAATTTTTCTTGTAAATAATGAGAGAGCAAGCAATTGAAATACTAGCACTATGTTTACTAGTTGATTTGATTTGTTATTGAAAATAAATGAAAATACCACTTTAATAAATTTTGATAATCAACTAAGGATCCTTTTCATAATTAAACTTTGTTATCAACTGAAATAACGAGTTAAACTATAATCTATTTGCTATGATAACTTGATTTTTGTTGGAAATTTTGATGAGTAAGTAGCCTAAATTTTCAAGATAATAGCCAAAACCTATGTTTAACTTATTTGTGTCCATTCGAAAAAATTCTTTCATTTGTAAATATGTTCAAAAACTTGCAGTCGCCTCTTTGTAAATAAATCTTGTGTTTTGTAAATATTTTCATCCTGCATTTGGAATTTGTAGGTAGTATCCGCTGAAAACCCTCATGAGACAACACTCGTCCTACTGGAGACACCTAGAGGCTTAACGGCTTGTTGCATACGCTCAACGCAATCATGCTCCCTATGAAAACGGATTTATCTTAGTTTTTCTTTATTCGAGGACGAATAAAAAGATAAGTGTGGGGGTATTTGATGTGCACGTAAATGTGCATATTTTTACCACCATATTTAATCTATTTAAATTATATAAATGATCATATAGGGTATTTTAACAGGTTTTAACCAAAATCCATATTAATTCCAAACTGTCACATATTCATCTTCATATAGGGGCAAAATGGTCATTTGTGTTCATATATTTATTTGAGAAAAATTAATTGAAAATTTATATATATTTTTGTAGGAATTTGATCTCAAATATGAGTGGTTTCATGAAGGAATATGCATGCACAAAGAAGATACAAAAGAATGAAGATGTAAATAATTCAAAGTGAAGAACATGAAGGACCCCACCTACCCACCACCTTAATGTACAAACTAGAGGCAAATGCACATGCTTATGGAATTAATGGCTTCATGTACACTTAAATGGGGATTATGACATGCTAATGATTACTTGGTGGCCACACTACCTTATGGGCATTTTGGGCATTCTCCAAAAATATGAATTAGGGTTTTAGACATGTATAAATACTTATATGTTTCATGTAATCTCCTCCTCTTACTTAGTCTCTCTCACTTAGTCTCTTTTTAGTTAGTTTTAGGCTCAAAATAAAACCAAGCTCTCTTCTTTCTTTTCATGGCTACTTGGCCATTTCTCTTTTTGTAATTTTTTTTATGCAACTTCAATACATGTTCTTTTCCTTTTCATGCTTATTTACTTTCATGTTGTAGTTTAGATTAGTTTTTCTTTATCTTGCTTTCTTTTTCCTTTTTTTCTCTCATGTTGCAAGCTACATTTGTTGTTTTAATGACAAATATGAGAGGCTAAACCCCTTCAATTTAGGGGGTAATGAAGCTCTTTAATTATGTAGCTTCAACTCTTTGTTGATTTATGCTCTCTTTTTGTGCTTAATGATGATGATAGAAATGGTTTACTAGTTGTTTTTGTTTTGAATTTGATAGTCTATATTGTTGACACCAAATAGGCTATGCTTAAACAATCACTAACACTAATTGCCTCTTCATCTAAATATGATTATGGCAAAAGAAAGTGATTTGAAATTCAAATTTGATGGTCTATATTTCTAATTAATAGTTAATAGGCCATACTTAAAATAGATTTCATTTTCTTTGTCAAGTTTCATGAAAGTTAGTAAGTGATTTAAGGGATGTGTTATAGTTTGATGGCTTATGTTGGCTAATCAATAGCACAAATATGCCATACTTATGATAAGAACATCAATTAAAGCACTAATGACCATAAAAGAGAGATCATGATTTCATATATGTTGAACTACATGATCTAGAGAGTGGATTTATTCTCTAAATTGTCATTTAACTCTTATATTTGCATAGCTAGCTAATTGTCTCATTTTCTAGCTTAAATATTCTCAAACTTTGGGTTAATTTGATTGAATAGAATTTTAAAATCTTCAATTCCCTACGGATCGACCCGTATTCGCCACGTGCTACATTCGTACATCGTGCACTTGCGGTTATTTTTATTTCTAAATTTTTCGACGATTTTCTAATTCGATAGAAATTCCATTGATTCACAATGTTCGACATCCAAAGTGAACAAAATGCCTAAGTGGTGCAACTCCTTTTATGAATACAATACACAAAAGACTATTACACCTCCCACTACGAAAAGGACACAATATGTTGGATCATCAAGTCTCAAAACTCAAGAATAAATCTAGCAATCTAAGCCTTAACTTTCATTTTCTTCCGAACGGAAGTTGTTTTCCAAAGGAGAAAACCCTACTGATTAAATCATTATTAGATGATGATCTACTGATGCGCGGGTTTGCTTGGGTTCAAACTCGTCTCAACCGAACAATGTTAATAAGGGTAATATACTAAGTGCACTACGATGCTCGCCTAGCCAAGTATCATTTTATCACTTAGAAAATTATTCAAATCACCAGAAACTAGTCGATAAATCCTTACCAACTATCCCAAGCGACCTTAGTTATACTATAGTAAAAATTACAATAACTAAATATAATCCAAAATGACACGATGCCCGTTCCAACCCTTCGTTCTCTCGTAAGATTTCTTTGTTAAATTAAGTTCAACCACCTAACCCTTCTCATACGAACTCCGATGCGGTTCCTTGATCCGACTACTGAAATCTCCTCACGTGACCAAGGCCACACTTCAAAAATCTCCTAGTTACCTAAAAAATATGACTCAGGTGCCCACTTAAAAGAATCAAGTGAAAACCCTTTCCTAACTGGTGTGAATCACCTAGAAACTCTGTGCTCGAACTAGGGCTAAGAACTGGCACATGAATGGATCAATCTTTAGAAAATACCCCTGTTGGTCATTGGATTATTTATATTACCTAAGGTTTACTAATATAAAGAAAAACAGTTCTAAACGAATGACTCTGGACAAGAACCTATAAGTCATCTGCTTTGTCTTTACTCATTATTGGGCATCCACCGAACTCTACTTGGACGCAAATCCAAGTCACACTTTATCAACCAACCCTACTCAGCTTGAAATCTCTTGCATCAAGTTTGAATGGTAGTGTTCGCGGTCATTAAACCTTAGATTAGTAACAAAGGTTACTCATATAGTCTTTATGAAAGAACTTACCTATTGTGAAAGGTGGCAAGTTTAGTCTATCTACAAAGTGACTAGGAATAGATAAATAGCCAAAGTATTAGAAAGAACATAAGTAAGCACTCAAATCAAAGCATACCTCATTACATGTGCTTCTTCCCCTTATCTTAAATATCAGGCTTGCTAGGACCCAGTAGTGTCTGCAAGGCATAAATCATCTTCACTTTCCCACCCTTCTAAAGCATAGCACTAGCCCTCTTTAAGTACCAAGTTGATTGCAATTGAAGCACTTATGCATCGTCCTAGCTACATGGCATTCCATGGCAAAATGCCCTTTTATGCAACAAGGGTGACACATAATATTAGTTTTCTTCTTTACTTGAACGTGATTTATCCATATATCCTACCTTTTATGCTTTGGTTGGAACTTTGGTTTGCTCTCTACCTTTGCTACCTTTGATGGTACCCCATGCATGGGTGCTCTCATGGAGAAGAGACGTCTCCACAAGACTCTCGAAAGTGTCCTCTATAGGGATATGATCGAGCAAGGAATCTCTACCGATACATTATGGCACTTAGAAAACTTCATTGCCTTCTTCGAAGGAGTACTGATCAACTCAATACCAAACTTAGCTGGAAGATTAAACTAACTAACATACTCCCAAACAGATAAGCTACCCTATTGAAGATGGATAAAACGCCTAAGCTGAACGCCTTTCTCATAAGTACTCATATAAGCATAAGCCTCAACAATAGTCTCAGACCCTGATATGGCTTCCTGCCTAGGCAAAGGAAATACCTGCACAACTTTAGAAAGTCTAAAGTTGGTGGAGAAAGAAATACTAGTGCCCTAGGGGAAACACCACATCCAATACCTGCTACAGCCGCTGGAATTCCCACAAGCGGTGGAACATCCCATGCATAGCCATAAAATCTCTGAACTAAGCGGGCGTCTCTGGCCATACATCCGCAATTAGTTGTATACCACGTCTGCTCATGGATAGCCTGAAACAAAGATACATTGGCAACCGATAGAAAAAATACATCGAGGTTCAAAAGACAAGTGATATTTGTAGTACAATATAATATAAAAAGACAAGTACGCTCTCTTAACATATCTCCTTTTTCCAGATTGATTAACTCAAACTAGTGCACTTGGTCCAAGTGTTTAGCCTAAGCTTTGATACCAAATGTAACAACCCATCCTTTATAATACCCAAAAATCATCGTCTTATAACAACGACTGACTTCTAAATACCATAAAAGATAGATTACCGGGGTAAGTTAGAATAAAACACTAAACCAACACATTAATGGAATCTCACAATAGAATGATAATATATTATATATTGAATAAAAATGAATGAAATAGAATGATAATATATGAGAGACCACATTAGCGGAAGCAACTGATAGATAAATATCAATGCAGAAAGTATGAATGCATCAACTCCCAACAACACGGTGATTGGAAAAAATATCAGATACAATACGTCTCATATACAAATAATCGGTAGGCCATGTACTACTAAAATATCAAGTATACATACCCAAAATATCGATGCTACGCCTCCAAAATGCTCTAGTTGTGCATCCTGATAACGTATCCCCAAAAGCACTGGCTCCTAAACTACTCAATTGAGTACTCAAGAGTTCTCATGACATAGATAGAAAAGGACAAAACGCGGGTCAGACTTAAAGCCTGGTGTGAGGGGAACTATCTCAAAATATCGTATCTCAAAACTATATATGAATAAACATACGGAAAATAAATCACAGCCGACCCTCTCCACAAATGTGGCTCGAGAATAATCCGGACTGTCAATAAACAAGTATAGTAAACCTATCTCAAAAATATGGAATCATACCATAACCTTCTCTTCTCTTGTAGTCAAAAAGTTAGCAAAACTAATATAATTTGACTGCCACATAACAATGTACTATGATAAAGGAAATCCCAATATACAAATGTAGAGGTACTGGAAGTGTCATAATATATGTTTACACAATGCTACACACAATGATAATATCAATCAACTAGTATAGCACATACACAACATAACGATGTCAAATAGAGAATATCTACCGTAGCCCCACACTAAATGAAATGTAAATGGATCAACTACACCTTATGTAACCTTTGGATTTATATACATTCTTACCCTTAAGAGTCCGCAAATGGAACCGAGTGTCCCCATACGACCTCTTTATTGTATAGTGCCTCCATATAGACCTAGCTGCTCTACTGGAAATAATGAAAACCCCTGCCACTACAGTGCACCATAGCGTCTATATCTACGCTACGATGCTAGGTACAAGTAGCCCTTAAGTGCCACTCCGACCCTCCCGAAGGCTTGGTTCAAAACCATAAAACATCGTACGAACGGATATGTAGCACTAGAACCGCACAACGACTGAATCTAATCGCCTACTCCATAATTGCTTCGCTATGTACTTGATTTGACCCTAAAGAGTGACTCAAGCACAATAGTGCTTTGAACCATAGAGTCTACGCTAACCATAAGTCTACACGTTTGCTCGATCTGGTGCTGATTTCTGCTGTCACTTGCTCGCACATCTTCTTGAGTCTAGAACCGACTCCTCGTCATCATGTGCTCCTTCCAATCATATATGCTTGTGGTACGTCATCGTGAAACCAATCACTTCACGATCTCATATCTGATTGGCTCTCGATCACTATCTTGGTCGTCTACTATTCCCTTGTAGGAATAGTCTATCCTACATCCCTTGCCTCGATTGCTTCCTCGACTATTTTTTTGAACGCCTTATTGATCGTTATCGATCACTTTTGCATCACCTTGCATCCTCATTTGGATCACGTGCTTTCCTTGTGCCCCACTTTCCCAGGTAGCTTGAAGCCTCCTCGAAGTCGTGCCAAAGCCTCATGAACCGCACTCGATACGGGGAAGAAATCCCATATTTACTGTCACCTAACCTGGGCTATTACCTTGGTTTGAGCACCACCGATCCATAGGTGGTCTACTGCCAGTAAACCGATGGTAGCTTGTCCCACGCAGTAAGCCTCATGTAGGTGCCACCCAACCCATTTGACCGTCGATTCAAACGTTATTTCCTCCATTGCTTCACTCAATGAGCTGCTTTGCTTCCCAAGCCTTCCTTTACCCCATTAGACTCTCTTCGGAGTTTATTGGTTGATGTTTTGGAAGTACTTCTTTATGTGTTCGAAAATTGGCTTTGGGAAGAAATCCACTCTTTGCATGCACAGAGTTCAACAGCCGACTATAGCGAGCCGACTTCCTTTAATCATGCCAAAACACACTCAACTGGTCATCTAGCCTTGTGTGATGCCTACACGTGCTATCACACTCATTCGTGCATATTAATATACGCTTGCACAAATATACTACAACAAAAATAATGTTTGGACTTCACCGGAGCAATTATTTGATCTGATATATTCTCACGCAGCTTAGCGCACACTATGGTCGTTATAGCTACGTCATATGCCCTCGGCGATCTTATACAAAAAGGTATTTACACACATCCATATATCTATTCAATCAAACATGCATAACCATTCTAATTACAATATGCAAATTATCTTGATTGTTATATATCTTCAAATACATCTATACGTATATTTACCTATATACATATATGTATACGTATATTTAAACAAGTAATTCATTTATTACGTTATCAAATCTTACTATTATTCACTAAACCTTTTCAATAAAAGTCTAATATGATTTTATTCTATTTAATAAAATATTACAACTATTTTATAAAATATATTATTAGCTTATTAATCATTTTTAAGCCTTTAAATACTTTATTGCCACATTAAAATTTAGTATACATCATATTACTATTTTATAAAATCTCATTTCCATTTTATAAAATCTATATATCATTTATATAATCATATAACCATTTTATAAATACTAATTAAGTTTTATTCATATAACTTATAAAGGGGCATTTCACTAGAAGGACAGACTTTGCAGTCCAATTAGTTTCTAGGACACACATCCACAGAAATTAATTTTAAGGCCAAAGTCAGCATAATAATTACTTTTAAGGACAAAGTCAGCAGTCCAATTACTTTCAAGGATATAATTTCATAGATTTTTAAGCCTTAGAAACTAATTATTTTTCATTTTGCCCACAAAAGAAATTATTTCAGTCGTGTGTCCTAGAAACTATTGCACTTGCTAAAGAGGCCCTTGTGGCTAATTTCCACATTTATAAAATACCATTTTATAAAATACCTCTTTTACTTACAAAAATCATTTCCTTACTTAATATTTTTAAGTAAACTACTCATTAATAAAGATCATTTCTTTATTTTTAGGTAATATTCACAAGTGCTAATTAAGCTTCATTAACCTAAGTGTACAGTTCAAAACTCAAAAATTAGCTTACTAACCTTTTCAAAATCATTTAAATTAGTTTCATTATTATTAACAATGGCATGTGCTTAATTATATCATATAATTAGTCCCTAATCTTTCACAACATCACATATAATCATTCAATTAACCTAAAACTAAATTATTAACTTACTAACTATTTTAAAAATAGTTATTAAGGTCTTAAACGAACAATGAGTTAATATAAGCATGTTTATAACACGAATACAAGTCTAAATCACCACATAACATTCTCTAAATCATTACATATAACCTCATAATCACATAAATACAATTATATGAAGTATAACATGTAAAAATGTTAGAGAATCATCTCACTCACCTTCTTCTTCACCGAATCAAGCTTTAATCATCAAAAACCAAAACCTTTCTCTCTTGAAATCTTGGATGAAGATCCAAACTTCGATTCAACCGAATCCCTTGATGGGTTATTCGAGGAATTAGGTGAGAGAAATTATGGTGATTTTAGTTTGAATTTAGGAATTTTAATGAAGGGATTAGAGTGGATTTAGGTTTTAGACTTTAGGAATAATTAGGAAAGTGATTAAGAGCATGAAATGAAAAGTAACGTGGAATGAAAAATGGAATGAAGTGTAAGCTAACTTATAGACCTTAGCACAAACTCAATTCCCATTCCTTTCTAAAAATCACTACTCACTCTAAAAATTCACAGACTCTAACATAGCTAAGTTTACACTCATTTTGCATACATCGGAAAAGCTCTCAGCTATGGATGTCTAGGTTCCAATTCTTCCATCTCTAAAAGTCGAGTATAAAGGGTGTTCCATTAATTAACAACCTAATATTTAAATTAATTATTTAAATATTAATTCGTTAAAAATACAGGGTGTTACAAGAACATCTATACAATGAAATATAAAACAACTGCTCCCACTTCATCTACGGAGTTTTTTATTTGCCTTCACAAAGAAAACATCTACTCCTATAAACTCAGCCTACATGAACGAGTACCCATGAGTTAATGGAAAAAAAGAATGATAAAACACGGGTCGAACATAAATCTCGGTGATATATTATCCTAAACATAACATATAGTGAGACTATACCGCTTAGCGGAATGAGTTTCCCCTCCACTATTCAACAATATCTAATTTATCATAACAACCAGATTGACCATCATACATGAATCATAATTACAAGTCATTTTTTCATACATAAGTGTGTCCTACACTTATTACCATATCATGGCCAGGTTTTGTACTAAATTCATTCAAATTGCCGCTCGAGCCTTATTTTTATTTCTTCTTAATGTCAAGGTTACGACCCTTTCAACTACCACTAAGACCTTGTGTTGTTGTTCCTTATAGTGTCATGAATAGACTTTTTGGTAGTCCTTAAGGCTTTACACTAACACATCTGTATACAATGTTTTATTTAGACATCGGATTGCCACTTGCCATTAAGGCCTTACACCCTACTATAGAATACAATGTCATATTTGGATACTTAGTTGCCACTAAGGCCTTACACAATCACTTCTAAATGATGTCATATTTAGACATTTGGTTGTCACTGAGGCCTTACACCACAATTCCGAATGCAGTGTAATATTTAGACATTGGGCTGCCACTAAAGCCTTACACCAACATTTTTGCATAATGTTATATTTAGACATTTGATTTCCACTAAAGCTTTACACCAAGTTTCCGAACGCAATGTCATATTTGCATATAGGGTAGTCACTGTTGCCTTACACCATGCTTTCAAATACTTCACATAATTATTCATTTATTATTCCTGGCATTTAGCTATGACTTAAGCTTTACAAAACTCTACGTCCTACTATCAACCATCTTAAGCCTCGGATCGTGGCATTAACTCTCCTTCGAAGGTTAATAGGTTTCGGTATTGACTTCCTAACGAAAGTCAATAGGTCTCGGCATTAACTCTCCACTGAAAGTTAATAGGTCTCTTTATTAACTTTTCACAGGAAGTCATTAGGTCTCGGCATTAATTTTCCTCTAAAATTTAATAAGTCTTGGCAAATCACCACCCTCTGGTCCATATTAGGGAAGTCTCGTTTAACATGTTCGCCTTATAAGCATTACGAAAGGTCTCATCATTTCACCTCCGTAAACACCTTTGTCGATCATCTTTTTCTTCGAAAATCTCCTTCGCCTTCTGTAATCTCCTTCACCTTTGGCAATCTCCTTTACCTTCTTATTTTCTTATTTCATTTTTACTTAGAACTTAACTTTGTCTTTTCTTGGTTCATTTAAGTTCTAGGTGTTACACCTTCTATATAACACCTACAGATCAAACCTTCGGCAACTACCCTCGCATTTTTTCACCTCATCTCCAGTATAAGTACTAAATCCTAACTACCTGTACGTGCTTGCTTCTCTCTTCCCATGTGTCATCTTCGTATTCGATCTGCCTCCATTTTTCAATCGGCTACAGTACTTTATGACACTATACATCACTAATTTTGGATCTTGTCCCTTGGTCACTTATTATATATTATATATTTATAAAATACTATTTGGATTTCTTGTTTAAGTTTTGATACTCATATTTTAAGCTTCGACAATCACATTTTAGATTCGTATATGCTTACTTCTAATTACAGAATTACTTATAAAAATTTAACAAAATCCAAGAAAATTCCTAAATATATTTAGCATGTGCATTTTTACCAAGAATTCTTCATTTTAGCTATTTTCTCGTATATTCCAATATATATGGATTCTTTACAGATCCACAGCTAATTATTTTAAATTGGAAATTTTCTAAAAATTAAAAACTGTCTCTAAAAATACATCTAAAGCATCATGTTAAATTTTCATGACATTTATAAACCATTAGAGTAGAGAATCGGAGCTAAACATATCCGTTAAAGCAATTTCAACCCAAAATGTTCATTAAAGCATTTTTTTTCCATTTTTATATGCTTAACACATATGAACTCCATCATATTAATCACGAACGTTTTCAACATGGACGAAAAAAATAAATTGGGAGTGATATTACTCACCTAAATCTATTAATTAGCTTGATCTTTGAGAGCTTTAAGTTTTCATCAGCTTTTATCTTCTTCTTCTTTGTCTCTTTAGGCTACCACCATTAATACTCTCTAGTGCTTAAATATATATTTTTGAATAATGAATGAAATAAATGAGTAAATAATTTATTTTTCATTATTCCATAATGAGTTGGGCCGTTGTACCTCTCTACCCACTTCTAATTTAATTTATTCTCTTAGGTTAAGTTAAGTTGCAACATAATAAATATACACCCTAGTACTTATCATGATAAATTATTACTCATTTTAGTCCAAATGAAAACAGGCAAATAAATGTCCCCTAAATATCTTCATTAGCATCATTTATTTTACTTCACACATTTTCTCTTATAATTTCATAATTAAATCATTTAAATCCCATAACTAAACATTTATTAAAATATGGGGCGTTACAGGCCCCGCATTATAGGAATTTCATCCATGAAATTCAAATAAGGTATAGTAGTGATTTTTAGTCTTTCTTATGCACACTCTAGCATAAGCACATAAGTTCTACAAATATCCAACAAACAAAATGTACTGGCAAAAGCACTTGGTAACCGAACCTTATAGGTTACTTTATTGATTCTCTCAAGTATCAAAAAAGGGCTAACATATCTTAGCGCTAACTTCACATCTTTTCCAGACCTCATCGTGCCTCGCATTAGAGAAACCTTAACGTACACATGATCACTTATCTCAAATTCTAACTCTTTCCAGCTCCTATCAGTGTAACTCTTCCGCCTCAATTGAGCATCTTTCATTGTTTATCGAATTAGCTCGGTCTTTTTTGAAGCTTCACTCATGAGATCTGGTCCCAATATGTGTCAGTCTCCCATCTTGAACCAACATACCGATGACTTACAAGGTCTTCCATACAGTGCCTCAAAAGGTGACATTCCAATACTGGATTGGTAACTATTATCGTATGAAAATTTCACTAAGTGTAAGGGATCTTCCCAAGATCCTCTGAAGTCCAATACACATGCTAGTAATAAATCCTCAAGTACCATGTTGACTCTCTCGATCCATCCATCTATATGTGGATGGTATGCCATATTCATACATAACTCTAAACCTAAAGCACTTTGTAGGCTTAGTAAAAACTCACTGGAAAACGATGGGTCTAGGTTACTATCTATTGTACTTAGAAGTTCAATAGTCTTCACATATGTCTCAGCTAACTCTACGCTCACACTTGTAGATTTCACTACGATGAAACGAGCACTTTTAATCAATATATCTACTATAAACCATATACTCTAATTCCCAGCTCTTGGCCTCGGCAATCCATCTATGAAATCCATAGAAACCAAGTTTTAATTCTAGATCGATACTTCCAATGGTTGTAGTAGTTCACTTGGCTTTTGATGTTCAATCTTAACTTGCTGACACGGAAACACTTTTCCATAATTCTTCGACATTCCTAAAAGAATACATGTTTCATGTTAAGATACACCTTTGAGCCCTTAGGATGAATCGTGAAATTAGACCAATGACTTTCATCTAAGATCTTTTTTGGAAAGTCTCTTATGTTTGGAACATTTAACATTTCTTTTTTCGAATACAATCTCTTTCGTCAACTCTGAAGCTTCGCAACTCTTTAGTCTCGGTTCCAAAACTTAGGCACCTGATTCTTTGGGTACAAATGGATCTTCTCGCAACTTCTTGCCAATCCTTTCTATGAGAGTTGGATTAACTTTCATGTACGACATTATACTAGAACAAGCACTCAACCAAAAGTGAACATTGCAAGAAGCTAATGTCTCCAAAACTTTCCACCCTTCAATCATGGCCTAAACACAACTCCATTGACTTTAGCTTAAGGCATCGATAACATTATTTTCTTTCCCCTAGGTATACTCTATCTCAAATTCATAAGTTGTCAAAACTCTAACCACCTTTGCTATCTCATATTCAATTCCTTTTGAGAGAATAAGTGTCTCAAAGACCTATGGTTAGTAAACAATTCAAACCTCTCTTCTAAAAGGTAATGTCTTCAAATCTTCAAGGCGAAGATAATGGTTATTATTTCTAATTCATGTGTTGAATATCAAACTTCATGGGGCCGCAACTGTCTAGATGCATGAGCTATTACTGCCCCTTTGCCTCAACGCTGCTCCTAAACTCAAACCCGAAGCATTGTATGGGCAATCATATCTTTATAACCCTTGGATATAAAAAATTAGAAGCATTCGTCAACTGAAGCTTCAACTCTCAGAATAATATCTCGCATTCCTTATTCTAAACATACTTCTTGCTCTTCTAAAGGAGTCTTGTCATCAGCACTGATATACACCGAAAACCATTGATAAATATCCAATAGTAACCTACCAATCCTAAGAACTCTGAACCTCTATAACGGTCTCAGGTCTCTTCTAACTATTTACAGCCTTAACTTTCGACGGTTCTACAGCCAAGCCTTTCTCCAAAATTACATGGCTTAGGAACTTAACTTCCTTTCACCCAAAATGACACTTAGAAATTTTTTGCCTTTAACTTATGTTGTCCCAAAGTATCCAACACAAGCCTTAGGTGGATCTCAAAGTCTCGCTCATCTTCTGAGTATACCAAAATATCATTTATAAATACCGATACATATTGGTCTAACTGATCTTGGAAAATTGGGTTCATTGAGTCTACAAAGAACTCATGTGCATTGGTCAGTCCAAAAGGCATTATGAACCACTCATATGAACCATACCTCGTTCTAAAAGAATCAAAGGAATAATTTCCTCTACAACTCTTAGTTGATGTAAATCCAAAGTCAAATCTAGTAGTAAGAATACCTTGGCTTCATTCAACTGATCAAACAAATCATCAATTCATGGTGATGGATATATGTTATTTATAGTCCTCTCATCTACTTCTAGTAGTCTATGCATAATCTCAATGAACCATTCGACTTCTTCACGAACATAGCCAAAGCCCCCCATAGTGGGTCGGCCGTTGAAGCTATTACACTCCAGCTCCACTAGTTTCTTATTCAGTTTTTTCACATCCTTTGGTAGCATTCTTTTAGAGGGTCAACTAATAAGTTCGGCTCCCGATGTCATCGCGATAAGAAAATCAACAGCTCTAAGAGGTGGTAATCCTGAAACTTGTTCAAACACATTGGGAAGGCATTTAACTATTCGTACTTCTCCAATAATACATTCGTCCTCTAAAGCTAAAGCAAATAATACATCTTTGCAACTAGGTCTTGGTTTTTCCAAAGCTATAAGCACTCCCGTGCTTTGATTAGGGTGACTCAATGCCATAGCCCTCTCAGCCCAAGTATATCCTCGCATTGTTGCATTTCAACAATTCATCTCCAAAGTAAATCCGAAGCCTATGAAGTCGTAGGGATTGCACAAAAACTTTCACCTACATGACTCAATTTCTAAGTTTGTGCACCTAAATCCAAAAGTGGTATATCCCTTATCGGATTTACTATACATATGGAAGTGGCTAAATAGATAATCTCTAACCCAAGTTTATTAAATAAGTCTTTCGTTATAAATGAATGTGTAACATCGGTGTTCAAATAGTACTCTAACTGAAATACCAAAAATCAAAGTGGTACCTTCGAAAATAACGCTTTTCCCTTTATCCTCAATGAATAATCCTTCCTTTGGCCCTTCTAAAGTAAATGCCTTCGCTCGCAAGTCTGGGCAGTCCTTTTTTCGATGCCCTATTTTTTGCATTTAAAACACTTCATCTTTCCCTTGTTGCATGGCGCTAGATGCTTAGATGCATAGTGCCTCCTCTGCTTGCTGTTGAAACAAGCAACCTCGGCAATAACAATCTTGGCAACGAACAACCCCGCTTTTTCTCTAGTTAAAATGCTAGTCAAACTTAGCAAACAATTTAATATGTGATCATAAGTAATGTAGTTAACCTAATTTTTCCAAAATGAAGACAAATTTATTCTAAGGGCATTAACTTACAGAATAAGCTGATGCACTTAGATTAACTCACATTTTGATGTTGTTAGAATTTGTTTTGAACCGATAATACATTTTTTTAATTATTGGTTTAGATCAATATTTAACTGTTGTTTTGGTCTTCAACCAAATAAAATGAATCGATATTGAGGACTATCTTCCAAACAGGGTCGATCTAACAATTATTGTCCAAGCGTAATATAGTTGATTCATGGTGACATAAATAAGTTGGTTGCCCCTTCATGGTCTTGAACTATGGTCGTTAGGCTAACACTGCATTATTTACCACTAAGCTAAGTTTGTTTGGCTAAACGAACTTCTACTTCATTTTATACGTCTATTTTGTATAATTTATTTATTTATAAAAAAATTGCCCCTAGCCTATGGGCTTCCCCAGGGTCGGCCTTACTTCCAAAGCTATATTACTTAGAAAATATTTCATTGGGAACGTTTTTCGTAGCAAACATGTACAAGATCACGATCAACCTTTTTAGGAAGCCATTTTGAGCTAATGGATTCTTTCTAGCTATCACATATTGCTCGGTCATCCTAGTATAATATTATTCAAAAATTTAAAATTATGCAGTCGTTTTTGATATTTTTTGGAATGTACAATATATTACTCATTAAAAAGTTAATAGTAATTCTACCATTGTATAACCGAAAAGTCCAACACCACTGCCCCAATGGTTAGACGTTTGACTTTGGTCTATGAGGTCATAGGTTCAAATCACATATGTTGGATTATAGTATGCTATATACTACCTAAGACTTGTAGTAGAAATATGTGCTACTATCCCGGTACCCAATTTAAAAAAAAATGACCGAAATTCCAAAATTCATCATCACAAAAAATATCTGAAATACAGCAAAGAATGCATATGCAGTGCGAAAATTATTTATTTATTTTTTAGAATGATAATAGTTTATATTGTGTATATTTTACAAAGTATATCAATTGATACTTACTCTTTTATCAATATAATAATTTGTTGCATCTATAAATATTCCGCGCTCAGTCGAGGAGCTCCAACTCAAGTGGTTAGAGGAAGGCGTTCTAGACAAAAAATTTCGAGGTCGTGGATTCGGGTCTCTGAGACATTCTACTAAGTGTTCTAATTGAACAAGCATCGCGCTTGTTATCAAAAAAAATTCCCCACTCAAAAATATCTTTTAATCGTCATGTTATTTTATTTCTTATTTTTTATAAGTGTTACCACTGAAATAGTTTTATATTGAACTAAAATTTTCTATTTATGCTTAACAAATATTTAGGCAAGTTTTATTTGTATCCACTTTTTCAATCGTTTAATCCACCTTAAAAACTAGGATTTTATGTTTTTCGTCAAAATTTAGTCGGTTCATCCACATGCTATAACCTTTTGTTCTTTCTACTCACATTTCAAAATTTTCCATTTTTTCCTTCCAAAAGAAAACACTAAATGTCTAAATCTAAATCATCTTGAATTCTCAACTGAATAGTCTAAGAATGCAATTACTCGTAGATTTTTCATATGTGTGTATATGTTTATATGTATGTATGTTCATCAAGTTTGTTCTTCACAATATACTATGTAGTTGTTGATAAATATGATCTCTTTGTTTTAGAATGTACTAAAAATGGAATGTTAAACCAACTTTTTTGCTTTATGGTTAGCACATACTCTTGTACTTTGTCTTTTGTAAATGTTTGTACCGCGGATTATACCATGGATTTATTTATTTTTACATCTACGTAAAATCATAATAAAGATTGATGTATCAGTATCCATACAAACTAAAATAAAAAACAGTGAAATTAGTATGTGATATTAATGTTATACTGTCGTATTATATGAATTGTATAACTTTTGCACAAACAGATATAACTACTATTTCTACCGCATGGAGAGCTTGAAGCCGAGGGTTTCCTACCTTCATCTGGTAATAGACATGTTATTTAATTTATATTTACACATATATTATATGTACATAATAATATATCTGTGTGTGTGTAAAAGTAAGCATTAAACTAAATTTCAATAAAATTGCATGTGTATTTTTCCCTAATCTTAATAAAGCAATGTGCAATACACAAAATGGATATCTACAGCTTACTTTAACATATTATAAGCAAGTTTTGAGTGATTAATTAAGTCGTTTTTACGAACTAGAAATGGACTTCAAAATACATCTTATGTGGTTGTATACCACATATATCAACTTTCACTTATAATTATAATCGTACTCTTAAGCTCCTAGCCTTCTCCAATATTTTTGCCCGTATGAGTTGTACGCATTTGTATGCACATCTTTAGCCATGTGACAAAATTTAATGCATCGACACAAAATTTTATATGCATATGATAGGTAAAAACTAAAAAACTTGGTTTATAATATTTTTTAAATATTTTCTACTTGATCCCGTCTTTGTTTAGAAACTAAACTGCAATTTTACGGTACTTATATAGGTATATCAGAATCTACTATTTCATTAAAACAACTAAACTATTATTTTCAAACAAATTGGAATCGACTAGAGATTGAACGCAAAACTAAATGACAAAATAAATCTACTACTTCACTCATGAGAAATATTTTGAGTAAATCAAAAGAAGCTTTCAAGGAAGATGGAAAATGATAAATGACTAATGACCAATAGAGATAATGTTTTTTGAAATCCATATTGACTGAATATTTGACTGCTCTATTTCAAAATAAGGTTTCTCCCTATAGTCTCTTCTACTAGGTTTTGCTCATGTCTTGGTGTTTTTGCATACTACCTTTGTTATTTTCATTAGTAGTTGCACACATGTACTTTGATTAGGAATGAAATGAGAAGAAAAGCAGGAAAAATCTGGATTTCAATTTTAGTTTTGTTAGCTAATCCAAAACTGGATTAACTAGAACAAAAAAATGGTGGATTAACTTAAAAGGTTAAATTGCAGACTAACTTATAAAATATGATATCCTAACAAATTGCAGACTTAACTTATAAATAAAAGTTACCGAATATTTGTTGTTTGATCATACGCGGATGCAAATAAAATACGATATCTACCCCCATCTGCAATATTCTAAAATGATTTCGAATGCATGCGACACTACCTGTATTTGCTGACTGACCTATTCATAATGTCAAGAATACAAGTATAAACTTGAAACAAGACATCCATATATGATATATCAATCAAATCAAACCCGTTAGAAAGGAAAAAATGTAAAACGATCATTTGTAAAATGTGTTCCTCCAATATTCAATTGCAGCCAAATTTGCAGTAGAAACTTACAGCATATGAGCATGACTACAGTTTTAACAATGACTAGTACAAGTGATCTGGAAGCAAACAATTTCCTTCTGTATACAGTTGGCATAAAAATAGTACAACAAAATAACAGTAACGGTACAGAAAGGTGGTAATGATTGTTGACAAAGCCATCCACAAATGAAGAAGAAGAAAAGTGTTATTTCATTGGCCTTCCTTCCTTTGTAGCCAATTGCATAATGATTTGCTAGATACCTTTATGACTCCCAAATCTTCTGGTCTCCTTGCTATTTGTTTGTAATCATCTCTATCTGCAGACAGCTCTATGGTCTGGATGGGTTTTCCATAACCGGTAGCAACATCTAACCGAAGATCATCTTTTAATACTTTGATTATTGCTAGGTGCACTTCCAGATCGTTACTTTCTGATCCTTTACCAACTCCTGACATTATGATCATATCCTGTTGTACCACCTTTCTTGCTGCGGAAAGAAGAAAATACGATAATGAGGTTTTCATGTATTCAAAACGAAATGTAAAGCATGAGTGTAACTTACATTATATGTTGTGTAAACAAATTTGTATTCTAACTTCCAATTTCATAATTTAGTTCGTCACAGAATGTTATAGCTACTAAACAATTTGATTTTATAACAAATTTGGTTTTTGCACAAATGATTTGACCATATGTAGATAATAATAAAACCTTGATAAAAGTAGTTTGCATATGCTTAGGCAGTTAAGGGCAGATCTGAATTTCACAGTGGAATTATTTTAAATTTCATGGTCAAGTTCACTGTTTCAAATTTCGTTTACCTCACCCGAGAGCTAAATCTCAATAGAACTCATTCGAAGACGTTTTCCATTTACATATTATTTTAACTTCTTATGTGGGCCCCAAAAAAATCGAACTCCAATAATTTTTTTACTACCTCTCTAATTTTATATTTTAGTTTTTAATGAGTGAGAAAAAATAGACGATCTTCCGTTTATTTTTTATATTTAATATTCAAATGAGTAGAATTCATTTAATCAAAATATCAAATCAATCATATAATCACTCTCATGTAAAAAGAAAAATTAATATTATTGTTTTTTATGAATTATTCGTGTTAATAAGTTTATATTTAGATACCAAATATCATAAATATCTTTGAAATGTCAATTTTGGACTCTTAACATACAATACACTAAGACGCCTCTGGCTAGTGGTACAAATAACAACAAATATCAAGGGTTAACAAATAGTGCAGAAAGGGTTTATCACTTGCTTTGATTATTGGGTGAAAAATAAATTATTTTTGTCGAGGACAAAATAAATAGAGGTTTAATTGAAATCGCGGTTGAGGAGTCACTTGAAGTGTAACCGCGGGTTGGTTGAGGCTTCTTAGAGTTTACTTAATTTGACCACTATTTTCGAAAGGAAAGGTATAAAACAAAAAGCCCGGCGGATAAGGATTTTTTCATTTTTTATGTGTTTTCCAACTCAAATAAATATAATGGATACAGTTTTAATCTTATAATAAAATACATGTTAGACCACACTTATATTTTAGTTTTCCAAAAAATTTCTGAAGACTTTCTCTTTCTTGGTTTCCATTTCACCCTATGTATTATTGTATCCTATATAATAAAACTAGCAAATAGCAATACACAAAATGGTTTCATTTGGCAATCAAAATTTGCTCCTGATTTGGAAGGGTTCATTGGCTGGTAGAATAATTTTTAAAAAAAAATTGATATAAACAGTTATCCTCTCTAATATGATTTCCTCCCACTCTTTTATGATCACAAAATTCACATTCCACCGTCCCCTTTCCATTCTCCACGACATTCCAAACACTTATGAACCATTCCCTTTTCTTCTTGCTTTTAAGCCCTAATTCTAAAATTCATTATCCCTAATTCTAAGAAAAAAAATCATTCATCATAAGAACATCAATTGGTTTTAATATCAAAATCAATTGATTTAGATACAATTCTTGTTCAAACACACAAACACACACGTGCGTGTGTGTTTGTGTGTGTGTTATGTGTGCGTGTGCTTCTCCTTTGAATTTTAGATTTTGATATTACTCTCAGTTTCAAGATTATAATTTTAAACTGGATCTAAATGCAAATTAAAATTTACAACTTAAGTACAACTTTTTTTCAAATTCAAATTTTAACTTCTAGTACAAATCTAAACCAGGAATATGATATTCTGGTTTGAATTTGTAACTAAACTTTGAAATTCAAATTTGAAAATGAATTTTGAAAATTAATTATTAATACCTATTTTGAATTCAAATTTCAACATATCAATATAAAATTAGTCAAAGAACCTTGCATGGTTAGCCAAATATAAGTTCATAAGTTGATCTGTAAACGGAGAGCATTCAAATATCAATTTATAAATTTGGTAGGAGGCAAATTCATCGCTAGAAAAAAAATTATAAGTGTGGGTGAAGTGAAATATATGGGGATGGTAGTAGAATTTTTAAAAGTTAAATGCTTTTTAATTTTAGAGCTCGAGTTATATGATCTTCAATTTCCACGTCATTTGATTCTTTTTATATGTTTCAATTGAAATGTCTTTGGTTCGGCGAATCACGTTTTGTTTTTGATGATACAAACATGTGAATATGGTGCTACTTTGAGGAAAGCCAACACGTCCTTACTGATCAAAACTTTGACTCTTAGAAATGACGGCTTGAAGAAATATTAATTTCAACAAAAAAGGAAAACTCTTTTCAAATGTGATATTGTCAGTTCCTCACACAGTGGAAAGTCGTGTGCATTGGCATTGGAGTACATGAAATGGAGGATTACAGTTGCTGATAAAGCTCAATTTAATCCATGAGAGAACCGCCCAACATAGTGCATTGTACGGTGAAGATAATGTCTTCCCGCTCCATGAAAGGACCACCAACAACTCTAAACCATGCATGTGTCTATAAAAGAAACTTAAATTCTATGAAGAACCAAGGGTCCGTTTGGTTTTATTTTGAGTTTTGTATTTTGCGTTTTCAACTTGCATTACAAAATATGAGAAGAACAGAGGAAAAGATTTGAAAATTCTACGCAGTTGCGATGATGGAGAGACAGCAAAAGGGATAATAAGACTGTTTTCCGTCCTTTTGTTATGTTCTGGTACACGGAAAACAAAATAAATTTGTTTTCAATTTTGTATGTTAACTTCATTTTTCTAAATTGATTGTCTTTCCAAAAATACATATGTCGTGCACATTATTTTTGATGAAAACCCAAAACTGAAAAGGGCAAACTAAACGGGGCCCAAATCTTTTGTGAGACCAAAAGAGTCAACCGACTCCATGACAAAAAAATAAACAGTAGATGCCTGCACATGCATAACTCTTCTTGCCTCGCTCATTTTTGTGTCTTCATCCCTCGAAAAGAGAAAGCTGGAAAAAAAACAGAGAATTGTCATGCAGCAAAGTGTGGAACTTTATTTTTACAAGGCCAATATATTAATTAAGGAAAGGAAGGCGCAGCATATAACCAACCTACCCTTCTGTATAACCTATTCACATTAGTGAAGTGGCTGCATGCATAAGGGAAATGCACGAGATGCATAGGGCCTACGATCACGGAAGAACGTGGGTACCACTGCCCACTTGTTAGTTTCAGGGTCAGATTCCGAGCCCTTTTTCTTACTCTCTTTGGTTCTGTCTTTAAGAAGCCTGTAGAGGGATCATTTTCAACGAATGGACGAGCTCCAAGGAGTAGACCTGTCAAAATATGACCCAACCCATTAACCCAACCCAATTACCCTACTTTTAAGTGGGTTGGGTTAACCCATTTATGAATTTTATTAAATGGGTTATGGGTTGGATTGACCCATTTTTAAAATGGTTATAAGTGGGTAACTCATTTACCCATTTATTAAAAACATTAAAATTTTAATATAAATTTGAAAAATAAGAATTTTAAACATACAATGTAGTTTTCATGAAAATTGACAGTTGTACTTAAAAAATAACAGGCCACTGCATCTTCATATTTGAACTTCACTTACTGTAGAAGCCGCTATTTTTTCTGTTCAGACTGCAATTAAAATTTCTAATTCCAAGTTATAAATTCGAAATTTCCAAAAATTTCAAAATTTAAATTTCAAATTTCAAATTTTCATATTCCAAATTTCAAATTCGATATTTCCAAAAATTTGAAAATTTAAATATCAAAATTCGAAATTTCCAAAAATTTCAAAATTAAAAATTTCAAAATCCGAAATTTCCAAAAATTTCAAAATTTAAAAATTTCGAATTTCAAAATTCGAAATTTCCAAATTTAAATTTCGAATTTCGAACTTCGAATTTCAAAATTTAAATTTTAAAATTTTCAATTTTTAAATTGAAAATTTAAAGTTTCGAATTTTAAAAATTCAAATTTTCAAAATTCGAAATTTCAAAATTCAAATTTTCAAATTTTAACAAAATTCGAATTTTGAAATTTTAAATTTTAAATTTGAAAATTGGAATTTGAATTTTTAAAGTTCAAAATTTTGAAATTTCAAATTTCAAAATTCAAAATTTTGAAATTTGAATTTTGAAAATTTGATATTTGAATTTTAAAATTTTGAATTTTGTACTCTGAAAATTTTGAATTTTGAATTTTCGAAATTTCGAAATTTGAAATTTTTAAATTTGAATTTTGAAATGTGAAATTTTGAAATTTGAAAATACATTTTTTTAGAATTTTTTCATATAAAAAATCGACTTATGTGAGTCGAAAAGCAAAAAAAAAATTCTTTTGCAATAAGTTGAAAAATGACTTTTAAAAGTCGGTAGATTTTGTTTATCCATATTGACTTTTTAATTTTTTCATTTTATAAGCAAAAAACAACTTATTTATTGTAATTCAAACGGCCCCTAAATCTTTAAATGAGTTAAATCGGTAACCCGCTTATTAAACAGGTTGGGTCATATATGGCTAGGGTCATAAGTGGGTAAAAAAGAATGGGTCATAAATGGGTTGGGTCAAACTCGACCCAACCCATTTTGACCCAACTCAACCCATTTGACAGGCCTACCAAGGAGGCCTAAGTATACTGGGGCGAACCATGCTTTCAAAGAAGTGGCGGCTTATATAACTAAACTCTGAACTGCAAGTGATTAAGCTATGTCTTCAAAGATCGGGGCCAAGCCCAGAATGTATGTGTGACAGATCGGCCATAGGAGTACTCCGGAATATACACCAGGGCAAAGTTGAGCATGTGACGATGCAGCCCGTTTTCATTTAGTGGAAGTCCCCGACAGAGGAAAGAGTTGTAGGTGATAACGCGTTCTGTTTCTTAGGGCGCAGAAATCGTTCGGGTTGTGCATGGTAGTTGGTATAGATGATGAAAGGCAGACCGCTTGATTGAACCTGGACCTATTTTCAAAATCTAATAGGCGGCAAGCTAAGCTGAACATGAAAGGGGGTGGCCGATAAGTGCATTTTTTGTTAGAAAGGGTTGGAAGCTAACATGGCTGGCTATAAGTAGAGCCAAAAAAAGATGAGACGGGCCCAGTATATTAATTGACAGAGGCCACAGCGGGACTACCAGAGGCGCCCCCGCTAGCTAAGATAGATATATATTCTCGGTATGCATATTATCTATTTAGAATCTCTTTCCAATCTGGCCAGGCCGAATCGGGTCGCTATGGATGGGAATAGCTCAGCCCACATGCATCATTTGATGAAAGCACTCTAATAGCCTCCGATCAATGGCTTGTCAACGACTACGCTAGTAGCTTCTCACCAAATGCAAATGCCCATGGGACAACACGACACATGAGTCGTTCAGGACTACACCTTCTCGAGAGCAAGATGCTGGTCGAGATGAAGCTGGCCCATCGTGAAACAAACAGCGTCTCGGTCTAAGAAAAGTTTGGATCGGGCCCTTTATAAGTATACTGTATGTCGCCTCCCGCTCACTTCGCTCGCCTTGGGCTTGCCTTTCTCCAACATTTAAATCAAGGGCGGCGCTGAAAAGGAACCAATTTAGCCTTTTCGACGAAAGGAAAGCTTAGCTTTGCAGGCGCTGCTTACTCACCCACGCAAGCACCTCAGGCAAGCAATGCTCTGAACACGAAAGTTTGCAGTTCAGTCCCCTCCCCTTTTCTCATGCGGAGTCAGGTAGCGCCTCGTAAAAAAGCAAAGCACGGACGAGCCACATGCATGGAAACTTGCACGTGTGGTTCTAGCCGGAGACCCCGGTATACTATACTAATATATGTAAAAAAACAGGGAAAACCATGAATAACGGAGGAGGTAACCTCCTAACAAGGGATTTGCCAACCCACTGGTTCAAGAAGGATACGAATCAAGGCCCTAGATAGAAAGTAGGGACCTAAGCACATCCGTCCTTTTTCATCTCCTGTGAACAGATGCACAAGAGTTCCTTTCACTGGTTTTTTACCACTTAACCGAGAACAGTCTAATCACACAATTCATAGCTCTAAGGGAGTCAAAAACCACATGCTCTGTATCACCTATACAAATCCTAAGCTATGGTAAGGGCTCTTCACGCTTCCTTTTCCATAGTCTTAATAAAATAAGGAGTAGAACCTGGTACCAATAACCAATATGCGCAAGTCTCCCCATCGGAAACATGGTATTGGCGTGCCAGGACGGAAAGGAGTGGCTTAGGAAAAGTCTTATTTGAATATGGAAGAATAGTTTGACTCCTTTTAGTCGCCTCTCAGTTTCTCATTTGGAATTTCATCATAGATAAGGCAAAGCGTTTTTAAGCATCTGGTCCACTCTTTGTTGGAAGACAAATGAGATCAGAAAGGCCATCATTAAGGCAAACAATGCAATAGCTTCGGTTAGAGCAAAACCCAAAATGGCATAACCAAATGATTGTTTTGCTAATGACGGATTTGTAGCCACGGAATGAATCAAAGAACTAAACACGTTTCCAATACCGACAGCCGCTCCCGCTGAAGCAATTGTAGCAGCTCTGGCACCGATTGATTTAGCACCTTCTAACATAAAAGCAAGCTAACGATAATTCATTCCCATTCATCCACCAAATAAAGTAAGTGCTTGTTGTAAAACTGGGCTTACTGGCCCATTCTGCTCTAAATTGAGAAACAAATTAGAAAGATCGTGTAAATGCTCCAACGTATTACCATCGGGAGCAATGGTATCCAAAATCATGTTTCTACGTTAGATGGATGGCTGCAGACCGCTTTGATTAAAAAGAAAGAGGAGCTTATCTCCTATTTCTTCTTTTACGGTGTCAGTGATAATCTCGCGAACCTCTGCTTGATAAGACATCAAACCGAAGTTGTGATGGCGGGTGACACGCCAGGTCGCCAAAGTCCAACAATCTATTGGCAATACGTTGCCATGACTCGAGCTAATTAAATAGTTTAAGACATCGTCCGAATTAGCGTGCATATTTGGGTTCTTATTTTTATCTATCTTCTTTGCAAGGGAACGGGAAGTCAAACTCAGAACAGAATTTTGCTTCGATACCGGCAAGTTTGCTTCGATACCAGCAAAAGAATCAAGGCTAGTTTCGGCATTTTAGCTTCTGTACCGGCAAACTAAGAAAAGGAATTTCTTTATTTGATTATTTCATTAGGAATTGTGCATTACCAAGCCAGAGAAAGAAGGGGTTGGTTGACCAGAAAGTCTTTCCTGCTGCTGTCGAGGCTGCCGATGCCACTTCCTTCCTCTGCGGTTTGTTCCGCCGATTCGACCCTCTTCTGTAGCACGACTTCTTCAGATTCACTTAGTTCTGATTCGACCCAAAATTGTGCATTACCAAGACGTTTCGATTTTAGTTTAAGAGCACAAGTTTGAAACATGTGTAGCATGATTCAAATTGTTCCTATGATTTACAGACTGCTACCAAAGTACCCAATTTTATTTTAAACAAAAATGATTTGAACAAACTTTTTATATCAATTTTACTAGCCCAACCTAGCCCACCAATTAAAACCCCCCTAAATGTAGAAAAAAACGAAACCCTACTTCCTTCTCTCACTTAATCGTTTTCTTACGTCATCAGGCTCATGACATTCATTCAGATTTCAAAGGGTCTCGAAATCAACGAAGAGAAAAACACAATCCGAGTTAGAAACAGATGGTCCAACCGGAGACTATTTCCAAAATTTTCACTTTTTTAAACTAATTTTTACACTATATTCTTTTTTGTGGTTTTCTTCTCTGTTAAATCCCAAAATGGGATACTGATGAAATTTCGGTCAGTCGTGCTGGAACTGAAACGCCGATATACCTATCGGAATTTTAAACCTTGATTAAATCACAAAAATTTGCAAAATGCAGAGTAGAAAAAAAATCCATAGATTTGATCTTCTTTCTTACATTTAGTTTAAATAAATGTGGAGAAAAACGAATAAAAATATTACTGTGGTTCGCATGTTGATTTTTGACTTTTTGATGATTTAGACTATTTTTAAAAATAGAGCTGAAATTTAAAAAGTTACATGAGATAGATATTTTAACCATTTTGAAACTTTTTAGGGATGTTCCCCAAACTGCCCAAAAAATAATAATAATAATAATCTGTTTGGACATGAATTCAAATTATGTGGGCAAAATATAAGATGAAGATAATAACTTGATAAATTATTGTTGAGTTTGTGGGCAAAGCCTTTGTAACGGGGTTGCCCAAGACCAGGCCCTCGCTTGGCTTGGTCTTGGGCCAGACCTATTTGCATGAAACAAGAACTTAGAACATTAAATTGTTATGCAAATTAAGTAAAAGTAGGCACTTGTACCTGTGCGATAACTCTCTCGGATTTTCCAAAGAACGGAAAGAACAACAATCCGGGATTCAATCTATATAATGAGAAAACTAGTGTTACAATAGAGTACATAGCTCATAAAAAATGAAGTACACCCACTTAAATCAAGTCTTTTAAGTTGCCACTTTTAACGGTAGAAGAGGCTTGGAGTCTAATTAACAAAGAAAAAATAGGTATAGAAAACCAGTTACCAAGACATAGAAAAGTAAAACATATATGAAGAGGGGATAATATATTTCAGGCGGAAAAAAACCACCAAAAGCCATACAGGTTCATGAGTAAGCTACTGTGATCTTTATTCTGTCTACTACAGTATATCTCTGCAGTGATGCATGGGGTAAATAATTTGTGAAGCTTATTTTGCTTAAACTTCCAATACTACCCTTGTTTAAACAAGCTGAATCAATAAAATAGTAAATCAATAAAGGTTATATGACTGCATTTTTTTGAAAAGGAAAGAAAGAACTTAGAGTGGGTGAATGGTGCTACAAAAGATGTTGCTTGCTCACCAAACAATACTAGCAAGTGTGCCAGCTCCTACCATTCTTGACTTGACTTATTAAGAAAACAACTTGTATGAAAATAAACGATCTAGAATCTACCCAAGAAAATAGAGTCCCACGTACAATAGAAGGTCATGAACCACGTACTAGTTTTATTCAACAACAAATAAATGAATAATCCAGAAAATATATGTAATAAATTGTAGAAAATGCATGTGTTAGTTGTTTTGACTAAAAAAAATATTATTTTATAATGTGAAATTCTCCGTGTTAGACTCTAATTTTTCACCTTTCTAATATGCCCATTATGAGGCTACGGTCTTTTCAGCAATATCCGCTTGCTACAGAATAATGCAAAATGGATCACAGGTAGTACATCGCATTTGTATAATGCTGACTGTAATAATGTGCTTACTATTTTGTTACCATATCAGCCTTTTTCCATGCATAGATGTCAATACTACCATACCAAACATCAGCATTAGATGATGTTTGGCATTTACTTTCTTCAAAGTATAATAAAACGTTCATAGGAAAATACACCAAAAATATCAGTTGATTAGTAGAGTAACCTACAAAAACAAATACATGCTGAGTTACTTTGAAATAATCGTGCCTCAAAACTCGAGTAAAAATACCTGTGAAAGACCCCTGATATCAATAACATGATTGTCGCCGCTATCTTTTCTTAGGTGAGCTGCAATTTTTTCAAGTAATAACCCATTAGGATTCTTTGAAAGATCGAATTTTTGCATCTTTTGGATGCCAGATAGAGTATATTCTTTAGTGCTGCGTATAACTCCTTCGCACCATTCTTCAATCAACTCTTTAAGATGACAGTCATTGGCATCATACCTGGCATAGTTTGTTGCATGAGATTTTAGCAGAACACATAATCATTAGACGAATAAATCAAGAAGTTTAAGATGTTGGCCTGTTAAACACACACATCAACCCCCCCCCCCCCCCCCAATCATCATTCCACTAACATAATTTAATCAAGCAAAGCGGATCCAGTGAGGGTTAGGGGTTAAGCGCATTTATAAACTAGTCAGATGTGAGATTTGCTCATTTACACTTTTTTCTGAATGGTTTGGAAATGGAATAAATAGGTACTATCAGTTAGTATCAAATTCATACCTCATGGTAATGATCAACAATATAGTATGTTTAGATAAATGTTATGGGGAGGTATAGAATGATGTACAAAAGAAAAGTGAATAAAACTCTCAGATCATTTTTACGAAAACGATATAGGTATTCTTTGCAGAACCACCTTATAACGATCTATTTGGATTTTAATTTGTAAATTACTGGATACAATAGTACTCGATGTTTCTTTCCATACAGAATACATCCATTATTCTGAGCATCGTGTTACTGTTTTGTTCATATGGTCATCACTTCAAATTCAGCTAACAACAATAATTTTCATTTCTTGATTAAATCAAAATATATTGGTATTTGCAGATCATTTGGGTTCACCTCACCAATATCAGAAACTTTATATAAATATATACCATGGGTCCATACAATATCTTTACCGATAAAAAAAAAACAAGATGAAGGAGAGAAACCACCCAGTTTTTTCAAATTTGCAAATAAAACTTTTCATCGTAATATTTTTACACATTCATGCATCTCATAGGCTAAATACTAACTATCTTTACTATAGATATAGAATAATGCCAAGCAGGTAAGAGTTCACTAAAGGATCTCACATACCCAGCATTGCGCATATCCTGGTACACAGTCAAACATTGTTGGATCTCATGCAATGATCCATAATTTCTTCGAGCTCTTAGAAGAGTATTATATGTGACCTGAATAATAATTGCTCTGTGTTACTTGCATGTAGCACTCAATTTGTGGTGACCATGATGTGATGTTTAAATTAGCATGAATCCTTGTATTATCCACATTAGTAAGATGAAGTTTGATTAGAATTGTTTTTTGAAATAATTAAGAAAGCGCATCAAGAATGGTAGATATTTCTAATTAGAGAATAATAATGGGTATAAAATCTGTTTGTATGACAGAAGTGAAACTAACTGATGTTTCCATATAAATAAAATTAAATATAAAAAGTGTATGCATGCCCGGGGGTTGAGGAGGGTAAGCAATAAGTCTATACGCATTGCTAAACATTTTGAAGTTTCAGACATCAATTCTTTGATGCCTATTGTATTATTCTAATCAAGGAAGCCAGTTCCACATTTTGATAAATAAAATAATTGGTCAAATATTGGATACTTTCAGTTTTTATGTTACAAACAATTTATATAGTCCCCTCTAGGCTTCTCTGTGTGAGTAACATGAAACATGGAGAAAATCAATGAGATTAATCTGGAATAATGCCATAGAAAGGGAATGTATGAAATGCAGAAATAGGTTGAGAAACTATAAAAATGGACTACAAAAGTACTAACCAAATCAGGTTTTACATTACATCGTTTCATCTCTTCAAATAGTGAGAATGCCACCTTCAGATTATTATTTCCAACACATACCTGCCAACAAATATATTGACTTATACATAATGAGGGAAAGGAAGATAATAGAGTTATCCCACATAAATAGTGAGATGCAAAAGAAAGTCGAATCTTTGCTGGATAACCACTGTCAAATCAACATGTTTGAATGTTCAATTTCTATACATTGAACAGTCAGATTATTTGTCAGCCCAAATATTTTTGTAGTCAGATAATGGTAGTCGGAGAATTGACTGCAATGGCAGAAGCTCCTTAAATGATTACTTTAATGTAGTATTAAATAAAACTAAGAGGAAATTCATGATACATGAAAGCGAAAGATATAATATCATTAAAAGGTGTAACCCAGTGCACGAGGCTCCCGCACGATAGCGGACTCTGGGAAGGTCGATAATGTAAGTAGCATTTCCTTCGCATTGCGAAGAGGTTGTTTCCAGCCTCAAACCTGGACGCTCAGGTCACCATGCGGGTGACATAACCGTTGCGCCAAGGCTCCACCTAACTATAAAATACATAAAGAAAACATTTACATATGCGCACACGCGCGCGCACACATATACATACAAACATGTGTGTTTTAAGAACAATTGCACTCATGAACCAAATGCTAAAAAATTGTCAAATTAAAAATCAATTAATAAAGCACTCATGTACATCGACAATGCAATAGGTGGACCTCGTGTGAGATATATCGGTTTTCTAGTTGAGTTGTCAAAATTAGTAACTCAATTGATTGAGCAATCGTGGCTCCACGATACTTAAAAAGTATTATTCTTCTACCTTCACTTTATTTAATTTTCGTCCTGCCCATTTCATATGAAAATTACATTCACATTTTAATATTAACAAATAAATTGACAAACAAATTGCATATTATTGGTTCATTGCAAACTGTAAATCTTTAAATTGAATTGGTAACTGATAATTTAGTTGATAATTGACAATAAGAAATGAGTGTAATTGCTCTAAAAGCAATTAGCTGCAGTACAATTCTCTGCCAAGTTAATATCATATTAAAAATGTTAAATATATAATAATATATCCTTCCTTAAGTTCAAATACAATAGCAGATATTATTTTCTTATACCATAAAGTCCTAGTACTACAACAATTTAAGTCCAACACAAATACAGGACCTAATCTGAAATATATCCTGACACAGTCTATGGATAAGATTGTACGAAATCGGCCTATTTTTTATCCACCTAAACATCAATTGGCACCTTCCACCACGTATGGTTGGTTAGCTTTTCTATCAATGTATCACCATGGGTATGTAAACAAGTAACTTGGTCATACAGATTTCAATTATCAAGAAAAAAATGATAAGTGTCAAGGACCACTGGTTCAAAGCAGCTAGTGATATGTCACTGTAGGCTGAGGTCCTAGAGATCACGTGTTCCAACCCCCGAGACATCAAAATGAGTACTATGCTTGAATAAAGTATCACTTTTATTATCAAAAATGATGATGATGATGATGATGATGATGAGTAAACACTATTTCTATCGATCAATCTCCAACCTTAATTGCTGTCGTATATGCAATTACATCAAGCTTGATTCCAAGACCTTGCATGGTTCTGAAAGCCTACAGAAAAGACAATCAAAAACATCTCTGATCAATATAAATATATAGTATTAACAAACTAGAACATTGGGAACACATTTCGATTGATGTGAGTGACATCAAATCCATAATTCAATCAGCCACATGTGGTGGCCTGCATATAGAAAACAAATGATGTTGGCAAAATGGTAGCGCTGGAAGAAAAAAAAAAACCAAACAAACAAACTTTAAGTGCAAATAATTGGTTAAGAACAGTTGACTGAAAAGTTATTAACATATGAAAAGCATGCAGTTAATTTATTTCTTCAAAGCTAATTTAAAATGACCACAGAGTAACTAATATTCGAATGGCCTGGGATTCTTCTATGAAACAGCAGACTGCTCTTGTTAAATTTTTCCCTCAATTACAATGCTTTAAACGAGGATTTCACATATACAGAAAACTAATTCATTATGAGATCAATAAATTACTTCCTGGAGGGCATTTGGCAAAGTTTCAATTTTCTTCTAAGTTAGATACCGCTGATCTTCTAGGATTCCCCTTTTTTTTTGTAACAAGACAAAGGGGTTTCTTTTTGTTTACTTTTAAGAGGTTGAGAGGAATCCGAACTTCTCAAAGAAACAGCCTATGAACGAAAGGAATCTTTAATAAGAACTCCTTGTTTATTAACGTAATTCAAATATTTAGAGGAAATATTTTAGAGATATATCTTTCTTCAGTCTGCAAAAAATTCAAGTACCATAAGAGTTGTGGTAATAAAAACTATTATAAGGAACAAAAAGTCTAGATAATGTTAGTTGAAGATGCAAACGTATGCTGGCACACTTGTGTTGAACAAACACAATTCCATGATTAAGTCATGAAGATGCTCAATGAACAATAAGACCAGCCAATGAGTGAAAAAACAGAATGCAATCGTTAATAATCCATATGCATGCAATGCAGTAAGAATCCATTTAAACTGGTGAGCAGCTATTGGGACACAGAATAAAACCCAAAATCTAACACAGGTATTGACCATTGGATCTTTTTGTCATTACATTGGAGGTGGAAATCAAGGGAAAATTTAATGGTTGAGATCCCTTTTGTCACATTTTGTATCACTAATTTGTGTCCAAATAGAATTTCCCTTTAAACTGAGATGATAAAATTATTTTCACCATTCCCAAAAAGAAACGTCTGCGCATGCAAGTGATGCAACGTCCCCGAAATATATAAACAAAAGCAATCCACAAATTTGTAGAAAGTGGACCGCAATATCTGTGGTTCATCAAACTAACCTCTATAGCACCCTTTGTGTTTTGAGAAGTACCATAAAGTCCAACCAGAACAGACCAACTAATTCCATTAGGAGAAAGGCCAAACGTTTTCATTTCATCCATCAGATATTTTGGACGATAGAGATCAGTACCACAAGCCTTCATTAAAATGTTAAATGTAGCAACCGTTGGTGTAAAAGGGACCACCTCACTTCTCCCTGAAGGTATGAAACAAATATCAATATTAACCTCAATTTGTAGTCGAAATTTCACCAATATTTAACCAATAAAACTTCTAAGCTAAAAATTCAACATTCGTAAGATTAAAAAGCGGAGAATGCCATTAGGTAAGGTTGCATATCTTTATACGATGTAGCACAAAAATTGCATTTTCCACTATCAATACTTACCTTTGGTCATATCGAAAATCTTAATACCAGCTGATTTCCATGTATGATACAACCGGAACGCTCTGTCAAATTGACATGATTTCACGCAAGCATCCAAAAGAATGTTGCAACACTGTGTGTTAGGCTTACAACCAGACACAAGCATTTCATCAAAGATCTGAACAGCATGATCGAGTAAACCCGTCTTGGCACAAGCACTTATCAAAGATGACCATGTAACTGTATTAGGGACCACACCAGCTGAAAGCATATCATCTTTTATACTTAAAGCCATTGTCCACATTTTTGCATCTGCAAACACCTAATTAATTTCCCCAAAAAAGGAGAATCGGATAAACTTAAGCGGTCAAAAAAAGCAAGCAAGCAATGGAATTGATTTCAGTAATTGTGCTAGAAGACTGATTTTTAGCACTAAAATATACCTTTATCATTGTACTATATGTGAATACATCCAATCGGAGGTCTCCATTTGCTTCCAATTGCTTTGTTTCGTTGTATATATCTCGTGCCAAATCAACCCTTCTGGCAATAGAACATGCCTTTAAGAGTATGTTGTAAGACGTCAAATCCATGGAGACACCAAGATTCTGAAGAAAAAAAGAGGAGATGGTGAGCACTCATGTTGAATTGAAAACTAGTGGTCAGTTATAAGCAAAAGGATGATAGCAGCAGTACACGAAATAAAAACGAAAAACATGGACTCTTAAAAGAACAATAAGAAGGGAGGCGGAAAAAAACTTAGTTCAAAGATACAGTTTCAACGTTCATGTAATTGAAAGCCTATGATGAACGGAAGGTTGTTCTTTTTTTTGGTCCTTTTTTTCAGTTTCCCTATGAGTTTGCCTCATATATACTACGGTAAAAGGATCTCTTAGTCAAACTAGAAATTTAGAAGAATGATGGATGGATATCAATAACTTACAAAAGAATATATGTTTGGTCAATATTATTTAGCATACTACCTACCTATAAACAGCAACATTAGAAGGAAGTTGATAGCATTACTTGCGCATGCTTGTAAACTTGGAAGGTGTAGCTCAAGTCATGAGTATTCACATTCATGAGGCTGTTGAATACGTATATGTTTGGAATGATATTCTGAGCGAGCAACTCCTGCATTAAAAGAAAAGCAATTTTAAAATGTTATGTTTTAAACATAAATACATGTGAAACAAATCCAGAAATTTCAAATTTTTTGTACTGGTCTTCTGTAAGATAAAACTTTTACAATATAGCTAAAAGCCCAAGCCCTATTTATGTTTTTCTGTTGGTTTTCTGTAAGATAAAAGCATGTAGCGGTATAAGATGAGCTGGTGTCTTACTAAGTTTAAATATTGGTCTTCTGTAATTAGCTTGTTGCAAAAATAAATTGAATGAGATAAGTTCATATCATACTTCCCGGATCTTAGCTGTATACTCGCTCGTATTATCACCAAGATTTGAAATATGAACTAAGAATAATTTAAATCTCCATACTGTTACAGCTTCCAATCTCATCTTTTGATCAAAGCTCCAAAGTATTCCAGTCGTCATATATTAGCAATATTGCTTTCAACTATTCAAGATAATGATATTTCTGTCTTAACACCTATGGAAAATATGGTACTAAAACATAAATGTCACTAACACCCTTATAAACTGTCCTTAAAATAAAACAAATCAAAAACAATAAACAGCAGGAATTCAAGAACGCCATGAAATCAGATATGCTCAGTTGTATGCATACTGACATAAATTTACCCACTAATACCAGACATGCTCAGTTGAATAGCTGTATGCATACTGACATAAATGTACCCAGTAACAACGGACAAACTCAGTTGACCCAGTAAAATTTGGTATGGAGATTATGTACAAGAAACATTTAAATATTCACCTCAAATATGCTCCTGGATTTTAAAAAATCACCACAAAGACCACATACGTCAATTATACATCGGCATGCAAACATACTAAAGCCACCAGACTTCACCTTACATGCTTCATATGTTCTCATTGCAGAACTCATGTCTCGTTTCTTTCCAAATTCTTCTATGACATTGCAGAATAGAAGCTGAGAATGAGGAAAAATATCTGCATACCTGAAATTAACAAAGCATATTGTTAAATACCCTTCTGCATGCTACCAATAAAAACTAAAAGGAATCATACCCGAGGCCCCAGCTATTTGACAATATATCCAATTATTTACATACTATGCATCGTCAATGTTAAACACGTCGTTTGATAGAATTTGATGTGTATCATTGAGTTTGTGTTTTAAAAATCTCCTCTTCTTTTTCTTTTTTGGAAATTGGGTGCTCATTTAGTAGTACATAGTTGTACAACAAGTCCTAGGTATTGTATATAGCATACTACAAGCCAACATATGTCCAACGCTTCAAATCATGCACTACGCAGGAGTCTAACCTATGGCGTCATGGACCAAAGCTAGAGCATCTAACCACCGGGACAATGGTGTCGGACCGTATTTTTGATAATCATGTTACAGAATGTTCTTGTTTTCGTGTAAGAAAACTGTTGATCCAGACAGCTTTATTTACATGAATTATGATACTCGGCCAATTATATATAGATCCTCATAGGTGAATCAAGAAATAAGAAGGGTCAAGAAGATAATAAGAAAATGAAGGGCCAAAAGAGAATGTCGGTGTACGACCTTACCTTACAGCTAAATCAGGATCTGCTCTTTCAACAAACAATTTCAGCACATCGACAGGGTCTACAATATTCTTCAACGAGAACCCATAGCCTGGATTTAATAATTAAACTGAAAAAATGTTATACACAAAAATATTAAATATAAATGTAGATAAACACTTTAACTGACGGTAGATTTGATGATAGAATACCAAAGCTTAATGAAAAACAATGTTAGCCCACAACAGAATTCCAAAGCAACAATTCAACTTGACACTTGAGGTTTTTTGGGTTAGTCCGTGAGATGATGGTTTTAATGACAACAACCTTAGAATAGATTATAAAATATAAATACTAACATTATAAGTTTAGATATATATATGTATGTATATGCAGGATTTAACCATGCAGGTATTAAGAATGAAGACTGTACAATATACAGATTCAAAATATCAAGATAAAATATCAAGATAGAAGACTCATGAGTATCGAGACTATCAAGAGTTCAAGATTTCAAGGATAAGTATTTTTTGTTATTATTATAAGAAATTTTTGTTAAAACTCATAGAAAAGCACTGACATCTTAAAAACCAATTTATTCGTGAAATGGAATCTACTTCGAGCTCGTTAAAGAGATGCAACCCTAAGTAGGATGGAACCTACGAAAATCTAGTGGGACATTGTTTTGTATCCACTAATTTTAATTCAAAAGATTTTTCAAAATTACCTTGTTTTCAAAATGATTTCAAAACTTTTCTTTTAAAAGATTCGAAACCCTTGATCCTGATTTTAAATAATTTTAGGTTCAAAAACATCTTTATTTTCAAAGTCAAATTACTCATGATTCTAAAGTATCTTTTTTAATAATATATTTAACTTTAAATATTTATACTTAGATTTAAATATAAAATTATGGTTAAATTCTATATATATTATTCTTTATATTTACTTATGAATTTCAACTATAGTCAAGTATATTTATAAAGTTTAAAATAGTTTTTATATAAGATAAAGGTTATTTTCAAAGAAATTCAAAACATCATAAAAAGCTTTGGGATGTCGACATGCCTATGGGTACCATGTCGACATGATGACAGTTTTATTCAAAAGTTCAAATTTCAAAAGAAGTGTCAATTCGCCATAACTCTTCATGAATGGACATGGCTGTTGTTCTTATATAAATAAGGGTCAGTTTCAACGAATTTTTAATCACTTTTTTCTGGTTTTCACTCCTCTTCTTCTTCCTCTTTTCTTAATACATATTCTTGTCATTACTCTGCCGAAATCAACATTGAATCATACTCGATTACTTCTAGTTTGATTCTCTATCACTATCTCTACAAGATTCTCAGTGCTATTCAGAGTTATAGACTTCTTTGTAATCTACTAAGCGAGAAAAGGTGTGATTGTAGCCTTGGAAATCAATCAAAAGGGAAAAGGTGTGATTGTAGCCTTGGTAAATCAATTGGGTAAACTTGTGCCCCAGAAATCAAGTATCTCTACCCAGATGATCGAAATTCTGGAGGGTGTACCTCGTAGCCTTGAAACCGATGGTGTAATTGTACAATTGCTTTTGAAAGGAAATCCGTACTTGTGTTGCGAGACTGAATGTAGGGTAACTCCGAACCAGTATAAAATATGGTGTGTTCTTTCCTTTACTGTTTTTATTTTATTTCTGCATCTGTGATTATTTCTGTGATCATATCTGTGTCTGTATCTTGCATACTTTTGTGTCTAAATTAACATAAATCGAAAAAGATTTAGTAATTCTTGATTAACACTATTCACCCCCTCTAGTGTTAATCTTAGTCTTAAGATCCGTAATCCGCATTTCTCACAATTGGTATCAGAGCGAGGTTTTCAAAAGTTTCATAATCTGATTTTTGAAAAGTTTTCAAAATGGCTACCAACACTGATACTGTTATTAACACTGGTATCTCTGTCACCAATTCATTTGTAGAGGAACAGTCTACTGTCAGACCACCGCTTTTTAATGACAGTAACTATGCATATTGAGCATGTAGGATGAAAATATATTTACAATCTATAGGATTAGACACTTGGAATATCACACAAACTGAATATTCTGAACCCACAATTGATTTTGCACAGTGGACTGTTAAGCAAAAGACTGTTGCACAAAATAATTCTAAGGCAATGAATATTCTGTTTTGTTCACTAGATAGAAATGAATTCAATAGAGTGTCAGTTTGTAAGTCTGCATATGAAATCTGAAAAACTTTGCAAGTTACTCAAGAAGGAACAAGCAAAGTTAAACAGACCAAAATTTTCATGCTCACAAATCGGTTTCAATTATTTAAAATGAATGCTAATGAGTCTATTTCAGATATGTATAGTAGATTTCAGGATATTGTGCATTCTCTAATATCTTTGGGAAAAGAATTTTCTGAAGAAGATCAAGTCAGAAAAATTTTAAATTCTCTTAACTCCAAAATGGGATCAAAAGGCACTTGCGATCGAAGAGGCAAATGACATCAGTATTTTGAAGATAGAAGAATTAATTGAAAATCTAATGTCGTATGAAGTTCAAATGATCGGGAGAAGAGAAAATAAAGCATCTGAAAAGAAATCAATGGCATTCAATGCATTGACCGATGGATCAGACTCAAACAGCGATAATGATGAAGAGATAGCCTTTATGACCATAAATTTTAGGAGATTCCTGAAATACAGAAATATGAATAATCTCAAAAGAAACAACTATAAGAATTCTGAAAATCAGAATATAGTGCCAAATAATGACAAGTGTTACAACTGTGATAAACCATGCCACTTCAAAAGAGATTGTCCATATCCAGAAAGGCAAAATCCTCCTATGAACAATAAACCAGAAAAGAAACGGAAACGTGCATTTACTGCTACTCTAGATGACTCAGATTTGTCCTCAAGTGACAATGATCAAAAGACGGATAATTCGAATTTGTGTTTCACAGCTGTTCACGAGTTCGACGAATTCAGAGAAACGGACTTAGAAAAAGGTACACGTTTACAATACAATTTGTTGAAATTGCTTGCTTAAGATTAGTTGCTTGATTGTTTGATTGATTTTTGAATTGGTGTGTTGTTTGAATTTTAAAATTTATTTTTCTATTTTTTATTATTTTTATTATTATTTTTATTATTTTCTGAAATATATTATAAGTATAATAATATTTCAGAAATATATAATAGACATTAATAATAATGATAATATATATATATATTAGAGATCTTAGAAAAACTCAATTCATGAAAATTCAAAAGCACATGTCGACATGGTCCCTACCATGATGTCGATATGGCCACCTGAATTTGAATTTCAAAATTTGAATTCAAATGTTTGAATTTTCCTCCACCTTTTCACTTCATTCAATTCTCTGAAAAGATACATTTTGACCAGAGAATATGTCCTTTAAGAATCTATTTATTCCCTATCTTTTATCATATCTTTTCACTTTCATTTTCAAATTCAAACTCTCTCTCCATAACTTCAAGCTCTCTACTCTCTACTCTAATGGCTTCTTCAAGCAACCCCTCAACCATGAGAATTTCCAGAAAAATCAAAGAGCAATTATTCAATGATCCGGAGGCAATCAAAACATACATCAATTATGCTAACTATGCCAAAGTCCATCCCGAAAAATTTGCTATTTTTCAAGATTTTTCTTCTTATGAAATTGATTCTCTTTTGGCAAACAATGGTGTTCTTAGTCTTATTTATGCTTCTCAAAATGATTTTGTTTGTTATCCTAATCTTGTCAAAATTTTCTATGCGAATTTAAATCGCGGATTTTATGTTGGAAATGAAGATGAAATTTGGAGTAGTGTCAAAGGCATTCAAATTGTTTTGAATTGTGATCTTTTGGGTACCATTCTCAATTGTAAGAATTCGAGAATGGATCTTTCTAACTTTAAAATCGATGAACATGATTGTGAGACATTTCATCACATTTTCGAAAGAGATGATGATTTTGATTTTAAAAATAGAAATTTTAGACCTAAAGCAAGAATTGTTAATCTTCTTTTGCAACATCCTTTGACCCCAAGATCGGGAAATTTTAACAATCCTACTTCAAAAGTTTGCAAAGCTCTTTTTGCTATTTTCGGAATCTATGACATAGATTGGGCACAAGTTATTTTGGATGAACTTCGTCCTAAAAATCTTGAAATGGGTGAGAATACTTTATATCATGGAATTTATCTCACTCGGATTTTTAACTATTTTGAAGTGGATTTCAAAGACGAAGAATTTGTTTCTAGAAAAGTATTCAATCATTCCAACATTTCGCTTATGAAAATTCCATTTATTTTTCAACCTTATGAGACACTTACCGAAGAAGAAGAGCGTTTGGCTCATGAGGAAATGGAAGAAGAGGAAGTTGAAGAAGAAGAAGGGGATGAAATGAAAATTGAAGAAGAAGAAGAAGGTGAAACTTCTTTAGAAAGCATTGAATATCCTTCTAATCCATCCAACAAAACCCTTCTCAAAAACCAAAAGATAATTGTGGAGAATCAACGGATTCTAAAACAATCCGTTAGTAAAAAGTTGGATAACATTTCTTCGAAGATGAACAAGTTCTTTTCCAAAGTCAGCAAGAAACTTGGACTATCTTCATCATCTTCATCCTCTAACTAGTTTTATCTTTTCGTATCTTGTTGTATTGTTTTAGTTTGCTTAATTTCGAATGTTCATGTAGTTTGTTGTGCGCTTAATCATTGTATTATCGTAGTATGCAATGAAATGAAATTTCTTTTCTGTTATCTACCTTATCTTATCTCTAGAATAAATGTTAGTATATTATATATATACACAATTATTCATAACATTTCACTAACCCATGTCGACACCCCTATGTGACCATGTCGACATGTACTGGTCAGAAATGGCAATTGATTTTGAATTTGAATAACTACCACATGTCTATTCAATTCAAACGAATTTCTACACCTATATATATATATATATACACATGTTTCTTCCAGAATTCTTCACTGAAATTTATTTCTTATCATCTAGATCCTCCATTTCTTTCACAAATTCAACTATGGCTAATCATATTCACAATTTATCCGAAAATCTTGAAGAAACTCTTAATTTGTTCAAGAATATTCTCTCATTTATTCTACGAAACCAAAGTCATTTAGAATTAAGTCAAATGCAGATGATAAAGGAACAAGAAAAACACTTCGATGCGATACGATGGATGATCTCCTCTCTGCACAAGAATGATAACGAAGAACATCCTCCTGTCTCTCTCACCAATGACAATGATAATTGGGATGCTATTAGGACAGTCCCAATCTTTGGAGAAGAAAGATGGATGGAAGTTCCACGTAACGTTTGATTTTTTATTTACTTTGTTTGATTTGTTTGAATGGATTTGGTTTGAATTGATACTTTATGTGGATTGATTTCTTATTGATTTGAAGATTGGTGTGTAAAACATATATATACATTGAATTAGTTATCATGCTTAGAAGTATAATTATTTCATATTCTATATATTCTGTTGTATAGTTTATCAATGCAGGTACTGAAGTCCAAGAATGAGAGAGAGTAAATTTTTGTTGATGACAAAGGGGGAGAAATATAAAATAGGATAGTTAGGTATATAGATTAAGGGGGAGTTATTAGGATAGAAATAATATTTTATAAACAAAGGTTGTCATCATCAAAAAGGAGAGATTGTTAGTCCATGAGATGATGGTTTTGATGACAACAACCTTAGAATAGATTATAAAATATAAATACTAACATTATAAGTTTAGATATATATGTATATGCAGGATTTAACCATGTAGGTACTAAGAATGAAGATTGTACAGTATAGAGATTCAAGATATGAAGATAAAATATCAAGATAGAAGACTCACGAGTATCGAGACTATCAAGAGTTCAAGATTTCAAGGATAAGTATTTTTTTATTATTGTTAGGAATTTTTGTTAAAACTCGTAGAAAAGCACTGGCATCTTAAAAACCAATTTATTCGTGGAATGGAATCCACTTCGAGCCCGTTAAAAGGACGGAACCTACGAAAATCTAGTGGGACATTGTTTTGTATCCACTAATTTTAATTCAAAAGATTTTTCAAAATTATCTTGTTTTCAAAATGATTTCAAAACTTTCCTTTTAAAAGATTCAAAACCCTTGATCCTGATTTTAAATAATTTTAGGTTCAAAAACATCTTTATTTTTAAAGTCAAATTACTCATGATTCTAAAGTATCTTTTTTAATAATATATTTAACTTTTAAATATTTATACTTAGATTTAAATATAAAATTATGGTTAAATTCTATATATATTATTCTTTATATTTACTTATGAATTTCAACTATAGTCAAGTATATTTATAAAGTTTAAATTAGTTTTTATGTAAGATAAAGGTTATTTTCAAAGAAATTCAAAACATCATAAAAAGCTTTGGGATGTCGACATGCCTATGGGTACCATGTCGACATGGTGACAGTTTTATTCAAAAACTCAAATTTCAAAAGAAGTGTCTATTCGTCATAACTCTTGATGAATGAACATGGCTGTTGTTCTTCTATAAATAGGGGTCAGTTTCAACGAATTTTTAATCATTTTTTTTCTGGTTTTCACTCTTCTTCTTCCTCTTTTCTTAATACATATTCTTATCATTACTCTGCCGAAATCAACATTGAATCATACTCGATTACTTCTAGTTTGATTCTCTATCACTATCTCTACAAGATTCTCAGTGCTATTCAGAGTTGTAGACTTCTTTGTAATCTATTAAGCGAGAAAATGTGTGATTGTAGCCTTGAAAATCAATCAAAAGGGAAAAGATGTGATTGTAGCCTTGATAAATCAATTGGGTAAACTTGTGGCCCGGAAATCAAGTATCTCTACCCAGAGAATCGAAATTCTGGAGGGTGTATCTCGTAGCCTTGAAACCGAGGGTGTAATTGTACAATTGCTTTTGAAAGGAAATCTGTACTTGTGTTGCGGGACTGCATGTAGGGTAACTCCGAACCAGTATAAAATCCGGTGTGTTCTTTCCTTTACTGCTTTTATTTTATTTCTGCATCTATGATTGTTTCTGTGATCATATATGTGTCTGTATATTGCATACTCTTGTGTCTAGATTAACATAAATCGAAAAAGATTTAATAATTCTTGATTAACACTATTCACCCCCCTCTAGTGTTAATCTTAGCATTAAGATCCGTAATCCGCATTTCTCACATTTTGTACGGTGCTTTTATCATGTGATGTTAAAAATCACGAGTAAAATAATGTAATAGAGATGTACTAGAAAAACATGTTTTGTGGTACTAATATTGAAATAAAATCTGATTATAATATCACAAATCTGATTATAATATGAAATAATATTAGGGTAATTTTATTAATACCCCAATTAATGCCTTACACGCCCCACCTTTACCAAAAATAATTTCACATTACATCTTTTATCTTTCCCACCCCATTGTTTTCCACTTGTGTCCCTCCTTTCTTTTAACATTCTCCAATATTTTATTTTATTTCTTCAATATTCATTCTAGCAAAAGCTTTGAATCATATGTTTTTTCAATCACTTGTCAACAAATAAAAAGAAACACCAGATCTAATCTACATTTAGGTAAATCACCTAATCAAATCTAGGTTTAGTAAAATGAAATATATGACTAGGTTCTGCATAAAAACCATATTTAATGCACACAGCCTCATGTTTTTCTAACAAAATTGTGAACTTTTGTAGCAAGATGAATCGTGTCTTCATATTTTTAAGAAAGTTTTATACTATTAAAAGGTATAGGAACAATTAAATAGAGAACAACAATTTGTTTTTGTGCAGTTAGAATTAAAATTAACACTACCATGTGTTTATGTAATTTTGGCTTAAAATCTATGTTTTGGATGTGTTTTTCATTGTCTCTTAATGTAAACGTTATTTCATAAAGTTTATTTTACATGTGATATTGGAAGAAGCTTTGTTGTTTCATGGCTTTCCATTGTATTATTCTCTGGAAATAGAAATGAAGGAGATAAAATAGAGGTTGGGCTTATATACGTTTAATATGGGTAAAATGGTGAATGCTTTTTTCAAACTTTAGAGGGTGTGAAAGGCAATAGTCGGGGTATTAATAGAATTACTCATGATATTATGACGTGGATTATCAAAACTTTTGATACAGCCCCTTTTGAAATCCACCATTTTTTTTTTGAATTACCAAGGGAACCAAGCTTCGTTTGTAAAGTGTCTGTCAAACATATACTCCAGCTACTTGTTAAAGTAGGTCAATCCCGGATTCGAACTATGACATTTGGTCTCGCGGTCCGAACCATCAACCAACTGTACAACCATGTTGGCAAGTTTGTTTTGTTCTGTAGTACACTTGGTGGATTTAGGTACAGTTATCTATATCAAATTATTATAATTCATGATTCATTAAACCATTCATGATTTATTAATTTCCCTTTCTATTCCTCAACAAATCCAAGTGCGGGTAAGGCTGCGTTTGTTTTTAATAAAAAGTTCTGAATCCAAGTTCTGATTTATAAATCAGAACTTTTTATGTTGTTTGTTTTCTGTCAGTGTTCAGGATAAAGCCATATGTTCAGATAACATAATTCAGAACTTTTTGGTGCTTATTTTTTGTTCCGAATGCCGAATATTGTTTTTTTTCTGAATACCGAAGGCAAACAAATAAGTGATTATTCAGCTATAGCATTCAGACTTCAGAGTTCAAATTCAACATTTTAAACAAACGTAGCCTTAAGTCACTGGTATTATAATAGAAATTCAAACCAGATTTCTTTTACCTGCCAAAGTCTCCATCAACTCCACAAACTCAACCAATCGGCCACTAACCAAGAACCTCCTCCCAAGTTTCTCCCCCAAAACTCTAATCCCATCTTCATCCACCAAACTGGCTGCACAAATCCCCAGCTCATCTCCTTTCTTTAAGAACTCAAGAACCTCCTCCAGCTTCCCCATCATCAAAACCTCCTTCACCCCACGTGCAACCATTCGCGTATCTACTCTTGCTATAAACTGAGGGTTTTCAGATTTGACGGCATCGGACGTAAGAACAGATTCTGCGATCATGAGGAAGTCAGTGAGTTTTCCGTTGGCTGCAAGTTTAGAAGCCAGGCTGGCGTAGTATTTGAGAAGGCGGCGAGTGGAGATTGGGTTAAAGTTGGGGTTAGCATGGGGATTAGCGGTGAAGGTTAGATCTCGGCGTACGTTAGAGAGGAGAGGTTTGGAATTGGGAATTTTAGGACTAGGGTTCGGAGGGAACGAGGAGGAGGATATCATAAAGGAACAGTCCGCCATTGTTGTATTATCATATAATGCTTTGAGTTCAAACATGCACCATTGATTTGAATTGAGTTATCTGTAACTTGTGTATCAGAGCGTTAGTGGAGGGAATTTTCGTGAGGAGGGAAACGGGCAAAAGGAGATCATGTATCAAAAGCATTGCTAACTCTATGAGCAGCACACGGGGTAAGCACAAAGTCTCACACAATACATGCTAAATATTCGCCCTTGTTGAATTGAATTCTCGCCGACCTGTCAATGGATATTCAAAAAATCAAAAATTCATTCGAATCTGTATCCAAAACTATGGATATTATTCGATATCCAAAAAGTGAATGTGGATATCCGATATTCGAAAAAGATTTCGGATGTGAATGCGGGTATAAGTGTATCTGTATCCCAAAAACATCCATTCGATTCGAAATTAATTTTACAATTATTATTATTTTTACTGTTTAAAGAGAACTATGAATTGAAATCAAAATTTATTAGTCACTTTAACACAACCGTTGGATTCCATATCCAAGGCCAAGGTATCTTCACGCACAATGAAACCCTAATCACATTGTCTTCTCACGTATTTATTGCTTCATTTACAATTTCACAGCCACACTGTCTAAAAATCCCTAAATCTCTAATTGAATCGCACACGCCTCGTCTCACTTCGGCGCTCCGCCTCAACCTCCTCGCGTAGCCAGGCACACAAGCTTCTTACCATCGGTCCGCATCTTGGCTCTGGCGTCTCAAATCGTGCACCCAAATCGCACACCCCAAATCGCACTCTTTGGTATTCTAAAATTACAAATAATTTTTGATTGTTTTCCTTTTCATCGCATTGATTATATAATAATACCAGATTAGAGTTTCTGTCATAGTCGTATCCATCATTACATGCTTTTTTGTTGCTGTATTTACTGGGTAGAATACTTAATTTTCATTTTTGAAACAAATTAAACTTTGATCTGCTAATTTATGATAAACATAATAAGTATAGTAAACTAATAATTAATTCAACCCATTATGAGGTAGTGATTGTTTTTTTTGTAGCAAGAATTATGTAATAAAAATCAGTTTAGAGGATTTGTACATGTTTTTATGGATTAAACAGTTAGAATCTAGAACTCTTCTTCTGTATACAGTGTTTCCCAGTCAACGACATTTTGTTGCTCTTTTCGCTCTTTTCTAATTACTTATCTTAATTTTTTGCTTTCATAATTTATCCAGATTATAATAAGAATATGATAGCATATAAACAAACTTCAGTTTGCCTATTGATATGATGACTAAATGACATCAATATCAAAATTATAGAGGAAGAAAAAAGAAAATTTTAAAATGTATTTGATACTTAATGTTTGAAGAGTGAAGGCCTAAAGCCAGATAGTTTATTATATAAAATAACTGTATGTTTGAAATAAGAGATTTAGTATGTGTCAGGGTTGTGTATGGGTTGTTATAATATTTTCGTCATTTCATTGGTCTTAAAACTTCATTGTGTTCATAAGCAAAGAAAGATATAAAGTAGAAACTTAATTGAACAATGGAGAAGAAAGGTATAATTAAATGACAAAATTTGATAAGTTTATTCGTTAATATTTATTATGTTATGGTTCTAATACTAATAATTTTTGCAATATCAACGTACTTAAAAAATGTTGAATGCTTATGATAGGGATATTTATATGCGTGTAGATGCTAGTTAGTTGCATAATTATGTTGTAATTATTCGGGAAATATTTGACTGAAAGGTAAAAAGCATCGATGGTGATGTAATCTAAGCAGCTAATCAATAGTTAGCATCCAAGCATTATAAGCTCTTCTGTCCATTCCCACCAGTTAGGTAATTTTATCTCTTTGATCTTTGATCCTTTTATGACCAAATGCAGTTTTTCATTATTTTTCTCCTTTTGATTTTCTTGAGTACTATAGAGCCCGACTATGTCAGTGTGTGCTATACTTATTACGTGGGGTAAGGATTGAAATTGCATGGGTTGAATTAGCATATCAAAGTTAACCATAATAAGTATAGTAAACTAATAATAAGTATAGTAAACTTTGATCGCCATACTTAATATTTCCACTTTCCAGTAGATATTTTCATGTGAATGCTTTTAAATTTGAACACTGTAGCTAAATTAATATACAGTTAACTGATAGCTTGTTCTATGAATATTTATAGACTTTTAAAAATGGAAAACACCTCGTCAAGTTGTAGCAGTAAATCTGTTGATTGTGTCGCATCAAATGCTTGTGTCAAAGATAACATAGTTGTGCTAGAAACCACGGACTCTAGTGCGCCATCAACTCAAAATATTCCAATTAATGAAGAAATATCTGCACCTTTGAATATAAAACCCTTGAAATCTGAGGTATGAAAAGATTTTGTAGAGAAGTGTTAGGGGGTAGTAATAGTGTTTAGGCAACTTGTAAACATTATTTAAGGATATTCAATGGAGCCACTTCACTAGGAACAACACATTTGAAAAATCATATAAAATTTTGTCCCAAAAATACTACCAATAAAAGATTATCCGGACAACAACTTTTGACTACTAAAAAGTCTCCCAATAAACCATTCAAATTAGCCAGTTGGAAGTTTGATCAAAATAGGGCTCGAATGTGTTTTGCTCGTATGATTGCCAAACATGATTATCCATTTAATATGACTGAACTTGTTTACTTCCAAGAATTTGTTAAGAGTATTAATCCAACCGTTAAGCTCTATTCTACAAATATAGTTCGTTGTGATGTGTTGAAACTTTATGCTGATATGAGAACTGAATTACAACAGATGTTTGATAGTTTGTCTACTCGTGTTAGTCTTACTACTAATTTATGGACATCTGAACATTAGAATATAGGTTATTGTTGTATAACTTGTCATTATATTGATGATGAATGGAAATTGCAAAAAAAAATGCTTATCATGAAATGCCTTCTCCACACACTGGACTTGCACTTAGTGCTACTCTTAAAATAAAACTATTGCATTGGAATTTGGATAAGAAATTATTTTCAATTACTTTCGATAACGCATCTAATAATGATGTTATGATAGGAGATCTCAATGCATGGTTAAATGGTAAAGGGGTCTTGATTTCAAATGGTGATTTGTTTCATATGCGTTGTTGCACTCATGTATTGAATTTAATTGTGCAAGACGGGTTAAAAGCCGTATATGGTCTTATTATAAAGATAAGAGAAAGTGTTAATTTCACAAAGTCTTCACAGTCTATAAAATAAAATTGGAAAAATGCATTGGCACAAACTAGATTAGTTGGAAAAGGTGTTTCTTATGATGTTCATACTCTCACAAAGATTGCTCGTGATATTTTAGTCATTTCCGTTTCTACCTTAGCATCTGAATCATCGTTTAGTAGCGGTGATAGATTGATTATCGAAAATAGATCCTCATTATCTCCTGACATAGTGGAAGCATTGAGTTGTATTAAGGATTAGTTACCATCAGACATAGGTTAGTTATTATTTACATACTAAAATTATTTTTAGACTTTTAACCATTTAATATAATCAGTCTTTTAATTTAACAGGTAAAGATATAGAGCTTGTAGATGAAGCATCAGCCCTACCATAAACTATCCATCGCACAAGGTAAAAATATAGAGCTTTTTTCATTTATGTGTTGTTGCTGCAGCAACATAAAGTGGTTGATGCTGCTGCTGTTGCTGCAGCACCAAGTGCAATAGCACTTTCTGACAGCAGCACTTGGTGCTAGTCCTGCTGCAGCACTAGCAGCAGCACTTCCAGTGCAAAATATAATATGAGTTTGAAAGTTTGATTTATTGGATCATACTTTTGCTATGTTTTGTTTTATTGGATCGTGTGGAAAGCTCATGAGTTTGAAGATAGAACAAAGAATTGGATGTTTATTTTTCACTTTTGCAAGGAAATTGGATGCTTATTCGTCACTTTAGCTATGTTTATTTAGTTTTTATGGTTAATTATTTAAATTGTATAAGCTAATCAATTATGCATTTTGTAACTCTATTATGATTTTGTGTGGATTGTTTGTTGTTAACTTGGAAACTGAAGTATATTAGTATGTCGATTGATTGTTATTTGAATGCTATGAATTGTAATTTTTTTGTTCAAAATTTTCATTATATCATAATTCTCAATCTAGTTTTTGGATGCGGATTTTTGAATATTTTCGATTATTTGAAAATATTCGCATCCTCTTTTCGGATTTAGATATTTTCGGATATCCATGGATGCGGATATGGATGTTAATTTTTGAATATCCGCGGATATCGAATGCGGATGTGGATGTGGATTTTAATTTTCGGATACGAATGCGGATATAGCCATATCCGCATCCGTTGACAGGCCTAAATTCTCGTATAAGAGTGAAATCAATCTAGTGGTGGTTATTCTATTATATTATTTCAGCATTTTGTGTTTTAGTAGATTCTTCCATATGCAATTTAATTCAGTCTATGTCTGCACAACGTTTTGTGTATAACCTAAAAAAGAAGGTTTTGTGCATGACGACAACTGCAAACTCTTGATCTCAAGATAAAAATCATATCGCACAAATAACCACAATAGCAAACCCATTGGGAATATTTCATGTAAGAATAATATTATCTTATCCATAATGTTCGTCAGTCTCCATCACCATTTTTTATGGTTGTTGCCAAGCCTAAGGGATTGCCCGTTTCGATTTCCTGGCCAGCCTATCCCTAGGGCCACCCTGTGTTTGTAAGATGGAAGAATAGTGTAAAAAAAGAAATCAACGTGACATTAAAATTAGAAGATATCCTGCAATGCAGATATCTTTTAAAATAACTTTACATGTGTACTCAATCAACTTTTAAAAGTAATTTGCAAAAGATAATTTCTATCTATATAATAATTTAAATTAATTAATTGTGATTGGTTTTGCATTATGAATTGTTATGTCCACATCTACTTGCACTTGACGATGTCTTTCATATTGTTATCACATAAGATTAAGGATTTTATTGTATTAGTAAACTTATCATAATCATGCCAATACCAAGCAACTTGTAATCAGTATTGAGCTATCGTTGGTATAACAATATTATCGGTATGATAATAATAAATTTATAATTGTTAATGGTAAATATATCGACAAAAAATGTCAAAACCAGCGGTAACGGTGAATTTATAATTCATATTAATTTTTTTTTTTGCTATTTAAATCAATCCTAACCATAAATATTTTTGAAGGTATATATGTTTTTAAGAAGATGTTTGTTGCATTATTTATGAAGATGTTTCTTTTTTAGTTTTATTAGGTTCAAAATCTAATATTAGCAAAGGTATTGTTTCATATTGTTGTAAATTATTTGTGATTAATCAAGAAATTTTTCCATGCCAACTAAATAAGTGTAAGTGTTGACATAAATATTAATGGAGTTTAGATCAAAAATAAAATGATTTTTTATCATTATTACAATTATAATGCAATAAATCGCTATACTTTATGTATTGGTAATTTTACTATTATCAGTCGATGATATATAAGTTTATTGGCATACCAACTATAATTTTACCATTGGTAACAGGAAAGTATTGGTAATCATTTTTGACTTACCAATAGCATCGGGGCAATAATGGTTTTTTATATTGGTAATGATTGTCATTACCATAACAGTCCTACATAAGAATAACATTTTATTCCACATTAACATTAGAAATTAAAAGATTATGATTAAGAATGTCAAGCGCTCATATGTAATCCATTTGACATGACAATCACAACTAGACTGGAGATGTTCTAAATGGGCGTTGAGAGACTTCGATTTTGGATAGAGATGTAATTTTAGAGGGTTTTGTCCTTGTTATCTAGGGTTAATTTAACCCAACAGGATCTAACAGGAGACAGAACTGCCTGATGTTATCAGAATATTTGGAACTTAGCTAAGGCAAGGAGTTAACGAGATCCAAGCTATATTACCACAACAATGACTGAGATCAACTAAACCGAGAGATCAACGTTCTTTTAGTCAATTCATTAGCTGAGCGCAAACAGCTAGTAAATTGTCATCAAAATGGAACAACGACGACAAAAGACTATGGAAACATCTCCAATTCTAAACTCCAGAAAAATCCTAAGTGCTTGGATCATCAGCGACTCATGCCTCTCCTCGAACCTTCAAATGAACTAACTAAGGATGCAATGAAAAGAAGCTAAGGCATTGGCTCGTAAACGAGCTAAGTATATAGGTCTCTAGCGACCCATAGACCACGGGTTGCCAGTGACCCATAGAGCATGGGCCGTCAGCGACCCATGGTTTTGCCTCGGTTTGCAAGCCAAACACCCCCGGGTCGATCCCTATCTACTTACGAGCAGCAAATGAAGTGGCTCGGCCTTGAAGCTCTCCGATCCATATAAATATCATCCTACCTACAACATAAATGGGATCTTCTTCGGACTGGTTGTTGAACCTCTCTTGGAATTATTCTTCACTCTCTACCTCTCTCACAACAATCTCCCAAGGAATTCACTATGATTCACCAGTGGATTCCAACTCTAGGGATTCAATCTAGCTAATGATAATCAAAGCTTTGTAATCAAACATCTCTTCTAACAACAATCAGTCTTTAATAAAACTATAAAGTGGACGTAGGCTTCATTAACAACCGAACCACTATAAAATTTCTCTGCAGTTTTCTTTCAATGTTCTTTTTTTATATCTATGATTTGTGGTATTGCTCTATCAGAACAGGATTGGTGCTTTCAGACTCTGACTAGGATGTTGATCCATTTTTTGAGTTAACATTTTGATGTTTTACTGAGAACCTAACTCAGGGCCTAGATCTAGCTATCTACTTTGGATCCTATAGGTCTAGAAGTTATATCCTCAATCTCTGCTTAAAAAACTCGCTATTTTAGAATCTGTGGCTCCTGCAAGAAAAGAATTGCCTCTGGGAGATCCATAGGGGCGGTAATAGCTGGAGAAGATTTTAGTCTCCAATAAATTGAGGTAAATGGTGCTAACTTATGAAACCAAGCACTAGCGTCCTCCGGTCAACACGAAGATGTCAACATGGACGAGCTGAATAAGACGGCTGAGGAGATCAAATAAAGAATGGAAAATAGTCCAAAGGATGTAATAGATAAGCTTAATGCTCTGTTAACCCTAAAATCAAACCTCGCTCCAAGGACTATGCCTGAACAATGACTGCTGTAGAGGAAGAGAATTCGTCCATTTCCGGCCTGCATAGAAGAAACGGAAAGTTGCCACAAAGAAGGGTAACAACAGGATGTAACGTTGAGGAGAATGAGAACACTCCACTGGACGCAAGGAAATCGATCTTGAATTTGAATCAAGGGGCCAAAACCCCATAGGAAGATATAGTTGTGAATCTCTCTGATTCATAAGATAGAGAACAAGTCATTCAGATGGAAAAGAACGTCAATGAGTTCGATGATGCTAGAGACATCCAAAACTGCCCCAGTCAAGCCAACTGTAAGCCAATGGGGTCCCAAGGGAGTGGCTCTCTCGAAAATAGGAGATCCTAGGCTTCAACCCACGTGTCAAGACCGTTTGCAGAACCAAAAACTTGCCAAAATGACTGATTGCCGCCCCCAGGACTACCGTACATCAGAGTCATACATAGCAGAAAACGGCTGATGGACAAGAGTAAAAACTAAAAGGATGATGAATGAGGATCTGCCCCGAGTCGGACCCATTTTACCAACGAAATCTTGAATGAAAGATACCCAAAAAATTTCACTATGCCAACTTTCCCCTCCTACGATGGACGAAGGACCCAAAACCCCATTTGTAAGCAGTATATGGACCGAGCCAATGCTCCAGAGGCCGTTTGCTGTCGATGTTTCTCTGTTTTTCTAGAAGGAGTCGCGTATATGTGGTTCACCACTCCCCCTAAGATCTATTTCTACATTTGACCAACTTGCAATGAAAATCCTTGACCAGTTCAGGATCTATACCGCGCAACCAAAGGACGTCATGTCCCTATCTGGATTAGTCCAAGGGCGCAACGAGTCATTGAAATCATTCATGAACAGGTTTAACACCACAGTGATGGAAGTAAGAAACCCCAATGAGGATATGATTTTTATGGCGTTAGTCTGTGCTATTCATCCAAAAGCGACGTATGAAAAATGGATAAAGATGAAGCAACCTAACAATAAAAAAAGACTTCAATCGTAAAGCAAGCTAGTACTTGAGATTGGAAGAAGCACTGGAGCTAAAAAGAAAGTCTGCCGGTATACAACAGATGAACACCAAACAAAAATGACATGGCGGCAAATCAAAACATGCACGATCTTGGAAGTACTCAAGTAGTCGTGGGGAAGAGTGGGAATCAGAAGAGAAGAAACCAGAACTCCAATAAAAGAAATAACGGTGGTAGCAACAAAAGATTTAGAGAGTTTAGACAGGAAGACTGTACCCCTCTAAATGATACTTCGAAGAATATTTATCTCGCAACACAAGAGACCGAAGAATATAAGAAACCTCTTAGAAAAGAGGCAACGGAACAACAAAAGCGCTCAGAGAAATTCTACCACTTCCACGAGACACACGACAACAATACAAATGAATGTCGTCGCCTTAAGGACCTAATCGAAGGGTTGATCTAAGATAACAAGCTTCAACAATATGTGAAAATTCCATGAAAACCCAATCAACTTACGGCTCCTCAACCTCCTAGAGAACAAAGAAATCAAGTTGGAATTAGTGAAGAAGGGTCAAAACGAACCGACTAGAGGCTTATTATTGGAACAATATCTGGGGAACCACATCCCGTGCAAAGAAGTTGGGGGAAGATGGAGCGATATGCGAGTTCGTTAAAGCACGCCCTGAATGAATCATATTTAGCAATAGATGATGAGACTTAGGTCAAGCTGCAAAAGGTTTTGAGTGATGACATAGTATTCCCCAATCAGGACATCGAAGGGATTGAAGCTCAAACTCTTGATCCAATGGTGGTGACAATAGGAATCGGTCATGCCATAGTTCGACGAGTGTTGGTTGATAGTGGTAGTTCAGTTAACATACTTTTCAAACGTACTTTCGATCAAATGAAGATTGGCATGAAAAGCGTATCTGCATGCCAAACAAAGATTCGGGGGTTTACCAGTGAACCCAAACAACTGGAGGGAATAATTAACCTACCTGTGAAGCTTGGAGAGGGTGAGCGAAGGGTCGCCCTCATTCAGACTTTTGTGATTGTGGATGAAATGTCGGTATACAATGCATTCTTAGGACGACCCGCATTAGCCGACTTCAGAATAGCATTGGCCTAATGGTTCCTTACAATGAAGTTCCCTACTGAGCACTGAGTCAAAATTGTGAAAGAAAACCAAAGCGTTGCCCAGGAATGGTACATCACAAAATTGTGCGAGTTAAGAAGAAATGAAAAGGGAAAGGATATGAGGAAAACCCTCCACATCCATGAACCCTCCGAATAGCAACTATAGAGCTGCCGCTAGTTTGGGAACCATAGCCGATTCGATAAGGCTTTGGACCTAGGAAGAAGAGCTCAGGGGAGGATCAGGCAGCACTGGCGGAATTGGCTGTGTCTGTCCTAATCTATATGGATGACCTAACATATGTCCTAAAGATTGGGTCATATCTTGGAAACAAGTTGCAGTCGAAACTAACCAAATTCCTCCGCACTAATTTGGACGTATTTGCTTGGACACACTCCGATATGTATGAGGTATCACCCGAAATTTTCTGCCACGCACTCAATATTGACCCTAAATTTACGCCAGTGAAGAAAAAAAAAGGTAGCACTTAGGCCTTGAACGGTCCAAGGCACTGAGAGAGGAAGTAGATAAACTAATGGCTAATGGCTTTATCCGGGATGCAACTTTCCCAAAATGGGTATCAAACCTAGTCCCGGTCAAGAAGTCTAATGGAAAGTGGCAAACTTATATTGATTTCTCAGACCTAAACAAAGCTTGTCCGAAGGATAGTTTCCCGCTCTCCAAAATTGACCAGCTTGTGGATGGAACAACGGGACATGAACTGCCATCGTTTATGGTGCGTACTCGGTCTATAACCAGATCCTGATGCATGGGCCTGACCAAGAGAACACCAACTTTATCATTGATTTAGGATTGTACTGCTACAGTGTAACGTCATCGGCTTGAAAAATGCAGGGGCAACGTACCAAAGGCTAGTGAATACTATGTTCAAATGCTAGATTGGAAAGATTATGGAAGTTTATGTGGACGACATGTTGGTTAAATCTTGAGTAGCTACTAACCATCTTGACAACCTCGCTGAAATGTTTAAGATATTCTGAAAATACGGAATGAAGCTCAACTCACTCAAATGTCACTTTGGAGTGGCCTTTGGGAAATTCTTAGGATTCATAGTAAGTGTCCGGGGCATCGATTTGAATCCAGAGCAAAGAACAACGTTACCGGAAGTCCAAGCCCCTAAAAATAAGAAGGGACTTCAAAACTTGAATGGAAAAGTCGCAGCACTGAGTTGATTCATCTTAAAAGCTACAAACAAGTGCATACCGTTCTTCGATGTACTAAAGAAGGGAAAGAAAAACTTTGAATGGAGTGCAGCATGTCAGAAAGTTTTCGAGGAATTCCTATGACACATGGAAGCTCCCCCAATCTTATCAAAGTCGGTGGATGGAGAAGACCTGTTCGTTTATTTAGTAGTTTCCACGCATGCATTGAGTGCATCTCTCGTGCGGGAAGAAGCGAGAATCCAACGACCCGTGTACTGCATTAGCAAACGATTCACCAGAGCTGAGAAGAATTACCCAAAACTGGAGAAGCTAGCATATTGCCTTTTGATCGCGTCCCGGAAATTACGACCATATTACCAGGCTCATCGAATTAAAGTATTGACTGATCAACTCCTGAAGCAAGTTTTATACCGTCCAGAAACTTCCGTACGACTACTCAAGTGAAATATAGAGCTAAGTCAATATGGCATCGCATATCACCCTAGGAAAGCCATTAATGGGCAGGCGTTGGCCGGCTTCATCATCGAAATTTACTATAAGGAATAATAAGGAAGAAGTTCAATTAGAAGTAAGTACGCAATGGAAGCTCTTCATTGATGGTGCATCCAACAACTTCTGTTCGGGAGTGATAGTGCTTGAAACCCCCAAGGGGAAAGCCATTAGCTATGCTTTGCGCTTAGAATTTCTAGCAACAAATAACGAAGCAGAGTACGAAGTATTGATCACTGGACTGAAGGTTGTGACGGAACTCAAGATAAAACAATTAACATACACAGCGACTCCTAGCTATTTTTCTGTCAAGTGAAAGGGGAGTACCAAGCACGTGGATAAAATCTTGCCTCGTACATGTCTAAAGTATAAGAACCGCTAAACGACATCGAGCACTACACTATAACTCACATCCCATGGCAGCAAAACGCCAAGGCAGATTATTTGGCTAAGTTGGAAAGTTCCGAAGAAGCTCAATCATTGGGGTTGGTCCCAGTTGAAACTCTAACTAACTCAAGCATAGACAAAATGGACGTAGACTGGATTTTCGAAACCACCGTTGAACCAGATACATGGATGGCGTCGGTAAAGGACTATCTACTTGTTGGAACTCTTCCAATTGACCGAAATCAACGGAAGGAGCTCCTTTGGAAGGCACCATAGTTCATGATACAGGATGGGATACTCTATCGAAGGGGTTCTTGACCCCTCTTCTTAGGTGTGTGACCTGTTAGGAACTAGAGATAGTGGTTTTGATGACAACAACCTTTGTAACTTATTTTATTATAAATTATATACTAACACTATTGTCTAGATATATATGAATGATATTATGCAGGATATATAAGGCAGGTACTGATTATTGAAGACTTTACATTATAAAGATCAAGAACGAAGAAATCAAGTTTGATGACTCATGAGTATCAAGATCAAGATATCAAGATATGTGTATAGTTTTTGTTCAAACTTCATAATAGCATGGAAATCGTCATTTCGAATTTCATTTGGGATGGAACCTATTTCTACCTTCTTAGTGGCTTACAAACCCACGACAAGTAGCTTACAAACTTACGACAAGTGACTTACGAACTCACGAACATCCTGGTTTTGTACAAGTTCTCGAGTCCTGATGTGATGAGATATTCTACAGGGAAGAAGCTTGCAAAACTACTTCAAAATGGTTTTTCAAAACGATTTTTAAAACCGCTTTACAAAATTTTTTAGCCTTAAAACTATCTTTTCAAATGATTTTCAAAAAGATGTTTTAGCCTTAAAATATTCTTTGTTTTTGTGTTTTAAAACACAGTAAAATTAGTTTATTTTACTCCAGAATCATTTCATCTTGTTTTCATTTCAATACCATTTTCAAAACAAATTTTACATTATTTTTAACAAGGAGATGTCGACATCATGGGATACCCCATGTCGACGTGGTGGCCATTGAATTCAAAAGATTCAATTTTCAAAAGAAGTGTCTATTCGTTTAAATCTCTTCACGAATGGTTATGACCGTTGGTGCTTTATAAATAGGCTTCACAAACAAATTTTTTAATCATCTAATTTCATTTTTTCTTCATTTCTTCTTCTCCACAAATCCATATTCTATAATTTTCATATTTTTAAGATCGTGCCGAAATTCTGCCAAATTCCCAAGTGAATCAAATTAGGATTTCATTCTTGTTTGATTCTCTGTCCTCTCTTGAAGATCAAAGTGCTATTCAGAGTCATAGGATCAATTTGTAATCAAAAGTTTATCAAGACTCTCTATAAGGTATGGTTGTGCCTGGAAATCAGTTGGGTAATCTTGTGGCTCGTAAATCAAGAGAGTTTGCCCTGGACTAGTGAGACAGGAGGGTACCTCAAGGCCTTTATAAATTGAGGAGTGTAATCTCGACATCGGTTTAATAAAAATCTATATGAGGTGGTTTTCCTTGGTATAGGACTGGATGTAGGGTTACTCCAAACCAGTATAAAATCCGGCATGTTCTTTCCCTTTACTGCTTTTTATTTTCTTTCTGCATCTGTGTTTGATTCTGTGATTGTTCTGTGATTAAGTTCTGCATTTTTTGTGTGTCATGATTTCAATTTAGTTCATATAAGTCTTAGAATTCATTAAACACTACTCACCCCTCTCCTCTAGTGTTAAATTAGCCTTAAGATCCTTAATCTGTTGTCCCTTTCAATTGGTATCAGAGCATTGGTTTTCATAGTTTTCATAATCTGAAACTTGAAAAGTTAAAAATGGCATTTTTAGAAAATTTTGTTAACACTAGTTTGAATTTATGCATTTCATCAAAGTATAATAAGTTTGCATATAGTTTTTATGAAAAATCAAGTTATCTGCCGAGTTGGTTTATTATGCAGGAATAGACATGTTACATGGCTTTTAGAGAATCAACAACCAATGGACAAGCTATGCGAATTGAGAAAAATAAATGCATACTTGATAGTGGTTGTTCAAGGCATATGACTGGAAATCCTAAGACACTGAATAACATTATATATCAAGATGGTGGATTGGTCAACTTTGAAGATAACTCAAAAGATTGGCATCGGCAATATAGGTAATTCTAAAACTCCTCTTATTTATGATATTTTGCAAGTTAGGAATTTAAAACATAATTTGCTTAGTAAAAGTCAACTATGTGATAAAGGATTTAAAATTAAATTTGAAAAAGATAAGTGTCACATCGAAGATAACAAGTCAAATATTATTTTTGAAGGAATTAGGAAGAAAAACCACATCTTTGGTATGAAAGTTACAAATGATAACTCATGTCTTTTGGCTAATACATGTGACACTTGGATTTGGCATAAAAGATTTGGTCATCTGAATTTCAAACTATTATCTAGGTTATCAAAACTTGACTTAGTTAGAGGTCTTCCCAAGTTAAACTTTAAAGTAGATAGTATATGTGATGCTTGCCAATGGGAAGACTCAAGAAAAGTTCATTTAAATTAAAAGATATGATTTCTACTTCCAAACCTCTAGAATTACTTCATTTAGACTTATTTGGTCCATCTCAAGTTCAATCAGTTAATCACAATAAATATGTTTTTGTAATTGTATATGATTATTCTACATATACTCGTACAATTTTTCTTAAACTTAAAAGTGATGCTTTTGAATTATTTAAGAATTTTGCTAAAAGAATTCAAAATCAACTTTCTTTAAAAATAAAAACTATTCGTAGTGATCACAGTGGAGAATTTAAAAATGAAAATTTTGAGAATTTCTGTAATAAAAAAGGAATTACTCATAATTTCTCTTTTCCAAGAACTCCATAACTAAATGGAGTGGTAGAACGTAAGAATAGAACGATTCAAGAGTGTGCTAGAACAATCCTTTTTGATAGTAACTTACCTAAAAAAATTTGAGCTGAAGCAGTCGCTACAACGTATTATGTATTAAATAGGATTTTAATAAGACCATTAACTAATAAAACACCATATGAATTACTTTACAATAAGAAACCCATAGTAACTTATTTTAAAGTTTTTGGTAGTAAGTGGTTTATTCTTAGTACAAAAGATAATTTAGATAAATTTGAACCTAAATCAAATAAAGGTATCTTCATCGGATATACTAATAGAAGTAAAGCGTTTAGAGTTTATAATTTGAGAACTAACACTATTGAAGAAACAATGCATGTATCTTTTGATGAAAATTTTAAAGATACTATACAAATAGAAGATGGAGAAGATTTTGTAACTTTAAATAATGGATAATGAAACTAATTGTGAAATCATTCAACCTAATAAAATAAATTAGGATATTAAAAGATCATCCTATAGAAAATATGCTTGAATCTATAGTTAAAACAAGAAATCAATTAAATAGTATTAGTAATGTAGCTTTTATATCAACTATTGAACCTAAAAATCCAAAGGAAGCATCATCTGATGATTCATGGATTCTTGCTATACAAGAAGAATTGAATCAGTTCACCAGAAATAATGTTTGGGAACTTGTTCCTAGACCCGAGGATTAAAGTATAGTTGGAACAAAATGAGTTTATAAAAATAAAATGAATGAACTAGGTGAGGTCGTGAGAAATAAAGCTCGTTTAGTAGCGCAAGGTTTTTGTCAAGAAAAAGGAATTGATTATGACGAAACCTTTGCAATCGTAGCAAGACTAGAAGCTATCAAAATTCTACTTTCTTTCGCAAACTTCAATAATTTCAAGTTATATCAAATGGATGTTAAAAGTGCTTTTCTAAATGGTTTTGTAAAAGTAGATTTTTATGTAGAACAATCTCCACTTTTTGAAGATAATAAATTTTCAAATCATGTATATAAATTATAGAAGGCTTTATATGGTCTGAAACAAGCTCCTAGAGCCTGGTATGAAAGACTAAGATCTTATTTACTTCAATTTGGTTTTGAAATTGGTAAAATAGATACAACTCTTTTTATTAAAAGAAACAAAAATGATATTCAATTAATAGAAATATATGTAGATGATATAATATTTGGATCAATTAATAACATAATGAATAAAGAATTTTAATGACTAAAGAATTTGAAATGAGTCATATGAGAGAACTCAGTTTCTTCTTAGGGCTTCAAATCAAAGAAGTAGATAAAAGAATTTTCATTAGTCAATAAAAATATGCTAAAGATTTAATTAATAAATTTGGATTGACCACTTCTGGTGGGAAACCAACTCCAATGATAACTAACGTAGCTTTAAGTAAAGAAGATAAATCAAAAGATGTTGATCAAAATTATATAGGGGAATGACTGGTTCGTTGCTTTATATAGCAGCAAGTCATTCTGACATCATGCATAGTGTCTGTCTCTGTGCAAAATACCAATCTCCAAACTCACTTAAAAGTTGTTAAGAGAATTTCAAGATATGTAAAATGTGCTTTATATTATGGTTTGTTTTATCATAGAAATGATGTATTTGATTTAATTTCATACTGTGATGCTGATTACGCTGGTTGTAAATTAGACCGAAAAAGTACAAGTGGAACTTGTTACTTTCTAGGACATTCTTTGGTTTCCTTGTTTAGTAATAAGCAAAACACTGTATCCTTATCAACAACTGAAGCAGAATATATATCTGTTGCTTTGGCTTGTTCTCAAGTTATATATATGCAACAAACTTTAAAAGATTTTGGAATTACTATAACTAAATCACCAATTTATTATGATAATACTAGTGCAATAAACTTATCTAGGAATCCAACTCATCATGCTAGAACAAACATATTGATATTAGACATCATTTTCTTAGATATAATATAAGTAAAGAAGTCATAACTCTTGAATATATTAATATTGAGAAACAAATTGCTGATATGTTAACCAAACCATTAAATGAACAAAACTTTACAAAATTTAGGAGAGAATTATGTATATGTTCATTAACTGAAATATAAATTATAAATAATAAAAGTATAGTTAATAATTAATATAAATAAAAATTTCTCAAAAATTGAACTGGGCATGTCGACATGACCCATCCCCCTATGTCGACATATAGGTCGAGATTTTCAAATTTAAATTTCCCTCTAAAATTAGTTATTTGGTGATACATTTATATATTTCGACTTTTACTCTTTTTCTCTGTTCTCCTTTCTGTAATAAACTTCTAAAACAGTAAATTAATGGCTTCCTCCTCTAATAATGAACCTTCTTCACCCACTTCTCCTTATTCTACCCCTTTTCAACATTCCACACACGTATAAGTCATCAAACTGCAAGAGAAGATGAAATATTTACTTCAAATGATGGTGGAAATTCAAGTAAGTCAACAGCGAATGGCTAGAGAACAAGATAGGTAAGGCAAAATCCTTAGGAATTTATAAAAATTTCTTATGGATAACCATGCCAATCCCATTGTCATGGAAGAATCATCTCAATCCATGAACTCTGAAGAAGAAGAGCCTCTAGAAGTACCACAAGAGGATCAAGAAGAAGAATATCCTCTGCCGAATTTGAATGTTCATATGGACGAAGACGATGGTGTGATTTGAGTTGGAGAGGTCCTTTTTGACGCTAATGGGAACTTGGTCGAACAATGTGGAAACTTTTGTCTTCACTATCCAAATTGTTCGGTCCATAAATCATCGATAGTTAACGGTCCTCGTTAAGCATTTTTTTCGTTTTCTTGATTGAATATTAGTTTGTAAATTTGTATATAATTAGTATATTAATTAATATTATTCTACCAATTGTTGGTATATAAAATCTAAAATTCCATTTTAACTTAAGATTCTATGTTTCACTCTTACATACTTATTATTCTTGTGTCATATGTTTATTTATCACTTTTTCTATTAAGTTCAAGGTTTATAGGTTGTTTTTGTTGATGACAAAGGGGAGATAAGTTATATAAAATAGTAGGTTTGAAGTAAGGGGGAGTTGTTGGTGTAAGGGAGAGTTATGGTATGATCGAAGTGGTAAGTATATTTTATAAGGTTGTCATCATCAAAAAGGGGGAGATTGTTAGGAACCGGAGATAGTGGTTTTGATGATAATAACCTTTGTAACTTATTTTATTATAACTTATATACTAACACTATTATCTAGATAAGTATGAATGATATTATGCAGGATGTACATAAGGCAGGTACTGATTATTGAAGACTGTACAGTATAAAGATCAAGAATGAAGAAATTAAGTTTGAAGACTCATGAGTATCAAGATCAAGATATGTGTCTAATTTTTATTAAAACTTCATAATAGCATGAAAATTATAATAATCCGATATTTTCAACCATTCACATCCGCACAAGTCGGACTTGAATTGGTCAAAATATCGAATTGTAAAATAAATTTAGCAAAACTCAGTATATACAGTAAATAAATAAACCACAGATCACAGACATAGAGTAATAAATGCAGCGGAAGCAAAGAAATAGTAGTTCATGAAACTACTATATAAATACATCAGAGTTATACAAGATACAACAGAAGTTTCAATATACAACAATTGTCTCAATATGATATCAAGTACAAATCAGAATACATCACTGGACTCAACTGAATAACTGAGAGCGGAATAGATAGCTGGATCTTCAAGCAAAGCTCCAACTCCGAAGGTGAGTCTTTAATGTTGTATCACTCAGTCTGACCCGAGCGTAAAGCAAAATACAAAACTCTCGAGTCAAGACATATACAATATAAACCAACTCAAGTGAACTGTAATATAAGGTACAAGTAACGTAAAGGATGCTTGGGACCTCCCGTCCTCTAAGGATCCGTTAAACTATTTACTATACAGTAATATTTCGCTATTACAATAATGTCTATAGTAAAATAAACTTACTTTTAAATAGTGTTAAGGCTTTACATTTTCCACCTTAACACGTAATAGTGCCAGTAGTCTATATAGTGCCGTAATACCTCCTGATCGGGAGGCTACCGGAGGATACTCCATAGGTACGACAAAAAGCAAACTAGTACAAGGCGCGCTAGGGTAGGTGATACGACACAACTAGGGAATGCCGCGGTAGATATACCAATTACACTTCCAGGCTAGTGGTAATGTGTAGCAGCTACTACCGCCCACCTCGAGCCACACCCCCAAATCAAAAGAATCAAAAGTGACCACCAAATAAATCTCCAAGTCAGAATATAGTATCGAAGGAGTGTGTTCGATCAGAGAAGCGACCCTATTAGCCCTTCGATTGCTCCTGTTTTAGCCACCTTATGCCAACTCATGGGAATCGGGTCCACGTATATACCTCAATACAACGTCGCCACCATCCTACTTCATTCTGAAATCTCCACTGCGTACACGGTTGTTTAAGTGGTTTTCGGAGTTGGCAGAGTGTATGACAACTTCCGATCCCGATCTCTTTAATAATCCAACGTTATTATAACCCATGGATATTTATTTCAAAATCAATTATACTTAAAAACCCAAATTGCCATATCTATTTCAAAACTAAATACTTTATTATTGCATTTCAAAACCAAATCAATATATCCTTTCCATTTCAAAACCCAAAGTAATAATATATCCTTTAAATTCCAAAACCAAATCAATATATCATTTAAATAAAACCCAAATTTCCAAATCACTAAATATTTCCTTCAATTTATTGAATTTGAAACATTCCTTTAAATTATCTTAAACCAAACCACTTTATAAAGTCATATTCTTAAATCTTCAATTTTAATAAGTTCAAATTAATATATTTAAAGACAATTCTTAATTAAATACAATTTCCAATAATTTCATTTCTAAAGCCATATTACTTCAAGTTATAACAACTTTGAAACCAAATACTTTGAAACATATTTATTTAAACCATTTAAATTAAATGTCAAATAATATTCATTTCAAAGTTGTGGCATTTCTAAGTTCATTCATTCAATTATAAAATTTCCAAAACATTGTAAATTTCAGTTACAACAACACTTATTACATGTTGCAGTATATATAGTAATATTTCAAAGACATTGTCAAATTCAAAAACAGCAGCACTTACGAAGTGCTACGGTAGGTATTTAGTTATTATTCCAAAGTAGCTCAATTTCAGAAACAGTAGCATTTATAAAGTGCTGTAGTAGTTATTCAGTTATTTCAGATATAGTTCACATTCAGAAACAATAGCACTTCTAAAGTGCTATAATAGGTATTTAGTTATTTCAGAACCTAATTAAGTTTCAGAATTGATAGCACTTAGCAAATGCTATCCTAAAACCATAACATTTTTGAAGTGCTGCCAATAAAATTACAGAATTTATACTAAAATTTCAACCGCACTAAAATTTCAATTTTTAGCCTTTTTAACTTATAAAAATCATATATCCCGCTTTAGAAAATATTCATTTGGATATTATTTAATTTATGATTATATATATAAATAAAATTTATAATAAAATATCCAGTTAACTATAATTCATTTATAAGTCAAAGTTACTATATTTTTCTTAACTTTTATTTTAACAAATAGCTTTACACTTTATTTTGAAATATCCATCTCATAAATAAAATATTTCTATCACTAAATTTTCTTAACTTTCATTTGAAAACTAAATTTTCACTTATCAAGTTAAGTCGTCTTTAAGTTACATTTTCCCACTCAAATCATAATCATTTAATTTTTTCAAACATAACCATAAATGAAATATTTTATCATAGTTAACATAACAATCGAATTCTCTTTATAAATCTATTCATTTAGCTATCAATTAACTATGATTTCAAGTTAAATAAATTTTATTACAGAATGCCTAATTGAAACTGTATTTCATCTTATCAATTCAAAATACATTATTTATTATACAAAAAATGTCCATTTCAGGAAATAACCTTTATTAAAGTTTTTATATTAGATTTAAGATTCCAAATTAAATCAAATTCAATTATTAAGTTATTTATCATCAATAAAGATCTTCAGTTCAACTTAAAACCAATTATTAACTTTATAAACACCTTTATAATTAAAGCATTAAATCAAATTTTAAGTTAAAAATTTCATATATTTATAAAACTCAAAATACTTAAGAAATATTTTAGGGAAATATTATTTAAAATACTTAATAACTTTTAGGAAAATATTATTTAAAAATACAACCATGGGCCTATATAAAATTTTCTAACCTAGGCCAAGTGATATAGATATGTATCATTTCAATCCGTAATTTAAAAAGAAAAATCTGGGTTCTATCATCTCAAACCCGCAATCCCAAGTAAAATAAATATAATAAAAATCAATAAAAATCACTCAAGCCCATCATTTCAGCCCATAGTGATTTTTTCTTATTTTACAGTCTATTTTTGTATGTGTCATTTCGACCCATAGTGATAGAGAACTTGCAATGTGATAAACAGGAAATAAAATAACAGCATAGCATATAATATCATAAAAGATGATGTAACAGGTATATAAACAGCATTTAATATCATATAAACATATCATAGGCAGGTACGAATATCGCATATTAATTTATACAATTCACTTGTCATCATTTCACAATCATATAAGTACGTAATGTCTAGAGTGAATAGCTCACCTTTTTAAAGCTAGAATTGAAATTCCAACCCAAATCTAAACTCTACAAAGCACGAAAAAGCACGACAAAGCACGATTATATTTTTGAGTGGATGAAGAGTCAGATCCAAATCTTGTATGCAAACAAATATGTAACGACCCGTAAATTCTCAATAATATAATTTGTTGATTTAATACGATTTTGGAAATTAAAATAGGAAGAATAAAGACTTTGTAATTTAATATTGAAACAAACATTAAATCAAATGTAACAATGTAATTAAAACTAATTATGAAATTTCAAAATAATCGAAATAATATAAATTGTTGCACTTAGTTATAGATTTGAATATAAGAAAACAAGTGTGAATGTTGAATCATTAGTGAGATAATATATGATCAATATAAATTGAAGTAAATCAGTGTTAATTAAGTAATTGTAACAATTGATTTGCAAAAAATAATAATGAATTCATTAATGTGATTTAAAGTAATAGTAACGGTTGTAAGTTACTAATTAATTGGTTTATTAATGTAAATGTTAATTTTAGGTATAAAATTTGAATATAAAAAAACAAGGGTAAGTGTGGTGGGAACGAATGAATTAGTGTATAATCTATGGTAATTAAATGAATTTAACATTTTGTAAGCAATTATGATAATTAGAGAAAATGATAAACTTGAGTGTAAATTAAAGGGGTAATGGCAACAGTTATTATAAGTTGTCTATTTAGTCTATAAATTAAATAGGAAATCTTTAATGTCATTAATGATAATTAATGCAGTAACGGGAGGTGTGAATGTATAAATTAACTAGAAACATGAATTTATTTATAAAGTAATATATCGGTTAAAAAAATGGAACTAAGGTAAATTTATTTAATTGGTTTCAAACCTTAATTAATGTGTACAATTGACAAAAGTACACATTTAAAAAAAGTAACATTTATACAAACTTAAGATGTAAATAAGGGTGTATTAATATAATGGAATATAAAACTAATGTAACCAGGTTTATAAAGAAATAGTAGGCATAGTATAAAGATGGAAATTAAATCAAATCAAATTATGGGAATCAATTTTAATAAATTGGAATATAATCTATAATAAATGAATTTAATGATAAGTAAATGAATTTAGTTAGTATGTTAATTGATAACTAGGATGAAATGGGAATGTGTATTTTATTCATAAGATAATATGAAAGAATGAAACCTATCTGAATGAATTAATTGAGGATTCAATCGTAATAAATGTATACATTTGACAAATTCAATATAATTGAAAACAACTGTTAATATAAAGGAAAGATGGATATTTGAACATATGTTAATGTAATGAAAGATAAACGAATATTAACGAGGTTTGTAGAGTAGTATAGACTTAATAAAAATGGATTAGAATTGAATCAAATCAGTTTATTTGAAATTAATTATAACTTATATGAATTCAATTCATAACAAATAGATTTATGGGAAGAGAATGAAATTAATTACTTTGCTAATTTAAATTTGGATGAATTGGAAAGTTATTACTGTATTAGTATATAAACCAATGTTAATATGGATTTATTGGGAATTTAAACTTATACTTTTAAATTAGATAAATTACAGCGTTTTACACGTAATAAATTTATGTATTTTCATTATATATATATATATCTACATTTTTCCTATATCCATCTCTTTGTTTATTTCTCTATTTATTTGTCTAGGCTTTTATTATATTCATTGGAATTTATTTGCTTATATCTTTTATAAAGAGTGGAAGAAAATCAAAGGGTATACGTTACTTTGTTAAATGCTTGGCTTTTTAATTTTCTACCCTCTTTATTAATTCTTAGCGTTTCTCACCCATTATAGCCATGCGTTACTCCATCAAATCACGTAAAAAATCTTTCCAAATATCTCATTTCTTCATTTGCCTCTTCTGATTGAAAGATATTACATAAGTTTCTTTTATTAAATAGTAAATAAATCCCATTCATTCACTAGCCTCTTTATTTCTTTCCTTTTTATTTTCTACCTCCTTAATTACCTTCTAGCCGTGCATTTTATTTCCTTTAAGCCATGAGAAACTTTCCATTCACCTCATTTGTCATTTGCGTGCAAACAAAGAAAAATAGACAAGATTCTTTCTTCTTAAATTGTGCCTTTTAATTTGCTAGCCTTTTAATTTTCTATCCTCTTTATTAATTCTTAACTGTTTCTCACCTATTACAGCCGTGCATTACTCTATCAAATCACGTACAAAATCTTTCCAAATATCTCACTTCTTCATTTGTCTCTTCTGATTGAAAGATATTACATAAGTTTCTTTTATTAAATAGGAAATAAATCTCATTCATTCACTAGTCTCTTTATTTCTTGCTTTTTAGTTGCCTATCTATTTAATTACCTACCATAGTCATGTATTGTAAACCCTAGCCGCCATCTAGTTTTACAATTCACGTGAAAAGCTTCTCGTTTCAAAGTCATTTGCATGAGAGAAAAATTTGCAAGCTCTAGATCCATGGCTTCTCTTCCTCCTCCTTTTCCATTTTCTTTTGTTTCTCCTTTGTTTTTCTCTTGTTTGCTCGGCCTCCATCTCCTCCTAGCACACCTCTAACCATCATGACCAAGCAACACAAGATGATGGTTGAACCCATATGTGGTGTAGCCAAGCCAGTGATTTATTAAGCAAGTTATGCCACTTTGATTCGTTTATTTTTCCATTGTTTTAACCTCTATTCTTTTGTATTGAATCATATTCTTATGTATGTAATATTTGTTTGCATACAAGATTTGTATCTGACTCTTCATCCACTCAAGTTTGCATTGTGCTTTGTCGTGCTTTTTCATGCTTTGCGGAGTATGCATTTTTATTCTGAATTTCAATTCTAGCTTTAAAAAGGTGAGTTTTATCACTCTAGACATATGTACTTATATTATTGTGAAATGATGACGAGTGAATTGTATAAATTTATATGCCATGTCCATATATGCCTATGATACGTTATATGATGTTAAATGCTGTTTATATATTTGTTGCATCATCTAATATGTTATTATATGCTATATTGTTCATTTTATTTACTGTATCTCACACTGCAAGTTCCCTATCACTATGGTTTGAAATGATACATACACGAATGGACTTTAGAATAAGGAGAAAATCATTATGGGCTGAAATGATAGGCTCGAACGATTTTTATTGCATTTGATTTACTTGGGATTGCAGGTTTGAAATGATAGAACCCGGATTTTTCTTTTTAAATTACGGATTGAAATGATACATATCCATATCACTTGACCTATGTTAGAAAATTTTATACAGTCCCATGGATAAATTTTTATAATAGTTTTCTAAAAGTATTAAGTATTTTGAATTTTAAATATATGGAATTTTGATTAAAAGTTGATTTAATGATTTAAAATATATAGAGATATTGGCTTCCAACAAGTCGAAATTTTGTAAGTAATAATTGGTTTTTAATTGTAAGTTAAAAATCTTTATATGGCCTTAAATGATAATTTAAAGAGCTTTAATTGTGATCAATAACTTAATAATTAAAGTTGATTAATATGGAATTTAAAGTCTAACCTGGTAATTGCAATCAATTTTTATTTTATAAAATAATAAATGATGTCCTTTGAATTAATAAAATGAAATACAGTTTTAATTGCACGTTTTGTAATAAATGTATTTAGCCTGAAATCATAGTTTAATCGATGCCTAAATGAATAATTTGCAAAGGAACTTACTGTTATATTTAATATGGTAAATTACTTTATTTATGGAATGGAATGTTTGGAAATTGAATAATTACGATTTGAGTGGAAAAGTGTATTTTCAAAATATGACTTAACTTGATAATTGGAAATTTGGTTTTAATTGAAATTGTTAAGTTAAGTAAGTAAATGGGAATTTAGTCTTATTTATGAAGTGGGTATTTTAAAATAAAGTGGTAAGCTATTAGTTGAAATAAAAGAAGTAAAAGAATGTGTTTTTGACTTGTTTAATTTGGATATTTATCGATAAAATTTTATTGTATTAAATCATAAGTTAAATGATATCCGATTTAATATTTTAAAGTGGGAAATGTGATTTTTATAAGTTGAGTTGGCTAAAAATTAAAATTTTAATGTAGCTGAAATATAATATGTTTTGGAAAGTTTATAACTGAATGAAAAAACTTATAAATGCTACAACATTGAAACGAATATTATTTGACATTGAATTTAAATGGTTATATGAATCTTGTTTAGTAGATATTAACATTATTTAGAAGGTCTAAATAAATATGTTTCAAAATGTTTGGTTTCAGAGTTGTTATAACTTGAAAGTAATATAGCTTTGGAAATGAAACATTTAGAAATTGTATTTAATTAAGAATTGTATTTAAATATATAAATTTGGAACTTATTGGAAATGGTAGATTTAAGAATATGACCTTATAAAGTGGTTTGGGTAAAGATGATTGAAAGGAATAATTCAAGTTTACTGAATTGAAGGAAATATTCAGTGATTTGTAAATTTGAGTTTTAGTTTAATGATATATATATATATATATATATATTATTATTTTGGGTTTGAAATGGAAATGATATATTGATTTGGTTTTTGAAATGAAATAATATAATGTTTAATTTTGAAATGGATATTAAATTTGAGAAGTATATGGATTTGGAAATATTACTAATTTGGAAATGGATATTATTTTGGAAAGTAATAGTATTTGATTTTAAATGGTTTCGGAATAGAAAAGGTTTTGAAAGAAATATCCATGGGCAATAATAACGTTTGGTTGTTAAAGAGACTGGGATTGGAATTTGTCACTCTCTGCCAACTCCAAAAACCACTTTAACAACCGTGTACGCGATGGAGATTCCATAATGAAGTAGGATGGCGGCGGCGTTCCTTTGAGGTATATACGTGGACCCAACTCGCGTGAGTTGGCATAAGGTGGCTAAAACAGGAGCGATTGACAGGCTAAGTGAGGTCATTCCTCCGATCAGACACATCCCTTCGATATTATACTCTGACTTTTGGATTGATTCGGTGGCCACTTTGATTTTTGATTTCAAGGCTTGGCTCGAGGTGGGAGGTAGTAGCTGCTACGCGTTACCACCGGCCCGGAAGTGTAATTGGTATATCTACCCTGGCATTGCCTAGTTGTGCCGTGTCACCTACCCTATCGCGCCTAGTACGAGTTTGGTTTTCTCCCGTAGCCCGTGGAGTATCCTTTGGTGGCTTCCCGATCATTAGGGACCATGATATTAGATGGACTACTGGGACTATTACGTGTTAAGGGCTATATGGGTAACCCCTTAACACTATTTAAAAGTAAGTTTATTTTACTATAAACATTATTATATAGCGAAATATTACTACATAGTAAATAGTTTAACGGATCCTCAGAGGATGGGCGATCCAAAGCATCCTTTAAGTTACTTATACCTTATATTACAGTTCACTTGAGTTGATTTACATTGTATAAGTATGTATGTCCTGACTCGAATGTTTTGTGTTTTGCTTTACGCTCGGGTTAGACTGAGTGATACAACATTTGAGACCCACCTTTGGAGTTGGAGCTTTGCTTAAAGATCCAGCTATCTATTTCATTTCAGTTATCTAGTTGATTCTAGGGATGTATTCAGCCCTTGTGCTTGATTATCATATTGTTATTTCTGTTGTATCTTGTTTATCTCTGATGTATATTTATATAGTAGCTTCATGAACTACTATTTCTTTGCTTCCGCTGTATTTTATTACTCTGTGTCTGTGATCTGTGATTTATTTATTTACTGCATATTCTGAGTTTTGCCAAATTTATTTTTACAAATCGGTATTTTGAGCAATTCAAGTCCAACATGTGCGGATGCGAATGGTTGAAAATACCGAGTCGTTACAAAATATCACAAACATAAGTATGTGATTCAATACAACAGAATAGAAATTAAAACAATTAAAAATATGAGATAAACATGACATAACCTTTGCTTCAACCACTGAGTGGGCTCGGCCTTTGGGTTTGGGTAGGGTCTAGGCATCACAAACTCACGGCTAGGTGATGGTAAGGTCATGGAAAAGCAATTTGGTGGAGGAATATGTGTTGTGGCCGACGTACATGAAGAGGAGGTGAAGGAAAATAGGAGTTTGGCTAGGTTTGAACAATTTTTGGTGGTGGGTTTTGATCTAGGATTCACGGCCTTTATTTGGAATGGTGGTGATGATTGATGGTGGTGGTCATGGTGGTCGGCTAGAGGGGAATGAGGTGGAGGCCGAGCTAGCTTGAAGAACAACAAAGGAGAAAAAAAGAAAATAGAAAAAAAGAAGAAGAGGAAGGAGAAAGAAGAAGGAAGCCATGGACAATGCTTGGATATTTTTCTCACGCAAATTAGATTTGAGATGATAAGTTATTCACGTGAAATATATAAAAATAAAAAGAGGCGGCTAGGGTTTACAAAAGAAAAATGAACGGCTAAGGTAAGTAATAAAGATGCTAGGCAATAAAAGGCAAGTGTTTGAATGGTTTGGAAAATAAAAAGGCAATACTATAAAACAAATAACTTGATGTATTTAGTTAATTTTTTTCCTTTGCTTGCACGCAATGAAAAGAGGAGTTTGAGGAACAATATGTACGTGATTGATAGGAGAAAATCACGGCTATGAATGTGGGAAGTAATTGGCTATGCAAATAGAAAGGCAAGGGAAAAGGAAAAGGCAATAAATAAAAACAAGTAAACTATGTCTCTAGAAATTTCTAAGCTATTATTGAAAATAAAACCAATCAAAAATCAAATAAATATAATCAAAGTTTATACAAATAAAATAGAAAATAAAATTTAGAGAATAAACATAGAAAAAAATAGAAAAGGAGTAAATGCTACGAAAACAAAAGGCAAGAATAAAAGAGAAAGAAACTTATATATTTTATTCTTAAATGCAAATGAAAAATGAGAACATAATGGGAAATAAATTTTGTACGTGAATGGCAAAGATACATGGCTGTAGAAGAAAAAAGAAACAGCTAAGGATTTATGAATGCCAGGGAAACGGAAAGGCATAAGTTAAGGAAACGTACAATATATTTTATTTTTAAATGCAAATGAAAAATGAGAGATGGGAAATAAATTTTTGTACGTGAATTTTCAACTTGATATGCACGGATATGAGTAGAGTAATTCATGGCTAGGAATGAGGAGGAAACGACTAGAAAATTAATAAAGAGGTTAGGAAATAAAAAGGTAAGAATTTAAACAATGTAACGTGTGTCCCCTTGATTTTCTCCAGCCACTTATAAAAAGATATAAACAAATAAATTCCAATAAATACAATAAAAGTCTAGGCAAATAATAAGAAAAATAAAACAAAGTGATGGATATTGGAAAAATATAAAATAAAAATACAGAAATTTATTGCGTGTAAAACGCTGTATTTTATCCAATTTTAAAAGTATAAATCAGAATTTAACGAAACGAAAAGCAGAACGGATATCGTAAATATATTCTGCTTCAGAGAAAAAGATTAAAATTTAAAAATTCAATTTTTTTTTAAAATTCAAACTGAAATTCAAATTTTGACAAAAATATAAAATTTTCAGAAATTGTTTATTCAAAGCATTTGGAATATAAATTACAAACAAATTCCAAACCTGCATTGGAAAATTCTAAAATTTAAATGATCTAAAAATCAAAGTTCTCAAATAAAAATTTAATTAAAAATATTTTCAAAATTATGGGCTGTTACACTCTCCCCCACTCAAAACTTTTCGTCCCCAAAAAGAAACGAAGGAAGGAAATAGAGAAAAACAAGATAGAAGGAGATAGGATTAAGGCAAGAGGAAAAGAATAACCCCAAAAGAAAAGAGATTGGAAAACAAATTAAGATAATAAATTTAAAACTATGAAAATTTCAACTTGAATTAATACTTGATTCCATCCACTTGATTTCACCCAAGTTAAATAAATCTTAACTATTTCTAATCTCATTATCTTATCACCCAATTATCAATTTTATAAAATCATGAATGTGGAAAAAATCATCGATTATATTTATTATTTATTCAATAAATTTAATTCTTATTTATTCAAAATCATTGTTAACTTTATTCCACTTAGTATATATCTAATCACATACATTAAGTGTATTTACATTTTATTGTAACTATTTCAATATATTTATAAATTACTTTAACACCATTTATATTGTATTTTATTCAATCAACTTTTCATTCTATTTACCTTTATTAATATTTTGTAACTAAAATTTAAGTGCATAACATTTATTATGAATACTCAAATTTTATTGATAAAAAGCCTTTTATATTGTATATTATCCAGTTATATTGTTAACTTCTGATAATTTAGGTAAGTTATATTGAAATGCAATAGAATATTATACAAATAAAATTTTCTTAATTCAATTATTCAAGTTTACATATTTATCCAAATTTTTGGTTTCATTTTATAATTGACATTATCCATCAAGAAAAGATTTATGAACTAAATTTTTGATTAACTTCAACTATTTTAGAAATAAATAAGTATACCAATATATATCAAATTAAATCTTAAATCATATATCACATATATTATAAGTCAAGTCATACTTTAGAAATCCAAATCCATTTAGTTTTCAAAGAAAAGCTGTAGCAAAACTACAGAATGACCTCTTCACTTCAAAACTCGAAAATTTATGTCGATGATGCTGCAGTCATCACCGAAATTATTTTCCAGCGACAGAGAAAAGAACACTAATTTACAAATTAAAAATTACTTGGAATAATTTCTACTTGAAATACTTTAAATAATACACCCTTTAAAATTCTAGACATAAAGTTTGAAACCATCAGAAATTAAATTCATAGTTTCTTGTTTTAAATTCATTTAAATTTCCAAATTAATTTATAGCCATGTTTTATAGTTCAATTATTTATATATGAAACCAAAGCTAATGGTTACAAGCTATATACACAGTGTCAAATATTATTTCTTAACATCCAACTCAATTAACTATCAAAATTCAGAAAATTATACTTATATACATATACAATATAATCATACAAAATTTACTAAATTTGGAAACTATATTATGTCTATTTGCTCTGTTCAAGTGTATCGGAAATCCTATCGATAGCGTTGATCGGAAGGATCGATCGAAAATCCAAATCAACATCAACAACTCAAACTACATAATATATAAAACATTTTAACTATATATTTTCAAATACACTATACAGGAATAGATTTTCAAAGCAAGGATAGAGATTCCAATTTGATTGACTCAAATCAAAGTATAAATTGGAACAAAAGATAAGATGATTAACTAACCGAATAAGGAAATGGATAAGCTTATATAAATCGTGGACAACCTTTACCGGGCCAACTGCGACTTCAAGAATTAGATCGATGTGGAATTTTAAGGCAAATCTACATTCGATCTCAAGAGGTAGAGTTCGGGACAACAAGAGATACTGGCATCTAAACCGAGGATATATATAAATCTCCAGTGAATAAATGCCTATTGTAAAGGAGTTTCACCCTTTTACAAAACAATCGAAGATTGGCGAAACCGCCGACTCATTGTAAAGATCATCCGAAGTGTACTTCTGGGATACTCTAAAATCAAAAGAAGATGAGTAGTGGGGGACAAGAATGGGTTTCGAAACCGAGGGAACATTCCGAAATTCAAAGGAGACAGAGTCAAAAGGAAGAGATTCACACTCGAATGAAAGCGATTCTGTAAATAAATTTACCATATATGCTAAGTTTTCCTAGACCCAAAGCTCTAATACCAAATTTAATGACCCGATATTTTCAACCATTCACATCCGCACATGTCGGACTTGAATTGCTCAAAATACTGAATTGTAAAATAAATTTGGAAAAGCTCAGAATATACAGTAAATAAATAGATCATAGATCACAGACACAGAGTAACAAATGCAGCGGAAGCAAAGAAATAGTAGTCCATGAAGCTACTATATAAATACATCAGAGTTATATAAGATACAACAGAAGTTTCAATATACAACAACTGTCTCAATATGATATCAAGTACAAATCAGAATACATCATTGGACTCAACTGAATAACCGAGAGCAGAATAGATAGCTGGATCTTCAAGCAAAGCTCCAACTCCGAAGGTGAGTCTTTAATGATGTATCACTCAGTCTAACCCGAGCTTAAAGCAAAACACAAAACACTCGAGTCAGGACATACATACTTATACAATGTAAACTAACTCAAGTGAACTGTAATACAAGGTACAAGTAACTTAAAGGATCCTTGTGACCGCCCATCCTCTAAGGATCCGTTAAACTATTTATTATGTAGTAATATTTCCCTATTATAATAATGTCTATAGTAAAATAAACTTACTTTTATAGTGTTAAGGCTTTACATTTTCCACCTTAACACGTAATAGTGCCAGTAGTCTATATAGTGCTGTAATACCTCCTGATCGAGAGGCTACCGGAGGATACTCCATAGGTACGACAAAAATCAAACTCGTACAAGGCGCGCTGGGGTAGGTGATACGACACAACTAGGCAATGCCGGGGTAGATATACCAATTACACTTCCAGGCTGGTGGTAACACGTAGCAGCTACTACCGCCCACCTCGATCCACACCCCCAAATTAAAAGAATCAAAAGTGGCCACCAAATAAATCTCCAAGTCAGAATATAGCATCGAAGGAGTGTGTCCGATCAAAGGAGCGACCTTATTAGCCCGTCGATTGCTCCTGTTCTAGCCACCTTATGCCAACTCATGGGAGTCGGGTCCACATATATACCTCAATAGAATGTCGCCACCATCCTACTTCATTCTGGAATCTCCACCGCATACACGGTTGTTAAAGTGGTTTTCGGAGTTGGCAGAGAGTATGACAACTCCCGATCCCGGTCTCTTTAACAACCCAACGTTATTATAACCCATGGACATTCATTTCAAAATAAATTATACTTCAAACCCCAAAATACCATATCCATTTGAAAACTAAATACTATATTATTGCATTTCAAAGCCAAATCAATATATCATTTCCATTTCAAAACCCAAAGTAATAATATATACTTTAAATTCCAAAACCAAATCAATATATCATTTGAACAAAACCCTAATTTCCAAATCACTGAATATTTCCTTCAATTTATAAAACTTGAAATATTCCTTTAAATTATCTTTAACCAAACCACTTTATAAAGTCATATTCTTAAATCTTCAATTTCAATAAGTTCAAATTAATATATTTAAAGGCAATTCTTAATTAAATACAATTTCCAATAATTTCATTTCTAAAGCCATATTACTTCAAGTTATAACAACTCTGAAACATATTTATTTAAACCATTTAAATTAAATGTCAAATAATATTCATTTCAAAGTTGTGGCATTTCTAAGTTCATTCATTCAATTATAAAATTTCCAAAACATTGTAAATTTCAGTTACAATAGCACTTGTTACATATTGCGGTATATATAGTAATATTTCAAAAACATTGTCAAATTCAAAAACAGCAGCACTTACGAAGTGCCACGGTTGGTATTTAGTTATCCAAAACAGCTCAATTTTAGAAACAGCAGCATTTATAATGTGCTGTAGTAGTTATTCAGTTATTTTCAGAAATAGTTCACATTAAGAAACAATATCACTTCTACAGTGCTATAATAGGTATTTAGTTATTTCAGAACTAGTTAAGTTTCAAAATTGATAGCACTTAGCAAATGCTATCCTAAAACCACAACATTTCTGAAGTGCCGCCAATAAAATTCCAGAATTTATACTAACATTTCAGCCACACTAAAATTTCAATTTTTTAGCCTTTTTGACTTATAAAAATCATATTTCCCGCTTGAGAAAATATTCATTTGGATATTACTTAACTTATGATTATATATATAAATAAAATTTATAACCAAAATATCCAATTAACTATAATTCATTTATAAGTCAAAGTTACACTTTTTTCTTAACTTTTATTTTAACAAATAACTTTACACTTTATTTTGAAATATCAATCCCATAAATAAAATATTTCTATCACTAAATTTTCTTAACTTTCATTTGAAAACTAAATTTTCACTTATCAAGTTTAAGTCATCTTTAATTTACATTTTTCCACTCAAATCATAATCATTTAATTTTTTCAAAACATAACCACAAATAAAATATTTTATCATAGTTAATATAACAATCCAATTCTCTTTATAAATCTAGTCATTTAGCTATCAATTAACTACGATTTCAAATTAAATAAATTTTATTACAAAAGGCCTAATTAAAACTGTATTTCATTTTATCAATTCAAAATACATTATTTATTATATAAAACATGTCCATTTCAGGAAAAAACCTTTATTAAAGTTTCCAGGTTAGATTTAAGATTCCAAAAAATGAAATTCAATTATTAAGTTATTTATCATCAATAAAGCTCTTTAATTCAACTTAAAACCAATTATTAACTTTATAAAAATTTACTTATGGAAAAACCAATACACCTTTATAATTAAAGCATTAAATCAAATTTTAAGTTAAAAATTTCATATATTTATAAAACTCAAAATACTTAAGAAATCTTTTAGGGAAATATTATTTAAAGTACTTAATAACTTTTAGGAAAATATTATTAAAAATATAACCATAGGCCTGTATAATATTTTCTAACCTAGGTCAAGTGATACGGATATGTATCATTTCAATCCGTAATTTAAAAAGAAAAATCCGGGTTCTATCATTTTAAACTCGCAATCCCAAGTAAAATAAATACAATAAAAATCACTCAAGCCTATTATTTCAGCCCATAGTGATTTTTCCTTATTCTGTAGTCCATTCGAGTATGTATCATTTCAACCCATAGTGATAGGGAACTTGTAGTGTGATAATCAGGAAATAAAATAACAGCGTAGCATATAATATCATAACAGATGATGTAACAGGTATACAAACAACATTTACTATTATATAAATATATCACAGGCAGGTATGAACATAGCATATTAATTTATACAATTCACTTGTCATCATTTCATAATCATATAAGTACGTAATGTCTAGAGTAAATAACTCACCTTTTTAAAGCTAGAATTGAAATTCAAACTCAAATCTAAACTCAGCAAAGCACGAAAAGGAACGATAAAAGCACAACTATATTTTTGAGTGGATGAAGAGTCAGATCCAAATCTTGTTTGCAAGCAAATATCACAAACATAAGTATGTAATTCAATACAAAAGAATAGAAATTAAAACAATGAAAAATATGAGATAAACATGACATAACCTTTGCTTCAACCACCAAGTGGGCTCAGTCTTTGGGTTTGGGTAGGGTCTAGGCATCACAAACTTACAGCTAGGGGATGGTAAGGTCATGGAAAAGCAATTTGGTGGAGGAATATGTGTTGTGGCCGAGGTACATGAAGAGGAGGTGAAGGAAAATAGGCGTTTGGCTAGGTTTGAACAATTTTTGGTGGTGGGTTTTGATCTATGAGTTATGACCTTTGTTTGGAATGGTGGTGATGATTGACGGAGGTGGTCAAGGTGGTAATGGTGGTCGGCTATATGGGCATGGGGTGGAGGCCGAGCTAGCTTGAAGAACAACAAAGGAGAAAAAAAGAAAATAGAGAAACAGAAGAAGAGGAAGGAGAAAGAAGAAGGAAGCCATGGACAATGCTTGGATATTTTTCTCACGCAAATGAGATTTGAGATGAAGTTATGCACGTAAAATAAAAAAAAGAGGCGGCGAGGGTTTACAAAAGAAAAATGAACGGCTAAGATAAGTAATAAAGAGGCTAGACAATAAAAGGCAAGAGTTTGAATGGTTTGGAAAATAAAAAGGCAATACTATAAAACAAATAACTTGATGTATTTAGTTAATTTTTTCCTTTATTTGCACGCAATAAAAATATGAGTTTGAGGAACAATATGTACGTGATTGATAGGAGAAAATCACGGCTATGAATGTGGGAAGTAATTGGCTATGCAAATGGAAAGGCAAGGGAAAAGGAAAAGTCAACAAATAAAAACAAGTAACCTATGTCTCTAGAAATTTCAATGCTATTATTGAAAATAAAACCAATCAAAAATCAAATAAATATAATCAAAGATTATATAAATAAAATAGAAAATAAAATTTAGAGAATAAACATAGAAAAAATAGAAAAGAAGTAAATGCTAGGAAAACAAAAGGCAAGAATTAAAGAGAAAGAAACTTATATACTTTGTTCTTAAATGCAAATGAAAAATGAGAACATAATGGGAAATAAATTTTGTACTTGAATGGAAAAAGGAAATACACGGCTATAGAAGAAAAAAGAAACAGCTAAGGAGTTATGAATGCTAGGGAAACATAAAGGCATAAGTTAAGGAAATGTACAGAATATTTTATTTTTAAATGCAAATGAAAAATGAGAGATGGGAAATAAATTTTTGTACGTGAATTTTCAGCTTGATATGCACAGCTATGAGTAGAGTAATTCATGGCTAGGAATGAGGAGGAAACGGCTAGAAAATTAATAAAGAAGTTAGGAAATAAAAAGGTAAGAATTTAAACAATGTAACGTGTGTCCCTTTGATTTTCTCCAGCCACTTATAAAAATATATAAACAAATAAATTCCAATAAATACAATAAAAGTCTAGACAAATAAATAGAAAAATAAAACAAAGTGATGGATATAGGAAAAATATAAAATAAAAATACAGAAATTTATTGCGTATAAAATGCTATATTTTATCCAATTTTAAAAGTATAAATCAGAATTTAACGAAATGAAAAGCAGAACGGATATCGTAAATATATTCTGCTTCAGAGAAAAAGATTGAAATTAAAAATTCAAATTGTTTCAAAAATTTAAACTGACATTCAAATTTTGACAAAAATATAAATTTTTCAGAAATTATTTATTTAAAGCATTTGGAAAATTCTAAAATTTAAATTTTAAATGATTTAAAAATCAAATTTCTCAAATAAAAATTTAATTAAAAATATTCCTAAAATTAAGGGTTGTTATAGAAATATTCATTCGAATTTCATTTGGGATGGATCTCATTTCTACCTTCTTAGTGGCTTACAAACCCACGACAATTAGCTTATAAGCCTACGACAAAATGCTTACAAACCCACGAACATCCTGGTTTGTACAAGTTCTCGAGTCCTGATATGATGAGATATTCTACAGGAAGAAGCTTGCAAAACTACTTCAAAATGGTTTTTCAAAGCGATTTTCAAAACTGCTTTTCAAAATGTTTTAGCCTTAAACTATCTTTTCAAATAATTTTCAAAAAATGTTTTAGCCTTAAAATATTCTTTGTTTTTGTGTTTTAAAACATGGTAAAATTATTTTATTTTACTCTAGAATCATTTCATCTTGTTTTCATATCAATACCATTTTCAAAACAAATTTTACAGTATTTTTAACAAGGGGATGTCGACATCATGGGATACCCTATGTCGACGTGGTGGCCATTGAATTCAAAAGATTCAATTTTCAAAAGAAGTATCTATTCGTTTAAATATCTTCACGAATGGTTATGACCGTTGGTGTTTTATAAATAGGCTTCACAAACGAATTTTTTAATCATCTAATTTCATTTTTCTTCACTTCTTCTTCTCCACAAATCCATATTCTATAATTTTCATATTTTTAAGATCGTGCCGAAATTCTGCCAAATTCCCAAGTGAATCAAATTAGAATTTCAGTCTTGTTTGATTCACTGTCCTCTCTCGGAGATCACAGTGCTATTCAGAGTTATAGGATCAATTTGTAATCAAAAGTTTATTAAGTCTCTCTATAAGGAGTGGTTGTGCATGGAAATCAATTGGGTAATCTTGTGGCCCGTAAATCAAGAGGGTTTGCCCCAGACTCGTGAGACAGGAGGGTACCTCAAGGCCTTTATAAATTGCGGAGTGTAATCTCGATATTGGTTTAATAAAAATATGTATGAGGTGGTTTGCCTTGGTACAGGACTGGATATAGGGTAACTCCAAACCAGTATAAAATCCGGTGTGTTCTTTCCCTTTACTGCCTTTTATTTTCTTTCGCATCTATGTTTAATTCTGTGATTGTTCTGTGATTAAGTTCTGCATTTGTTTGTGTCATAATTTCAATTTAGTTCATATTCTTAGAATTCATTAAGCGCTATTCACCCACCCTGTAGTGTTAAATTAGCCTTGAGATCCTTAATCCGTTGTCCCTTTCATGACCAATAATGAAGCATGAAGAATCCTAAAGAAGGTACATGAAGGAGAATGTGGAGACTATACTGGGGGGAAGACCCTTGCGAAGAAAGTCCTTCGATATAGGTATTTCTGGCCAACGATAAATTGCGACGCTGTAGATCATGCCAGGAGAAGCAATCGTTGCCAAAGGTTCAACAAAATTAAGAGAACTCCCTCGACGGAGCTAACACAGAGGGTCAGTCCATGGCCGTTCTCAGTATGGGGGACCGACTTGATTGGCATCTTGCCAATAGCAAAATGAGGGGTCAAATATGCTATGGTCGCCGTAGATTATTTCACAAAGTGCATCGAAGCGGAAACCACTTGCCATTATAACCATAAAGAAAGTTATTAACTTTGTTACTAAAAACATCATTTTCCGGTTTGGTGTGCCACAAAAAATCATCATTAACAAAAGAACACAATTCGAAAGTGCCGAGTTCAAAAATTCTACAAGCACTTCCGAATTGAAAAGTGCTTTTCTGCAATGGCTCATCCACAGCAAACGGGCAAGGTGGAAGCAATAAACAAGATCATCAAGTCCACTATCAAAAAGATACTAACAAAAGTAATGGAAACTGGGTTGGTGAACTTCCACTCATACTATGGGCTTACAGATTTACGTACAAAGCGACAACTGACCACACTCCGTTCGCCTTGGCATATGGTTCAAAAACGATGATTCCTGTTGATTTAGAAGTTCCCTCGCACCATGGGTAGAATTTCAATCAAAAACAAAATAAGCATCTCCTAATCGAATCGCTAGAATGGTCGATGAAAAAAGAGAAGAAGTGGAGTTAAGAACCGCTGCCCACCAAAAAAGGGTCACACGGTACTTCAACTCCAAAGTTCACAGTCAAACCTTTGAAGTTGGAGATCTTGTGCTCAAGCGAGTTTACCCCGTTCCATGGGACTTCAGACCAAACTGGAAAGGACCATATATTGTTGATCAAAAGCTCAGGGACGAGACTTTCAAGCTGACAATCGTCTTACGAAATCAGAATCCACAGAGCCTGGAATAGCGGATAGCTCCACCTTTATTTCATTTAAGAACTACTTTATGTATTCTCTATTTTTCAGCAAATAAGTCATCCCAAAAATGCCCGGGACATTGTAAAAAAGCAAAGAATCTGCTACGCTTTCCTTAATAAATTTTGATTCGATCTTTCAAACTAACAAAACTGTGTCCATAGTAAATACCTGTTGGGTCGAAGGAAGAAAATAGACTCAAACCGTTGGATCGGCGGAACCTGATCCTTGCCTTTCAAAAACCGGTGTTCCCTGGCAACCCCAAAAGGGAAAAAAACTAACTCCTCGCGTTGTTCGGAGATTGGCAACACCGAGGAGCATCTAAATTTACACTCCTTGCGTTGCTTGGAGATAAGCAAAGCCAAAGAATACCAAAAGCTGCGCATCACGTAAGCCGTGCATCAAAAACTAACTCGTCACGTTGCCCAGAGACAAGCAACACCGAGGAGCATTCAAATTTGTTGAATATGCGAGTATATGATTTTTGTTTGATGATAATAAACATATATATATATATATATATATTCATTTAAATGTATTTGTTAATGAAACAGTATTTAAATTCAAACAGATATTTTATTCAAATAAATATTTATTACAATTTTGAATAGTACAAATTTGAACTCTCACTATATATATACAATTTCAATTACAATAAAAATTTGATTACATCACAATTTACATAATTGTCCTCACTACATATCACTCATGCACTCGTATTTAATCTTCAACTCCATTCCAGATTGAATCCAGCATCTGAGCAATCTGCAAAAATACACACTGACGCGGTAAAATTGAAAAGAAAATATTTTTGCAATATAAAATAAAATGTAATTCTGAAAATATTATTTGCCTCACTTATTTGGGTTGTTCGTCATCATTTAAATTTGAATTCATCATACACGAACAACTTGTGACATGCACAGTGTATCACTGTACATGCCACAAAACCGTGCACACCGATATATACACTTGATAAAATTACAGGACAGGCGAGCACAGGTCAAACCTAAATGAAACGTCGGGTTCAACTCAAGTGCAATACAAATAAAATCACGACACGAGCACAAGGTCAAACCCCAGCTATAAGCTGGACCCAACGCAGGTGCAAGTTCATGAAAATGGTCAAGACAACTAAAACAAGCCTCGACCAAAAATCCAAATGTACAAATGTAATAACGATCGGGAGCAACTCAGACTCAGTGTACACTTGAATAATACTCGAGTCTGGTCACAACAAGCTACAAACCAGAAATGCTCAGATCAAATGGAATGAACCACGCAGCAAAATAATGCATATACAAGGATAATATGGGTGCAGTAAAGACTGTAGCTCGTGGCTACAACACGAACACATGTCAGTAAAATGGCAATTGGCAACAAATAAATTCAAATAACCAAAGCCAGCAGCAAAGACCAGAGTACAAGCAAAGTGGAAACAGGCCAAAGGGATCAATATGGTAATAATGAAAACAATGTTCAAATGAACAGACTATGTAATATAAAGATGGAGCAGTGCACATGTATATCAAACCAAATGCCATCAAGTGATACAAGACCATCTATATGCAGACACAAGATCATAGCGATAACACTGTGTAGACATACGTATATGTAACCATCATTGACTCAAGCACCAGACTCGACCAAAACCACAATACATACATATGCAACCACAACAACAAGATGATAACATGAATGTACAGAAACAATGGCACAGTCTCAACATCAAAGACCAGACCCAAGGCATACATATGGTTGCAGTGAAGGCAGAGCTCGAGGCTACCAAGTCAAACAATGTAAACTGACTCGAAGCAACGCAACAATGACTTCAACATAGTAATATACAGAGCACAATGCCACTGTAGTTGCAAACAAGGTACAGACCACACTCGAGTACATATAGCATCAGGTCGAAATCAATCAGTGACATGTATGCATACACACATTAGAACAAGAAAACAAAGACCAAAATCAAATGCAACGTGAATAGTTTTTACCAAAGTCGAAGTCAGTAATGTCAAGTGACCGAAGTCAAATGCAAGTATCAGTTTTGAACAAGACAGAGAAGCCGAAGTTAACAAGCACAAAGAACAGAACAGGTCAAGTATGCTACAGTGATGAACTTAATCAGTGCCGAAGTCAAGTTAATGAAAAAATTCAAGTCAAAGCCGATACTGAACAAGTCAGTGCCAAAATCGTCACAGCAATGTCAGTGCCGTGATGACCAAGGCAACAAGAAATTCATAAAGTCAACCGCAGTTCAAATCACCGGCCAAAATAAATCAATATCGTCACGGCTCAAAATCGAAGCCGTGACAACCAAGTAAATGAAATATACAAAATGAACAAGTCAAATTCAAATCACAGCGTTCAAACAAGATCAAGTGGCCGAGATGAATTCAGAACAAAGAAATTGACGAATTCAGATAAATGTATACGAATGAAAATCAAGGGTCTCGAACTCTATATAAAAACCCTAAACATCATCGGCAAAAGTAATAATTCGAGTTCAAGATAAACTGATAAAAATAACCAATAACACGAATCATCGATCGGGTTCAAAGCAATCAACCACAAAAGCATAAAGAAAAATAACATACCAATATTAATTCGAATTCGATCGAATTGGAGTAGCCGAAGGAGATCGACAGAGAGAAAGAAGAAATCGAAGCATCATCAATCAAATCGACAAAGTCGATGACTTCAACACGAAGCCCTAATTTTTGAGCGAGCAACAAAGCCACCATTATCACAAACACAAAGGAACGGACCGACATAGAGATAAAAGAAAAAGAGGAAGAATATTTTAGGCCGGCCTTCGTATTGGGTTTATAATTAAAAGGCTTATAATTTTTAATTAGGGTTTTGTTTTGTTTTGTTTTGTTTAAAATTGCTTTTAAATTGTATTTTTCCTTTCAAACTTCTATGTAATTTCTAGTCGTGTGACGAGGGGACAAACTACATGGCGTAGTTTGAGAATTCGCAACTCAATGGCTGAGTTGTGGCTGGGTTTTGAGCATAGAGTTAAGGCTAGTCGATCGCGGGTGTCGCGAGTTTACGTATGTAAGCGTCTGACTGCTTAATTTCTAGTGGAAACCTTGGAGGCAGCATGTAGGCAGGGTTTTGCCGAAGCTGGGTAAATTCTGTGTCATTCTATTTCTGCATTTATTACTCTGCTATTATATGTGCTGCTATAATTTTGATATATCTGTGCTGAGATTATATAAACTTCCGCGATAAATTTTTATAATTAATAGTATCACCCTATTCACCCCCCCTCTAGGGTGCAATCGATCCTACAAGTGATATCAGAGCCAGGTACAAAAGCCATTTTTGTTTTAAAAAAAATTGGTTTTTCAAAAACCAATTTTTGTTTTAAAAAATTTGAATTTTTAAAATGGCTTCTTTTAATACTGCTTTTGCTGAGGGTCAGTCTATGGTTAGACCACCAATGTTCAATGGTGAATATGCTTACTGGAAAAATAGAATGAAAATTTTTCTGAAAACCATTATTGCTTGGAATATAGTTGAGACAGGTTATAGAGCACTAACTATAGTTGTAAATAATCAGGAAATAGATAAACCGGTGAATCAATGGAAAGATCTAGAAAATAAATTACAGATTGCTAATGCCAAAGCTATGAATTCTATTATTTGTTTATTAGATCAATTTGAATTTAATTGTGTCTCACATTGTCTAACTGCGTAGGAAATATGATACACAATAGAAGTGACTCATGAAGGAACATCTCAAGTCAAGGAATCTCGCCTTGCTATACTGATTAGCGAATACGAGAATTTTACAATGGCCAAGGAATAAAATGTTAAAGAGATGTACAGACGGCTTTCCAACATCGTATACAAACCAATAGCTCTCGTTAAATCGTAAACGGAACTAGTCCGAAAAATCCTCAGAGTCCTTCCACAAAGTTTTGAAGCAAAAGTGACTGCCATTCAAGAATCGAAAGATTTAAAACAAATCAAAGTTGAATAACTCATCGGAAATCTCACGACTTATGAGCTAGAAATGAAATTCAAGGAAGAGCGTGAAGGGGGTGATACTCGAAAGAAATCAATAGCTCTCAAAGGAACAACTGAAAGTGATGACGACGACGACGACGGAGCAGCAGAGCTGGCAATTGTAATAAAGAGATTCAAATAGTGGAACCACAAATACGGAAATCCAGCTCTAAATCAAAAATTAAAAAGTAGAATAATCAAAGTGGCAGATAACCCAAAACAGCAAGAAATCATCTGTCATAAGTGCAACCAACCCAAACACATCAAGCCCAATTGTCCTCAAAATAGACATGACTTAGAAAAGAAATCAAAAAGGAGAAATTTTGCAGCCACGTGGAATACAAGTGATGAAGATAATAAAAGTACTAGTAGTGAGAGTGAGAAAGTAAATATGTGCCTTCAAGGTAATATAACTGATAGCGACGATGACGAGCCAAGCGAGGTATCAACACTCACTCACTTAGAATTACTTATATATTTCCATGAAGTAAATGGCTGTTTTGAACGACTTAGGGAGAAATATGCCAAAATTGAATCACAAAAAGATACTTTGATAGATTTAAATAAACAACTTGATCAATTAGTTAAAAACTAGCAAAGTAGGATCCCTAAGTGTGATAAGTGTCCAACATTCGATGAAGAGATTAAAAAATCAGAAATCAAAATTAAATCGCTTGAAAATGAAATTCTGGTTTTGAAAGAAAGTGAAAATACAAGAAGAGAAAATTCTATTAAAAAATGCACACAATTATTAAACAAAAATGAATCTCTCAAAACACAAGTTCAATAACTATCAATGGCTTTAGGAAAATTTACCAAAAGTGAAAGATCATTGAATATGCTATTAGGGAAACAAACTGTTAATGCAGTTAGACAAGGAATTAGATATAATAAATCTGAAAATGTTAGAAATGAAATTAATCAAGTCAATTCAATGTGCACAATTTGTAGAAAATATGGACACAGTCAAAATAATTGTTGGTATAGACCCAAACACGTGAAAAACATTCCAATTTGGTTCCAAAAGGCATAAATATAAAATCTTTGAAAGTTAAACAAATCTGGGTGCCAAAAAGAATATATATAAATAGTTATGGGTCTCCACAAAATTATCTTTCAAAATATTCTGCCACTAACAACCATGGACCTATAAAAACAAATAGGTCACAAAAATCTTTCATCGTGTAGGTGTGGTGGCAGGCTAAGGAACAATAATAGTATTACTTGGATTCTGGCTGTTCCAGGGACACAACGAGCGACAAAATAAAGTTCCTTAGCCTGGTACAAAGGTGACAGAATCACAATGGACAACAACGAAAAAATATCGTAAAGGTAAAAGAGGTAATGGTATATTCATCTTAAACAATATATTAATGTGATAATCTGCACCATATCTGATTTGAATTAATTCAGCTAGTTATGTGATGTCCCGGAATTTTGGGCAATACTTATTTGATAATTTCCATTTATAATTTATTTTAAAATATGTTATATTGATTTAAAAATCTAATTTAACCAAATATTATATATTCAAAACTAATAATTAATCTAATTTAACAAATGTTATCTTTTCAAAAACTCAATAATAATGATAATTTAATTTGAAATGTTTATTCTTTTCATAGGATAATAATATATATCTAATTAATAATAATTAATCTTTTAAGTTAATAAAAATATTCTATTTATAATGTATATATGTATACATTGTAAGAAGGAAATTGGTTCAATTTAAATTTAATAAAAATATTTTCAAATTATAATATATATATATATATATATATATATATATATATATATATATATATATATATTGTGATTTGGAGTTCTGTTTTAAAATTCAAATAATTTCTGAAGTTAATATTTAAAATGTTCTATTTATAATGAATATTTATATTTGTATATATATATTATAAATAGAAAATAATGGGTTAAACTTAAGCAGAAAATGTGTTTTCAAATTTATAATGTACATATGTTTATATGGCGATTTGGAAGGTTTTTGATTTGATTTAATAAAATGCTTTTCAAAAGCTATTTAAAATTAATTTTTATTTATAAAACACTTAAAGAATTTTTTTTTATTAAAAGAATAATAGCTTGAAAATAGTACATTATTATGAAAATTTAATTTGTTTCCTTTTAAATTGGTTTTTGAAAATAAATTTAGCTTTTATATATAATATCAATGTTAGTTATAATAACTTTAGTATAAACTTTTAAAATAAAATTTAAATAAATGTTACTTTTTTTTAAACTTATCTTTAGGAAAATGGAGTTTTAAATAATTATAAATTAAATCATGAAGTTATAAATACATTTCATAGTTATATATATATTAAACATGAGTAGTAGGTTAATATTGTAATTAAGGTTTAATTCATTTATAAATAAATAATTAATGTAATAATCATATTTTAAAACACTTGGAAACATAAGAAATTTATGAAAACACTTGTATACAAATTAATAAAGGTTTGGACATGTGTAAATAAATGATTTATTCATGTAACAAGTGGCAATCTTTGTTTTAAAAGAAAGTTTTGTTTTTTTAATTAAAGTTTAAAAAGAAAAGATCTGTTTCCTTCAGCTAAACCTTCTTTAATTTTTCTCCAACTAAAATAAAAAAGAAAAGAAATCAAATGCAAACTTCAAGCTGAAATCAAAAAGAAAAACAAAATCAAATCTGTAACCAAAGAAAAAAAGAAAATCTGAAGCTTTACAAACTCAGATCCAAATTGCAACCTGAAATCATGGTTTCAAGCTCAACTGGGAATCAACATGCAAATTCAACAAGCAAGATTTCAGCAAAAAAATTCAATGTTTCAACAGAAGTTAAAATGCAAAGCAAATTCAAAGTCCAGGAAAATTAAGAAATGCAGTGTTCTCTGCTTCAAATTTCTGGTGAGTAAATACCTTTCTTAAAAACAGTTTTAAATCCTGTATATGTTTGTTCTGTGAAATGATTGATATAGTAAACTTGATATCAATGCTTGCATGTTGGATATGATGATGTTATAATCATGTTGTTGCTCAGATTTATCATCTTTAATTTGATTTGTGCTGTACAAACTTGATTACATACCTGTATATGTATTCTCTGTAAAATCTGTTGCAAGATCAACTAAAATAACTCAAATCTCCCTGTATAATCACAATTAAACATTGATTACTGAAGTAAAGATGTTAATAACATTTTATTCTTGTTTTTAAAATTTATTACAAGTGAGTGTATTTGGATAATACTCTGTAGAATATGAAAATACAGTTGATATTCGAAAATGAGTAAAATTCAAGTTTGATGAATTTCGAATTCACTCAGATAATCTGAATCGTACTATCAAATTATGAATTTTAATATAAAATTTGTGATTTTTAACTTTGTATATAACATGAATTCTAAAGGGGCTTGAATTTGGGTTTTTGGTCGTTTACTGATGATCTGCGTCGAAGGGAATGGTGAGCTTCGGCATGGAGGTGGTCATGGTGACTGGTGATTCAGGAAAAATGGTGAAAGAATTATATGGTGACTGTGGTGGCCGTGAAGGGGGTATGTAGGGTTTGTTTCTGTTTCCTGTTTGGATCGAAATCGAGTGTTGTTCGTCGACGTTGATGTTTCGAGTTCGAGCGCATAGTGGGGAATCGCGTTGTCGAAGTGCAAAGCTACTCTGGAAGTGAATCCATGGTCTCCGGTCATCTAGATCGTCGGCAATTAGAAGTTTGGTGGTCCGATGTTTTTCCTGATGAAGTGTTGAAGCACACTTTTTTTCGAATCTGTGGCGATTTCATCGATTCTGGGGACGTGGAGGTTGTAGAGGTCAGAGGCGACTTGTGGAGTGTCGCGACGGGGTTCGCCGTTGACCAAGGCCGGCGTGCACGTGCACGAGCTCTTCTGGGTGCATCTGTTTTCGTTTGGGAAGAAGTTTGGCCGTGGGTTTCGTTGTTTGCTCGAGGGCAGTCTCGTGTTGGTCCCGCGTGCAACTCGAAGTGGTAGGAGGGTTGTTTGCGTGAGTTTTGGGTTTTGAGTAGCTTGGTTACAAGAGTTATATCCTGTTCAAATTTTTAACTGTAGATTGTATTTTAGAAAATTTAAAAACAAACTAAATTTTTGAACAAAGTTTAAAATAGTTTAAATCTGATTGAAATGTTTTAATTTAAAACTTTGTGTTTTTACAAGTTAAGTTAAATTTGTTTTTAAAATAGTTTGTTTTTTTTAAAAGTTTAGTATTAACCGGATTTGTACTTTATAAAATGAAGATTCAAATTTGAAAGCAAATTGAATTTTTAACAAGGTGTTTAATTAGTTCATAATGAATAAAGGTTTGACTTAATAAGAATTTTAGTTTTAAAGTTTAGATTTATAATTTAAACTTTTGTTTAAAAAATAGTTTGTTTTAATAATGATATAATAATGTTTCAAATGAAAATGTTATTAAAGTAATTTAAAATGGGATTGAAGTAAGGTATTTAACTTAGATAAATTTGTAGATAATGATAAATTAAAAAAATGATGTTTTAGTGTAAACCAATTAAAAGCTTTTGAATTTAAAATTTTAATTTTAAAATGATTGATAAAAGTCAATGAAATGTATGGTTTATCTTAATTAAGTTTTATTTATAAAGGTAATTAAAGTAAATTACTTAATTTACTTAAAAAATTAATGTGGGTAATTAAATTTAGGTAAATTAGTTTGTGTAATTAATTAAGTGTAATTAATTGCTTAATTAAAAATTAATTAATCAAGTTTAATTAATTAAGAAATAATTAGTTAATAAGTAATTAAGAAGTTAATTACTTAATGATTAAGAAGAATTATTTAAACATAATTACTTAATGAAGTAATTAAAGAAATTAATTACTCAGTACAATTAATTAAGCTATTATGGTTAATTTAGTTAATTAATTAAGTTTAATTAATTAAAAATAATTACTTAATGATGGGATTAAGTATAATTACTTAATGTAATTAAAGATGTGTAAGTACTTAGGGAAGTAACTAATGAATAATTACTGAATGTAATTAATTAAGGAAATTACTTGATGGATAGTAATTAAAGAGGTATAATTACTTAAGGGAAATAATTAAGGGATAATTACTCAGTGTAATTAAAGGATTGATTAATGAAATTAATCAAAGTGTTGGTTTAATTGGTGAAGTAATTAAGGAAGTTAATTACTGATTGTGATTAATCAGGTGTGATTAATGATGTAATTAAGTTTATAATTAATAATTAAATTTAATTATGAGAACAATTGATTAATAAATAATTAGAGGGTCATTAATTTATGTAATTAATAAATAGTTAATTGTTTAATTAATTAATAAATGTGATTAATTATAAGATAATTAATCAATGAAGTGAGAAAGAAGCAATAATTAATTAATGTAATTAGTGAAGGATTTTGTAATTAATTATTGTTAATTAATTAATTAGAAATTAATTAAGATTAATTAATGATTAAAGATAAATTAATCTGTGTAATTAATTTAAAGGCTAATTACATAGTGTAATTAAAGAATAATAATCTAGGTGATTAATTAAGAATATGATTAAAGGATAATTAATCTGTAATTGAAGATTAATTAATTGAATTATGAAGTTGATTAAAGAGTGATTAATTAATTAATTGTAATTAATGAATGATTGTTTAAGAAGGATTAGTTGTTTAATTCTCAAGTAATTAATTTAATTTAAGATGATTAAATTATTTATAAAGGAATTAATGGTGCCTGTTTGTGCATGATTGTTGTGGAATATCTGGATTGATTGATATCTATTGGATGATATGTTGTGATATTCTGTGATATGATATTTGATATATCAATGATAAATGTGTGATATTTATCTATGAATGATGCTGTGTGAATTCAATGTTTAAATTGAATTAATTTGTTAACCTTAAATCACTTGGACATTAAGATGGCGTTTGGATTCGATGAGACCGGGATCGGGTTTCCAAATTTGGAATTACGAAAACCACATCGATCCAAATTAAACGTTAGGTCGTGAATCTCAAGTGAAGAGTGAAGACTCGAGGTGTAAGGACTATTGTCGTTAATACTCTAAGGGTGATTCCAATACGAGTTTAACGGGGGTAGTACTTTCAGGTTCAAGATAAAGATTCAGAGTGCAAGGGCTATTGTCGTTAACTCTGAGGGTGATTCCAAAACGAGTGTAGCGAGATAGTGCCTTCGGTTTCGTTCGAACCCGGAACGAACTTGTATGGATTGAATGCTTTCAGAACATCGTCAGGTGGACGATGAGCATTCTAAGATAGATGTGTCCTATAAAGGTAATCGCAGCCTCAAGCCTCATTAACCGGGAATGGCTAAAACATGGGAGGTGTAGCAAGGCTAAGTGGGTCATGCCCAAGTAGGACGAGATTTACCCCTGTCTAGAGGTCCCTTTTTATTTCGGCTGTGTGGGCGGTTGATCATGACAACTGCCGGGGTGGTCTTGTTCGAGATTGTCTAGTAAGGGATGGTTCCGGCTTTGTGTTGCAGGGGATCGGGAGTGGTCCTCGGTACAGTGATCTAGGCCACGTACTATGACGGGCGGTACCCCAGTAGCCCTACCATTGTATGGAATCCAAAATCCAATAAGTGCCTGTACGGTTTTGATTGTGCCCAACTATGTTGGAACGTGAGATGTAAGCATTCCAGCTATTTTTGTATTTTATTTTGAAAACCCTAGACCCTATTATAATATCACTGGATTTTCTATCAAATGTTTTGGTTAGCGTAAGGTAAAAACTTACCCATGTTTATTTGCGGGGAGTCTTACGTGATACCTTTGTTTTCAAAGGATTTTCAAAGTTAAGCAACTTTTAACCGTTTACTCACACCAGACGCCTGTCTGACCCGAGTGTTTATTTTCTATTTTATTAAACTCTTGGGTACGCATATTATGTATGAGTAGTCGAGGGATTCAGGTTTGCTTTGACGAGTTCTGGAGGAGATATGAAGCAGGTGGCTTCAGCGTGTAGATATATATAGAGTTTCCACTGTGCTAGTATCATTTCTGTTTCTGTAATGTAATTGAGGTGTAATATCTAGACAGGTGTTATAACTGTCTAGTTTTTTTTGTAAGCTGTATAACTCTGATGTATATGATACTATGTAATATTTTATTTGATTAATATAATTTATTCGTTCCGCTGTGAGATTCTTATGTTGTTTGGTTCTTTCTTTTCTATCTTTTCTCTTTTCTATCCCTTTCTTTCTTCTTAATGATGCGTCTTTCTGTGGTATGAAAGGCGGGTCGTTACATTGTGGTATCAGAGCGCTAGGTTGAGCGAATACCTAGGCTTTGGAGTGGTGTATTTCTTGAGAGTGCGTATTTTTAATTTTGAATATATATATATATATATATATATATATCTGTTTATTCCTACCTATTTTGTTGGGATACCTGTTCGGGTTTGCCAACATAAGTTCTAGTAGTAGGAGAGATAGTGGTGTGTATATCACGACTATCAATGGAAGAAGTCTGAGTATTTGAGGTTGGAAGAGTATCTGCCATAGCAGTTTTGAGCATCTTGAGTAAGTTTGGCAGCTGGGTGTATGAATTTCATCGATCTCTGAAGGAAATCTTTTAAAGGTTCGGAGTTTATCTTTGGAGTATGAGTTTGGATTGCGCTCGTGCGAGTGAATTTTCTAGAGTTTGGATCTGTCGGAAGTGCTGGTATTTTGGCAACCATAGGAAGGAGTCTTATCTGCATTGGAGTGGGAGACTCAGTTCAGCTAAGTGTTTGTGCTTGGTCTGAAGCCCGAGTTTCTTGAGAGGTTTCTGCTCATCTTGAAGACACTTTTTATGGTGTTGGTTGATATAGATTTGGGATTCAAGGAGCTTTTGGATAAGAAGTCTGTGGTAGCAAGGGCAGCTCAAAGGTGTTGAGTGTGCTGTCAGGAAGATCTCTTGGCTCAGCAGTATCCTAGAGGTGGAGTTCGAAAGCAGTTGTGTGGTCCGTTTCTTCGATGGCTCAGAAGTCTTTGAGATTCTTCTGACAATAGATCGGGAAAATGGTGAAGGCTTGTCCCCTTCTTCTGGAAGCTCAGCTGGGTAAGATGTTTGCGGTTGAGGTGGACCATTAGTTTCTTCTTTTGAAGGGCTTAAGCTGTTCTATTATGTAAGAGAGAATAGTTTCTTTCGAACCTGAACTGGGTATTATCGCAAAAGTGACTTGCGATGGTTCGGAATTTCTTTTAGTAATCTTTGCTTTAGTTTGAGACGTCTCTAAAGATGTTGGGGCTATCGAGTGGTTTGAGACATTCTGAATATCTTCGAGGAAGTCAAAGGAGTTTGTCCGCATCGGGAGATGGAGTTCTGTTTCGATTTGGTTCTTGGATTTTCTGGTGATTTGGCCTAGTAGAGAAAAGATTCCAGGAGAGAGGATTTTATGAGCAATCAGGATTGATTGGATCTAGTTTTCCGAATGGATTTCTGTTGTAGTATTTATGACCAAATCGGATAGGTCATTAAGCTTTTATGGAATTTGATGAACAATGTTTCTGAATGCGTTGATCAAGTTTATGCTTGTGTTCATCAAAAGCATTCTCATCTTCTTCGGATCAGAGTTGTGCAGCGGAAGCATGGTGGCAGCTATTCTAGAATAGGAGCAATCTCGGATTCATCGAAAGATTTGTGTTTTATTGGATTTAAGGTTTTCTTCAGAAAGTTCTTTCGGGACCCGAAGGTTTGGATGTCGAGAGCATTTGTTTTGTTTTTCGGATTGGAGAAACAAGTTTGAAGTTCATGATGCTTGTATGGTAGATTGGTGTTCTGAATTTCGATGGTTTTTTGGAGAATCATCTTGTTGAGTAGAATCAGGAGGTCATCTCATTCTTGATCCACTTTTGATTGAGAAGCATTTGTGAAGTTTGGTTGATCAGGAAGGTTGAGGGCAGCCCAAGATCGGCAGAAGTTGTGGACAAGTGACGAAGAGATTCGAAATTCGAAGTCGGAGATTTAATTTTTGGATAAGTTTTCTCCGATTATAAGAGCAATGAGATTGGATAAGATGGGAAGCTAGCTCAGGAACGAATTGGAATCTTTCTGTACTCTCTTAAGGATAAGTGTTTGATCTATCACTGGTTTAGAACTAGCATATCATAGAGATTTGGAAGTTGATCGGGCTTGTCTGTGGTCCGGTATCCTGTTTAGATTGTAGATCTGGATATATATAGGAGTTCTAGATCTGAGTAGAGCAGCTAGTTTTAGATTCTGTAGAGCGAGTATTCCGGTGTTTGTACCTGGGAAATTCTGTCCAGAATTCTTTCTGGATAGTTAGAATTGATTGTTTGAATTGGATGTTATGGTTTCTAGTACGGCTGATAGCATTTATTGCTATTTTAAAATTAAATTCTGTATGGAATTATTAAATTATCTTTGCTTTTAATTTCGGGGACGAAATTCTTTTAAGGGGGGAGGAATGTGATGTCCCGGAATTTTGGGCAATACTTATTTTGTAACAGCCCGCAAATCCGTACCCCTTGACTCAACACTATTCTACAACAATCAACTCAAGTTGCACAGAAATACGAACCATTTGGGTTTAAGAAGAAGAGGTAGAAGAAGAGAAAACAAATTCAACATCAGAATCTAACCATCGCAACGGAATAAAATATAATAAATAGTAAATAATCTTTACTCAAATCAAATATATCTGTTTACATATATTACATCATCAGAGTACATCAATCACAGCTCACATCAATAACATACAAAGGATACACAGCCAGTCAACACAGCGGAATATATATATATAAAACAAGTACGGATATACGCATCGTCATCCAGCTCGTCTTCTGAGCTCCACAGCATCATATCATATATCCTATAATACTCGGTCTGACCTGAGCATTACAGTTAAATAACACCCGAGTCAGTCTGGATTACCAGCGTGAGAAAATCACACCCAATTGATTATTAAATTTTCAAAAATCCTTTGAAAACAAAAGCATCTCGTAAGACCACGCCACAAATAAACATGTCGGGTTTTTATCTTACGATAGCTAAAACATTTTTATTAAAGTCCTCTGATATTATAATAGCGTCTATAGAAAGTAAATAGAATCTAGCTGAAATGCTTGCATCTCACGTTTCAGCAATAGTTGGGCACAATCAAAACCGTACGGGCGCGTAGGGAAAATGGATTCCAACTAATGGCTAGGCACTGGGGTACCACCTGTCACAGTACCTGGTTTAGATCAGCGTACCGAGGAGCCACCCTAACTCCCCTGCAACACAAGACCGGAACCATCCCTTACTGGACAGTCCCGAGCAAGATCATCCCGCGGTTGGGATCAGTAACCGCCCACTAAGCCGAAATAATGGGACATCTAGACAGGGATGACCTCACCCTCCAGTGGGGGCTACCCACGAAGCCTTGTTGCATATCCCCTGATTTTCAGCCATTCCCATTTGATGAGGCCTGAGGCTAAGCGTTACCTTTAAGAACAATATCCCTTAGAATACCCATCTTCCACCTGACGATGTTTCGCAAGCATTCATCCATACAAGTCCGTCCCGGGTTCGAACGGAACCGAAGGCACTATTCCTACTACATCCATTTTGGAAATATCATCAGGATTAGTAGCGATTAGCCCTTGCACTTCACTGCTCCATCTTCGAATCCAAAATCGTTTACACGAAACGTACAAACCAGATCGAAGTGGTTTTCGAGAAATAAATCTCGATCCCGGTCTCTTCGAAACGATCAACGCATTTGGCCAATATTGATAGTCGGTTATTTAACTATCAATTTATGTTCACAAACATCCATCAAACAATAAATGATTTCCCAAATTATTTATTAATCCCAAAAATATCCTCACAAGATAAAATTTTCAATTTCAATCCATTTTGGAAACAGTTTCAAACCAGTTTCCTCTCACAGAATACTTTTTGCAATTATTTATTTCCACTGAAACGCCAAGTATAAAATACTTTATATTTTAAATAATTTTAAATCACGTTATTATAAAATATACTTTATAATATTAAAATTAAAACTACTTTAATACTTTGTTAAAAATGTATGCTTAAGAATACTTTAAACAAGACCACTTTATAAAATATAACTACATTAATAGTTTTGAAAACATTTGCTTTAGAAGTTAAACATTTAGAAATAATAAATTTCTAAACATGCTTTTAAAACAACATTAAACCTTTAACTTATATTTAAAATTTCTTTGAAAACCATACTTGGTTATCTAGAGAAATACTCTGCGCTTTCACATCCTTTTAAAAATAATTCTCCATTTATTTTTAACAATTTTACCATTCCTTTAATAAATTCACACCTTGAATTTATATTTCCAAACCCACTTCACCTTTATAAACCCAGTTTATAAATTTCAATATCTCACTTTTCTTTAATTTCAATTCCAAACACTTAAGTAAACTTACAATTTATTTCTAACCTACTTCGCTTTGAAATAAATTCCTTCCTTTACTTCATTTATTTCAAAATCTATTAACTTTAAGATTTTTATTTCTTTATTATGATTTAAAATCTTTAACTGAAGATACCAATTCCGATTCCCAAATTTCTTCTGTATCTTTTAACTTCAAACTGGATATTTTAAAATAAATTCTTTATCCTTTATTCTTTTAATGATATAACTTAAGCTTTAAAATTTATCATTTCTCTGATTATTCAAATTCCATCGTTTCATACTTAGAATTTAATTATTCGAATATTAAAAGAATTACTTTTATTTTCCCTTCCATTCATTTTTTTCTTATTCAAATTCTCTATAGTTATTTTACTTAACATTTTACTCTTTTATTTCATTTCAAAAATCTAGTTCTATAGATTCTAATAACTCAGTATACCAAATATTCATTCCAACCATATCATCCAATACATCAATTATCAATAAAATTATCACAGAATATCAAATATTCATAACAGAGGATATCAGCAGTGCTAAATAATTTTGAGGAATCCTGTTGGATCCCTCCAACCTGTTTTCCCTGCATCCACAGAATGTTAGCACAATATATAATACCAATTTCAAATATATACTATACTATACAGCACATCAATCAATTCATCCATTCAAACATTTATATAAATTTAATCATTTAAATTTAAATTTAAATTAACTGAGTGAGATTAACTCACCTTTGATTATTGAAATCCCAATCCAAATCTTGAATTGTTTTCTTCGCGATCTTTTAACCTTGTATAAATATTCATATGATTAATATTTGAACTAAGCGAAAAATTAATTTCCATTTAATAGAATTTTATTTAATCTAATAATTTAAATTTAAACTAATCATTTTATAAAAATCTTTTAGTAACCGGAATAAATTAAATAAGCTAATTAATTACCAAATCATTATTTTATTTCTAACAACTTCCTTTTAATAAAAGTGCTTTCGACTAAAATAATTTGATAAGCTTATTAAATCAATTTATCTAGAAATACTACCCAAGTTTTATCGTTGATGCAGCAGCACATTTCTTCAAATCAAGTGCCTATTCCTTTGTCTTCGATGCCAACTGCCAGCACATGGTGTTTCCTGAAATATTCACCTCTGCTCGAAGTCGTGCTCACCTCCAAGCCCTAGGTCATCGACCTGCTTGCCTGCCTTCGGCCACAACCCAAACACCCTCCACAAATGCCGCTCGAACCCAAGTCGCTCCTTGAAGATCACTCAGCAGCATCCTTCCTAATCGCGACCTCAACAAGACATCGTGACATCAGGTCGATTGAATCCTCCTCAACCTGTGATACACGACTTCTGTCTCACTCCTCAGCCCCGGTCGATCGACTCTCGATCGATTTTTTTATTTTTTTATTTTAGGTTTCTGATTTCGATTTTGTACTGAAAGAAGGAAAGAGGAACTTGCGAACGAAATAAAGAGGGTATTGCGTGATTTTTGTTTGCAATAGTTCGGCCATTTTATTTTGATTTTCGAATTGGGGAAAGAATTAGAATTAGGGGAAAAACTTGTTCATCTATTCGGCTGTGTTGATGAAGTAGGCTGGAAGTGATTGAAAGGAAGGAAGCGTGCAAAGGAAGCTTAAAATGATTTTGACCAGGCGTACACAAGAAGCTTAATTAATTAAATTAAATTTCATTAGCTTAAAATCAATTAAATTTTCCGCGTTTATATATCGTACACTCACACACTAATTTCGATCAATACGATATTTGAAATCCGATAATAATTCAATACCACGGACCCAATGGAACTAGTTTCGTAAAATTCCGAGACTGTGCCTCGGAAGGCTATTTTTAAATTCAATTTAAAACTGAACAAATCACTGTAAATTTCAATTTTAAAACTTCTATTATCTTCAGCGTTATCAATATAAATTTTATAAGCCTTCAAATATATTTTTTAATAGGCTTAAAACTCCAGATTCAACAATTTTCCCAACTTCACTTATTTAATTTAATTATTCAATTATCAAATAATTTGTGATATCCGTAATTCAATTTAAATTGTACTATTGAATATTTAAAATTAATTAAATATTCTGATTTTAAATGCTTGAAATTCTGGGTCGTCACATATTTAATAATTGCCATTTATAATTTATTTTAAAATATGTTATATTGATTTAAAAATCTAGTTTAACCAAATATTATATATTCAAAACTAATAATTAATCTAATTTAACAAATGTTATCTTTTCAAAAACTTAATAATAATGATAATTTAATTTGAAATGTTTACTCTTTTCAAAGGATAATGATATATATCTAATTAATAATAATCAATCTTTTTAAGTTAATAAAAATATTATATTTGTAATGTATATATGTATACATTGTAAAAAGGAAATTGGTTCAATTTAAATTTAATAAAAATATTTTCAAATTACAATATATATATTTATATACTGTGATTTGGAGTTCTGTTTTAAAATTCAAATAATTTCTGAAGTTAATATTTAAAATGTTCTATTTATAATGAATATTTATATTTGTATATATATATTGTAAATAGAAAATAATGGGTTAAACTTAAACAGAAAATGTGTTTTCAAATTTATAATGTACATATGTTTATATGGTGATTTGGAAGGTTTTTGATTTGATTTAATAAAATGCTTTTCAAAAGCTATTTAAAATTAATTTTTATTTATAAAACACTTAAAGGAAATTTTTTTATTATTAAAAGAATAATAGCTTGAAAATAGTAGTTATTATGAAAATTTAATTTGTTTCCTTTTAAATTGGTTTTTGAAAATAAATTTAGCTTTTATATATAATATCAATGTTAGTTATAATAACTTTAGTTTAAACTTTTAAAATAAAATTTAAATCAATGTTACTTTCTTTTTTTTAAAACTTATCTTTAGGAAATGGAGTTTTAAATAATTATAAATTAAATCATGAAGTTATAAATACATTTCATAGTTATATATATATTAAACATGAGTAGTAGGTTAATATTGTAATTAAGGTTTAATTCATTTATAAATAATTAATTAACGTAATAATCGCATTTTAAAACACTTGGCAACATAAGAAATTTATGAAAACACTTGTATACAAATTAATAAAGGTTTGGACATGTGTAAATAAATGATTTATTCATGTAACAAGTGGCAATCTTTGTTTTAAAAGAAAGTTTTGTTTTTTTAATTAAAGTTTAAAAAGAAAAGATCTGTTTCCTTCAGCTAAACCTTCTTTAATTTTTCTTCAACTAAAAAAAAAGATAAGAAATCAAATGCAAACTTCAAGCTGAAATCAAAATGAAAAACAAAATCAAATCTGTAACCAAAGAAAAAAAGAAAATCTGAAGCTTTACAAACTCAAATCCAAATTGTAACCTGGAAATCATAGTTTCAAGCTCAACTGGGAATCAACATGCAAATTCAACAAGCAAGATTTCAGCAAAAAAAATTCAATGTTTCAACAGAAGTTAAAATGCAAAGCAAATTCAAAGTCCAGGAAAATTTAAGAAATGCAGTGTTCTCTGCTTCAAATTTCTGGTGAGTAAATACCTTCCTTAAAAACAGTTTTAAATCCTGTATATGTTTGTTCTGTGAAATGATTGATATAGTAAACTTGATATAAATGCTTGCGTGTTGGATATGATGATGTTATAATCATGTTGTTGCTCAGATTTATCATCTTTAATTTGATTTGTGCTGTACAAACTTGATTACATACCTGTATATGTATTCTCTGTAAAATCTGTTGCAAGATCAACTAAAATAACTCAAATCTCCCTGTATAATCACAATTAAACATTGATTATTGAAGTAAAGATGTTAATAACATTTTATTCCTGTTTTTAAAATTTATTACAAGTGAGTGTATTTGGATAATACTCTGTAGAATATGAAAATACAGTTGATATTCGAAAATGAGTAAAATTCAAGTTTGATGAATTTCGAATTCACTCAGATAATCTGAATCGTACTATCAAATTATGAATTTTAATATAAAATTTGTGATTTTTAACTTTGTATATAACATGAATTCGAAAGGGGCTGGAATTTGGGTTTTTGGTCGTTTACTGATGATCTGCGTCGAAGGGAATGGTGAGCTTCGGCATGGAGGTGGTCATGGTGACTGGTGATTCAGGAAAAATGGTGAAAGATTTATATGGTGACTGTGGTGGCCGTGAAGGGGGTATGTAGGGTTTGTTTCTGTTTCCTGTTTGGATCGAAATTGAGTGCTGTTCGTCGACGTTGATATTTCAAGTTCGAGCGCATGGTGGGGAATCGCATTGTCGAAGTGCAAAGCTACTCTGGAAGTGAAGCCATGGTCTCCGGTCATCTAGATCGTCGGCAATTGGAAGTTTGGTGGTTCGATGTTTTTCCTGATGAAGTGCTGAAGCACACTTTTTTTCGAATCTGTGGCGATTTCATCGATTCTTGGGGACGTGGAGGTTGTATAGGTCAGAGGCGACTTGTGGAGTGTCGCGACGGGGTTCGCCATTGACCAAGGCTGGCGTGCACGTGCACGAGCTCTTCTAGGTGCATCTGTTTTCGTTTGGGAAGAAGTTTGGCTATGGGTTTCGTTGTTTGCTCGAGCGTAGTCACGTGTTGGTCCCGCGTGCAACTCGAACTGGTAGGAGGGTTGTTTGCATGAGTTTTGGGTTTCGAGTAGCTTGGTTACAGGAGTTATATCCTATTCAAATTTTTAACTGCAGATTGTATTTTAGAAAATTTAAAAACAAACTAAATTTTTGAACAAAGTTCAAAATAGTTTAAATGTGATTGAAATGTTTTAATTTAAAACTTTATGTTTTAACAAGTTAAGTTAAATTTGTTTTTAAAATAGTTTGTTTTTTTAAAAGTTTAGTATTAACCGGATTTGTACTTTATAAAATAAAGATTCAAATTTGAAAGCAAATTGAATTTTTAACAAGGTGTTTAATTAGTTCATAATGTATGAAGGTTTGACTTAATAAGAATTTTAGTTTTAAAGTTTGGATTTATAATTTAAACTTTTGTTTTAAAAATAGTTTGTTTTACTAATGATATAATAATGTTTCGAATGAAAATGTTATTGAAGTAATTTAAAATGGGATTGAAGTAAGGTATTTAACTTAGATAAATTTGAAGATAATGATAAATTAAAAAAATGATGTTTTAGTGTAAACCAATTAAAAGCTTTTGAATTTAATATTTTAATTTTAAAATGATTGATAAAAGTCAATGAAATGTATGGTTTATCTTAATTAAGTTTTATTTATAAAGGTAATTAAAGTAAATTACTTAATTTACTTAAATAATTAATGTGGGTAATTAAATTTAGGTAAATTAGTTTGTTTAATTAATTAAGTGTAATTAATTACTTAATTAAAAATTAATTAATCAAGTTTAATTAATTAAGAAATAGTTATTTAATAAGTAATTAAGAAGTTAATTACTTAATGATTAAGAAGAATTATTTAAACATATTTACTTAATGAAGTAATTAAAGCAATTTATTACTCAGTATAATTAATTAAGTTATTATGGTTAATTTTAGTTAATTAGTTAAGTTTAATTAATTAAAAAGAATTACTTAATGATGGGATTAAGTATAATTACTTAATGTAATTAAAGATGTGTAATTACTTAGGGAAGTAATTAATGAATAATTACTGAATGTAATTAATTAAGGAAATTACTTGATGGATAGTAATTAAAGAGGTATAATTACTTAAGGGAAATAATTAAGGGATAATTACTCGGTGTAATTAAAGGATTGATTAATGAAATTAATCAAAGTGTTGGTTTAATTGGTGAACTAATTAAGGAAGTTAATTACTGATTGTGATTAATCAGGTTTGATTAATGATGTAATTAAGTTTATAATTAATAATTAATAATTAAATATAATTATGACAACAGTTGATTAATAAATAATTAGAGCATCATTAATTTATGTAATTAGTGAATAATTAATTAATTAATTAATTAATTAATGTGATTAATTATAAGATAATTAATCAATGAAGTGAGAAAGAAGCAATAATTAATTAATGTAATTAATTAAGGATTTTGTAATTAATTATTGTTAATTAATTAATTAGAAATTAATTAAGATTAATTAATGATTAAAGATAAATTAATCTGTGTAATTAATTTAAAGGCTAATTACATAGTGTAATTAAAGAATAATTAATCTAGGTGATTAATTAAGAATATGATTAAAGGATAATTAATCTGTAATTGAAGATTAATTAATTGAATTATGAAGATGATTAAAGAGTGATTAATTAATTAATTGTAATTAATTAATGATTTTTTAAGCAGGATTAGTTGTTTAATTCTCAAGTAATTAATTTAATTTAAGATGATTAAATTATTTATAAAGGAATTAATGGTGCCTGTTTGTGTATGATTGTTGTGGAATATCTGGATTGATTGATATCTATTGGATGATATGTTGTGATATTCTGTGATATGATATTTGATATATCAATGATAAATGTGTGATATTTATCTATGAATGATGCTGTGTGAATTCAATGTTTAAATTGAATTAATTTGTTAACCTTAAATCACTTGGACATTAAGATGGCGTTTGGATTCGATGAGACCGGGATCGGGTTTCCAAATTTGGAATTACGAAAACCACATTGATCCAAATCAAACGTTAGGTCGTGAATCTCAAGTGAAGAGTGAAGACTCGAGGTGTAAGGACTATTGTCGTTAATACTCTAAGGGTGATTCCAATACGATTTTAACGGGGGTAGTACTTTCAGGTTCAAGATAAAGATTCAGAGTGCAAGGGCTATTGTCGTTAACTCTGAGGGTGATTCCAAAACGAGTGTAGCGAGATAGTGCCTTCGGTTTCGTTCGAACCCGGAACGAACTTGTATGGATTGAATGCTTTCAGAACATCGTCAGGTGGACGATGAGCATTCTAAGATAAATGTGTCCTATAAAGGTAATCGCAGCCTCAAGCCTCATCAACCGGGAATGGCTAAAACAGGGAAGGTGCAGCAAGGCTAAGTGGGTCATGCCCAAGTAGGACAAGATTTATCCCTGTCTAGAGGTCCCTTTTTATTTCGGCTGTGGGCGGTTGATCATGACAACTGCCGGGGTGGTCTTGTTCGGGACTGTCCAGTAAGGGATGGTTCCGGCTTTGTATTGCAGGGGATCGGGAGTGGTCCTCGGTACAGTGATCTAGGCCACGTACTGTGACGGGTGGTACCCCAGTAGCCATGCTATTGTATGGAATCCAAAATCCAATATGTGCCTGTATGGTTTTGATTGTGCCCAACTATGTTGGAACGTGAGATGTAAGCATTCCAGCTATTTCTGTATTTTATTTTGAAAACCCTAGACCCTATTATAATATCACTGGATTTCCTATCAAACGTTTTGGTTAGCGTAAGGTAAAAAATTACCCATGTTTATTTGTGGGGAGTTTTACGTGATACCTTTGTTTTCAAAGGATTTTCAAAATTAAGCAACTTTTAACTGTTTACTCACACCAGACCCCTGTCTGACCCGAGTGTTTATTTTCTGTTTTATTAAACTCTTGGGTACTCATATTGTGTATGAGTAGTCGAGGGATTCAAGTTTTCTTTGACGAGTTCTAGAGGAGATATGGAGCAGGTGGCTTCATCGTGTAGATATATATAGAGTTTCCGCTGTGCTGGTATCATTTCTGTTTCTGTGATGTAATTGAGTTGTAATATCTAGACAAGTGTTATAACTATCTAGTTTGTTTTGTATTAGCCGTATAACTCTGATGTATATGATACTATGTAATATTTTATTTGATTATTATAATTTATTCCTTCCGCTGTGAGATTCTGATGTTGTTTGGTTCTTTCTTTTCTATCTTTTCTCTTTTCTATCCCTTTCTTTCTTCTTAATGATGCGTCTTTCTGTGGTATGAAAGGCGGGTCGTTACAAGTTATGTGATAAAGAAATGAATGTTGATGATTAATCTAACTTATTCAAAATTGTTAACCAATCATCTTTGAATAATTTGTGTGGATTATTGATAATGTTTTAATAATTAATGATGATGTATGATAATACATTTGGTTATTTATGGCTGACACTATATTCACGATTTTGTTTATTGGCACAGCTTCAATTAAAATTCAAAAGAATATTCATTTAAAAAGTTGAAAAAAGGATTTCAAGAAATTGTTGAAAATTTCACAGTCTAGGCTATAACATTCAATTAATGATAATCTCGAGTGAAAGAAAAATTCAGATGCAGATTACACTGGTAATCAAGTTGATAGAAAAATTACTAGTGAAACGTGATTTATGTTGAGACGTTCAGTAACTGCATCGTTTTTTTCAAAGAGAATATTTGCATATTTTTCATTTCAAATAATTTTCAAATAGCAGAAATTTTTCTTATAAAATCCCTTCCAGAAAATTATTTTTGACCTTGTTTTCATATTAGTCATTTTTAGAAAAATTGATTTTATAATTATTTTTAAATTTAATTTTAAATGGCTACATTGACTAATCTGACTCGCTACTAATCATCGAAAAGATAAATAGTGATTGAAAAAGTGATGAATGTTGATATCATATATTATAACTTAAGACGGAATAATTAGTAAATTTCTTTAGAAATTTAAACAAGAGTTATAAAAAAAAATTGTTGGTAAAAATTCCATGATCATTTCTATTTCTATCATTTTCTATCGACCATCGCTCATCATAATCCAATATAGTATGTCAATATGTGGTGATTTAAACAGGAATCATTCGTTTTTCATTTTATATTTTTTTTTAAAATTAAAAAAACAATAAAAAAACAAAGTATTCACTCTCATTTAAAAGTCCTCACGGTTATGAATGGGTGAACAACTTGGAATTTTTGATTATGTGATTCCATGCTCATTTAAAAGTTCTTACGGTTATGCATGTATGGAACGCATATCAGAAAAATTGATTATTAAATCGACAAATTGATTCTAATCCCATTTAAAAGTCCTCACATTTATGCATGGTTAGAAATACTTTAATTCATTTTTTATAAAAAATATATTGGAATACTACTAATCTCATTTAAATGTCCTAATGGTTATGCATGGTTAGTAGATATTCAAATTCCTGATATAAATATACCACAAATAGACACAACTATACGGTTTTATATGATGACATCATTTCCATCATTCTAAAAGTGGAATATGCGCCTAACAGAGTATTTATGATTTTTTATTGAAATTTAATATTTATATTTGATTGAGTTTTAATGTTGTATTAATGTCTATCACTTTATCTCTATTTTTCTAACACTATTACTCTTTTGCTGATAACAAAAGGGGAGAGAAAAGCTAAGATTTTAACAAATAAAAGTCAATTATTTTCTATTTGCATCTAGGCTCATTTGCATATTTTCAGTTGTATGCATACATGAAGGGGAGCTTTGTGTGGTTAGGAAGCATTCAAATAGGGGGAGCAAATTGAATGATCAAACACATTTAACAAATTCAAAATCTTAAATATATGTTTGTTATCATCAAAAGGGGGAGATTGTTGAATATGCGAGTATATGATTTTTGTTTAATGATAATAAACATATATATATATATATATATTCATTTAAATGTATTTTTTAATGACACGGTATTTAAATTCAAACAGATTTTTTATTCAAATAAATATTTATTACAATTTTGAATAGTACAAATTTGAACTCTCACTATATATATACAATTTCAGTTACAATACAAATTTGATTACACCACAATTTACATAATTGTCCTCACTACATATCGCTCATTCACTCGTATTTAATCTTCAACTCCATTCCATATTGAATCCAGCATCTGAGCAATCTGCAAAAATACACACTGACGTAGTAAAATTGAAAAGAAAATATTTTTGCAGAATGAAATAAAATGTAATTCTGAAAATATTATTTGCCTCGGTTATTTGGGTTGTTTATCATCATTTAAATTTGAATTCATCATACACGAACAACTTGTGACATGCACAGTGTATCACTGTACATGCCACAAGGTCGTGCACATCGATATATACACTTGATAAAATTACAGGGACAGGTGAGCACAGGCCAAACCCAAATGAAACGTTGGGTTCAACTCAAGTGCAATACAGATAAAATCACGACATGAGCACAAGGTCAAACCCAAGCTATAAGCTAGATTCAACATAGGTACAAGTTCATGAAAATGATCAAGACAGCTAAAACATTCCTCGACCAAAAATCCAAATGTACAAATGTAATAATCGTCGGGAGCAACTCAGACTCCGTGTACACTTGAATAAAACTCAAGTCTGGTCATAACAAGCTACAAACCAGTAATGCTCAGATCAAATGGAATGAACCACGCAGCAAAATAACGCATATATAAGGATAATATAGGTGCAGTAAAGACTGTAGCTCATGGCTACAACAACACGAACACATGTCAGTAAAATGGCAATTGGAAACAAATAAATTCAAATAACCAAAGTCAGCAGCAAAGTGTGCAGGCAAAGTGGAAACAGGCCAGAGGGATCAATATGGTAACAATGCAAACAAAGTTCAAATGAACATACTATGTAATATAAAGATGGAGCAGTGCACATGTATATCAAACCAAATGCCATCAAGCGATACAAGACTATCTATATGCAGACACAAGATCATAGAGATAACACTGTGTAAACATATGTATATGTAACCATCACTGACTCAAGCACCAGACTTGACCAAAACCACAGTACATACATATGAAACCAGAATAGCAAGATGATAACATGAATGTACAGACACAATGGCACAGTCTCAACATCAAAGACCAGACCCAAGGCATACATATGGTTGCAGTGAAGGCAGAGCTCAAGGCTACCAAGTTAAACAATGCAAACTGACTCGAAGCAACACAACAGTGACTTCAACATAGTAATATACAGAGTACAATGTCGCTATAGTTGCAAACATGGTACAGACCACACTCGAGTACATATAGCATCGGGTCGAAATCAATCGGTGACATGTATGCATACACACATTAGAACCAGAAAACAAAGACCAAAATCAAATGCAACCTGAATAGTTTATACTAAAGTCGAAGTCAGTAATGTCAAGTGACTGAAGTCAAATGCAAATATCAGTTTTGAACAAGACAGAGAAGCCAAAGTTAACGGGCATAAAGAACAGAACATGTCAAGTAGCGATGAACATAATCAGTGCCGACGTCAAGTAAATGACAAAATTCAAGTCAAAGCCGATACTGAACAAGTCAGTGCCAAAATCGTCACAGCAATGCCAGTGCCGTGATGACCAAGGCAATAAGAAATTTACAAAGTCAACTACAGTTCAATTCACCGCCCAAAATAAATCAATATCGTCACAGCCCAAAATCGAAGACGTGACAATCATGTACATGAAATATACAAAGTGAACAAGTCAAATTCAAACCACAGCGTTCAAACAAGATCAAGTGGTCGAGATGAATTCAGAACAAAGAAATTGACGAATTCAAATAAATGTATACGAACGAAAATCAAGGGTTTCGAACCTTATATAAAAACCCTAAACATCATCGGTAAAAGTAACAATTCGAGTTCAAGATAAACTGACAAAAATTACCAATAACTCGAATCATCGATCGGGTTCAAAGCAATCAACTAGAAAAGCAAAAAGGAAAATAACATACCAATACTAATTCGAATTCGATCGAATTGGAGTAGCCGAAGGAGATCGACAGAGAGAAAGAAGAAATCGAAGCATCATCAATCAAATCGAGAAAGCCGACGACTTCAACACGAAGCCCTAATTTTCGAGCAAGCAACAAAGTCGCCATTATCATAAGCATAAAGGAACGGGCCGACATAGAGATAAAGGAAAAAGAGGCAGAATATTTTGGGCCGGCCTTTGTATTGGGTTTATAATTATAAGGCTTATAATTTTTAATTAGGGTTTTGTTTTATTTTGTTTAAAATTGCTTTTAAATTGTATTTTTCTTTTCAAACTTCTGTGTAATTTCTAGTCGTGTGACTAGGGGACAAACTACGTGGCGTAGTTTGAGAATTTGCAACTCAGTGGATGAGTTGTGGTAGAGTTTTGAGCGTAGAGTCAAGGCTAGTAGATAGCGGGCGTCACAAGTTTATGTGTGCAAGCGTCTGACTGCTTAATTTCTAGTAGAAACCTTAGGGGCAGCACGTAGGTAGGGTTTTGCCGAAGCTGGGTAAATTATGTGTTGTTCTATTTTTGCATTTATTATTCTGCTATTATCTGTGCTGCTATAATTTTGATATATCTGTGTTGAGATTATATAAACTTCCGTGATAAATTTTTATAATTAATAGTATCACCCTATTCATCCCCCCTCTAGGGTGAAATCGATCCTACAAAATTTACACTCCTTGCGTTGCCCGGGGATAGGAAATGCGAAGGGGCACTAAAATTCATGCATCTCTTAACTAACCCCTTGCATTTCCCGAAGATAGGCAACGCCGAGGAGCATCCAAATTTACCCTCCTTGCGTTGCTCGGAGGTAGACAATGCCAAGAGGCATCAAAATCCATACATCTCGTAAGCTGTGCTTCTGAACTTACACTATTTGCGTCACTCGGAGATAAACAACGTCAAGGAGCACCGAATGCCATGCACTACACAAGTTGCATGCTAAGTTCCAAAATAATGGCTCCTCACATGACCCAAAGATGGGCAACAACGAGGAGCATGAGAAACCGCACACATATAGTCAGGAATAATGAGCGTAACCCAAACAAAATTGGTGCTAGAAGGAAGGCTCTTAGTGACTGACAACACTTACCCATGCATAATTGCATATTTACTAGAATACCGCCAGAAACTAGGATTACATGCTAAAGTTGCAAAACTTTCGAAGAAAGCGGGATGAAGTTGTAACTTAGCCAAATTTCAAGTTTAATAAAAGACTTATCTAAATCTTAAGTTTTCGACCATTTGAAAATTGTTTGAAGTAAGTAGCCCTGTGAACTAAGAGCATACACCGGTACCCGAACAAAAGCACATGAAAACAATAAGTTCACAAGTTCTTTCACTCAAACAAAACTTTTTTAAACAAAGAAGTTAACAAAGAAACTCTTAAGTTCTATTAATTTCCAATATTCTATTATTTTCTAAGTTCTGTTAATTTCTATGTTCTGTTACTTTGAACGAAGGGCTTTGGCTATAATCATAGAACTAGAAAAGTATGAGATAAAACAAGCACAAGTACATAGAACACATATGAACAGATAAATAAGAGTACAGTCAAAATATCAATATATTGTTTATAATTTTATGTACATAGGGTCAAAATGCGGGGGTTGTACCCATACAACACCGGCCAACAAAAAGAAAATACAGACTTCATAGTAAAGATGCAAAGTGCAGACTCTGCATTTGAACAGGATGACCCAAAAACAAACAAAAATAGTCAATTTTCATGCAAGCTGTTGACTAAAAACAAGTCAACCTTCATACAAGCCGCTCAACGCTTCTTTCTGTTGCTCCCCTTTCCGCCCATGATCAGTAGCTACTGGTTCTTCTCAGGAGTGGTGTCACTATCGGTGATGTCGATGAATAGCTCGATGGCAATGTCCTCATCTTCCTTCAAATCCTTCTCAAAAGTCTCTCCCTTCGTTCGTGATTTGCGGGAGCTTTTAGAGGCTTTGATCGCTTCGACCTTTTCCCTCTTGATAGTAGCCAGTTTATGTTGAGTCTTCTGCCGTTGCTTCATCTGAGTCTCCTTCTCCTTGGCCTCTGCTGCTGTTACATCTCCTTCCAACAAAACAAAAGGGTCATCCAGGCCATGAAGTGCAGCAATCTTTTCCACTTCTGTCCCTGGTTGCGAACCATATGTGGATGTGGGAATTGGAAGAGGAACAGGAACAGAAATGACCATAGAAGAAGTGGAAATGGCAGCAGATATGGGCACTGATGTAGCTAGCACGTCAACAAGAAAGGTAGATGGACCTATAAGATCAAAAACGAAAGCATTAATTCTTCCTGCTCTTGCGGCGTAAGTTGAAAGCTCCCAAATTCGAGGGAAGCAAGGACGTTACCTGCACCAAAGGAATGATCAAGAATAACAACCTTGAATTCACCTCCTTCGCCTTCTTTTAATGGCTCCACCACCCAAGGGAGAATTTCAAGTCCTGAACTCATTGGTTGATCATGGGGTTGCTCTGATAATTCGTCCGTGCTAGAAATAGAAGGCTTGGTAAGCACGTCGGTGGCAGTTGTTAAGGCAGCATCAGTGGCCTCCTTCTCTCTTTCAACTTGGAGAATCTTCCGGCCCTCAAGTAATGCCTTCTTGGATTAGCCATTAAGATAGGCTTCCTGCAACTTTCGATAGAAATAAACATCGCCGCTTTGGTAAAACGAGACAAATTTCCTCCCAAACTAAGGCGAAAGTGGGCGGAGACTTCGGGCCGAGATAGTTGAGACTTCCTTGATGCAATAAAGAGTTAACATAGAAGTTCAGAATAGTCGCATCCAGCTTCTCCATTTTCCCATCGAAGGCGTTTTGGAGGTCCAAGTAATCCACTTTCACGGCAGCCATCTCAACTTTAGCGGCAGTCTAATCGACACTGAGCTACACGACCTGAGCCTGTAGCTTGGCGATGGTCTCGGCTTGGTCGGAAATAATTTGTTATGCCCCTCAATAATCAGAACGTGGTCGGGATAGTTTTCCTTTGAGCCTTGATGATGGCATTACAAGCGGCCACTTCTTCTTTCAGCTTAACCTTCTCCACTTAAGTCATCTTAATCTTGTCCCTCAAGACGATCTCAACTTTTGCATGTGCGTCCTTCAACTCCTTCATCAGATCGGCATTCCTTCTATTTCCACGAAGGGCCACATCCTTCTCTTCCTCCATCTGTTTAATCTTAGCATCATGGTCGGCCAACGCCCTCTACAAATCGTTCTTCTTTGATTCGAAGGAGAGGATCTCCTAATAATTATTTCTATTCATATTCGCTAACTGTTTACAAAGCTTCTCCCATCCTTCGGCCTATCCTAGGTCGCTTTGAACAGCTTGGAGATGCGGCATGTAGGAACCCTTGTGAATGGGGTGTACATCCAGGTTGAACTTAACCCCCTTCAAGAACCAACCAGGAAATGCTGCCTTAAGTTTAGAAAGGCCCGAAGCAAAGACATAAGTAGGTCTTCGGTGGGGGCGAGAAGCACCAGGGGCAGCGGTATTGATAGAAGATAATGAAATATGAGCTGGAGGCAGAATCAGGGCAGAAGTGAATCAAATTTCTTGGCCTATGAAAGAATGTTTTGAAGCGAGCTCTAAAGAATGAGGGCGATGTTCAAACTTTTACTTTTTCGACGGTTCATCCCTTTCCTCAAGAGATCTTCTCTTCTCATACCTGCCTTTGTATGATCAAACTTGGTCCCTTTCTTCTTGGCGGCGGTTTTTGGCTTTGAGCTCTTTTCTCCTCATGTATTCCTCCTCCATTTCTCGGACTTGATAGCGGCTGGAGGAGCGCTTGGGATATCTCTATGAGTCGGTGAAGTCTTCAAAGTCGTAGTAAAAGCCTCGTCCCCTCATCATACCTAGCATAAAGCACACATAAAAGGTTTCAGAAACGAAAAAATAAGCACAACAAATGTGAAGGGATGAATGGAAGTGAGTGTGATCATAATGTAATGTGTATTGTGTTTCTAATATGGGCCTAAAATATCGTCACGAACCGAAATGAATGGCCATCATATGCGGGATCAGACTAGCTTCGCTTATTGTGGGAGAACCGAGCAAACTGGTAGTGTGATGTCACCCAAGTTGGGAGGCGCCGTGTCAAATTTAAAGTCTTCTTTCATGAGCGCATTGAAGTCAACACAAACATCGTTGAAATCCCCGAATTCTGCTCCGTCGTCCCTACTCGAAAAATATTGATGCCCTTCGGTCTTAGGGGCTTTGCCTTTGTCATATTAATCGAGAAGAGGTGAACTCGGGAGAATGGGACTCATTCCTAGAGTCCTTTCATAGGACTCCTAGTCCCTACCATCAGATTCTGACAAGAAGTAATCGCTAGCAATGGATTCAAATCCGCTACTCTCAAACTCTCCTTCTTCCTTTTCTGAGTCCAGCACGGCCTTGTCATCTCTATGTGTGAACTCTTCTTTTGCTTCCTTTGGAATTGGAGGCATTCTAACTAACTGCTTAATCCAATCGCAGCGGCATATTCCCCCTTACGGGCCTCATCGATTGATCTCCCGGACGGGCTATCTCTCTCTTGACCTTCCTTGGAATCATGGGACGAAGAAGTGGATCTTGTACGAATCCTGGATCGGGTAAGAGAGGGAGTTTCAACTTGAACGGTGGTTCTACTCGAAGCCAATAATCCATATCAATGTACGTTCTCATCGGTCAATATTACTTGATGCATCTCTCCTCGACATCGATAGCCCTTAGAGTTTGACAAACTTCATCAAGAAACATGTCTTTATTTGGCCTTGGGATAATTGCAAGAGACATATTACTAGTTAGAAACTCTCTTACAATGCATTGGAGTTTGATAAATGGAGAAAAGAAGCTTACACCCTGTTGTCCACCGACGATTGAACCCCTTGGGGCATCTAACAAAGAAATATTATGTCTTGAACTACGACAAGTTGCTTTGCAAGCAGAGGATGATCTTTTGATTTCTTTAGGCTTTAATTATGATCAAGGAAGGACGGTCATCTCTTCTTTTGAACGAAAAAAAGTACAACAGCTCATCAAAACTAGGAGCGCAGTTGAACACCTACATGTAGGCAAGTCAAGATGGTGTAGCCATTAGGATGGAGTTGAAATGGGGCAATACCCAAGTTCGAAAGAGTCTCACATAGAAAGTCATTAAAGTGAGGCATGACTCCATTCAAACACATGTATCGATGGTGGGCGGTGTACCCGGGGTAGGCATATGAGTGAATTCATCCTTCGTTGGTAGACGCACATCCTCTTCGGGAATTCTGTGTTGCATACAGATGTTGTGAAGAACCTTGGTGGAAACCACTGATGAAGCTTTCTCACGCGAATTAACAGAACTCTAAAGTTGGGAGGTGAAACGACCCGCCTTATTCTCCATGGTAAGACGAATCATTAATTAGAAAGAAAGGGATAGAAAAGAGAAAGAAAGAGAAGAAAGAAAGAAACAACATCAGAATCTCAACAGCGGAATGAATAAATTATATTAATCACATAAATATTACATAGTATCATATATATCAAAGTTACATAACTTTATATCACAAATTAGACAGTTATAAACATCTTTCTATTTACAACTCAATATACAACACAATACAAACGACTCAGAGAACACACAACGGAACACTATATATAAATCTACAAACGCTGAAGCCTTCTGCTCCATTGCTCCTCCAGAATTCGTCAAAGCCAAACCTGAATCCCTTGGCTACTCGTAAAAATTTGAATACCCAAGAGTTAAAAAAAACAGAAATAAACTCTGGGTCATACATGGGTCTGGTGTGAGTAAACGGTTAAAATTGTTTGACTTTGAAAATAAAGGTATCACTTAAGACTTCCCACACATAAACACGGGTAAGTTTGTACCTTACGCTAACCAAAACTTTGATAGGAAACTCTATGATATTATAATAGGGTCTAGGGTTTCCAAATAAATAAGAAATAGCTGAAATTGTTACATGATTAAATTCCAGCATACCAGCCACAAAGTGGGTAATGCAATCAAAACCGTAAGGGCACGTAGGAAGAATGGGTTTCCATCAATGACAGGGCTACTGGGGTACCGCCGTCACAATACGTGGCCTAGATCACCGTACCGAGGATCCACCCTAAATCCCCTGAAAACAAGGCCGGAACCATCCCTTACTGGACAGTCTCGAATAAGACAATCCCGCAGTTGTTTCGAACAAACTTCCCACACAGCCGAATAAAAAGGGACTCTAGACAGGGGTAAATCTCGTCCTACTTGGGTGCTACCCACTTAGCCATGCTGTACCTCCCATGTTTTAGCCATTCCCGGTTGATGAGGCATGAGGCTACGATTATCTTTAATAGAACACATCTATCTTAGAATGCTCATCGTCCACCTGACGATGTTTTGAAAGCATTTAATCCATATAAGTTCGTTCCGGGTTCGAACGAAACCGAAGGCATTATCTCGTTACACTCGTTTTGGAATCACCCTCAGAGTTAACGACGATAACCCTTGCACTTTAAATCTCCATCTCGATCTTCACTTTGAGATGTCACGACCTATCATTTAACTTGGATCGATGTGGTTTTCGGATAATCAAATAAGATACCCGATCCCAGTCTCATCGAAATCCAAACGTATCTTAAAGGCCAAGTTGCTTAATATTTAAACAATTCAATTCAATTCAATACTTGAATTCACACAGCATTCACAGATAAATACCACACATTTATCATAGATATATCCAAATATCATATCACATAATATCATAGATTATCATCCAACATATATCTACCAAATCAGACATTCTACTTAAATAATCATCCATAAGCAACCATTATTAATCCATATTATAATTAATTTAATCAACTTAAATTAAATTAATTACTTAAGAATTAATTACCAAATCCTGCTTAATCAACCATTAATTAATTACAACCCATTTAATTAATTAATCATTCCTATAAATATCCATCTTAATTAATCATCCTTGATTAATTATTCTTTAATCACTTTAAGTAATTAGCCTTAATTAATTTACAAAAATTAATTATTCACAAAAAATTACAGTAATTAACCTTTAATTACTTCATTAATTAATTAACTGTAATTAATTACATTAATCCTTAATTAATTACATTAATTAATTATACTTTAATTAATTACTTTCATTAATCAACCATAATTAATCACAACAGTAATTAACTAATCCTTAATTACTTCTTAATTAACTCCTAATTAATTTTATAAATCCTTTGGTTAAATACACCAAGTAATTAATCCTTAATTACTTCAACAAGTAATTATCCTTTAAATTACTTCCCATTAAGTAATTTCCCTTATATCAATTACATTCAGCAATTTATTCATCAATTACTTATAATAATTAATTACACTTATCAAATCTCATTAAGTAATTATACTTAATCAATTACCAAGTGACTATCTTTAATTAATTAACATATTAATTAACTTAAATTAATCACATTCATCTCATTAATTACAACTGAGTAATTCATCCCTTAATTACGCTTTAAACAAATTAATTAATCCTTGATTACAGATTAATTATTCTTTAATTATTAATTAATAAACCTTAATTATTAATCAATATCCTTTAATACAAAGTAATCAATCCCTAATTACTTTTATAATTAACTAATTAACCTTAATTAACTATTTAGTTATCTCTTAATTATTAATAATAAAACTTAATTATTAATTAACAACCTTAATTACAAATCAATTAATCCATAATTACCAATTAATCAGTCCTTAATGACAATTAATTAAACCTTAATAATAGTTAATTAGGCCTTAATTAACTTTAATTATAGATTAATAATCTCTTAATTATTAATTAAGAAACCTAATTATTACTTAATAAAACTTTATTAAGTACTTCTTAATTACCAGTTCAATTAAACCTTAGTTACTTAGTTAATTAACTTCTAATTACAAATTAATTAATCTCTAATCATTAATTAATAAATCATTATTATTATTTAATTAAATTAATCAACCTTAATTAATTACTTAATTAATCCTCATCATTAACTAATTAAATTAATTAATTAAACTTAAATTTTCTTAATTAACTTAATTAATTTCAACTCATTAATTTTTTTAATTATCCTTGAGATAAAACATTATCATTAAAACATTTTATCTTAGTAATTAACTTTACTTAATTAATCCATTAATTAAGTTTTAAAATAAAATAATTCTTAATTTCTTATCTCTAATTATTAATTAACAATTCTTAATTACAATTTAATAAATTACTTAAACCCTTAACTGTTAATTAATAAATTACTAATCATTAACTAATTCAATTAATTAATCACTTTTTAATTATCTCATTAATTATCAAACTTTAATTGAGTTTTTAAGATAAAAACATTTCCTTATTAATTAACTTTTTAACATTTCAATTTAACTTTGAAAATAAATTAAGAATTTAACTTAATACATTTAAGTTAAACAAATCATATAACTTAATTTATACAAACTATTTACTACAAAGAAATGGATTTCACGAAAATTGATTTAACTTGATTATTTAAACTTTAAAAACTTGCTTTCATTTAAATTTAAAACTTACTTAAACATTTGCTTTGGGTTTAACCCATATGTACTTGAATCAAAACCAAGTACTTCTTTCATCTTTTCTTCTTATAAAAGAGTTTGATTTAAATTTTAAAACTATTTGGTTTAACTATTTAAACTGTTAAAACCTTAACAGTTTAACTCAAGTTTTGCATACGAACCAAGTAAAAACTCGAGTCAAAATCCTTTTACCCCGAAACCATCTTTGAGACAACAAACGAATTCAAAACCCAGACATCACTGACATAACCTTGCCACTGTGCACCTTGCACCATCCATGATGATCTTCCGTCCACCGCCAGAACATCTCACATATCCACTATGTTCCAGCAACCCACCACGATCATCAAAGCACCACCACAAGCCATGATTCCAAATCGAACCATCTAGTTAAAACTGGAACTCAAACCACTGCTAGAAAAAAACTCGCTCCATCGATTCTAACCACCGAAAGATGAACAACCTTGTCCACACCTTGCCGAACTCCTATGCAACCAATCCCCACAGCCTCGAGCCACTCGATCATCCATAGACGCAGCAACGATCATAAATCAGACCCTCAACCAAACTAGGTTAAAAACTTAGTTCGACCTGCCGCCGACACCACAGCGAACTATCCCCACTTCTACCATTTTTGTCCACTTCCTTGATCATCCATCTAGCTCCAGCCAGAACTTCGATCACCATAGATACACCAGTCACCAGAAAATCCCAAAAATCTAAACTCGGGTAATCTAAGAACTATACCCTCAATACAATTCTAAAAATTGTAATTTTTGTTTTAAAAAAAAAAAATCTTAGTTTCTAGAGATGATTCATGACATGAACTTGAATCGATAAAATACAACATTTGGTTTTACAAGTTTTAAAGGATTTCAACTGTTATTTCCCAAATGCAAGCATATTTCAAAACTTACATACTTGTTTATATTTTTAGTACTCATATTATGCTAAAACTAAACTATTTTGTTTTTAATCCAAGTGCTAACAGTGATTAATTAAAAATATATGAATTTTGATTGATGGATAAACACTGAAACCTGGAACAGAGACACAACCACATGCACAGTTCAAATCAGATGCATACACACAACATTTATACTTATATATATACATAAGCAAAGCACTTCAACACAGAAGTTCACATGCAACAACTATCATTTACTTAAGCTTTTTTGTAAATGTTTGCTCACAGATATGGTGAGCAGAGCAGTTTTGAACAAAGCCTGAAAAACTGGAACTTTAAAACCGAATTTGCTTTCATTTCTTTAAAACCGGAATGCTTGCTTTAAAAATTGAAATGCTTTGGAAAAATTTGATTTTTTTCTTAAAATTTACTTGCATGCATTCTTGAAAATGATTACAGGTTAGAGAATAAATGGTTGCAGCCTGGATTGTTTACAGAGCTTTGGTGTTTTTGAGGGACGTGTTTCGGTTTGCATTTGAAAATTTTACAGGCTTTGTATAAAAATGGTAACAGGGGAAACATTTCAGATTGGTTTGAACTTGTACAATGTTTTACAGTTATGGATTTTGGTTTGTGGAGATGATTTTAGGTCCGAGACAATTGATTTCTGGGTTGCATTGTTTGATTTGTTTTGCGGAGTGTTTGCAGGCTGAAGATAAAAGGATTAGCAAGTTTTGAACTTGAATTTGAGAAGGGTTACAGGATTTGAGAAATTTTCTGGTTTTGGTTTTGCATTTTGAAAATGTGAGAATGAATAAAGAAAATGGAAAAGAGGGAGGATATAGATTTATATAGATTTATTTTAAAATTAAAGAAAATAAAAATTTGAATTATGACACTTTTCATTACAAATCTTTGATTACCTTACACATGTATGCAAGATGCATATAAAATTAACACTTGTAGTTATTTACTTTTATTTTATTAAAATTATTTAAAAGCCCTTATAATGAATTTTCCTAAGTAATAAATATATTTTAAATACCTTTCTAATTTATATAAATAAAACTTTTTAAAAGAAATAAAATATAAACCATTATGATTTAAATAAAATCAAATATAATATATTAAATTCATTTTAAAATGTTAATATAAACCTTTTGTATTTATTTACTATTAAATAAACACTTTCCAAATTTATATAAATAATATCTTTAAGGAAAACAATATAAAACAAAATCTTTATTTAAATAAAAACTTTATTCATACATTTCATATCAAAATATATCAAAATAATTATCTTTAAAGATTCAATTTAAATCCAGATTCAAATTCAAATTCAAATTTTACTTTTAAAATCCAATTTAAAAATCAACTCAACATATATATTTAAATAAACACATTATTAAGTTTGAAATCGATTATTCCGTTTAAAAACAACTTAATACATACATACATACATACATACATACATACATATATTTAAACAACACTTTCTAAATTTGAAAATAATTAGTCTATTAAAATCAAATTTATAAAATAACACAAATTAAATAATTATTCTTATAAAAAACAATCTATAACAGTAATTAAAACATCACATTATTATTATTTGGTTATTTATATTTGAAAATAACAAATTTATCAATTTTAAATAATTTAAGTTAAGAGATTATCGCATTTTAAATTCCTTGAAATTCCGGGATATCACAGGAGGCGTACGATCCACGATTGGCCCAACCGGGATTAAATGGCTATATTGAGCTTGCGAAATGGATGATGATTCGTCTTTTGAGAGCGTCGGGCTTCCCCCGCTCGACTTATTATGCATGAATGGCCGCTTCATTCTAAATAAAAGAACTCACATCTGAAAATGGTCTGGTAAATCTATCCTAAACTAATAACTTCCCCTGCCACACTTGAATTCCAAAGAAACATTAACTTGTAATCGACATGTCGAATTTCAAGTGTGAACTAAGGCAGGTGCAATGTGCTATCTATATGGGATAAACTCGATGCTCAAAACACTGTAAACGCCCTATCCTATGTAGATAGTTCGCTTGTAGTGGAAGAAAATAAGAACTTCCCATGTCACTTTGTTTTCTGCTTTTGTTTCTATTCTTTTTACACTTACCCGTTATCGATCAATGATCGATAACGGATCCGTTATCCGAAGAGACATGGAAAACTCTTCTCACTACAGGGACGCCGAGCATGAAGTAAGTAGGATAAGTCCTAATTCTCTAGAAGAATCGGGATCGACAAGTGATATGTCATGCAGTAACATCTACGAAATTGGCACAAGTCAATTCTGGTCTAATAGGCACAGATAGCGAAATTTGTCAAGCATTGGGCCAAAGGCCCGAACGTCGTTCCGGGAGAAAACTCAAGACTCGATTGGCTATTTGATCGATTAAACTGTAATCAACTAGAACTTCTCGCGACCAACATTTCAAATGGATGCTTGTCATCAAATCATTACATAAACATAGTAATTATAAAACCAATTAAGCGAACCCACCTTTGATTGAATTCTAAGACACGAGAAATCGAGGGCTGAATTCAACGAACTATGAATGGATCGGTGGCGAGTTAGATGGATTGATGACGACTCAAGATGGTGGTGAGCTAGAATTTCAAGATAGGGTTTGAAATTTCGAGCTGGAATCATGATGGAAGGATAAAATATCACCAGGGATTGATGGATCACGGCGCATAAAGGCTATTGAATCACTTGAAGTTGAGTCACTCGAGGAATGGATCGCATGGAGAAGTTTTCTGGCTTAGGTCGAATGAAGCTATTAGGTTAGTTCGAAGGTATAAATATGCAGAAAGAAGGAAGCGTATAAATTTCCTAAGATATTTTGGTCGCCAACAATCCATCATGGGTCGCTAGCGACCCAAATATCCAAAGGAAATTTTCAACAATATGGGTTGCTAGCAATCCATACGTAATGGATCGCTAACAACCCATATTGTTGGGGGTACTTTTTCTCGAGCTCATCCTATGACATTTATCTATCGTTACAAAGCATGCCAGAAAGCTGCGGGAAGAAATTTGATTTGTTATGGCAAGCAATAGCAGTCAAAACCAAAGCAAGATGACCAACAACATAACCTGCTACATATTCGTAGAACTTTAATGCGTTCATTTGGAAATTGACGGATGGATATTGAGAGCGATAATTTCTAGAGCATGCCTTGTTTACAATGAAGACGTACTCTAGGGGAAAAATGTTATCGGGAGTTTTAACTCAGCAGGGTCTAACAGGAGATAGAATAGTCTGGTGTTATCAAAATGGTTTGCAGCATAACCAGAAAGACTAAGGCAAGGAGTTAACGAGAGCCAAGCTATATTACTACAGCAACGGTTGGGATCAACTAAACCGAGAGATCGGCACTCTTTTAGTCCAATCATCAGCCGAGCGCAAAGAGCTAGTAAATTGTCGTCAAAATGGAATAACGACGACAAAAGACAACGGAAACATCTCCAATTCCAAACTCCAAAAAAAATCCTAAGTGCTTGGATCATCACCGACCCATGCCTCTCCTCGAATCTTCAAATGAACTAAGGATGCAATGAAAAGAGATCAAGGCATTGGCTCGCAAACGAGCCAAGTCCATGGGTCGCCCACGACCCATAGACCATGGGTCGTTATCTACCCATGGTTTTGCCTCAGTTTGCGAGCCAAACCCCCTCTAGGCCGTTCCCTACTTACTTGCGAGCAGTTAATAAAGTGGCCCGGAAGCTCTTCGATCCATATAAATACTATCCCACCTGCAACGTAAACGGGAACTTCTCCAGATTGGTTGCTGAAGCTCTACTGGAATTATTCTTCTCTCTCTACCCTCCCTCACAAAAATCTCCAAAGGAATTCACTATGATTCTCCAGTGAATTTCAACTCTGAGGATTCAATCTAGCTAAAGATAATCAAAGCCTTGTAATCAAGCATCTATTGTAACTGCAATCGGACTTTAATAAAACTTTAAAGTGGACGTAGGCTTGATTAACATTCGTACCACTATAAAAATTCTCTATCCACTTTCTTTTATTGTTCTTTTTCTATATCTATGATCTGTGATATTGCTCTGTCAGAACAGGGCTGGTGCTTTCAATCTCTAACCAGGGTGTTGATCCATTTTTTGGGTTAACAGTCCCGAAATAAAATTATTATGCGACTGATATGATAAATGGTACCAAATCAAACAAATTATTATTTTACCCTCGTATTAAGAAAATTCGGCAACATCCAATCATAAAATGAAAAGAAAAACAATGATTGTCCATCGAAAACATATTTGGAAGGGTTTGATCGTAAAGAAAAGCATAAAACGATAATGTAATGATCCGTAATTCAATCTCTTTAAATATGAATATTTGATACATTTTTAGACAATTAATTAATGGATTTTATAAATCAAATAAACATCTGTTAAATATTAGCTAATTATGGTAAAGTTGTTTTGAAATTTGGTTTAATAAAATAGTTAGTTCGAAGAAAAATCGAAAATCCGACCGAAAATCGTTTTTCGAATTTTTGACCTTTCATTGCTTAAAAGTGTAGAAACATGTGGTGTGGACTAGAGCGTATATACACACACACACATATAAATAAAACATACTTTGGTTAAGGAAGTGGTTAGAGTTAAATAAGTTTAATATTTACTTAAAGTAATAAAGTGAATTTGACTTTTCTTTTATATTTAAAAAACTAAAAGAAACTGGTAAAAGGTAACATCTTGTCATGTTGAAAGAAGTGAAGTGAGGGTGATGAGATGGAGAGGGTGGAGGTTGCATGGGGAGTAAGGAAAGGTAGCGGTGATGTGGCATCAAGTTATGGAGGGTAATGGCCAAGGGTAAAAGGGTAATTTCTATATTTCATTTTATATAAAAACAAATTTTCTTTTTCAATTCTCATTTTTACTTCACTTTCATTCATGTTCAAAACTCTTACCTCTTCTTTTCCAAGATTCCATCTCCCTTTCCATGTCTTCTCTAAAAAAATTTGAATAAAAATATCCTCTTTTTCACTTTTTAATCCTTACAACTTAGTTAAAATACTTCCTTTCTTCTCTACACCTCCTCTCTTCCAAAATAAGAACTGAAACCCCCTCGTCAAGCTAGGTCGAGCCCTCCACCCACCTTGGCCGAAAATAAAAGTCCCCTCTTAGTCCAAAAGGTCGAGTTTTTAAGAAGGAAGCTAGGCCCATTAGTCGAATGAAGAGTTGTAATAGCATGGGCTAAGTTTGTGTTGATTTTGGTGAGTAAATCTCACTTTTAAAACCAAAGATTTAAAATTTAGTATTATGCCAAAAATATTATTTAGTTGCTTGGGTTTATAAGTGTTTAGAAATAACGTTGTTTAGTTTGGTTCTCGCATGAAGCAGATGACTTATATAATGATTTGTTGATGACTTGAAATGTAGTTGAAGTGCTTAAGTAATTATTTTTAAGTGCTAATCTTTCCTTGCTTTATGGATGATATTTACACTTATATATGTATGTGCTTACATATAGGATGATTGTATGTAGAATGGAAAGTTAACACTTGAATTGGTTTATGTTTCGACATCGAGATCCCATGTGCTTTAAAATCTAGTTTACTTCCTTGGTTTCTAAATGCTTCTAAAAGGTTTTCCAAACTTTACTTTTGTTTACAAGACCTTTATACAAAATTATTAAGTGATGTAATTATAGAAGGAAGGGATTTAAATCCTATTTTGATTCATAAAACAAGTTTAACGGTTATGGTCCATATAGCGATAGTCATCATGGATGTAGTTCGTAAATCGATAATTTTTGTGTGAACTAAAAAGAGTTTCTACTTTAGATATTTTTGAAAAGACTTTTAAAATATATATTATAAGTAAATAGAGGAATTTTAAAATATTAAATTATTTTCAAAAATTATTATTTAATTATTATTCAAATAAAAGGTTTAATTATTATTCAAATAAATGGTTTGATTATTATTTAATAAAAGGTTTAGTTATTATTTAATTATTATTAAATAAAAGGTTTAATCATTATTTAATTATCATTTAAAAAAAGGATGAAATTTATTATAAATTAATTAAATAAAAGCTTTTAATTTAAATCACTTATTTTCCACATGTCGTTTTTGTTTACAAGCAACTATATTTTGAAGAATGTTTTTTAATACAAGAGATTTCTTTATCCGTGCTATTAAATAGCCAAACAAATATGATAAGCAGTGCTAAAACATTAACACGTTTTACTGAAAGTAAGTCGTCTTGTATTTAGCATTAAAAGCCGATGAGTAGACTTTCCTATATCTATGAGGTCCAGAACTAGATTTTTAATGTGAGGGATAGAGAAGTTGAAATGTCGAAAACGTGATAAGTACAAGAGGGTTAATTTCAATAAATTGGTCATGATAAATTAAGTATATATAAGATACTACATTATATACTTAACACCTAATTTTAAGGTATGGAAACTCATATCTATCCCGAGAAGTAAGAATGAATTTCGAGACAATGATAGTTTTCTAACTTGTCTGACTTCATTGTTAATCAAGGGATACTACTGTTTAAAATCAAAAAGTGGGGATAAGTATAGGATGCTTTATTTTTCATTTGTAAATACTATAGATAATATATGATTCAAGTTTACTGTAATAGATTTAGAAACGACATTGATTAAAATCGCTAACCTAAAAGTAAAAATGAATTAAAAACCCTAAACAACGATGATTTGTCGACCACATTCTCTAGAGCGGTTGATAGCAAGAATTCAACCGCTCTAGGAGTAGGCGGTCTACCTGTTAGCATTTCCTAAGCACACTTTGAATCTCGGCCTAAGGCCGAGGTTATAAATAAAATAGTTAGAACATATATATTGTATATATATGGATGTTAGTATAGTAGGGAAGCTAATTCCCTACGTGGCGACTCTAGGACATTGTCGGACTGGGTAAATGTTATTTACCGAGCAAGGGTCGGTATTCGATTAGGAGTGATTCTATCGTAAATCTGCACTCACGAGAGGTTCTATGGTGTGCACACAACACTAATGATGATGCTTGATAAAGTGTATGGCCCGGCACCAATGGGAGTTCCTTGGTATTCATGGTGATGCGATGTTATATTGTATCATTGTTAGATCCCGGCGCGGTGCGATAGGAGGCATTACGGTACGATTGGGAGGTAGATACAGATGCATATGATGGGACACCCTGACGAGTCAGCATTGCGGGCTCCTCCTTAATACGTAACCAGGATACGTGTAGTCATAGTTGTAGGAAATTTAGTCCCGTATGGAAATTGTAGGGAAACCTACGTTGGAATAGTTACGTGTAGTCATAATTGTGGGAAATATAGTCACATGGTGAGAATTGTAGGGAAATCAATATCGAATAGTTCTAAAAGTTATTAACCGACCGTTAGTAGTTTTGAGGTTAGATTAGTTGTTCAATCCTAAGTATGAGCTTACACAAGTCACTAGTGTATGTGTGTATTGAGCTAATCCCCTTAAGTAAAGAAAAAAATGTAACTCACAGATACTTTAGAGTTAAGTGCATGTGATCACCATACATTAGTGATGTACTCATTCACTAGACTTTTGTATGACCCACCCATTTTCCTTTCTTTTTCGCTACTATGAAAGGACATGGCAGTAGGACATTGGCCCAACGGTAGTACTTGGATAAGCGCGCTTGACATCAGAGTTGCTTTTTTAGTCTATTACTCTCCATGTAATATTTATCGTACTTGGTATTTTATCATACTATTTTATATATTTATGTATACTATGGATTTTACTACGTATTATTTTGAGAATGGTTTTGGGTATTTTTTTAGATGACTATTTTCAATATATTTTTCTGTCTTTTGCTGTGAGATTTGAAAGTATGGTATTTCTTATAATATATCTATATACCTTTAGCCTTTGAAATGTTTAAAAACCCCGACAGCTCATATTTCTCAGCACCGACACGAGTCCAAAAGTCACTCTATTGGATCGGTGTGTTGAGAGATGTGGGTTGTCACAGTTGGTATCAGAGCTTAGGTTTGAAATTCTTTAAGGATTAGGTGCGTATTGAGAGAACATACTTAGAAAAATTTTCAAATGTTTTCAAGAAAAGTTTTTCCAAAAGGTTTTCAAATTGGTTTTCAAAGTATGTGTATATATGTATGTATAAGTAAAAGCTTTTCAAAAAGTTTCTTGTAAGCGTAATGCAAATAACTCCTTTGCTTTATTCTTACTAATACTATTTATGGAAAAGCTGCTAATAAATTCCTAAATTTATAAGTAGAAAGGATGAGCGATCCTGTTGATTCTGGCTCAAGTGGTGCAGCTGAGATTCTGAGTGTGAACATCCTGATTTGGTTATGTCGGGCAAGTAAGAGGTTATGCTGAGCTTAATTATAATAGAGGATCCACGGAGCAAGCACCGGTTGCAGTTCCTGCCCACCCACCCGCCACTAATTTTGCTAAGCTGTGTAAGGACTTTATGAGACTTTACGAGCCTAAGAGGGAAGCCTTATGGGGGGATTGAGTTATATGTAGATTCAAGGACATAAATTCGTACTTATGAGAGGATTTTTGGATAGATGGGCCTTAGAGATGATGTTAGGAGACGTCTTGTCATCTGACATTTACAAGGGGAGGCTCTGAATTGGTGGGATGTGGTAGTTACTGAGACTAATGAGGGAGAGATTACTTGGAGGGATTTTAGAAGACATTTTATGTAACGACCCGGTACTTTCAACCATTCGCATCCACACCCATCGGACTTGAATTGTTCAAAATATCAAATTGTTAATTTAAATTTGGCAAAACTCATCATATACAGTAAATAAATCAACCACAAAATCACAAAAACAAAGTAATATAAAATAATGCAGTGGAATAGATAAATAGTAATTCATGTAGCTACTATATAAACATCAGAGTTGGAAATAAATACAACAGAATATCTCAAATACAGACCGATGACATCTCTAAACAAATCAACTGGAAAGGTCGAAAGCTGAATTGATAGTTGAATCTAGCGAAGCTCCAAACTTCAAAGGTGAGTCTCAAATGCTGAATTACTCAGTCTGACCCGAGCGTAAAGCAAATCACAAAACACTCGAGTCAGGATTAACATTCTTATATCAGTAAATCCAACTCAAGTGAAACACCAACTGAAATGCAATTAACTTAAAGGATGTTTGGGATAACCATCCTCTAAGGATCCGTGGAACTATCTACAATATAGAAATATACACTATAGCACCGTGGTCATTTCAAATTAATTTATACTTCAAAACCAAAATTATCATTTCCATTTCAACACACACACAGAGATATTTATATATATCCTAAATTTCACAAATTGATCCCAATCAACTCGAGTTCCAAATTCAAATTTAATTCAATCTAGATTTATCCATTTTAATTCAATTTAGTTTCTAGATAACAAGTTCAAATTATATTGATTTCAAATATAGATCCGAATCATAAATAAACCATTTAAATTCCAGTATATTTCAAGGCTATAATATTCAACATTTTCAAAGTTAAAATTTAACAGTTTCATATAGATCTTGATTTAATTCCTTATTATTTGGTCGAGAAATATTCACTTAATAAATCCAATATCATTCAACTAGCCTTAAATTGCATTTTTTCTAAGTATTTTCTTTAGTTTATTTAAACATGGAATGTTCATTAAATCAGTTAAATCAAAACCCAGTTATAAGACTATATCTTTAAATTTCACATTCAATAGTTTCAAATCGACTTAATTAAATAAAATTCTTAATTAAATACCATCCTAAATAAATCCCAATTTATCTTCGCAACCTTACTTATTCAAATTCTTACAAAATCTATTTGAAATTTAAATTTACATAAATACTTAACCATATTATACGTATTAAATCAATCTTAATCAAATTTAATATTATTATTAAATCTACATATAAATTTACCATTTATATATAATATTTTGGGAATCAAAATTTATTAAAACCATACATTTCTTTCCAAAATCATAGAAATTAATTTTAAAATATTTATATATAGACCAACGGTGTGTGAATATAATTCCCTATCCTATGGTCAAGTGATACAGATATTTATCATTTCAATCCGTACATTTAATATATACGGGTGGATATCATTTCAACCCGCAATCCCAATTCAAATCAATGAAAATCACTTGGGTCTATCATTTCAACCTATAACGTTTTTATCCTATTCTAAAGTTCATTCGGGCATGTATCAATTCAATCCATAGTGAATTCTATACTAACGGGGAATCTGTAGAGTGATTACAGGTATGATAATAATAATAACAGACATATATCATCAATAACTATGTAATATAAACAACAGGATATGGTGTCATATCCCGCTGGCGAACAGTTGCATAATAATAGCATATATATCATAATTTAAATAACTTACAACAGCATATTTCAATTTTCGTTTCGATTGAAATCAAATTTAATAACGATAAGAACGTTAATTGTGAGTGATTTCTCACCCTTCGAAGCTAGAGAGATTTGTCACTGAAATGGGTACGAATCCAAGCATGAATTTCAAAGCAAAAACAGGATTGACACGATTTCGACGAACAAAGCTGATATATAAATATGTTGATGGGAACAAATCAGAATCAGCATGATAGAAGCAACAATGATATTTATATTTATTATTATTATCTATGGAATAAATATTTAATTTTTAAAACAAATATCAAAATAACATATATATAAAATTAGAATCAATATTTTATATTAAACACATTTTTTAATCAACATATATACATAAAAGGTTAAAAATCAATACTATATAAACGAATAGATATATAGGCAAATATATAAATGTATGTGTAACCTATAAACAAGTTATATCTTTAGAAATCAATATTTAAACTAAAGTCTATATAACTCGCTAGAATTGTTACAAAACTAATTTTTTTATACTACCAAAATTTAAATGCATACCATAGCTTTGTTTTTTTAATATACAAACATAACATATGATATACCTTACTTATCTTATATAAACTTGAAAACCAAACTAATGCCTACTAATATATATAACCATACATTAAAATCAATATTTATATAAAGGAATCAATATAAAGTCCAACATCTACATGTTGTAACCCACGAAAAGTAATACATAAGTACGGTCCAACATATACTATATATATATGTGTCCTATATAAACTTGCCTACCCGAGGTACTGATACATGAACCCAAACCCAGACCTATTATCTTATATTAAACTAATATATATAATACTACCCTATATCTTCCCAAACCACAATCCAATATAACTAATGCATTGAAGGTAACTTAATGTGTGTGTGTGTGTGTGTGTGTGTGTGTGTGTGTGATATATGTATGCATTCAACTAAAAGAAGACACATGCACTTTATACAATCACAATATGTGCAGACTCTACTTGAATATATAACAACAAAGCTTATGTATACCGATAGAGAGACATATAACTACCGTATATAACCTTCATCTTATATAAAGATATAAATTACTAACATATGCAACTTTTTTTTTAAATCCATATGTTTCCATAATAAAAGAGAGACATAAAATATGCAGACCAACTAACACTATAATACTAAATATATATAGGAGATCAAACAATAATGTACTAACAATATCACAGACATATCATTCAAAACTTATGTACACTATAATTTGTAAACTAATTTTATAAATAAATATATATGTATAACAAACACTTTTTAATATAACAAACATACAGCTCATCTCTTTTGAATAACAGACATATATATAGACTTTAGAAAGAAATGATATAAGACAACAATACTTATTTTTTTTCATGATAAATTTTGTAAACAACATTTACCTTCGGTCTATGACCTATAACTAATAGTAAACAAAAAAATAAAGCCCAAGTCGAACAGAGCAAAGGATGTCTGGACTAATATTTACATACTTATAACGTATATACCAACCTGTGAAGAGAAATGAGGCGCAGGTTGTCGGGGGAAGAGCGGAAGGCGGAGGAGATGAGGCTCGGATCTGGGTGGCTGAGTTGCGGCTAGGTGAAAGGGGGCGGAGGCGCAAGGAGAAGACGTGGTGGCCGAGGCCGGTGCGTTGGAGGTGACATGAGCTGCGTTGTTCAAGGGGAAAGGTCGGTAGGTGATGGAAGTGATGGCTGCGTGGCGGGGGTAGTTCACGATGGAAGCAAGGAAAAGCAAGGCGTGGGCAGAGAGCAGCTCAACCTAGGGCGAGGCGATAGTGGCTAGGTGAGTTTGTAGAGCAGTGGCGACAGGGGCCGTTGAAGGTTGCGCTTTGGTCACTATAGTTGGAGCAAGTGGAATGTTGAAAAATGAAGGGGAGAAGAGCTACAGGAGGGGAAGAAAAATGATGAAGGGTTTTGCAAACGAGAATGGGAGGAAGGAGAAGTGACAGCCATGTAGAAATGAAGAAGAGGAAAGAACGAATGAAGAGTATGAAGTTATAAAGGTTAATAAAAGATGAACCATTCAAAATGAACAACGTATACCACTTTACATGTTTTGATTTTCAACATGGTCGTAGGAATGCAACTGTCACCTTGCATTAAGCTGAATAATTATAGCAATTAATTATTTTTTCTTGAAGGACATGGTAAACGTTTGAAACACAAAAGAAAACAAAAACGTCACGGATCCGGTACCGATACGGTTACCGGTTTCGTGGACTCCGCTGTGTACTGGACTTCAAAACACAGAAACGAATATACTGCAGAGATCAACACGACGTGACGGTCAAAACGGTATATAAATATCAGTGGTACGATCATCCGAGCAAAAATCGATATCGGAATGAAAATGCTGCTATTTCGTCGAAAAATAAGATCGAGGAGCAATAACAGTCCAAATTTGAAGAAACGAAATATGACGACTTGCTCAGAAGATGATTTACAATTTTTTTATAGAAAAATATTCAGGTTTGGAAAACATTTTGTTATCATCAAATATTAACTGATATAAACTGAAATAGAATTACACAATAAAATAAACTTTCATGTTATCTGATGAAAATTTACCAGCTGCTATGTTTAAGAAGACGTATTTCAAATATTAAATTTTTTATTCCAAATTTTATTGTTTAAAATTTCATGGAAATTCAGTTAATTACGTTATAAAACCATTAAAATTTACGGGTCGTTACATTTTGAGATGAAGTTTCTATCTATGGCGAAGAGGGAGTGCAGTTGGAAAAGTTTATTCATTTATAGCAATGACTGATGTCAGTGAAAGAGTATGTCAATCAGTTCAATGAGTTGGCTAGGTTTGGAATGGAGATGATCAAGACCCTTCGCAAGAAGGCTCTGAAATACACTAAGGGACTTAATCGACCTCTTCAGGATTTGGCCCTTAGTCATATTCCTATTGGCGCAACTTTTGAGGGATTAGTGGAGATGACTTCGCCAAATGCTATTTCCAAGGAGGAGGTGAAGGTCGAGTCAAAGAAGATATGTGGAAAGGTACCATAATAGAACAAACGCAGGGGTAAAATGTTACCCAAGGAAAAGATTAAGAAGCAAGAGATACAGTGCATGAAGTAAGGCAAGAAAGGGCATTTTACGTAAGAATGCAAGGCAAATAGTTTGAAGATTAACCGTTACAACTATAATCAATACGGGCACATAAGGGGGAGTGTCCAACACCTAAAAAGACCTCTACCTAGGTGGTTTTAGCTTATGCACTGGTCTTTATTCCTAGCTCGAGTGCACTTCCAGTTGTGGACAAGGGGAAGAAGGTTGTGATCGAAGGTGTGTTAAGTTTATCTGATTTTCCTGTTCGTATCTTATTTGATACTAGGGCATTCCACTCATTTATATCGAGTAGACTTGTGGATGAGTTACACTTAGGCACTAGCATAGTTATGGATTTTGCGGTTGTATCAATCCTCATTCGAGGATCGTCTTATTTATCTATGATATATAGGGTTTGAAATTGTTTATTTAGGGGGTCAAGTTTGATTGCAGTGCTTTTGTCTTAGGATTTTCTAGGTTCGATTTGATTTTTGGCATGGATTGGATGACGATATATGGGGTAATCCTAGATTGTGATAGGAAGATCATAGGGTTGAGTACTCTTAGTGGATGTAGTTTAAAGGTTTATTGCGATCCTGGATGTAACGACCCATAATTTTATCACTTTGATTTGTGAATATTTAATTTATTTTAAATATTCAACTAATGATTTTAATAATTAAATAACCCTTTTATTTATAACTAATATTAGAAAATTCATTTTTGAATTTGGTTTACTAAAATAGGCAGTTCGATGGAAAATAGGAAATGTGACCAAAAATTGTTTTTTGGATTTTTAATTTTTCATCATCTAAAAGTGGTCGGGAACGCTGTGTACAGTACGATATATTATAACACTTATATGGTTTAAATGTATAAATAATAATAATATGGATTATAAATATTAAATATATTTAATTTGAAAATGTGAATGATGGATTTTATAATGAAATGATTCATTAAGTAAGGAAGTAAACCAAGTTATATAAAAATACATTATCATCTAACGTATTATAGGACGTTTGGTGCTTTGATGTGATGTTGCATGTAAGGGGCGGTGGAACTTCTATATTCGACAAGGGAGGGAGGATGAAGTGATGATGTGGCATAATTTGTGTGGAGGGTAAGAGAATAAAGGGCAAAATGGTAATTCTCTCACTTCATTTTATATAAAAACTATTTTCTTTTTTTTTCTAACTTTCATTTTCATTTGTACTTTTTCATTTTAACATGTATTTCCTCTTTTCAAAACTCCACTCTCCATTTTAATGGTTTCCAAAGTTTTCAAAATTTAAAAATTAAATCTTTTTCCATTTAAATCCATAAAACCAACTAAATTGTAACATCCCTACTTTTTTACAATATTACTCAGGAAATTTAATTAGATAAATTAAATGGAATAACAATGATAAGGAGATTGAGATTTGAATAAATTGTATAATGGGCCGTGCTTCATATTAAAGATTTACTGGGCTTTAAATTGGTTTATAAGATAATTAAATTATACATGAGCATATTAGTAAATTAGCCAATCTATTATACACGGTTATAACTTCTCATTTTTTTCCATTCACCTTTCATTTCTCACGATCACAAACATAAATCTAAAACCTAAACCAAAGCTGGCTATTACTAAGAAAGAAAGGAAGATATTTATCAAAAGCTAAAGATCAAGAGCTAGAGAGGATTAATCAACAACAAATCTCAAATTCCTTATCAAATTTAAGATGAATAATAATATCATACCACCTCTATTTCTATTATATGATTATATGGTTTCAGATTTATGATTTAAATTCGTTTTGGTGATAAAATGGATGACTATATGCTTGGGTAATATTATGATGACTTATCATACGTATATGAATTTGCACTGTTTTGGTGTAAAATCGAAAATCTATGATTTCAGATTGCCATGGAAAATCTTTATGTTAAGTAAAACATGATTTTGAAGATGAGTTTTAATTTTTAGAATTTTCCAAGCTATAGAAATTTTATTTTGAACTTTAGTGGAAAATATGATATAATCGGGTTTAAAATTTATTTTCAATATTTCAGAAAGAAATTGAGTCTAAATTTTTAATATGTTTTATTACGTGAGGAAATCGAATTTCTATGACTTTTGAGGATCTTTCCCAATTGAATTACAAGGGAAAATAAATTATTTTAAAAGAATGATTTTTTTGCAGATGTCGGTTTTGTTATATGGAAAGGTTTTAACGTTAAATTTATTTAATTTGGGTTTGAATAAATGCAGCAGTTTTATATGTAAAGTATTTGAAAAGTATTTGTGACAACCAATCAATGGTTTACAAATACATAAGTCACTAGAAAGTAATTATTAAAAGTTGCTATATTTTAGCCTTTATATCAGAAAAAGGTGTCCGGCCTCTGTTGGCAAGTACCTTTTGGCTCCTTTGATTCTGCCTCAACCCAGTTGAAACCAATATAGTCGAAACCCATGTAGTCGAAACCAATACACACGATATTACTTAGATGGTATGCAGCGGATTGGAAGGAAGGCGGAAGCCTTGGTGTCAAAAGGGCAGCTTCTGATGGGGTCGAACTCTACCTTGTTTTCATAAGTTAAAAACGTCTTGCCTTATTTTACTTAAAGCTTTCGACATAGTCAAAACATAAGTTTTCGAAAGAGTTTTATAAGTAGCTTTCGAAGAAGGTTGTCATATTATGTTAAAGTATTAGCTTTCGAAGGGGTGTCTTTTTCCTTAAACAAGATCTTTCGAAAGGGCGAGTTCTGACCTAGTTGAAACCTGGCCGCTATGCCACCTTTCGACTGTGATGCTTTCGAAAGGTTATCAATGTTTTAACCAAAATTAGCTACTTCCTAATTTCTTTTGAAGGGGTTGAGGGTCTCGAAGGTGATGGAGTCGAAAGGGGGTTTCGAATCTGTCCTTCGAAGTTTTAGTTTTCTAAAATCTTTTGCTTTCGACTAGATGGTTCCGACACCATCAACATTTCCCCAAATTTATTTTAGTTGGTTTCGAAAGAGATACTTTCATATATAACCATTTTGACCCAAACGTTGTTTTTAAAGAGTAAACCCAAAGCTTTCGAAAGGTACTTTATGTGTTTCGAAGCTATGTTTTAAAGAATGTATTCTTGATACCTTCGAAAGGTATCATTGGTTTCGAAAGGTATATACTTAGAGTTTTGAAAAGATGTTTTATGCTTTCGAAGGAGGTCATCCAATGGTTTTGAAAGTGATGTTTTAAAGTTTCATAACAAATAACCCGTTCTCGTTTTTGAGGAAAAACCATGGCATAAATAAAGATTTTGGAAATGTTATTCACATTGTTAGTAATCCAAAACTGCATTTTGGGGAAAGGGAAGAATAACCAGTTATGTTGGCCCAGTAGTGAACATCTAACTTAACAGATGTTAAATTCTAATTAAATATATTGGCAGAGGCCAATAGGTTTACAGTAAGCCCATAAAAACTGTATGATATTGGCAGGGGCCAATAGGTTTGCAGTCAGCCCATGAAAACTATGATTTGATACTGGTAGGGCCCAGTAGGTTTGCAGTTAGCCCATGAATACTATATCCGGAATAAGATATTGATAGTCAGTAAATAGGTTTCTAGTTAGCCCATGAAAACTAGGATAAGAAATAAGATATTGGAGTTACGAATAGGTTTTTGATCCTATGAAAACTAAGTAATTGGATAGATAGTATTCAACATTTAATAGGTTAATAGTAACCCTAGAAACTATAATTGAGATAAACAGTCATAATGAATGAGGATGGGTAATCTAGAATTGATTTATTTGTTTTGCATATCATTATAATATTTTGAATTACTGTGTTTTAACCATTGTGGATGCAGGAGCACAACATATGGTTTTATAAATGTTTTAGGATACAAGTGAGGGGAAAATCCATTCCACCAAGCGGTATGGACTCACTAGATATCTAAATGGTTTGAGATGGTAATTATTATTCATACCAAGCTTTATGTTTAACTTTAAGTTTTTGTTTTCCTCTTAAATTCTCGGGTACTCAATTGAGTTTGGATAGGTTGGGAGTTAAGATTTCCAGGTGTTCTTTTAGACGAATAAAGCTTTCGAGGACGTGTAGGAGGCAAGCTTATTGTAACGACCCGGAATTTCGATCCCTAATATTCCAGATAGTTAGGAAAAGAAGAAAGAGATAGAAGGAAAGAAGAACAAAAACACCCACATCTCACAATCGCAGCGAATAAAGTATAATATCACATAATAACAGTTATACAAAGAAAAACTGTACTCATTAAATTACACTTTCATACATCAGAGTTTCGTATATAAACATAGACACTGGACAGATATAATCATGACTCAGATACTACAATATAGAACAGCGAAAACCCTCCATGCGCTCCTGCCATGTAGCTCGCCTCCGAAGCTCTAGAACGTCCTTACCTGAAAAGCTGTAATACTCGGTCTGACCCGAGCATTACATCAAAGTAACACCCGGGTCAGGCTGGAAACCGGCGTGAGTAAACCAACTAACATGGTACACAAAAGCATACAACTATATAAACCCGGGGTAACTTGTATCAATTTACGACTTCACAAGTCGCTATAGACATACTTACATCACACATCAATTTCTAAGTACCAAAACTTAGATTAAATGGTCTAATTCACTTAAATCATTCCATTTCAGCTTATTGATTCTACATATCAATTTGTAAAGATCGAAGTGGTTTCGGGTATTTACTAATACCCAAATCCGGTTCCGTCGAATTCAATACCATCTTAACCTATGTTATTCAAGTGAAAAGCAATTTCAAGTTTAAATAAAAGTCGTCATCTTTATGCCCAGCAATTCATCATTGATAGATAACCATATTTTTATTGCCCACCCAAACATATCATATCACAAACCATTTCATATCAGAGATATCAACCAATTTAAGGCATTTAATCATCATTTAATCATTCATAAGCAAGATGGATCATTTCCAAAATTAATTTAATTTATCCCTAATTAAAACAATTACTAGTCTTTTAATCACTTAATTTACCTGCACTTAATCATTACAAATCAATTAATTAATCAATCTTTTAATTATCCATCTTAATTCATCATCCTTGATTAATTATCTTTAATTACATAAAGTAATTATCCTTAATTAATTACACAACTAATTATCCTTAATCATTTACAGCAATCAATCTTTAATTACTTTCATTAATTACATTAATTAATGATCTTTAACTAATTACTTCCATTAATCAACCTTAATCAATCATAAACAGTAATTAACCATCCTATAATTACTTTCCTTAATTAATTAAATCATTAATTAATTATATTAATCTTTTAATTAATTACACCAAGAAATTAATCCTTACTTATTTCTCCTAAGTAATTAACCTTTAATCACTTTCCATTGAGTAATTTCCTTTATATTAATTACATCCAGTAATTTATACTTAATCAATTACCAAGTGACTATCTTTAATTAAGTAACAAATTAATTAATCACATTTATTTCATTAATTTCAACTGGGTAATTCATCCCTTAATTACCCTTAAACTAATTAATCAATCTTTAATTATTAATTAATAAACCTTAATTATCAATTAATCTCCTTCAATACAAAGTAATCAATTCTTAAGTACCTTTAAAATCAATTAATTAACCTTTAATTAACTGATTAATTATCCATTATCAATTGATTAACATCCCTAATTATTAATTAATTACTCCCAATACAAATTAATTAATCCATAATTACTTCTACAATTAAATAATCAATATTTAATTATAGATAAATTATTCTTTATGTATAAATTATTAAACCTTTAAATTAGTAATTGATTAATCTTAATTAGTCCTTACATTAAGTGATTACTATTTGATTTACTTCCATTAAACAATTATTATTTAATTACTTTTATTGAACAATTACAATTATTTAATTACTTTATTAAGTAATTCAACCTTTCATTAAATTATTCTTCAAAACCCTGTTATCTCCCTTAATTACCACTTGAACATAACTATAATTTCCTTGCCAAAAGAAATCCGAGTTCTGCTTATCTTTAACTTAAATATCCTATACATACTTATCTGAACTTACGATTCTGGGCATCAAGTCTGACCCAAGCTCATACAACAAAATCCCGAGAAAACTCACGAGTTTCTCTCGTCTTCAATTGCTTCGAGTAAAACATGAACGTCCCCGAAGAAAAACACGAGCACACGTTCTCTTCTTCCCCAAAACAAACTTCACAGGTGCACAAAAACGTGCACGTTCACCTACACCGATGAACCATGGCGCTCTAACCATCGGTGTTGATCGCGACACTTCACCTGCGATCCACGAAACCCCTCTCGATCAACCATAACACCTGATTCAAACGAGAATCGAAATCGACCTCAAAACTCACACGACCTGAATCATACGCCATCGGAATTCGACCGCTACTGACGATCTAGACCTAGAGACGCCACGCCATCCTCACCATTGCTCCGCCGCGCTTTCCAGTACCCACGGCACACCTTGCGATCGACTCCGATCGCTTCTTGTCACTGTGAAACTCATCAGAACTCTGACGACACACATCGGGTATAAAACCCTACCTCGACCAAATACGATCACCACAACCTATAGAAAAATCCAACGATATTTTTCCATTAATCTACCATCCTCCAGCCTCCTCCGTGCCAAAGCTCGAACCTCCAATCATCGCCGACCAACGACAATAGACCAAAACCCCAAAAATGATGAATTTACAAATTCACGGCACACACCCTACTAAAAATCATGAAATTTATTTTAAAATTCATGATTTGATTATGCGATTCTGGCAATATAATCTAAAGATGAAATCGAAGATACTGATTTTCACCTATATGTTGATTTTTTTACCGTAATCTTACATTTACAGTCTATTTGATAAATAAAATTTCTTTAAACTATTTTTAGAACAAAATCAAACTATCATTAACATTTTCTTTTTATTAAACAAAGTCTAATGTTGATTATTTAGGGAAGTAGGAGATATTTTGATAATTGAGATTGAACCTGTTTACTGATAACAGAGCACAAAGTAAAATATACAGATATTCATCCATATAAACAAGCATTTTCATACGTATGTCCAGACAAAATAATCATGCTAACCATATCTCAACTGTTTCAAATATGATCACCACATGTAAGACTTATAAACTGTTTTTTGTAAATAAAGTTTACTCACCTAGCAATGAACAGAGACAGAGAACGCTACCGGCTGATGGTATCCAGACTTGATTGATTTCTTTTGCTTGTTGAATTTTTCTTTTTAATTTTACTGTTGATTCCAGGTTGCTTGTTGATTAATCTCCTGTCTGATTGTATTTGAAATTTTTTGCATTGATGTTGAACTTGCCTTTGCCTTCATTTTCTTGTTTGAGATTCCCAGATTTTCCAGATTTTATTTTTCTTCGATCTTTCTGTTTTTTTTTCTTCAGATTTTCTCTCTTTGATCTATTATTTTTAGTTGAAATGAAGAAAAGAATTTGAGCTGGAGAGTAAAAACAAATCTCTTTTCCAAAAAAATTTAAATTTTAGTTTACAAAGAGAAAGACAAATAAAGCCACTTGTCCATTTATATGCTAATTTGGTTACACATATACAATTAAATTTTACAAATGTTAAAACCATGCCTTCATATGTGTACAAGTGTTTAAACTTAAATTATTCAAGTTCGTATATATTTATGCAATACATTTCAATGTATTTAATGTTTGTCTTTTATAAATAAGCTTTTAAATATATATATATATATATATGTGTGTGTGTGTGTGTGTGTGAATTTATGTAAATGTTCGTTTATAAATAACTTATGTTTTGAACCAATTAATTTAAACCAAAATATATTTGAGTTATACTTCCTTTTTAAATTTCAATTTCAAATTCAATCCTTTAAATTCCATTAAAAATCCAATTCAAGATCAATTCAAAATAAATACATATGTTTAAACAAGTCAAAATTCAATTTGGAATAAATAATTTTTTTAACTCTATTTATCTTAAAATAACACATAAATATTATTGGTTTGAAATTAACAATTTTGCCTAATTTAAATAATTTACTTATATAAACAATCATTATTACTTATTTTTAAAAGAATAATTTGTCAATTTTGATTATATTAAGATATGATCAAATAAGTATTTATCCAAACATAAATATTTACGATTAGATTCATTTGTTAAATTTACAATTCAGTATTTCTATTAATTAACCCAATTATTATCAATTACAGATGCCCAGAAATTCGAGTTATCACATTCCTCCCCCCTTTGAATCTTTTCGTCCTCGAAAAGGAACGAAGCCAAAATTTTATTAAAATGATAATTATCTGAAAATTTACTCTTTGACAAATTTTTCTATAAACTCTTTTTATTAAGAAATTTTAAAACACTTTATATATATATATATATTACCAAAATAGTTTTATAAAAATACTTTTATAAATCGATGTCTCAACCAGTCCATCCTTGTTCTTGCAGAAATTCGGTCATACGTTGATCAGGCGTACGATTGAAATCTATTAGTACTTAGCAGACCCATTTTCAACACCAAGTGAAAATACTAGGAAAATAATTTTATCGAAAATATCGAAAACATCTTTGAAAATAGAGGAAATATCTTTGGTGAGAATGCTCTGGAAATCACCACCCCCATCCACGGTCGCAGTTAACCCGATGGTTACGTTGCCATCCCGACAAAATCCATAGATAACTATAGGCCTCCGCACCCCTCGATTATGCCATGGAACCCGCTACAGATCGCAGCTACAACTGGGGTTACGTTGCTATCACAGCAAAAACCCATATAATCTCAGCGCCCTCGAATTCCACTGCCAGAAGAATGAAAATTCTCCACTCCACTTGACCATAGATCGCAGCCTACCGATGTTACTTGCCTTCCCGGCAAAATCAAGCGTAGACTATTGACACTCACCTCCACACGATTTCCGCTATGGTCCACATGGTAGATCGTAGCGACATCGAGTTACACTGTCGTCACAGCACAACCCAAATGCCTCTGTAGGCATCAGCGCCCTCGACTTTCGCTACCCAATAATCCTCAGGAACTAGTTTGTCCGGACTCCTCACAGGATCAACTTTAGAACCTCCCCCTTAGAGGCTCAAGGCAGTACCAACCTATAGTACTCCTGAGAAGTTCATCCCAGGGGAGCGCCTTTTTCTCCAGAGCCATTTTCAAAACACTTTATACTATACACATATAGCATCTTCCAAATCATACACCTAGTATGAATCTCATATAAATCTCCTTTCTCAAATCAATTATCCCAAAATCGATAATTCTCAAACTAGGCTTTCCACATTTTAAAATTGATTTTACCCAAAAATCAAAAAGCCTTTTCCAAATTCATAGGTTCCCAAAACCTTTTCCAAAATCGTTCTCATAAGATCCTTTATACGTAGGGGTGTGTGTGTGTGTGTGTGTGTGTGTGTGTGTGTGTATCTTCTTTGGATCTCTTCAAACTTGTATAAAACCCCTTTTATACTTCAAAAACTTTCAAAAACCCCTTTCTTCTAGCTATAGATTCAACAAGGGGAGATTTATCTTATATATAACAAAGATACATAACTTTGTTTATCCCAAATCAAATATTAAAATTTGATTACTCTATAAAGTCATTAACCATATTACTTACTTTCATAAAGTAAATTTTTACCATAAAAATATCCAATTTCTACTTCACTTTATCATATATTCCACAAAATATACCTTTCCTTTCAAAAACCATTTCACATTTCTTATTCACAAATTCCTAGTGTCAATTTCATTCAAACCAGTACGATGTACACATATCATCTGTATGCTACACCAATCTGATCGCTCCCTCGATCACACAATTCCATTTCCGAACTAGTATCGTCCAAACGACTTACTAGTGCGGACTCAGATCTGGTTTCTTGATCAGAAATTGTCGTTCTCCTTGCATAGCCATTACTATGATAGAGAATATCCAGATCCAATCAACAATCCATATCCAAGTTCGCCGCTGAAAATCGAGTGAGAAATCCCAACTCGGATCGATAAACTATCTCGAAATTCTATGCTCGAATCTGGATCAAATCACTATACGAATAGAATAATATACGGACATCCTATTTATTTATCTTTATTGATTATTAACTAAATCAATTTCTCCTTTCTATTTACATTTCCTTTAATTTTTATTCACTTACTCGTAATTGCCTCAATTCCATTTGGATTATCACTTCAATCCTTATCTCAAATGGATATTTAATCATAAACAGTTTGAACTCTGTCCAGCTTGAATTTACAAAAATAGCTTGAAAAATTAAGAATAGATAAGTAGTTGAAAAATAATTATTAGTTTGTAAAATAGCTGTAAAATAGTTAAGTAATTGTAAATTAGTCGGAAAATAGTCAAATAGTTATAGAAATTTTAAATAATTGCAAAATGGTTGTAAAATAGTAATTAGTTATAAAGTAGTTGAAAAATAATAATTAATTTATAAAACAGTTGAAAATTTGTTAAGTAGTTCCAAAAATAATTGTAAAACAAGTATAAGATAGTTTTAGGTTTTAAAAAGAAAAGTTGTATAGTAAATAGTTTGGAAAAAAAAATAGATTTATATTAAAACAATTTTATTTTGAAAATAGTCCAGAGTCAAACTGTTCAATTTCCAACCTCCATTTCCAATCAATTCAATTTAATTTTCCACTTCCATTTAAATTGACTCAATTCCAAATTAAATAACTTCAATTTCCATTGAAATTGATTTAATCCCAATTCAAGTTGAATTAACCTCAATTTCCTTCCAAATTCAAATCGAATTCCATTTTATTTTAAACCTATTCGTCTTTAATTACAATTCCAAATTATTCAAATTAATTTAGACCAATTATTGAATCCACTCCATTTCCAAACCATTTCAATTCTATGAATTAGCCCCAATTCCCATTTGAATTTGAACTTATTAAATCTTCGATTTTATTTCAAATTAATCCAATCCAAATTTTCCATTTGAATTTTATACTTATCCATCTTCAGTTTCAAACTAAATTCAATTTGAACTAATGAAATTTAAATCTCAATTTTAACCCATCTCGAATTATATAAATTCGAGTTAAATTCTCAAATGTTGATTCAACCCCTTCAATCAAATTAACCTTTATTTTTTACATCAATAATCCAAATCTTTAAACAAATTAATTTTGAGTCAAATTCTCAAAATTCCATTTTAAATTATCTTTACTTAACATTTTCCAAAGTTCAAATAAGAGTTCAAAACAATTTTATCCTTAAAATTTAATTTATTACTCAATTTTATCTTCCAGTTTGAAACCAGTTCTTAAACAAGTTTAATTTACAAATTCAATTATTCAAATTTTCAGTTCAAAGTAATCCCTTATCCTTAAATTCAAATTATAGTTAGATTTTCCTTTTATCCCAATAATGAATATATTACCACACTTCATTTCTCATTCATTTAAACAAATCCGATTTTCAATTTAGAGATCTTTAATAACAAAAGAATGATATCATCCAATTTATTTTTAAAACATCCATTTTCAATCTCCAGATCTCAAACCCTTTTTGAGATCACACAAACTCCCTATTCAAATTAACCATTTAACTTCCTAAGTTAAACCCAATTTCATCTTGAAATTTCCAATTCAGGTTGCTTGTTAACTTATTTAACTTTCCCAAAGTTAAATTCAATTTTTCTTAATCCGGCCAACCTTACCCAATTTGAAATCCCATTTCAAATTTTAAAATTCTTTCCCTCTTATAAGTTCAAAACTTATATCACTTTGGGTTTTTACATCACACTACAGAGAAAATCAAAACTCACACCTTAGAGTTTATTTCAAATTATCTTTGATATCATGTATATCCATACATATATACATATTTATTTCCTTTACATACGAGGTCATCCTTAAATTTTAAACCACTTTTGGTTTTTAATTCAAATCAAATTTTCAAACAACTCATTGTGTTGCAACAAGTCCCTTTTAATCAAATAATACTTAACTTTGAAACAATTTTTAAATTTTTGGGCCTAGATTTAAAATTTCACAATTTAGGTATTTTCAATTTCAATTTATAAGTCATACTTTACCCTAATGCTTTACTTCTTTAAAACATTTCATTTTGCTTACTCATTTATACACATTATATTATTAAACACAACAGTTATTTATGATAATAGCCAAGATTATCATATCTGGAAACCAATTCATCTTATTTTGAAGATCTTCCCCAAATTCAAGATTTAAATTTCAGTTTGAATCCATTTCAAACTTATCTTTATCCAATTTGGTTGTATTTCTATTACCACTTAATTTAATTCCAATAGTTTAACAACCAATTATCTTAATATTTATCAGAAAGAAATATTGCTTTATATATATCAAAATATATTCTTATATAAAATCATTTAAAATCTTTATATAATAAAATAACAAGTACGCTCTCATATATATTCACTCAACTCATTCTAGGATACCATTGACCCTATCCTTAATGAGTAATCCTACCAGAGCCAAGGTTCTCGCTTAACCTTCAGCTCTGATACCAAATGTAACGACCCGAAATTTCGATCCCGAATATTCCAGATAGTTAGGAAAAGAAGAAAGAGATAGAAGGAAAGAAGAACAGAAACACCCACATCTCACAATCGCAGCGAATAAATATAATATCACATAATAACAGTTGTACAAAGAAAAACTGTACTCATCAAATTACACTTTCATACATCAGAGTTTCATATATAAACATAGACACTGGACAAATATAATCATGACTCAGATACTACAATATATCACAGCGAAAACCCTCCATACGCTCCTGCCATGCAGCTCGCCTCTTGATCTCCAGAACGTCCTTACCTGAAAAGCTGTAATACTCGGTCTGACCCGAGCATTACATCAAAGTAACACCCGGGTCAGGCTGGAAACCAGCGTGAGTAAATCCAACTAACATGGTACACAAAAGCATACAACTATATAAACCCGGGGTTACTTGTATCAATTTACGACTTCACAAGTCGCTATAGACATTACTTACATCACACATCAATTTCTAAGTACCAAAACTTAGATTAAATGGTCTAATTCACTTAAATCATTCCATTTCATCTTATTGATTCTACATATCAAATTGTAAAGAATCGAAGTGGTTTCGGGTATTTACTAATATCCGAATCTGGTTTCTTCGAATTCAATACCATCTTAATGCATGTTATTCAAGTGAAAAGCAATTTCAATTTTAAATAAAAGTCGTCACCCTTTTTCCCAGCAATTCATCATTGATAGATAACCATATTTTTATTGCCCACCCAAACATATCATATCACAAACCATTTCATATCAGAGATATCAATCAATTTAAGGCATTTAATCATCATTTAATCATTCATAAGCAAGATGGATCAGTTCCAAAATTAATTTAATTTATCCCTAATTAAATGAATTACTAGTCTTTTAATCACTTAATTTACCTGTACTTAATCATTATAAATAAATTAATTAATCAATCTTTTAATCATCCATCTTAATTCATCATCCTTGATTAATTATCTTTAATTACATAAAGTAATTATCCTTAATTAATTACACAACTAATTATCCTTGATCATTTACAGTAATCAACCTTTAATTTCTTTCATTAATTACAATAATCAATATCTTTAATTAATTACTTCCATTAATCAACCTTAATCAATCATAAACAGTAATTAACCATCCTATAATTATTTTCCTTAATTAATTAACTCATTAATTAATTATATTAACCTTTTAATTAATTACACCAAGAAATTAATCCTAACTTATTTCTCCTAAGTAATTAACCTTTAATCACTTTCCATTGAATAATTTCCTTTATATTAATTACATTCAGTAATTTATACTTAATCAATTACCAAGTGACTATCTTTAATTAAGTAGAAAATAAATTAATCACATTTACTTCATTGATTTCAACTGGGTAATTCATCCCTTAATTACCCTTGAACTAATTAATTAATCTTTAATTATTAATTAATAAACCTTAATTATCAATTAATCTCCTTCAATACAAAGTAATCAATTCTTAAGTACCTTTAAAATCAATTAATTAACCTTTAATAAACTGATTAATTATCCATTATCAATTGATTAATATCCCTAATTATTAATCAATTACTCGCAATACAAATTAATTAATCCATAATTACTTCTATAATTAATTAATCAATCTTTAATTATAGATAAATTATTCTTTATCTATAAATTATTAAACCTTTAAATTAGTAATTGATTAATCTTAATTAATCCTTACATTAAGTGATTACTATTTGATTTACTTCCATTAAACAATTATTATTTAATTACTTTTATTAAACAATTACTATTATTTAATTACCTTATTAAGTAATTCAACCTTTCATTAAATTATTCTTCAAAACCCTGTTATCTCCCTTAATTACCACTTGAACATAACTATGATTTCCTTGCCAAAAGAAATCCGAGTTCTGCTTATCTTTAACTTAAATATCCTATACATACTTATCTGATCTTACGATTCTGGGCATCAAGACTGACCCGAGCTCATACAACAAAATCACCAGAAAACTCACGAGTTTCTCTCGTCTTCAATTGCTTCGAGTAAAACACGCACGTCCCCGAAGAAAAACCCGAGCACACATTCTCTTCTTCCCCAAAACAAACTTCACAGGTGCACGAAAACGTGCACGTTCACCTACACCGATGAACCACGACACTCTGACCATCGATGTTGATCGCGACACTTCACCTGCGATCCACGAAACCCCTCTCGATCAACCATAACACCTGATTCAAACGAGAATCGAAATCGACCTCAAAACTCACACGACCTAAATCATACACCATTGGAATTCGACCGCTACTGACGATCTAGACCTCGAGACGCCACGCCATCCTCACCATTGCTCCGCCGCGCCTTCCAGTACCTACGACACACCTCGCGATCGACTCCGATCGCTTCTTGTCACCGCGAAACTCATCAGAACTCTGACGACACACATCGGATATAAAACCCTACCTCGACCAAATATGATCACCACAGCCTATAGAAAAATCCAACGACATTTTCCCATTAATCTACCATCCTCCAGCCTCCTCTGTGCCAAAGCTCGAACCTCCAATCATCGCCGACCAATGGCAATAGATCAAAACCCCAAAAATGATGAATTTACAAATTCATGGCATACACCCTACTAAAAATCACGAAATTTATTTTAAAATTCATGATTTGATTATGTGATTCTGGCAATATAATCTAAAGATGAAATCGAAGATACTGATTTTCACCTATATGTTGATTTTTTTTACCGTAATCTTACATTTACAGGCTATTTGATAAATAAAATTTCTTTAAACTATTTTTAGAACAAAATCAAACTATCATTAACATTTTCTTTTTATTAAACAAAGTCTAATGTTGATTGTTTAGGGAAGTATGAGATATTTTGATAATTGAGATTGAACCTGTTTACTGATAACAGAGCACAAAGTTAAATATACGGATATTCATCCATATAAACAAGCATTTTCATACATATGTCCAGACAAAATAATCATCCAAACCATATCTCAACTCTTTCACATATGATCATCACATGCAAGACTTATAAACTGTTTTTTTAAATAAAGTTTACTCACCTAGCAATGAACAGAGACAGAGAACACTACTGGCTGATGATATCCAGACTTGATTGATTTCTTTTGCTTGTTGAATTTTGCTTTTTAATTTTACTGTTGATTCCATGTTGCTTGTTGATTAATCTCCTGTCTGATTGTATTTGAAATTTTTTGCATTGATGTTGAACTTGCCTTTGCCTTCATTTTCTTGTTTCAGATTCCCAGATTTTCCAGATTTTATTTTTCCTTGATCTTTCTGTTTTTTTTCTTCAGATTTTATCTCTTTGATCTATTTAGTTTTAGTTGAAATGAAGAAAAGAATTTGAGCTGGAGAGTAAAAAGCAAATATCTTTTCCAAAAAAATTTTAATTTTAATTTACAAAGAGAAAGACAAATAAAGCCACTTGTCCACTTATATGCTAATTTGCTTTCACATAAACAATTATGTTTTACAAATGTTGAAACCATGCCTCTATATGTGTACAAGTGTTTAAACTTAAATTATTTAGGTCCATATATATTTATGTATTACATTTCAATGTATTTAATGTTTGTCTTTTATAAATAAGCTTTTAAATTTATATATATATATATATATATATATATATATAAATGTGAATTTATGTAAATATTCGTTTATAAATAACTTATGTTTTGAACCAATTAATTTAAACCAAAATATATTTAAGATATACTTCCTTTTTAAATTTCAAATTCAAATTCAATCCTTTAAATTCCATTAAAAATCCAATTCAAGATCAATTCAAAATAAGTACATACATTTAAACAAGCCTAAATTCAATTTGAAATAAATAATTTTTTTACTCTATTTATCTTAAAATAACACATAAATATTATTGGTTTGAAATTAACAATTTCGCCTAATTTAAATAATTTACTTATATAAACAATCATTATTACTTATTTTTAAAAGAATAATTTGTCAATTTTAAGTGATTATATTGAGATATGATCAAATAAATATTTATCCAAACATAAATATTTACGATTAGATTCATTTGTTAAATTTACAATTCAGTATTTCTATTAATTAACCCAATTATTATCAATTATAGATGCCCAGAAATCCGGGCTATCACACTTATTATCCGTGTTCTTTTATTTCCACTGTCTGTTTTGTTTGTAAAGAAAATTGTTTTCTTGCCTATCTATATACTCTGATCCACCAAGGGGTATCTTCATATGTCACTCTTGGCGTATTTCGTAATAATTATATGTTATCTGAACGTGGTTTGCAAATTGGGATTATGCAATCAATTTGGAATATTTTGAAATGGAATGTGGAATTTGTTTGTTGTTCAATTTTTTTTCCATATTCTTTTGTTTCTGTGTATCAATGTATCTAATGTTGCCACATTTGGTCGTCAAGGATTAATAACTATGGATGACTGCAACATCCGTAGCCGTTAGTTTTGGGCCTCCAAGTAGGGGGATGTTACAAGTTGGTATCAGTGCATATGTTTATGAAACTTAAAAAGAAACATAAACCTAAAAGACTTTTCCAAACATAATCTAATGAATCAGATAATAAGACTGGGGTTTGGGTTAATGTTATACTAACGTACTTGTATTTGCTACATATTATATATATAAGTACATATTCCCCGCTCTCTTAAACTGTTCTTTGTATCTTACTAAGGCTGATATGCAGATTTATGAGAAAAGAGAAATGGAAGCAGGAAACGAAAGAGCAAATCTCGATGGAGGAAGCACCACAACTAATGGAAATGCTCGACCCACTACCAGGAGAAACGTAGATCGACCGGCTAATGCTAGTAACCAAAATGCTGAAGCCAATGTAGGTGCTGGAAATCCACCAGTGAATATGGGGGTGACGCATCAGTTATTTGCTGGATTGATGCAAGCTGGAGCTATTGCTGGAGTTGCTGGAAATGTACGAGGAGCTAATACTCTAGCTCTAGTTGGGAATATTGCTTTGCTGAGTCAATATTACACCAGTTTGGGTGGAAAGCCATTCTTGGGAACAGAAAGTGCTGTAGAAGTTCAGAACTGGTTGTTGTACTATGAGCGTATATTTACTGATTAGGCCTGAATGATGAGCAAAAGAGAACGCTGGCCTCTAGACAGTTGTAGGGTTCAGCACTACATTGGTGGAATTGTGTCACCGTTGGATTGCCGGAAGAGTAGTTAACTTGGGCTGATTTTAAAATGAGATTTGAGAAAAAGTTTGTATTTGAGTTTGCCAAGTCTGAACTAATGAGGATGTTCTTTAAGAAAAAGGGAGCTCAGAAGGGAGATACTGCCAAGAAGTAAAAGGCTGATGTAGTCTGTTATAAATGTGACAAGAAGGGTCACTTTGCTAATGAATGTCGGTCAGGAAATGGAAAGAAAGCTGCAAGTAAGAAGAATGTGAAATGCTTAGCTGTGATCAAGTCGGGCATTACAAGAATCAGTGGCCAGAGCCATTTAGGGAGGATAAAGTAAAGATCTTTGCTATTGGATCAGCTAGGCGTAGTGCGGCTGATAAAGGAAAGATTGTGATGGGAGGTATGCTTTTGGTTTAGAGTATTTCAGTTAGATTACTTTTTGATACCAGTGCATCACATTCATTTATATCTTGGTGTTTAATTGATAGATTATGTCTAGAACCCGCCTACCTTGTTACTTCCTTTAGTGTTGTGAATCCAATAGGAGGGTATGCAATTCTAGGGTTAAGATGTAACCAGTTATAACTTGATTTGTTGTGTCATAAATTTGCATGCAATTTGTAAGTTATCGATTTTGTAGATTTCAGGATCATTTTGGGTATGGATTGTCTGACTATGTACGAGGCTAGAATATTTTGATAGAATAGGAAAATATCACTGAGACACCCTGATAGTCATAACCGAGTGATATTCTCAGTACCGACCAGAGTGCTAGTACTATGCTTAATGCTATGGAGGTAGGGAATGAGTTAAGTCAGGTTCGGGTAGCAATGAAGTTTACAAATGTCTTTGAGCCAGTAACTGGACTGCCCCCAAAAAGAGCTGTTGAGTTTAGAACAGATCTTGTGCCCAGAGCTGAACCTTTAAGTAGAGCATAGCAGGATGACACTCATTGAGATAAAGGAATTGAAGGTGCAGCTAGTAGATCTAGAAGGAAGGAGATTTATTAGACTAAGCTGTTTGCCTTGGAAAGCGGCCGCAGTGTTCGTAAAGAAACCAGATTGGTTGTTAAGGATGTGTATTGACTATCGTAAGTTAAAAGAAAGGACAATTAAGAATAAGTACCATTTGCCAAGAATATGTTATCTATTTGATCAGTTGAGTGGAGACATAATTTTTTCCCAGTTGGACTTAGTGATAGGTTTCCATCAGTTAAGAGTGGCGAAGGACAGTATTCCTATGACAGCATTTCAGACTAGATATGGTTCATATGAGTGGTTGATGATGCCATTTGGATTAACGAATGCACCTGCTTTCTTTGTAGATTTGATGAACTGAGTATTCCAAGAGTACTTGGATAGGTTTGTATTAGTGTTTATAAATGACATTCTAGTATACTCTAAGGATGAGAGAGCATAAATTTTATCTTAGAGTGGTGCTTGAGACATTGAGGCAGAATTAACTAAAAGCGAAGTTTACTAAGTGTCATTTCTTGAAGAAAGAGGTAAAATTTCTTGGTCACATGGTTTCAGAGAAAGAGTTGTCAGTCGATCCAGATAAGATCGAAGCTGTAAATAATTGGAAGAGACCAGAGACGGTGACTGAGATCAGGAGTTTTCTTGGAGTTGTTGGCTACCATCGGAGACTCATTAAAGATTTCTTGTGGGTAGCAGTGCCCTTGACTAAGATAACTAGGAAGGAAGGGGATTTTTTGCTCCAACAATTATGAGGAGGCATTCCTTAAGTTAAGGCATTTGTTGACTAATACACCCATGTTAATAGTTCCAGATTGAAACCAAGCATTGGTGGTGTATACTGATGCATGTGGAACTGGATTAGAAGCGGTGTTGATGCATAGTGGTAAAGTCACTGCCTACGATCTAGGCAGCTTAGGCCGCATGAAGTTAGATATCCTACTCATAATTTGGAGTTGGCAACTATGATCTTCACATTGAAGATTTGGAGACATTACCTCTTAGGGGAGAGATTTGATTTGTATACTGATCATAAGTCTTTATGGTATTTACTCTTTCAGAAGGAGTTGAATATGAGATAGTAAAGGTGGCTGGAGTTTTTGGCCGCTTACGATTTTGACATAGAATATACACCACGAAAAGGTAATAAAGTGGCCGATGCTCTTAGCAGGAAACATCAGGATGCGGTGCTTTCCATTTTGGCAGAATGAAATGATTTAGAAGCTTTAGTTAGTTCTGATATGCAGTTAAGATCGACTGCTGGTTCTAGCCAGAGTACCGCCAGGTTGTCTTGTTTAGAGTTCGACCAGTATTGATTGGGAAAATTGCTTCTAGGCAGAAGGAGTATCCAGTATTAGCTGAAAGGATCAGAAGGCTTGAGGTAGGAACTGAGATTGATGATCTAAAGGATTTTGCCTTGACCAGGAAGGATGGCTAAGAAAGAAGGGAAGGTTGTGTGTTCCGAATGTGGAGGACTTGAGGAAAAAAGTTCTTGGAGAACGTCATCGATCCAAATTCACGATTATCTTGGAGGAGCCAACATGTATAAGGATATGAAGAGAAACTTCTATTAGGAAGGAATGAAGAGGGATGTTGGCTTGTGGGTTGGTAGTGTGCAAACTATCAACAAGTGAAAGCTGAACATCAAAAATCAAGTGGGTTACTACAGCCTTTAGAGATTCCAGTTTGGAAATGGGATTCAATATTAATGGATTGTATAGACGGGTTGCCAAGGTCAAATAGAGGTAATGAAAGTATATGGGTTATAGTGGAAAGATTGACCAAGAGTGCCCATTTAATTCCAGTCCAATTAACTAAAATGACACCTGTTTTAGCCAAGTTGTTCTGAAGAACATAGTTAGACCGCATGGAGTTCATAGTAGTATAATTAGTGATAGAGATGCATTATTTACTAGTGAATTCTAGAAGAGTCAACGGGAAGTGATGGGTACCGAGCTTATTATCAGTATTGCGTATCACCCTCTGACGGATGGGCAGACGAAGGGAGTTAATAAGGTCCTCGAAGATTTATTCAGAGCTTGTGTATTGGACTTTGGTGAATCTAAGGAGGATCGCCTACATTTGGTTGAGTTTTTCGATAGCAATAGTTATCAGACTAGTGTAGGAATGGCACCGTTTGAAGATTTGTATGGAAGACCATGAAAATCACCAGCATGTTTGTTGGAGACTGGAGATAGATTGGTCTTAGGTCCAGATTTGTTAAAGAGGCGCCAGAGTAGATTGAGTTAATCCAAGGAAGGATGAAGGAAGCTCAGTCCAGACAGAAGAGTTACACAGATAAGAGGCGTAAGGACCTAGAATTCTCAGCTGGAGATAAGATTTTCATTAAGGTATCACCTATGAGAGTGTAATATGATTTGGAAAGTCAGGGAAGTTAACTCTAAGATATGTAGGTCCATTCCAGATTATAGAGAGGATTGGAAACCTCGCATACAGAGTAGATTTGCCGAGCAATATAACAGGTATCCACAATGTATTTCATGTGTCTCATCTTTGTAAGTATGTGCATAATCCAAAGACTGCTATTCCTCTGATTGGGTTGGATGACTTAGTGGTAGAGCCTAATTTGACTTTTGTTAGACAAAAAGTTCGGGTTGTAGCTAGAAATGAGAAAAGATTAAGGAACAAGATAGTCAGGTTGGTGAAAGTTCAGTGGAGCGACAACGAAAAGGAATGTACTTGGGAGACAGAGGATAGGATTAGAGAAACTTATCCTGACCTACTTTGAGGGCATGTCTATATTATATTTATATAGATAGTTGCTAGTCAGCTAGACTAGTATGGTTGTTAGGAGTTGTTACAAATGATTGCTATGTTTAGTATTTAGTCCTTACCGGATTTTGAGTACAAAATTCTTTAAGGAGGGAGCCTGTAACATCCCTAATTTTTTACAACATTATTCAGGAAATTCAATTAGATAAATTAAATAGATAATGATGGTAAAAAGATTTAGATTTGAATAAATTGTATAATGCGCCATGCTTAATATTAAAAATTTAATGGACTTTAACATGGGCATATTAGTAAATTTTCCAATCTATTATACACAGCTATAACTCATTATTGTCCATTCACGTTTCATTTCTCATGATCACAAACACAAATTTAAAACCTAAACCAAAGCCGGCCATTACCAAGGAAGAAAGAAAGAAATTTATCACAATATAAAGATCAAGAGCTGGAGAGGATTAGTCGACAAAAAATCTCAAATTCCTTATCATGTTTAAGGCAAATAATAATCTCATACCATCTCTATTTTTATTCTATGATTATATGGTTTGGGATTTATGATTTAAATTCTTTTTTGTGATAAAATAGATGATGATATGCTTGGGTAATATTATAATGACTTATTCTAATTCATAGGCATATGAATTTGCACGGTTTTGATGTAAAACCGAGAATCTATGATTCAGATTTCCATGGAAAATGTTTATGTGATGTAAAGAATGATTTTGGAGATGGGTTTTAATTTTCATAATTTTTCAAGTTATGGAAATTTTGTTATGAATTTTTAATGGAAAACATGATATAATCGGGTTTAAAACTTAATTTTAATATTTCAGGAAGAATTGGGTATACATTTTCAATATGTTTGATTACATGTGGAAATCAAATTTATATAATTTTTAGGGATTTTTCTCACTTTAATTACAAAGAAAATAAATTATTTTACTTTAAGGGCTTTTCTATAAATGTCGGTTTTATTATATTTATAGGTTTTAACGTTAAAATCCTTTAATTTGGGTTTGAATAAATGCAACAGTTTTATATGTGAAGTATTTAAAAAGTTTTAATTGCAACCAATCAATGGTTTACAAATAGGCAAGTCATTAGAAAGTAATTACTAGAAGTTGCTATATTTCTGCTTTTAAAACAGAAAAAGGTGTTCGACCTCTATTAGCAAGTACCTTCGACTCCTTTGATTTCGCCTCAACCCAGTCGAAATCAACATAGTCGAAACTCATATAGTCGAAACCAATACACAAGATATCACTTAGATGGTATGCGGTGGATTGTAAGGAAGGCGGAAGCTTAGGTGTCGAAAGGGTAGCTTCCGATGGGGTCGAAACCAACTTTGTTTCATAAGTTGAAAACGTCTTGCCTTGTTTTACTTAAAGCTTACAACATAGTTGAAACATATGTTTTCAAAAGAGTTTTATAATTAGCTTTCGAAGAAGGTTGTCATATTATGACAAAGTGTTAGTTTTTGAAGTGGTACCTTTTTTCTTAAAAAAAGCTTTCGAAAGGGCAGGTTCTGACCTAGTCGAAACCTAGCCACTGTCCTACCTTTTGATCGTGATGCTTTCGAAAGGTTATCTTCGTTTTAACCAAAGTTAGCCACTTCCAAATTGCTTTCGAAGGGGTTGAGGGTTTTGAAGGTGATGGAATCGAAAGGGGGTTTCGACTCTATCCTTCGAAGTTTTAATTTTTTTAGAGTCTTCTGCTTTCGACTAGATGGTTCCAACACCATCAACATTTCCCCAAATTTATTTTAGTTGATTTCGAAAGAGATACTTTCGTATATAACCATTTTGATCCAAATGATGTTTTTAAAGAGTAAACCCGATGCTTTTAGAAGGGTACATTATGCGTTTTGAAGCTATGTTTTAAAGAATGTATTCTTGATTCCTTCGAAAGATATCATTGGTTTCGAAAGGTATATACTTAGAGCTTTGAAAAGAGGTTTTTATGCTTTCGAAGGAGGTCATCCAGTGGTTTCGAAAGTGATGTTTTAAAGTTTCAAAACAAATAACCCATTCTTGTTATTTAGGAAAAACCATGGCATAAATAAAGATTTTGGAAATGTTGTACACATTGTTATTAACCCATTACATTATTTTAGGAAAAGGGCAGAATAACCAGTTACGTTGACCCAGTAGTGAATATATAACTTAACATATGTTTAATACTAATTAAAGATATTGGTAAGGGCCAATAGGTTTACAGTATGCCTATGAAAACTATATGATATTGGTAGAGGCCAATAGGTTCGTAGTTAGACAATGAAAATTATGATTTGATATTGGAAGGAGCCAGTATGTTTTTAGTTAGCCCATGAAAACTATATCCGAATTAAGATATTGACAGTCAGTCAATATGTTTCTATTTACCCCATGAAACTAGGATAAGAAATAAGATATTGGAGTTACCAATAGGTTCTTAGTAACCCCACGAAAAATAAGTAATTGGACAGATAGTCCTTAACATTTAACAGGTTAATAGTAACCTTGGAAACTATAATTCAGACAAATAGTCATAATGAATGGGGATGGTCAATCTAGAATTGTTTTATTTGTTCTGCATATCACCATAATGTTTTGAGATACTGTGTTTTAACCATTATGGATGCAGGAGCACAATATATGGGTTTATAAATGTTTTAGGATACTAGCGAGGGAAAAACCCATTCTGCCAAGCGGCGTGGTCTCACTGTATATCTAAATGGTTTGAGATGGTAAGTTATTACTCATACCGGGCTTTATGTTTGTCTCTAAGTTTTTGTTTTCCCCTTAAATTCTCGGGAACTCAATTGATTTTGAGTAGGTAGAGTATGGTTTCCAGGTGTTCTTTAGACGAATAAAGCTTCCGAGGACGAGTAGGAGGCAAGCTTATTATTCGTGTTTTTTTCCGCCATGTGTTTTGTTTGTAAAGGCAAATTGTTTTCTTACCTATCTATATACTTTGATCTACCAAGAGGCATATTCATATACCGCCCTTGGTGCATTTTGTAATATTATATGTTATTTGAACGTGGTTTACGAACTAGGATTATGTAATCAATTGGAATATTTTGAAATGAAATGTGGAATTTGTTTGCTGTTTAATTTTCTTTCATGTTCTTGTGTTTTCGTGTATCAATGTATCTAATGTTTCCGTATTTGGTCGCCAAGGATTAATAACTATGGATGGTTGTAGCATCCGTAGCTGTTAGTTTTGGGCCTCAAAGTAGGTGGATACATAAATTTTATCTCTTTTCTTTTCCTTACCTCTTCTCTTCCAAAAGCAAGCCTAAGCACTCCCTTAAGCCCAAGGCCAAGCACCCTAAGCTTATGGCTAAATCATATTTTACTTTCCAAGGCAAAACGATCAAGTTTTTCAAAAGAGAGCCTAAGTTTGAGTATTGGTGAAGAGTTTGTAGTAGATCTAATTTGATTGCTTGATTCGGGTGAGCAATGCTCGCATTTTTAAGCAAGTTCAAAACATATTTTATTGCTAATAAATTATGTTGATTGTGGTTGAAAATATAATGTGTTTTGTGCTATATATATTTGAGATTATATATGATGTTTGGGTGTGGACTTAGAAATATAGTTCGGATATTAAGTGATAATTGAAAGTAATGATTTTTACTTTGTGTGTGATGTTTGGCATGTGTATAAGCGTTTTAGTTTATGTGTTAGTTATTATATGCTAAAATGGAAGTTAGCACTTAAAATTGCTTTATGTATGACATAGAAAATGCCTTGGGTTTAGATTTGATTACTGTAACGATCCGTAAATTTTCAATAAATAAAATTGTTAATTTAATAAGATTTTTGAAATTTATTAATTAAGAAAATAAAAATTTGTTAATTATTAATAAAAATAATAACTAGAATGGAATTCAAATTAATTGAAATAGTGGAAATATTATAATTTGTTATAAATGAAATATAAGAAAAATAAATGAAATTATTGAATTAATATATGAAATAGTAGTTAATACAAAGGAAAGATGGATATTTGAATGTAGTAGTGTAATGAAAGACAAACAAATCATTCCATTTAAATCTAATTTATAATAAGTGTAATTATTGTAGCAATTGAAATTAAATATTATGCAATTGAAATAAAGATGAAAATGGAAATATTGGAGTATGTAATGCAAGGGTATCATAAATAGTAATGGAATAAAATTAGTGTTATATATGGATTAATAACCTGGGTTGATAAGTAACAAACTTATAAATTCAATTAAAAGAAAATAGGTGATAATTAATATAGGTTGTTTATTTATTTAATGTGTTAAATAAACTTTGGTAATCAATTACAATAAATCTTAATTTAACGTTTTGTTAATGTGAATTAAAATAATAATCGGAAGTAATGTTGATTTTATTCATAATATGACAATTGGTTGGATAAAAAGAAAGGAAGTTAAGATTTATTAATTTATTGGAATTTAAAGTCAAATAATTGGATTTATTGCAAATAAGTGGAATTTAATATTAAATTTCTACGTTAATTGGAATTAAGATGGAATGTGAGAATATTAATGTAATAGTTTTGAATCCAATGTTAAATCCATCTATTTGACAATAATGAACGGAATAATCATTAATTAATTTAATTAAATGGGATTATTGTGAATTTTATTTATAATTTCTGAATTTAATGAATTGAGGCTAACACTGAAATTGATAAGTTAATCAGCTATAAATTGACATTTAAATTTGTTTAATTTCTTGTAAACAATTGAGAAATCAAAATGATGAAATTTGTCAATTATCGAATTGAAATTGAAAATTCGATTTAATTAATTAATTTTTAATTTATTTAATTAATGTAAAAATTGCCATTTGGGCCACTGACTCGGATTTGGATGAAACAGGTTTCATCGGATCCGTAACGTTGAATTATTATAGGGTTTCAAGTTTCGTAACGATCGGACGTGTCGTTTGATCGTACAGACTCAAAACGCCTTGAAATCAATTTAGAAAATTTTGATTTTAGCATAACTTCTTCATACGATGGAATTTGGACTTGAAACTTGTTCCATCGAGTTTAAAATATTTAAACATCTATTTTGATATACGGGCTGACCCAATTTCATTCCGGAGTCGAAACGGGCTTTTCGGGCCATTTTATCGTTCAAACGCACATATCCAATCGATCCGATCCATTCTATTTCAGCTTTATCTATAAAAAACCTGTTATAAACCCTAGCCAACCTCTATTTATCATTTGTCTGTATGTACAATTCAACTATATCTACTCCTCAATTGCAGACAAATAAATTCTCACTACTAAATCCAATTGAAAATCAAATCGAAGGCCAAAATTTCAAACTCCACAAACTATATCATATTTTATATCGTCGGAAAGCCCTCGACGAGCGCATCTCAATTCTGTGATTCATTTTTCAATTCGATGCACCATTCACCCAGAAATCGTTGAAACAGTTTCGGCCGTCGGTGGTGAAAATTTGGATCGTGCGGTGGATCGTCGATTTTACGACGATCAGGGGATACTGCAGCGTAGAGGGTGACAAGAGCTGTGAATCCATGGGGTTCGCTGGTAGAGATCGTCGTCGTATTCACTAGAATTGGCCGTTATTGGCACGGCGGCTATGGTTGCTGGGGGGCGACCGAGTGGGTCGCGCAACCACTAAGAGGGGCGGTGGGCCGAGGGGAGTCGCGCGGCGTCGTCTGATCTGCATGAGTGTGATCATCGTGGCCATGGAAATTTGTCAGAGTAGCAAACGGCGGCGGCTCAGTTTTTGTGCGCGTTTCTGTATTCGCATATTAGGGTTTCAGGAAGGTGATGACGTGGCTTATATTTGTAAATTTCTAAATTAATTTATAATTTGTATTTAAATTGTTCTAATCGCTATAACTTTCACGTACGAGGTCCGATTCACGTGCCGTTTTCTCCACAAGGTTCGTATTGGAATTCCAGACATTTTGGCGCTGGTTTGGAAGGATTCGGAGACTGTTCAATTTTTGGGTTTAAATTGGATTTAATTCAATTTTAATTCAAAAAGGTGAGTGTTTTAACCCACTCACTACTTCTAAAATTTCTTATGTGTGTTGAATTAATTTCTAAGGTGATTAGAAATTTATTCATTGCTGTTTGGTATATTTTTATCATCATTTCAGTTAAATTAAATTTATTGAATTAAATTGTTATTCAATTTATTATTGCATATAAACTGCCAGTTAAATTTATTTATCATTGAATATAATCTGCAGTAGTTACTTGTATTTATTATCTGTTCTATATTGATGTTTTTGTTTGAACTGGGTGATGATTGTGATAAATGGTTGATGATTGACATTGGGTGAATGGATGCTGTATTTTATATTGTTATAGACTGCAAGTTGTTATGCATTTTATTTCTTTCAGGATTGCGGTTTGAAATGATATATAACCATATTTTTATTTTAAATTGCGGATTGAAATGATAAATATTTGTATCGCTTGACCATAGGATAGAAAATTATATACGGACACCGTCGGTCTATATATATATATAAATATTTTGAAAATGATTTCTATGGTTTTGGATAGAATTATACGGTTTAATAAATTGATTTTTTTGATAATAATTTTTAATTATATATAGTCAAATTCATGTATTTAGCTATGTATAAATTTGGTTAATAACAATAAGTTTAATAATGGAGTTGATTTTATTAAAATAAAATATGGTTAAGTATTTAAATCATCTTTAATAAAGAGGTTATAATATTTAAATAAATTAAGATTGGAAGGTAAATTGGAAATTTATTTGAAATTGAGCTTATTTAAGAATTTAAATCCATAAGTTGATGTAAAATTTATTTAAACTTGAAATTTTAAAAGGTATGACTTTTATAACTTGATTTTGGTTTAAGACGAATTAAACGAAGATTTCAAGTATAAATAAATTGAAGGAAATAGTTAGTTATTTGTAATTTGAGTTTTATTTAAATGATAATGGATTTATTATGCAAATATTTCACAACTAAATAATAGAATATTGAATTGTTGAATTGTAATCATCAACCTTAGTTTTGAAATTGTTTAATACTCAAAGTTTGAAATATATTGAAATTGAAATGGTTTATTGGTATTCAAAGTGAGTTGAAAGTTATGAATTGAGATTAAATTTAAAGCGAATAAAATTATGAAGTCGAGGAAATTATTTTACTTTATAAATAAATTTTAAATTCAAACTATTTTATTTTATATCTGTTTGAATATCCAAACCAGTTAAGTTTTGAAAGTTATGGTTTAGAAGCTATGAAATTCGAAGTACTATGTTTTGAAAAGTTATATTTCAAATGTTTGGTTTCAAAGTATATAAATTTGAAAGTGCTATGATTTTGGAAAAAGAATATATTTGAAATAAAAATGATATTATGTTGATATGGGTTTTATAAAAATGATATTATATTGTTTTGCATTTTAAAACAAAAATGATATCGTATTTATATGAGTTTGAAATGGATATTAAATTCTGGTTTTAAAAGTGTAATTATTTTGAAGAGACCGCGGTGTTATAATAACGTTTGGTTGTTAATGAGACCGGGATCGGAAGTTGTCATACTCTTTGCCAACTCCGAAAACCACTTTAACAACCGTGTACGCGGTGGAGATTCCAGAATAAAGTAGGATGGTGGCGACGTTCTATTAAGGTATATACGTGGACCCGACTCCCATGAGTTGGCATAAGGTGGCTAAAACAAAAGCGATTCTCGGGCCAAGGAGGTAGCCCCTCTTATTGGACACATCCCTGCGATATTATACTCTGACTTTTGGATTGATTCGGTGGCCACTATGGATTTTTGATTTGGGGGTGTGGCTCGAGGTGGGCGGTAGCTGCGCGCTACGCGTTACCACCAGCCCGGATGCGTAACTAGTATATCTACCCTGGCATTGCCTTGTGTGCCGTGTCACCTACCCTAGCGCGACTTGTACGAGTTTGGTTTTCTCCCGTAGCCCGTAGAGAATTTAGGGTAGTCTCCCGATCTTGAGATGCGCTGATACTGGATGGACTACTAGGACTATTATTGTGTTAAGGGGGAGATTGGGTAACTCTTTAACGCTATTTAAAAGTAAGTTTATTTTACTATAGACATTATTATAATAGCGAAATATTACTACATAGTAAATAGTTTAACGGATCCTTAGGAGATGTGAATCTGGAACATCTCTTAAGTTACTACGCTCACATTAGACACTGGATAGGAGATGTCAAACCCCGTAAACATCTCTGATGCCCTTCCACTCATATTAATTATAGTTGATTTAACTTACATAAGATCTTTTAGTTCTGACTCGAGTGTTTTGTTTTTTCAATTCGCTCAGGTCAGTCTGAGCATTTCAGGATTCGAAGACTTTATATTTGGAGGACGAAGACGAAGATTTGTATTGCTATTATTTATTGTATTCCATTGCATCACATTGTTCCGCTGCATTGTTATTGATTATTCTCTGGTATGTGTAACTCTGATATTGTATTGTAGAAGTATAGTCAAATGTTTTTGTAAAACAGCTTCATGAACTGTTTATTTGATTATTATATTTTATCGTTCCGCTGCAAGATTCTATTTTGTTTTTCTTTTCTTTCTCTGCTTTTTCTTATTTACCCCATAACAATCCACCCTTCTGTATGGTTTAAGTCCGACGAGTGTGGTTTATCGTCGATGTAAAGCGTACAAAAAGACGTGATGTTACATCTGGTATTAGAGCATTGGTTTAGCGATAAACCTTAGCTTTTTAGGGTTTGACTCTTTGTTAATAGGGTAGTAATACCCTATGATGAGTCGCTGAGTGTATATATACATGAGAAAGCGTACTTGTTAGTGTTATAAAAGGTTTTATATTGTGTTAATTTGTTCCGTTTTGTATTTATAAATTCTGGTTGGTGCATAAGACGCTGTGACATCAATAGGGATTTCTAAACACTTAATAGGACAGACCGACACAATATTTGTTTTGAATACAGGTGAATGAAATAATTTTGCATATTATATTTTATATATATAAAATATAAATTTGTATAAAGGTTATATTTGATTGTAATATATTGGTTGTTAGGTAGTGTAATCTATAAATATTTGTAAAGTAGGATTTGAAAATGAAATAAATGATTTTCGAGATTTTTAAAAATCTCTTTCAAAGGATTTTGGAATATAATAATATTATTTAGAAGTATTTTCTGATATAAATATTTCAATATGATTTGAAAGAATTGTTTCGAAGAAACTTTGGAAAGTGATAAGTCTGTACTCCCCTCTCTGTCACTGGAAAATAATTTCGGTGATGAGTGCACGCATTATCGACATTCATTTTCGAGTTTCTAAGTGGAAATGCCATTGTAGTAGTTTTACTACAGATTTATTTGGATAAACAAATATAAATTTCAAATTGTTTTATATATAATTGGATATATAAACTGTAAGTATATACATTTATCTATTATTTTAAAATGATTTGAAATTAAACCCGGTATTTAGTTCTTAAGTTTCTGGTAATCAGTAGTTTCAATTATTGTAGTAAAATGGGATGTAGCTAACTTATAATTGGAACCTCTAACTAAAATAAGAGATTAAATGCTAAGTTATAAATGAAACTATAAGAAAGTTGAAATTGTAATCTATAAAACAAAGGATAGGATTATTGAATATTAATTTAGTTAAAAGAAATGAGAAAAACTTGTATAACTTTCAATTACATTCTTAAAGGCTTATATATAACTTACCAAAGATGAAAAAGTTGAAATGTTAATAAGAAATGTAATATGACATTATGCAAGTAAAACTTAGGGTAATGAAAGTATTCAATGAAGTCCTTAATAAATAAGAATTGATGATATATTGTGATAACTTACGTTATAATTGAAATATACTATAATAAATTGTGGTAGAAAGTAAGTATTGTAAGTAAGCAATTAGAAACTTAAGTAAATGAATATAAATGCTAAGCCATTGAATAGAACATGAATCCTTTTAATAAATGAAATTATGTAATAATTAATAAATGATGGAATTAATAAATGAAATACGATTTGTAAGTAATAAATGAAAATAAATGAAATAAACATTGAACCAATGAATAGAAGTAAAAAGTTGTAAGAAGTGAATGTAAAATAAAAAGATAAATCAGTATATGGATAAAAAGGAAATCAAAAACAAATGTATGAAATGAAATTAATAAGAATGAAATTGATCTATTGTTTGAAATTATTGTTTGTTTAGTTATGGTTGTTTGGGTAAGGATACTCTAAAATTGTTTGGATGAATAAATAATCTATTTAGTTTCATCTAAGACTGTTGAGTAAATGGCGCACTTAGTAGTTATTTTTCATTCTATACAATTTAAAGTTTTAAACCCGAACAACTATTTGTTTTGTTTGATATAGATGGGTAGTTGAATTGTGTTAATTCTATATGATGGTTGTATCCTGTGGTTGCAAGTGATTGTTGTTGCTTGACATTGATTTGTTTGCTAGTGGATGAAACTAAATTAATATTTCATTTTATATAATTATTAACTCCTTTTGGATTATATAAGTGAAATACAGGTTATGGAAGCAATTGCTACTGCTTTTGGTTTCATAATATAAGCGTTGTTTGCCCGACAAATAGGTACGTTTTTGGATTACGTTTTATAGCGTTATTATATTGTTTTTTCGGGTTGGGATATATATTATTTTGGAAAATATATGCTGTATATTGTTATATTTGATATTATATTTTCTCCCGAGCCTCTCGGTACAAAGGAGACTCTGCCGGAATTTTTCGTAAATTTTGGACTTAGAAAATATTTTGAAAATGTTTTCCAAACCTTATTAATTTGAGTATAAAAAGATATAATGGTTATAAACTGATATATTTTACTTAAATTAACTAATTTTGTAAATTTATTTGTTTATAAAGTTAATATTTTAGAATAAGATGTATTGTTTATTTAATTCTTTCTTTTCCCTTCTTTTACCTTTTCGGGGACGAAAAGTTTTGAGTGGGGGAGAGTGTAACGACCCGTGAATTTTCAATAATTAAAATTGTTAATTTAACAAGATTTTTGAAATTTATTAATTAAGAAAATAAAAATTTGTGAATTATTAATAAAAATAATAACTAGAATGGAATTCAAATTAATTGAAATAGTGTAAATATTATAAGTTGTTATAAATGAAATATAAGAAAAACAAATGAAATTATTGAATTAATATATGAAATAGTAGTTAATAGAAAGGAAAGATGGATATTTGAATATAGTAGTGTAATGAAAGACAAACAAATCATTCCATTTAAATCTAATTTATAATAAGTGTAATTATTGTAGCAATTGAAATTAAATATTATGCAATTGAAATAAAGATGAAAATGGAAATATTGAAGTACGTAATGCAAGGGTATCATAAATATTAATGGAATAAAATTAGTGTTATATATGGATTAATAACCTGGGTTGATAGGTAACAAACTTATAAATGCAATTAAAAGCAAATAGGTGATAATTAATATAGGTTGTTTATTTATTTAATGTGTTAAATAAACTTTGGTAATCAATTACAATAAATCTTAATTTAACGTTTTGTCAATGTGAATTAAAGTAATAATCGGAAGTAATGTTAATTTTATTCATAATATGACAATTGGTTGGATAAAAAGAAATTTATTGGAATTTAAAGTTAAATAATTGGATTTATTGCAAATAAGTGGAATTTAATATTAAATTTCTACGTTAATTGGAATTGAGATGGAATGTGATAATATTAATGTAATAGTTTTGAATCCAATGTTAAATCCATCTATTTAAAAATAATGAATGGAATAATCATTAATTAATTTAATTAAATGGGATTATTGGGAATTTTATTTATAATTTCTGAATTTAATGAATTGAGGCTAACACTGAAATTGATAAATTAATCAACTATAAATTGACATTTAAATTTGTTTAAATCCTTGAAAATAATTGAGAAATCAAAATGATGAAATTTGTCAATTATCGAATTGAAATTGAAAATTTGATTTAATTAATTAATTTTTAATTTATTTAATTAATGAAAAAATGGCCATTTGGCCACTGACTCGGATTTCGACGAAAACAGTTTCATAGGATTCGTAACGGTGAATTATTGTAGGGTTTCAAGTTTCGTAACGATCAGATGTGTCGTTTGATCGTACAGACGCGAAACGCCTTGAATTCAATGAAATTGTAATCAATTTGGAAAATTTTGATTTTAGCATAACTTCTTCGTACGATGGAATTTGGACTTGAAACTTATTCCATCGAGTTTAAAATATTTAAATACATCTATTTTGATATATGGGTTGACCCAATTTCATTCCGGAGTCGAAACGGGCTTTTCGGGCCATTTTATCGTTCAAACGCGTATATCCAATCGATCCGATCCATTCTATTTCAGCTTTATCTATAAAAACCCTGTTATAAACCCTAGCCTACCTCTATTTCTCATTTGTTTGTATGTATAATTCAACTATATCTACTCCTCAATGGCAGACAAACAAATTCTCACTACCAAATCCAAAGCCAAAATTTCAAACTCCACAAACTATATCATATTTTATATCGTCGAAAATCCCTCGAAGAGCGCATCTCAATTATGTGATTCGTTTTTCAATTTGATGCACCATTTACCCAGAAATCGATGAAATAGTTTCGGCCGTCGGTGGTGAAAATTTGGATCGTGCGGTTGATCGTCGATTTTACGACGATCAGGGGAGACTGCAGCGTAGAGGGTGACAAGAGCTGTGCATCCATGGGGTTTACTAGTCGAGATTGTCGCCGTATTCATCGGAATTGGCCTTTATTGGCGCGGTGGCTATGGTTGCCGGGGGGCGACCGAGTGGGTCGCGCAACCACCAGGAGGGCGGTGGGCCGAGGGGAGTCGCGCTGCGTCGTCTGATCTGCGTGAGTGTGATCGTGGTGGCCGTGGAAATTTGTCAGAGTAGCAAATGGCTGCGGCTCAGTTTTTGTGCGCGTTTCTTTTTTTGCATATTAGGGTTTCAGGAAGGTGATGACGTGGCTTATATTAATAAATTTCTAAATTAATTTATAATTTGTATTTAAATTGTTCTAATCTTAATAACTTTCACGTACGAGGTCCAATTCACGTACGGTTTTCTCTGCTAGGTTCGTATTGGAATTCCAGACATTATGGCGTTGGTTTGGACGGATTCGAAGACTGTTCAATTTTTGGGTTTAAAATGGATTTTAATTCAATTTTAATTCAAAAAGGTGAGTGTTTTAACCCACTCACAACTGCTAAAATTTCTTATGTGTGTGAAATTAATTTATGATGTGATTAGAAATTTATTTATTGCTGTTTGGTATATTTTTATCATCATTTCAGTTAAATTGAATTTATTGAATTAAATTGTTATTCAATTTATTATTGCATATAGACTGCTAGTTAAATTTATTTATTATTGAATATAAACTGCCAGCAATTACTTGTATTTATTATCTGTTATATATTGATGTTTTTGTTTGAATTGGATGATGATTGTGATAAATGGATGATGATTGATATTGGGTGAATGGATGCTGTATTTTATATTGTTATAGACTGCAAGTTGTTATGCATTTTATTTCATTCGGGATTGTGGTTTGAAATGATGTATAACAGTATTTTTATTTTAAATTGCAGATTGAAATGATAAATATCCGTATCACTTGACCATATGATAGAAAATTATATACAGACACCATCGGTCTATATATATAAATATTTTGAAAATAATTTCTATGGTTTTGGATAGAATTATACGGTTTAATAAATATTGATTTGTTTGATAATAATTTTTTTTATATATAGTTAAATTCATGTATTTAAGCTATGCATAAATTTGGTTAATAATAATAGGTTTAATAATGGAGTTTGATTTTATTAAAATAAAATATGGTCAAGTATTTAAATCATCTTTAATAACGAGGTTATAATGATTTAAATCAACTAAGATTGGAAGGTAAATTGGAAATCTGTTTGAAATTGAGCTTATTTAAGAATTTAACTCCATAAGTTGATATAAAATTTATTTAAACTTGAAATTTTAAAAGGTATGATTTTTATAACTGGATTTTGGTTTAAGATGAATTAAACGAAGATTTCAAGTATAAATAAATTGAAGGAAATAGTTAGTTATTTGTAATTTGAGTTTTATTTAAATGATTAATGGATTTATTATGCAAATATTTCACAACTAAATAATAGAACATCGAATTGTTGAATCGTAATTATCAACCTTAGTTTTGAAATTGTTTAATACTCAAAGTTTGAAATATATTGAAATTGAAATGGTTTATTGGTATTGAAAGTGAGTTGAAAGTTATGAATTGAGATTAAATTTAAAGCGAATAAAATTGTGAAGTCGAGGAAATTATTTTACTTTATAAATAAATTTTAAATTCAAACTATTTTATTTTATATACTGTTTGAATATCCAAACCAGTTAAGTTTTGGAAGTTATGGTTTAGAAGCTATGAAATTTGAAGTACTATGTTAGGAAAAATTATGTTTCAAATGTTTGGTTTCGAAGTATATAAATTTGAAAGTGCTATGATTTTGGAAAAATAATATATTTGAAATAAAAATGATATTATATTGATTTGGGATTTATAAAAATGATATCATATTGATTTGGGTTTTAAAACGGAAATGATATCGTATTTATATGAGTTTGAAATGGATATTAAATTCTGGTTTTAAAAGTGTAATTATTTTGAAGAGACCATGGTGTTATAATAACGTTTGGTTGTTAATGAGACCGGGATCGGAAGTTGTCATACTCTTTGCCAACTCCAAAAACCACTTTAACAACCATGTACGCGGTGGAGATTCCAGAATAAAGTAGGATGGTGGCGACGTTCTATTAAGGTATATACGTAGACCCGACTCCCATGTGTTGGCATAAGGTGGCTAAAACAAAAGCGATTCTCGGGCCAAGGAGGTAGCCCCTCTTATCGGACACATCACTGCGATATTATACTCTGACTTTTGGATTGATTCGGTGGCCACTATGGATTTTTGATTTGGGGGTGTGGCTCGAGGTGGGCGGTAGCTGCGCGCTACGCGTTACCACCAGCCCGGATGCATAACTGGTATATTTACCCTGGCACTGCCTTGTGTGCCGTGTCACCTACCCTAGCGCGCCAGTTTGGTTTTCTCTCGTTGTCCGTGGAGTATTTAGGATAGTCTCTCGATCTGAAGATGCGCTGATACTGGATGGACTACTGGGACTATTATTGTGTTAAGGGGGAGATTGGGTAACTCCTTAACGCTATTTAAAAGTAAGTTCATTTTACTATAGACATTATTATTATAGCGAAATATTACTATATAGTAAATAGTTTAACGGATCCTTAGAAGATGTGAATCTCGAACATTTCTTAAGTTACTGCACTCACGTTAGACACTGGATAATAGATGTCAAACCCCGTAAACATCTCTGATGCCGTTCCACTCATATTATTTACAGTTGATTAACTTACATAAGATCTTTTAGTTCTGACTCGAGTGTTTTGTCTTTTCAATTCGCCCGGGTCAGTCTGAGCATTTCAGGATTCGAAGACTTTATATTTGGAGGACGAAGACAAAGATTTGTATTACTATTATTTATTGTATTCCACTGCATCACATTGTTCCGCTGCATTGTTATTGATTATTCTCTGGTATGTGTAACTCTTATATTGTATTGTATAAGTATAGTCAATTGTTTTTGTAAAACCGCTTCATGAACTACCTATTTGATTATTATATTTTATCATACCACTGCAAGATTCTATTTTGTTTTTCTTTCTTTCTCTGCTTTTTCTTATTTACCCCATAACAATCTGCCCTTCTGTATGGGTTTAAGTCCGACATGTGTGGTTTATCGTCGATTTAAAGCATATAAAAGGAGGGATGGTACATCTGGTATCAGAGCATTGGTTTAGTAATAAACCTTAGCTTTGTGGGGTTTGACTCTTTGTTAATAGGTAGTAATACCCTAGATGAGTCATTGAGTGCATATATACATGAGAGAGAGTGTATTTGTTAGTGTTATAAAAGGTTTTATATTGTGTTAATTTGTTCCGTTTTGTATTTATAAATTCTGGTTGGTGCATAGAACGCTATGACATCAATAGGGATTTCTAAACACTTAATAGGACAGACCGACACAATATTTGTTTTGAATATAGGTGAATGAAATAATTTTGCCTATTATATTTTCTATATATAAAATAAAAATTTGTATAAAGGTTATATTTGATTGTAATATATTGGTTGTTAGGTAGTGTAATCTATAAATATTAGTAAAGTAGGATTTGAAAATGAAATAAATGAAATCGAAAATTTAGGACCTAAGTTCCAGGATTTTTGAAAATCTCTTTCAAAGGATTTTGGAATATAATAATATTATTTAGAAGTATTTTCTGATATAAATATTTCAATATGATTTGAAAGAATTGTTTCGAAGAAACTTTGGAAAGTGATAAGTCTGCACTCCCCTCTCTGTCGCTGGAAAATAATTTCGGTGATGAGTGCACGCATCATCGACATTCATTTTCGAGTTTCTAAGTGGGAAGGCCACTGTAGTACTTTTACTGCAGATTTATTTGGATAAACAACTATAAATTTCAAATTGTTTTATATATAATACTTAAGTTAATTAATACTTAAATATTAATTAAGTAAGATAATTATAATTAATTAATGAAGAAGTGGTTAATTAGTCATTAATTAAGTAGGGATTAATAATTTAATTAGTTATTATTTAAGTAAGGTTTAATTATTTATTAATTATTAATTAAGTGAGGTTTAATTAATTAATATTTAATCAAGCAAGGTTAATTATTTAATTATTTACTTTTATGTTAAGGTTTAATTCTGATTTAATTATTATTAACTAAAGATTTAAACTTGTTTTAAATTAATTAAATAAGGATTTTATTTTTAATTATTTTATTTCCAATGATCGGTTTGTTTAAAAAACAGCTTTCATTTTCAAAGAAGGTTTAAATACAAGAGATACTCTTTGTTTGTTGTTTTAAGTAGCTAAACAAATATGGAATAAATTGTTTGATGACATCTGTCTAGCAAAATAAAACCCTATTCTGCTATAATTAAACTGAATTGGTTATTTTGATGAGATCTATTTAGAAAAATAGATCTCCGTTCTATTATTATAATAATCTGGACATTTACTCATAGACTAGTTAATTAATATTGAGAAAAGTGATATATTAACCGTTGATGGTTAATTATTGATTTTATTTACATATATGTTTACCTTTGTAAATACTGGCTATGTGACTTGAAAAGTCAAACTGAATTAAAATGGTAACTTAATTTAGTATCGTTGTGATCGCTAAGCCTCTTTCCAAATTTGTGAAGTTATGGATTTAAAATAACTTAAATTTTAAAACAATTTGAGATTGAGTGTTTATAAATGACATTTTAAAGTAAGTTAATTAATTATTTTATTAATGAGGTTTTAAAGTTAATTAATTATTTTAATTATGATGTTTAAAGGTAATTAGTTAATTAAATAAAGGTGTTTATAAATAATAATTTGTTTATAAAAGGGACTGTACTTAATAAAAGGATTTGTTTAAAAAAGATTTTTCAAATGATATTTTATAAAGGGTCGTATAAAGGAGTTATAAAGGAAGATATATAAAAGAGTTTTATAAACAGAAAGAGAATTTATAAATCATTTTAGAGATTTATAAAAGAAGTTTTGTAAATTAATTAGGAGATTTATAAAAGTATTTGTAAATATTAAATGGGCTCATTAAAAAAAGAATTTATAAAGGAACGAGATTTGTTTTGACAATTAATCCTTCTTAGCTATTGTGGTATGAAAACATTCTTTCCATATTTAACACCGACGGATAAGTGGTTTGGTTTACAGTAAGAAATGTTTTAAAATGATATTTGATTTTGCCCATTTAAATATGAATTTGAAAAAGAGGAAATCTTCCTTTAGTTTTGTAAACATACCTATATCATTGAGATAAGTATATGGATATATTTTCTAAGTATTGAAAATATAATGGGTTGTGAATATACTTATACCATTGAGATAAGTATATGAATGTTTATTCAAATATTTGAAAGGAGTATAAGGGGTTTGTGGAAATATCTTTTGTGAGGGAATTTTAAATCAAACAATTGAAAGAGATTTTAAGTAATGAAAGATTAATCAATAGAGGCTTAGTGGATCTCATATGGAATTAAATCTATGTTTGATTATTTATTTATTTGATAGTTAAATAGCCGACTATCAAATCTGGACCAATTTTTTTTTCTTTGGAAATATTTTGGAAAAAACACAAGAAATATATGGTACATTTATCCCGGAGATGCTATAGTCTACATATGAACTCGTTGCGTTCTTCTAGGACAAATGATAAGGAAATTCATTCACTTAAATGGTTAGGAGGTGGTCTCTGTTCTTATGTATCGTCTATTTATTTCCAAAAGAACTGGAGTTGAGTTTACCAGAAACTATCGATTATTGGTTCGGAGAGACCGGGATCGGATAAGTATGAATTATCTGAAAACCACTTCGAACCAACTCAAGCTTTCGATTTCACATCTTGAAGATGATGAATCAAAGATGGGAATCTTTGAAGTGCAAGGGCTACTTACTACTAATCCCAAGGCTGGTTCCAAAATGGATATAGTAGAAGTAGTGCCTTCAGTTTTGTTCAATCCTAGAACAAGCTTGTTTGGACAAATGCTGGCATTACATTGTTGCACAGAGGGCAGTGCTAGCATTCTAAGTTAGATTTGCTATAAAGGGTAAAATATAGCCTCAGGCCTCACAATCAGTAAATGACTAAAGCAGGGACATTCAGCAGTGCTATGTGCGTCGTTCCCATCAGGGTATGATCATCACCTGTATCTAGATTGACATTTATTTATGGATTGTATATGTTTGTGGCCATGGAGATGGTTTGTTAGGGACAACTGGGGTGGTGATCATATTCGGTACTACCCAAGAAGAGGTTGGCCTGTCCTAAGAAGCAGAGGTGCAAATTAAGGCAGCCTCGGTACATTTTCTCTATAGGTGTACCGTACGGAATATAGACCCTTATCTTTTGATTGTTAGAACCTAATCTTCAATAAGTGCCTTCGAAATTAGTTGTATACCTATTATGCTGGAATTCAGTTAATGTAATAATTTTTGTTAAGATTCAATATTTATTTAAAACCTACGACATTACAATAATATCACTGAATTTTCTATAAAATGGTTTGGTTATCGTAAGGTAAAACCCATCCTTTTTTATGTGCGGCTTGGTCCTATCAGATGCCTTTTAGTTTTAAAAGGTTTTATAAGATATAAGAATCCATTTGATCATGTTTTTCACACTGGTTTTATCAAACTGATCCGGGTGTTATTTTTATTGTAATGCTCGGGTCAACCCGAGCATATTTTCTAGGTTTAGTTGGACACTTTGAAGCTTTAGGAGACGAGCTGGACCCTCCAAGACGTATTTATGATTTTATCTTCCACAATGTTGTTCTTGTTGTATTTATCAGCAGTTCTCAGGACAGGTTGCTATAACTATCTGGGGACTGATGATAGAATAAATTGTACTTCGATTGTATTAAAGTTCAATTTTCCTTTTACAAAGACCATTGGTATATTATATGTGACTCATCACGTTTGTGAGATTCTGTTTTATGTTTTCTTTCTTTTACCCCAATAATATGTCTTTTTGACACTTGGATGTTCCACCCATGAATACCATGGATGTAATAGTGTCGAATTTTGAGGGTCAAAAAGGTTGGTTGTTACAAATGGTATCATAGCTGAAGGTTAAACGAGAGCATTAGCCCTGATGGGGTAAACTCGGTAGGATAGGTAAGTGACACCTTATATGAGTTTAAGTGCATATATACGAGAGCACGTATTTGTTAGTGATATAAAAATGTTTTATATTATGTTGATTAATCGGTCGAGTGGTTTATAAATTTCGGTAGATGCGTTTGCCCACGTTATTTATAGGGATTCCCTAAACACTTGTACAAAGCCAACCAACACAATATTATTTTTAAATTGGCAGATGGAATAATTTTACCTAAGAGTATTTTTCATGTATAAATGGATGATTTTCAAAAATTTATATAGTTATTTTTGATGTGTTTGTTTTTTAGGAAGTGATAATATTCAATTATTATCATTTAGGGTTGTTTACTTATGCTCGTCTAGTTTTGAGCATTGACTATTGTTTATTGATTTATAAGTTATTTATCTTTCTACAACATGGGTTTGGTAGATAGAAATCATGGAAACATTGAAACTAACACCTTGTGAATTAAGTTTCATAGTTTGACTATAAGTCGTCAGGTGATAATGTCTGGTTAAAATTGGATTTTAATAAAAGATATTCATTAAAAGAAAGCTAGAATATTTTAGAATAAATATTTGAGAAATGATTTTATAAAAGAAGACGATTTCAAAAAATTGGTTTATAAGAATTTGGCTTATAAATGAAAAGGATTAGGCAGAGAATTTAAGGATGTAAGTCCCGATGTTTTTGAAAAATGGATTTTAAAGTTTTGGGAGAGAATAGTTATATTATTATTATTAGTAAGTATCTACAAATAGAAATATTTCTATGGGAATTTTAAAAGGAGATAGAAAGCACTGAACTTACTTTTGTCGTTGGAAAATAATTCCGATGATGACTGTAGCATTATTGGTTTTCGTTTTCAGGTTTCTAAGTGAGGAAATGCTACTATGGCAATTTGCTATAGAATTGATTTGATAAAACAAATTTTGATTTGATCCTAAGAGCATGATTTGATTTACAAAAGGAAATAGGTATATATTATTTCAAATGATTTTTTCAAGAAAGTAATAATAGGTTTCTTAAGTATTTTTACAAGTATGAGTATTTTAGAAAGTGAGTTTTAAGTAAGAAGTATTTTTCTTTGGATTCGTTCGGGAAATGAGTCTCAATTTTTTTTGGTGATGATCTGATTAATTTTCTAAATGATTATCAGATGTTTGCCTATGCAAACATAGTAGTGCACTTAGTAAATTACTCTCCTTATCACGATTTACATGGAAATATACGCGGTGTTCTTTTAAAAAGGAATTTTGAAAAGGACGAGTATTTCAATGATAACTACTTTGAGTGTCCCGAAAATAACTAAAAAAGGGAAAGACATGTGTTCGAATGTAAGCATTTCTCTTAATTATTACCCTCTTTAATAAAGGAATATAAGATACTATTTGGTAGTACCTTGTTCCTTAGTATCATTTTGGGTTTACTCAGGCTATATATATGCATTTTCTATGGTTAATATATATAGTTTCATTTCAAAAAGGATTTTGAAATAAAATCGGGTATTTGGATTTTGAGTTTACTTAATAAATTCAAGATGGAGAAGTATAAACCAGATAGTGCTATATACTCTCAGGATGTAAGGGGTATCATACAAGTTTAAAAAAAAAACTTAATTGGTGATTATTGAAATGTTTCCATAAATAATTTTAATAGAAAAAGAAATTGGTATTAGTGAGAACCAATAAAATAAGTACGTAAGTTGAACATAGATCATTTCTCTTTACATATAGTTTTTGGTCCAAGATTCGAATACATGACTTTGAGGTGTTTCACACCGTTCCAAATAAGGATCTATTACTCAATTCTTGACTTCGAACACTTGGTAAGCGTTCTCGATATGAGATCAAAATTTTATATCATAATATATAGCTAAGTAAGGAGAATAGAGTTTTCTAATTAAGAAGCCTGATTGGAGTTTACATTAGAGAATCGGTGAGCAATACTAGTTTAAAAGTAAAGTTATGTATTCGTGTAGAGTTCGAATCAGATTTTGCATATAAATGATCTATGAATATCATGCAGACTTATGAATGATGTTGGATATTCATGTGGTGTTTCGGTATCGAAATTCTTTTAAGGGGGGAAAATGTAAAGACGCAGAATTTTATCACTTTGATTTGTGAATATTTAATTCATTTTAATATTCAATTAGTGATTTTAATAATTAAAAAACCCACTTTTAATTTATAACTAATTTAGAAAATTCATTTTTAAATTTGGTTTACTAAAATATGTGGCTCGATGAAAAATAGAAGATATAACCGAAAATCGTTTTTCGGATTTTGATTTTTTATCATCTAAAAGTTGTCGAGAACGTTGTGTATAATAGAATATATATAATAACACTTATGTGGTTTAAACACTTTATTTGAAATATACAAATAATAATAATAAGGATTATTAAATAAAAAATATATTTAATTTGAAAATGTGAATGATGGATTTGATAATGAAAGGATTCCTTAAGTAAGGAAGTAAACAAAGGTACACAAAAAGACACTATTATCCAACATATTATAGGATGTTTGGTACTTTGATGTGATGATGTGTGTAAGGGGAGGTGGATCTTATTTGTTCAACAAGGGAGAGAGGATATATTGATGATGTGGCACAATTTGTGTGGAAGGTAAGATAATAAAGGGAAAAATGGTAATTCTCTCACTTTATTTTATATATTTTTTTTCTAATTTTAATTTTAATTTTAATTTTTACTTCTTCATTTTAACTTTTATTTCTCTTTTCAAAGATCCACTCTCCATTTTAGTGGCTTCCAAAGTTTTAAAATTTTAAAATCAAATCTTTTTTCATTTAAATCCTTAAAACCGTGCTAAATTTTATGTCTTTCCTTTCCCACCTCTTTTATTTCCAAAAGCAATCCTAAGCACTCCCTTAAGCCCAAGGTCGAGCCCCCTAAGCTTATGGCCGAACCATATTTTACTTCCCAAGGCAAAATGATCAAGTTTTTAAAAAGAGAACCTAAGTTCTAGTGTTGGTGAAGAGTTTGTAGCAGATCTAATTTGATTCGGTTGATTTTGGTGAGTAAAGCTCACATTTTTAAGCAAGTTTAAAACTTATTTTATTGCTAATAATTTGTGTTGATTATGGTTGAAAATATGATGTGTTTTTTACTATATGTGGGATTATATGTAATATTTAGGTGTGGACTAGGAAATATAGTTGGATGTTAAGTGGTGATTGAAAGTAACAATTTTTACTTTGTGTGTGATGTTTGGCATGTGTACAAGTGTTTGAGTTTATGTGTTAGTAATTGTATGCTAAAATGGAAGTTAATACTTGAAATTGCTTTATGTAGACAAAGAAAATCCCTTGGGTGTAAATTTGTTTTACTTAGTTTATTTTCTAAAAAAAGGTTTTATAAAGTTATTAACTTTACTATTTAATTTCCATAACCTTATACAATGTTTGTAAAGTAATTCAAAATACAAAAGGGAAGGATTAAGGGATATTTTCTATAAAAACAACTTTAATGATTATGGCATCTATAACGATAGTTGCTATGGATATAGTTCGCAAAATATTTTTTTTTTGGGCAAGGCGGATGAGGTTGAATGGTCCCCTACCATTTTATTGATCCACCATGGGAAACAAAAAAAACATACAAACAATTGCAACAACAAAAAGAGGAAGTAGTATTGCAGATCAATACAAGGAAAGAACAGGAAGAAAAAGGAGAAAATAAAGGAACACAACAGAATATTTGGCAACCAGTCATGGTTGCCTACCAATATCCCCATGATCATAGGGGATATTTGCTTCATGTATACCTCTACTCACCTCATTTACAATAAAGCACGGTAGTTGATTATGATTTTTGCTGTTACTTTCATTAAATATCCTGGTATTGTGTTCTAACCATATCAGTATGACAAAGGTTTTGAAAATGAAGATATATTTAGCAAAAAGTTCATATTTCCTGGCTGACACACGTAGAAGTTTCTCCCAGTCATCTAGTCTACTCAAACCATCTTATTTGATTCCAGTAGCATTTTGCACTTTGTTCCAGAGCCATGAAGTCACAGAGCAGTCAAAATACAAGTGCTTTATTGTTTCAGGAAGATCCCTATAGAAATTGCATCTGACACTCAATCTAAAACCTCCGCCAACTAATTTAACTCTAGTAAATAGAGCGTTGTTGATAATTTTCCATAACATGAGATTATCTTTGGCAGTGCTTTCCTTTCTCCATACAATTGAGTTCCATTTGCAACCAGCATGAAATTGAGAGCCTAGCAGGTAACTGTAGACCAGCTTCAAACTAAATTCAGACTTAGATTGACCCCAGGTCATGACATTATTTCCTAGAGGATCAATAATCATAACATGCATGGAATTCCATAAAAAGTAATGTTTTGGTTCGAATTTTTTGGTAGGATGAAGCTATCATTGTGAATGAAGGTGTTAACATGAGCATTGACTCCAATACCAGATTGTAGTATCTCATTTTGAAGTAATATTCTACTGAGAATGTAACCCTGCTTATAACATGGATCATCCCAGAAGCTTATTTTGTTTTGAGGAGCAATAACATACTTTATAAAAAGGCAAAACCTGCTCTCTAATCTTGAATATATTACGCCAAGTCCAATTAATGCTTTGTGGGGATTTCATAGTCCAAACATTCCTTCCTTTAGTAATGTATTTACATAACCATTTCACCCAAATGTTCTTTTTCTTATTCAGTATGTTATCAAAAAAAATTGCTACAGCATCTTTATTCCATAAGGGTAGGTTATGAATTCATAGACCTCCTTTCTTCATAGATTTTTCAATTTTTTTGAAAGATATAGGAGCATAATATTGACCTAGAGAACACCCCTTCTAAAAGAATTTCGTAATAGCACTCTTAATCAATTTAATTAACTTTTGAGATAGAACAAAGGATCTAGCCCAGTATACTGACAAAGAGAATATTACAGACTTTAATAGAGTAAGTCTCCCTGCTTGGCTGAGCATCCTATTCGACCAACATTCCATTTTAGCCGTGATTTTTCAAATAAAGGCAAGCACTGATTGGTTGTAATACGAGAGGTTGCAAGAGGAACCCTAAGGTAGGAGACTGTCTCCTCCCTCGGCCTTAGACCAGTGGAGTTATAAGTATCTTCCATTTGTTTGTTCTGAAGCCCATGTAACATGATGCCAGACTTGTCTAAGTTCATCTTAAGTCCTATTATATTATAAAACAGGTTAAGACCCCTAAGAATGGCATTGATGATTTGAACAGTAGGTTTGCAGAAGACAACCAAATCATCTTTGGACATAAGAGAAGTAATCTGTGGATCTTTGCAACAAGGTTGTAGTTGGAAATGCTTCAATCTGACAAGGTCTTCAAGTATTCTGGTGAGTAATTCCATTATAGTTGTAAAGAGAAAGGCAGACATTGGGTCTCCTTGTCGAATTCCACGCTTGCTACCAAAGTATCCAATAGTAGAGTCATTAATCTTGATAGAGAAGTTTACAGTTAAGATACAAGCATATATCCAGTTTATGAAATGAACAGGGAAATTAATGTAACCCAGAACTTGAATTATAGATTCCCAATGAAGAGTGTCAAAAGCGTTCCTTATGTCAATTGTTAATAAGCCTCTTGGAGAAACCGTAGCTTGTTTATAGCCATGAAGAAGTTCATGCGTAACTAGAACATTATCAAGAGTATTTCTGCCAGGTAAGAAAGCTGACTGATTATGTGATATAATATTAGGAAGGACAATTTTTATACAAGAAGCTAAGACTTCGGTTATATATTTGTATATAGAGTTGCAACAGGAGATAGGTCTGTAAGCTTGAACGTTGTCGGCATTTCTAGATTTAGGGATCAAGGCAATGATAATATTATTGAATGTGTTAAGCATTTCACCTTTTTTGAAGATGTTTTTAATGGCTTTTATCACATCCACTTTGACAATCTCCTAACAAGTAGTATAGAAGTCAGTATTAAAACCGTCAGGACTACTGCTGGAATCCTTATTAAGAGAAAACATAGCTTGTTTTATCCCATTATCAGCGACTTCATTGCTCAGAAACATTATATCATCGTGGCTAAGCCTAGGTAGAAGCTGTGGGTCTATTGCCTCAATATCAGAAAAACAATTGTCAGTATTGCCAAACAGATTGGTGAAATAGTTAATGTGTCAGCTGTTTGAATAACGTAGTGTTTAATAAGTCAATGCATGTGGGCTAATTTTATGGTAGAAGTGTTATTTGTGATCTTGTTTTTAGACAAGTTTTGTGGTTTGTTTTGAGTTACTGCTGTTGCCTATAACAGGCGGTTCTTTTTAATTAATAAATCAAGGAAGCTGCTTTTGTTTTCACTGTTACTTTTTCTAACATTCTGGTATCGGAGCCATATATCTCATCTTCTTATTGCCAGCCAAGAGTGTGCTCATACATGGCATCCAAGAACTTTGTGCAACCTGCTATACCACGTTTTGATGGTCATTATGATCATTGGAGTTTATTGATGGAGAACTTCTTGAGGTCCAAGGAGTATTGGCATCTAGTCGAAACTGGAGTTGCAGAGCCATCAACAGAAGCGGAGTTCAGAGCTCTGACCGAAGTTCAGAAATCTAAACTCGACGAACAACGATTAAAAGACTTGAAAGTCAAGAATTATTTGTTTCAAGCAATTGACCGATCAATTCTAGAAACAATTTTGAGCAAGGACACATCGAAACAAATCTGGGATTCTATGAAAAAGAAGTATCAAGGTACAGCTAAAGTGAAACGTGCACATCTTCAAGCACTTCGTGCAGACTTTGAAAATCTGCGCATGCAACAAAATGAGAATGTTTCAGATTATTTTTCAAGGGCAATGGCAATAGCAAATAAGATGAGATTGTGTGGAGAAAGAATCGAAGATATTAGCATAATTGAGAAAATTCTTCGTTCCATGACATCAAAATTCGATTATGTGGTTTGTTCGATTGAAGAATCGAAAGACCTTGACCAATTGTCAATCGAAGAATTGATGAGCTCGCTGATGGTTCATGAGCAGCGAATTAATCAGCATACTGTAGTGGAGCAAGCACTACAATCACAGGTGTCACCAAAAGAAAATGGCTATGGGCGAGGCTGGGGCCGGGGCCGTGGCCAAGGACGTGGACGAGGATACGATAGGTTGGTAAACACCCAAGGTGGAGGACGAGGATACGACAAGTCAGAAAATAAACAAGGACGAGGAGAAGATAAATCAGATTATGCTCAAGGGCGAGGACGATATCATCATCATGAAGGTGAAAAAAAATTCGACAAGTCAAAGATCAAATGTTATCGATGTCATAGGTATGGACATTATAAAAATGAATGTCGTACTAAATTATTTAACAGTAAAGCTGAAAATTCCAATTTTCTAAAGGAAGATGAGGCTACTCTTCTTTTGGTATGCAACACAAAAGAGGAGCCTCATCAAAACATGTGGTATTTGGATACTGGTTCGAGTAATCATATGTCTGGAAACAAATCCATTTTTTCAGATTTTGACGACTCTTTTCGTACCTCAGTCAAATTTGGTGATAACAGTACAATATCAGTGATGGGTAAAGGCAATATTCTTATTAGAGATTCTAAAAATTCACAAGTTATTTCTAATGTTCTTTATGTTACAGACTTGAAAAATAACTTGTTAAGTTTAGGACAACTTCAAGAAAAAGGGTATGAGATCATTATCAAACAAGGAATATGTAAAATATTTGATCCGAAAATTGGTTTAATTGCTCAAGCTAGAATGACATCGAATCGCATGTTTCCTTTATACATTAAGCATGATTTATTATTACCTTGTTTCTCTGTAATGGTGAAAGATCAAGCCTGGATGAGGCATCTTCGATATGGACATTTGAATTTTGTTGGTTTAAGAACTCTTTCACTCAAAAATATGGTGTCAGGCCTTCCTTTAATTGACCATCCACAAGAAATTTGTGAAGGTTGCATTGTAAGCAAGCAACAGAGAAATGCATTTCCAAAAGAGAAGGCATGGAGAGCTCAAAAGGTGTTGGAGCTGATCCACTCAGATTTATGTGGGCCTGTTGATCCGCAATCTAATGGTGGTAAGAGATATTTTATCACCTTTATTGACGATTATAGTCGCAAAACATGGGTATATTTTTTGCAGGCAAAATCTGAAGCGTTTGTGGCATTCAAAAGCTTCAAAGCACTTGTCGAAAAAGAAGCTGGGAGTTATATTCGTATTCTTAGAACGGATCGCAGCGGCGAATACCTTTCTTGTGAATTTGAGAACTTTTGTACCAACCATGGAATCAAAAGACAGCTAACAACAACATACACTCCGCAGCAAAACGGAGTAGCTGAACGGAAGAATCGTATTATCTTAAATATGGTGAGAAGTATGTTGAATACTTCATCTCTTCCCAAGAGTTTTTGGCCAGAAACTGTGAGATGGAGTATTCATTTACTAAACCGTTGTCCAACAAAGGCAGTCAAGAACAAGACACCAGAAGAAGCTTGGAATGGTCGAAAGCCTAATGTTGATCATTTACGAGTATTCGGATGCATTGCATATGCTCGAATTCCGGAACAAATGAGAAAAAAGCTTGATGACAAAGGAGAAAAGTGTGTATTCATTGGTATTAGTGAGCGGTCCAAAGCCTACAAATTGTATAATCCTATCTCGAAAAGAATAGTGATCAGTAGGGATGTTGTCTTTGATGAAGAAAAGAAATGGAACTGGGAAAATGATAAAGCTACAGGTCGGTTCATTACATTGACTGTAGATGATAATGAAGATACATCAGGTCAATCTTCCTCTAATGAAGTGACACGTTCTTCTACTGATCAACAAGAAGTAGTAGTTGATGAGTTTTTGCAGCAGCCCATCTCTTCACCAAAAGCTCTATCAGAACCTATTACTGAATCTCGTCCTCGACGTACAAAGAAAAAACCCGCATGGATGGCTGATTATGAGCTGCCTGGACTTGATAAATCTGATGACCCAATTACACATTTTGCGTTGTTTCTGATTGTGATCAGGTGGCATTTGAAGATGCAGTCAATGATCCAAAATGGCATGCAGCCATGGATAAAGAGATAGATTCAATTGAAAGGAATAACACTTGGGAACTTATGGACCTTCCTGATAATCAAAAAACTATCGGTGTTAAGTGGGTTTATAAAACTAAGTTAAATGCAGAAGGCAAAGTCGACAAATACAAAGCACGCCTTGTCACAAAAGGTTATAAGCAAGAATTCGGTGTCGATTATAAAGAAGTTTTCTCTCCACTAGTACGTTTAGATACAATCAGATTAGTTATTGCATTGGCAGCTCAACACTCATGGCCAATTTTTCAGCTAGATGTACAATCAGCGTTTCTACATGGTGACTTAGAAGAGGAGGTTTACGTTGATCAACCTCCAGGATATGTGCAAAAGGAGAATGAGTGAAGAAACTTGTAAAACAAGTATGAGAAGCAAGAGAATGATTCCAATCATGGTAAACATTAGTAGCTACAGAATGTATTTATACACGATTATTAACGAATTGTAAAAGCACGTGCACAGTGCGTGCACAGCTAGCATACTAAACACAGTAATGCAACAATATTTAAAACCAGTTTCTCTAACACTCTCCCTCAATTCGGACTCCCATTGTCTTCTTCATTTCTTCACTTTCCTCAATGTTCAGCTCTTGTCTCAACTTCACAAACCGATTACAGATAATGATTTTGTCAAAACATCAGCTCTTTGATATAAAGCAGGAACATGGTTAATACAAATGTTACCTCTAGCAACTTGCTTCCTTACGAAATAAAGGTCCAATTCTATGTGCTTGGTTCTCGAATGGAGTATTGGGTTAGTAGCTAACCGAACAGCGCTTGAATTATCACATCACACTGTTGAAGGCTCTGTTGTATTACCAATCACCTCTGACAACAACGATTTGATCCACATTATTTCTGAAACTACCGCAGCTACACTTCTATACTCAGCCTCTGTAGATGATCTCGACACCGTAGTTTGCTTCTTCGAACACCAGGATACTAAATTCTTACCAAAATACACACAATAACCACTAACTGACTTCCTATCATCCCTGTCAGCAGCCCAATCTGCATCAGCAAATGCACTGATTTTTAATGAATCATTGAAATGTAGCTTTAATCCATAGTTTAGTGTTCCTGCCAAGTATCTAAGTACCCTTTTAACTGTTTTCCAATGTTCACTCAATGGATTAGACATGAACTGGCTAACCTTGTTAACACTGAATGATATTTCAGGCCTCGTAATTGTGATATATTGCAAAGCTCCAACTATACTTCTGTAAAGATGAGGATTATCTATTGGTTCACCGGTGTTCTTTGAGAGCTGCAAGTTTGCAGCCATTGGTGCAATATATGCTTTAGCTTTGTCCATTTCAGCTCTTTTTAATACTGTCTGGATGTAATTTGTTTGACTAAGATGTAGTCCACCATCTTTAGTTTGCTTAACCTGTATGCCTAGAAAAAAGTTCAAGTCACCCAGTTCTTTTAACTTAAATTGATCGTTCAAGTATTTAATTAACTGATCTATCTCCTCAATATTATTTCCAGTTATAATGAAATCATCAACATAAACTAGAATATATATGGTACAATGATTATCTTTCCTGATGAACAATGAATTGTCAGACTTAGTTGGATTGAAGCTAAGTTTCATCAATGTGCTCTTGAGTTTCTCAAACCAAACTCTAGAAGCTTGCTTCAAACCATATATTGCTTTGTTCAATCTACAAACCATACGTTGCTTGCTGCTATCTTCAAATCCCTTGGGTTGATCCATGTATACTTCCTCTTCTAGCTCTCCATTTAAGAATGCATTATGAACATCTAATTGCTTGACTACCCACTTGTTATGTAAAGCAATAGTTAACATGATCCTTATTGTGGTAGGCTTTATCACTGGTGAGAAGGTCTCTTTGAAATCGAATCCTGGCTGTTGAGTAAATCCTTTTGCCACGAGTCTAGCTTTATGACTCTTCCCAATTTGACATTGACTGCATAACTGAGATTTAACATGATTTAAATGCGAAAGGTTTTCTTTATTCAAAACAACTTTCATCACACTTACATTCGGGTGTCCCAGTTTTCGATGCCATATATCATATTCATCATTTACATTATTATTGGCAGAACTAACAGAACTATAGTATACCGTATTATCACACTCTTTTTCATCAGATGATTTGAGATTGAATTTGTAAAGACCTTCATGCAGCTCCCCCTGCAATAATATATCTCCATTCGAGTTATCCTTGATCAAACATATGTTTGGATGAAATTCAAAAAATACTTGATTGTCTCTTGCAAATTTTGAAACGCTAATCAGGTTCTTTTTAATTTGGGGAACCCTAAGTAAGTTTTTTAACAACAATGTTTTATTTCTGTAGTTTGATGTAAACTGAGCATTACCAATGTGTGTGATAGAAATAGGTGTACCATTTCCCATATGAATAGAGTTTCTACCTTTATAGGCTTCTCCTCCAAGATTTAGATTTTGAAGATTGTTGGTCACATGATGTGTTGCCCCTGAATCAGGAAACTAGGATTCGTCATGTATATCCATGTCACAGGCTGGTGTATTCTGACTTTCATTCTGGCGAGTTGAGTTCTTTGAATTGTGTCTTGGATCATTCTGGATCTGACTGAGGTTAACATTGTAAGAAGAATTTCTTGATGAGCTTTGATTGGGTGAAACTTGTTGGTTGCTACTGTAGTTAGATTCAAATCTGAAGTAGCATTTCGCTGCTGTGTGTCCTATCCTTCCACATATCTGACATTTTGGTCGATTATTGAAGAACCTTCCTCTTCCTCTTCCTCGACCTTGTGTCCTTCCTTTTTCATACATAGTGTATCCCCTGATTGGTGGTGATTCCTGATAATGGTTAGCTGATGAGTCAGGTATTGGATTGAGTTGTGTGTTCTTGTTCTTCATATTTGCAGCATAGTTAATGGAAAAGTCAGTTGATGAATAGTTCTTCTGTTCAAGCCTTCCTTCATGAGCAAGAAGGCATGAACTGACGTATTGTACTGATGGAGTGGACTCTTTTGAGGTTATGACTACAATTATGGCTTCGAATTCATCTCCCAAGCCATTGAGAATATGGAGAACATGCTTAGTTTCATTAACCTTATGTCCTGAAGATTCTAGCAGATCACATAGGTTCTTTACTTTTCCAAGATATTCTCTGATGCTTGCATTCTCTTTCTTCAAGTTTTGCAACTGCCTTTTGTAACTCATGATCCTTGCTGCTGCTTGCGAATTGAAGTTTCTATGAATAGCATTCCAGACTTCCAATGATGTTTTGCATCCAACAACAGTTGAGAGAAGGTTAGGGCTAATTGAGGATAATATCCATGAACACAGCAAACTGTCTTGTCTGGTATGTATTAAGAATTCTATGTTTGGAGCTGATTGATCTTCATTGATGGTAACGAATTGAGGAGGAGGAGTGGTGATTGGATCTATGAATTTCTGCAGTCCATATCGCTCAATGGCCATTTCGATCTGAAATTTCCATAAGAGATAATTATCATCATCTAGAATTACTGTTATCAGTTGTGTTTGAGGATTAATGATTGATTTCAGCGATTTCTCTAGTGTCTTCGATGTTTGATTGACCGTGTTATTGGTCGAATCTAACCTTGATTGGGCTTCATCTTCTCCTGCCATGATTTGAATTAGATGAATAGGTCTGACTTGTAGACGAGTAGATCTGAAATGTTGTTTGGGAGATTTGATGATCGGAAGATGATCAGATCTGAGATCTGAGATTTAGGTTTCCATTGGGCGTATGCTCTGATACCATGAAGAAACTTGTAAAACAAGTATGAGAAGCAAGAGAATGATTCCAATCATGGTAAACATTAGTAGCTACAGAATGTATTTATACACGATTATTAACGAATTGTAAAAGCACGTGCACAGTGCGTGCACAGCTAGCATACTAAACACAGTAATGCAACAATATTTAAAACCAGTTTCTCTAACAATGAGAAAAAGGTGTATAAATTGAAGAAAGCTCTATACAGATTAAAACAATCTCCTCGGGTTTGGTATAATCGTATTGAAGCATATTTCTTGAAATCTGGCTTTAGAAAGTGTCCTTACGAGCATACTTTATTTGTTAAATATAAATCTGATGGCAGAATTCTTATAGTGTGCTTGTATGTTGATGACCTTATATATATCGGAAATGATAGTTCAATGTTTGAAGAGTTTAAGAAGTCAATGATGATGGAGTTCAGCATGTCTGATCTTGGAAAGTTGCACTATTTTCTTGGCATTGAAGTGGTACAATCTCCATCAGGTATTTTTATATCTCAACATAAGTATGTGAATGAGATATTAAATACATTTCAGATGCAAGAATGTAATTCAGTTCATACACCAACTGAACCTGGTGTTAAGTTGATGAAAACCAATGAAGGTAAGAATGCAGACAATACTCTATTCAAGCAAATGGTTGGAAGCTCATTTTACTTGACGGCCACGCGACCTGATATTATGTTTGCGGTTAGTCTCATTAGTAGATATATGGAACATCCAAAAGAAATGCATCTTCTAGCTGCTAAGAGAATTCTACGATATTTGAAAGGTACCTCTGATTTTGGTATTTTCTTCAAAATAGGAGATAAGACTGGTTTAGTTGGCTTTACTGATAGTGATTATGCTGGTGACTTAAACGATCGAAAAAGCACATCAGGTTCAGCATTTTTCTTTGGTTCAGGAGTTGTTTCATGGTTGTTAAAGAAACAACCAATTGTGACACTTTCCACCACCGAGGCGGAGTATGTTGCAGCTGCATCTTCTTCTTGTCAAGCCATTTGGTTGCGATGGATACTTGAAGAATTACATTGTCATCAGTATGGTGCTACTTTGATTTACTGTGATAATACTTCAACAATTAAGTTATCAAAGAATCCAGTTCTGCGTGGAAAATCCAAGCACATTGATGTGCGATATCATTTTTTGCGTGATCAAGTGAAAGCTGAAATCATTGATCTAGTCTATTGCAGAAGTGCAGACCAGGTTGCAGATATCTTAACAAAGCCACTCAAATCTGCAACATTCTTGAAGTTGAGAAAATTGCTTGGTGTATGCTCAAGAAAGGTAGCAGGTGAAGAAGGTAGCATATGCAGGTGAAGAAGGAACAAGCAGTTGAAGTATTTTATGCTATAAACTGATTTCTTAAGACAATCAGTTTAAGGGGGGAAATGTTAGCTGTTTGAATAACGTAGTGTTTAATAAGTCAATGAATGTGGGCTAATTTTATGGTAGAAGTGTTATTTGTGATCTTGTTTTTAGGCAAGTTTTGTGGTTTGTTTTGAGTTACTGCTGTAGCCTATAACAGGCGGTTCTTTTTAATTAATAAATCAAGGAAGCTGCTTTTGTTTTCACTGTTACTTTTTCTAACATAATGAAGCCTCAGCAACATTGTCAAAACCTTTGTGGAGCGTATCATTTTCATCGTGGATGCTATGTATGTTTTCTTGAGTATGCTTGGCTTTTAGGGCTGCATGAAAATATGCGGTATTTTGATCTCTATCATTTCTCCATTTGAGTCTTGCTTTTTGTTTTATCATTTCATTCTCTTTAGACAAAGAATCATATTACTGTTTAGTCACCTCTAATTCCAGACTCGACCGAGAATCATCATTAACATTGGTAAGCGTGCTTTCTTTAATCTTAGTAACCCGAGCCTTTAACATATCAGTTTGTTTAGAACCTTCTCCAAACCTTTCCCTTGACCACGTTTTGAGAACCTCCTTTTAAGTCTTTGAGTTTCTCTGCAAAACAAACATGGGATTCCTATAGTTAGGATTAGACCAAACCACTTTAATTATGTTTAGAAAATCGGGTTCCAGCGCCCATGAGATTAAAAAAAATAAACTAAAATGTGGATTTCTTTTCATGACAGAAGCATCCAAGTGTAGGATTTGAAGAGAATAGTCAGACAATAGGGGTTAGGGAAGGTGGTTGAACATGGAAGGCCACTTGGTTAGAGATATCTGATTACAGAAGGTAAAGTCAATCTTAGAATATGTTCTACAACCTACTTTCCTCTTATTGTTCCATGGATATATTGCACCAGTGGTTGGTATTTCAATAAGGTTGGAGTGCTGGGTCGCCATATCCAGAGGTTTTATTTCATTAAAGGACAGTGGATTCCCACCAACTCAATCAGAAAGTCTTAAATAACAGTTGAAATCGCCACTAATGATCCAAGGGTGGGACTCTTGTCAAAGGAAGGGAATATATTGAAAAAGAGAGGATCTGGCAATGACAGAGCTACCTACATAAACAAAGGAAAGAAAAAACGAGGAGGAGTTATAGTTAAGGTGGCATGACAGTGGATAATTTGAGAAGAGGAGTCAATGGTGGAGTGGGACAACGAAGATGCATCATACAGTATTAAAATTCTACCATAAGAGGTATGGTCATGGTTATGAATCATCTGCCAATGAGGTCTAATATATTTAGTAGCTCGTATAGAGAGTTCCAGAGAAAGTTTAGTTTCAAGTAATGTAAGAACACATAAACTGTGTTGATGAATTAGTTTTTTGCATTGGTGCAATTTGACATTACAGTAAGCTCCTCTTAAGTTTCGGAATCCTATATTGTGTATCGTTAATTAAACTTTGAGGAATTGAGGAGTTCTTCTTTCATACGGTATGAATCATACCCCTTGTTAGGGGGTTAGATAAATCCTTGTAGCCAAGTATAGTAGTTGATAGTGGAGAGTCAGAGAATAAAATTGAAGGATCTGAATTTCTAGATTTACCATGTTTATTATTAAGAGAGAATTCGCAGGGAGGATCTATAGAAGCACTGGATACGTCTCCATTGAAAGATTTCTTCATTGTGCTGGATAGGGTTTTCTTGGCAGAAGGGGAAGGAGAAGATGTGTTGAGTTTAATTAGAGCAAGAGTAGGGGGTTTTCCAGGCATTTGGGGATTGAGGTGGGCATAAGGATGGTTTGTTTTGGTTTGAGTAGGCATGGGGTTACAAGAGGTGGTGGCAAATTAGAAGACAAGGAAGTTTTGCATGCAAAAGAGCATAACTATTCACTAGAGTGATATAAAACAGTTGGAATGTCACCCTCAGGAGAAAAAAGAGGAAGATTGGGATGGAGGAATGAGGGTAAGAAGAAGGGGGGAGAGAGCACAGTGAATTGTGCATATGCATGTGCGCAGAGCTTTCTGCATGAGCATGTTTACTTTGAGCTTTGATATTAACTGAGCCATTTAGAGAAGTGGGACAATTAATAGGTATGACATTGTTTGTGTTCTGAGATTCAAAGCTTGCTTGTTCCGGTGGAAACATAGCGACTTTATTGAAGAAATTTTCATGTAAATAAAAATAGGATTTTCACTTATATATTTTTGAAAAGTGATTAAAACTATATCATAAGTATCAAAAATTTCTAATTATTATTTCACTAATTTATGTAATTAAGGAGTTAATGTTTATTTAATTAAGTAAAAGTTAATTAGTACTTAAGTATTAATTAAGTAAGATGATCATAGTTAATTAATTAAGCAGATGCTAATTAGTATTAATTAAGTAAGGTTAATTATTTATTTAATCATTATTTAAGTAAGGTTTAATAATTAATTAAGCGAGGTTTAATTAATTAACTAATATTTAATCAGGAAGGGTTAATTAATTACTTATTAAGTTAAGGTTTAATTAAGATTTAAATATTACTACATAAAGGTTTTATTTTTAATTATTTTATTTCCAAGGATCGGTTTATCCAAAAAGCTGGTTTCTTTTTAAAAGAATGGTTTAAATACAGGGGATTCTCTTTGTCTATGCCTTTAAGTAGCCAAACAAATATGGGATAGATTATTTTGATGGTATCTATTTAGCAGAATAAAACCTCATTCTGCTATAACTAAATGGAGTTGATTATTTTTATGACATTTGTTTAGTAGAATAAATCCCATTCTACTTTTATATTAATTTGGACATTTACTCATATGCCAGTTAATTAATATTGGGAAAAGTGATGTGATAACCGTTGATGGTTAATTTTGATTTTATTTACATATATGTTTATTTATGTAAATACTAGCTATGTACCTGAAAAGTCAAATTGAATTAAAATGGTAACTTGATTTAGTACCATTATAGTCCTTAAGCCTCATTTTGAATTTGTAAAATTATAGATTTAAAATAACTTAAATTTTATAATAATTTGAGGTTAAGTGTTTATAAATGATGTTTCAAAATATGTTAATTAGTTATTTTATTATTGATATTTTAAAGTTTATTAATTATTTTAATTATGATGTTTAAAGATAATCAATTAATTAAATAAAGGTATTTATAAATAATAGTTTGTTTGTAAAGGAATTTTACTTAATAAAAGGATTTATTTAAAGGAAAATTTTCAAATGATATATGTTAAGTGATATTTTATAAAGGAGTTATAAAGGAAGATTTATAAAAGAGTTTTATAAACAAAATGGGATTTTATAAATCACTTTAGAGATTTATAAAACAAGTTTTGTAAATTAATTTGGAGATTTATAAAAGTATTTGAAAATATGATATGGTCTTATTAAAAAGTTAATTTAAACCGAATGAGATTTGTTTTGACAATTAATCCTTCTTACTTATGGTGTTATGAAAACATTCTTTCCATATTTAACACCGATAGATAAGTGGTTTGGTTTATAGTAAGAAATGTTTTCAAATGATATGTGGTTTGGCCTATTTAAGTATGAATTTGGAAAAGACGAAATCCTCCTTAAGTTTATAAATATACTTATACCGTTGAGATAAGTATATGGGTATATTCTCTAAGTGTTGAAAATATAACGGGTTATGAATATACTTATAGTAGTGAGATATGTATATGAATGTTTTTCCAAGTATTTAGAAGGAGTATATGGGGTTTGTGGAAATATCTTTTGTGAGGGAATTTTAAATCGAATAACTGAAAGATATTTTAATTAATGAAACATTAATTAATAGAGGCTTAATGGATCCCATACAAAATTAAGTCTATGTTTAATTGTTTATTTATTTGATAGTTAAATAACCATCAAATCTGAACCCCATTTTTTAACTATGGAAATATGTAGGAAAAAACATGAGAAATATATGGTACAGTTATCCTCGAGAATGATATACTGTGTGTATTAACTCATTGTGTTCTTTTAGGAAAAATGATAAGAAAATCTATCCACTTAAACGATTAGTAGATGATCTCTGCTCTTATATATTGCCCGTTTATTTCCAAAAGAACCAAAGTTAAGTTTACACGAAACTATCAAATGTTGATTTGAAGAGACCTAGATCAGATAAGTATGAATTATCCGAAAACCACTTCGAACCAACTTAAGTGCTTGATTTGGAAGTATCTTGAAGATGACTGAATCGAAGGTAGAGATCCTTGAAGTGCAATGGTACTTGCTATTAATCATGAGGGTGATTCCAAAATGGATATAGTAGAAGCAGTGCCTTCGGTTTTGTTTAGTGCCAAAACAAACTTGTATGGAAGAATGTTGGATGACATTGTTGCCTAGGGGGCGGTGTTAGCATTCCAAGTGGGATTTCCTATAAAAGGTAAAACGTAGCCTCGGCCTCATAACAAGTAAATGAATAAAGCAAGGACATGCAATATGGCTATGTGGGTTGCTCCCATTAGGATATGATCATCACTTGTATCTGGATTGACATTTATTTATGGATTATGTATGCTTTTGGCCACATAGATTGTTCGTCAGGGACAACCGAGGGGGGGGGGGTGATCATGTTCGGTACTGTCCAGGAAGAGGTAGGCCCATCCTAAGTAGTAGAGGTGCAAATGAAGGTTACCTTGGTACATTTTCTCTGAGATGTACTATATGGAAGGTAGGCCCTTACCATTTCATTATTGGAATCTAATCTCCAATAAGTGCCTTCGGACGTAGTTATATACCTATTATGTTTGAATTTAATCAATGTAACAATTTTGGCTAATATTCAATATTTATTTTAAATCATAGACATTACTATAATATCACTGGATTTTCTATAAATGGTTTGGTTATCATGAGGTAAAAACTCGTCCGTATTTATGTGCAGCGTAATTTTACGAGATACCCTTTATTTTTAAAAGGTTTTATCAGATGTAAGAATCCATTTGATTGTGTTTCTCAAGCTGATTTTACCAGACTGATCCGGGTGTTATTTTTCTTGTAAGGCTTGGGTCAGCCCGAGCATATTTCCAAATTTAGTCGGACACTCTTGAGCTTCAGGAGACGAGCTGGACCCTCCAATACGTATTCATGTATTTTATCTTCCGCTGTTTTTTATTATTTTATTTATCAACAGTTCTTAGGATAGGTGGTTATAACTGTATAGGGACCAATGATTGAATAAATTGTACTCTTATTGATATATATTTATTAAAGTTCAGTATTTTTTGTAAAGACCATTGGTATATTATATGTGACTCATCACATTTATGAGATTATGTTCTGTCTTTTCTTTCTTTCACCCCAATATTCTTCTCGACACTCGAATGTTCGACACATGAGTATCGCAGATGTATTTATGTTGAATTCTGAAGGTCGAAAAGGTGGTTGTTACAATATAGGTTCAGTTATGTTGAGCTACCTATATTCATTAGACCTATCGTATGATGAGCTAGATATAGTGCATGTAGTTAGAGATTACCCATACGTCTTTTTTGAGGTTACTAGTCTCCCACCCAAGAGAGAGATTGAGTTTCGAATTTATCTTGTGGAGAATGCCAGACATATTGCCTTACCCTTGAGGCATATGGCTCCAAAGGAGAGACGCGAGTTTAATAAGCAAGCGAATGAGCTATTAGAGAAGGGATTCGTTAGGAGGAGTATTTCAGAGTGGGGAGTACCAGTTATCTTTGCCACTAAGGCAGATTGTTCTCTAAGACTTTGCGTCGATTATCGGGAGCTGAATAAACTGACAAAGAAAAAACATTACCCATTGCCCTACAAAGGCGATCTCTTAGACTAGTTGGTTGGGGCGAAGGTGTTCTCATAGCTTGATTTGGCTACTGGATTACATCGGCTACGTGTAGCTGAGGATAACATTCAGAAGACTATTTTTCGTACACATGACATACTTTTTGAGTGGTTAGTCATGCTCTGCGGACTGACTAATGCACACACTTACTCTGTTAATTTGGTGAGCTGAGGTTTTAAAGGGTTGCTTAATAAGTTCCTGGTGGTACTTGTAGACGACATATTAGTTTATTCGAAAAGCAAGGAGGAGAACATATTGTATTTAGAAGAAATGCTCAATATACTCCATGTGCATAAGCTGAAGACAAAGCTTTCTAAGTGCCACTTTTGACACAAGGAGGTACGCTTTTTGGGACACGTTGTCTCATAAAGTGGGCTGGTAGTCGATCCTACTAAAGTTGCTGCAGCAGGGGATTGGCGTGCGTTGAAGAATGTCGTGGAAGTGAGGAGATTTCTTGGTTCGGCGGGATACTATAGAAAGTTCATAAAGGCTTCACGAAGATATCTGGCCCTCTGACCTATCTTACCAAGAAGAATTTTGTTTTCTCGTGGGACACAAAGTGTGATGATGCTTTTGTTAAGCTAAAATAGCATTGATTAGTGCACCTGTTCTAGTATTACTTGATGGCATGAAGACCTTCACAGTATCTACTAATGTTTATGGTATGGGGTTGGACGCGGTGCTAATGCAGGGAGAAATAGTTGTGAGTTATGCTAGTCAACAGTTGAAGGTCCACGAGAGAAACTATCCTACCTATTGGGTTGACGACCATTGTATTTTACACTCAAGTCTTGGGGACACTATCTTTTAGGAGAGCGATTTGAGCTGTATACAAATCATAAGTCTTTGAAGTATTTATTCAAAACGATTTGAACTTAAGGTAGTAGAGATGGATGGATTTTTTAGCATCGTATGACTTCGATACCTCATATACTTTGGGCAAGGGCAATGTTGTAGCTGATTCCTTAAGAAGGCAACATCCAATGTTGAGTCTTTTGTTCTTAGGGCAGAAGCATTTGCGTTCATTTCTACTTTCAATTTTCGACCATCTTCAAACATCACTTCAGGTTTGTTAGTGGCTTTGGTGTATAGCCTACACTTATGCACCACATAAGGTCTAATCAAAGAAAGATAAGGAGCTATCAGATACCTTCGAGAGGGTTAGTAAAGGAGAGTAGTTGAGTCATCTAAGGTGTTATGCCATTTACTCTAGGGGATGGTTACAAAGAGATGGTAGATCATGTGTTCCTCTCTTTATGGATTTGATAGACATGGTACTAGCCGAGTCTCATCATTCAAGGAGACCATTCATCCTAGTGGAGACAAAATGTACCGTGATATGAAGAGTGTTTTATTGGCCCGGCATGAAGAAGCATGTGGTGGGGTATGTAACTCGATGTACAACTTGTTAGAAGGTAAAAGTGGAGCAAAAGAAGCCGGAAGGATTTTTGTAGCCGTTAGATATTCCTTTATGGAAGTGGGAGAGTATTTCTATGGACTTCAATGATGGACTACCTAGGAGTAAGAGGGGGAATAAGAGTATATTGGTTATAGTCGACCGACTAACCAAATGCTTCATTTCATTCTGGCTAGGGGTACGAGGGCTGCTGTGTCTTTGACGACACTATACATGAGAGAGGTAGTTAGGTTACACAAAGTTCCTTCTAGCATCATTAGCGACTGCTTTTCACCTGCAAGTTTTAGAGGAGCATACATAAGCCTTTGGGCACCATGTTAAGCTTGATTACTGCTTATCACCCGCAAATGGATGGACAAATGGAGAGAGTGAACTTAGTTTTGGAGGACGTGCTTCGGATGTGCATATTAGATTTTAGAGGCTCTTGGGAGGATCACTTTCCACTAGTGGAGTTCACCTACAATAACAACTATCAGGCGAGCATTGGGATGCACCATTTGAGGCATTATATGGGAGACCTTGTAGGTCACCGTCATGTTGGTGGGACATTACAAATATAATTATTCTTGGACCAGGTGAAGGAGACATCAGAGAAGGTAGACTTGATCCGTAGGAGAATGAAAACCACACAGGATATGCAAGAGTCTTATGTGGATAGATGACGTGCAAATTTAGAGTTCGTAGTTAATGGCATGGTTTTTGTGAAGGTCTCACGGCTTAAGAGTGTTATGAAATTTGATAGATCGAAAAAGCTAGTAGTAAGGTTTGTAGGGCCTTTTTGAATTACTGGTAGAGTTGAGAAGTTAGCTTATAAGTGAAGCTTCCTGAGAAGTTAGCGGTAGCACACGACGTTTTCCATGTATTGTAGTTGTAGAAGTGCTTACATGGTACAACGCTATAGTTGAGTCAAGTCAACTTAAGGAGGTGGAGGTGGAGGGGGAGTCACTTGTTCATCATGCACCTACTTGTATTCTTGAGTGTGGTACCAAGCAACTCCGCAATAAGGTTACGAAGCTTGTTAAGATTTAATCAGGAAATGATCCAGCAGAGAGTACATGGAAACCTGAGGAGAGGATTTGAGCTACCCACCTACAACTCTTTTCTGGTATGTTTGCATTTCGATAATTAAATATAGTTCACTTGTGCTTTTAGGTACTATCTTGGTATATCCCTTAGGTAGAGACTAGTGGATGGTATGAATAGTTGCGAACATCTCATTAGGACATGTTTTAGATGATAAATGCTAATGGATGTATTGAAGAAATTGATCTTTGCGCACTTTGGCAAATATATTATTGACTTACCATACACACACACACCATCACTTATTTTATTTCATTGATTTATATGCATATGTTTGTTGCATGTGGACTGAATGGTTGTGCATACAAGTAGAATTTCCAGTATACTTATATAGGATGTTGCATACATTTAGATACACAGCATAAGCATTTACATTTCAGAAGGTCCACTAGATCATGAGATCGCTTAATTTTTGCATTAGTATAGATTCGTATGCATTCTACGCCTGCATGAACATATTGTATTAGAAATTTTACTAAGGACAATGATATGTCAGTGGTTGATGGACGAGCATATGGTTACAGTTAGTGATTTTAATATACATGAGTTACATTTTTCCATTCTTGGAGATTTTGGGGACAAAATTCTTTTAAGGGAGGGAGAATGTAGTACTTTAAAAATTTAAGTAAAAATTTAATAAAATAATTAAATTTAAATATAATAAAGGAAAAATTGAAATTTCTACAAACGCCCAAATTTGGCTATGAAACTTGCACTGCTGCGTTCGTAGTAATTTTTTGAAATTTTTTCGTATATAACTCTTTGGAATCGGAGCTAATATAGAAAAGTGATAAATATTTGAAAATTCACAGTTGAAAATAAATACATAAGCAAATTTATAAGAAAATAAATGTTAAAAATTAATACAGTCGTCAAAATCCTAGAGTGTCACCTATCGACATGTAGCGGTCGATCGCCTCAAGACCCAACGGCCGATGGAGGAAGTTTAGCGGATAGGATTTGCCTAGGCCGAATGACCCAGAATTATCGTATGTTTTTTAGCATACAAGATTTAAACGAATATTTTCCAAGCATCAATCAATGGTCCGTATTTTCTTGAACCCCTGTAAACAACACTAACTCAAACCCTAATTCACAAAAATTAGAGCACAATGTCCAAACTCTATCAAATTCAAATCTCTCCCCCAACACACAAAATTCTTCAAAATAAAACAAAAATCAAAATAGAGAAGTTGAAGAAGGATAAATCAAGCGAACAACGAACGAACATGGGAAATTTCCATATGTGATTCGAAGAGAAGAGCTTGGATTTGAGATTAGTGAATTCACTATCAATTAGGTGATTTATACATAGTTAATTTTAGTGTACCCTATTTGATTTCGATTGTTAAAAATTAAAATTGGGAATATTTTTTGTTTGGATCCGAAATTTAATAATAAATACAATCTACAAATCGTGAAATTGAGAAATCTGTTAGTACTCCTTTTGTTAAAATTGAAAAAAATTGTTTGCTAAACCTGGTTAAACCTATTGACTGCAAATATGAAATTGAATAGAAAGTGCTGACAATTACAATTCATATATTTATAAGTTTGGATAATTATAATCGGGGCTGCTATATGATAATGTATAAATCAAGTTTGCTATGATAGATTTGGGAATAGCACTTGTTAAAGTCGCTAATCCAGAAATAAAAACGAATTAAAATAGCTAATTAAAAACCTTAAATAGTGACGATCGATCGATCACATTTTCTGGAGCGGTCGAGAATAAGTAGTCGACCGCTCTAGGAGTTGGTGGTTGACCGCTTAGCATTTTATTAGCGCAGTTTGAACCTTGGCCTAAGACCCAAATTATAAATTAAAATAGTTAGAATATTATACATATGGATGTTAGTATAGATAGGGAAGCTAGTTCCCTATGTGATGATTCTAGGACATTACAGAACTGGGTAAATGCTATTTACTCGACAAGAGTCGAAATTGGACCGTGGACGATTCTATTGAAAATTCACACCCATATGAGATACTACAGTAGATGCACAACACTAATGATGATGCCTGATGAAATGTATGGCCCGACACCAACAGGAGTTCCATAGTATTCACGGTAATGCGAAGTGATTGGATCCTAGTATAGTGCGATACGACTGATAGGTGGACACGGATGTTGACGATGTGACAATCTGGTGAGTCGGCATTATGAACTCCCCCTCGATATGTACCTGAGATACGTGTACTCATAGTCATGGGAAATTTAGTCCCCTATGGAAATTGTAGGGTAACTTATGTTGGAACAATTACGTGTATTCGTAGTTGTGGGAAATATACTCTCATGGTGAGAATTGCAGAGAAACCTATATGAAATAGTTCTAGAAGCTATTAGTCGACCGCTAGTAGTTTTGAGGTTCGATTAGTAGTTCGATCCTAAGTATGAGCCCACACAAGGAGTTAGTGTATGTGCTATCGAGCTAAATCACTTAAGTAAAGAAAACATGCAACTCATGGATACTTGTAGGATATTTTAGGTCATATAGAGTGCTATAAGGTTAATTGCATGTGATCACCATGTATTAGTGATGTACTCATTCACCAGACTTTTGTCTGACCCACCCATTTTTCTTTCCTTTTCCCCACCATAGGAGAACAATGCAATAGGTGATTGGATCAACAGTAGTACTTGGAGAGGTGTGCTTGACATCAAAGTTGCTTTTTTTACTCTCTTACTCTCCTTGTACTGTTTATCATACCTAGTATTTTATCAGACTATTTTATGTATTTTTATATATCCTGTATTTGACTACATACTGTTTTGAGACCGTGTTTTGGATATTCTCTGAGATGAGTATTTTCAGTATTTATATTTTTCCACCTTCGGTTATGATATCTAAAAGTGTAGTATTTCTTAGATTTTATCCTTATATCTTTAATCTCTGTAATGTTTAAAAACCCTGACATCTCGTACCTCTCGGCACCGACGCGAGTTTGAAATTCATCCTAGACTTTGGATCGGTGTGTCGGGAGGTGCGAATTGTTACAAAAATAGGACTAGTAAATTCTAAGTAAATAAGATATTATTGTCTCTTCTGCATTTTTATGTATGTTCTTTTATACGATGTTTTTAGGGTAATCTAGATGTTTTTTAGTCGACTTAGGGTTTTGGCACGACTAAAGGATGGAAGGATAAAATGGTATGATTTATATTTATTTACATTTCTGTTTCCAATTTATCTATTATTGATTATGTGATCTTTTATTTTGTATTTTGCTTTCATCTTTGTTTTGAGGATTGTTGATTTTACTATTTGGTATGTGATATTCAAATTGAATTTTATCCATATAAGAATCTAACTTTTTTCCTCAATCAATGGTATGCTGTAATGATATTGGTGGAATCAAAATTGAAGATGTTAAAGCTGATAGAAATGACGTGATTTTATTTTTATTTAATGTAGTTCATGTTATTGAAAAATTTATTGAACAAATTTTTGTATTGTAGGATTATCATGAACTTGTTGCTTTTTGACCGCAATTTGATGAACCTGACATACATAAAGATAATGAAAAAGATGAAGTGCAAAATATTATTATTGACGTAAAAGATCATTTTATTGTTGTTGAAGTATGTTTTATATTTTGATTTTTGTATATTGAACATGTAGATTTTTTTTATTTAATGATTATCATTATTTTGTAAAGATTTACTTCTCAAGATGCTTTTATTCATTAGGTTGAATTGGAAGCATAAATAAGATAAATATGTTTCTTGTCATAACAAAATCGGATAAGTTGGGGCTCTAGAAAACCTAGAATTCAACTTTCGTGTGGGAAAGTAGGTAAACGTTAGAAGAATAAACCGAGAGAATAAGAAATGTTTTTAGAAAACTAGAGGAAACATCATTGTATTGTAATTAAATAACATGAATTTCTATTTCTTCCTAAAAGTTTATATCATGGTTTAGATAGTTAGTTAATGTTAACCATAATCATGCATTACAAATAATTTAGTTGGTCATTCTTGTGCGAAAGGTTGACAAATGAGGAGAGGAAAATCATAATTGGTACAAGCACACGGGTTAAGGCAACTGCTAGAGATGTGCTTGTGAGTACCAAGAAATTTTTTCTTGGAAATGTTTAGACATTGAAGATGGTTTATAATGCAAAAGCTACATTAACTATTTCAAAGATGGAAGGTATATCTGCAGCTCACCAATTTCATAAAAGTATTAGTTGACAACCATTACTTATATTGGGTTTGAAGAGATGATATGATTAGTAGAATAGTTATTTTGATGCTGGCTCACCCAGATTCAAAAGCACTCTGAAAATGCTTTTCTTCGACTTTACTACTTGATTTCAGTACAAAAATCATCATTATAAAACGTGGGTGTTGGAGATGGTTGGCACGACATCAACTAATAGAACATTTACCATAACATATTATTTTTACCCAAAGAACGAAAAGGTATAGTCGTGTATGGGCTTTATAATGTTGTACCACTAGAATAAATTTCCAAATATTATGATTATCGATTAAGCGATTTCATTAATTGATTCATTGAGTATTGTTATTCCTAAAACTATCCAACTGCTATGTTGTTTTTTGTTCTTCTTCAGAAGAGAATTTACCAAGTTCTTGAAAATATTTGTCCATGATCGAAAAAAATATTCTGGATAGGTCAATTATGTAACAACTCGGATTTTTGGGTTAATTAAATATAATAAATAACGATTTAAATGGGAGAATTCAAATCGTTAATTTGTGTTTATATTCCTTTTATAAAAGATAAATTTTTTTAGAATGATAAATTCTAAATATTATGAAATTTGTGAATGAAGGAATTTTCCAAAGTATTAGAATCACTTTAAAATCATTATTTGGATTTTATTTCAATTAAGTCTAATTAGTGTTTAAATTGGTTTCTAAATTAAAAGTGTAAAATTCTCTTTGTGGATCATTGTTGAAATTTATCTTAATCAAGGTAAATAAGAAGCTAACTAGTATGGTTTTTTTTTAAATAGTGCTGACACTTAGTATTTTGTTTTATAAAAAACAAGTTATTAGTTAAATAGAAAAGAGAAATGAGAGTAAAAATGAAACAAATGTGGATTTCTTTTCTTTTTGGGTTCATTAACAACTCAAAACCCAGTAACCATTCTAGCTACGAAGAAAATACTTCTTTTCATTTTACTATACGTCATTTTACAATAAGCTAAAAACAAAGAAAAGAAAATAAAGTTTCTTCTTAAACCTATAAAGCAAATCAACATGGAAAATCAAAATGAATTCCAGAAAATTGTGATAAAATCAAAGTAAGTTTCCTAGATCTAGTTCACCCTTTGGTCAAATTGATTTCTGTTATAATATGTATTGATTGTTGCTGTTCTTCTTTTGGTTGAGGCAAAATACTAGGGTTTGTTGAAACAAGATTTGCAAAGCTGAAATAGAAGTGTTTTAGCAAGATAAATAGGTGAATAAGGTGAGTTTAAAGCTCACAAGACCTATCTCTAATTTTATGAATTGCATGCCTTTGATTTATGTAGTGAATGGTTGTTGAATTGGGTGATTTTTATTTATGATATGATCTCTTGAACAAATTACTGAATATTGAAAAAACCCTTGTCATATGATCTCTTGAATCTTCAAATTGTAGTGTATAAGTACTTGCATGATTGCGGATTCAGTACCCTTGAAGCCAAAATCATTCGTCGCTTGAATGCCATTGATCACGGACCAACGGAGGGCAACCTGGAGCAGAAATAGCTCTAGGTTTCGCCACCATCAGTGGACCGGTAGGGCACTGTCGGTGCACGCACCTAGAGCTATTTCTGATCTAGGTGAAGCCCCAGTTCACGCATTTGTTTCCCCTTTGTCACCTTGTTTATTATTGATTATTTCCTGTGCTATGTGTGATCTATTGCTGCATTTTTGGCGCTCATTGCAACTCATTTGCTAAATTATAAAATGTGTTAAGGAGAAGATGTAGAACTTGAAGATCGATTTATTGTTATATTCTTGTGATGACCTTGGATTTAGTTTTGGTGAATTCTCTTATGTTCTATGGACTTTGAATCACTTTGATTCAAATGTTTGGAATATTATAAACTTACGTCTATTTATTTTATATAAAAGAGAGTTTACTTATGTTTACAAATATCAAACTTGTTTTTAAATCAATCTAGTTTCTTTTATAAATGATTTCAACAAGTGGTTATTTTATATTAGCTACTATTAGTATAAATGGATATAGACTGTGAAAGAAGGTTTTGTAAATATAAACTTAAATTGTTTTGAACATATGTATAAATACTAATTTGAGTTTGGAATAAGAGTAATTAAGATTTTATAAATATATGATTATATACATATGGCCTTTGGAACATAATTTATGAACAACATAATTTAGTTTTATGGAATTTTAAGTATCGATATGGTTTTGGAACATTGAAAATTTTAGTTTCATAAAATAAGTATTTTGGTGTTAAATTAGAAGTATGGTTTATTTATCCTATGATAGATATTTCAATGGAACAATTTGGATTAATGGAACATGTTAATAAGTGATAAATCAAATAAATGTTTTGAGAACATAAGTTCTATAATTTGGGAAATACTAATAATCGACTTAGTGTTATTGATTGGTTTAAATACCCTTGAATAAGACTTCATCGAATATTTTACAATTCATTGAATAGATAGTTTGAGTGGTACTTACTAGCCCATTTGTGAATACTTGAATTTCGCCGTTTAGTATGGGTTGTCTTGGTTAAGTTCTAGTGATTGCTCTTACGAAGTATTTAACACTTTAGGATTGTATTCTCTTTTAGTGTTCGGTAGGACCAATAGATCCTTAAGAGGATATAGTTTAGGTCTTTCAGCGGTATTTGTAACGAATGAGATTAACTAGCTTCTAGTAAATACTTGAATTTCACCAGGCGGTATGGGAGGTTTGGTTAATTCTAGTGATTACCGAAAGTAAAGTATTTGCACTTTAGGGTATATTTTATTTTGATGTTCGGTCGGATCGATAGATCCATACAAGATATACTCATATATTTCTTTATGATTATAAATTTATAAATATGAATAATCTAGATTCTTCGAGTCATGGTTGCTACGTTCGTCATGATCGGTATGGTCAACCCTTGAGATCAATGTGATTCTGTGTTCTCGATATGAGTGTGATCTTTGATATCGGATCGGTATGAGTGATACATTTGTTTATTTGTTTGCCACCATCTGAGTATAATCATTGCGATTGGTATGAACAATGATTGCGATATGTACAGAATAAGATCTCTCGGATTTCGAAAATTTGGATTCTACGATTATTCTGTGTTCGTGAAATAAGTGTATATATATATATATATTCTTACGATGGATTATGGGTTTAATTAATTCCGTGACTTGTTATATCCTAGACTTCTGGATTTACCTATTCCATATATTCTTGAGTTATATCTTATTCTCATGCTTTTGGATATTCAGAGATAGTCTGACCCGTTTATTTTATAATACCCGGGTCAGGCCGAGACTTTTCAGGTTATAGGACAGATAGACCTTTGGATGGTTGGTCCAACAGAGAGATAAACCATTTGGACCTTTAGTTTATCTTATGTAGGATTTTGTGTCTATATATGAGATGTATATTTGAGTTAGATATTTGTGCCAAATGTATAATATGCGAATCTAGCGTTAAATTTGATAGACTCTCAATTTTGTTTATATATATGATGTTTATTATTCCGTTGCGATATGTGACTATTGTTTATATGATATATTGTTCTGTCTGAGAAACCGATGTGTTTATTATTTTGAACCGAGACTAAACACGTCAAATTTTATTTTGAAGATATAAGAAACTGGTAAGTTTGACGTGTTAGTGTTAGTTTAAAGTGATATTGACATTTGATCGCCCTTAACAAATCGTATCCTCTGTATTATTAAACGACGTTATTTATAATGTTATTTTATAATATGGGTATAACGGTGAGGTAATTCCAAATTATGCATTAGATAACTAGATTCCTTTTAAAAAAATTGCTTTTCCGTGGACTTCCAAAGTGAAGCACGCAACAGTGCTACTTCTAATAAAGCGGAGGTCCCTCTGGGCACATCACAAGCAGCCTTTGCAAAATTTATAAGAGGGATGATTTATCGTCATTGCTTGAAAATGGCTTGAAAATTAAGAGAAGAGAAGAGGAGAAGAAGCTTTTGGATAGAGCAATGGAGGAGGAGGAGCAAACAATTAAGCAAAGGAAATAAGGGTTAGAGTGAATAAATAAGAAATATCCTGAGGAGCAAAAGGAGGATCCAGATCCACATTTCTCTCTTACGATTTCATTTCAGTTAGAATCATATTCAATCTCTCCTTTTACCCTCAATTAGTAAACTAAAACACGCCCCTTTTGGGCCTCAAAGCTACTTCAAGTCCGATCAATAAATAGCACAACTAAATTAAATTCAGATGTGTATCGATGCGATATCGATAAATGTATCTATAACTATTATATACACATTATATAATATTAATCAACACAAACTAAATAAAATTTTATAATTAATTTCATAAATATTAATTAATTTATAATAATTACAATTAATAAAATCAGGTGATAGCATTAGTATTTAACGTTTTCGGTTGTGAGATTCTTAGATGTAAATTCAGCCAGCGATTAATAGCAAATAAGTCGAATACTAACGTTCATACGCCACATAGCAGGTGACGTGACATTACGACCAAATTTATCGCTTACATGGATTCAGAAAAATACAGTTTTACTTTATTTAAGCATTACTCTATAGTGATAATTGTTCACACGTCAAAATTATTTCACATTAGAACTTATGGAATTTGGTGATTGTCAAAAATTCAATATTGTCATATTCAACTATAAAGTCAAATTCAATTATAAAGTCAAAACACAAAGTCCTTTGTTTAATAATAATAATTATTATTAACTAAATGACTCCGATTACAGACTTTGACTTTAAGCTGACTTTAGTTAACTGCGATACTAACCTTATATAACAGAGAAGATGAATCATCTCTTGAATAATGTTTCGCTTCCAATACTTCCACTCGACCCAACTATAGTCATTCGGTGGATGTCGTGGCAAGATTTAACTATAATCAAAGTGGAGCTTTTATATTAAAGATTAATGGTTTTCTTTAGTCAAAAGAATTATGTAATATTGTCACATCGATATTTTCTGTTTGACCTTAATTAGACTAACCAATAGAAAACTATCGAGTAAGTCATTCCTTAGATATCCAATTACTATCAGTACGTAATCCCTTAGTGCCCCAAACAGTCATGATTAATATACAACCCAAAATTTGGAGGGAATTATGTACTTGTCTCAATGGATGCATTGATATCCAGTCTTGATTCATCTTGACTATGAATATTTAAAATGATATGTTTATTTAAATTGTGATAAAATACTCATTATCATAACATTTGTAACTACTATCACAAACAAACCATTTATGGATTTTCTGTTAAATACTTCAATTAAATTTTTGCTTAATTATAACACACCGAATAGGTATACATAAAAAAACACTATTTATTACGAATGAGAATTGATTATAGAGATAATAATTTATAATAAGTCATATAATTGCATCTAGGGCATACCACTAACTCTACCAATCTCCCACTTGGACATGGGGCCAATTATGGAATCTCAATATAGTTCCTTCGATCAGCCTCTCAAGAATTGATCGAGATAGACCATTTGTGAAAGGATCTGTTATGTTGTCCTTGGTATCTACCCTTTTTACCACAACCACTTTCTTGTTAACGAATTCTCTGATGAGGTGGAACTTTCAAAGAATATGTTGTGATTTCTTGTATGCTATGGATTATTTTGCGATCTACATCGCTACGTTGTTGTCACAAAACAATGACAAAGGATTCTCCTTATTGGGAATCTTTTTGAGCTCACTAGAAAAATTATGCATCTATACCACTGCTTTAGCTGCTTCATCGAAGGCGGTGTACTCGGCCTTTGTGACAACCCGCACCATAACGGGCTCGAATTTTTTTCACTAAATCGAAAATCCAAGTCCATTAGGGCATGAATTGTTGCTGTTGGTAAACTATAATTAAAAAGTATATCAGAGAGCTATATATATAAACTCATAGAAAAATAGTAATATATAATAAAATACATATACCGACTAAGACTGCTACCTTGGAATCAATATTATTTCTTAGGTATCTAGTTGCCTTGTTAGTGCCGAGCATGAATGAGAAGACCTCTCCATCTACCGATCCCGTCTACACCTGTAGCATGCCCCTCTAAATCCATCATATGGCTTGTAACAAGGAGGGGGTCAAAAAAACATTCTAGTGATTGGTAGACTACATACTTTATCTATAACACTATTTTATGCCAATTAATTTCTATTTAAGCGTAATGTTTAATATTCCTAGTATTATTCCTTTAGTTCCACTTGCATATACGATATATCCATACTTTCTTCGAGGTATAACTATATATATGCATGTATGCGTATGCGTTGTACTTTCTAAAAAGGAAACCCCAACCGTTTAATTCTTGTTAAATAGGGAGGAGGCAGACCCAACGACCATTTAATACCTCGACCCTGAAGCTGGACCTCCATAACTAAATCGATAGTCAACCGGTCCTAACTACCAAGGCCAATTACTCCTAGATACGACTTTATAGTTTAGGTAGCCATACTACTAATGCAACTCAAAGACTTATCTAAGGCTTAACTAACCCACCTTCGACAAATAAACAATTAAATGAACTTTGAGGTCCTTGCATATTCCATACGGATTCAACACCAGTAGAAAGCAAATCCATCAGGCATAACCTAAGTCTTAGCTAATGACTACCTGGGACCGTTGGTAGTCAAAGCCTATATGCCAACCCTACTTCTAGACATCGGTTTATCAACAACATTGACATAGTCCACCGACCCCCGCAGCCAAAATCCTATTTATAGTTAACCTTAATATTGGGCTAGGCCCACTAACATATTATTGAGGCCATATAATTTCCATTATGAAAATTATTTGCCTCTTAAGTTCATTTACAGTATTCATTTACTTGCTATGGATTTATTCTTATTTTATATGCATATTTCCTTTATTCTTCATTTCCATTTATGTCACTTGAATGCCATTTATTTCTCCACTTCCAGCTAATCGATCTTTATAAACAGTCATCATTATTCAAGTTGGACAATAACTAATAACATTTATTTATTCATTTCAAATCTAACTTATTATGCCTATTCTATTTTCTCCATAAATGCCATGTTTAATTCAGTAATTAATCTTATTAAATGCATCTATGTCCCCATTTGAATTCTGTAACTTCTTGTTAATTGCGCATTTATTACCCACTAATATTCCATTTTTATCCATTAATGGTGGAGTTATTACCCTTTTTCATTGCAACCTCCTAACTCTATGATTTATTACATTATTAATTTTCAAATGTTTTATTATAATTAATGTGAATACCAATGTATATTTATTTATTATGCTTTATCATTTATCTTATGTGTGTGTGTGTGTGTGTGTGTATTTAACTAGTAAACACAATTATACATATATATGTATTTATATTTTTTTTATTTTTTGGTTTCTACGTGAAGAAATCTTAGAATATACACTTACGTGTAAATTCTATAAAGAATGTTTGTTTCCACATTTTGATATATTGGAGCTATTCTTTCCTAAGAAGAAAATTACTACCGTTATATCTTTCTATAAACTCCTTAAACGTTGGACTTTCACTCAGTTTGAAATTTAAAAGGAATTATCTTTTTTCATTTTTATTGAAATATACAGTGCAAACTAACATTCATACTTTACACATCTCTTTCATTTAGGCATATTACTTATTATTCCAAGCAACACATTTTTTATACATAGTTGCGAAGTTAGACAGTCTATGGAAATCTACGTGGAAATAGGTTCAACTAAAATGTACATTCAGCCCTCCAAATAAACTAAAACATAGAGATTTACATTCCAAGTCAAACTAGGGCATTCTTAATGAATGCTAAACAATTTACAACCCAATCAACATAAGTATGGAATAAACTTCACAATATTATCAACATTGTACTATACAATTTTTAAGGACTAATTTTCCAAAATATCCATATTATGGTGTATATGACTTTCCATCATAATTGCATAGAATATATAGAAGAGATTTCAATCAAATACATTCATTTTAAGCCCAAAATTCAACTGGTTTTGCATATGCGTAATAATCAAATAAAATTCAACAATATAAATTTCAGTGTTATATGTAAATCATATAATTTTCCACCCACCTTTCTTGTTTTTCAAATCTTCAAATCTGAATTTATTCCTATAACCGATTCCTTTTCCTTTCCAACCCTAAAATACGTATAAAGATACACACACACACACACATACCCAGTAGAATTACAGATCCGATGCAAGATTTCATTTAAATGGAATTTGGATTTATAATTATAAAATTTACCTTTTTAGTAGAATTGATTCACCCATTATATTCCTCTCTTTTAATTTCTACCCTTATATATATAGTAATTTTATAATTTCTAGAAATAGCGAAAAAGAGAAAATGACATTGCTTTACTACTGGTTCAGAAAATATGAGAAGAAAAGTGGGCAGCTAAGCCAGCATTTATAGGCATTAGGATCAATTCTGTTTATTAGATTATAATTTATTAAATCCACGCCGTTAGGCCAAGGTTCAACCCTAGCCGCCACAGCAGTAACCAGTCGACCGCTCCCATAGGGCTGGCTATCAATTGACCAAATGAAGTTGTCGACCGGTGGTTGTCCATCAATTATTATTATTTATTTCCTCATTTGAATTCCTTTTTCATTATTTTCATTTGAAAACTTCAAACATTGATAACTTCTCATTTGAACTCCGATCGCAAAAATTTGTATATGAAAGTTGCTCAAAAAATCGCCATAAATACAATGGTTTAAGTTTCATGGACAAATTCCGATGCTTGCCCCAATTCCATTTTTAAGCCTTATTTAATTATTTATTAATTCATTTTAATATATTTACCGTTTATTTTACGGGTTATCATAGTCTCTGTCGTGGTATCAGCTACTGTTTCCTATTTGGAACGTTTCCAACTTACATCTCCACCATTAAGTGTAGAAACATAACCCAACACTGACTTGCTATCATCGACATCACTCTGAAAGCTAAAGTCAGCATAAACCTTCATAAGAAGGTCTCATTTCATGTATATTAGGAAAAAATCCTGAATATTTCTTAAATACTTCAGTATATATTTTATCGTCGTCCTATGCTTTTCTCTAAAATTAGGTTGATTTGACTTATGCATTCAAATGGTTATGCCACATCCGGTTTAGTACATAGCATAGTGTACGTTATGGATCCTATGGCTGAAGCATATGGAATCCTCGTCATACACTTTTCTTCCTCGTCTATATGAGGAAAGAACTTCCTAGAAAGAATGATTCCAAATTGCATCGGAACATCTCCATGCTAGGAATTCTCTATACCGCACCATTTCAATATGGTATATATGTACAGGGATTAGGACTATCCCAACAACCTTTTAGATCCATCTCTATAGATTTTCATACCTAGTACATAGACCGCTTCTCCCAAATCCTTCATGCAGAAGTTGTTGCAAAGCCAAGCTTTCATTCAATGTAATAAAGAAACGTCATTGTCAATCAATAGAAGATCATCGATGTGTAGTACAAAGAATACAATAGTGTTACCCTGTTCCTTTTATTATACGCTTACTTCTTCTGTGTTTTGATAAAATCCAAACTATTTGCTTACTTTATCAAAACACTTGTTGTAACTCCTTAAAGCTAGTTTAAGTCCATTAGTGGACTTAAACCACTTGTAAGCCTTGAAAGTACCCCTACCGATTTTGAAACCCTCGAGCTGCAATATATAGACGGTCTCTTCTAAATCACCATTTAGAAATTCTAACTTTACATCCACTGCCATATTTCGTAGTCATAGAATGCTGCAATAACAAACAAAATTCATATGGGTTTAAGCATGACTATGTGCGAAAAGGTCTCATCTTAATCAACACCTTGAATTTGACGAAATCCTTTTGCAACTAGCCTAGCCGTGTATGTCTCCACTTATCCATTTACATTTATCTTTTCCTTAAAAATTTATTTGCAGTTGATGGGTTTAATCTCTTTGGGTATGTCAGACAATGTCCATAATTTGGTTTCATACATGGAATCCATCTCGGACTTCATTACTCCAAGCCAGAGTGTAGAGTCTTTACTCTATAGTACTTGTTGGAATGATAGAGGAGTGTCATTATCTAAGATATAGTTCTCCTCGCCATCCATAGAAAGCCACAGTATCTCTTTAGTGCATGAGATTCTCCCTTAGACATTCTAATAAATTGTGTTTTAGTATACAGGTGAACGTGGTTCTGTTTCAGCTTCCATATTAGTTTCTCAGATTTCATCCAAGTCTAAAAATTCGCTGTTATTTTCTTTTGATAGAAATTTATTTTCTAAAAGGACATCATGTGAGGAAACATTCACTTTTTGTTCCTCTATGTTGTAGAAAATATATCCTCTAGAATCCCTTGAGATATTCTTGCATAAGACTAATCTAGCCTCAAGGTTATTAGAGCCGACGTTCTCAATGTAGGCCGGACAACCCTGCACTTTTATATAATTTAAATGGGGGTTCTTCCCCGTGCCACATCTCATATGCATATTAGGCACAGATTTAGTGGATAACAAATTCAACATACGTGCTATAGTTTCCAACGCATATCCTCAATAGGGTGGAGGTTACTCAACCTTACTCATCATAGAACAATGCATATTTAATAGGGTTCAATTCTTTCACTTTGAAACACCGCTATGTTGCAGAGTATATAGTGGAGTAACTTGAGACTTTAAGTACTATTGGAGTTCCTGTCCAATGACTCACCTCCTCAATCAGTTTGAAGAATAATGATCTTTTGGTTCATTTGGTTTTTTACCTCATTCTTATATTTAAATTTTCCACAACTATTAGATTTGTTCTTCATAAGATACGCATATCCTAGTCCTAAGAAATCATCAATGGATGTTATAAAGTAAGAACTATTATCCTTGGTGATTATATGCATCGGGCCATGTACATCACTATGCATAATATCGTCAACTCTATTATTGCTTCCACTGAAGGGGTGCTGGGTCATTTTACCTTTAAGACACGAATCACATGTGTCAAATGATTCAAAATCAAGTAATTGGAGAAAACCTTTTGTTTTTAATTTATGCCATCAATTCTCATTTATATGACCTTGTCTACAATGTTGTAGGTAATTATTACTTATATTATTATTCGTAGAACTTCTTATAAAATAGACGTAACTTATGTTGATTACATAAATGCCATTTTTCAAAATAGCATCATATACTTTATTTCTATCCAAACTAATGTTCATAACATTATTCATACAATGAAAAAACATAACCCGTCTTTTACAATCTCGGTACAGATATAATTTCACAAATAATTTTTTTTAACAAAATAACAATTATTTAATAGCAACACAAATCCACTTGGCACGGTTAAATAAAAATATCCAACCGTGGTTGCACCTACAATAGATCCATCAATAACCCTCCCTCCCAGCGATGCCAGTTTAAGGCTGTCAATGGGTACCCGAAAAATCCGATATCCGTCCGGATTCGTATCTGAAAATATAAAAAATATTCGTTATTCGAAAAGCGGATACGGATATCCGATATCCAAAAAGCTTTTCGGATGCGGATATGGTTATAGTGGTATCCGTATCCGAAAAATATCCGTCCGATTAACTGATGGATATTTATATAATTTAAAATAGGAAAATAGGGCTATGAGTGTTTAACTTTTGAATATTTTTGGATACACAAACATATATTAGTATAAAACAATGTTTTATCACCATATTTTTTTATTTCTTTGGTTTTTTTATAAACAATAGTACAAAAAATGTTTTATGTTGATCTAAACTTTTTCATTTATACATTTAAATTTATCAATTATTGGCGGAGCGGATAAATATCCGATATCCGTCCGTATCCGAAAATTAAGCGGATACGGATATCCGATATCCGAAAATTAAACGGATACGGATATCCGATATTCGAAAATGATTTCGGATACGGATACGGATATGGCACTATCCGTATCCGAAAGCATCCGTTGACAGCCCTATGCCAGTTCCTAAGCCCTTATAACAAATAACAGATATGATTTCTAAATCCAATATCCAAAACCCAATATGATTTGTTGATTGTAAATCAATTTTGAATCATAAATATACCTGATGGTTGTAGCAGCCCATACCTTAATGGGCCCAAATTTCGACTAAATTGAAACTCAAGTACATTAGGATATGGATTGTTGGTGTTGGTAACCTATAAAAAACATAAATTTATCAAAGAGCAATCTACTTAAACTCACAGTGGAACAGAAAAATATAATAAAACATATATACCAACTAAGGCTACTACCTTGGAATCAATATTATTCCTTGGATATCTAGTCGCCTTGTCAACGCCGACCATAAATGGGAAGACTTCTTCATCTACTGTTCCCATCTTGCACCAGTAGCTTGTCCTCTAAATCTATGATGTGGGTTGTAATGAGGAGGGGGTCCGAACAACATTTCAGTGATTGGTGAATTACATAGTTTCTTCATAACATTAATTTATGTCGACTGATTCATAATTAAGTGTATCTCTATTATTTATGGCTTATCCATTTAATTCCAACTATGCATGCAATATGTCCAACCTTCTCCAAGGCATAACTGTATATATACGTGTGTGTGTGTGTCTATATATATAAATGTTGTACTATCGAAAAGAAAACCCCAACCACTTGATACTTCTTAAATGGGGAGAAGGCAGACTCAACGGCCATTTAATATGTCAACTCCAAAGCAGGCCCTCTGTGACGTAATCACTAGTCAACCGGCACTAGCTACCAAGTTGATGACCCTCTCATACGACTTTATAATTTAATTATCTATATTACTAATGCATCTCAAAGGCTTATCTAATGGCTAACTTGTCCACCTCCGACAAACAACTAATTAAACTTTTGAGGTCTTTGCATATCCCATATGGATTATACACTAGTAGGAAGCAAAAGCCGTCCTATTTTAGTCATTTCAAATTGGCACAACTGCCGGGGTCTATCCATCATTATTCTCTTTCGCCAAATCCAGCAAGCGTCGCCAAATCCAACCACTTCGTTCCGGAGTCTACTCCGCATACACAGTTGTTAAAATGGTTACAATATTGACAAAGAGTATGCCAATGAGAGGCCCTAGTCTCTTTAATAACCTAACATCATTTTACAAACTGGTTGTTCTTTTACATTTCGAAAACTATTTATACTTGATATTAAAATATCATATTCACTTCAAAATATCATTTCATTTCAAAATATCATTTTTACTTCAAATATGTCAATTCCGTTCGATGTGTGATTTTAACTTCAAAATTCGATTCGAATTACAATTTAGGTTATAACTTCATTTTAACCAAATTCAAATTTAAATCCACGATTTAAATATAAACAGTTCCCACTCTGACAATTTTGAATTTTAGAAAATAGTTTGAATTTTTTTAAGTAGTTTAAATAGTTAAACGGTTAAATAGTTTAAATAGTTAAAATAGTCTAATATAAAATAGTTGAGTACTGAAAAAGATTTATACAGCAAAATAGTTTAGAAAATCAAAATAATTTAAATATACAAAAAGATAAATTTTTAAACAGTTTATATCATAATAATTTATTTGATCAAATTCAAATCAAAATAATTTATATCAAACAGTTTATATCAAAATAATTTATTTGATCAAATTCTAATCAAAATAATTTGTATCAAACAGTTTATATCAAAATTATTTATTTGATCAAATTCTAATCAAACCGATTCAATTTCAATTATTCAAATTCGAATTTCAAATTCGGTTCAACGGTTTAAACTTCAATTCAATTCTAAATTTTAAACAATTTTAGTTAGTATAAATCCGAGTTTACTTTCAGAATGTCGATTTGAATCACTTAAATCAAACTAAACTTCAATATTCAATTTAAGATTCAAATCTTTAAATTAATTCCATTTCGAGCTCAAATTCTAAATATCAATTTGAATCCCTTTTCTGAAGACAAATCTCCAAGTTTGAATGAAGTTCAACCTTTTAAAACAACTTGATTTCCATAGTTCAAATTGTATATTGATTATAACTTCATATTTCAAATTTTATTCTTTAAAACAATTTCTTTTACAAATTTAATTTAAACCTTTAAAAACTCAAATTCGAAAATAATTCAATTCCCATATTTCAGTTTAATTCAATTTTATTTTTATAAAACAAAATCACTTGAATAGATTCAAATCCAAGAATTTTAAAATCTATAAATTTAATTAATTCGGTGTCCGTATATAATTTTCTATCCTATGGCCAAGTGATCGGTTATTTTAATTTAATTTTAGGGATGGATCTATATCATTTCAATTCAAAATAAATGTCTTAGGTATATATCATTTCAACCTATTTCGTAATTTATTTGAATATAATTCAAATAACAGTTTTATATACTTTCAAATAATATACAGGGTGATAACAGGATATATAAAATAAATAAATATCCAAATCTTCCACTTAACGACCCAAAATTTAACCATTTCAAAATATAATATTTAGAGTGATTTTAAATATTAAATATAAAAGGTTTTATGATTTAAATAATATTAGATATGATTTGAAAATAGAAATATACATAAAAATAGTTACATTTGCTTAACTCGACAAAAGTGACAAAATACCAATTTCAGAAAAGTAAGTTTAAATGGTTTAATAAATTATTTTAATTTATTTATAAGTGTTTATGTTTTTTAATAACATTATACAAATTTATTTTTAAATATGGTTTACATAAATAAATAGTTTAACTAAATCGTCAAAATATGACCGTAAAACATTTTGTCAAAAATCAATGTTTTGTCAATTTAAAGTTGTCGCAACATTGCTGCACCTTTATATACATAATTTAATAAATATGTTAACATATAAAGGCAGTTAACAATTATATAAATAAGGTTACTTTTAATAATCACACTTAGAAAATTCTAGAAAGTAATTAGCAAAAGTAAACTAAAAAAGACAAAACACATGTTGCATCACATGTGATATAAAGTAAAATAATGTGACATAAAGTAAAGTAATCATTCTTATTCTTTACTTAACTCTTAAGTGTTTGAATTTTAAAAGTATGATGTGGTGTGGATGGTAAGTGTTGAATTAAATAAGTTTACTTAATACTTAAGGATACTTATTTAAGTAAAAACACAAATCTATATTTTATTCTCAAATATTTTCTATAAATACCCATCCTCTTCTTTTTCACTTTTGCATCATTTCAACTCTACTTTCTCAAGCTCTCTTACATCCATTAATGGCTATTCATCTTAACAAAGTTATGACAAAATATTGCCAAAAATAAATCAAAGAAAAATATCAACAAAACTCCATCCGAACCACTTCAAAACTCCTCATTCCCTCTCTTATTGCTCACGCCCCCTTCCTCCATTTGGCCGAGCACATCTTCTCCTTCAAGCTTGGTCATGGCCTCCTAAGGCAAGTATGAGGAAGGTTGGCAAGTTCTAAGAGCTTAAGGCAAAGTTTAGCATAGTTAGAAAAGTTTAAAACTAGTTTGAAAGCTAAAAAAGCTAAGAACTCTAAATTGTTAAGTAGAAAATGTTTATATGGTGTTTTGCAAGTTATAAATATTGTTTGGATATTAATAATGGTTTTGATAAGTGTTTGAAAAAAGAAAGAAACCATCTTTAAATCATTTGCAAAAGTTAGTAAGCAAATATGTACATAAATAACAATCACGTGACACTACAATATAAAAATTGTTAAATTGATTTTCAAATTCATATGACATGTTAGAATATGTTAAAATAGTTATAAAAATGGTTTGGGATGTTTATTAGTTAGTTGTATATTGAATATATATGTTGAAACAAGTCACAGATTTACAGGACATATAATCACAAGGAAATCACTTTTCAAAAGAAATGAAATTTGATATGGAATCATTTATACATTTGAAAAATGTTTTAATATGCTTTAGAAATGATTCCTAAGTGTTTAAATTCGTCATGGCAAAGTTTGAATATGAATCTCAAAATACGCCTAAAATTTGACGCATCACGTAACGGTACTTCGTGTTTTCATGTCAAAAATTAAAATTGGCATACGAAGTGGAATATAGTTTGGAATTCTTCAGATTAATAATTTTCCAAATCCTTATATCCATAACTTTCATACAAAAAAAAGAAAATCAAGATTTCATCATGTATATTTGGAAATATGACAAAATAATTTTCAAGAAAAATCCAGTTTTTGCACTAAATAATTAAAGTTTGAAATTAATAAAATTAATGTTTTAAAAGTATGAAACAAATTCTAAAAATCATTTAAAATGTTTTAAAAGTGATATAAATTGAACATATGGTTTTCTAAATGATATAAAAGTCGTTTTGAAAGCACTTTTTGTAACACTATTTGCAACATTTTTCGCAACGCTTTTCAATAACTTTTGAAATAATGGTTGGAACTAAACAATTCTTTCCCAACTCTTATGTAAGCATTTTTAAGTAAATAATAAATCATTTTAAAGGAAATTTTTAACAATTTAAATTATTTCAAAGATTGTTAAACAAATAGTTAAGTGATTTAAAAAGGAAAAATGAGTATGCGGAAACGACTAGTGCATTTACCACGCCTATGAGATCTAAAAGTGAAAACAAGGTGTGCAACTAAGGTTAGAGATGGAGCAACTAGTGCCCTGAACTTACCTGACATCAGTTTTCTCTTTTAGGCGAGGGGTGGAACATATCGGAAGGAAAGCCCGGATGCTCAACTTGAACTTTATAGAAATGGTCTTCTTATACTCATTATTAAAATCCAAAGAGGGAACCTGTCCTATTCGTGGAATTTAAAAGGCGATCTCACCATTATTCCACCCATAGCAGAATTTGATTTTGAATCAAAGTAGAATGATTTGTATAACACTATTTTCTCAAAAGACACTCTTTAAAAATGATTTGAGAAATATTCAAAAAGAGGTTTTAAAGATTCCGTGTCCATTAAAAGAATATTTAGAAAATATATATCTCTCAAAGATATTTTGGTAAAGGAAAATGAATGAATCGAAAAACAATCACCTAATTACATCATTTTTATCGATGATTGGATTTCGAAGGAATTGGGGTCGGATTTGGGTGGTTCCTGTCCGAAAACTACTTCGAACCAATTTACGTGTTTGAAGATTGAAGATGTTTGAAGACGGAAATATTGAGATGAATAATAACGTGGGACTGGTTGTTGATTAACTGGGGATAAACTCCTGATTCACTGTATTGTAGCAGTGGTCTCTTTGTTATGAAAAACCTCAAAACCATAAGGGCTTCTCGCCTAGTAATGGCCGAGGAAAGTGCATTCGGTTTTGTTCAATCTCAGAATGAACTTGTATAGATGAGTGTCTGACCTTGCATTCTAAGCCACAATGAGTGGTCTCTATCGATGTATATCAGTCGGTGGCGGAGAAGACACCTTCTCTTAGCTTAACACCCTTTCTGTGACATACGAGCTTAGGAAGTTATACGTTTATAGAAATCAGTCGTGCAAATATGGAATGGCATTGTGGCATTCAAAGTGAAAGAAGATGTGCTATGTGAAAAGGTAAGCCTCGACCCTCATGAACTGGAAATGACTAAAATAACGTTAGATGCGGCAAGGCTAAGTGGGTCATTCCCTTCTAGATATATTTCTTCCCGCTATGACGTCGAGATGTAAATTAACATGGACGTATGCGAAGAGAGCTCTCGGATAAAGGTCGGTAATGACCAAGGATGACATATTCGGTACTATCTAGTTATAGAGATAGGCCGGTCTTGTGTTGGTAGAGGGTAGATGTTCTGTGTGTCGGTACAGCCATCTAGAGGTGTGTCCATCGGAAGATAGTCCCTTCACCTGGTCATTTGTATAGAAATCCATTCTTCAATATAAGAACCTGCGGTTTTGTTTGTATTGACATAATGAATAGCCCTGAAATGCTATATGGGTAACTATTTCGGCTAAGATTAATAAGTTATTTGCAAATATTTTCAAATAATATCATTAAAAATAATATCCCCAAATCTTACGCAATAAAGAGTTTTGGTTATCATAAGGTAAAATCCCGTTCCGTGTTTATGTGCGGCGTGGTCTTATGAGATACGTTTTTTTCAAAACATCATACTTTGAGTTCTCATACCTGTCCGATGACTGACCCAAAGTTTGTTTTTCCCTTTAAACTCTGGGTGCCCTATTTTTTGGGTAGCCGCGTAGTCTGGATACCTTAGGAGCATTTTGGAGCATGTTGGGGAGCATTTTGGAGAAGTATTTTGGAGCTATGAAGCTGAAGTACTTTATGTAAATATCTATCCATTTTCTACTGTGTTATGTAGTATGTATTACCTAGCATATGTACGGATAGACAGTTATAACTGTCCCGCTGGATTTGTATTTGACTCTGATCATTTATGTATAATTAAATGTTAAATGCGATGTGAGATTCTATTATTATGTTATCTTCTATCCTTATTTTCTTTTACACCCTTGATAATTTGCCTCCCCGACACTTAGATTTACGGCACGTGAATACCATCGATGTATTAGTGTTGTTTTTTGAGGGTAGAGGAGACAGTTCGTCACATTTGGTATTAGAGCTTTAGGTTAAGCGAGAACCTTGGCTTTGGTTGGGGTATGAATCATTAGAGATAGGGTGGTAATACCCTTGAATGAGTTTAGTTTAGGAGAGCGCATAATTAAAACTTTTAACTTGAATAAGTATATTCATACTGTATAAAATTCCTTGAGATATCTGGTTTATATATCCTAAAGATCTTTTTCTTACTATATACAGATAGTAGAAAATGAGTGGAAGAAGAGTATGAGGTAGGGTGGAAGTAATACCACAAATGGTTAAACTCCCGCAGCTACAGTAGTCGAGGAAGTAGTAGTTCCAATGCAGCACCAAATTAACTCTGCAACTTTATTCAAGAACTATACCAACCTTGGCAGTAAACCTTTCAAAGGAACAAAAACCATCATTGAAGTACATGCTTGGATCCGCTCTTGTGAAAGAATTTTCAAAGGGCAGAGATGAGCAGAAGAGATTCTTAGCTTCTTGGCAACTACAAGATGGAGCTCTAGTTTAGTAGGAATCTACTACTCATAATGAGTCAGAAGATAATTTCTTGTGGGAACGATTTTAAAGAAGTTCGAGAGGAGCAGTATATGCCGGAAGCTAGAAAATCCCGTCTTTATCGAAATTTTATGGATTTTAATCAGGAGGAGATGTCGTTTGAGGAGTATGCTAACAAGTTTAACGAATTATCTCGCTTTGGGCTTGGATTAATAGATACGCCCCTCAAAAAGAATGAAAAGTTTATTTCTGGGATGAAGAAGCGATACCATTTCAGAATGACTGGGCATGTGAAGAACCATTTGTAGACTTAATAGACATGGGATATAAATATGAAGCTTTGGATAAGATAGATCCACCCGTAGTGCAAGAAAGCAACAACAATAACTAGAAAAGAGGAAGTTCAATGGCAAGAAGCTATAGCAGGGAAAACTCGAAGAAGGATCTCAAGAGAACCGCTTTAAAGACATCACTTGTAACAATTGTAAGAAGAAAGGCCATATTGCGAAATGTTGGGGTCCCAAAGCTCAGAGTGTTGCCTCTCTTGTGGTTCATAATTATCTCTGCTATAATTGTCAAAAACCAGGGCACCTGATAAAAGATTGTCCCTTGATAAAAAAAGGAGAACAAGCCAAAGTGTACGCTATCAAGGATGAGCCTTCAACCTCAAAAGATGTAAAGGGCAAAGGAGTGTTGGAAGGTAATATTTTTGTCAAAGATGTTGTAGTTAGAGTATTTGATACAGGAGCTTCTCATAATTTTATTTCTAAAACAACTGTAGAAGAGTTAGAACTTGAACCTAAAATTGTTGACGACCCTATTTGCGTGATGAATCCTATAGGAGGTTCCACTAATCTTTGGATGCACTGTGAAAAAGTCCCATTTTCCTGTCCTTCCCATCACTTTCCTTTTGATATTTTCGTCTTAGATTTTACTGGATTCAAAATTTTACTTGGTATGGATTGGTTAATTAAAAATGAAGCTATTCTAGATTATTGAAAAGAACGGTTGCAGTGAAAACAAAGTTAGGAAAGCTCATAGAAACACCTTATGAAGGTCCTAGTTCAAGAAGGGATAGTTTTCTTTATGCTTCAGATACATCCCAAATAGGATTAGAAACAATACACATTGCTAAAGAATTTGCAGATGTCTTTGAGGAAGTAAAAAAGTTTGCTCCCACATAGAGATCGAATTTCGTATCGATTTAGTTCCTAGTACGACGCCAATTAAACAACAAGATAGAGGGACGACTCCCAAATAAAGGGATGAGTTGAATAACCAAACCCAAGAACTATTAAAGAAAGGATTAATGTGACCTAGCCGTTCAAGTTGGGGATCGGTAGCAGTTTCTGTTGCTAAGTCAGATGGATCTTTGAGATTGTGTGTTGACTGCCGAGATCTAAATAAGAAAACCATTAAGAACAAGTATCCTCTATCCCGAACAGATGACTTATTTGACTAGTTAAACGGAGCTCGATTTTTCTCTAAAATAGACCTAGCTACATAATTCCATCAGTTAAGGATCACAGAAGATTGCATCCATCTAACTGCATTCAAAGGTCCGAACACTTTCTATGAGTGGTTGGTTATGCTTTTTGGGCTGACTAATGCACTCGCTTATTTTGTTGACCTTATGAATAGAGTGTTTAGAGATGTTCTAAACAAATTCATGTTAGTCTTTATCGATGATATCCTTATCTACTCAAACACAGAAGAAGAACACGCAAGGCATCTAGAAGCTGTGTTGGAGATAGTGAGAAATAACATGCTTAAAGACAAATCTCAAAGTGCCATTTTTGGGAGGATGAGGTAAGATTCCTTGGACATATAATATCAAGGGATGGAATTTCAGTAGATTTAGGGAAAGTTGCAGCTATTCAAGATTAGAAGCAGCCACAAACTCCTAAAAAGATTCTTAGCTTCTTAGGTTTGGTAGGATATTATAGAAGATTATTCAAGACTTCTCTAAGATTGCCTATCACCTAACAAAGTTGACAATGAAGGATGCTAAATTTATATGGACTCCTAAGTGTGAAGAAGCATTCGAAGAACTAAAGAAGAGGTTGATAACCACTTCAGTTTTAGCAATTATAAATGGAAATAGTGGATTGACTGTTTGTACAGATGTTTGTGGAGAAAGAGTTGGTGCAGTTTTAATGCAAGATGAGAAGGTGATTGCTTACGCAAACAGACAGCTGAAGACGCATAAGAAGAATTACACAACACGCGATTTAGAATTATTAGCCGTTGTGTTCGCTCTAAAGATATGGAGGCATTATTTGCTGGGTAAGAATTTTTCATAGTTTATTTGGATAAAACTTTGAATTAACCTTAGTAAATAATATTCCATCTTTTAGGTGAAAAATTCAAACTCTTTACGGACCATAAATCTGTGAAATATCTTTTCACCCAGAAGATTTGAGCATAAGACAACAACGTTGGTTAGAATTTCTCACGTAATATGATCTAGATATTCTATATACATCTGCGAAAGCCAACGTAGTAGCTAATGCTTTGAGTAGGAAGTTAGCTACTATTTTTTATTTGGTGGTAACTCCAACTCTTCGGGAGAAAATAACTAGCAAGCAAAAATAAGATTGATTACTAATGGAGATTATAGAAGATGTACACAGAGGAAGAAGTTTAAGCTTTAAAATAGAAAACCATGAAGTATTACGGTTAAATGGAAGAATTTGTGTTTCGGATGTTGGAAATCTTAGGCAAGAAGTACTAGCGAAATGCCATACAGCCAAACTTAGCATTCAACTGGGAATTCATAAGATGTACAAGAAAATGTAGCATATATTTTGGTGGAAAAGCATGAAGAGGGACATATCTATCTATGTCAGCCGTTGTGAAAATTTCCAAAGAATCAAAAGCGACCAACAGAAGACGGCGGGATTACTTCAACCTTTGGAGATTCCAGCTTGGAAGTGGGATCAAATATCCAAGGATTTCATTGATGGCTTACCCTGAACAAGGAAAGGAATGAAGGAATTTGGATTATCATAGACCAATTAACCGAAAGTACAAACTTTATTCTAGTAAAGCCAAAAAAACTGCAGCAAGCCTTGTGAATATACATATACATACATACATACATACATATATATATATATATACACATATATACATATACATACATATATATATATGAAGGAGATTGTTCAATTGCATGGAGTTCCGAGCAGTATAGTAAGCGATGGTGATCCAATCTTCACTAGTCAGTTTTGGGAAGCACTGCAGACAGATTTGGGAACCAAGCTGATTATAAGCACTGCATATCACCCCCAGACTAATGGACCAACAGAAAAAGTCAATCGCATTTTAGAAGATCTTTTGAAAGCATGTATTCTAGACATTATAGGCTCGTGGAAGAATCATTTACATTTAGTAAATTTCTCCTAAAATAATAGCTATCAAGCTAGTATAGACATGGCATCGTATGAAGCTCTGTATGGTCATCCATGTAAATCGCCAACGTGATGTAGAGAAACTGGAGATCGATTAGTGCTTGGCACAGAAATGATACGAAAAGCTTCAGATAAAGTTGATATGATTAGAAAGAAGCTAAAAGAAGTCCAAAGTAGACAGAAGAGTTATGTAGACCGAAGGCGTAGAAATTTGGAATTCTCAGTTGGAGATTTAGTCTTTTTGAAAGTCTCTCCAATGAGAGGAGTAGTAAGATTTGGAAGACCTGGAAAGTTAGCACCTCGATATATTGGTCATTTTCCCATTCTTGAACGAATTGGCCTACTAGCTTATCGAGTATTATTGCCTGAAAGATTATCTGCTGCACACGATGTTTTTAACGTATCATATTTACGGAACATGGATATGACCCAGAACAAATCATAAAATTGGATACCTAGGATGACTTGGAGATGGAACCAAACTAAGAGGTTATTAGAAGGCTTGTTTGAATGGTGGATCAAGATGAAAAATGATTAAGAAAGAAAGTAGTACAATTGGTCAAAGTTCAATGGAGCAGGGATTCTGATGATTGCACATGCGAAACAAAAGATAGAAAAATAAAAGCATATCCCGAATTTAGGATTGATGTATAGACTTTATCTATCATTTGAGTGTACTCACCGCTTGTGGTGTAATTACTTATTGTATATGTTCCATCTTATTGAATATATATTTCCCTTTTTAGCTATTTTCTTTTTATCTAATTTCCAAGACGAATTTTTATTAAGTAGGGGAGAATGTAACGACCCAAAATTTAACTAATTCAAAATATAATATTTAAAGTGATTTTAAATATAAAATATAAAAGGTTTTACGATTTAAATAATATTAAATAGGATTTGAAAATAGAAATATACATAAAAATAGTAACATTTGGTTACATCGACAAAAATGACAAAATTCCGACTTTAGAAAAGTAAGTTTAAATGGTTTAATATTTTTTTTAATTTATTTATGAGTGTTTATATTTTAAATTACATTATAAAAATTTATTTTTAAATTTGGTTTACACAAATAAATAGTTTAACTAAAACGTCAAAATATGACCGTAAAACATTTGTCAAAAATCAATGTTTTGTCGGTTTAAAATTGTCGCAACGTTGTTGCACCTTTATGTACACTATTTGACAAATATGTTAACATATAAAGGTAGTTAACAATTAACTAAATAAGGTTACTTTTAATAATCACACTTAGAAAATTCTAGAAAGTTATTAGCAAAAGTAAACTAAAAAAGATAACATATGTCACATCACATGTGACATAAAGTGAAATAATGTGACATAAAGTAAAGTAATCACTTTTATACTTTACTTAACTCTTAAATGTTTGAATTTTAAAAGTATGATGTGATGTGGGTAGTAAGTGTTGAATTAAATAAGTTTACTTAATTCTTAGTGAAAATTATTTAACTAAAAACATAAATCTATATTTTATTCTCAAATATTTCTATAAGTACCCATTCTCTTATTCTTCACTTTTACACCATTTCTTCTCTACTTTCTCAAGTTCTCTTACATCCATTAATGGCTATTCACATTAACAAAATTATGCCAAAATATTTTCAAAAATAAAACAAATAAAAATATCAACAAAACTTCGTCCGAACTACTTTTAAACTCCTCCTTCCATCTCATATTGCTCATGCCCTCCTTCCTCCATTTGGCTGAGCACATCTTTCCCTTCAAGCTAGATCGTGGCCTCCCAAGGCAAGTACGAGGAAGTTTAACAAAGTTGGAAAAGTTTCAAACTAGTTTGAAAGCAACAAAAAGTGATAACTCTAAATTGTTAAGTAAAAAAATATTTATATGGTGTTTTGCAAGTTATAAATGTTGTTTGGATGTTAATAATGATTTTTGATAAGAGTTTGAAAAAGAAAGCAACAACTTCAAGTCATTTGCAAAAGTTAGTAAGAAAATATGTACATAAATGACAATCATGTGACATTATAATAAAAAGTTGTTAAATTGATTTGCAAGTTCATGTGACATGTTAGGATATGTTAAAATGATTATAAACATTGTTTTGGATGTTTATTAGTTGTATATTGAATATATGTGTTGAAACAAGTCACGGATTTACACGACATGTAATCACATGGAAATCACTTTCCAAAAGAAATGAAATGTGATATGAAATCATTTATACCTTTGAAAAATATTTGAATATGCTTTAGAAATGATTCCTAAATGTTTAGACTCGTCTCAGCAAAGTTTGGATATGAATATCAAAATACGCCTAAAATTTGACGCGTCACGTAACGGTAGTTCGTGTTTTCGCGTCAAAAGCTCAAATGAACATTTGAAATGAAATATAGTTCGGAATTCTTTAAATTAGAATTTTCCAAATCCTTATATCCATATCTTGCATATAAAAAAAGAAAATCAAGATTTTATCTTGTATATTTTGAAATATGGCGAAATCAATTTCTAAGAAAAATCTAGTTTTTGCACTAAATGACCAAAGTTGGAAATTGATAAAATTAATGGTTTAGAAATAAGAGACAAATTATAAAAATCATTTACAATAATTAAAAATTGATTTTAATTGAAAAGATGGTTTTCTAAATGAAATAAAAGTCGTTTGAAGAATATAGCTTTTAAAGCACTTTTTGTGACATTATCTGCAACACTTTTCGCAACGCTTTTCAATAACTTTTAAAATAAAGGTTGGAACTAAACAATTCTTTCCTAAGTCTTATGTAAACATTTTTAAGTAAATAACAAAGCATTTTAAAAGAAATTTGAACAATTTAACGTTACTTCAAAGATGGTTAAATAAATAATTAAGTGATTTAAAAAGGAAAAATGAGCATGCGGAAACGTCTAGTAGATTTGTCCCACCTGTGAGATCTAAAAGTGAAAAAAAGGTGTGTAACTAAGGTTAGAGATGGAGCAACCAGTGCCCTGAACTTACCTAGTCTCAGTTTTCTCTTTTATGCGAGGGGTGGAACTTATCAAAAGGAAATCCCTGATGCTCAACTTGGATTTTATAGAAATAATCTTCTTATACTTATGATTAAAATCCGAAGAGGAACTTGTCCTATTCGTGGAATTTAAAAGGTGATCTCACCGTTATTCCACCCATAGCACACGTTGAATATGGAAGTTGATTTTGATTAAAAGTAGAATGATTTCTATAATCCTATTTTCTCAAAAGACACTCTTTAAAAATGATTTGAGAAATATTCAAAAAGATGTTTAAATGATTCCATATTCATTAAAAGAATATTCTGAAAATATATATCTCTTGAAGATATTTTGGTAAATAAAAATGAGTGAATCGAAAAACAATCACCTAATTACATCATTTTTATCGATGATTGGATTTCGAAGGAACCAGGGACGGATTTGGGTGATTCCTATCCGAAACCCACTTCGAACCAATTTACGTGTTCGAAGATTGAAGATGTTTGAAGACAGAGATATTTAAATGAATAATATTGAGGGACTACCTGTTGATTGATTGGGGATAAACTCCCAATTCACTATATTGTAGCAGTGGTCCCTTTGTTACGAAAAACTTCAAAACCAAAAGGACTTCTCGCATAGTAATGGCCGAGGAAAGTGCCTTCGGTTTCGCTCATTCCCAGAACAAACTTGTATGGATGAGTGTCTAAACTTGCATTCTAAATCACAATTAGTGGTCTCTATAGATGTATATCAGTCAGCGGAGGAGAAGACACCTTCTCTTAGCTTAACATCCTTTCTTGAAACATTCAAGCTCAGGAAGTTATACGTTTGTAGAAATTAGTCGTGTGTATGTGGAATGACAATGTGACATTTAAAGTGAAAGAAGATGTGATATGTGAAAAGGTAATCGTAGCCTCGATCCTCATCAACCGGAAATGACCAAAATAGGGTTAGATGTAGCAAGGCTAAGTGGGTCATTCCCTTCTAGATACATTTCTTTCCGTTATGACGCCCGGCATGTAAATTAACGTGGATGTATGCGAAGAGAGCTCTCGTATAAAGGTCGGTAAATGATCGGGGGATGACATATTCGGTACTATCTAGTTATAGAGATAGGCCGGTCTTGTGTTGGTAGAGGGCAGATGTTTTGTGCCCCGAGACACCCATTTAGAGGTGTACCCATCGGAAGGTAGTCCCTTTACCTGGTCATTTGTATGGAAATCCATTCTCCAATAAGAACCTGCGATTTGTTTTGTATTGACATAATGAGTAGCCCTAAAATGCTATATGGGTAACCATTTCGGCTAATATTAATAAGTTTATTTTCAAATGTTTTCAAAGAATGTCATTAAAAATAAATTCTCTAAATTTTACGTAGTAAAGAGTTTTTGTTATCATAAGCTAAAAATCCGTTTCATGTTTATGTGTGTCGTGGTCTCATAAGATACCGTTTTGTTTTCAAAACATCGCACTTTGAGTTCTCACACCAGTCCTATGACTGACACGGAGTTTGTTTTTCCCTTTAAACTCCGGGTGCCCTATTTTTCAGGCAGCCGTGTTGTCAGGATACTTTAGGAGCATGTTGGGGAGCATTTTGAAGAAGTCTTTTGAAGCTATAAAGCCGAAGTACCTTATGTAGATATCTACCCATTTTTCGCTATGTTATGCGGTATGTATTTTCCAACATATGTATGGATAGACAGTTATAATTATCCCGTTGGATTTGTATTTACTCTGATCATTTATCTATATAAATGCAATGTGAGATTCTATTATTATGTTATCTTCTATCTTTTTTTTTCTATTACACCCATGATAATCTCCCCCCCCCCTCCCCAACAATTAGATTTACGGAACATGAATATCATGGATGTATTAGTGTTGATTTTTAAGGGTAGAGGAGATGGATTGTCACAATCCAAAATTTCAACCAATAGGCATCCATCACAATCAACATCCAAAACAGTCAGTATATCATAATAATTAACCGGTTATCAATAATCGGGAATTTAACTAGCAGTTTCATTCCAATTTCAATTTAACTATCAATTTTAATATCTAACAGTCGATTCATATGTCAATTAAATTACCAAACAACAGCCAATAAAATTAAATTATTTCATAATTCAATTTAATGAACACAAAATATTTTATTGCTTCATGGGCATTTTAGAACACTCACCTTTATTTGAAATTGAGGAATTTTCCAGCTTCAAATAAATATGAATTTAACTCCATGCCGTAGGCGAAGTCGATACGATTTCAATGCACATAACTCGTTTCGATCTAAACGGATCTCACATGAAAAAACTTGCGAATAAATAAGCATAACAATAATTAAAATATAATTAACCTAAAAATTAAACTAATTTAAATAATTAACCGTCAACCTCCTTCATCGTTCACGCGAATTCCACGCGGCACGAACCCTACACCCGGCAAAGACCATCGACGTGCACACCATTTCTATCAACCGGAGGCCGATCGATGACCACCACCACGACCGCCTTAGCTTCCTCAACCAATGCTTAGCTTCCTCAACCAATGCCTGAAGTCACGCCACCATCGCTGCTGCCTTCTTCACGAAAATCGAGGAAAAACGCATACCACCTTCAATCTCAGATTCTGTTAAATTCATGCAAGCTTGCGACGATCAACCGTCAGATATGTAGAGCTCGTCGAGCTCTACAACTTTGCTTTTAGAGTTGAGCAATTTCGTTGAGTGGATTGGAAGAAATCGAGGAGAGAAAGAAGGAGGATATCGGCCATTAATCGTTTGAAAAGCGTGACTCCGCGATTATCTCGATTATGGTTGCACGAATGAAAATATCTCACGGCTTTAAATATAAATCTTTGACCCGATTGACCATGAAATTCCACACTCCAAACGAAGCATGCCGCATGGCGTTCTATATGTTATACCCCTATTCCGAACACAATGAACTATTTTCGTGGCCTAATTCGATCGTATGCAGAAGATAGATTTTCAAATCAAATTATTTTAATTAAATTCTGAAATTAAATTCCATGTGATGCAAGCTCGCACGGCCAAACAATAAGTCCGATCGCTACGAAACTTGAAACCCTACAATAATTCACTAACACGGATCCAATGAAACTAGTTTCATCGAAATCCGAGACGGTGTCCAAATTGGCTATTTTTCGCCAGTTAAAACAAGTAATTTCCAAAATAAAAAATTTCATCTTGTATTTAATTTTAAAATCTAACAATCTTTATTCTTATTGAAATAAAATTTAAATTAACTTATGACATCAGTTTCATTCATATTAAATTCAAGATTCAATTATTTAAATAGTTCCAAAAATCCAATTTTGATAAAATTAATTATCAACAATTATTTTATTTTCATTTAAATAAATTAAAATTTATTATTCAATTTCATTTATTGATTATAAACATATTCAATATATAAAAATTCATTTCAATATTAGTTATTGTCTAAATCTTCGAAATTGGTTATTTCAAAATTTTATTCGCGTTCATATTAAATGAATTACATAAATAAAACATAAACTTTTATTTCTAACCATTTTTTGTAATAATCACATTAAATTTAATAATTTAAAATAGTTAAAAAAATACGGGTCATTATAGGAAATGCCCATTCAAGTTACTTAATACTTCTTATTACAAATGAAGCATACCCCATTTCTCTATTAGGCACCGTCGTAGGTTATTTAAGATTTCTAATATAGGGAGGAGGCAGACCCAATAGCTATTTAATACTTTCCACACCTAAGTAAACTCCTTAACATCTTCAAAGGTTCCGAGCTATTTAATACTTCAAATCCAAGGCGAACTCTTGGTACATTTTCCCATACTTATACGTGAATGCAAATCCTTCCTCATAGGTCCTATATTTGGAGATGTCCCACATAAGTGGTATGTATACTCTACTGCCGGTAGCCTCTATATGAAGGGCAGACTTTTGTTGTGTAACTCTACCGACCTCATATTCTAACCCATACGAAATCAAGCCGTTTATCCTTAACCTAAATATTGGGCTAGGCTCACTAATTTACGCTCGTCCTAAACGTATTATTGAAGTCATATATTTCAACTATGGAAATTATATTGCCATCTAAGTTTATTTATGAGTATTAATTAACTTATTAACTACGAACATATTCCTATCTTCTTAGCTTGTTTCCTATATTCTTCATTCTCTTCTTATGTCCCGTAAATGTCAATTATCTATAACATTAATATTCAAAATGGACAATTACTAATGACATTTATTTATTCGTTTCCAATTCAAATTATTATGTATATTCTATTTTCCCATAAATATTACGCTAAATTCCACAATCAATTTCATTCAATGCATTTATGTCCCAATTTATAACTCCCAATTAACTGCACATTTATTATCTTAATAGTTTTGCAATCACTATTCATAAAATTTTGGATTTACTACCTCCTTTCCGTTGCAATCTCCTAATCGTATGATTTACAAGCTATTAATATTTAATCATCCTAATTATAACTAATATGAGTACCGTGTATATTTATTTATTATGCTTTATTCGTACTTTATGTATATTTATATTTATAATCGGTAGGATTGGTTATACATGTGTGTGTATGTATTCCTATTTTTATTTCATTAATTCCAATGTTTAGGAATTTCAAAATATACACTTATATGTACATTCTGTAAGAACATTCACTTCCACATTTAATATATTAGAGCCATCCTTCCCAAAACTGATTTATGTTGTAACTTTCCATAAATTATCTTAAAGTCAAACTTTTTCTCATGTTTGAAATTACAAGGAATTATCTCTTTTCTTTTATTGAAAAGAACAGTGCAAACGACGGAGAAGAACATCTGTACTTTACACATCCTTTTTATTTTGTTATATTTCTTATTATCCCAAACGATGCACTTTTTATAGATAGTTGTGGAATCAGATTATTTATGAAAATTTACATAGAAATGATACTACTAAATTGTATCGACAATGCTTCCAATAGATTAAACATAGAAATTCACATTTCAAGTCAAATTAGGACACTCCAAATGGATAGTAACAATTTACAACTCAATTACCATAATTTGGAATAAACTTTGCACTTTATCAATATTCTACTTTAAAAAATTTAGAGACTGATTTCAAAATTTCTAGATTTAGGTGTACATACCATTAGATTCCTATTACCTAACTCAAAGAACATATAGGAAAGATTTCGATTGAATACGTTCATTTTAAGCCAACACAATAGATCTTAGGAAGACATAATAATTAAATAAAATTCGATGGTATAAATTTCAATGTATCTATAAATCATATAATTTCATACTCGATTTTCAAGCTTTTCAAATCTCCTATATCTGAATTCATCCTTTTAATTGACTCTTTTTTCTTTTCCAATCCTAAAATATGTATAACAAGACATATACATGCCTATTATAATTATAGATCTGAGACGAGATTTAAAATAGATGGAATATAGATTTATAATTTTAAAATTTACCTTTTTCACAGAATCGATTCGCTCTTTCTCTTCTTCTCTTTTATTTTCCACCCTTCTCCGATATATATATACACACACATATACATATATAATATTTTTATAATTTCTAGAAATAGCAGAGAAGGAGAAAGGGCAAAGCTCCGCTGCTCTGATCAGGAAATATGAGAAGAAAAGAAAGGGGATAGGACGGTATTTATAGACGCTCGAATCAATCATATCCATTAGATTTAAAATAATTAATTCTGTGCAGTTAGGCCAGGTTCAACCCTAATCATCACGAGTTCAATCGATCGACCACTGCTTCCTAGGGGGCTAACCGCTGGTGGTCAATCTTCCCAAGGAGAGGATCGAACAGTGGGATCCATATGGTTATTATTATTTATTTCCCTTTTAACCACTTTTAACTATTTGCGGTCCAAAAATTTCAAATGCTCATAACTTTTCGTTTGAACTCCGATCGCAAAACTTCAAATATGAAAGTTGCTCGGAAAATCGCCACGAACATAATGGTGCAAGTTTCATGGCCAAATTCTGACATTTGCTCAAATTTCATTTTTGAGCCTTAATAGCTATTTATTAATTACCGTTTATTCTATGGTTGTTACATTCCCCACATAAAATAATTTCATCCTCGAAATTCTTAATGGGTTGAATCATGTAATATATTGCGCAACCATTATAAACTATCTAACCAATTAGTGTACAACTAATTTTGCAGTCAATCATGTACAAATGCATGATGTATCACATCATATATGATATGTATGCATAGTAATTTTAAATTGGCACCTCCTTATGAATGTATTCTTTTAAAACAATTCTGAAAATATAATGCAAACAACCTATATATACTAGAGATTCTATATGTATGCAAGTTTTCGAAAATCAAAAATCATTTTTCTCACACAATAATTTCCACACTCCTACGACTAGGAGTATGATTTAACCAATTTTGCATCCAATCACTACCATCCAAATACCTAACATGCAATTTCTAACATCCAAAGTTTTTAAAACCCAGTTTTCCTAAATTTGTACTCTTATGCCAGAAAAGAAATCTATATTGAGAATTTTACATTTCGACCCATTTTTTGGGTATTCCGTTGTACCTTGGAACCGTATCTTTTGCCTCTATATCTTTTCGAACCTTTTGAAGTACAATTCGCATAAGGAGGTGTACTTTTGGTGAAAAATGGAATTATTTCAAATTCAACTTTTCTTTACTATCAACAAGGTATGGAAATATAAATGCCAAAGTTAAAACTACCTTTTCCCTTGCTATTATATATGTTTTGTATACTTTCACCCTTGTTGGACATTAAAATTCATATTCGCTAATACATCGACCCTCCCTATGCTAAGCATTTGGCACACTAGAAAATTGAAAATTGAAAATTTTCCATTAAAAATCTATTTTTCCCTTTCAATCGAACTTGTAAAATAGTTTGAAAATCAAATCTTCGAAAGCAATCAAATAAAATTTTCCAAAAGCACTTAGGCTCAACTTTTCAAAAGCATTTGAACACGATTTTTCAAAAGAATTTAAACACAACTTTTCAAAAGCATTTGAACACAAATTTTCAAAAGTATTTGAACATAACTTTTCAAAAGCATTCAAACGTAATTTTTCGAAAGCATTTGCCTCGCCATCCTTAAAACAAATCAAACCACATCTTAACGTAATCTGGTTTCAGTCAACGAGTTGATGCATATGGTTGACCCTAGCATTATGCAATTAATTTTAGGTTTGGAAAACTTTTCGTTTTACTTCAAAACAACAAACAACACACAAGCAAATTTATAAATTTTAGTTTTTAAGGCATAGAGATAGTGACCCATGGTTTCACAACAACTTTTCCTTATCCTTCGCTTGCTAAAATTTATGTTTTCCTAAATTTTGAATTTTTTGGGATTAAAGCATTCTTTATTTCTGCCGCTAATTTAATTTCCTAATTTATTTTATCGTCCAACTTTAATTACATTCATCACTAGTTAAGTATCCTTATGAGATTTCTTCATTAATCTACTTCCTAATATATATAGTTGTCAAAGCTCATCCAAAAATCAACAGGGTAATAAAATAAGAACGTCTCTCATATCGTTTGCTTTCCAATACCCGAAGAGAGTCGAATAGCCATTACAACCTAAATAACCTAAAAAGAAACAATTGTTGGAAGCCTTTCCTTCATCATCAACTGGTTTTGATCATGTTGTGGCCCTATCACTTCTTACCCAATTAAGGTGGACATTTCTAGTATGTTATTCTACTATAACCCACATATCTTAACTCACCATTTGGTTTCTAATAAATAAGCTTCATCCATTACTTCAATTATGCAACCAATTATGGGATAAAATGTATATTCCTATACTGTAAGGGGTCAGAAATATAAACTATGCACATTAAAACAACTTATCGAAAAATTGGCTCGGTGGAATAAATTTCTACCACATATCTTGCCTTCTTTAACCTTGAGTCGCCCAACATCCTTTATGTGTGTTTTCTATCTCTTTACCCTTCTTCTCTAATTATACTACTTTTTTCTTTCAATCAAAATCTCTTGATAGTATTCACAAATTTTGGTACCTACCTTCCTTATCCTTGATCTTTTATGCGAGTATACCCTAGGACTTGCAAAAGTATACTTGGATACCATTTCTCATCCATTGAGGATTCTTCTTATAGCTTTCACACATGTCTATTTGAACATTCCTAGGTTCTTATCAGTATTTGTTATATTTAACGGGTATTCCATGTTAAAACCCTATAAGCATTCGTAGCTATTTTATTCATAGCCTTGACATTTAACCCATCCTACCAAGGCAGTCGTTCCTATCTACTCCATATCAAAAATTGTTTGGTTTCCACCACTCTTTATAAAATTAAAACTTCACGGTCATAAAGTACATAATCCAAAACTTTTTTCTTTGAAAATATAAAGTTAGAAACATTTTTATTAAATCAAAAACTACTTTGTTTGCAAATGGAGCATGAAAAATTTCTCGTTCCAATCGACTTTCCCTTTTCAAAAACATTCGACAATAGAGATTTACTTCTTTAAAAACATTTATTTACATTCAAAAACTCAATCATCATACCAACCAGTTTTCAAAAAAAGATCTTCTATAACTTGAAACAATGAAAATTGTAGTAGGCAAGTATAACTTTTGTACTATTATCTTCCTAATACCCATGCTATTTCCACTTTCAACCTTAGCGGGGATTCTAATAGCACATGAGAGGGACTTTTAGAAGATATGCCTAATTACTCTCATATTTATATAAACTATCCATTCTCTTATCTTATTCCTATTGTTTTTCTCCTATATTATTTAAAATCAGACTACTAATCCTATTTTAAAATAGATTCCTGATGCTATGTCTATTCAAATTTCCAATACCACTAATATTAAAATTTCTTCTATCTAAATTGCCTTTACTTACATAGCTCTTTTCCTCTTTTATTGTGTTCCTCATTGACTTGTTACAATGCATTCTCTTCCTACTTTGGGCATTGAGCTTTCCTTCATTAAAGAAAAGAGGGATATGTAGAAATCTATTTTAGTTGTTTTCCTCCGTATTTTCCTTATACCAGAATATTTTTCCTATCTTCACTATCGGCCATTCTTACCTTTCAAATCTCTTTGCTCCATTTCAATTAAATACCATTTCCATTTATCCACCCCTTAGAATGAATTTTAAAAAGGAACTTCTAAATTTACAAAAATAGGAAAATCATCAAGCCAAATATACGAACTTTTGTCCCTTCATTTCAAAAATGAAAAATCCCATTTACCAAATTTTTTTTAAACAAAATATTTTGATCCAATCAATTTTAAACTTCACTAAGAATCTCAAATATCTATTTAAAATTTTCTTGCTCTTTTTAAAACAATAACCTTTCAATGGTCCGGTCCTTCTGTTTTAAATAAAACCTTTTTAAAACCATTCAAAATGTTTCTAGAAAATTTCAAAATCTTTTTGTTAAATTCTTTCATATGGGTCGGACTCAGAAATTCACTCTTATTCATCCTTTCTTTTGGGCTTTCCTTTTTTTCTACTCATTATGTACTCTCTTCATCAAAAATCAGGCTATCATCTTGTGGTAGTTAATGCCACCTTCTTGCAGGAACTTGCTCGATCGTCTTTCACATCTTGATTCTGAATGCTTGCAACATATAGGTTCTTACTACCTTTCTGTCTGGATGAAATATATCGATAATCCAGTAAAACCCACAACCGTAAGGTGGTCTAGGCCCAACAAAGGAGTTAAGTACCATCCAACTTCAGAGATTCTTCTTGATATTGCTCTCATGCTCTTCTTGGTCAATGCCTTACGTTATAATCTACATCCCTTAGGGTAACCGGGGTAGATGTAACTCTATTAATTGTTCCAACTCATAGTTGTCTCATACATCATTTTATTATATGGTCCCAACTACGTCTATAGTCGAAATTTATAGAGTTTGGCATATAATATATATAATTATAGGTTAAAATACAGATATGTTCTCGTAGTGTATCCTAATTTCTATAAATATGCCTATATATTCTTATATTTCAATATTACTTCAATATTACTGGAGTTAAAGCTAATATATTTCAAAGGTAAATGATACTTGAAATATGCCTATACATTCTTATATTTAAAAGAGATTTTACAAATGGTATTTGGTAAATGATATTTTATAAAGGATTATATAAAGGAGTTATAAAGGAAGATTTATAAAAGAGTTTTGTGAATAGAAAAGGAATTTTATAAATTATTTTAGAGATTTATAAAAGAAGTTTTGTAAATTAATTTGGAGATTTATAAAAGTATTTGAAAATATGAAATGGGCTTATAAAAAAGGAATTTATAAAATGAATAAGATTTTCTTTAACCATTAATCCATATCAATCATGATGGTATGGAAACATTCTTTCCATACTTAACACCAAAGGATAAATGGTTTAGTTTATAGTAAGAAATGTTTTTGAATGATATTTGATTTGGCCTATTTAAATATGATTTTGGAAAAGCAGAAATCTCCCTTAAGTTTTGTTAATATACTTATACCAATGAGATAAATATATGACTATTTTCTAAGTATTGAAAATATAATGTTTTGTACTATGCGTATAAATCTCGTTTTGTTCTCATAGGACGACCGATAAGGAAATCTGTCCACTTAAACGCTCAGGAGGTGATCTTTGCTCTTATGTATTGTCTAATTATTTCTAAAAGAACTGAAATTGATTTTATTGAAAACTATCGAATATTGCTTTAAAGAGGTCGAGATCAGATAAGTATGAATTTTCTTAAAACCACTCTGAACCAACTGAAGCGTCGTATTGAAGTCATCTTAAAGATAATGGAATTCAAGACTGAGCTCTTTGAAGTGCAAAGGCTACTTGCTACTAGTCCTGAGGGTGATTCCAAAATAGATGTAGTAGAATTAGTGCCTTAGGTTTGTTCTTATCATGAACAACTTGTATGTACGATGGATGACATTGCATTATGCTTGGAAGGCAATGTTAGCCTTCCAAGTTGGATTTGCTAAGAGAGGAAAAAGGTAATCATGGGTTCACAAGCCTTACAACCCGGTAATGACTAAAATAGGAGATATGAAGCCTAGTTATGTAGTTTACTACCATTAAAAGATGTCACTCCTCGATCTAGAATCGATATTTATCAATTTGGTATGCTTGCGAAGAGTGGGCCCATGGCTGGTGCACGTTGTTTTGGATCCTTGATCCCGAGGAATGATATAATTTGGTCTGTCATGTTAAAGGGGCAGCTGAATCTACGATGGCAGGGAGGTCCATGTGTGGCCCTCGGTATGTTTTTCTAGAGGTGTACTGTGGTAGGCGATACCTTAGTAGCCTTATCACTGGTGGAAATCCAATCTCCAATGCGTGCCCCTACAGATTTTGTTGTATACTAGTATGCGGAAATTTAATTAATGTAACAATTTAGGCTATGATTAATATGTATTTTACCCTAGACATTATTATAATATCATTGGATTCTATAATAAAAATGGCTTGGTTATTGTAAGATAAAAATCCATTCATGTTTATGTGCGGCGTGGTCTTATGAGATACTTTTATTTCTGAAAGGATTTTATGACATTAAGTAATCCATTTGATTGTGTTTCTTATGCTGGTTTTACAAAACTGATTCGGACATTATTTTTCTTATAATACTCGGGTCATCCCAATCATATTTTCTAGATTTAGCTAGGCACTTTGGAGCTTTCAGGAAATGAGCTTGATCCTCCAAGACGTATTTTCGTATTTTATCTTCCATTATTTGTTCTTTTCTGTATTTATCAACAATTGTAAGGACAAGTTGTTATAACTGTACAGGGATGATGATAGGTTAGTTTTGCTATGATGATTGTGTATATATATATATATATATATTAAAGTTCTTTTCTCTTTGTAAAGATATATTGTATTATATATATATTACTTGTCACGTTGTGTGATTCTATTTTGTATTTTTAGTACTAGGATGTTTGGTACATGAATACCATGGATATATTAGTGTTGACTTATTAGGATCGAAAAGGCAGGACGTTAAATATATGCGAACGTATATCCCTTTCCCACAGTCTAATATTTGGAGATGTCTTACATTAGTGGTACGTATACACAACTGCTTATAGCTTCTAGGTGAAGGGTAAACTTCCATTGTGTAACTCTACTAATGTAACGACCCGACTTCCTACGCCCAGGAAGACGTATCGTTTTTAAGAAAAGAAAGAGGTAAGAAAGTAGAAAAGATAGAGAAGAAAGAACAACAACATCAGAATCTCGCAGCGGATCGAATAAAATATATTAATCACATAAGTATTTACATAGTATATAACATCAATCAGAGTGATACATATAATACATCACATACTAGACAGTTATAAACTCCTGTCTAGTTAATACAACTCAATACACAATACAACACAGAGATACCACACAGCGGAACTATATATATATATCTATAACGCTGAAGCCTCCCGCTCCATTGCTCCTCCTGAATTCGTCAAAGCTAAACCTGAATCCCTTGGCTACCCGTAAAACTTTGGGTACCCGAGAGTTTATGAAAAACAAAAATAAACTTCGGGTCAGACTTGGGTCTGGTATGAGTAACAGGTTAAAGTTGCTTAATTTTGAAAAATCTTTTGAAAACAAAAGGTATCACGTAAGACTTCCTACACATAAACATGGAAAAGTTTTTACCTTACGCTAACCAAAACATTTGATAGTAAATCCAGTGATATTATAATAGGTCTAGGGTTTTCAAGTAAATAGAAAATAGCCGAAATAGTTACATTCATTAAATTCCAGCTACTAGCCACGAAAGTGGGTAATACAATTAAAACCGTTGGCACTTATTGGATTGTGGATTCCATACAATGGCAGGGTTACTGGGGTACCTTCCGTCACAGTACGTGGCCTAGATCAACGTACCGAGGATTACTCCCTTCATCCCCTGCAACACAAGGCCGGAACCATTCCTTACTGAATAGTTCCGAACAAGATAAACCCCGGCAGTTGTCATGACCAACCGCCCACACAGCCGGAAATAAGGGACATCTAGACAGGGGAATATCCTTGTCCTGCTTGGGCATGACCCACCTAACCTTGCTGCACCTCCCCTGTTTTAGCCATTCCCGGTTAATGAGGCTTGAGGTTTCGATTACCTTTAGAAAACATAATTCTTAGAATGATCATCGCCCACCTGACGATGTGTTGAAAGCATTCAATCCATACAAGTTCGTTCCGGGTTTGAACGAAACCGAAGGCATTATCTCGTTACACTCATTTTGGAATCACCCTCAGAGTTAACGACGATAACCCTTGCATTCTGAACCTTCATCTTCACTTCAGATTCACGACCTATCGTTAATTTGGAATCGATGTGGTTTTCGGATGTTCCAAATGCGGAAAACCGATCCCGGTCTCATCGAAATCCAAAACGTGTCTTTTAGGGCCAAGTTGTCTATTTAGCCTTAACAGTTTAATTTAAAATCATCAATATACACACAGATGGATTATTCACAATATAACAACAGATAATCATAAATAATCTCATAAACAGATAATCAATATTATCATCTAAACAGATAATTAAATATCATCATACTTTAAATCAAGCATCCACAGATATTATTCAAGTCAGATCACAATCATCAAATGAAATATCAATATCATTCATCCATAAGCAATGATTTATAATCTTACCATTTGTAATTAATTTATAATGAATTAAATTAACTACTTCTATCTCTAATTAATTTAAAGTAAATTAAATTAATTACTTCATATATAAATCTTGCTTATACAACCATTAATTAATTATAAATCAAATTAATTAATCATCTTCTAAATATTCATCTTGATTAAACACCTTTGATTAATCAATCTCTAAGTACAATCAGTAACTATTCTTTAATTAATTTCACAAATTAATTATCCTAAATTACTCATAGTAATTAACATTAAATTACTTCATTTTTGAATTAACTATAATTAAATACATTTATCCTTAAATAAATTTCACAAATTAGTTATCTTACACCAAATATAGAAAGTAACCTTTAAATTACTAAAATTTAATTACATTACTTCTTTAATTAATTTCATAAATGAATTCCTTCATTTATTAATTATTTCCAAATAAATCCGTTTTAAATTACATCATTAATTATAATAATTAATGATCTCTAATTACATTTATTTCATTTAGCAATTTATCTTCAATTAAACCAAATTGTTAATCATCTTGATTAACTCCATTTAGTAATTAACTACCTCAATTACTTCAATAAATAATTTAATTACTCCATAATTAATTATCCTCTAATTAATCCCTTGATTAATTTATATAAAGTAATTATACTCAAATTACTTTCATTTTTAAATCATCCACAACTAATTACTACCTTAAGTAATAATACTTATCACAACATCAAATGGATAATTAAATTAATTAAACTTAATTAATTAACTTGAACAATTCATATTAAACTTAATGAGAAATAAATTTCTTAATTATTTCCATAAGTAATTATATTTAACTAATTCACAATTGTTTATCTTAAATTAAATAAATCTATTTAATTATCAAATTAATCATCCTAGTTAATAACCTTCATTTATTTATTAATATTTCTTCAATTACTTTTCCCAAAGTAATTAAATTAAGATTTATTATTAATTACAATTAAATTTCATCTTTAATAACTCATTAATTAATCCTTAATTATTTAATTAATTAAGTATTCAATATAACTTAATTAATTCTTACTTACTTCATTAATTAATTACTAATCATAAATTAAAATTCAAATCTAATTTAATTAATGATTCTTAATTACCCGTTTATTTATCCTGAATTAATTATCTTAAACCTTAATTAACTAATTTAACTTTTAATTACTAAATTAATTAATCCAATCATTAATTAATCAAATTAGTTAATTATTCATTTTAATTAACTTAAAAGTTACAAACCCTTAAATCTACATTTATTTAAGGATAAAACATTTATTATTTATGATCAAATTCTCATTTCAAATTTAAATTCTAAATAAATACAAATCTATCTTTAGCAAAACTTAACACAATTTAAAATCTATCTTTAAACATTAAAAAGTTGTTAAGACATTTTATTTTTATAAAACTTATATTTATTAAAATTAGGAGACAAAACTAAATTTGAATCCTATCTTAAATTTTGGTTTTAACTTATATTTAAAACTCTGCTTTTAAATTTAAACTTAAAGCCTAATAGGCTTTCAAAAACTGGCAACACAATAACAACCCGAGTCTACCCTATTAGCTTCGAGTCGAATACACAAAATCTTCGAGTCTCACCCTCAATTAACTCGAGAAACTCGCGTACCATCCCTACTACACCCAAAATCCTCAGCGCTACTAAAATGCACGGTGCACGTGCACCGTGGCTCCGGCCACCTTCGGCCACCCACCAGCACGTCACCACCTCGCCCACCAACCTCAGACAGGACTGCGATCGCCCAGAACCATCACGGCCACTCGAAACGAAAATTCGATTTAAACTGAAGCCTGGAAACCCAACATCTCGAACTCGCCCAAACCTGGCAACGCATCGTTCACCGACCTCCGACCACCTGAAAGTCAACCCTTCCGACCTCGACTTCCCCTTCACGCCTTCTACCAATCCCCAAAGACTCGTCGAACTCGGTCAACAATAGGGACCACGGTGATCGTTTTCCTTAGCTTGGTAAAATTAGGGTTCTAGACTTCAAACTCTAACCGTTGTCGCCACCATGGCCGTGGCCACCAACGATTATTTTTCCAATCACCCCCATACTCTCCTCCACCACCTCACACAACCCCGACCACCCTCGACCTCGTGATCACCGGAAAAACTCGAAAACAAGATTTCCAGACAAACTCAAATGACACTTTCAAATCTACATTAAAAATTGTGAATCTGATTTTAAAAATCTTATCTTTTATATACAATTCCAGATATATATTTAAATCAACAAATTACAAGATTTGATTTTTATCATAGTTCAAGTTTCTCTGTGTTTTCTTCTACCAGACAAATGTTTCTAACTAAAATTCTTGCAACTTATTCTTCTAAGCATAGTTAAGTTAAAACAACTAACTTTCTTATAAATACTTAAGCCAAAATGAAATTAGAGTGTGAAGTATTTTTGAAGTTAGATTTAAGTTTAAATCCCTGGAACATTAAAACAGAGATGGTCACAAGAATTATCTAACATATTCACAAGTTTACAGAGGATTAAAAACCATCATACAATCATATTTTCAAGCACACATCACAAGTTACTTCAATCATAGGTTGTATGCATCAAAATGAAGAGATGTCTCATGTTAACAGTTTAAAGGCAGAGACTTATCTAAGATCAGAGAAGTTTTAGTATCAATAGATATGCACACATACATAAGTTCACAAAGCGTTGCACATACACATACATAAAAACAAACATAATCACAGAAATTCTCAGAGTATTTAAGTTTTAGTTTAAAAGTTTACTCACAGCAAATAAAACAGAACAAATTCAATACAGGTAATTTGAATTTGCAGGTTTGAAATAAACAGTTTTATCCAGAGAATAATGAATAAATAAATATTCACACCATATATTTAAGCATCCAATATCAACATGCAACAGATTTAAAAACTTAAGTAAATTTTAAAGGTGTTACTCACAGCAATTGGCAGAACAGAGTCTTCTTGTGTTTGAACAACTTGAACTTTAAAACTGGAAATGTTTTTACTTGATTTTCCCTTTTGATTCTTCTTGCTTTCTCAGTTGTAATGTTACTAAGTTTGTATAATTAAAACTGTTTGCTATTGTTCTTTGTTTCAGATTTTCAATGAACGAACTAAAACAAAATATGCATATATAAAGAAGTTCAAGGGAAGGTGGCATCTGAGACAAGCAAATTTGCAGATTTTTATTTGTGTTTTGTTTTATTAGGCCAAATCTTTTAATTAGGAGGCTGAGTTGATTCCAACAGTTCGAAATGATTTTATTATGTGCTAATAAATGAAAGCATTAAATGTAAATGTACTAGATGTTTACACCTAATCTTATCTTATGTACAAAGTTATTTTTATTCTGCATTAAGTTACAAGTTGACAATATCTTCTAATGCCTGCATATGTTTAGATATGGTACTTAGTGTCTACAACTACTCATTGTTATGTATAGATATTTATATTTTTTTTTATATTTTTTTTTAGCTATGCACTCCTCTGCTCTAACCTGCAAATATAATTTATTTACTTTGCTTTGTTCATCTCTCTTACAAACAACTTGCAAATGTTTGTACTTTTTTTTTCATACTTGATGTTTATGCTTATCTGAATCTTATTCTATAAGCTACTAACATTTTTATCTTATGTTTTATACTTGTCTGCATATATTTTTCTTTACTTTATTTTGTTTTATTTGCCAACATAATTATTGTATAACATGATTACTTGTTTTCCCCTTTTTTTTAAGCTTTGCATTCTATTTTACATGTTTATATTCTTGCCTTGTCTATTTCCTTTACAGGCTGCTTTTATATATCTTGCTTTGTTTATTGTTTTTTTTTTGCTTTGAGTACTTTATTTCAATATTTGTTGTGAATGTTTTTGACTTATGTAATTATGTTAACCTCATACATTTGATTCATTCTTAAGTTAAATATTTATAAAGTTTACTTCATTTTAAATTTACAAACCATAGCTTTGCAAAATACTTATATATATAAATGAATTTAAAATAACACTTTCTTTTATATTAAAATCTATTTATAAAAATATTGCATTATTGTTATTGTTTAAAAATCACTCACTACTAATTTAAGATGATTCATAAATGAAATCACTATATAAACAAATTACCTATTTTATAAAGTTGAAGTAAAAAGAACAAAACAATCTTTTTATTTAAATTTAAACTCTAGGCTAAAATCATTTTAAACAAATTAAACTTTATCTTGAGTATTTTAAAGATTATGCTATTATTTATACAATATTAAATTTCCAAATTATCTATTAAATTTAAAACAAAACTGATCTATTTATAATATATACCAATCTATATATATATACATTATAAATAGAAACAATTTAAATTAGCTTTTAAAAGATAAATTATCAGTTAAATATTTATTTAAAAGAAGATGATTAAATAAATTTTAATATTATTAACAAATATTATCAAATCAATTTAATTTTTAATGTAGATCATTAAATTGATATTGCCCAAATTCCCAGGATATCACATTCTTCCCCCCTTAAAAGAATTTCGTCCCCGAAATTTAAAACAAAGGTAATTTAATAATCTAGTTAAAGATTTATTTTAAAACACAAGCATATATTAATCATAAGCTAACAACCATAGCAACCAATTCATCCAAACAAAAAAATCTAACTATCCAGACAAAATTCCGGATAGAATTTCCTCGAGTTTCCCCAAGTATAAATACCGGGTTACTCGCCCTATAGAATCCTAACAATCAATATTGCTAAGCCAGAGCTTCCACTCATCTAGATGTACAAAACAAGGCGGGATATCAGACTACAGGCAAGTCTGAATCAACAACTACAACTCCCTGAACTGCTGATTCTACACCCAGAGATAGATCTTACACGTACTCCCTCAGAGATACGTGAAACACAACAAATTCCAGTTATCCAAATTGACAAGTCAATCCTGTATACTAAACATTTATCCAAAATCAAATCCCCGACTTCGGAATCCAAATTCGTCCGTCTCTTATCCAGAAGGAATTAAACAGATGCATACCAATCTGGCCTCAGATCCTGAAAAATTTCCTATAGAACTCTCCCATCCAAACACTGCAACATCCAGTTGCTTCCAAACTAAAACAGCTGCCATCATGCTTCCACTGCGCAACTCTGATTGAACAGATGAAAATGCTGATTACAACTCAAGCACAGACTGGTCAACACATTCCAAAAATAAAACTCAGAAGTTCCTCCAAAATTCTGAGCTGCTTCACCAAACTCAATCTTCAGATATTAGCAACAACTTTGACTCCTTGAAGGCATCCAGAAAAATCTCTGAAACATAAGAGAACACTCAAACTATCGTAAGTCACTTTTGCGATCAATCCAGCCTAATTTCAAAGATACTGCTTTCTCTTTACAAATCAGAACAGCTTACTCTTATGTGGCCAATCCATCGAAGAAATGGAACTATTCTGCAGCTTTTAAACTCCACTGCTGACCTAGAAACCAAAGATTACTTAATCCAAAGCTCTTCGAAAAACTCGGACCTCAAAGCAAACAGAAACACCCAGCTGAACACAGCGACAACATCGAACAGATATACTTCCTTAACTTGTCCCAAAGAAACATCTTCGGAGACATACATAGTCACTGTGTCTCATCACACAGCTACTATACCTTGATATATCAAGATCTCATGTCTGGCTTCTGTCCACCCGACAGATCCAAACTCTAGCTTAACCAAACTACACTTCATAGATGAACTTCGAACCTTAATAGGTTTCCTTCAGAGATCGATGAAATCCTTATACCACCCAAAGCTTACTCGAGACGGTATCAGGTCTACAGTCTCAACAATTACACTTCCAATCTCAATCATTCAAATTCCAACCATTGGTAGTTGTGTTACACACACCACCACCCTATCTACCTTTGTAGCTTATTGGATAACCTGAACAGATAACCCAACAATAGGTAGAAATAATAAAATATATATATATATATATATATATATATATATATATATCAAAATTACAAATACGCTCTCTCAGGAAAGAAATCACTTAAGAGCCTAGGTATTCACTCATCCTAGCGCTCTGATACCATTGTAACGACCTGACTTCCTACGCCCAGGAAGACGTATCGTTTTTAAGAAAAGAAAGAGGTGAGAAAGTAGAAAAGATAGAGAAGAAAGAACAACAACATCAGAATCTCACAGCGGATCGAATAAAGTATATTAATCACATAAGTATTTACATAGTATATAACATCAGTCAGAGTGATACATATAATACATCACATACTAGACAGTTATAAACTCCTGTCTAGTTAATACAACTCAATACACAATACAACACAGAGATACCACACAGCGGAACTATATATATATATCTATAACGCTGAAGCCTCCCGCTCCATTGCTCCTCCTGAATTCGTCAAAGCTAAACCTGAATCCCTTGGCTTCCCTTAAAAATTTGGGTACCCGAGAGTTTATGAAAAACAAAAATAAACTTCGGGTCAGACATGGGTCTGGTATGAGTAACAGGTTAAAGTTGCTTAATTTTGAAAAATCTTTTGAAAACAAAAGGTATCGCGTAAGACTTCCCACACATAAACATGGAAAAGTTTTTACCTTACGCTAACCAAAACATTTGATAGGAAATCCAGTGATATTATAATAGGTCTAGGGTTTCAAGTAAATAGAAAATAGCCGAAATTGTTACATTCATTAAATTCCAGCTACTAGCCACAAAAGTGGGTAATACAATCAAAACCGTTGGCACTTATTGGATTGTGGATTCCATACAATGGCAGGGCTACTGGGGTACCGCCCGTCACAGTACGTGGCCTAGATCAACGTACCGAGGATTACTCCCTTCATCCCCTGCAACACAAGGCCGGAACCATTCCTTACTGAACAGTCCCGAACAAGATAAACCCCGACAGTTGTCATGACCAACCGCCCACACAGCCAAAAATAAGGGACATCTAGACAGGGGAATATCCTTGTCCTGCTTGGGCATGACCCACCTAACCTTGCTGCACCTCCCCTGTTTTAGCCATTCCCAGTTGATGAGGCTTGAGGTTTCGATTACCTTTAGAGAACATAATTCTTAGAATGCTCATCGCCCACCTGACGATGTGTTGAAAGCATTCAATCCATACAAGTTCGTTCCGGGTTTGAACGAAACCGAAGGCATTATCTCGTTACACTCATTTTGGAATCACCCTCAGAGTTAACGACGATAACCCTTGCATTCTGAACCTTCATCTTCACTTTAGATTCACGATCTATCGTTAATTTGGAATCGATGTGGTTTTCGGATGTTCCAAATGCGGAAAACCGATCCCGGTCTCATCGAAATCCAAAACGTGTCTTTTAGGGTCAAGTTGTCTATTTAGCCTTAACAGTTTAATTTAAAATCATCAATATACACACAGATGGATAATTCACAATATAACAACAGATAATCATAGATAATCTCATAAACAGATAATCAATATTATCATCTAAACAGATAATTAAATATCATCATACTTTAAATCAAGCATCCATAGATATTATTCAAGTCAGATCACAATCATCAAATGAAATATCAATATCATTCATCCATAAGCAATGATTTAACTTACCATTTGTAACTAATTTAAAATGAATTAAATTAACTACTTCTATCTCTAATTAATTTAAAGTAAATTAAATTAATTACTTCATCTATAAATCCTGCTTATACAACCATTAATTAATTATAAATCAAATTAATTAATCATCTTCTAAATATTCATCTTGATTAAACACCTTTGATTAATCAATCTCTAAGTACAATCAGTAACTATTCTTTAATTAATTTCACAAATTAATTATCCTAAATTACTCATAGTAATTAACATTAAATTACTTCATTTTTGAATTAACTATAATTAAATACATTTATCCTTAAATAAATTTCACAAATTAGTTATCTTATACCAAATATAGAAAGTAACCTTTAAATTACTAAAATTTAATTACATTACTTCTTTAATTAATTTCATAAATGAATTCCTTCATTTATTAATTATTTCCAAATAAATCCGTTTTAAATTACATCATTAATTATAATAATTAATGATCTCTAATTACATTTATTTCATTTAGCAATTTATCTTCAATTAAACCAAATTGTTAATCATCTTGATTAACTCCATTTAGTAATTAACTACCTTAATTACTTCAATAAATAATTTAATTACTCCATAATTAATTATCCTCTAATTAATCCCTTGATTAATTTACATAAAGTAATTATACTCAAATTACTTTCATGTTTAAATCATCCACAACTAATTACTACCTTAAGTAATTATACTTATCACAACATCAAATGGATAATTAAATTAATTAAACTTAATTAATTAACTTGAACAATTCATATTAAACTTAATGAGAAATAAATTTCTTAATTACTTCATAAGTAATTATATTTAACTAATTCACAATTGTTTATCTTAAATTAAATAAATCTAATTAATTATCAAATTAATCATCCTAGTTAATAACCTTCATTTATTTACTAATATTTCTTCAATTACTTTTACCAAAGTAATTAAATTAAGATTTATTATTAATTACAATTAAATTTCATCTTTAATAACTCATTAATTAATCCTTAATTATTTAATTAATTAAGTATTCAATATAACTTAATTAATTCTTACTTACTTCATTAATTAATTACTAATCATAAATTAAAATTCAAATCTAATTTAATTAATGATTCTTAATTACCCGTTTATTTATCCTGAATTAATTATCTTAAACCTTAATTAACTAATTTAACTTTTAATTACTAAATTAATTAATCCAATCATTAATTAATCAAATTAGTTAATTATTCATTTTAATTAACTTAAAAGTTACAAACCTTTAAATCTACATTTATTTAAGGATAAAACATTTATTATTTATGATCAAATTCTCATTTCAAATTTAAATTCTAAATAAATACAAATTTATCTTTAGCAAAACTTAACACAATTTAAAATCTACTTTAAACATTAAAAAGTTGTTAAAACATTTTATTTTTATAAAACTTATATTTATTTAAATTAGGAGACAAAACTAAATTTGAATCCTATCTTAAATTTTGGTTTTAACTTATATTTAAAACTCTGCTTTTAAATTTAAACTTAAAGCCTGACAGGCTTTCCAAAACTGGCAACACAATAACAACCCGAGTCTACCCTATTAGCTTCGAGTCGAATACACAAAATCTTCGAGTCTCACCCTCAATTAACTCGAGAAACTCGCGTGCCATCCCTACTACACCCAAAATCCTCAGCGCTACTAAAATGCACGGTGCACGTGCACCGTGGCTCCGGCCACCTTCGGCCACCCACCAGCACGTCACCACCTCGCCCACCAACCTCAGACAGGACTGCGATCGCCCAGAACCATCACGGCCACTCGAAACGAAAATTCGATTTAAACTGAAGCCTGGAAACCCAACATCTCGAACTCGCCCAAACCTGGCAACGCATCGTTCACCGACCTCTGACCACCTGAAAGTCAACCCTTCCGGCCTCGACTTCCCCTTCACGCCTTCTACCAATCCCCAAAGACTCGTCGAACTCGGTCAACAATAGGGACCACGGTGATCGTTTTCCTTAGCTTGGTAAAATTAGGGTTCTAGACTTCAAACTCTAACCGCTGTCGCCACCATGGCCGTGGCCACCAACGACCATTTTTCCAATCACCCCCATAGGCTCCTCCACCACCTCACACAACCCCGACCACCCTCGACCTCGTGATCACCGAAAAAACTCGAAAACAAGATTTCCAGACAAACTCAAATGACACTTTCAAATCTACATTAAAAAATGTGAATCTGATTTTAAAAATCTTATCTTTTATATACAATTCTAGATATATATTTAAATCAACAAATTACAAGATTTGATTTTTATCATAGTTCAAGTTTCTCTGTGTTTTCTTCTACCAAACAAATGTTTCTAACTAAAATTCTTGCAACTTATTCTTCTAAGCATAGTTAAGTTAAAACAACTAACTTTGTTATAAATACTTAAGCCAAAATGAAATTAGAGTGTGAAGTATTTTTGAAGTTAGATTTAAGTTTAAATCCCTGGAACATTAAAACAGAGATGGTCACAAGCATTATCTAACATACTCACAAGTTTACAGGGGATTAAAAACCATCATACAATCATATTTTCAAGCACACATCACAAGTTACTTCAATCATAGGTTGTATGCATCAAAATGAAGAGATGTCTCATGTTAACAGTTTAAAGGCAGAGACTTATCTAAGATTAGAGAAGTTTTAGTATCAACAGATATGCACACATACATAAGTTCACAAAGCATTGCACATACACATACATAAAAACAAACATAATCACAGAAATTCTCAGAGTATTTAAGTTTTAGTTTAAAAGTTTACTCACAGCAAATAAAACAGAACAAATTCAATACAGGTAATTTGAATTTGCAGGTTTGAAATAAACAGTTTTATCCAGAGAATAATGAATAAATAAATATTCACACCATATATTTAAGCATCCAATATCAACATGCAACAGATTTAAAAACTTAAGTAAATTTTAAAGGTGTTACTCACAGCAATTGGCAGAACAGAGTCTTCTTGTGTTTGAACAACTTGAACTTTAAAAACTGGAAATGTTTTTACTTGATTTTCCCTTTTGATTCTTCTTGCTTTCTCAGTTGTAATGTTACTAAGTTTGTATAATTAAAACTGTTTGCTATTGTTCTTTGTTTCAGATTTTGAATGAACGAACTAAAACAAAATATGCATATATAAAGAAGTTCAGGGGAAGGTGGCATCTGAGACAAGCAAATTTGCAGATTTTTATTTGTGTTTTTATTTATTAGGCTAAATCTTTTAATTAGGAGGCTGAGTTGATTTCAGCAGTTCGAAATGATTTTATTTTGTGCTAATAAAGGAAAGCATTAAATGTAAATGTACTAGATGTTTACACCTAATCTTATCTTATGTACAAAGATATTTTATTCTGCATTAAGTTACAAGTTGACAATATCTTCTAATGCCTGCATATGTTTAGATATGGTACTTAGTGTCTACAACTACTCATTGTTATGTATAGATATTTATATTTTTTTTTATATATATATTTTTTTAGCTATGCACTCCTCTGCTCTAACCTGCAAATATAATTTATTTACTTTGCTTTGTTCATCTCTCTTACAAACAACTTGCAAATGTTTGTACTTTTTTTTTCCATACTTGATGTTTATGCTTATCTGAATCTTATTCTATAAGCTACTAACATTTTTATCTTATGTTTTATACTTGTCTGCATATATTTTTCTTTACTTTATTTTGTTTTATTTGCCAACATAATTATTGTATAACATGATTACTTGTTTTCCCCCTTTTTTTTTAAGCTTTGCATTCTATTTTACATGTTTATATTCTTGCCTTTACAGGCTGCTTTTATATATCTTGCTTTGTTTATTGTTTTTTTTTTTTTTTGCTTTGAGTACTTTATTTCAATATTTGTTGTGAATGTTTTTGACTTATGTAATTATGTTAACCTCATACATTTGATTCATTCTTAAGTTAAATATTTATAAAGTTTACTTCATTTTAAATTTACAAACCATAGCTTTGCAAAATACTTATATATATAAATGAATTTAAAATAACACTTTCTTTTATATTAAAATCTATTTATAAAAATATTGCATTATTTTTATTGTTTAAAAATCACTCACTACTAATTTAAGATGATTCATAAATGAAATCACTATATAAACAAATTACCTACTTTATAAAGTTGAAGTAAAAAGAACAAAACAATCTTTTTATTTAAATTTAAACTCTAGGCTAAAATCATTTTAAACAAATTAAACTTTATCTTGAGTATTTTAAAGACTATGCTATTATTTATACAATATTAAATTTCCAAATTATCTATTAAATTTAAAAACAAAACTGATCTATTTATAATATATACCAATATATATATATATACATTATAAATAGAAACAATTTAAATTAGCTTTTAAAAGATAAATTATCAGTTAAATATTTATTTAAAAGAAGATGATTAAATAAATTTTAATATTATTAACAAATATTATCAAATCAATTTAATTTTTAATGTAGATCATTAAATTGATATTGCCCAAATTCCCAGGATATCACAACTAACCTTGCATTCCAACCTATACTAAACCAAGCCATTAAACCTAAACCTAAATATTGCGCTGGGTATAGTAATTTACTCTTGTCCTAAACATATTATTGAAGTCGTATAATTTCCACCATGGAAATTATGTTCCCTCCTATGTTCATTTATTAGTGTTAATTTATATATTCGCTACGAAACTCTTGCTATCTTGTAGGGTTATTTCCTAAATTCTTTATTCCCTTTTTATGTCCCATAAATGCCAATTGTCCATGATAAATGGTCGTTAATAATCAAATTGGGCAATCACTAATGACATTCATTTATTCATTTTCAATTCAAATTATTATGCCTATTCCATTTTCCTATAAATGTAATATTAAATTCCACAACCGATCCCATTTAATGTATTTATGTCCATTTTTAATTTCTGTAACTCCTTATTAACTGCACATTACTGCCCTACTAATTTTGCAATCACTATTCATAAATTTTTGGAGTTACTATCTCCTTTCGACTGCAATTCCCTAATCCTATAATTTAATACACAGTTAATATTTGGTCGTCCAATATAACTAATACGAGTACCAATGTATATTTATTTTGTTATGCTTTATTCATTACCCTATGTAGATTCATATTTATAATCGGTAGGCATGGTTATATGTATGTATTTATATATTCCAATTTTAAACTCATTAATTCATACGCTTAGGAATTTCAGAATATACACTTATATGTACATTCTGTAAGAATATTCATTTTCACATTTTAATGTATCAGAGCTTTCCTTTCCAAAAAGGGCTACGATTATAAATTTCCATAAATTATCTAAAAGTAGGACTTTTGCCACATTTAAAATTATAAAGAATTATCTCTTTTCTTTAATCGAAATGGGCAGTGCAACCTATGGAGAAGAATATCCATACTTTACACATTCCTTTCATTTTGGTATATTCCTCATTATTCCAAACGATGCACTTTTTATACGTAGTTGTAGAATTAGATTACTTGTGGAAATTTACACGTAAATAGATAAAACTAAATTGTATCCACAATGTTCCAATAGATTAAAACATAAAAATTCACATTCCAAGTCAAAATTGTGGCAATCCAAATGAACACTAACAATTTACAACCTACTTATCATAAATTTGGAACAAACTTCGCAATCTTATCAACATTCTACTTCAAAAAATTTAGGGACTGATATCCAAATTTTTCCAGATTATGGTATACATACCATTTTGTTCCAACCTAACTTACATAATATGTAGGAGAGATGTCAATTGAATACGTTCATTTTAAGCCTTCAACTCAACAGATCTTATATAGGCATAATAATTAAATAAAATTCAATGGTATAAATTTCAATATTATCTATAAACCATATAATTTTCCACTCACCTTTCTAGCTTTTAAATCTTTTAAATCCAAATTCATCCCTTTAATTGATTCATTTTTCCTTTCCAATTCAAAAATATGTATAAAAATATATATACATACCTATCTGAATTATAGATCTGAGAGGTGATTTGAAATAAGTGAAATAGAGTTTATAATTAGAAATTTTACCTTTTTCGCAGATTTGATTCACTCCTCTTCTTCTCTTTATTTTATGCCCTTCTCCGATATATATATACATGCATACATACATATATGTATGTATGTATGTATATGTATATACATATAATAATTTTATAATTTTTAGAAATAGTGGAGAATAGAAAAATGGCAAAGCTCCGTTGCTTTGATCAAAAAATAAGAGAAGAAAAGTGAGGGGCTAAGCCAGTATTTATAGACGCTCGAATAAATCGTATCCCTCAGATTTAAATTAACTAAATCCGGGCCATTAGGCGAAGGCTCAATTCCAATCACCACTAGTTCAAACAGCCTCGACTAGCCCAAGGACGGGGTCGACCAGTGGGGTCCATATGATAATTATTATTCATTTCCTTTTTAACTGTTCTTAATTATTTTCGATCCGCAAACTTTATAAATGTTGATAACTTCTTCATTTGAAATTCAATCGTAAAACCTCAAATATGGAAGTCATGCAAAAAATCGTTGTGAACACGACGGTGCAAATTTCATGGCCAAATTCCGATATTTGCTCAAATTCCATTTTTGAGTATTAATAGTTATTTATTAGTTATCGTTTATTCTAAAGGGTGTTATAATGGCGCGGTTGAACCATTCTGCTTCTTCTCTTTAATAATTGTAAAGTAATCTAGACAATTCCGTTTCTAATCACCTTTCATGTGACAATGACAACATTCACCGTTATCAACATCAGTGGTCTTCTTACTTTTCTTAGTATCCCTCTTCCGCTTCTTCAAACCTTTCAAAGATGATGCGCCACCCTTTACTATAGCTGTAGCCCCTTGATCCTTGGACGAGTACTTAGCTGACCTCAAATCAACTCGCAACTCGTTGCTTATCGCTACATCCAATTGTGAAAATTTCTTAATATAGCCCTTTATCATGGATTAAAATTATCCACTTTCTATCCTTTTTCCATTTTGATATTGAACATCTTCTTCATAAGCTCGCACTATGCAGAACGAGATTGTTAACCAAATAGGATCTTGAGACTATCAAATATCTTATGGACAGACATGTTCTTGTGCTACATCTGCAATAGCTTGTCTAAAATAGACAGTACGAAAACCTAAGAGATCTTAAGGGACAAAAGCCATTTTTCCTAAGCAAGTATCAGTTTACGGTCCGCATCATCGGCGGGTTATTCTTTTGGATCGTAGGTAATTGACGACCAATGGGGTAATGACCCACAAATTTATCAATTTGATCAATTATATTTATTTTTAAAACATTCAAATATAAGCTTTTAAAAAAATAGACCATGATGTTTTAAACAATAAATTATAATGGTAATATTATTTTGAATAAGTGTTTACAAAAATATAAACTTTGAAGGAATATAAAAAAAATGACCGAAAACCGTTTTACCGATAAACAACTCTATAATCGTAAAATGTTGCGCATGGAGCTAGATACATATATTTATTTTTATAATTGAACAAGAATATAAAATAAAATAATTTATTTAATTTTTGGAAATTTAATGAATATATGATATCATCAATGATGCCTTTATATTTAATAATTGATTTATAAATTTAAATTGAGATCTAATGATTTAATAATTATTGTAATTATTCAAATAATTGTTTTTAAATGAAAATGATTCATTTTAAATAGTTATAAAGGGATAATAAATGAGTTATAATAGTTTTATAAAGATATATATATATATATTTTGAATTGAAAAATATAAGAAAATTGATATCGCTTTATCGGTATAATAGCAATTTTGTAAATAATTGTTAATTTGTGATTTTATAATTCAAAAAGATCATTATTATTAATTAAAATTGATTAGAAATTTATTTTCAAATTTGTTTACGTATATATGTAATTTAAATTAAAAGTGAAAATGTGACCAGCAATCGGTTTCTCGATTTTCAACGGTTAAACAACGAAAGTTGTACAAAGTCAATACAACGTTGTTTATACGTCATATGCACATATATAACATAGTAATACACACCCTAACACATACATTCATACATACATACATATATACACACACACCTACATATTAACACATTTATAAATACTTAAAGTTAAAATATCTATGATATTTTCCGTTTACTTACTCTTTAAGTATCCAAAAGTCAAATGTGTATTCTGGGAAGTGAATGAAGTAATGGAGGCACATGGGGATGAAGGGCTAACGTGTAGAATGATAGGACGGGGGATGTGGTCAAGGGGTAGAAATGTAATTACACATTTAGATATTTTTACACAAAATTTTTCCTATAAATACCCACCTACATTCACACATTCATTCACACCATTCTCTTCTTCGTTCTTCTTCTTAAAGCTCTAAGAGCTCTTCTTTAATGCTCCCATCTTATGAAAATTATAAAGGAATTATATTAAAGATAAAATAAAATACACACACATATATATGTTATCATTCGACCTCAAAACCAAGTGCAAACACCTCCATATTCCCTCTACTACTCACGCCACCCCTATATCCCAAGCTAAGGTCAAGCGCCACTCATCCAACGTCAAGGCCGAAAGCACCAAAGGTGAAGGAAGCAAGTCGAGGAGCTTTGAAGCAAGGAAAAGAGGATGAAGTGCGGCCGAAGTACTGCCGAAATCGATTCGAGAAGCTACGGAAAAATTTGGTGGAGTGGATAAAAATTACGAGTCCTCAATGTTTATTAAATGATAAGTATCACTATAACTATTTTTAAGTATGATAATATGACCATTTAATCTCTTAATGATTTGTATGAATGTTTGATAACTTGGCTAATTATATGCTTAATTATATGGATGTTCATATAGTTGATAACTTGGTTGTGGTAGATTATGAGAAATCATAATAAAAATGAATGATTAATAATAAATGAATTCATACAATATGCGTATGGAGTTTATTGAGTCTCTTAATTGTTTTAAGAATTTAAGAAGGATGAAAATGAATATTATAATAATATAATAGTATGAAACGATTTAAAAGTGAAAAAGAGATTTAATATGGAAAATATAGGTTTAAATATTTGAAAATGGTTTATAAATGTTTTATAAACATTAAAATTCAGTTGGAGAAGTTTTGATAAATAAAGAATTTAGAGTCAAAAATAGACGCATCGCGTAACGGCGGTTCGCGGTTTCGCGCCGTAAGAATTAAATCTTTCTATATGATGGAATTGGAGTCAAATTTCTTTGCAATAAGAATTTTTCGAACTATTACACCACGGTTTTCAAATAAAGAAACAAAAACAAGATTTTGATAAGTAAATTTTGAAATTTGAGTAAAACAAGTTTTTAAAAAAATTGCGGCTTTGTAGTTCGGAATCCATAAAAAGATTTCTTTGAAAACGATATTTTAAAATTTTATAAAACTATGAAATAAATTTAAAAATCTTATAAACTATTTTAAAAGCGGTTTTAGTTTCAAAAATAAATTTCCAATGATAGAAAAGTAGTCTTGATCAATATAGCTTTAAAAGAACTTTCCATGGTACTTTTCTATAACTTTATAAACATAGTTTTAAACACAACCATTCTTTTTCAAATCTTTTGTAAAGGTTCTAAAATTTTTAATAAAGTATTTTAAAGGTGATTTGAATAATTTTTGGAATGGTTAAATAAATGACTAAAAGTTAGTAGAATATTGTAAACGATTTAGAGTTGATCAAATAACTTGACCGCCTTATGGGTGTCAGAGAGACATGCCTAGGCTTGTGTTTGAAAAATTATTTTCCAGTCTCCCTGGCTATATAGACTGGTCCAACGGAGGGGATAGTTAATTTGATTTACTCGGATCAAAAATTTTCGAAGTATAAAAGATAATATTTTCTAGATTTAAACAACTTGGATTTTACAGGGATAATCTTCTTATACTTGATGTTAAATCCCGAAGAGGGAACTCACACTATTCGTGGAATTTAAAAGGTGATTTAACCATTATTCCGTCCATAGTGCTTGTTGAATACGGGAATTGATATTGAGTAAAATTAGATGATTTCTATTGATTTTGCTCACTTAATATTTTCTGGTTTTGGATTAACGTCCAAGATAACATGGTTTTAACTCAATCAAAATTCTGATTTTGAAATAAGAAATCTTTGTTAAGGTTTAAATGAAATGATTTGGAAATATTTTCCTAAGAAAAGAATGAAATGATTTGGAATTTAAAATGGTTTTTGAGTAATCAAAGGATTTGATAAATGAGGCTTAATGATTCTATATACTATTTAGAAGATAAATGGAATAATTAATATATCTCTTTGAGATATTTATAGTGAATAAAATGATGAATTAGATTGAATGGCGGTTGCTAGTCACATATGAACATAATATCTTTTAATCGATGACTGGTTCGAAGGAACTGCGGTCGAGTTTGGGTAACTCCTATCCGAAAACCACTTTGACCCAATGTATACGTTCAGAAGTAAAGACTTAACGACGATGATGATTTTTGAAGACAAAGATCTTCATGATAAAGAGTGACTTTCCACTATTCCCTCGGGGTGAAATTTACCGTATCATATATCAATATGGCATTAGTGTTCTGTTATGAAAATCTTCGATTATAAGAGATAATCGCTACTAATCCTAGGGATAATTCCCGTCAAGATGTGGTAGGAGGGATGCCTTCAGTTTCGTTCAGCCCTAGAACAAACTTGTATGGATGAATGTCTGACATTGCATTTCTGAGATCATAATGTTTACTTTTACAAATGTGCATCTGTTTAGTGGCGGAGAAGGCAACCTCTCTTAGCTTAACATTCTTCTCTGAGATGTACGAGCTCAGAGGTTTTATGCTCATGAAAGTCTGTAGTGATTGAAGGAATGACAATGTGGCATTCAAAGTGGAATCTGTGATGATCAAAGCATGGTTTTGCGAAAAGCAAAGTGTGGCTACGTGGAGCATGCCTCATGGGCCTCACATCCTAGGAATGGTATGGGATATCTTGTGGTCTGAAGGAAATATTTTTAGGCTATTATTGAGGGAAGATGTCCCTGTAGGCACTTGTTGCCATATTGTATGAATGGATAGATATTGGAGGCTGACAGAGATCGTGTAAAGCCTAGTCGAGTAATACTCTATTCCATAGTAGTATAACAGCGTAGTTCAGAGGCTGACGGAGATCGTGTAAAGCCATTTAGAAATTATTTGTTATACGTGGATTTTCGGGTCTGAATGGTCACTAGTTCCTTATCATGTTGGAAATTCAATTCTAATACGTTGACTTTACGGTTTTGATTGTAGAATTTACTTTTAAAAAGTAGCTAGTCAGCCGTCAAATTTAATCAATATAACAATTTCGGCTATCTTTACTATATTATTTGAAAAGTGTTTTCAAAGGAATGTCAATAGAAATAATATCAAATTATTTTGGTATGAAAGTGTTTGTTATCATAAGGTAAAAACCCGTATGTATTTATGTTGGGCATGGTCTTATGAGATACACTTCTTTTCAAAGGTTTAAACTGGCATTAATTTATAAATTGAATATCTCACACTAGTTTATGTAGCCTAATCCACGTATTTTTAATACTCAGGTCAGGTCTCGGTAGTTTTTGGTTTAGTTAAAGACGCTTGGAGCTTCTAGACGAGAGCTGGAGATCTTCACCTATGTAAGGAAATATTCTATTATTCGCTGCATCTATTGCATTTGTTTTTATTTTTCAGCATTTGTAACGAGGAGGATTTATAACTGTCTAGGCTGAATTTAGGTTAAACACTAACATTATATTCAAAATTTTCGGCTTTAAAGATTATTATTGAAATAATATATGTTATTCCTTTCGTGTGAGATTCTATTCTATCTTTATTTTTTCCCCTAATAATCGTGGTTTCCAGCACTTGGATTTACGACATGTGAATACCAATGATGTATTTGTGTCGATTTTTTAGGGTTGAAAAATCCCGGTCGTTACATTTGGTATCAGAGCTTAGATTGAGCGAACACCCATGCTTTGTTAGGGTAAGTCTCATTATAGATATGGTCAGTAATGCCCTTGAATGAACGATTCATTAGTGATAAGACTAGTAACACCCTAGAATGAGTTTAAAATTATTATATCTATCAACATGTATTTGTTATTTGATATAAAATTGTTTTGTGGTAATTAATCTGTTGAATGGTTTATGAATTCTGGTCGGTGCCTGAAGAGCTCCATGTAATCGATATGGATTCCTAAATACTTAAACAAGGCAAATCGACACACCGTTTTAAAAGAAGTATATTTTATACATACAAAAGTATAAATATTTATTTGATTTAGAAAATTTATGAAATGTTATCCCTGTGGAAAGTTCCAAGAATAAGGTCTTGGTCTGTTTTTTAATGGTGGGAATAAACTTCTAAGTATCAATCATATATTGGTTTGGGCAAACGTTATCAAATACTTGATAAATTATTCTCCTTACCTTTGGAGGATGAAGGCAAGTTAAAATCCGAACAAGATGAATTAAGCTATTTGGATAAAAGGTTCTATGTCAAGAAATAAAATGGTATAAACCTTTTAACGATATCTTGGTATATCATTTTGGTCAGGATGTCTTATTTTCCAAGGAATGAGTTTTGGATAACTCCTGAGCAAGCATGAAGAGCATGTGAAACAAAAGAAGCAGAAGATAAATTATAACCAGAACCTTATGCTGGCATATACTGTTACAGATTCGGCAAAGGACTTTATGCAGTTCCGTGTAAGGATAGGAAAGAAAAGGAATAGGAAAAAAGGAAAGTAGAGAAAATGAAGAGAGAAAAATCTTTTAGGGTTGATATATTCTGTAACTAGTGTAAAAGGAAAGGATATTTTCTAGTGGTGCTCTAAAACAAAGAAGAATCCCAGAATTAGGTCAGGAAAGGTAAAGGGTTGCTAATGTTGCAAGGGATTAGGACATACGGCCAAAGAATGTCCCCAGACATGCATTTGGTGCTATTAGGGGAAACACTTAATGAAGGACTGTCAAAAAATGTGGATGGCTAACTTAGGCCTCAAAGATAAATTATCATCTACCTCGAAAGGGATCCAAGAATAATATATATAGCAATTCAAGTATCAATAGATGTATGATGGTGGTGTGTGATAGGATATATTCCCTAAGGAGTTATATATAAATGTTTGCAATACATCTAGGAAAGGATGTATAAATAGGATGTTAACTAATGAACTTATTTTTGATTATCCGCTTGGTGCACTTCTTCTATCTTATATCTGATTAAATTTAATAAGATACTTGAAAATAAAAAGTTTAAAAAGGGATGTTATAAAATGGCTTTATAAAAGTATTTAAATCAACAAATTCATTTAAGAATGTATTTCATAAAAGTATAATTTGTAAATAAATTATATGTTGCAAAAATATAAGGATTTTTATAAAAGATGGATTTGAAATATATATTTAAAAGATTTTGAGAATTCATATCCTAATGTTTTTAAAAAAACATAAAGGGGAAAGTTATGTAATATAAAATAAGTTTGGAATTAAATTTATAATTAGATGTCTTAACAAAGAAATTTTAAAAGAAGTTTGAGATAAAAAATTTAATAATATATTTCAAATAAAGGATAATCGATTTCTTTTGGAAAAGAGATAGAAATATTTTTGGGAATAAATATTTTGAAGAAAGGTTTATAAATGAAAGATAAAAGTTTTATGAGATGTTTTCATAAAGATTTAAAAATTTAAATAAGTTTTAAGTAGATCATCGTCACACTATTCTGATTTAAAATTCGAGTACATAACTAAGATGTGTTTATACCAGTCCGAAGAAGGATTTATCACTCGATTCTTGACGACGAACGTTGATGAAGGTTTGTGTTTGGATACTTGTGTTTTCTATTATAGTTGAGAACTATGCAAGAAAAATTAAAAATTCTAAATGGAAAGCCTGATCAGAGTACGCATTAAAGAAACAGAGGATCAATGCTAGTTCGGAAGTAAAGTTGTGGATTAAAATAGTAGATCAAACCGGATAGTTTGTATACATCATATGAATGTAAATTTAATAAGTATTTTTGGCAATACCTTTGGGTTTTGCTTTGGTGTAATTTCGGGGATGAAATTCTTTTAAGGGAGGAAGTCTGTAATGACCCGCAAATTTATCAATTTGGTAAATTATATTTATTTTTAAAATATTCAAATTTAAGCTTTCAAAAAAATAGATTATGATGTTTTTAACAATAATTTATAATGGTAATTTTATTTTGAATAAGTATTTACAAATATATAAACTTTGAAGGAATATCAATAAAATGACCGAAAACCGTTTTATCAATAAACAGCTCTATAATCGTAAAATGTTATGCACGAAGATGAATACATACACTTAGTTTTATAATTGAAAAAGAATATTACATAAAATAATTTATTTTATTCTTGGAAATTTGATGAATATATGAGATCATCAGTGATGTATTTATATTTAATAATTAATTTATGAATTTAATTTGAGATTTAATTTTTAATAATTATCAAATAACTGTTTTTAAGCCATATTAATTCATTTTAAATAGTTATAAAGTGATAATAAATTATTTATAATAGTTTTATAAAGATATATATGTTGAATTTAAAATATAAGAAAATTGATACCACTTTATTGGTATAATGGCAATTTTTGTAAATAATTGTTAATATTGGTTTATATGATTTTATAATTCAAATGATGTCATTTTTATTAATTAAAAATGATTAGAAATTTATTTTCAAATTTTGTTTACATATATGTGTAATTTAAATTATAAGTGAAAATATTACCGGTAATCGGTTTCCCAATTTTTAACGGTTTGACAAACAGAAGTTGTTCAAAGTCCATGCAACGTTGTTCATATATTATGTGCACATATATCACATATTAATACACACACTAACACATACATACATCCATATATATATATATATATATTTACCTAACACGTTTGTACATTTATAAATACATAAAGTTAAAAATATCTAAGATATTTCCATTTACTTACTCTTTAAGTATCCAAAAGTAAAATGCACATACTAGGAAGTAAATGAAGTGGTGGAGCCACACGGGGAGGGGGAGTAGAATGTAGAATGATGGGATGGTGGGTGTGAGCAAGGGGTAGAAATGTAACTACACATTTAGATATTTTTACACAATTCCTTTACTATAAATACCTACCTACATCACACATTCATTCACACCATTCTCTTCTTATTCATCTTTCTTCCTAAAGCTCTAAGAGCTCTTCTTTAGTGGCTTCCATCTTAGGAAAATTATGAAGAAATAATATCAAAGAGAAAATAACATATATACACATATATATGTTATTATTCAACTTCAAAACCAAGTGTAAACAACTCTCCATTCCCTCTACTACTCATGCCACCCCTATATCCCAAGCTAAAACCGAGCACCACTCATCCAAGGTCAAGGTCGAAAGTACCAAAGGAGAAGGAAGCAAGGAAAAGAGGAGGAAGTGCTGCTGAAGTGCCGCAGGAATCGATTCGGGAAGCTACAAAAAAGTTTGGTAGAGTGGATAAAATTTTTAAGTACTCAATGTTTATTAAATGATAAATAATCTCTATAAATATTTTTAAGTATGATATTATGACCATTTAATATCTTAATGACTTTTATGAATGTTTGATAATTTGGTTGATTATATGGTTGATTATATGGATAACGATATGGTTGATAACTTGATTATGATAAATTATGAGAAATCGTAATAAAAATGGTTAATTAATAGAAAATGAATTATTATAATATGTGTATGGCGTTTATTGAGCCTCTTAAAGGTTTTGAGAATATAAGAAGGATGAAAAGGAATAATATAATATTATGAAACGATGTAAAAGTGGAAACGAGATTTAATATGGAAAATATTGGTTTAAACTTGAAAATAGTTTATAAATTTTTTATGAACACTAAAATTCAATTTGGAGAAGTTTTGACAAACAATGAATTTGGAGTCAAAAATAGACATGTTGCATAACGCCAGTTCGCGATTTCGCGCCGTAAAAGTTAAATCCTTCTATAGGATGGAATTAGAGTCGCTACTAGAAAATGGTTAAATGGCAACAGGAGAGGGCGACGGCTTCCGCCAGCCATTTTCCGACGGCTTTCGATGGGCCGTCGGCGGCTGTCGGAAGCCGTCTAAAAATCGTGAATTACAGGCTCTAGCCGAGCCTTTCTTCCTCATTTCAGCAAAACCTAAAACCTATTTACAAAATCCCAAATTCACTCCCCAAGCCTGCAATAACTAATTTCGAATTTCTGCATCCTCCCCGGCTACGAATTCAATCTCTCTTGCTTTCTAGCCAAGATATAATCTCTTATTTTAGCAAAAAATTCAATTTTTACCCTATTTCTATATTTGCATAAGTTGATAAATTAGGGCTCATTAGTGATTGAAATTGATTCCGATATTGTTATAATAGTTTCTAGCATTCCATGGCATACCTATTTCATCTTTTATCATGAAATTGTAAAAAACATTTATAATTTGTGATTATTCGTGTATATGTAAATCGTTGTGTATGTCTTGATTATACGATTATATATGTGTGTGGCGCTACTATCATTGTATTGTGTTAGTTGGAATAAGATAAAATGAATGTACGAGTTAGGAGTATTATATTGTGCACGTTTGATTAATGCAACAAAAAAAAAGAATGAGTCTAAATTATAATTTTGTGTATTTAAAAATGACAAAAATGTTAAACCAGCCTTAAGTAAATGTGTTAAATTAAAATATATTTTTGTAAATGTGAACAGTTAGTAAAACCTTGTTTTCTCGCAAAATGCGCACTTTAATTAACTAATGTCCCTTGGAGAGTTTTTGGCCCCGTTTGATGAGTTTTGTACATGATTATTGTATAAATAGTTGTTTTTTTCAAAAAATGACCATTTATATTCATCTGGTACAATGTTTGTTGGATTTGTCCCTGTATTGGACAAGTTATGAACACAGTAAACATTTACATTTTGTATACTACTTCGTCTTAAACGGTTAATAAAATTCCGGCCTAACTTTTGTTTTTTGTTTCCTGCGTACACGCATTTGTGTACAATGCAGGGAACAAAAGGGAAATGCTGCCAGAATTTTGCTGAATCGTTTGAGACGAAGTAATATACGAAATATAAATGCTTACTGTGTTTGTAATGGGAAGTAGGATACTTGACCATGGAAAAAATTTCTTTTTGTACAAAATTTTGTATCGATACGTTAAAAAATAAAATGTGTCATATTTGAAAATATGTTTTAATTTGTGAAATAGTTCTTTAAATTCAAATATCATATGACCATGAAAATAATATTTTTTGAATTTGTATTCTTGAAAATAAATATTAAATCTTGAACTTGTGACTCATTTTCTCAAATAGGAAATGGTTGATTATTTTGTTGATCGGAGGAGATGGATGTACCAAAGAAAATGACTGAGAGGCTCAATAAAAAAAATATTTTTATAACGGTATAAACGTATTTGTTGAATTTGCTTTAAGTAGTAACGAAGACGATCTAGAAATTCGTTGTCCGTGTAGTAGGTGTAGGCATTTGAAGTATTTGTTACCAGATATTGCGAAAGTTCATTTGTGCCAAAACAATTTCGTACCTGAGTATTATGTTTGGGATCGGCATGGAGAAGTTGTAGCAAATACTTCTAGAGAGTCTGAAAGTATCGTTAACGAAGTAGTTACGATGACCCATATAGAAAATATGGTCGAAGATGCAACACGATCAATATTTTCTATGGTTGAAGTTGACGACGACGGAAATGTTGAAGAACCAAATATTGAAGCAAAAAAAATTATGATTTACTAGATGCTGCTAGCAAAACCTGTTTGGGTTGGTTGTAAAAGCGACAGTCAACTATCAGTAACCGCAGAATACATTGCGATGAAGTCAAAATACAACATCACTAAAGCTGGGTTTACGGCTGTTGTACAAGCTGCAAAAAGACATATGCCGTCCGATAATCTAATGTGTGAGAATCACTTTGAAGTTAAAAAACTTATGTCAGCTTTTGGTTTACCTTATCAAAAAATAGATACATGTTTAAAAGGCTACATGTTGTTTTGGATGCAAACCTTAGAAATTGTAAAATTTGTAATCAGGAGAGATACAAACCTTCAAAAAAGAAGGGGAAGGAAGTTCCATACAAGCATATGCATTACTTACCCATCACTCCAAGGCTTCAAAGATTATATGCATCTTCTATAACTGCATCTAATATGAGACGGCATAGTGTGAGAACGGAGGAAGAGGGTACGTTGACACATCCGGCCGATGGAGAAGCATGAAAGCATTTCGATAACGTATTCAAATTTTGCAGCGGAAAGTCGAAATGTTAGATTAAGATTACGTACGGATGGTTTTTCACCATTTTCTTAATTTGGTTCTAGATATTCATCCTGACCCATTATCGTCACACCGCATAATTCACCTCCATGGATATGTTGACTTCAACTGACCATGATACTAAGCTCATATAACTGAGGAGACAAATCCTCTCTTGAATAATGTTTCACTTTCAATATCCCACTCGACCGAACTATAGTCGTTTGATGGACCATATGCCAAGATTTAACTATAATCAAAGCAGATCTTTCATATTGATGATTAACAATATTCTCAAGTCAAGAGAACTGTGTAATATTCTCATAGCGATATTTTTTGTTTGACCTTAGTTATATTAACCAATAGAAAACTGTCAAGTGAGTCATTCCATAGTTATCAAATAACTATTAGTATGTAACTCCTTGGTGTCCCTAGCAGTCATGGGTAATACGCTACCCGACGTTTGGAGAGTGTCACATATTTTACTCTCAATGAATGCATTGATATCTTGTCTCTATATGTCTTGAATAGAAAACTTTAAAATGATATGTTATATTTAAATTGTGATAAGATACTCATGATTACAACATCTGTAATTACTATCATAAACACTCCATTTATGGATTTTCTATTAAATGTACTTCAATTAAATTATTAATTGATTATAACACATTTAACAAGTATATATCAGAAATAAAACGCCTTTGATTACAATGAGAATTGATTACAAAGTTAATAATTTACAACAAATTATAGAATTGCCCCTAGGGCATATCCCTAACTCTATCAAACATGACTGACAAGCATTTCTAGAAGTTGAATACTATTATTTACATTGAAGATGAAGGAACCAGGCCGGTTTACTACACGTGAAATTGGTGGATTTAAAAAAATCCGTATTTGGATCATAGTGGGCCAATAAAGTCTAATGTATAATACTAGATCCAATCTAGTTGTTTAATAAAATCAAATTTTATTATAAAGATATATTTCCTTATCTAATTAATCCCATTAATCAATGCATTTATTGTGAATCAAAATCAATTAAATGAATGAGAGAGCTTTTATTTTATTTAGAGAAAATAACATTTTCATTCTCTCTCTTTAAACTTTCTCATTTATTAAAGGAAGGCTTTATTTTATTTAGAGAGAGAAAACTTTCATTCCTCTCTCTTAATTAAATTAATTGGTTAGTTTCCTTAAATGATAGTTTTACCAAATTCATACTTGGTACACTTCGTGAGTGTATAAAACGGAAGTGCAACTTTTTATATTGTGTACATTATTATGTATATAGTCCTTGGAATTTACATTATAACGAACACATTCACCCTTTATATGCCCACTAGCTATCCAAAACATTATTTGCAAATAAGAATGTGTGTGGATGTTTACATATGTATACCTTAAGTATTTTTTGATTAAATCTTTAAATAAATCTAGGTTGATTTTGCCCAAATTAACAAATCTGAACGCAAAATTTTGTTTTTAAAATCTCAACTTATCTTATTTGGTAATACAATATGAAAATGGATCCAGATATAAAAATTCAAAATAAATTATATATAAATAATTTAAACAAAATGAAAATAAAAACAAAAGCATTTTGTAAATAATATTTATTTGCTAGATCCATAACCTTTCATTTTTAATCCAAAAGAATTTTTTTATCAAGTAAGATAAGGATATTAATTTTTGTATGTTTATACATTAAGATGAATCTCATTTAGTGTGTATGTATAACTTTTTTTCAAAATAATTTTAACACACACACATTTATGTATATTCTGTAACAGAAAACACTTATGGATGTTTTGAAACAGAAAACACATTATGAATCAATGGAACTTAACAATGATATTTAAATAAACAAATATACATAAAATAATAAATTAACTATTAGACCTAGATTTAAATTAAAGCCATCATTAATTGAAATTAACAATAAAATTATCAATAGAAACCGTTATTATTAATTTCAAACCCAAATCAAATGTTGACAAATTATAAAATTATCAGATCTACGCATACGTATAAAAGGGGCCAACAAATGTGTGTACTTGACGTTAAAGTAAATAAACTGCTATATCTATACCATCATGATGCATATAGATAAAATAAAAATGTCCTTGTTATGTTGCCTTTTTGAATGTGCCTTGATTGATAATTCAATCGTAGATCCGATATCCAAGCCTGTAGCTTTGCAACGGATTTGGAGTGCCATCTTTTATTTAATTTATTTAATTAGATGCCATTAAAATAATTCTTTCCCATATATTGCTCTGATATTTTGGTCAATAAAGTGAAAAAATGAAGATGGAGGCTAGGGTTTTGAAAGAGAGTGATTATGTGAGATAATTCGATGAAAGATATGGTATTTATAGAGGGAACTTTCCTTAACGTCCTCCTTACATTTTCTAGATCCAACCATTGGATTTCAAGCCTTATTTTTCTTCTAATGGCCTACCATGAATGCGGCTTTGGGCCTTCAATTTTCTCAATAACACTTAGCAAATATTAAATTTAAATCAAATTTAAATGTCCATCGATATCGCATATCGCTTTATACAAATACAATGGCATCCAATACATCAATTAATTAACTAACTAATTAATATTTCAAAAAATATTAATTAATTTAGTTAATTTATAACAATTTATAAATTGGTTAAATCGTGTGGTATTTTGGAGAATCTATCAATACAATTGTGAAACCGGAAGATGTAAATTCGATCAGCGGTTAATACCGAACAATACAAATATTGATGTTCACTCATCACCTTGCTGGTGGAGTATGGCCAAATTTATCATTTTTACATCTTTATAGCTAAAACCCAAATTTTTAATTTAAGTGGTACCTTTTAATTCCGATTGTTTACACCAATTCTCTTTGTCATCACTATATCACTTTAGGACTTACGGAATTTGGTTTTGGTCAAAATTCCAAAATCGTTCACATTCAACTTGGTTAGTCCATGAACAAAACCCTTGATTCAATAATACCATTTATTATTAACCATACTACACTAAGTAGAAACTTTGACTTATGATTTGACTACAGTGACCGTAATACTAACCCTAATAACATAGAAGATGAATTCTCTATTGAATAGAGTTTCACTTTCAATGCTTCAACTCAAACCTAACTATAGCCATTCGATGGATGACATGCTACGATTTAACTATAACTAAAGTAGAGTATCCACATTGAAATTTAATAGTATTCCCAAGTCGATAAGTGATTTGGACAAAAAGGAAAGTAACTTGGACAAAAAGAGAAGTGACTTAGATAAAAAGAAACGAATTGACTTAGACAAATCTTGTTTGTCGATAGCCTCGGTACTATTGGAATATCATCAGTTTGAGATTTTATGTTTGACCTTAATTATTACTAACCAATGGGAAAGTCTCGAATGAGTCATTCTATAGTTATCCAACAACTACTAGCATGTAACCCCTTGGTGACTATAGCAGCCATTGGTAATATACTACACAATATTTGAAGAGCGTTACGTACTTTAGTTTTAACAAATGTATCGATATCTTGTCTTGAAACATCTTGACTAAGAATATTTAAATAACATGTAATTTTATATAGTGATAATTTTCTCATGGTTACAACTCTTTGTAACAATTATCACATAACATATTATTTAAGGATTTTAAGATTATATAATATAAATTAATTACTTAATTAATTATATCATAATGTAATAAAATATATTACAGAAATCAAACATCTTCATTATGAATAAGATTAGTTATCAAACTAACTATAAGCAATAAATTACATAATTGCCCCTTGGGCATACCTCTAACTCTATCAAAGGAGTTAAAAGAATTTTTGTACACTTTGAAGCATTATTTTGAAATTAGGTACTAAGGTGGAACTTGATTGTACTACAAATCTTAAGTAGTATATACCGTTTTACAAGTCAATATATGTTTGGTAATTTGAATCGTGCTATATAGGATTCAAACCTATGACTTCATGGACCAAAGCTGGAGTGCCTAACCACTAGTACAATGGTATTGAACTTACGCTAAGCATATTGCATTGAAGAAATTGTTTGATAATTGTAACGACCCAGAATTTCTGTCATTTGAAATTTGTATATTTAATTGATTTTAAATATTAACAAGTAAAATTTGTAAGTTGAATAGATTTTATTTCGAATATCTAGATTTAATTGGATACTTAAATCGATAATTTAATTTGAAATTACAGAAATAATTGGAAATTGGGTTTAATGTGATTAAATTTGATTTTTAAAGTTGCATTAAATCATATTGGAGTTAGAATGATGTTATAAACTTTTAAAATTGAATTTAAAAGTAAATTTATGGAAATTGAATATTTTAATATTTAATTGACGAGTAAATATAGTCATTTTTCAAATAGTCTCCGATTTCGACGAAACCAGTTTCATTGAATCCGTAATGTTAAACTATTGTAAGATTTCAAATTTCGTATCAATCGGATTTACGATCTGTCCGGGCAAGCTAAAACGCACTGAAATCGGTTTAAGTGAATTTTAAATTTAATATAGTCGATTCAAAAACCTATCTTTCAAATATGATCAAATTGGCTCCCGATATATATTCCATTGCGTTCGGAATAGCGGTAAAACATTATAAACGTCAGGTGGCACGCTTCGTTTGGAGTTCGGAAAGATTCTGGATGAATAGTGTCGCGGGATATTTTCTATATAAGGACCTCAACATTCATTATTTTCACAAAAACCCTAATTGCTTAACCCTAGCCGCCATTATATTTTCCATGGCCAGAAATTCTTTTCCTTTCTCCTTCGATCGCTCTTAATCCATTAGCTTTTAGCAAAAACTTTCAACTAGATTATTGTAGAGCATCGAGAGATCTTCACATCCAACGGTCAGTTTTCGTCATCGTCGTCGTTTGGAGGCAAAAAGCAGTCGCGTTCGTTCTTAGTTCACGCGCGTTTTTCTCAAGATTTGTGAGGTCGAGCTCCAAGCGGCTCTGGCCATTGGGAATGCTCGTGTTGGCGCTTCAAACGGCACAGGCCGATCATCTTCTCGACGTCGATGGGGGGTGCGGCTTGTAAAATTTCGAATGGTTATTGGGTTCTTCGGCTGTAGTTTTCACGCGATGGTGAAGGGGAGAAGAAAAGGGAGGTGCGGCCGTGATGTGCTGCAGTGAAATCTAACGGCCCAGGTTATAGGTTCTAAAAATAAAATAAAATATGGACTGAAATTGATTTATTTAAAATCGTATAAACTTTAAACTATCATAACTTTGTCATACGAGGTCGGAAATTCATGAAACAAATCGTGTTGGGTTCGTATTCGCGAACACTACATTATGGAGCTGGTTTGGAGTCGATTGGAGCTAGTGATAATTTTAGGTAAAATTAAACGTGTGTTTAATTTTATTCGAAATAAAACACTGCAACCGCTATTGGAAGCAAGGTGAGAACTTCTCACTCAATCGAATTTTGTTTCGATTTAAATTTTAAATAGTTAGACTTAAAATTGCTTGATTGTGTTGATTGTATGATTGGATGATAAATTGCTATTTGTTGTATTGAAATAGACCCTATACGCTGCATATTAAGCGGATGTTATTTATTAAACATATATACCGCGATATTCCACCTTGAAGTGGAATTGGTATTATATATGTACTTGGAGTTGATTTTCCCGCATTATATAGTGGATGAGATCCTATTGCGCCGCATAATAGCGTATAATATTTTATAAATCGCATAAACCGTGATATTCCGCCTTGAAGTGGAATGGTATTGTGCTAACATCTATGGATGCAGGAAAACAGGTTGGAGGGATCCAACAGGATTCCTCAAATAATTGAATTTGTTTCAAAGTTGTGTGTTGATTATTTATAATCTCTGTGTGATTTTCTTTGTGATTGAAATCGTTGAAGGCTAAAATTTAGCCGAATATAATTTTGGTGTTGTTAGATACCGGGAATAAATAAAAATTTGATTTTTGAAAATTCAGGTTGAAAGTTTATATTAAATTTTTTGATGTTTTGAGAAATATAGTTGAAAGGTGATTTTTGGAAATATGAAGTTGATTTTTTTATAAAATAATTTAAATGGTGATTTTTGAAATTATTATAAAAGCTTTATATATAAGATTTAAAAAATTGGATATTTATAAATCAAAGTGATGGAATTATAAAGGAGTTGTAAAGACGTTTTAAAATGATGTTATAAATGGATTTTATAAAAGAATAGAATCTACGATTTGTGAAGTTATAAAATGAATGAATTTGTAAATGGAGAAATATAAGTAATTTGCTTATAATTTGGATTTTGACGTGTAAATGAGATATGGATAGAATTTGTTAATAAAGTGATTTTATAAGTTGAAGTTGTTATAAAATATAAATGGAATTTATAAACATTGTTTTATAAATCCGAAATCGACCTATTTGATAAGTTAATTATTATAGCTTATTAAAGGAGATATATTCACGATTTTGGACAGTGGATAATCCTTTAAAATAAAATGTGTAGAAATGTTGAATTTGGTAAACGATTTATATTCACGATTTTGAACGGTGAATAATATATTAAAGAAATGTTTTAGGAAGTGATCTTTTAAATAGAATTAAAACGATTTGAAGTTGCTTTAAAATGTGTTACGAATGGAAACCATAGATTTCGACATTCATTGTTGATATAGACATTTTCGAGAAATAAGGAAAAATGGACTATAACACTGTTGTTATAGTAAATGATTTTCGAAAGGAAATGTTTTTGTATAGTATTGGGATTTATATATCTATCTAAATTTCGAACCCCTATACTAGTGATTTTGGTTTGTTGTAACGATGTTTTACGCAACATTCGTTTTGACTCAAATGAATGTGTTTAAGAAATATTTTCCTTAAAGAATAAATTATATACTTAATTGTGATTTAAGTATATTGGATATTTTTCAAATGTTGAAAATAAATAGATTTGTGAATTACTTATTATTAAATAAGTATGGAAATGTTTTGAGATTATATCTTTTAAAGATAAATTGAAAGTGAATATTCGAAATCGATTTGAAAATCATGTATCAGTGGATATTTGGAAATTTAAATTCACCATGGAATTTATAAAGGAAAGGGAAATTTGTTTAAAAATAAACAATTGATTTATTTTTGAAGTGTGGAAATAAATTTATGGATTCGGAACGTAAACTTAAAATAAATCGGTAAGGATTTATTTAATTGGTTTAAATGAACCATTTTGAAATGAAAGTGTATTCTCCTTGGAAAGCCGAATAAAATTTCTGAATAGCTTTGAAAATATACACATATATATATAATTCTAGAATTGGTTTTGAAAAGGATACTTTGGAGAAATTAACTTTTTAAGTTGTTTTAAATCCTTTAAGTAAAGATTTATTAAGTTGATATAGAAATGATTATTTCTAAGATTTAATCAATAATTGTTTTAGAAAATAGTTATTTAAATATTTATACTCTATGTACTAATTTTATTTTGAAAATTTGTTTGGACTTAATTTATATGTAATGTGGGTATAATATTTTTATAACTAATAATTTTAGTAAAGTGTTTAAAGAAAAATAGTTTTATTTCAAAATGTTTTCCTGATATATTTTGGATAAGTGTTATAAATTATTTTAAAGTATTTGAACTCGGCATATTTCCAGTGAAAATGAATAAATATTTGGAAGTGTTTCCGCGTAAGGAAAATGATTTGAGAATATGTTTTCAAAAGTTGTAAAAGAGGAAAGTGATTTGAAATTTGTTTTCAAATGGTTGAACTGTGGAAAAATATATCTTGTAAAGATATTTTTGGAAAATAAATAATTTGAAAAATTATTTGGAATCTGGTGATGGTGTGCATATCTATTGATAGTTAAATAACCGACTATCAATATTTAACTTTAATTGGGTAATTGTTGTGAATTGGTTGAATTTGAATGCTACACTTATTTTAAAAATAAGCGCTCGTTATTCGGTTTAGCCGGGAGAGGTCCTTTGGGTCATGAATCTCATTCCGAATAATGATACGTCGTAATGGATAGCATTTGAAGACTGGATATTTTAGGAAACGAAAGGATTACCGTCGAATGTCTCTGCATCAGCTGATCTCCGATGTAGAGATTTTATCACGCTTTGTGATGGGAATTTCGGACGTGATTAGTGAATATCCGGATTGCAAGGGCTTCTTTGGAAGTGCCTTCGGTTCCGTTTGATCCCGGAATGGACTTGTATGGATGTATGTTTGACGTTACAATTTGAGATGTAAAGCTGGTTTCTATCAAATACATTTCTGTTGGTGGCGGAGAATTTATTCTCTTAGCTTAACATCCTTCTCTAAGACGTACGAGCTCAAAGGTTATGTAGTTGATGGTTACTAGTGATACATTCCCAATTTGGTAATGTGGCATACGAAGTGTTGCTGATCATTTGTTGATCAAAGCATAGCTTTTGTATAAAGCGTAGCTTTGTGGATGAGACTTCGTCGGACCTCACACCCCGGTAATGGTCAAAACAGGAAAGATGCAGCAAGGTTATAGGGTGTAGCGCCCCTTAGGGTATGTGCATTTCCTTCTGGATAGAAGTGGTATCATGGTATTGAGCCCGGATACTTAGCTTATGTGGATGTCGCAAATATATATATGACTTTGTGATTGTTGTTGGTTGAGGATCCTCGGATAAAGGTTGTTTACAACCGGGGGATGGCATACTCGTGTCAGTAGTTACCTACTTTTGCAGAGGCAACCCGGCCTTGTGTTGGCAAAGATCCGGTTAGGTTGTCGGGGCGTCCTTCCAGAGGCGTACCCATGTGGCAATGGGAAATTCCTTGGCCTGACCATTTGTTGGAAAATCCAAAGAAACAATACGAGCCCTGTACGGTTTTTGTTGTAGAACCTGCCATCTAATATGGTAGCTATAGTAGGCATACTATAATGGCACCTATGCTGGCTAAGATTAATATTGTACTTTCGAAATGTTTTGTAACGTCCCGCCTTTTCGCACGATTTAAATGGACACACGTGCCAATTCAAACCATACGTAAGGGCGGATTGTTATGGGATAAATAAGAAAAACAGAGAAAGAAAAAAGCTAAACAGAATCTCACAGCGGAAGGATAAAATATAATAATCAATATATAGTTCATGAAACTGTTTACAAAACTTTGCTTCTTCTTTATATAATAAATATCAGAGTTCATATACCAATAATATTAATGCAGCGGAATTAAATAGTGCAGTGGAATAATAGTAGATAAAAGTAATACAAATCTTCGTCTTCGTCCTCCAGAGCTAAAACTTCAAATCCTGAAACGCTCGGACTGACCCGAGCGAATTGAAAAGACAAAACACTCGATTCAGAACTAAAAGATCTTATGTGAGTTAAATTAACAGAAATAAATATGAGTGCAGTAACTCAAGAGATGCTCGGGATTTACATCTCTTAAGGATCTGTTAAACTATTTACTATGTAGTATATTACGCTATTATAATAGTGTCTATTTGTAAAATAAACTTACTTTTAAATAGCGTTAAGGCTTTACATTTTCCACCTTAACACAGTTATATATTCCCATAGTCTATACAGTACCGTAATCTCCCCGGTACTGGGCGTCGTCAGAGGGCACTCCATAGGTATGGTACAAAACCAAAATCGTATAAGGCGCGCTAGGGTAGGTGACACGGCACAACTAGGCAATGCCAGGGTAGATATACCAATTACGCTTCTGAGCCGATGGAAACGCGCAGCTACCGCCCACCTCGGACAAACTCCCCACATCAAACAAATCAAAAGTGAAGGTGGCCACTGAAAATCCAAAGTCTGAGCATAGTATCGAAGGGAAGTGTCCGATCAGGGGTGCTACCTCATTAACCCGTCGGTCACTCCTGTTTTAGCCACCTTATGCCAACTCACGGGAGTTGGGTCTACATATTTACCTTACAGGAAACGCCGCCACCAACCTACTTCATTCTGGAATCTCCACCGCATACACGGTTGTTACAGTGGTTTTCGGAGTTGGCAGAGAGTATGACAACTTCCGATCCCTGTATCTTTAACAACCAAACGTTATTATAACACCGCGGTCATTTAAAATAATTTAAACTTTAAAACCAGAATAAAATATACATTTTAAACCCATATAAATACGATATCATTTATATTTTTAAAACCCCAAATCAATACGATATCATTTAGACCCAAATCATATAATGTCATTTTATTTTCCAATATATATTCTTTTCCCAAAATCATAGGGTTTTCAAAGTAAAATACTTAGAAATCAAAACTCTTGAATATAATATTTTCAAATCATACTACCTTGAAAATCATAACTTCGAAACAAAATTTCCATCTCTTAAATGGTTAAATATTAAATTACTTTATAAAACACAATAGTTTCTTTAGATTTTACAAATCAATTTTCAAGTATCGATTTAAACTTCCAAATACCATTTCAATTCTTATGTTTCAAAGCTTTAAATATTTCACCATTTCAAAACAAACTCATTTGACAATCCCATATATATTAAATTCAATTACTTATTATTTAGACTTGAAATATTTACTTAATGAATTCAGTATACTTTAAGTAAAACTTATAACTTCACACAATTGGATAATCTTTCAATTTATTAAACTTGATATACTAATTTAAATCAACCTGATATTCATTCAAATCACTTTACACAAAAATCAAACTACAAAAATCATATCCTTTAAAAATTCTAACTTTTCATTTAGTTTCAATTTAACTTAATATTCATCTGCCAACCTTATTCTCTTTTAAGTCATTAAAACTCCAGAAATTTAATTTTAAATAAACGCTTAATCTTATTTGATCTTAAAATCAAACTTTATTTTAAACTTCAAATAAAATTTATATAAAGCTTAAAACCGAAAATTACTATATATATAATAACCTTTATCAATAACCAAATCAATATCCCATAAACCATATATATATAACTTTACAAAAACCATAGAAAATCATTTCAAAATATTTTTATATATATACATACCGCGGTGCCTGTATAAAATTTTCTACCCTATGGTCAAGTGATACGGATGTTTATCACTTCAATCCGCAATTTAAAATAAAAATGCGGTTGTATATCATTTCAAACCGCAATCCCGAATGAATGAAATGCATGATAACTTGCAGTTTATACAATATAAAATATAGCATCCATTCATCCAAATATCAATCATCAACCATTATTTGCAATTATCATCCAATTTAAACAATCATCGATATAGAGCATATAAATTATACAGGTAATAAATAATAATAATTCACCGATACGGATCCGATGAAACTGGTTTCGTCGAAATCCGAGTCCGTGGCCAAAATGGCTATTTTTATATTAATTAAATAAAATTAAATTAAATCAATTAAATTGAATTTTATATTTCAATTATAGAGTTGACAATTTATCACCTTAATACTTCTCCATCATTCGCAATTATTTAAACATAATTTAAATGTCAATTTAGAGAAGATAGATTTATCAATTGAAATGCCCTATCTTAAATTTCATTATATTCAAAATTATAAATTTTAGTTCCCAAAATTTCTATTAAATTAAATAATCAATGCTTGTTCCATCTATAATTTTTAAGTAGATGGATTCCAGGTTGGGTTCAAAATCTATTGTTCTAATATTCTTGACTTTTAGTTAAATCTCTATAAACGTAATATTTAACGTTAATTTCATTTATTTTGCAATACTTTTAATTAAACTAAAATATCGCTTTTTATACTTAAACCTATACTCCCATTTATTCATTCAAATTTGCACTATTATGCATTATTTTAACAACTCATTCATAACTTTGAATCTATTCCCCACATTTCACATTTCTATTGTTACATAAATTTGAATTGATTACTTGCCTCACTGATAAATTTAATATTTGCATTGGTTTTGCTTATACTAAATAAATTTCCCATATTAATAAGGTTTCAAACAATCAATAAGCCCAACCCCTTTTACCAATTATTTTTCTTCAAATAATTCATGTCTCTATAAATACTTACGTTTACACTTTATAGTTATTTTAATATAGCCCTTCCAACACTCTTAACCCTTATCTTTAAGTTCACCCGCTTGTAATATTAAATTATATTTGTTACAACTCAATGTTGGCATTTATTACTATTAATTTATTCAATGTTTACTGCCCCTTATTTCAAATTCTTCCATTTACAGTTGCGACTTTACTATCCACAGTTACTTTTGTATACTCCTTTCCTATTTAAACCAAATATAACAAATTCCAATTAAATCCAATTATTACCTTTAAAATAAATCATAACATTCGAATATCTCTATTAAATTGGAATGTTTCATTTAAGTTTATAAATGATCCACTTGCATTAACATAATCCTTTAAATTTATTCCCATTTACGGTTAATCAATGTTATATTACATTAACCAAATTTAATATATTCCTTTAATTTCTCATCTTCAAAGTATATCTAGGTAAAAATCTTTCCACTACTGAATTTATTGAATCTTATGCAATCTTACTATAAATAAGTTTTAAATTACCATTAACTGTACATTCAATTACTATTCAAAGTATTTATTCATAAATCAATTCGATATATGCGATTGTTTCCTTCTATTTAGTTTATAACCTAGTATACATTTTCCTAAATCCTATTTCATTACATTCATTAATGGGTATTGCATTGAAATCTAATTTATTAGCTTATATCACAATATTACCATTAATTAAAATTGGCTTACCAATTTTTATTCAATACCCTAAATAAATAACATATTATTCAATTCTTACTCTTGTTTTCTCATATTCCATTAAAAATCAAATCACAACTTTTTACATTATTTTATTGAATTGGAATTTCATTTTTATATTGTTAACCTTTAATTACAAACTTATTTATTTAACCAAATTAAATCTATGAAATTTATGGGTCGTTACACTCTCCCCCACTCAAAACTTTTCGTCCCCGAAAAGGAAAAAGAAGGGAGAAGAAAGAATTAAATAACAATACATCTTATTCAAAATATTTAACTTATAAACAATAATATACTAAATTTATTACCTTAGATAAAATATACCCGTTTAATAATCATTATATCTTTTTATGCTTAAATAAATAAAGTTTGGAAAACATTTTCAAATAATTTCTAAGTCCAAAATTTCGGAAAATTTTGGCAGAGTCTCCTTTATACGAAGAGGCTCGGGAGAAATATAATATCAAAATATAAAAAATTTATTGCAAATATTACCCAAAATATTATATCCCATCACGGCAAAATATATAAATAGCGTTATAAATCGTAATCCGAAACGTACCTATTTGTCGGGCAAATTAACGCTTATTATATGGAAGCAAAAGCAGTAGTAATTGCTTCCATAACCTGCATTTTACTCATATAATCCAAATGGTTAACAAATATATAAAGTGAAATATCTAAGTGATTTCAATCACTAACAACAAATCAATACACAACCATCAATTTCACAAACAGCATATACACCCAAAACAAAGCAACCATTCAATTAAACAAATAAATAGTCGTTCAGGTTCAAAACCTTTAAATTGTACGGAATGAAGAATAACTACTAGCGCATCCTTTACTCAACTGTCTTAGATAAAACTAAGTAGATTATCCATTCACCCAAATCCAATTTTAAGGTATCCTTGCCCAAACAACCATCGACTAAACACAAATCCAAACAACAATCAAATTAACTTATATAAATTCACTTCATACTTTAGTTGTTTGATTTCCTTTCTTTTATTCAAACCACATAATTTTTCCTTTCATAATTTACATTTATTTCTAACAAACTTCAAATTTTATCTTCTCATTCAGTGGTTGTTTCTTTTATTTCTACTTATTACTTACAATTATTCATTTTTGCTTATTCAGGTCATGTAAGTTTCTTTTATTTGTATTATGTTTAATGCACTTCTCAATTTCATCATTCATTCTATGCTTACATTTATATTCTATTTAATAATGGTAACCCTTTTTAATTACACTTAAATTCTTAACCTTATAACATCCATTCTTATAGGTAAAGGATTTTATTAAATCTTTGACTAGGGTTTGCTGTCATTTATTTATATTACCTACTTTCCATTATATTCAACTAGTAGCATTTAAATCATACTTAAGTTTATAACCCTACACATCAATCCTTATTTATTAAAGAATTTCATTTTATTTACTTAAGTTTAAAATCACCTATTTATAATACTTACCTTTAATTTTAGTAAAATTTCAATCATAACTAAAGTTTATACCCTTAAATTCTCATTTATAATAGCAGTTCATTGAATACTTCATTATTTCCAAAATTTCTACTTGTATAATATTCTATTCCAATCTCTTATTTTATTTAGGGTTTCAATTATTAATTAAATTCTGTTTCACTACCATAATTGAAACAATTAATTAATGGAAATTAAAGAATTTAATACCGGGTTAAATTTCAAATTATTTTAAAATAATAGATAAATATTTTCTTACAACTTACATATATCTAATTATATTTAAAACCATTCAAAATTTATATAATTTTCCTCAAAATGAATCTGCAGTAGGACTACTATAGTGGCCTTCCCCCCTTCGAAAATCGAAAATGAAAGTCGATGATGCGGCCGCCATCACCGAAATTATTTTCCAATGACAGAGAGGGAAGTACAAGTTATTTCTCTCCAGAATTTCTTTAAAACCATACTTTCAAATTTTATTGAAATATTTGTCAGAGAACATTCTTAAACACTATTATTATATTTCGAAATCCTTTGAAAGCAAATCTTCAAAAATCCTGGACTTAAGTTCCATATTTCCAAATTTTATATATTTTATTTTTCAATCTTATTTCTATTATTATATACACAATTTTATTCCTAACAACCAATATATTGCAACCAATTAAAATCTTATAAATTTTATTTTATATATATAGAAAATATAACAGGCAAAATTATTTCATTCACCTATATTAAAACAAATATTATGTCGGTCTGTCCTATTAAGTGTTTAGAAATTCCTATTGATGTTACAGCGTCCCATGCACCAACCAGAATTTATGAATACAAAACGGAACAGATTACCACAATATTAAAACCTTTTACTAACACTAACAAATACGCTCTCTCGTATATATACACTCAGCGACTCCCATAGCGTAGTACTACCCTATTAACAAAGAGTCAAACCCCACAAAGCCAAGGTTTATCGCTAAACCAAAGCTCTAATACCAGATGTAACGTACCGCCTTTTCGCACGATTTAAACGGACACACGTGCCAATTCAAACCATACGTAAGGGTGGATTGTTATAGGATAAATAAGAAAAACAGAGAAAGAAAAAAACTAAACAGAATCTCACAGCGGAAGGATAAAATATAATAATCAATATATAGTTCATGAAACTGTTTACAAAACATTGTTTCTTCTTTATATAATAAATATCAGAGTTCATATACCAGTAATATTAATGCAACGGAATTAAATAGTGCAGTGGAATAATAGTAGATAATAGTAATACAAATCTTCGTCTTCGTCCTCCAGAGCTAAAACTTCAAATCCTGAAACGCTCGGACTGACCCGAGCGAATTGAAAAGACAAAACACTCGAGTCAGAACTAAAAGATCTTATGTGAGTTAAATTAACAGAAATAAATATGAGTGCAGTAACTCAAGAGATGCTCGGGATTTACATCTCCTAAGGATCCGTTAAACTATTTACTATGTAGTATATTGCGCTATTATAATAGTGTCTATTTGTAAAATAAACTTACTTTTAAATAGCGTTAAGGCTTTACATTTTCCACCTTAACACAGTTATATATTCCCATAGTCTATACAGTACCGTAATCTCCCCCGTATGGGCGTCGTCAGAGGGCACTCCATAGGTATGGTACAAAACCAAAATCGTATAAGGCGCGCTAGGGTAGGTGACACGGCACAACTAGGCAATGCCAGGGTAGATATACCAATTACGCTTCCGGGCCGATGGAAACGCGCAGCTGCCGCCCACCTCGGACAAACTCCCCACATCAAAGAAATCAAAAGTGAAGGTGGCCACCGAAAATCCAAAGTCTGAGTGTAGTATCGAAGGGAAGTATCCGATCAGAGGTGCTACCTCATTAACCCGTCGATCGCTCCTGTTTTAGCCACCTTATGCCAACTCACGGGAGTCGGGTCCACGTATTTACCTTACAGGAAACGCCTCCACCAACCTACTTCATTCTAGAATCTCCACCGCGTATACGGTTGTTAAAGTGGTTTTCGGAGTTGGCAGAGAGTATGACAACTTCCGATCCCGGTCTCTTTAACAACCAAACGTTATTATAACACCGCGGTCATTTAAAATAATTTAAACTTTAAAACCAGAATAAAATATCCATTTTAAACCCATGTAAATACGATATCATTTATATTTTTAAAACCCCAAATCAATACGATATCATTTAGACCCAAATCATATAATGTCATTTTATTTTCCAATATATATTCTTTTTCCAAAATCATAGGGTTTTCAAAGTAAAATATTTAGAAATCAAAACTCTTGAATATAATATTTTCAAATCATACTACCTTGAAAATCATAACTTTGAAACAAAATTTCCATCTCTTAAATGGTTAAATATTAAATTACTTTATAAAACACAATAGCTTCTTTAGATTTTACAAATCAATTTTCAAGTATCGATTTAAACTTCCAAATACCATTTCAATTCTTATGTTTCAAAGCTTTAAATATTTCACCATTTCAAAACAAACTCATTTGACAATCCCATATATATTAAATTCAATTACTTATTATTTAGACTTGAAATATTTACTTAATGAATTCAGTATACTTTAAGTAAAACTTATAACTTCACATAATTGGATAATCTTTCAATTTATTAAACTTGATATATTAATTTAAATCAACCTGATATTCATTCAAATCACTTTACACAAAAATCAAACTACAAAAATCATATCCTTTAAAAATTCTAACTTTTCATTTAGTTTCAATTTAACTTAATATTCATCTGCCAACCTTATTCTCTTTTAAGCCATTAAAACTCCAGAAATTTAATTTTAAATAAATGCTTAATCTTATTTGATCTTAAAATCAAACTTTATTTTAAACTTCAAATCAAATTTATATAAAGCTTAAAACCGGAAATTACTATATATATAATAACCTTTATCAATAACCAAATCAATATCCCATAAACCATATATATATAACTTTACAAAAACCATAGAAAATCATTTCAAAATATTTTTATATATATACATACCGCGGTGCCTGTATAAAATTTTCTACCCTATGGTCAAGTGATACAGATGTTTATCATTTCAATCCGCAATTTAAAATAAAAATGCGGTTGTATATCATTTCAAATCGCAATCCCGAATGAATGAAATGCATGATAACTTGCAGTTTATACAATATAAAATATAGCATCCATTCATCCAAATATCAATCATCAACCATTATTTGCAATCATCATCCAATTTAAACAATCATCGACATAGAGCATATAAATTATACAGGTAATAAATAACAGGTATTAACTAACAGTTTATATTCAATAATAAGTTTAATAACCGTTACTAGCAGTTTATATGCAAAAATAAATTTAAATTTAACTGTCAGTTGATGTGAAATAAAAATTTAACATAACTATGACTGGCAGTTAATATGCAAATAAATAAATTCTAACAGTCAAATTTATATGCAATAAATAAAATAAATTAACAGTTACATTAAATAAATGCAATTTAACTGAGATAATGAATAAAACATACCAGACAGTCATAAACAAATTTCTACTTATATCTAAAATTAATTTAACAGACATAAGAAGTATTAGAAGTTGTGAGTGGGTTAAAACACTCATCTTTTGAATTTAATCGAATTTAAATCCGATTTAAACCCAAAAATTCGACGGTCTCCAAATCTATCCAAACCAACGCCAACAGATCTGGAATTTTATTACGATCCTAACAAAAAAAAATTCGCGTGGAACGGATAACGTATGAGAAAGTTATGAAGATTAAACGAATTGAAAAATCAAATGAGAATAAAAGAAATAAATAAAACAAACCCCAAACTCCTATGCCACGTCAACACCTCTCTCACGCGTTGCTCCTACAGGCCGCAACTAGAAGAACACGCACACGCCCCAACTTTGACCGCCGAAAGCTTCCACCACGACCCCCTTCACCACGTGCCGCTACCACCTATGAGATCCCCATCTCCCCCTCTACCGGCCGACACCCCCCTCGGCACCCCAGGTCGCCGCCGCCGCCGCTCATAATGAACCCTAAAACGCGTTTTCCCGTCGCCTCCATCCACTTCGCGACCTCCGACCACCAGCGCTAGCCTCCTCGCGACGAGCCTCACCAAACCCATGTTTCAATTTCTTCGATTGAAGCCTAAATCGAAAAGCCCCAAAATCGACCATATGGGTTTCGAAATTCAAGGTTTGACCGCGATTTCTGGTAAATCCGGTCACCGTCTTGAAAAGCAAACAGCAGATGCAGATTCGTATCGATGAAATCTATAACATATAATTTTTGTGAATTTTTCTGGAGACTTTAAATTTTTAGCTTTTGATTTGGTTTGAAAATAGATCCGAAATTTGCATTCATTGAGGAAGAGAAAGAATTGAAGAAATGAACGTACAACAAATGAGCATAGAATGGAGGCTAGGGTTTATCACAGCCTATTTATAGACAAACTGCAATAGAATAGGTGGGCATGAATTATAAACGTGCTAAACGGTAGTTGGCCCAAAAAGCCCGTTCTGACCCTGGAACGAAATTTGTTAAACCCATATATCCAAATAGGTTTTTTAAAATATTCTGAACGCGACGGAAAAAGTTTCACGTTCAAATTCCGTCGTATGAAGAAGTTATGCTGAAGCCAATATTTTCAAATTGATTTCAAATTGATTTCAATTAAATCGATTTCAAGGCGTTTCGCGTTCGTACGATTAAACGACAAGTCCGATCGATACGAAACTTGAAACCATACAATAATTCACCGATACGGATCCGATGAAACTAGTTTCGTCGAAATCCGAGTCCGTGGCCAAAATGACTATTTTTATATTAATTAAATAAAATTAAATTAAATCAATTAAATCGAATTTTATATTTCAATTATAGAGTTGACAATTTATCACCTTAATACTTCTCCATCATTCGCAATTATTTAAACATAATTTAAATGTCAATTTAGAGAAGATAGATTTATCAATTGAAATGCCCTATCTTAAATTTCATTATATTCAAAATTATAAATTTTAGTTCCCAAAATTTCTATTAAATTAAATAATCAATGCTTGTTCCATCTATAATTTTTAAGTAGATGGATTCCAGGTTGGGTTCAAAATCTATTGTTCTAATATTCTTGACTTTTAGTTAAATCTCTATAAACGTAATATTTAACGTTAATTTCATTTATTTTGCAATACTTTTAATTAAACTAAAATATCGATTTTTATACTTAAACCTATACTCCCATTTATTCATTCAAATTTGCACTATTATGCATTATTTTAACAACTCATTCATAACTTTGAATCTATTCCCCACATTTCACATTTCTATTGTTACATAAATTTGAATTGATTACTTGCCTCACTGATAAATTTAATATTTGCATTGGTTTTGCTTATACTAAATAAATTTCCCATATTAATAAGGTTTCAAACAATCAATAAGCCCAACCCCTTTTACCAATTATTTTTCTTCAAATAATTCATGTCTCTATAAATACTTACGTTTACACTTTATAGTTATTTTAATATAGCCCTTCCAACACTCTTAACCCTTATCTTTAAGTTCACCCGCTTGTAAAATTAAATTATATTTGTTACAACTCAATGTTGGCATTTATTACTATTAATTTATTCAATGTTTACTGCCCCTTATTTCAAATTCTTCCATTTACAGTTGCGACTTTACTATCCACAGTTACTTTTGTATACTCCTTTCCTATTTAAACCAAATATAAAAAATTCCAATTAAATCCAATTATTACCTTTAAAATAAATCATAACATTCGAATATCTCTATTAAATTGGAATGTTTCATTTAAGTTTATAAATGATCCACTTGCATTAACATAATCCTTTAAATTTATTCCCATTTACGGTTAATCAATGTTATATTACATTAACCAAATTTAATATATTCCTTTAATTTCTCATCTTCAAAGTATATCTAGGTAAAAATCTTTCCACTACTGAATTTATTGAATCTTATGCAATCTTACTATAAATAAGTTTTAAATTACCATTAACTGTACATTCAATTACTATTCAAAGTATTTATTCATAAATCAATTCGATATATACGATTGTTTCCTTCTATTTAGTTTATAACCTAGTATACATTTTCCTAAATCCTATTTCATTACATTCATTAATGGGTATTGCATTGAAATCTAATTTATTAGCTTATATCACAATATTACCATTAATTAAAATTGGCTTACCAATTTTTATTCAATACCCTAAATAAATAACATATTATTCAATTCTTACTCTTGTTTTCTCATATTCCATTAAAAATCAAATCACAACTTTTTACATTATTTTATTGAATTGGAATTTCATTTTTATATTGTTAACCTTTAATTACAAACTTATTTATTTAACCAAATTAAATCTATGAAATTTATGGGTCGTTACACTCTCCCCCACTCAAAACTTTTCGTCCCTGAAAAGGAAAAAGAAGGGAGAAGAAAGAATTAAATAACAATACATCTTATTCAAAATATTTAACTTATAAACAATAATATACTAAATTTATTACCTTAAATAAAATATACCCGTTTAATAATCATTATATCTTTTTATGCTTAAATAAATAAAGTTTGGAAAACATTTTCAAATAATTTCTAAGTCCAAAATTTCGGAAAATTTTGGCAGAGTCTCCTTTGTACGAAGAGGCTCGGGAGAAATATAATATCAAAATATAAAAAATTTATTGCAAATATTACCCAAAATATTATATCCCATCACGGCAAAATATATAAATAGCGTTATAAATCGTAATCCGAAACGTACCTATTTGTCGGGCAAATTAACGCTTATTATATGGAAGCAAAAGCAGTAGTAATTGCTTCCATAACCTGCATTTTACTCATATAATCCAAATGGTTAACAATTATATAAAGTGAAATATCTAAGTGGTTTCAATCACTAACAACAAATCAATACACAACCATCAATTTCACAAACAACATATACACCCAAAACAAAGCAACCATTCAATCAAACAAATAAACAGTCGTTCAGGTTCAAAACCTTTAACTTGTACGGAATGAAGAATAACTACTAGCACATCCTTTACTCAACAGTCTTAGATAAAACTAAGTAGATTATCCATTCACCCAAATCCAATTTTAAGGTATCCTTGCCCAAACAACCATCGACTAAACACAAATCCAAACAACAATCAAATTAACTTATATAAATTCACTTCATACTTTAGTTGTTTGATTTCCTTTCTCTTATTCAAACCACATAATTTTTCCTTTTATAATTTACATTTATTTCTAACAAACTTCAAATTTTATCTTCTCATTCAGTGGTTGTTTCTTTTTTTTTTGGCAAGGCCGACGGGGTTGGATGGTCCCCGACCATTTTATTGTAGCACCAAAGATTACACGACACAAATTACAACAAGATGAGCAAGATCCCATCGAAACGGGGATAAAACATGGTGCTACAAGCACAAAAGAAGAAAACAAACACATTCAAAAAATAAAAAACACAACCAACAACAAACTTAAGATCTATCCTATTCCTGGATCAAAGGTGAAAAGAAGCCTCAGGGAAATATCAATTTCATTCATAATCCAAAGCCTAAAATTGGCAGCATTTTTAGCCTTGGAGGCGTCAAATACTTTGCAGTTACGCTCTCTCCACACCGCATATATGAAACTTTTCAACACGACACCAAAAATTCTCTTTCCTTTTTGCTTGTTGCCTGTCTTTGTGTATATATGGTCCCATTCAGCTTGGTTGTTAATCATTGGACGTTTACTTTGCAGTTTGTTCATTACCTCGGTCCACAGTTGTTTGATAACAGCACATTCAAAGAAAATATGTTCGATAGTCTCAGGTTGAGCACAACAAAAAGAACAGCAGATGTCAAAATTCATGCCAATACTAACAAGCTTTGCCTTGGTCAGCAAGGATCGGTTCAAAACTTTCCACAATGTCAAGTTCTCTCTCATGCTACTGTCATTGCTCCAAGTTCTCTTCCACCATTTCCAGTTATGTTTTGCATTGTTCTGTATCAAAAATTCGTAAGCATCACCAATTTTGAATTTACCTTTTTTCTGTCCCCAAACAACTAAATCAGAATTAGGAGGCAGAGGGGAGAACTTCTTTATGCTATCCCACAGTTTTTGAACTCTTTGATTTGAAGAAAAGGTTTGAATACCCTGAAAATGCACAAGAACATCTCTAACTTTCGTATTAGCATGAACACCAGTCTGCTGGATTTCATTGTAAGTAAGTTGCCTTCTAAGAATGAAACCATTATCGAGCCATGGGTCATCCCAGAAGCTAACGTTGTGTTCATGGTTGGTGTTCATCTGAATGAGTGGAAGAAAGAGCTCCTTGGTCTTGAACAAACTCTGCCAGGTCCAGCTCATATTTTGCCGTTTATCCATGTACCACATTCTTCTGCATTTTAATATATGTCTTTTGGACCACTCAGCCCATAGACTATCAGGGCAGTTAAACATGGTATCAACGTGCCTAGCATATGCTGCCTTGTTCCACTGTTTCATATTTATTATACCAAGACCTCCTTTGTTCAACGGCTTCTCAACAGTAGCAAACCTAGTTGGAGCAATATATCTACCCATTGTTCTTCCAGACCATAGAAAACGCATAATAGCAGTTCTAATCATGTTAATTAATTTGGTTGGAAGAATAAATGTTCTTGCCCAATACACTTGCATAACAAAGGTAACAGACTTAATCAATGTTAATCTTCCAGCTTGACTTAGTTTTCGAGTGGTCCAACAATTCAATTTAGCAATGATCTTCTCATACATCGGTAGACAGTGATTAGTTGTTATTTTGACGTAGTAAGGGGCAGACCAAGGTAGGAAACAGTCGTTTGGTTACGGGGTAAGCCAGTCATTTGAGTTATTTGAGTTGCCTGAGTTAAACTAACTCCAGCTAGAGTGATGTCAGACTTTTGAACGTTAACCTTTAACCCCGTCATAGTATAAAAGAGATCAAGGGTTAGCATTATGTTTTTGACAGTTTCAGTGTCCGGAGAGCAAAACATAATCAGGTCATCAGCAAACAACAACGCAGAGATTAGCGGGTCATTACATGTTGGATGCAATTTGATTTTCCCTTGTTGGATTGCTCTGTTTATCAGCTTGGTAAGTAATTCCATGACAAGTATGAATATGTAAGCTGAAAGTGGGTCTCCCTGCCTTATGCCCTGCCTACTTTTGAAAAATCCTTTGGCAGTTCCGTTGACGTTGATTGAATAAGTTGGTGAAGAGATGTATTCAAAGATCTAGGCTATAAAATGTGGAGGGAAATTCATGTACCCCATGATGCGAACAATATTGTTCCACTGTAACATATCAAATGCTTTCATAATGTCGAGCTTCATCATTGCTTTAGGGGGGAATTTTTGCTCTTATATCCTTTAATTAGCTCATGAGCGAGCAGAATGTGGTCTAAAATATTTCTACCAGGTAAAACAGCCTAGTTGTTGGATACAATAGAAGGGAGAACATTCTTGAGTCTTGTAGCAATGACTTTGGAGATGCATTTATATATAGTGTTACAACAAGATATAGGACGGAAATCTTTAACATGATGAGCATTTTTGTGCTTCGGGATTAAAGCTATATTGGTATAATTGAAAGACCTACAAAGTTTACTTTTTTTGAAGAAAAGAGTTATGGCATTGCATACATCTTCAGAAACAATTAACCAGCATGTAGTATAAAAATATGCATTCAGCCCATCTGGTCCACCGCAAGAATTAGAATTAAGAGAGAAGATAGCCTTTTCGATTTCTTCATTGGTTACTTCAGTGCACAGTAAGTTGAATTCTTCCTCATCAAGCCTTGGCAATATGTCATAAGGGATGTCATCAATATTAGGAACGAAATTGTTCGTGTTGCCATAAATGCTCATGAAATGTTGCTCAAAAGCTTCCTCAACTCCAACAGAAGTAGTTTGCAGAACATCATACATGTCATAGATAGTGACAATGTTGTCCCTCCTCTGCTTGTTCTTGAGACTGTTATGAAAGTAAGCACTGTTTTTGTCACCCTTTTCCCACGATTTAATTCTCGCCTTTTGTCTAATCATATCACTTTCAAGAGTTAGGGCATCATAGTACTGTTGAGACAAAGTTGTTTCAGTAGAAGACAGACTGTCATCCAGAACATTATCTATCATAGCCTTCTGGACCTCAACAAGCTTAACCAGTATACTACTACTCAGTTTATCGCCGTTGCCAAATTTTTTAAATGCCCATAGCTTCAGAACGTCTTTCATTTCTCTTATTTTTTCCTGCAAAATAAAAAGATGATTACCATTTTTGTTTATGTTCCAAGCAGCTTGAACAGTAGATTTAAAATCAGGTTCTTGAACCCAAGAGTTAAAAAATTTAAAATTTGTTTTTCCTCTCACGTCCACTTCACGAAGATGAATAATTTGAGGGGAGTGGTCAGATAGAAGAGGAGGGGGGAGATGGTTGTAAAGGAAGGGCCATTTGGTTAGGGCAGTTTGATTAGCAAAGGAGTGGTCAATTCTGGAAAAAGTTCTCTTACCATGCCTTCTTTTGTTATTCCATGAGTATTGCATTCCAACAGATTTTATTGAAACAAGTTCAGCTTCATGAATAGCACTACTGAGTGAATGAATTTCATTGAGGGACAGAGGGTTTCCTCCTACTCTATCAGTAATAGTATGACAGCAGTTGAAGTCACCTAGAATTATCCAGGGATGGGAGGACTGCCTCAGTGAAGGGATGACAGATAGCAACGATGATCTAATAACAACAGAGTTGGATGCATATATAAAGGAGATATACAGGGAAGAACTGTCAGAGAGATCTTGAGCATAACAGTGAATAAGTTGGGGAGTGGAGAGGATGGGAGTAATCTGAAAATGCTGGGGATTGTAAAGAATCATGATTCTTCCATAGGGTGATTCGTTAAGATTGTGGATAAGCTTCCAATCAGGTTTAATATATTCAGCTGCCTTAAACGTTAATGAAAGGTTAAGCTTGGTTTCAAGAATCGCCAACACCGATGATTGGTGAGTAATAATGAGCTGTTTACACTAGTCTTGCTTGATAACTTGGTGTGTCCGCCTTATGTTCCATATTCCATTGTGTGGCATCATTGGAGAACTCTGGCATTAAGAATTTCTATTTTCATCCTCCTCGTTACTGCCTGCGTAGAGGACAAGTAATTTGGAATTGTTGCTGAAAGGGGGGTATTATCTTTGCAAGCTGTTTCATTATCCTTGGGGGTGGTGGTCATTTGGTTGAGAGTAAGGGTTGGTGGTGGGGAATGTTGAAAGGTTGGGGAATTGAGAGGTGATGAATTGGGAGGTGGTTTATAGGCTAATGGAGGTTTGATTTTGGCATAAGTTGATGGTGGAGTTGCATTTAGTGCTCTGTCTTTGTTTGGGGAATTAAATGGTTTTGCTGTGCATTCTGTTTTGTACTTGTGCATGTCTGCACCTGTGTCAGCTACTCTTTTGTATTTATTGTTCTTGCTTTTACTTCTGTTGCTTCTTCCACCACTGCTGCTCTTTTCTTCAACGCGTTCTTTCATATTTTCTGTTATAGTTTCATTGAGTATTGTTTTTCCTATAGTGTTGTATTCATTTTGTTGCATTTGTTCAAAGAGAACTGCCCCAGTTTGACTTGATGTTTTGTTGCTTTGATCCTTCTGCTTTATGTTGTTTTCTTCTATGTTTGTTGCATTGTCCCATTTGTTTCCCAATGTTCCTCTATTGTTTTTACTTGCATCAGGCATGTTAATTAATAACTCTGAATCCTCCAAACCAAGCAGAGCTTCAAATCTGTTGGACATCAGAAGTTTTTCAGGTAACACATCTACGGTTATTCCTTCATTTTTCTATGTTTCCTTGCTTGCATCTACTTCATCAGTTTGTATATTGACATTTTCAGTTTGTTCTTTGTTACCACTAAATTGTTTATTTATTCCTTCATTTTCATCTCCCTTCTCATGACCTTCTTCCTCCTCATCTTTCTTTTCTTCAATAACAGTGTATCTATCTATGTCATATTCAACTTCTTGATTGTTACCTCTTTTTTTCTCGCTGATCCTTTCAGTCGCAACTGAGACAGTTTTCTTTTTACCTACACGTTGCCATTTCCTTGTTGTCTGCATCTGATAGGGTTTGACTCGTTTATTGATATGAACATTTCCTGCAGTATTAACTTTGTTGTCTTTTACTTCATACTTGCTTGCATCATTTACTTTATCAGTTGTACTCATACTCTTTTCTTCACAACTTTCTTTTGTGTGACCAAATCTCGTACACGCAACACATACATCTGGTCTCCATTGATACTCAACATGTATTTTTTAAAAGCCACCCTCCACCAATTCAACTTTAAATTCGTTTACAAGCTCCCTGTCTGGTTTCACTTTAATTAAACACTTTGCGTAGTTCAACTTTTTCTGCTTCTCAGTAGATTCATCCATGCACAACATTCTTCCCATATGACAACACAACCAATTGATTCCCAGTGGCGACCATGCAAATATAGGGAGATTATATAGATGGACCCAAACTGGTACTGAGGTAACTGTACCAGTAATGTTACTGACAGCAACATTGTATGGTTTATTTATGAACATCTTGCTGTTCATTATAATGGGGTCACCCTGAAGAACTTTATATCTGTCTTCATCACATGAAAAGTTAAAAAGGAAGACAGTACCATCCGATTTGACTTTAACAGTGCCTTTAAGCTTCCAGTTGATCTTGAGTTTTTGTATAACAGCAGTATAAGATAATGGCTTGTCCAGGAAGAAGCCAATAAGAGTGTCCTTCCAAATCTCTGCACCAGCATCAAGAACGAGCTGCGGCGGCACAAGAGCATCTTCTTCATATACAGGAATAAGGTCAACGGGAGTGTACTCCCCAGCATTTCTGGGTTTGTTCTTAAACAAGGAAGTCCATTTTCGTTCACCTTGACTGGGGGATGGAGGATGAGATGGTTTCGGCAGAGAAACAGAAACTGGTGGCTTGGAGGGGTATTGGTCAGGGAGGAGGAGCAGTGGTGGGACCGGAGGAAAAGTAGATATTTGAGAAGCGTTCAATGGCTCAGGGGTTGGTTTACTAGCAGGAGAGTGAACCATGGTGGACGTGACAAGATTGATAGCTGGCGGAAAAGAAGAAGGTAGATCTGAAAGGCAAGATGGAATGTTAGTGTAGTGAGTAGGTTGCGGCAGAGGAGCGTGTTGGTCGGGGAGGAGGAGCGTAGGAGGGAACGGTGGGAGCAGAGAAGCAACTGGGGTTGGTATACTGGCAGGAGAGGATACCAAGGTGGACGTGACATGATGGATAGGTGGCAAAAATGAATTAGAGGCAGGAAGGACAGATTGGCATGGTGGAACGTCAGTGTTGACGGTGGAGAAGGACGGTACCGTAGGGGCATGGGGAAGTACTGGGGAAGCGGACATGAGAGGACATGAGAGATTATATATTTTTTATTTTTAATGAGTGGTTGTTTCTTTTATTTCTACTTATTACTTACAATTATTCATTTTTGCTTATTCAGGTCATGTAAGTTTCTTTAATTTGTATTATATTTAATGCACTTCTCAATTTCATTCATTGATTCTATGCTTACATTTATATTCTATTTAATAATGGTAACCCTTTTTAACTACACTTAAATTCTTAACCTTATAACATCCATTCTTATAGGTAAAGGATTTTATTAAATCTTTGACTAGGGTTTGCAGTCATTTATTTATATTACCCACTTTCCATTATATTCAACTAGTAGCATTTAAATCATACTTAAGTTTATAACCCTACACATCAATCCTTATTTATTAAAGAATTTCATTTTATTTACTTAAGTTTAAAATCACCTATTTATAATACTTACCTTTAATTTTAGTAAAATTTCAATCATAACTTAAGTTTATATCCTTAAATTCTCATTTATAATAGCAGTTAATTGAATACTTCATTATTTCCAAAATTTCTACTTGTATAATATTCTATTCCAATCTCTTATTTTATTTAGGGTTTCAATTATTAATTAAATTCTGTTTCACTACCATAATTGAAACAATTAATTAATGGAAACTAAAGAATTTAATACCGGGTTAAATTTCAAATTATTTTAAAATAATAGATAAATATATTCTTACAACTTACATATATCTAATTATATTTAAAACCATTCAAAATTTATATAATTTTCCTCAAAATGAATCTGCAGTAGGACTACTATAGTGGCATTCCCCCCTTCGAAACTCGAAAATGAAAGTCGATGATGCGGCCGCCATCACCGAAATTATTTTCCAACGACAGAGAGGAAAGTACAACTTATTTCTCTCCAGAATTTCTTTAAAACCATACTTTCAAATTTTATTGAAATATTTGTCAGAAAACATTCTTAAACACTTTTATTATATTTCGAAATCCTTTGAAAGCAAATCTTCGAAAATCCTGGACTTAAGTTCCACATTTCCAAATTTTATATATTTTATTTTTCAATCTTATTTCTATTATTATATACACAATTTTATTCCTAACAACCAATATATTGCAACCAAATAAAATCTTATAAATTTTATTTTATATATATAGAAAATATAACAGGCAAAATTATTTCATTCACCTATATTAAAACAAATATTATGTCGGTCTGTCCTATTAAGTGTTTAGAAATTCCTATTGATATTACAGCGTCTCATGCACCAACCAGAATTTATGAATACAAAACGGAACAGATTACCACAATATTAAAACCTTTTATTAACACTAACAAATACGCTCTCTCATATATATACACTCAGCGACTCCCATAGGGTAGTACTACCCTATTAACAAAGAGTCAAACCCCACAAAGCCAAGGTTTATCGCTAAACCAAAGCTCTAATACCAGATGTAATGTACCGCCTTTTCGCACGATTTAAACGGACACACGTGCCAATTCAAACCATACGTAAGGGTGGATTGTTATGGGATAAATAAGAAAAACAGAGAAAGAAAAAAACTAAACAGAATCTCACAGCGGAAGGATAAAATATAATAATCAATATATAGTTCATGAAACTGTTTACAAAACATTGCTTCTTCTTTATATAATAAATATCAGAGTTCATATACCAATAATATTAATGCAGCGGAATTAAATAGTGTAGTGGAATAATAGTAGATAATAGTAATACAAATCTTCGTCTTCGTCCTCCAGAGCTAAAACTTCAAATCCTGAAACGCTCGGACTGACCCGAGCGAATTGAAAAGACAAAACACTCGAGTCAGAACTAAAAGATCTTATGTGAGTTAAATTAACAGAAATAAATATGAGTGCAGTAACTCAAGAGATGCTCGGGATTTACATCTCCTAAGGATCCGTTAAACTATTTACTATGTAGTATATTGCGCTATTATAATAGTGTCTATTTGTAAAATAAACTTACTTTTAAATAGCGTTAAGGCTTTACATTTTCCACCTTAACACAGTTATATATTCCCATAGTCTATACAGTACCGTAATCTCCCCAGTACTGGGCGTCGTCAGAGGGCACTCCATAGGTATGGTACAAAACCAAAATCGTATAAGGCGCGCTAGGGTAGGTGACACGGCACAACTAGGCAATGCCAGGGTAGATATACCAATTACGCTTCCGGGCCGATGGAAACGTGCAGCGCGCAGCTGCCGCCCACCTCGGACAAACTCCCCACATCAAAGAAATCAAAAGTGAAGGTGGCCACCGAAAATCCAAAGTCTGAGTATAGTATAGCAGGGAAGTGTCCGATCAGGGGTGCTACCTCATTAACCCGTCGATCACTCCTGTTTTAGCCACCTTATGCCAACTCACGGGAGTTGGGTCTACATATTTACCTTACAGGAAACGCCGCCACCAACCTACTTCATTCTGGAATCTCCACCGCATACACGGTTGTTACAGTGGTTTTCGGAGTTGGCAGAGAGTATGACAACTTCCGATCCCTGTATCTTTAACAACCAAACGTTATTATAACACCGCAGTCATTTAAAATAATTTAAACTTTAAAACCAGAATAAAATATCCATTTTAAACCCATATAAATACGATATCATTTATATTTTTAAAACCCCAAATCAATACGATATCATTTAGACCCAAATCATATAATGTCATTTTATTTTCCAATATATATTCTTTTCCCAAAATCATAGGGTTTTCAAAGTAAAATACTTAGAAATCAAAACTCTTGAATATAATATTTTCAAATCATACTACCTTGAAAATCATAACTTCGAAACAAAATTTCCATCTCTTAAATGGTTAAATATTAAATTACTTTATAAAACACAATAGCTTTACAAATCAATTTTCAAGTATCGATTTAAACTTCCAAATACCATTTCAATTCTTATGTTTCAAAGCTTTAAATATTTCACCATTTCAAAACAAACTCATTTGATAATCCCATATATATTAAATTCAATTACTTATTATTTAGACTTGAAATATTTACTTAATGAATTCAGTATACTTTAAGTAAAACTTATAACTTCACACAATTGGATAATCTTTCAATTTATTAAACTTGATATATTAATTTAAATCAACCTGATATTCATTCAAATCACTTTACACAAAAATCAAATTACAAAAATCATATCCTTTAAAAATTCTAACTTTTCATTTAGTTTCAATTTAACTTAATATTCATCTGCCAACCTTATTCTCTTTTAAGTCATTTAAACTCCAGAAATTTAATTTTAAATAAATGCTTAATCTTATTTGATCTTAAAATCAAACTTTATTTTAAACTTCAAATCAAATTTATATAAAGCTTAAAACCGGAAATTACTATATATATATATAATAACCTTTATCAATAACCAAATCAATATCCCATAAACCATATATATATAACTTTACAAAAACCATAGAAAATCATTTCAAAATATTTTTATATATATACATACCGCGGTGCCTGTATAAAATTTTCTACCCTATGGTCAAGTGATACGTATGTTTATCATTTCAATCCGCAATTTAAAATAAAAATGCGGTTGTATATCATTTCAAACCGCAATCCCGAATGAATGAAATGCATGATAACTTGCAGTTTATACAATATAAAATATAGCATCCATTCATCCAAATATCAATCATCAACCATTATTTGCAATCATCATCCAATTTAAACAATCATCGACATAGAGCATATAAATTATACAGGTAATAAATAACATGTATTAACTAACAGTTTATATTCAATAATAAATTTAATAACTGTTACTAGCAGTTTATATGCAAAAATAAATTCAAATTTAACTGTCAGTTGATATGAAATAAAAATTTAACATAACTATGACTGGCAGTTAATATGCAAATAAATAAATTCTAACTGTCAAATTTATATGCAATAAATAAAATAAATTAACAGTTACATTAAATAAATGCAATTTAACAGAGATAATGAATAAAACATACCAAACAGTCATAAACAAATTTCAACTCATATCTAAAATTAATTTAACAGACATAAGAAGTTTTAGAAGTTGTGAGTGGGTTAAAACACTCACCTTTTGAATTTAAATCGAATTTAAATCCGATTTAAACCCAAAAATTCGACGGTCTCCAAATCTGTCCAAACCAGCGCCAACAAATCTAGAATTTTATTACGATCCTAACAAAAAAAATTTCGCGTGAAATGGATAACGTATGAGAAAGTTATGAAGATTAGACGAATTGAAAAATCAAATGATAATAAAAGAAATAAATAAAACAAACCCCAAACTCCTATGCCACGTCAACACCTCTCTCACGCGTTGCTCCTAGAGGCCGCAACTGGAAGAACATGCACACGCCCCAACTTTGACCGCCGAAAGCTTCCACCACGGCCCCCTTCACCACGTGCCGCTACCACCTATGAGATCCCCATCTCCCTCTCTACCGGCCGACACCCCCCTCGGCACCCCAGGTCGCCGCCGCCGCCGGTCATAATGAACCCTAAAACGCGTTTTCCCGTCGCCTCCATCCACTTCGCGACCTCCGACCACCAGCGCTAGCCTCCTCGCGATGAGCCTCACCAAACCCATGTTTCAATTTCTTCGATTGAAGCCTAAATCGAAAAGCCCCAAATCGACCATATGGGTTTCGAAATTCAAGGTTTGACCGCGATTTTTGGTAAATCCGGTCATCGTCTTGAAAAGCGAACAGCAGATGCAGATTCGTATCGATGAAATCTATAACATATAATTTTTGTGAATTTTTCTGGAGACTTTAAATTTTTAGCTTTTGATTTGGTTTGAAAATAGATCCGAAATTTGCATTCATTGAGGAAGAGAAAGAATTGAAGAAATGAACGTACAACAAATGAGCATAGAATGGAGGCTAGGGTTTATCACAGCCTATTTATAGACAAACTGCAATAGAATAGGTGGGCACGAATTATAAACGTGCTAAACGGTAGTTGGCCCAAAAAGCCCGTTCTGACCCTGGAACGAAATTTGTCAAACCCATATATCCAAATAGGTGTTTTAAAATATTCTGAACGCGACGGAAAAAGTTTCACGTTCAAATTCCGTCGTATGAAGAAGTTATGCTGAAGCCAATATTTTCAAATTGATTTCAAATTGATTTCAATTAAATCGATTTCAAGGCGTTTCGCGTTCGTACGATCAAACGACAAGTCCGATCGATACGAAACTTGAAACCATACAATAATTCACCGATACGGATCCGATGAAACTGGTTTCGTCGAAATCCGAGTCCGTGGCTAAAATGACTATTTTTATATTAATTAAATAAAATTAAATTAAATCAATTAAATCGAATTTTATATTTCAATTATAGAGTTGACAATTTATCACCTTAATACTTCTCCATCATTCGCAATTATTTAAACATAATTTAAATGTCAATTTAGAGAAGATAGATTTATCAATTGAAATGCCCTATCTTAAATTTCATTATATTCAAAATTATAAATTTTAGTTCCCAAAATTTCTATTAAATTAAATAATCAATGCTTGTTCCATCTATAATTTTTAAGTAGATGGATTCCAGGTTGGGTTCAAAATCTATTGTTCTAATATTCTTGACTTTTAGTTAAATCTCTATAAACGTAATATTTAACGTTAATTTCATTTATTTTGCAATACTTTTAATTAAACTAAAATATCGCTTTTTATACTTAAACCTATACTCCCATTTATTCATTCAAATTTGCACTATTATGCATTATTTTAACAACTCATTCATAACTTTGAATCTATTCCCCACATTTCACATTTCTATTGTTACATAAATTTGAATTGATTACTTGCCTCACTGATAAATTTAATATTTGCATTGGTTTTGCTTATACTAAATAAATTTCCCATATTAATAAGGTTTCAAACAATCAATAAGCCCAACCCCTTTTACCAATTATTTTTCTTCAAATAATTCATGTCTCTATAAATACTTACGTTTACACTTTATAGTTATTTTAATATAGCCCTTCCAACACTCTTAACCCTTATCTTTAAGTTCACCCGCTTGTAATATTAAATTATATTTGTTACAACTCAATGTTGGCATTTATTACTATTAATTTATTCAATGTTTACTGCCCCTTATTTCAAATTCTTCCATTTACAGTTGAGACTTTACTATCCACAGTTACTTTTGTATACTCCTTTCCTATTTAAACCAAATATAACAAATTCCAATTAAATCCAATTATTACCTTTAAAATAAATCATAACATTCGAATATCTCTATTAAATTGGAATGTTTCATTTAAGTTTATAAATGATCCACTTGCATTAACATAATCCTTTAAATTTATTCCCATTTACGGTTAATCAATGTTATATTACATTAACCAAATTTAATATATTCCTTTAATTTCTCATCTTCAAAGTATATCTAGGTAAAAATATTTCCACTACTGAATTTATTGAATCTTATGCAATCTTACTATAAATAAGTTTTAAATTACCATTAACTGTACATTCAATTACTATTCAAAGTATTTATTCATAAATCAATTCGATATATGCGATTGTTTCCTTCTATTTAGTTTATAACCTAGTATACATTTTCCTAAATCCTATTTCATTACATTCATTAATGGGTACTGCATTGAAATCTAATTTATTAGCTTATATCACAATATTACCATTAATTAAAATTGGCTTACCAATTTTTATTCAATACCCTAAATAAATAACATATTATTCAATTCTTACTCTTGTTTTCTCATATTGCATTAAAAATCAAATCACAACTTTTTACATTATTTTATTGAATTGGAATTTCATTTTTATATTGTTAACCTTTAATTACAAACTTATTTATTTAACCAAATTAAATCTATGAAATTTACGGGTCGTTACATGTTTCCCTGCACTTTGCACTTATAGTAATAATATTAAAGAAATTTGCGTATCAAGCATGTTTGACTATCATAAGGAGAAATCTCCTCCAATTCTGCGTTTGCATTGTGTGTGTGGCGGGAGGCCTTATGGTAGTTTCATTTTCTAAAAGCATTGCGGATCTATTTTAACATATTTCTTTGTTTGTTTTTAAAGATAAACTGTTTTAAGTTCTCACACCAGTCTCATGACTGACCTGGAATTTGTTGTTCCCTTCCTAAACTCTAGGTGCCCATCATTTTCCACACGGGCAGCCTAGAGTCAGGTTATCAGGATATTCTGGAATTCAGGAGGTGTTGTGGAGCTTAAGAGCCGAGCTGGATGGCGCATCAACTAGTTTATAGTATTTCTTTTCGGCTGTTTGTTGCTGTAAACTCTGATAATGTAATGTAATGTGATGTAATGTAATAACAAATATGATTCTTTGTTTTAAAGATTATTCATTGATATATTATGTGTTGTTCCGCTGCGATTGTGAGATTCTGATATTGTTTCTGTTGCTTCTTCTTTCTTTCTTCTTCTACCTCTTCTTCTTTAACCCTAACAATTCGGTTTTCCGGCCTTCGATTGCTCGACGGTTGATACAGTGGACGTATTAATGTCGATTTTCGAAAGTCGAAGAATCGTATCGTTACAATAATGGAATTGAGTATGCAAATAATACAATTTTAATGAAGATAAGAGTTATTTTCGTACCTAAAAATGACAACTTTAATTGAACCAAAATAGGTTAAACTAAATGGTAGACCACATGGGGCAAAGGGAAATTATTTAAACCAAATGATCACAAAAGTTTAAACTCAATAAAGAACAATCCATTGGATTTTAAATATGCAAAATCATTGGATGTACAACATTCTTTGTCTAGTGTTATGATAAAGAAAATACTCCAAAGAATTCTTTATTTTATATGTCAGTAATACCTAAATTCATGCATATGAATGTTACCGAAGTAGTAGATGTTCTTACAGATGGAAAGTGTGGATTTAGAGGAATTAGTGGACATTTTGATAAGCTTCAAGGCGATTTTATTGAAGTCAAGAAGAAAATTTTGATACATTTGAAGATATATTGGCATGTGTATTGCAGATGTTTGGATGAGGAAATTTTGAATAAAATGAAGAGTCGATTAAATCATTTTCATGCTAATTGTGGGCGATAATATTGTATGTTAATGCTGAAAACATGGTACATGATTGTTAATGCTTTCAACTCTATTTGGTACATATGTCAATGTATTAATGCATCACATTCTTGCATCATCAACAAGGTCCACCAACTGCTTTGTTGATGGCAATAACCCAAGCATTTGGGAAAAATTGTCATCTCATCATTTTAAGTTTACGTGAAAACTCCTCAATACCCGACTTATATTTTCCTAGCCTTAATTTGTAGATACAAACATGCATTGATGGTCATATGTTTTTGTTAATGAACATGCATTTTCTCCACTCTTATACCATCGAACATAACAACCGCTGATTTCAACATAATCTTATGTAATTGGAAATTTGAATAATATGAAACATAATGGGTTTTATTTTGTAAAAGAATATGATGTATAATGTAATAACCCGCACTTTAATAGGCCCGAATTTCGACAAAATTGAAAATCAAGTTCGTAAGGGTATAGATCGTTGGTTTTGGTAACCTATAATAAACATAAGTATACCGAAGGTCGATCAAACTAAACTCATTGCGGAATAGAAAATATAATAGGATATAAATACCACCGAGGCCTCAAAATCAATGGTATTCGTTGGACATCTGATCGTCTTCTTAGTATCGAGCATGAATAAGAAGACTTCTCCATCATCTGTTCCATCTTGAACTAGTGACTTATTCCTTTAAATTTATCATGTGTGTTGTAACGAGGATGAGATCAGAACAACATTCTGGTGATTGTAAAATTGCATACTTATATCTCCAACCCCAATGTAGATCTGGAATAAACTCTACATCTTTATCCATATTCAACTTCTAATAACTTTGGGACTGATTTCCGGATCTGGGTGCAAATATCCTATTCAATTTTTCCAAATTGCAGAGTATGCAGACAATGTTTTATGCGTTTAATTTGAGCCTACAACCTTTAGATCTTTTTTAGGTGTAAAAATTAAATAAAAATCCAACGAAATAAATTCTAATGTTATAAACAAATTACATAATTTTCCACTTACCTTTTAAGCTTTCCAAACCTTCAGATTTGAATCTGATTCCTTGATTCAAATCCATCCACTTTTTAATCCAAGAAATATGTATAAACTGATATATACATACCATTAGAATTATAGATCTGAGAAAATATTTGGAGTTAAGGGGAACACAGATTTATAATATTGGAATTTATTTTGTTATTGCGTAATGTTGATTCGCTTCTTCTCTTCTTTATTATTTTTTATTCTTCTCCATTTATGAGGAATAGTAGAGAAGTGAAAATGGCAGAGCTTCGCTACTTAAATCAGAAAATATGAGAAGAGAAGTAATGGTTGGACTTGAATTTATAGGCACTCGAACCACTCATATCCGTTCGATTAAAAATGTTAAATTCTCAATTCAGTTATGTCCGTTTGATTAAAAATATTAAATTTGGACCGTTGGCCGAGGTTCAATCCTAACTGCCGTTTGCACGACCGGTCGACCGCACCCCTATGAGCGGCTAACCGGTGCATAGAGGGGGTCGACCGGTGGGTCTCGATGAATTATTATATTTAACGGTATATTTTATTTTCTAATTATTTTCATTTCAAATTCTTTAAGCATCAATAACTTCTTCGTTTGAACTCCGATTGTGAAACTTCCAATATAAATTTTTCTTAGAAAGTCGCCATGGACGCAATGATACAAGTTTCTCGTTCAACATTCACTGTTTGCTCGAATTTCATTTTTGAAGCTTTATTAGTTATTAATTTATTTGCGTAGATTTTACGGGGTGTTACACTAGAATGTGCAATAATTCATATTGGAAATATTTTGTAATAGAAGTGTGCTGAATGGGATGTAACGTAGTATATGTTGCATTAAGAAGATGTTACAATGTTATTTTCGTATTTTTTTCTCAAAGGACAACACAAAACTATGAGAAACAAGAAGCCACGATAGTACTCCATTGGACAGCAGTAACAATAATCGAGTAGTAAACTGCCGTATATCTTGATATAAAACCACTTCTTTCGTTGCACAGAAATCCGACTAATGTAAAAAACTATTGCGAACCCATGCTTCACACACAGGTTGGCCTAAAAAGTTGTATAAAATTGTTAACTCGAAATAGCTGGAATGTATTTTTTGCAACTAATTTACCGTTACTTAATAGGACAAACCCGTGTTACGCACACGGATAGTTGATACGCATTTATTTAACATTGCAAAATTATTATTTTAGTAGCATGAAAACCCAATTTAATATCAGTTCCTTAATGGACTGTATGTCAAAATATAATCCTTGCAAAAACCAAATATGAGTGCCTGTTTTTGAAAAATAATGATTTGTTGTGAAGAATATATGAAGGGAAAAAACATATGTCCGTCAAATAACTTGAAATTGTGAAAGCATAACAGTTTTATTTACAAATGCAAGACATCAGATGTATAAATCTGTTACCCATCTAGTGTTAGGTGATGGTAAACCATTGCAATAAAAAAAATTGATTAGTGACAACAAAAAAGTACCTCCCATGTTATAGCTTCGTACTATTTGCTTAAGTATAAAGTTAGATATTTTGTCAAATTCATATATTGCTGTGAAGGATGGTGCCGACCTATTTTTTCAAAAATAAAGTACAATATACCTTACAGGTCATGATTCTAAGCGAATCAAACAAAATTTCTTTTTGTCAAATCCAGACAACAAATTGGAAAACAATGAATACAACAACCCAGAATATTAAAATGCAAAGTTCGTTAACATTTTTGTTTTGCCTGTACTGTTTATTAAAAAATAATTGATGATCCGAGAGCAGGATAGTTTAAGAGTGGAAAAATAACGTTGAGGCACTAACAATCCAATATGCTAAAAGATGACATCCCATCCAAGTCAATTAGTGGTAGACGCGAAAGACACTTTTTGATGATGTAACGGCCTTTGATGACATATCCAAACATATAAAATTTTGGTGCTTAAGTGCTGAGGTGCTGGACTTCATCGGCCGTTTGAATTGTGGTTTTAAATCTCCTATATATAGTCCGAGATCTCCTCTAAAATCTCTTTTTCACAATTAAACAAGACGAGACATCAAATCTTCTCCATATCTTTCTCGACACTCATCTCGTCCGAGATATTCAAATCTTACCCGAAATATGCATCAAAATATCGAGATCTCACCCAAAATTATACATTTTTTTTGCATAATATTTTTTATGTTCATATTGATTCAAAAGAAAATACCCAATCCAATTATAATTTACCAAATTTTTGAACATATTCTTTACTTTTTATCTTAATAAATCATAACGAAAGGTTTCACTTCTTTATTTTGTTCAAATAAAAGGATATTAATCAATCATTACCAAATCAATTAAGATAATTAAGCTAATACTCTTCTAAAAATATTCATTTTTCCATGTAAACTAAGTATCACCATTTTTATTTTTGCTAAGAAAGTTCTAACCGTTAAATAAATTTTTGACACGTCAATTTTAGACACATAAGTACATCCGAGGTATTCCCGAGATGCATTATAAGACTCGAGATGTCAATCCGAGATGTACACCGATATGAACTCATCTCGTACGAGATCTCTCCCGATACGAGATAACTTGTGTAAAAATTCCGAGATGAAACGTGACCGAAATCCGATATTTAAAACCTTGGTTTGAATACAGAATTAGAGAATGGAATTTAAGAGCAAATAATTAATAAGTCTATTTGAACATCCAATATATAAAAAATAGATTCACGTCATCAAATCGAGATTACGTCTAATTGAGTGCAGCAAATCTCTTAATAGTGCATCCCATAGTTATTGCAGAAAGGATGAATGTAAAAAGATGGGAGTAATGGATGAATATTCAAATAAAATAGAAAAATATGAAGCAATCTTAGTTGACACTTGTGCCACAAGAAAAAATTTGCTTGAAGCGGGGCCTAATTAACATATTGGATTTGTTCTTTACGTAAGAGCTAATACATTTCACATCAAGTGAAGTGAAACTTTTAGTGCAAAATCCATGCTACCAATAGTGCTTATATGAAACCCACTTCAAACTATTTGTATGCTTACATAGTCAAGTGTGGAAATACAAACGATAGAATAAACAGTTGGAAGAAGATCCCAAAATAGATACAACGGATAATGTGCATAAAAAATATTTTTTGCAAGCAACAAATTAAAGGTAACGAGATGTGGAGTAAAATATATTATCAATCAATATAAATCACTTCAATCCACTTTAGAAACACTAATTTGATATCAAGAAAGACAATTTTCATATGGTATGCATGACATTTTATAGAAAGGTGAACAACATGGCACGTGTAAGAAAATATAGCTAATTTCCAATAAGAGGATACGAGATATCGAATAGAAGTGTTGAAGTGGTCAGTGATTTGCGTATTATATGAAGACATCACAATCTCAGCTGTTCATTGATTCAGAGCTCATCTCTACCGTTCACTTTATTTCTGCATTTTCTCTTATGGATATGGGCTAGATTATAAAGCCCATCAAAACATGTATATAAATAAATACTGTTGTATCATTTCGTTTGATTAAGTAATAAAGCATTTTGCATTTATCTCAAATCTCTGTTTCAATACTGATTAACAAAAGCAAAACAAAGATCATATCAATTCCTATAATCTCAACATGGTATCGGAGCTAACAAAGGCTTAACAGCCATTCGATCAACTAATCAAAAACCCATCAGTGTCTGAATCATCATTTAGGAGATTATCTTCATTAGAAAACTGTTCATCATCTGAAGATTGCTGAATCTAGTGTTGTGCCAAACATAAGTGGTTGCATTAAGATTCTTCAATGCATTCTCACAAGAAAACCAGTCAGAAAACTCAGAAAACAAAAAAAAAATCAAGAAATCAAGAATCATCCCAAAACAAAGAAGGTGCCATCCAGTACAACACATCAGATCTGAGAGATCATCATCTCTGTTATACTGTTGCATCAAAATTCACCGCAAGAAGTTCTTGATTTACCTCTTTTTTGTTTTTTTCTGAATTAAATCAAATCTTTTTCTTGTTGCCCTGCATTCTTTTCTTTCTGTATTGGATCTTGCTTTCCTGATATCATCATGGGTGATGAATCCAACAATCAACCCAGCATGGGTAGCTCTGCTAATAAAGGCAACAGTAATCAACAAAGTGTTGCTGCAGAGAAACTGATTAAGACAGTTATCAGCCCACAATGTAATCTCGTCACAGTTCAATTAAATGAGGATAACTTTCTTCTCTGGAGATTGCAGATAGAGACTGCAGTTCAAGGGTATGGACTGGAAGACCATATTCTTGGAACTATCCCCATTCCTCCCAAATGTATAACTGATCAAGAAAACAAAGTTATCAGTAATGAAGAATATGTCAAATATCATAGACAAGATAGACTAATTTGTTCTTGGCTTCTATCTTCAATAAGCACAAATCTACTGTCACATGTTATTGGATGCAAAACTGCTAATGATATATGGACAACTATTGAAAAAGTGTTCAATACACAGTCAGCTGCCAAGGTGATGTATAGCTGCACAATGTAAAGAAAGACAACAGCTCAATGAGAGAATACATCTTCAAAATCAAAGGAATATGTGACTCACTGGGGGCAGCCAACCACAAAGTTTCAGATTCAGAACACATTCTAACCATCCTCAATGGATTGAATGAGGAGTATGAATCAGTTATTGTTGTCATAGCATCACAAAAGGACTTGCCTTCACTTGATGATGTCTACTCCATATTACTATCTCATGAGGCAAGAATTGATAATAAAAGGCCACAGGAGTCAGAATTTACAGTCAATTACACAGCTGCTTCAAGAAACAAAACCCAAATCAACAACAAGACAGATCAGAATACACAAAGAGGAGGAACACAGAGAGGAGGTTTTTCAAATAGATCTAGAGGAAGGGGCAGATACAACAACAACAACAACATACCAAAATGTCAAATTTGTGAAAAGATTGGTCACACTGCTATAAAATGCTATTTGAGGTACTCTAATCAGAACAACAACAATCAAAAAAGTGGAAACTATAGTGCCAACATAGCTCAAGCAAGCTTCAGCAATCAACCTGATAACAAAAAGCATAATTCTAATGAAAACAATCAATCAAATGATGACTGCTGGTATCCAGACTCAGGGGCTACCAACCATATAACCAATAATCTTGAAAAATTAAATCTTGGCAATAGAGAGTACAAAGGTAAAAAATCCATTTGTATGGGGAATGGTAAGTGCATCAATATTTCACATATAGGAAATGCAGTTATTAAAGGAAAGAAACAATTATTCCTACATAATTTACTAAGAGTTCCAAAAATCAAAAAAAATCTCATGAGTGTGTCTCAATTTGCTAATGATAACCAAGTTTACTTTGAATTCTTTCCTAAGCACGGTGTTGTTAGAGATATACTAACTAAAGATATTTTATTGCAGGGTGATGCTGAAGGAGGATTGTACAGATTTAAATCTGTGAACTGTGCATGTCATAGTGATGATAAAAGCTATTGTAATCATTGTGAAATAGAAAACAATGACAATATTTTTGATTTGTGGCACTATAGACTTGGGCATCCTAATGCTAAAATAGTTAAGCAGATTCTCAATGAAAATAACATTTCCTGTAATAATATATCTGTTCCCTATGTATGCACTCACTGCCAAATGGGAAAAAGTCACAAACTACCATTTGGTAATTCCACAACTGAATACACTAAACCATTTGAACTCATTGCCACTGACCTCTGGGGACCTGCCCCAATATATTCTGACTATGGGTATAAATATTATATATCATTTGTAGATGCACACACAAGACACACTTGGATATACTTTCTAAAAAATAAATCAGACACACATGATGTTGTAGTAAACTTTATTACAATGGTAGAAAAACAGTTTGATGCTCATGTCAAAACCATTCAATCAGATGGTGGAACTGAATACAAGTCTCTTAAGGAGTACTTTAGAGTTAAAGGTATAGTTCATCGATTTACTTGTCCCTATACTTCAGAACAAAATGGCTTAGCAGAGAGGAAACATAGACATGTGGTTGAAACAGGACTCAGCCTACTGAGTCATGCAAAACTACCACTGAAGTTTTGGCCAGAGGCTTTTAGCACTGCTGTCTACCTTATTAATAGACTGCCAACCAAAACTCTAGATGGTATAACCCCCATTGAAAAGTTACAATGGGTAAAACCAGATTATCATAGCTTAAAAATATTTGGATGTCTATGTTTCCCATATTTAAGACCCTATAATAGTAATAAATTAAACTTCAGGTCAAAACAATGCACTTTTTTAGGTTACACTTCTAATCAAAAAGGGTATAAGTGTCTTGATGATAGTGGAAAAATCTTTATTAGCAGACATGTTGCATTCAATGAAAAAGTTTTTCCCTTCAAAAATGCTGGAGTTAACACAATAGCAAAAGTTTATAACTCAAACATATCTATACCTGAATTACCAATAATATTAGAAGACAGGGGCACAGCAGAAATGAGGAGGGCTGCTGATGATCATCAAGCACACCCATCTGCATCTACTCAACATAATACAGAATGTGAAGATGATCACAGCCATGCCATCTACTCACCTGCACATTCAACAAATAGAGAAGATCAACATTCAGAAAGTAATACTGATCAAAATAGAAGGTCTGAGTTACCTCAGGCTAAAACCCCTGTCAGACCCAGCCACCAAATGATCACAAGAGCCAAAAGTGGGATCTTTAAACCCAAGGCATACATGATCAACACAAATTCCAGTGAACCATTCACATTTGATCAGGCTGCAAAAAATGAAAACTGGAAAGCAGCAATGGATGAAGAGTACAATGCTCTTATGAAAAATAAAACATGGAATCTTGTATGTCCACCTGCACACAAAAATATTGTAGGATGCAGATGGGCATATAAGATAAAAAGGAATCCTGATGGATCTATCAATAAATACAAAGCAAGACAGGTTGCCAAGAGATATACCCAACAGTATGGGTTTGATTTCACAGAGACATTCAGTCCAGTAGTCAAACCCACCACCATAAGGCTTATCATCTCAATTGCCTTACATAAAGGATGGACTATAAGGCAGTTGGATGTTAATAATGCCTTCTTAAATGGCAAATTAGAAGAAGAAATCTACATGAAACAACCACCGGGATATGAACAAGACTCAAGTCTTGTATGCAAATTAAACAAGGCCATATATGGGCTGAAGCAAGCCCCAAGGGTCTAGTTTGACAGATTGAAATCAACTCTAATGTCAATAGGATATCAATCTCTCAAATCAGACACCTCTTTGTTTGTCAAAGGTGATTCATCTTTAATCACTGATATACTAATCTATGTTGATGACTTAATTGTTACAGGTAATAATCAGAATGAGATCAACAAGGTTATATACTATTTGAACAAAGAATTCTCAATTAAAGATTTGGGACATCTCAATTATTTTCTGGGAATTGAAGTGCACAAAATATCAAATTCAGAGATCATCTTAAGTCAGAAAAAATACATATCAGAACTACTTGCAAGAACAAAAATGGAAGATGCAAAACCCATGACTACTCCCATGATCAGCCATCAAAATCTCTCATAAAACAGGGGAGAAGTCATAGATAATATTAAACAATATAGAAGTGTTATAGGGGCATTACAATATGCCACTATAACACGACCTGATATTGCTTTCAGTATTAACAAACTTTCTCAATTTATGCAGAATCCATTGGATGAACACTGGAAAGCTGTAAAAAGAGTTCTGAGATATCTAAAGGGAACAATCAATCATGGTCTGACATTTAAAGCAAGTAAAAATCTCAACATAACAGGCTATGCAGACTCGGATTGGGGAACTGATCCTGATGACAGAAAATCAGTTACAGGATACTGCATATTTGTCTGAGACAATTTAATATCATGGAGTTCTAAAAAACAGTCAACCATCTCTAGATCTAGTACAGAGGCCGAATACAGAAGCATAGCAAGTGCAACAACAGAAGTGATGTGGCTACAATCAATTATTAAAGAGCTAAGACTCAACACAAACATCAAAGCAACCCTATGGTGTGATAATCAGAGTGCAGTTTACATGACTGCAAACCCTATAATGCATTCAAGGACTAAGCATATCGAAATAGACCTACACTTCGTCAGAGAGCAAGTACTCAAAGGCAAAATACAAATTAACCACTTACCAGCCACTTACCAAATTGCAGATACACTGACGAAGTCACTCTCAAAAAGAAATTTTTTGAAATTCAGAAGCGACCTCAAAGTTACTGAAAATCAACTCTCGGTCGAGCAAAGCAGATTAGAATCAAACAATATTGAATCTTCCCTTAATCGAAGCAAGACAGACCAAAACTCGAAGCTGCAGTCCAGATATACTCAATTCAGAGCTTCAAGTTGACAGGTTCACTCAAAATGAAAACCGAGAAAGAAGAACTCAAATTTTTGCTCAACACAGCTCAATAATCTTCTACAGAGACTCGAATCGTCAAGTCTATCCCTAATTTCTTCTGCAAATCACAAATTTTCTCTCAAACCCTAACTCTGAGAGAGCTAGGATTCGAAGGGGGGAATAAGAGGTTACGAGATATCGAATAGAAGTGTTGAAGTGGTCAGTGATCTGCGTATTATATGAAGACATCACAATCTCAGCTGTTCATTGATTCAGAGCTCATCTCTACCGTTCACTTTATTTCTGCATTTTCTCTTATGGATATGGGCTAGATTATAAAGCCCATCAAAACATGTATATAAATAAATACTGCTGTATCATTTCATTTGATTAAGTAATAAAGCATTTTGCATTTATCTCAAATCTCTGTTTCAATACTGATTAACAAAATCAAAACAAAGATCATATCAATTCCCATAATCTCAACATTTTCAAAGGGAAAATTTAAGGGTTTACAATTTTGAAAAATAACGGTTCTGAAAAATAACAGAATTTTTTGTCCAACAAATATATAACCATAAGATATGAAAAAATAGAAAAATAATTTACCATTCAATTATGAGATGTCATGTAAAAATATTAGCAATAAGCGTAAAACATAGTGCTACTAATTGAAGTATAGAAAAGAGATTGCAGGCTGAGTCAAACATTCATCCTAATGAAACTCATATTAGAAAGTAGATTAGGGAAGTAATGGGTTTGCATTGTATTCAAAAAGCAGTACATAGATGCTTCAGCATTTTAGAGGGAAGAGATGCCACAAATAGGTAATTATGAATGGACAAATGTCAACACCTACTACTTTTTACAGGTATGTGCACTGAATTTTCAATGACCACATTCTTTCCCATCCTTCATATTTGTATGTGGTTGTTAATAAAAGATCATATAAATATTGATATATTTTTGTAGGAAAAAAAGGACTATTATGAATATCTACCTGAATCTAGCACTTCCTTTTACGACAAAACTGTTATTTCCATTCCTTACAGAAGCTCTATCCTCTTTGACATAATGGACATTCATACGATTCATTATATTACTCTGCAATATGAAAGAAATAATGATAGTATAAGTGAGCTAATTTTTCTTGTAGACATATTAAATAAAAAAATTTAAGCTTAAAATGGCTTTCGATCCACACAGTATCTGATAACTAATTATTAGTTATGCATACATGCACCTCGACGAACCTGAAGCATGAAGTTAAGAAGTTAAGAAGTTAAGAAGAATAAAATTTCAACTCTTCAAATCCTATATTATCTTATCACTGTCTCCATCTTTAATGAAATCATTCTTGATAAAACGGAACCAGCTGCTTTGGTGCTTCCTAACGAAAACCTTTAACTAATTAACGCAGGTGTAATAAACTTCAATATCATCAGAAGTTACATTTTTAGTTGGATTGTGCTTATTGTTGCCAATAAACCAAATACACATGCTTACTTCATTTTACAATGTTTATAAGGTAGATAAATCAACAGCGGTGTAGTTAGCTGCCATATAAAATTGCCAATGGTCGCTAAATATGGATATGGTATTTGTTTAAATTGTAATTATGCACTTTCTTGAATATCAGATAAATCATTAAATAAGCCTACTGTTATACTGTAGAAAAAAACAGAATTTAAAGTTTTATCGAGATATGTCGAACAAAATAATTGATATGTGTATATGATGTCTATTAGAAGCATAATGCTTGTATGTCTTCTACACTGTATGCAAGCTTTAGGGTAGAATCAGAAAAACTCCTACAACTGCAATGCTATTTCTTTAGGTAATAGCATGCATATGATGCTTAAATCAGATGTTATTATTACAGACGTCAAGTGATTGAATGATGCATCCAACGGTGTAATTTCTATATCTAGTCATGTTTATAACGACCGAGGAAAAGATCTATAAATTTACCACCATACCAAATGGGTTTTAGTTCAATAAAAGTGAAATAATTCAGAGGATTGAACTTTGTTTAATCACCATAACAAAACACGAGTATGCATATTTATCTTGTACATCTTTCACATTAAGAGGTTCTACTTAAGGTTTATGTCCATATGCCATTCAATTTTTTGTAGCAAAAAATCAAAAGTATATTTGTAGTTTGAATAAAAGAATCCTCATAAAATGAGGAACTATGGAAGAAAAGAGATTTGCTTTAAACTTAATTTCTAAAAGCAATGGAACCAAAGAGGTAATGTTCCCATGTGCATTATATCATGTGTATTTTGAGTGTAGAGGATAATTTTCAAGCAGTACCCACTACAACAAAACAGTCTTTTTACAACGGGAAATGCCCGTTGTAATATGGCTTTCGCAACGGGCATGTGCCCGTTGTAATAGGCCTCGTTGTAATAGATCCACCATATTTTACAACGGGCAAAGCACGTTGTAAAAACCGTTGCAATATACCTTTTTACAATGGTCATAACCCGTTGTAAAAATCTTATATAACAACGTGCAGTGACCGTTGTAATAAGCTCATATAACAACGCACATTGCCCGTTGCAAAATAAATGCAAATTTTAAAAAAATTACAGCAGCATCCATGCAATACATTCATACTAATACTTAATATTGTCGTAAAATAGTCCGAGGCCTTGGTGCAGTGGTCAAACGCCAGGCTGTTGACGACAAGGTCGGCAGTTCGATCCCTGCCTCTGGCATATTAAACTGTGCGCCACGATGATTCTTGCAGACTTGTGTGCTGCCTACTTTGTAAATATAAGTACCCAGTTTCAAAAAAAAAAAAAAAAAAAAATATTGTCGTAAAATAATTAAAATCACACACGAAAAGACTAAAAGCTAGAATCCTAGGATTCTAACACTCTAAAAAGTTAGATAAGTTTACATGCCAAATACATAAAGCATTATCACATAACAGTCCACTACTAATACAATGTTCTAAGTACAATGCCCACATACAAAACCATATCTCTGTCAATGTCCACATACAAAACAACAATGACACTGTCACACTTAAATCAACACATGCTGCCCCTCCCTTTGCAAACCACCATCACAGCAGATCCCATCTGCTTTCAACATCTTGCATACAACCACTTCACCTCTAAACTGCAACCATCTGCAAACTTGAGCAGCAACAACATCATTTATTTCCTTCACTTCTGCCTTCCTCTGGCTTACACCCCTTCCAACTACCTTAACTACACCACTACACAACCATAAAACAATCCATCACCTCAATCTCCTTCACCACTACACATCTATGTGTATCAAAAACAAACATTGCCAACAACCTCCTCACATCAGTTCAAATGCAACAAATCTCCAAAGAACGCGGACGAAAACCATATCATATATGACGTACAATGCATGATATATTCAAATCAAGGAAATTGTATATGCAAAAGATAGCACAAATTGATTGTTTCTAGACAACCAATATTGTATCATCTATTCAAATCAAAGATAAATATAGTTTCCAACCAATAATAAAATGTAAGTTATTACCTGTATGCAATGGAGTATATGATGAACCAATAATGTTACCGATAGTGCAGGCTGAAGCAAAGACCTATTTCCAACCAATAATCAAACATTTATGTCTGAACCAATAGTGCAGGCTGAAGCAAAGACCTGGCAAAGAAAAATAATTGCGTTGAGGATTGAAAGCAGTTGCTTGAGTGCATGCAGATGCTGATGCAGAGCTTAAAACTATAGCAATGAGTAGGTTGAAGCATGTGTTCTATTTTTTTTTTTGGTTCAAACTAGTTATATATATATATATATATATATATATATATCTAATAAATTATGTTACAAGTGAGTAGAGGTGATAATGAGGATTAACTACTTCTAAGGAAAGCATATGATATCAATTGGTTTTTGGCGGTTGTACAGACCTTAAAATTGTTATAAATTTACTAATTACAGATGATATCAATTTAATTTAGTTGGATATTTATGCATTAATTTGTCGATTAATCATATTCTGAAAAAGGACAAACAAAATCATTTGCTTATATAGAACCAAAATGGAAGCTCGAATTAACATCTCAGACTTGGGCGGGCCCCTAAGATCATGAATGCTAATTAGGCCAATTTATATTTTACACGTTTTCAACTTTATTTAAATGGATATTAATCATACTTGTTTTTTGATATGTTTGAATAGATTCATATTAAGTTTAATTTTTGAAAACATTGATAATGTTTGTTTGCGTAAATAAGTTATGGGTGAGTTTGAATGAGTACTAAAATTAGTATTCAAAATATTTGTTGATATCTGTTTGGAATAAGCAATCAGCTCTTATCAACTCCATTCAACGATTTATAACAGCAAGAAATTGTATTTTCTTTTTCTAATTACTTATTTCAAGTTTTTCCGATGCAATTCGTTCAAAATTATATTCATTCTACAAACATTTCTCCCCTAGAAACAAAGACATCCATATAATTAAAATATAAATTTGATGTAAAAATCTATAATGAAGCTATCTCTGTAAAGCTTTTGATACAACCTTTTTCAACTTTTAACATGCGTACTGCGTGCCAATAATAATTCTCTGAAATTGGTGCTTATATGCGCTAAATTTTGGCATCTAGCACACATGTCAAAAGGTAAGGTCATCTAACATTAGTGTATCAAAGATGTGCCTGAATTTAATGTCGAAATTTTACCTAAAGCAGGGAAAGAAGCGAGTAAATTATAAGGGAGTTAAGTAGCAATTTAAGTGGTGCTTTATTTTAAGTTTGAATTTAACAACCAAGTGAAAAGTAGCAATTCTTCTACTTCAACCACTCTTTCTTCAACCTGTATATTATTATTTTTTCTAAATTAAATCGGGTATTCTATTTAATATAGGAAAGGATATGAGCAAATATATATATTTTTTAATAAAAAGAATAAACATGTCAATCAATGCTGAAACTCTTATAGTTTTACACACACTCCTGCACGATTGCACACATGAATAAAACAGTCACATATCGTTTGAAATGTTTGAATTTTGGATACAGTAACGTATTCAAAACTATATATAAATATGAGACACATTCAAAATTCTTAACAATATCAAGTAATATACCGTGTACCCTTCACCCCGGGCAACATCAATAATACTTTTCCTTGTGATTCCAGGCAATATAGTTCCTCTTATTGCTGGAGTTAATATGACCTTGTCCTATCAAAGGCATAACAAATTAAATTAAAAGCAGGCCACTACCCAATTTTCATACACTATATCATGAATATCAATAAATTTAAGTTGCTACTACAGTTACTAATGTTTAAATACACAATTATTTTAACCTTATATTTGATCTTCTTTGTAAGCTAGATAGGATATTGACCAAACTCGTTTAGATTTTCTCAATTTGCCCCTACTGTTATTTAACATCCTTAGTATGTTGTAGACAATGGGAAGTTTATGAAGACGGGTAAAGTTGTACATCATTCTCTTAGCATTTTCTTCAGGTCGAAAGAGTAAAATTGATCCATCTGCTTTCCTATACGCTTTTAAGCCCTCAAACAAGATAAAATATTCAAGTATTGACTGCAACAATAGATTGGCAAATGTGTAGAATTCAGATATTACACTATCAATGTTATTTGAATTGTTAACTTCTGAAACTCAAAATATTAAGGATACCGTGATGTTGCTACTATTGTTAAACGCAATTCAATCTTCAGCTTGAAAGGGAGAGTACAATCATCATCAGCTGTGCTATTCTTTGAAGATATATTACCATGAATTTGAATATTTCTAATTGTTATTTAAAATATATTGATAAATCGGTTCAAAATTTGATGTAAGCATATCCACAGATATATGCTAGACTGAAATGATATACGTTTTTTTCAACATACGCATAACAACCTTTGATGATTATCTACACGAAGGTAAAAATAAAATGCCACTAACCTGACCATAATTTAGGATTCCAGATAATGGGTTCATCTCGATTGGTCCAAAAGGCTACAACTCACCTTTCCAAAATGTCCCATTAATAGAACATTTTGAAACATACATATAGTTAAGGATGGCAATGGGGCGGTATAGGGTCCAAACCCGGTCGATCCGCCCCTGTTTTGGCCCGTCCAGACCCGCCCCATTGAATCATTGGGGCGGGTAGACCCGTGACCCGTTCTTGAGTGCTCCGAGTCTAGGGTCGGGTCGGGGCTTGGTTGACCCGCCTCAACCCGACCCGCACTACTAACATCTTATGAAACTGCTTTATTACTATAATGATTTATTAATCTTCTTAGATATAAGTGATTCTAGCATGGATATTAGAATGTTCCAATAAATAATCTATATAAAAAATTAGAGTATTAAGTTGCGTCATTGATAATTATACAATAACATATGTATATATTTTCTGAATTGTTATTGTACACATCATTTTTACTAACTTTCCTTAGACACGTTGTTATTTGTATTTCGTGTATTATTTGGTGATAACGAGTATAAACAAATAAATATATGTAAGTTGGTACACAATTTTGAATTAGTACATGAGACTCATCGGGTCTTGGGGCGGGTCGGGTCTAGTCTACCCTGAACCGTACGGGTCCCGGGTACGGGGCAAAATTCCAGACCCGCACCGGGTCTACGGGGCGGGTCTGGGACGAGGTCTAAAAAATTCGGGACGGGTATGGGGCACTAAAAATCCGCCCCAACCCGCCCCATTGCCATTCCTACATATAGTCTGTATTCATAAGTCCAAATCCAATATTGTCCCAATTTATTTCTATAGTCTCCATGCTAGATAGAAATATAACAATTAAGATTGACATAATAAAACAAGGAGAATAATTACAAAATATATATACTGGTTTTCAACCATTTCTACGTATACATAATATATGCAGACAGAAATAATTTATAGGCATATAAAAATCAGGCAAGTGTATTAAGTTGACTTGTGTGAGTTACAATTTTCTACTAACCAATTGTTCTTGAAAATGATGCGTGCAGCAATCTTATCAATCATGTAGGCATGCATCGAGCAAGGCTAAAACAACGTAGTCATTTGATTTTCTTTCTCCATAATTTATTTGAGTGTATTAATTAAACTTTTCCATGTCAGACCAGACTTATATACAACATATCACAAATCACACATGTCAATAAATGTTCGAATCATGCTGCGCAAGTTTTTAAGTATTTTAGACAGATGGAAGCAAACTAATATTGCCAGATCAAGAATATATTTTCAACAAAACACTTTTCTATTCCAAAAGGAAACAAACAAATTTTTTAGCGACCAGTAATCATCATTTAATAATTAATATTCAGTAGTCAATACAGTATTTTAGACAGATAGAAGCAAACTAATTAGTACATGTTTATCTAGTATGCACTCTAGCAACCTGATCCCGATCCAGATGTGTTAGGGAAATAAGCCCAAACAACATAATGAGTTTTGCATTAAAATTTCGATTACATGAACATTGTTCTTTATTACAAACCATGTTATATAATTGTTGAAATAATTTTTTTTGGACTGCAATTGCTCTTTTATTTATCTTCCTTCCCACGTTGAAAATCTTTAAACATGGCTAATTTTTGTTTTATAATATACTAGTGCATAAATACATACTAGTGTGCCTATTAATATTTAGAATGTTTAATAATATAAATACTCTTGTATAAATATGCTAAAATTACAAAGATATTATTAGTATTTTCTTTTCATCTCAAGTCTATAAACAGATCTTATTTTTGTTGATGTAATGAGAATGAGGTTAATGAAACCATGTCCTCTTGTTTAATTTCATCTTTTGTCGCCAATATTTTAACACGGTGCTAGCACGATACTCTCAAGTAAATTATACTAATTTTCAACTAGTTTATATATTCCAGATAAAAATATGTACTCTAAGGAATGATCAAATACATTCTAATTTCTTTGATACGCTAAACAAAGTTCAAAATCAAATCGAAGTTTTCAACAATTTGATACACAAAAGAAAATTCAAAATCAAAAACCTATACATAAATAAAAAAAATTCAACTATTTGATACGCGAACTAAATTCGACGTTGAATTGAATCTAGAACTCGAATCAAAATTCAAAATCAAATAGAAAATAAAATTACAAATTTACGAAGAGAAAGATGATAAATACCTGAAGGATTGAAGAGGCGAAGGCGGTTACCCTGGATGAGGCAAAGGCGGTTACCCTGGATGATGCGGCGGTTACCCTGGATGATGCGGCGGCGGTTACCCTTCACAAAGCGATGATGGTTATAGGTTATGGTAGCAACCCTAGATTGAAAACAGGAAAAGAGGAATAATGAAACATAAGCATTAGGACTGCGATCGGTCAAAATTCGAGCAATTGAAGACAGTAGCTTCAATTTTTCCCAAAGCCCTAATTTCGAGCAAAAAGGAACGAGCAAATTAGAGGAAACGAAATAAAACTGCCGACCTTGTTTTTTTAATAAAGGCTTTGTGAACGTTGTAATTCGTGAGTAGGGTAATTTGTGACCGTTGTAATTTGGCACCTCTTACAACGGGAAATTTGTGACCGTTGTAAAGTTGACATCTATTACAACGGGCCTGAGTGGGCCGTTGTAATAGCCTTTTATTACAACGGGCAACCACTGCACGTTATAAAAAGGAGGTTGTATATGGCATCCTTTACAACGGGGCTGAATGGACCGTTGTAATAGCCTTCTATTACAACGGACAACCAGTGCCATTGTAAAAAGGGCGTTGTAATAGGGTATTTTTGTTGTAGTGATCATTCTAGAACATAAGTCATAATTGATAAGGCACCAGAATATTTAACGTTCAGGTAAAATATCACCTGGATGTTAGCATGGTGCATATATCCATCAACATTTTTTATCGTGAAGCAATAACATACAAATTAGTTTAACATATAGTAAGTAAGCATGATGAACAAGTATGTCAATGAAAAAAAAATTGCGAAGCGAACCAAAAGACAGTAGAACAAAAAAAGTAAGAGTGACATGGTTTTCATACTGCGTATGTAGCCACCATGAAGAGTAGGTATATAGCACTAGAGCATTCACGTCTTAAGAACTAACATTTTTTTTCATTTGGTTCAATTAATTTTTCATCGGGAAAAAAAGAAACAGTTTACCAACTCTTCATAAGTTGCCAAAATTTTCCCTAAATGCAATGTTCTCAATTATTCCTTGCACTTCTAAGCTTTGCTGTTTAATAAGAATTTTGATCGGTCTAGTCTACATTTTTTGGATTGTCAAGCTGACAAAACCATTGGTTTACGAAGTTGAAAACACCGCTAAGACAGATTGTATAGTGAAAGAAGAACAGTTTGATGAGAATAAACTAAAAATTTAACGTTGAAAGTAGAACACGCAACAATGATTGAATTTAAATTCCTTGACATTTGGCAAAGTTTTAAAGGTGTAAATTTCTTTCGACACAAAATCAAGTTCTCCGTCAACACGTTCGCTACTTATCTAGATAGAAAGGTCGTTGCATCACATGTTAGTTTAAGAGCATAAAACTATCGATGTCGCCAAGAATGATGAGAAAAATAGCATTATATATACTCTCAATAAGAGATATGCCATAATTCGGGTTACTCAACATTTCCCCTACCATTAGTAGCAACTTCATCCATGCATCTTATACCCTGCTTCATAACAGGATCGAGCATTCTAGTGGAACCATGTTGTTCTACTTGTGATGTCCCTTGCCCACAACAAATTGGGTTAGTTTTCACGGTTTTAATACATCTCTTTCCACGCACCTCTTTTGTTACTTGCCATTTCATAACCAAATAAACAATCATCTAGGCTCAAAGGTTAGTGTTATATTGTCAACAAATTTTTTTGTGAGTACAAATCTTATGTTCATGATCCCTTCATTTACGCTCGATCCGTTTGTGGGAGAAGGTGTCATTTCTTTTTTTTGGGTCAAATTTATCGACAAAAGGTAGAAACTGTACGTGAATGAATTAATAATTATTATTAGCCGACTCTACAAAGTTTGACAAAGCATCAATAAAATTTAAATATATATGTTTTCTAGTACTAACAATGTTTCAAATTTTATGGGAGTTTATGGTTGTAAGCAGCTTAATTTACAATTTTTATCAACACTAATCATGTGGTAGGATTTGAGAGGAATACATACCTCTTTTTCTTAAAATCAAGCTTCTCCTCCTACGTTTCAACCATTATTCCAGTGCATCAACCGAAGCGTTAATAGTCTGTGTAGACGATAATTATACATAGATAGGTGAAGAATGATATATTGATATATAGCTTTGTTCACATGAGATGGCAGAGATTAAGTTGTTGATATTGTATCATCGCTTTTGGGACAATGCAGATGACAATACATTTAACCAATCCTTCAGATTTTTGTACTTGCTCACAGTCCAACTTCGAGTACATGTTTTTTTTGCTTACATCCTACATCCTTTGATTCTGAACATTTATTCACCTATCGTTACAATATATAAATAATCATATCATAAGGACAGAGAAAAGAGGTAGTAAAATCTTGTGGTACATTGTTCGTGTGAATTTTGGAAATAACTTGGTATAGTGTTAAAAGAATGTTATTATATATATGCGTGTATCTGTGTATGCAGATTAAAATGGCTATTATGTGGAATTATGTAGAGAAACCTTTTTTTGCATTTCTACGCCATAGACAGATTACAAATTCATGATAAAATTTTCAAAATTTTCATTGTTGATAATTATAATATCAACAGTTTTGTATTAACTTCATACCATGCATCGATAGCTCGATGAGCGAACAGTCGCGTATAACGTACATACTGCATTGGATGAAAAACCCGCCAATTAACAGTTAAAAATGAATACAATGACAACTTCACTAAAGTAACAATTTATTTCCATTATACAAAATCATGAATGTCGTTGAATTTACCGAGGAAAAAGATGAAATGATAATGACTTAAATATGAATTTCTTTCAATAATTTTTCAATTGTCATCAAGCAGTTGTGATCATGCGTTAACTTTATCCAACTGAAATGCGAAAAAATTCAATGGTTAAACTTTTTGTCATAGTAAGCATGAATATTGCAAGTTTGGATTTATCCAGTTGATATAATATCATTTGAAGTGTCCACCTTGAGCAAATAGATGTACCAAAAAGAGTACCATGAACCAAACTGAGGGTACAGTTAAACAAAAATCTTTCATCGACATGGTAATAAGGTTTACCCAGATATTTGTCTACAAATGTTTATCATTCCTTTTCACTCCAGTATTTTAATTAGAATTAATTTTGGTTAAAGCATTTGCTCCACAAAAAGTTATGTTCTATGATGAATACAATAATAATGAAATCATGCATATTTTTATTACGAAAAATAAATGAACCTGCAAGCATTAAAAATTAAAAAATTATCGCTTACCTTTTTATTTAGTGGAATATTATTCTTCAATTATGGAAAACAAATCCTAAACTTATAATAACTGGAGAAGTTTAGTTGAAAAAATATGGAAAAAATGAAAACTACACTTCAGATTTAAGCATGATAAAGGACCATATATTGGCTAAACTATTTTCAAAAAGGTAACATTTAATTCATTTTCACTCTTCGTATAGTTAAATGTTTGTTTTTGCTACAAAAGAAAAACGCTAAATATGGGAATCTGGATATAATTATAGGAATAAGTGAATCTTTGATTTATAGTGAAACAAAGATGACACTTGTTCAGCGAAGTGTTGTAACGGTTCATTTAGTTTTCAAGCACCAAACTTACATTGAACCACTAAGACAGTAATAGAAGGAAAGATAACATTCTTCAAAAGCTAAGGGTCTGTTTGGTTAGCCATTTTCAGAGTATTTTTAGTTTTCAATTTTTAAAATGATGAAAATTCGTTTGCTTTCTCATTTTGTAAAATTCATTTTTGAAAATAACCATCTTTTAAAATGGGCTTAACACATAAAATTGAAAACCGTTTTTTTCCCTCAGTTTTTGGCCCATAATATAAACGCTGAAAACACAAAACCCAAATATAAAACAAACGCACGCATATACCCTACTCTTTTTCCGGCGCGATATCCAGAAATTACTGTGTGAGCGAATTTGTCGTCTTCATTAAATTTTTTCCCAAAATCATCAAAAATCATGTAATTCTAGTTTTCTTTCTTGTTATATTGTTCTTCAAACTAATAACTTAAAAGCGAATACTTTGATGATTTGTTTGATTTATTATTGTTAATTTAGGGTTTTTCTTGTAATCGCATATTGATCTTAATTAGGTTAAACGCTTATTGATGAACTCATGGCTCTTCTCAGTTTTGAATTTGAACTTACTTCCTTTTGGTTTATTTAGTGTAAAATGATATTGATGCACTCTTCACTTATTTTGAGACGGTGAAATTTTTATCATATCTTCATTATTTCCATAGATGATTAAAACTTCGAATTTGAATCTTTATAATCATTTAACTTTGTGGCTTCATGAAATTTGCTTATTACTGTTAAAAGCATTTAATAAAGGTGTAATGCTGCATTGCTCTGTCTAGTTATGATGTTCGTATTTTGTTCTCAGTATCATACACAAGTAACTCCACAACTTTCAGTTTCATTTTACCTAATACCTATAATTCAATTAATAAATAACCAAGTAAAAGATAACATAAAATGTGAAATATTACAAAATTCCTAAGCATTATCTTGACCAAGTCGCGGTGATTGAACCTGAAAGCTGATCTTGTAGTGATGTTATTTCATTCTTAAATTCCAAAGTGTAATCAACTGTTTTTCTTAGGACATCAACAACATCAACTGGGGCAACATTTCCGCATCTACATTTAAAAAACTTTTGACTCTACCTGTTCTAATTCATGTTGTTGACTTTCTTGTTCTAGGTGAATTTCGTCCTCGTATTCTTATAAATCAAACATTAATCTTATACCATTTATGTATTATTGCATCAAACTTGTGAATTTTTCATGTAAATCATAGGATAACGAAATAAGTATAGAAAGCCAACCATATGAAACCATGTTACGTATGTGGTGATAAGTTTTGATTGCAGCAAACCAAGGCCATTATTGATCATGTGCAGGGAGATGTTGACGATGATTAATGTTGGTAAAGGTTAAAATTTATATTTTCCTCTTAACAGTATTGCTCTTGTTCTAGCTCTCTTGGTGTTTGTTTCTAAAATTTATGAAGTCGTGAAGGAATAAAATTAGAACTTTATTGTGGCATGCACATGATATGTACATATGCTTCTTAAAACAATGTCTTGCTATTTTTTATGTTTGAGACATTCATCCACTTGGTGCATAGTTGAGGTTGTTTACTGTTAAAAATACATGTCATATAAGCATAATTAACTATTTCAAAAAAATTGACCTTAAGGACTAAATGCTATTTTTGATACAGATGTTAAGACGCTTAGCTCAAAATCCTGAGCACCAAAAAAGAACAGACTTAGAATGAAGGTAATTTCCATTTTTAGTAGCTCTTTATATACATCTGGTATGGTGACTTTTAAAGCATGCTTCAAGCACTTACATTTAGCTGCCTACAAATGCCTAAATTAACTAACATCTTTTACTTGTTTTTGTCTTATTATAATCACAACTGAATTATTAGTAGCATGCACAAAACTTTAACTCAAATGTGCAATCTTTGTCTACATGATTATATGTGAGTTTAAAAGTGGCTATAGTTATTCGAGAGTTTAGAAGTAACAGTCATTTAGTATAATATTTGAAAGGGTCACGGAATTTATGTGGGTATATAAAAGCTCTATGATGTAATAAATTTGTATATATATATATATATAGTAGTTTAAATAAAAGCTCTAAACCGTCCTATGTACAGTTTAAATAGAACTAAAGCATTTTTTTTACTTTGGTGCTACTAGCATCCAGTTTAGCAGCCTTGACTTGTAATAGAAATAAAAATTGTTCAAGGTTGAAACGGGATGTGTTTATGAGATGAACATGATTCATAATAAGCCATATATATGACCAATTCACATACTAACATTTCCTGCATATCAATACACATAAAATCATGTCAGTCGTATCATATTTATTTTTCAAAAATACATACTCTCAAAAATTAGCCTATACAAATTAGAACATACAGAAAGATAAACCAAATCTAGCCCTACCATTAGACATAGTTCAATTGATAAAAATAAAGAAATAAAAGTGGCAAGCACAGTTGCTGTATCAAGACATCATTAGTGAAGAATAAAAACAAAGCACAGCTATTAATGTGTTAACCATAAAATATTTCCCATCATTTCCAAAATCTCATGTGGGTTTCAGCAACTTTCATGTGGCTCTCTTTACCTGACACTTTCGTTGGTTGCATTGAGCATTAAGATATCTCTAATATGTGGGTTTTAGCAACTCTTAAAATCATTATCAAAACAGAACATTATGCAACTCTGAGTTTGTGCATGGCCACTATTTATTTACATGTTCACCTTACCATGTATTGACCAAAGAAATTATATTTTCTATATGTTAGTTTTTGCTTTGTATGTGGGATGGTTATAAAAAAAATTCTGGTCATTTAGTTAACGATTCACTTTATGTACTCCACTCCTTAGATTTGTATTTGATAGATTTGAGCTTGTGTTGGAACACATAAAAGTGATTACCAACTATGAAGTGGATAGTCCAGATTGAATCAGATCATCATAAATAACAAGATCCACCAAAGCATTATTAAATTTAAAAGGTTTGTTTCTTTTTCTAATATATTTAGTGTTGAGCTCTAGTAGAAATTAACAATGGTCACTAGGGGAATGGTTGTGCACAACTGCCTTATATTGAGGATATATTGTGACACTGTTACAATATTCAAATGCAACACACAAAAATGAAGGGAGAAGTAAGAGTAAACAATATCAAAACATCTGCAACAATTTTAAATCATTTTTTGTCCAAGTTAAACCAATTACAATGAGCGTATTTTCTGTTTTGTTCATTAGTACTATAAGCAGAGTAATATTTCTGTTGATAAATAGTTAATATAAATTTTATGCAGGGTAATGTCTACTGGATCTAGTACCGTTTCTTATGAATTCAATGACGACGTTAGTTCCGATGATGATTTTATGTTTATGGATTACTATAATTACATAGCAACTCATCCATAAACCTAAATAGTTAAGTATGAAATCTGTCTTCCTTTATCTTTTCTTAATAGGAACTTGCTTTACTAATGATAATAATTTTAACGATGTAAGTTATGAGTGAATGAAGCAAAGACTAGCGTGAGGAAGAAGAGCCGCTTGAATAAAGCAACGACTACTTGCCTATGAGATGCATCAAAACTTTTTTCCCTCATTAAGTAGTGATACAATTAATACATATCTAATCTATTTTGTAATGATTTTGAGTTGAGATATGATTAATTTGTAGCACGACATGAGTTAGTCTCAGTTTGATATGGTTCACATACTAGTAGTCATTATTATTTTGTTACCCTTGTCAATTTATAATTTTCCATTTCATGGAATTTTTCCGTTAGTCCCATTCATTATCTACTCTCACTTCTATATTTAATGGTCAAATTCGAACTAAATTTGAAATTGGCATTTTTGTTTTGTATTTTTGATTTTTGGTTTAAAAACTATTTTTCAAAACTGTAGAACCAAATACATTTTTCAAAATATTAAAAACACTTGAAATGAAAAACTGAAAACGGACTTTAAGAACTAAAAATCAAAAACTAAAAATGAGAACAAAGAAGACCTGATTGTTAGTATTAACAGTTAAAATGAAAATTATTAGAATGCTACCAGCAAAACGAATATGCTGTAGATATAAAACTAACCTCTTACTTTAAGAGTTGCTACTTCAAGTGTGGTTCCTTCGGGTAGCACTGCAAGTACACCAATGTAACATACGTGTAACGTCATATACCAAAAAATATATAATGTAAATCGCTTATACATAATCCTTCAGTTAGAGCAACTCCAACAGGTGCAGAATTCTCGAACCTGCACCCAGAAGAGTTCACAATAGAGCACAAGAATTCTCAAAAGTGCAGAAAGGGGGGCTTGGGTGTGAGAATTGGAGATTCGGCGAGGCGCTTGTTTAAAAGGTGCCTGGATGCCAGGCGCTTGTTGAACAGGTGCCTGAGAGCGAGGCGCCTGTTCAACAGGTGCCTGGCATCCAGGCGCCTATTGAACAGATGCCCACTTATTTTCCCCCCAACGGTCATTTTCCAACGGTCATTTTCTCCCTTCAAATACAACTCCCCACTCTTCTTCCATTCACAACCAATTTGCTTCCTCCATTACAGTTTTTTTCTGCCACTAATCTCAACTAAAAATGTACTCCGATTTCGACGTCAATGCTGTAAGGTCCAATTTTGAAGACTACGACTTACAAGACGTTACGGTTCCGATTAGGGGAGAAGTAACTAATGCAAGTTGGAGCACTGCGGAAGACTACGATCTTTGCTACATTTACTGTGCCCTCTCGGTTGATCCTATTCGAGGGACCGATTAAAGTGGTGAGTCTTTTTGGGGCAAAATTACGAATTGCTACAATCGGAAGAACATCGATCCGAAAAGAACGCTATCTTCAGTCAAATGTCATTATGGAAAAATAAATCGCCAAACACAAACGTTCGATTCTCAAATGTTCAAGCTAAAGCAAGCGAATCCTAGTGGATTTGGAAATGAAACGCATTTGGTAAGCTTTAATATAATATCATTGTTCTACTTTTTATCATAGTTCTCTAATTATACTAATTATTTTTTTAACAGAGAATGGCCGCAAACAAGTTATGCAACAAATCTATAAACCTGATAGTAAACAAGCACCACATTTTTATCAGTTCATGCGTGTTTATGACATGTTGGTCGAGCATGTTAAATGGAAATCATCACTTTAGAAAACCGTTCAACAAGTTCAATCAAACAGTGGTCGGGGTAAAACGCCTAGAGTGGGAGAAAGCTCTAGTCCTAGGGAATCGCAAGGAAGCTACGGTTTTGGATCAGAAGAAGACCCAACCCCAACCGAAGATCATTTTGTTAGGCCACTGGGAGTAAAAGCGGCCAAAAAGAAGCCGACCGCTGGAGCGGATCAAGTAGAAATTAAAAAACTCATGCTTGAATCTGAAGATAGTTTTAACCAGGCAATGGAGACTCGAGCAATTCAACACCAAGAAAAGTTATCAAGAATGGATCAGCTTCTCGCTGGAAACCGGCAAAGAGATGAAGATGCAATAATGTTCATGGATAAGTCACACATGTCTGCAGACTGCAGTATACGAAGCAAAGAAGGAGAGAAATTATGAGGCGTAGACTTGAAGAGGGTCATTAAATGAATTACCGTTTTTACAACCTTTGAATCTTTTAATTACCGTTATTTGTATTGTGTTCTGAATGCGAGCAATTATTAGTATAAGTATTTTCATTGAAATTGCATTACATTGAAAAAAGATTATAACAACATTACATTAATTAAACATAAACAGATTACAATAACAATAATAAGTAACAACAACATAAATAACAGTAGGAAAAGTAAGAACAGAAATATATACTGATTTCCAAAAAACCTTTAAAGATGATCTATGAGATCATTTTGCAGTCTTCGATGCAGTTGACACTATGGTAGGACATTTGGCTTTCTACATGAAACTCGAGTTCTAGTCCGCTTTCAATCATATTGTTTCGCCAAACAGGTGGTGGTGTTTGAGCACCCTCCTAGAAGTAATCTTCTTCCATGTATCTTTCATCCTCTATAATCATATTATGTAAAATGATACAAGTGTATATTATTTTGCTCATTTTAACTGGTGACCAAAGTCTGCATGGATTACTGACTATGACAAATCTAGACCGAAGAACCCCAAATATTCTTTCAACGTCCTTCCTCTGGCCTTCTTGCATCGCTGCAAACTTTGATTGTTTATTGTTTTGTTGGTTAGGAATTGTCTTGACAGTGATACTCCATTTAGGATATATACCATCGCCAAGATAATATCCATGATCGTACGTGTTACCTCCTAAAGTAAAGGTACAAGGAGTTGATCTACCGTTTGCTAAATTATTGAACAACGTAGATCGTTCGACTACGTTAAGATCATTGTTTGAACCCGGCATTTCAAAAAATGCATGCCATATCCATAAGTCATACGACGCTACGGCTTCAAGAATAATAGAGGACCTACGAGACTTACCATGATAAGCTCCAACGTACGTCTTTGGACAATTTTTCCACTCCCAATGCATGCAGTTTATACTGCCTAATATTCCAGGCCAGCTCTACTACCATGCATATTTAATAACATTACTATATCCGCGTCGTTTGGTCTGCGTAAGTATTGATCACCGTGAATGTCCACGATAGCTTGACAGAAATGCTCCAAACACTTTAATATTGTGATTTCCGCCACTTTCAAATTTTCATAAAGCGCATCCTCCGGTCCTGCATATGTAAGGATTCTGAGTGCAGCTGTCATTTTTTGAATTCCAGTCAATCTCATTGTACGAGATGCATTGGGTTTGAAGATAAAATATTTGTCATGCCGCTTGATGCATTGTAGGATTCTAAGAAATAGAGGACGCCGCATGCGGAATCTTCTTCTAAGATCAGCATCTGTGTAAGTAGGATTTGAAACAAAGTAGTCTTCCATCAGTCTGTGGTTGTGCCATGAATGTTTACGATTTTTATACCGACGACCAACAACTGATCCACCGTATTGCCTACTCGATTGACCAACCTGTAGTGCAGCCATACTTATTAGTTCCTTTTCGCGACGAAAATGTGCTTCCATCATTTCATCAAATTCGTCGTCGCTATCTTCAAAAGATATATAATCTTCTGCCGCCATTTGTTATATTTGAAATTGTATGAAATAAGAATGAGCAATAATACTTCTCAGCATCTAACAAGCCTTTTATAGATTAAATCACATGTTGGCTAACAAACAATCACTTGTCGGTAGCATTAATTAAATTCAACCACCACCTATAAAGTAGATTCCATTTATGTCACGACTGTAGTGTCTCGTCACATCTAAACACTATGACTATTGATGCAGTGTCTCGTCCCATCATACACTATTAACTGTTGATGCAGTGTCTTGTTTGAAGTGTAACGTCTGCACTGTCTTGTCCCTCCATACACTATTGACAGTTGATGTAGTGTCTCGTCCCATCATACACTATTAACTGTTGATGCAGTATCTTGTCTGCAGTGTGACGTTTGCACTGTCTTGTCCCTCCATACACCATTGAATGTTGGTGCAGTGTCTCTTCACATCATACAACTGTTGTTATATTCTTAACGCAATAATACAGAAAGAAACAAGTCATTATTACTGAAACACCCAAACATTAATACAGTCAACGACAATACATACACAAACAATAATACACTCCATAATAATAGACTCCACAACAATACATTCCATAATAATAGTACACTCCACAATAATACACTCCATAATAATACAATCCACGATAATATACTCCACAATAATAATACACTCCACTAAGAAACTACCGGTTACGGTCAAATTGTAAGTTGTGCACGATATTTCGGAGACGTCTTATTTCTCATTACAGCTCGTTAGCATATGTTATAGCCCTTGGGCATAGCCGTTCATCAACCCATTCTGCATAATTGCACCCTTCAGGCCAGAAAGGACACAACTGGATTCGACGACCAATATCTTCGCCATCAGCTCTAACCACAACTTCAACCTTATAACCACAATGGCAAAATACTGTGTAAGAGTCAGCCTCTTGTTCAACCGAAGGTTGCAAATTTGGTACTTGTTCAACCTCCTGTGGTTGTTGATGAACCAATTGTTCGTGTACTGGTTGAATGTCTTCTTGAAGTGTGAGTTGGTCAAGGTTTGGGAATTCACAAGCAACGTCCTTGTAACATTGGTCTTGGTAATTGATATTCCAATCTTCATCGGTGTGTTCGCTTTCCGTTGGAATGTACCCGACATCAGAATCAATAGATGATGACCAGGAAGGCATTGATATGAGGATTAGAAGATTGAAGGAGTAGAGAACTGAATTGTGTGTTTGAGAACAAAAGCTCTTACATATATATTGAAGCGTGTGAACGTTAAAAATTAATTATGTTTAAATATTAGCACCGTGTTTTGATTTGACAATGCACTAAAAAGTTAAAATTACTCATAAACAAGACAATAATAAATATGCATACACAGAAACAATAATACACTCAACAATAATACACTCAAATTATGGATATCCAAATCGTTCTAGCCAATTTTGACGTATGATATAAGCCTCATGTCCAATGAATGTGCTGTGATATTTGAGAAAGTAACGTCCTTCAAATGTAGAACGGGTTGGTTTAAACAAATTTTCAAATATAACCTCATTAATAACCGTACTGTACCGCGTACAGGCGTTGCAGAAGTTCCCATAACCAGTCCTCAACTCCAACTGCGTACGTCTACTTCTACCCTCAACATTGCTATTGTAAAGTTCAGCAAAAGTGTCCTAAAACCGAGTTTCCATTATCTCTTCATCATCGCACATTTGATCAGTTTGCATAAAAAATTTTACTAACAGTTTCAATTCTGTAGCCGAAAATATTATGTTACACATTGATTGATTTAACCGAACTTTTAAATGTTGTGACATTAGAATATAACACTTTATCTTAAATAAAGAGGTCGTGATCCGCATAATAAAGCATGAGATTAACGTCCACGTGTCAAAAATCCATAAAAATTTTGACAAAGAAACACAACTGTGTTTGTTACTTCAACATTTTGACTTCATATACGCTTAATAATAAACAAGCGTAAATTAACATCAACACAATGCAATACTCAACATAAAATATAATTGACACAATGACATAACATATAGACAATCACATATAACAATAGCATCATCGCCAACATAATATGCAACCAACTAATGTAAGGTGTGAAAAATAATAACACAGTCTAAAACATCTAAATGCAGCACATCAGCCTATGTGATCGAAACCGCTGTCAATCTCCTCATTGTCTCCACTGTTATCGTCACTGTCATTGTTGACGTCATCAAAGTCATGAGGCTGAGGTCCGGCATGGAGCTGCTCCTGAAGCTGCTGAATCTGGGTCTGTAATCCCTGTATCTGCGCATCATACTGAGTCTGCTGCTACTGGACCGTAGTCTGGTAACTCTGATACACCTGTATAACCGAGCGTCATATGCTCAAATGCAGCAATCATCCGTCTATCATAATCCATGTACTAAGAATACTAATATATGCAAAAAAGAATTATACATAGGTGGAGAATATAATGACAAGTTATTGAAAGAACAGTTAAAATTCGTACAAACCTGATGAGGCTGATAAAGTCCGGTGGATGGTACACCCGTAATACCGTCATCTGTAGGATACTGCAAGGGGTACTCCACCACCTGACCATGTACATCATATGCTCTAAACGAATGTGGAGAGGGTCGAAAGTAGGAGGCTGCGTGTACTGAGATGATGTAGGCTCAAAGGTGGCAGGCGGTAGTGGAACTCTACCGGAAGAGGTACGCGGACCAATATGATCGGAGTTCAAACCCCGAATATAATCAGGCAACGCGTAAGCACGTAGGGCTACTCAAGCCCAATATGAGTCAAAGTCTCCAAAAGCTGTAAAAGGCTCATCATCCACTCATCTCGCACCCCTCATCGCAAGAATATAAGCTGGTCCAACCCTAATACCACCGTATATACCATCCCATGGTAGCGGATCTGATGGAATGCGAACTATACCATACAACTGTGGCCAACACCGCTCCCCTAAATACCATATGAATGGATATATAGGAACCTGAAAGCAAATCCTACGTCGTGACATGGAAAACTGAAAAGTGAGTGGATGATCAGGACCGGGCTCTAGGAACTGTAAGTACTGATCCTATGGACGAACGATAATGTTACCATGCCGCCTCATATCCATCTACTGTCTAGCATCCATCAGCTCATTGTGCACCCCTTGTGCAACACGGGGCAAATGCATAGGAGGACCCCAACGACGCAATCTAGGAAATTAAATATAAGGTGTGGCATTCGCCTCTACAATAAGTCGGGGGTGCATATTGGCAGTATACTCGTAGTACCAAAATGGAAGAATGTACCAAAATCCATACATCTGTCTAGACTGCTGAAGCGCATAAGTATCTAATACTATGTACAGATAATCAATAATAGCAGTACCGTAATCATATATATATGTAGTCCATCCACATCTACTAATCCAGCCAAAAAACTAAGACTAATAGTACCCTTATTGTAACTAAAAAATGTAGACCCAAAAAGGTATAATATAAAGGCATGAATAACCGGAGTGTGCATATCCTCAATGGCCATGTACTCTACTATACACCGCTGCAAACAAGGGAGAGTAACAGTTCCTCCTCTAACTCCTCATGGCCAAAGTCAGTAAATAAGCTGAATATGACTCAAACTCCTCAAATGAACTGTCAAATGGAACAGGGAGACGGTCTAGTCGACCAACCTCTATGCTAGTGAGCATATAAAAATCTAGAGGAATCAATCTTAGCTCAAAATCAGGGAAATGAAATGTGTGAGTGGTAGGCCACCATCTCTCAGTGAGGGCCTCTACCAGACAACGATCTACGTGTGCAAATCTAGGTAAATCTAGAAATTCACCAAAAGATGACGCATGTAGCCTATCCAAAATCGGCTCTGAAAACTGATCAAAATACTCAGACATACACATATACCAACTACCTCGCATCGCTACATGACAAACCTAATACACATGGTTTAACAGTAGTTATTCAAGAGCATATTCAACAAAAACATTAAATGCATACATCTTTTTTAAATCTATTTTGGTAAAACAATTCACGGTCAAGAGTAGTATAGACAAACAGTAATTATCCTCAACCAATACACATGGTTTAGCCTACGTTATTCTGAAGCATATTTGAAACAAAAACAATAAAATAGGTCAAATTAACACATCTTTGAAAAAATAATTATAAACATACAGCATTGATTATCTATTTTACATACAACAGGTATTTAGATAAGTACACACAGACAATAATTATCTTGAACCAATACACATAGTTTAACAGTAGTTATTCAAGAGCATATTCAACAAAAACAATGAAACGGCTAAAATCAATGGATTTTTGATAAAATAGTTAAATATATACAATAGTGTTTACCTATTTTATACACAGCGGGTAAATAGATCAGTGGTTGATTCTTTATTCCACACTGTCAACCCTTCGGTGGAAGTGACGATCTTTGCGGGATTATAGACTGGCGATTTATGAGGCAGGGGAAGAAATAGTTTTTCATATAGCAAGTAAACACAAAACAGGTGATTCTATATTCAATGTTATCAATGGTTCTAAGGAAATCGCGATGCTGGAAGGGTGAGGGTTTCGGCGATTTGTGAGGAAGCTGAAGAATCAACATAAACGGAAGGAGATTCGATGCGCTAAGGCAGGGTTAGGGGGTTGGTATGCTTCAGAGGAAGACAGGAAGGGATTATGGCAGGAAAATTCTGAAGTTGGCTACAGGTTTAAGGTAAGGCGAAGAGTTTTTAAGAAAGGGAAAAAAGGGTATGGGAAATAAGAAATGGGGTAAGACTCAAAAGGGTAAATTTGAAGTGACTGAAGATGGAGAAAAGAAACATGCGACTGTTGAGTTTAAATTCCCCATAATACTCCAGGTGCCTTGTATGTTCTTGAAACCTAACTCAGTGGATTAGACGTTGTAGTATTACCGTACAACTATAACACTGTATTTCTTAGTGTAAAACCATTATCTTCAGTGGCATAGTGTAGCCGAAAGTTGTATAGAACTTGAAGATATAGTATTACCATGCGATTGTAGCAATAAATAAACGGTGAAGTTGAATTTCTTAACCTAAAACCACTATCTTCCATGGTATAGTATGGTGGAACAATGTTTGTACCAAAAATGGGCAAAACACCCTTTGAAAGTTTTTGAAGAGATAAAAATGAAGAATATAATTTTAAAAGGTGGTTTATCTAACAAAAACTCCAAAAAATTGATAAATAAATGCACAGACACAAACGATTTAGAGTGGTTCGGCGTGTTGCCTACGTCCACTATGAAGTTTGATGACGTTATTGATTCATTCTCGATGAATACACTTGATTACAACGAACACTAGTGAATCACAACTTTGAATTTCGAGTACAACAGTGGTTGTAGGTTGCAAAGTTCAATCCGGTAGAGTCTGGGCGCATGAAAATCAAAAGATTCTTTTTTTGAAGGCCCTGGGTTCCATTTGTAGGCGTCGGATGCTGATATCTCGCTCAAACTTCAGGAGGCTCCTTCTTGCACGTGAGTGGGCACACACGATCGATCTCGGAAAGTTTCGACTCGATCTGCGATCGATACGAATGTAATTCATATCGATCAAGATTTTGTCCAATGTAGTCGAAACTTGGTGTGAACCTTCTTTAACTTGTACGTAGCTCCTGTGAAAATTTCATAGCGTTTGGACTTGTGGATCTCGAGTTATGATCGATACGAGATGGAGTTTTTCGGTAGGCTGTTCGTTTTGAATCGATTACTTCGAATCCATCTGTTCGAATCGATGATAGCATGTGCCCTCGAGATGACGTGGTGAGCACTCCTGAATCAATCCACCTTTCACTCCGAATTGACCGAGTCGTTCCTTGGACTTCGCCTCGTTCGTATCGATAGCCGTTGTCTTGTTCGAGTCGATCAACAACATGTTTTTCGTATCGATCTATAATATGCCTTGTTCGAATTGACGGAAATGGCTTAGCTCGTATCGAAGATGGTGGTGCAATTCGTATCGATGGGGTCGGCTCTATTCGCATCGATGAATGTAGCCTTTGTTCATATCGATTAGAGTCACTTTAACTTGATCGATACGAAAAAGCAATATTGTGATGGATACGAACAGTGCTTACTCAATGGACATGGAGCAGTGATCATTCGATGGATACGAAATAAGGTTAAATAATGGATTCGAACATGCCCTTTCGATGCGAAATGGGCGATAATTGATCGATACGACGTGAAGCCTGACCATGGATACGAAGCCGATCGATACAAACTGTAGCGTGACGATGGATACGAAGCCGATCGATACGAACTGTGGCGTGGCGATGGATATGAATCTGATCGATTCGAAATATGGCTCACTGATGGATACGAACATGAGGTTATTTTCTTCAACTTGCATCGATCATAACTTGAGCATATGAACTCGAATTGAATTGAAATTTGGAATGATGACCTTCATGGCTTCGCTTGTCACGTCTTGTCAGTTGTAGGCTGATCCGAACTCGGACAAGATTCATCGATATCCATAGCGAACCTGTGCGTACTCGATATCCGGGATGAGTGATCCCTTGATTTCCATTCAGTTCTTTGTTATCTTGACCTTGCCAAAAGGCAGGATAACATTTGCCCCCTGAAGTACGTCTTGTGGAAACATGACGTACTTTGAAAAGTTGTCGTCTTTATTCTGAACAGTTATCATCTTTTCATTGAAGGTTGTAATCTTTGACTGATTTTCTCAGTAATGTGAACTGCTGATTGTCAACTGTTGTACCTTATGTTGTTGTAACTGATTGTTGTATGATAGTGATTAGCCGTTTGTTACCGCAGTCGTATATCAGACGAGTATTCAATTCCTGTAAATGGTAAAAATTGAATGTTAATCCGACATGTAGGCATATATGTTAACTGACTCTCGTTAACATTGCACATTAATGAGTCGTTGCAGTTTTCTCATATCGAATCTCGTATCGATCCTCTCCTGCATCGATGTGAAATTCGAGTTGCAACAACTTTTGATGGTTGTTTTTGGATGTTACTTCATATCGATCCTCTCCTGAACTGATATAAAAGGTTGAAAAATTGCTCTCGCATTGCTACACACGAAATAAACATTTCGTATCGATAGATAGGAGTCCTGATGGATACAAAATGATCATTCGCATCGATGGTGACAAGCTCCGATGGATACGAAATTGCCATTTCGTATTGATGAGCTCGATGTCGTTGGATTCGAACAGATGGTCCCCAATTCGCATCGATGAATGCTGGCCTCTGGAGGATGTGAATCGATGGATTCGAATAGTGTAGTTCACATCGATGGACCATGGATGGAGCCACAAAATCGTCGATATGAACAAAGATTTCGAATTGATAGAGCTTGACGACTACTTCGTCTCGATGGAGGCTTTGGCTTATGGATTCGAATAGCTAACTCGAATCGATCCGGAGGAACCGTTGCTACTGGTCGTTTTGACTGGGAGACGAATCGCCCTTTCCCTTCACACTTGCGTCCATATAAATACTCTGGACTAAGCCATTTTTCACTTTTTTACTTTTGCCTTCACTTCTTTTATCTTCGTATCGATATAGAGAACTCGGAAAAGAAAACTGCTCGCCTTCGAACCGAACCAAAACGATCTTTTAATCCTTCGTATCCTTACTTCAATTTAGGTAATTAATCAATTATGAATAAATCCAAGAGACGAGGCTCGAATTTCAGTGCTATTCCACTCTTGTTTATCATCGATTCTGGCGACGCCAAGGCTGGATCTAGGCCGGAGCTTGGTTGAGGAAGGCCATGGCGGTGTTCGTGTTGATTGGGAAAGATGAAGCAAGGAGGGATATGAAGAAGGGATCTGTCTTGATGGTGGGTAGTGGATGAGTTCGTATCGATCCAAATGTGACAATCGTTCATACCGACTGAGTGAATCATTTCGTAACGTTGGGTTTTGGGTATTCGAGTCGACCATTCAGCAATGGTTATTCATATCGATGCGAAGCGGTCGATGCGAACACCAGGCCTGATGATCGATGCGAATTAGAAGACTCTGATCGATAAGAACTGAGTTTTGGGTGAACGATACAAAACGTCATTTCAAGATCGATAGGAACTGTCGCTCGCCACGATCGATACGAACCATCGCTAGCCACAATCGATACGAACCATCGCTCGCCACGATCGATAAGAACCATCCCTCATGATTGATATGAGCTCATCCCTCGTGATCAATACGAAATCATCCCTCGTGATCGATCCGTGTACACACCGTGATGGATATGAAATCTTTTACAATCGAACAATGGACTCTGACGAGCTTCATTCTTGCATATCTGGACTTAACCGTTAAACTGCACATTCTGCCCTGTGAAGCTCGTTGATGGAACTGTGACTTAACAAAAATACAAAGAACTCTAACTCGGATCGATCGCCAATGTCTGGATGGCATGGTTGTGACGGTCAGCGATGACGGTCATTCCAATTGGATTTTGAAGTCCCGTCGTTTGCGTACTTTCACTATCTCTGTAGAATCTTTTCAAGTACTTCACAGCACTACACTGCACAGCACATTCACACACTTCACACTGGGGGATGCACGGGCTTATTATCGTCTAATGATGATTTCTCGTAAGTTAGTTAGTTATGAAACCCTCAAGCTCACAACAACAGGAAGCACAGAGTTCAATTCTTCCATCAATCGAAATACCGGCCATCGAGGTCGAAATCATTGATTCAGCCCCGGATGAAGCACCTGGTGCATCTTTCATTGCTAATCCGATAGATTCTATTCCTTCCAATGTCTCCGAAGACATGTTGGGATGGATATGTCTGAGGCATGGCCTGTCATTCGAAGACGTGTTACTGCCAGGTCCGAATGATAGACTGCACCTTCCACCTAACGGATATACTGCATTCAATCGTTATGCATGCGCAGCCGGGACACTACCTCCATTTAACCAGTACATTAAGGAGGTATTATCTTTTCTGAGGATTGCTCCATCTCACCTGCGCCCGAATGGATACGCTTTGTTGAATAGTTTGTTCATTGTATTCATGGAGTACCTCTTTCGACCACCGCTCCCGACTGAGATCAGATATCTATTCAACTTCAAGAGTCGGGGAGATAGCCCATTTTCCATGTTCTTGGAGGCAGTGAGAAACTGTCAGGTAGTCGCAGGATCCTGGACTAGGCTAAGTTACTTCAAGATGGAGTGGTTTTATGTGCGATGTCCCTAGGGGTTTGCCAGTCGATGGCTATTCTGACATAAGTATTGTAGTCTTCTCAAATAGCTGATAAGACATTTATAAATGAAGTCAAACTTGTATCTCTTTTTCTTTGCAGCAGTAATTCAGAGACCCGAAGGCGTTCATTATAGGGAGATAGTTCGGACTCCCCAAGAAATCCCGAGCTAAGAGAGACACATTGATTTGGTTTTGACGGATAGGAGCCTAAGAATTCTCGGGCTGATTGAGTGAAGACAAAGTATAAAGCTTGAGGGGACGCTAAGGACTAGCTCGAAGAAGCTGGTTAAGCATAAGACGCCCCGACTCGTCATATCCGAGGAGGCTGATTCGGAGAGAACACATACCGATGATGAGCTCTTAGTCGGGCCTTCGGACACAGCCCTGGATTCCGAAGGAAAGAGAAAAGGCAAGGAAGCTACTTTTAAATGTCTTAGATCTAGGAGATGGAAATCTATGGTTACGTCTTAGCCTGCTTTCGGAGTTAGAATTTCATAGGCTTCTCCCCCACGAGTGGAAAATCTCTTTAAAGGGCTCGCCGATATCTCAATTTCGGAATATGTGTCCTTTCAACATGATGCCGAATTGGAAGAACTTCAGCACGCCTTAGATTTAAGCGAGTCTCTTCCCACTAGCGTGGTCGATTCTTCCAGTTGGTCGGGTGGTTGCACACACATACATATTTCATAGCACCACACGATTTCTGACTATAAGCTGTCCACTATTGGAAGATTACTAACTCTATTCTTGTTTTACTTTCGCAGATACGATGTTTAGCCATGGCTCTATGCTTGGTAGTCTACTAAACACTCGCTGATCTTCGTCATACTACAAGTCGCACTGAAGAGAAGGAAACAAAGATTACGACCAGGGGTACTCCAGTCAGGAGCGGTATGAAAAAGACAGGGATTACACACGTCGATCTCGGTCTCGCTCGCCCCCTCCTAGAAATCCTACACAGGTCCCAGTCCATGTTTCACGACCTCCAGAAACTTCATGGCATAAGCCGTCTTCTCATGCTCCAAGGTCCGACTCTCATCGCAGAACTGATATAGTGGCCCCCACAACAGCAGAGCATGTCCTTATTGAGCCTTCGGGGGAAGGAACGATCAAGTTTGCTCAATTGAAAAAGGATTTCCCCGATATTTTCTTTGATGGATATGTCTTCCCCCCACACTTGAAAATGATTCCGGTGGAGGCCGAGAACACAGTGCACGATTACATTGTAGATATCGTCTTCCAGTACAAGGAGTGGTCGAAAGCTGCGAGAAAAGCATCAAAGGTGGCTTTCGATCGGGCTGCCACGATTGAAAAATTGGAGAAAGAGCTCACACAGAAAGACCGGATTATTCAGGTACTCAATACTGAAGCCGAGTCTTCTCGAAAATCCGAAATGAAAGCTACCAAAAAGGCTGATGAGTCTCACTCGGCCATGAATAGAATGAGGCAGGAACATTATGCCATGATGGAAGACATGGGCCACAGGAACACCACCGTCACAGCCGAGCAGGACGCGGCCCTCAGAGAGCTCAACGAGCTTAAGTCCAAATTTTCCAAAATTATTAAAGAAAAGGACGTCGCCAACGTCTCCGCACAAGAAGCATGTTGTGACGACCCAAACTCGATGTTCGATAAACAACACCAAATTCGCATCGCCGGAGCTTATAACAACAATTAGATGAATATAAAACAGCGGAACAGAATCAATATCATAAATATCATCACAGTTACAACATCAACATAATATCCATACTACAACAGAGTACATAATACATACACTACAACTCCAAATACAACATCATGATAATACAACAGTGAACATATATCCAAAAGTTCTCAAATGAGAGAGATGATAACGAACTCCCAAAAGCTAACACCTGAAATCTCCAATAGCTAAGATATCTCCAAGATAAGAGCTCCAAAATACTGCTACTCCAAAATATAGAAACCTGCTACTAGGCTGCCCGTGTGGAAATAATGGGCACCCAGAGTTTAGGAAAGAAAACAATAAACTCCGGATCAGTCATGGGACTGGTATGAGTCAACAAAAACAGTTGCATTTAAATAAAACAAGATTTATAAAAGAATTTTCGGAATGCTTTTAAAAATGGAACTACCATAAGACCTCCCGCCACACACACAATGCAAACGCAGAATTGGAGGAGATTTCTTCTTATGATAGTTAAATATGCTTGGTACGAGAAAAAGAATTCTTTGATATTATACTAGTGCATAGTGAAGTAAATCATTTCGAAAATAGAATATTAATCTTAGCCAACATACGACCATTATCGTATGCCTACTATAGCTACCATGTTTTGTGGCAGGTTACCGCCACGCTGCATGACAGGTTATACAACTAAAACCGTACAGGGTTTCGTATTGTTTCTTTGGATTTCCAACAAATGGTCAGGCCAAGGAACTTCCCATTGCCACATGAGAACGCCTCTGGAAGGACGTCCCCGAGAACCAAACCGGATCTCTACCAACACAAGGCCGGGTTACCCCTAACTGGGTAACTACTGACACGAGTATGCCATCTCCCGGTCGTAACCAACCTTTAACCGGGGCCCCAGCAACAAATCACAAAATCATATATATATATCTGCGATATCAACATAAGTTAAGTATCTGGGCTCCATACCATGATACCACTTCTATCCAGAAGGAAATGTACATACCCTAAGGGGTGCTACCCCCAATAACCTTGCTGCATCTTTCCTGTTTCGACCATTTCGGGGTGTGAGGTCCGACGAAGTCTCGTCCACAAAAACACGCTTTATACAAAAGCTGTGCTTTGGGTCAACAAATGATCATAGAAATGATCACCAAGATAGACGATCAAACAAATGATCCTATCACAAATGATCAACACAATGATCATTTCACAGCAACACTCAGCATGTCACATTACCAAATTGGGAATATATCGCTAATAACCTTCAACTATATAACCTCTGAGCTCGTACGTCTCAGAGAAGGGTGTTAAGCTAAGAGAATAAATTCTCCGCCACCAACAGAAATATATTTGAAAGAAATCGGCTTTATATCTCAATTTGTAATGTCAGACATACTATCCATACAAGTCTATTCCGGGCTCGAACAGAACCGAAGGCACTTCCAAAGAAGTCCTTGCAATCCGGATATCCACAATCCTGATCGGATTCCCCATCACATATGGAGAACTCTATACCGGAGCAACTCGGTGCAGAGTCAATCGACAGATCATCCTATCGCTCTCGCAAATACCCGGTCTTCAACACCGGTCTTCAATTGCTATCCATAACGTCGAATCACATATTCGAAATGGGTTATACGACCCAAAGGTCCTTTCCCGGCTAATTCGAATAGTGAGTGTCAAAATTTAAAACATGTGGATGTCATTCACAAATAGTCACAGGTTCGATGTGGGTTTCGGATAACCAACTGAAATCCGAATCCCTGTCCCATCGAAGTTTAAATGTTGTTTTACGGGCAACAAGGTTTTCACAAATCATACAGTAGTAATACCAATATCACCGCTAGCTAAAAAATATTCAATATCACATAGCATCATATCAACTACAGGAATATCAATCCAACATACAGCAAACAAGAACAATCAAAGCATCTTTAATTTGGATAAATAAATCATATGGTTTAGTTTTATTTATTACATAGTTACTTCCTTTAGAAATCTTAAATCAATGATTACTTACAATTAATTACAGTTGATTAGATCTTAATCATTTTCATAAATTTATCACTTATTTATTTATTTCAAAAACAATTTATCTTAATTATTAATTTATTAAATCTTAATTATCTTTTAATTTAAAAACTTTAATATTAATTAATTTACTAGATAATTTTTTTTTCTCTTAAGGGATTATATTAATTAATCATTAATTATTTAAATGAACCAAAGGATAATTTAAATTGCATTGATTATCTCTTTTAAACCATGTTCAATAATTCACCTCAATAAGTTAAAATTTAGTTTTAAACAACATTTTATTTTAATTTTCTTTTAAATTATATTATTTATTATTTATGACTTTATGATGATGTGTCAAAATTAAATAAATTAAGATTTAATTATTATTTAGTTAACTCCACATTCCATTAACAAACAATCCTCATTTCATAAAGAATGCTTATAAAAAAATTGTTTAAACTCAAGTTTTCTACAGCTTCAAACAAAATATGTTCTTTCAGGCGGCCAACCCGAGGCTTCCCCGAGTCACGCTCGAGTTCAACCGCTTCCTGCTTCGAGTTTCATCCCAAAGCTACCCGAGTAATAAAAATTTTCAAATTTTGTTAAGTCCCAATTTTTGTCACGACAAAACCCTGAAACTTCCCGAGTCTCCCTTCGAGTTCTGCCCAGTTTTCCCCGAGTCGTGCTTCGAGTACAACCCATAAGCTAACCAAAACCTGAAATGCTTCAGGCAAACAAAAATTCAGGTTATCAATTCGTGCACGTGTACGTGCACGACGCCGTGGATGATCTTCAGGCGTCGCTGCATCGATGAGTAAGTCAAAAATCCTCCCTAGTTCAATCCCCGATCACCTAAATTCCTTTAACATCTCGAATTCAAAATTGAGTTCGAGCACGCAACCTGTAACACAAATTGGAACCGCCACTCGTCCCTGTCAACGGCTTGCCACGACGCCTGACGCCGCCAGAAACCCAGCAACTTCGTCCATAGTTCGACAACACCCCAAGCCATCATCACCCACAAAATCTTCGAACTCGATGCGTCCAAGGTAGCGTACGCATCAAGTTTACAGACCATATCAATTTCGAAAACTAAACCCTAATTCGAGCTCGTACTCCAATTCACGCAATAGAAAAATTAATTTGTATTTTTCCCAACATCATGAATGGTTAGGCTTGCTTCAACTCAAATTTCAGCAATTTAAATTGATTCACTTACAAGAAATTGGTAAAAATTCAATTTTTATTCAAATGCAAATTTTCCTTTAAATACTAAACTAAAATTCTTCACTTTTGTTTTAAAAATCATGATTTGCAGTAAGAATATAGGCTATGAATTTGAATTAGCTTTTTCATAATACTTGGGTTCATCACATTTTCTTTTGATTTCCTGTAGACAAACTTTAGTGATGATATCTTACAGCTTTGGGTTTTAAATCTGTTTTTAATAAACCATATTTGAGTTCCATTATCTTGTTTGATTTTAGAACTGAAGTTTTACTATAATTCAGATGAAAACTACTGGAGTTTGAATGGAAATCTACCCTGTAACCCATAACAGAGAAGGACAAATTGCAGAGTAACCTGTATATCTATATATATTTACCAAACTATATTCAAAGATAAACATATACAATGCCATGAAACAAAGAATCATCTTTACAGTTAACTTAAAGCCTTTAAGTTGATGTTCACTCACCTGACAAAGGTTTGAAATAGAGACTATATGGGTTTCCTTTGAACTGCAGATTTGAATCTCCTCTCTGGTTTGGTTTTTAACTTCTTTTTATTTTCTGTTTTGCTCACTTGAATGCTTTTGAATTTATGAAATATGATGTTTTCTTTTGTTTACTATCTTTGTTTTGAACGAGATGAAATAAATATGAATGTGTGTATGTATATAAGAAGGATGGTGTGCAGGTGAAAGGATAGGCTGAGTCTACCAAAGCAAGTACAAGTTGAAGTATATTAAAAAAAAACTGAACCATGCTTTTAGATCTGCTATGCAGTAAAACCATTAAATGAAAGTATGTTGCTTGTATTTAATGCAGTTATGCTTCTTTGCTAAAGGTGATGGCATTTAATAAAAGTATGAAAATGGAATGTTCAGGTTTCCTCTTTATCCTATTTGCAGCATGTTCTTGTTTAGTTATATTTTATAAGTACATTTTTTTATATCTTTGTTTCATTGATTTGTTTTATTTTTTTATTTATTTTTTATTTATGTTAAGGCTTGCATAATTTAGTTTACTGGTTTGTATATTTTCCTGCAAACCTGTTTAGTTACATTGCTAAATGAGAGTGTTTTAGTTAGGGTTTTATTTTGTCTACATATTTGTTTACAGCAATTTTTATTTTATTTTTTTCTTTGTTACTTTGTTTTCTTGTTTATTTTGTTAAGTGAAAATGTTTGCTTTAACATTTAATTCATCATATATTTTATTTTATTTTATTTTTATAACTTTTCAATTTAAATTTCAAAAAGTTCAAATACATTACCAAATTTTAAATTCAAAAAATTTCCGGGATGTTACACATGTGATCAAGTGGTGGTGCTTCGAGTGAGAGAGATGCGGTTGTGGCTAAAGTCCGCTTGGTGGAGGCTGAGGTTGAAGAGAAGGTCCGGTTGGCAGAGACCAGGCTAGATGCTGATATAGAGGAACTTCTTGTCACTTACAACGCCAACGTGTTGAGGCATAGAAACCTGGCTTGGCTCAACGATTACTCAACTCATCTCTATAATGGTTGGAATCGTCGAGCATCCCGCCACAAGTTCTGAGATTATTACTTCATCTCGATCTGTGCCTATTTCAGTGGTTAATCCCCAGCCCATCCCAGCCTATGACACAGAACAGCCACATCTATCTCCTATAAAGGAGCACACTTCCGAAGCTGTTCAGCCAACTGCGAGCCAAACTGAGGAAGGTACTATGAACAAATCTCATGTGTATTCAAAATGTAGAACTTGTTTTGAAGTATGTACTAACAACTTCTCTTCTTCCTTGTCCAATGACTGAAGTTATATCAACAGTGTCTCCTGCAATCTAGGAATCACATCAAGTGTAGGAGGCCATCATCACCGAAGCGACCACCACAACAACGACCGTGCCTATTGAAGTAACGCAAGGGAGCTCACTTTCTTTTAATGAGCAGATGATGAACGAGCTTCTAGCCCGACAAAGTGACCCCTTCGCGGACTTACCATTTGTCATTAGTGGATTCATGCCCGCTTCTGGCGCTTCAACACAGACCACTACTGCCCGCAGCGAAGCCCGATCTATTCGTGAAGAAGAAATATTGGATGAAATCAATGCTGAGTTGGAGGCAGCAGCAGATGGCGGTAGTTCTGAGGGTGGAATAGCGGCGCTCGACCCAACTCCACTTAGAATGATATCACCTGGGGGTACACTTGTTGATACTAGTGTGTCCATTCCGTCTCTATTGTAGATCCGGTTCCTCCGACTCCTCCTGTAGAGAGCATTCCTCTAGACTCAAGTTCGGAGGAGGATGTCGGCATCATGCCTCCGTCTGGAGGTGATACGCCAAAGGGTAAAAGCTCAAAGCGAAAAATCACTAGTGGCTCTAGCAGATCCACACCAAAGAGGAAACCGAAGAAGAAAAAGGAATAGATAGGCCTCTCCGGCGCATTTTTTGATGGTTAGGAACGTGTTTTTCTTTCATAGGCCGGGTATAGATGCGGGTTCAGCCCCTGCTAGTAGGAATTTTTTGGAAGAACTTGTATATGAATCTTCACTTTCAATTAGTTGAAATGAAATCTTGTTTTCTTGTTTCAACCGTACTGTCTCTTATGCTTAAGTGTTGTAGCATTTGAATCTCAGTTCAGTGCACTCGTGGAGTTTCAACTCTTAAGTTGAGTTCAGTTTATTTGCCAAGTATGAAAATCATGAACACAAATCGTAACGGGAGATTGAGCTGGATTTTGACGTTGCACTGCTTCGGGCAATGATTAACACTTAAGCTTTGCCCCTGGTTCCAAAGATAGGTTACAACGATCGGCTAGCGATTGCCATTTTTCTTTATCATTTTAGGCTTAACATCGTCGTATCAATGCTAAAAAAAGTAAGAGTCGAGTGGTCGAATCACACTCGCTTACTCATAGTAATCACATTCGCACTCCAGGGATCTGCATTTGTATTTCGACGACCAGTCGCGCCTGTTGAAGTTTCTAAGCACATGTCCACACTCTTGGGACTTAGGTTAATTTATGAGCGATCGTTCGCACTCGAGTTATATTTATACTCTGATCACACTCTAGGGACTCAGAGTTATTTGCGATCGATAGTCTAGTTCACACTATGGGAATCGGGAGACCATCAATGTTTGTAATCCAGTTTGCACTCCGAGAACTTGGACTTAGTGTTCACACTCCAATTCACACTCTGGGAATTTGGAGTTAGTGTTTATGCTCTAGTTCGCACTCCAGGAACCTAGAGTTGATGTTTATACTCCAATTCATGATCTGGGAATTTGGAGTTAGTGTTTATACTCCGGTTCGCATTCTGAAAACCTAGAGTTTATGTTTATACTCCAATTCGCGCTCTGGGAATTTGGAGTTAGTGTTTATGCTTTGGTTCGCACTCCGGGAACCTAGAGTTGATGTTTATACTCCAATTCGCGCTCTGTGAATTTGGAGTTAGTGTTTATACTCAGGTTCGCACTCCGGGAATCCAGAGTTGATGTTTATACTCCAATTCACGCTCTGAGAATTTGGAGTTAGTTGACAGATGGTCAGTCACATCTGTTTAGGCTTTGTAGGAGCTCGTTCGCACTCTGGGAACGAGGGGTTTATCGGGATCGTGGATGGTCAGATCACATCCACCCCGGGTTCACAAGTGAAGTCGTTAGATGGAAGGGTCCATCCTCCTTAAACTTGGTCAGGATACGACTGGAGTCGTTAGGCGGATGGGTCTACCCTTTCCAGAACCGTATTTATGAGTTTTATGCTCCAACTCGCACTCTGGGAGTTTGGAGTTCATTAAAGGATTGTCGTGTATCAATCCTTTTTGATTTTGATGTAGTGACTTGCCCCCGAGCTCGGGTTTCACTTAGTGAGTGACCGGTCATATCACCGTCACTCTCTATTTGAATAAATTCCACCACATGATGGAACTTAGCTCTTCGTGCATCGTGATGTTGTATGTCATATTCAATAAATCACAGCTCTGGCTCGAAGAGATGGAATTTTATTGCTAAAATGAAAAAATATGGCAAAGTCAGTTGCCTTATTACAAATTCAAATTTCGAAATGAAGAAACAAATTGTAAATGGAAAAATAGACTGAAGTAAATAGAGCCTGTCATGTGTAGTAGCGGCGGAGACTCTTGCTATTCCAAGCTCTTGGAAAAGTAAGACCGTCAACGGTCGATAACTTGAACGTGCCATCTCCGAGCTTTTGTGTAATCACATACGGTCCCTTCCAATTTGGCTTCATGTGTGAAGGAACCGGATAGATTCTTTTGAGAACGAGGTCACCGAGTTCAAAGGTTCGTGGTCGAGGTACAATTGAGCGACTCGACTTCGATACGCGGTTGCCCTCAAATTAGCCTCTTTACGCTTCTTATCCAGTAGATCCAAAGATTCAGCAAGTAATACGACATTTGTCTTCGGGTCATAATAAGTCACACGATGAGAAGGTACTTCCATCTCGACTGGAATAGCAGCTTCAGAGTCATAAGATAGAGAAAATGGAGTGTGTCCGGTCGTGGACTTATGGGTCGCTCGATATGCCCATAAAGCAATAGGAAGTTCATCAACCCACTTGCCCCTAGCCTTTTCCAGTCGTTTCTTCAGGATAGATTTGATAACCTTATTAACAGCTTCAACTTGGCCATTCGCTTGAGGGTGTGAAACTGCAGAGAATTTCTTGTGGATATGAAAACGTTGACAGAAATTCTTGAATTCAACACTGTCGAACTGGGCTCCGTTATCAGTGATAATGGTATGCGGGAGACCAAACCGGCAGATAATGTTGCGAACTATGAAGTTGATCACTTTCTTCGTCGTGATTGTTGCAAGAGGTTTAGCTTCAGCCCATTTGGTAAAATAATCAACTGCGACGATGGCGTACTTCGCTCCACCTTTGGCCAGGGGTAGAGTGCCAATAATATCAATGCCCCATACTGCAAATGGTCACGGGCTGACCATTTGTGTTATCTCAGTAGGTGGGGCTCTAGGAATTCAAGCATGTTTCTGACATTTATTGCATTTCCTAGCATAGTCTGCTGCATCGCGGTTTACAGTGGGCCAATAATACCCATATCGAAGTACTTTCTTAGCAAGGGCTTGCCTCCCGGTGTGATTGCCAAATTCCCCTTCATGCACATCATGTAACACTCGTTTAATTTCATCGTGCACGATACATCGGAGGAGAGGAACTAAATATCCTCTTCTATACATGACTCCATTCTGAATGGTAAACTGCGAGTCTTTTCGAAGAATCTTTCTTCTATCACTCTTGCGCTCAGGCAATGTTACATACTCGATGTAATTTCGGTATGGAGTCATCCATGATTCCCTACCGAGAGTGGTTTCACATACGAAGTCAGTCTCCATCTGGTCAATGCTTGGAGAAGATAACGTCTCCACAGGAATGAGTCCCATTTGCTGTGCTTCGCCCGTACTCGCTAACTTCGCCAATGAATCAGGCTTTTGATTGTGCTCACGGGGTATGTAGAAGATGGCATAATAGTCAAATTGATCAAGTATTTCCTGGACTCGAGATAGATAAGAAGCTAATCTTCGATCCTTGGCCTGATATTCACCCTGAAGTTGGCATACGACTAACTGGAAATCACAATAAATTTCCACAGCAATAATTCTCAGATCACGGGTGAGTTTTAATCCAGCAAGCAAGGCTTCATACTCATCTTCATTATTGGTCGCACGAAATTAAAATTTCAAACCATAGCATATGGATCAGTCCTTGGGGGCTTCAAGTACTACTCCAACACCCGAGCATAGATCGTTGGATGCACCATCGATATATAGCTTCCAGATGCATTCGGTAGATTTACCGATTTCAAGTAACTCCTTTGGAATGGTAAATTCAGCTATGAAATCTGCTAGGACTTGTCCTTGAATGGCTCTCCTTGGAGTATAAGTAATGTCAAACTGACTCAGTTCAACGTTCCACTTGAGTAACCTACCAGACGTCTCAGGCCGCGTAAGGACCTGTCGTAATGGCTGATTGGTGTACACAGTTATAGGATGAGCTTGGAAATATGGATGGAGCTTCCTTGAGGCAATGACTAGGCAATAAGCCAATTTTTCTAGCTTTGGATAATTTCTCTCAGCTCCGGTTAGTCATTTACTCACGTAGTAGACCGGTTTCTGCACTAGGTCTTCCTCCCGAACTAAGGCAGCACTGATCGCGTTTTCTGATACCGCCAGATAAAGGTACAATTAATCATGGTCAATGGGCTTCGACAAAATCGACGGTGTAGAGAGGTGTTGAACCAGTGCTCTGAATGCGCCTTCACACTCCGTGTTCCATTCAAAGTTTCGCTTTTCTTTTCGGATCAGATCAAAGAAGGGGATGCATTTGTTGGTGGACTTTGAAATGAACCTGCTCAATGCTGCTACCTTCCCGTTGAGACTCTAGGCCTATTTTATGGTTCTTGGAGTTTGTAGATTTTTGATTGTCCAGATCTTTTTGGGATTTTCTTCTATTCCTCGAGCGTTAACGATGAATCCAAGGAACTTTCCAGATGCAACTCCAAAATGACACTTCAGGGGATTGAGCTTCATCATGTATTCTCGAAGAATGTTGCACATTGATTCCAAATCTCTGATATGATCGATGGAGAATCGCGATTTTACCAGCACGTCGTCTACATATACTTCCATGGTCTTTCCGATCAGGTTGGCGAACATCCGTTTGACTAGGCCTTCATGCGTTGCTCCTGCGTTCTTGAGTCCAAAAGGCATGACTCTATAGCAATAGAGTCCTCGATCGGTTATGAAGCTGGTATTTTCTTGATCAGGTAAATGCGTGGGTATTTGATTGTAACCGGAATAAGTGTCCACGAAAGATAATAACTCATGTCCAGCCGTTGAATCAACGAGCTGATCAATTCGGGGAAGTAGAAAGCTATCCTTCGGGCAAGCTTTATTTAAGTCAGAATAATCAACACACGTCCTCCATTTCCCATTCGGCTTTCGAATTAGTACGAGGTTGGATACCCACTTCGAGTATAAAGCATCTCGGATGAACCCATTTGTTTTCAGCTTATCGACTTCTTCTTTAAGGGCGGCAGATCTCTCTTGATCCTTACCACGCCTTTTCTGTTTAACCGGGACACACCGCAGATCAATATTCAGGGTGTGGCTCGTGATGTCCGACGAGATCCCACACATATCACAGCGCGTCCAGGCGAACATGTCGAGATTCGCGCAGATAAATTCAACCAATTCCTGTTGTGTCTTTTGGCTCAACTGAGAAGCCAATCTTTAGCATTCTTGAATCATCATCATCATCATCAATCGGAACATCGATCGTCAGTTCAGCCGGGAAAGTTTAACTCTCTTTAGGTTCATCTTTGCTTTTAGAGTCTCTGGGGTCAAGATTCCTCTAGAATTGGTTGGGGTACCCGGGCCTGGGCCTAGGCACCAATTGTCAATTGTTGGCAAAATGGACGCAGAGAGATTCCTCTACACCCTTTCCTTTCTCCCTTCACTGCGCCTCGCACAGCTCAGAAACATAACAGGCTCTCCCAGCAGCCTGATCTCATTGAACTACTCCGACTCCATGATTGGTGGGGAACTTCAGAATCAAATACCATGGGGCAATGGCTGCTCTGAATTCAGCAAGGACCGGTCAGCCCAAAAAGGCATTGTAGGATGAATCAATGTCTAGAACAACAAACTGCAAAATCCGAACTCTCTGGCGTTCTCCAACCCCCAATTCCACTGGCAGTTCCACCACTCCAGTGGGTACAGTAGCACTTCCATTGACGCTGTGGTTTTTAGATTGATAAGGTTTCAAATCCTTCCATTTTCATCAAGTTGTAAGCTCGCTTAAACAAAATATTTAGAGAACTCCCACTGTCAACCAGGATCCTCTTCATCCACGCAGGACCTACTTGGGCAGAAATGATTAGTGGGTCGATAGTGGGGGCTTCAACTTTATCAGTATCACAGTTTCTGAATATGATGTCATCGGTCATCGTCCTTTGTTTGTTGGCTAGAGCCCCATCATCAGAATTGCTACAACACTCGAAGTCTGCATGCCTGATAGGGTTGGCATACGAATCCATTTCCCTCCAGCTTCGGTCTGCTAGATAAGGACCACCACTTACTGTTTTTATAACTAACTGCCCGCCTATACAAAAGGGTTCCTCCTGCCTTTCCTAATTCTGTACACAACTTTGATTGGATGGGCCCGCACCTCCTGACTGCGGCGCCCGCACTAACTGATCCAACTTTCTCTCCCTGATCAATTTCTCAATGAGGTCCTGTAAATGACGACACTCATTTGTATTGTGGCCATAGCTTTCATGAAACCTACAAAACTTTCATGTCTTAATCTGCCTCTCCGATGATGGCTTCGAAGCAGGCTTCTTGTACTGCATGGTATTGCAGGTCTGCAAATACACGTTCTCTAGCAACGTATTCAAGGGTGTGTAATTATCAAACATTGGAGCCCTACGTCGTGGGCCACGATTTGGATCTCGCTTCTTATTCTGATTATCACTACTTCTTGGCTGAGTTTTCTTGTTCTGTATGTTCAACTAAACCTTTCGGGAACTCTCATCGGACTGTTTAACTACAAAATTACTTTGTATGCCCTCCATGCTGGGTCCCGTGTCATCCTGCTTCCTAGACTGTTTCGCGTCCTCTCGTCTCAAGAATTGAGCAGCTTTGGAGTAGAAATGGTCCAATGACGTGGGGGGTTTCCCAGCTAGCCAATTTCCAAACTCAGAATCAGGGTCAATCCCCTTTGTTAATGCTATCAGAATAGAATTGTCATTGGGATTACTTATTTCTGCACATGCGGCATGAAATCTCTCCAAGTAGCGTCTAAGTGTCTCTCCGAGAGCTTGAGTGATGCTGGATAGAGTATAAACATCTTTAGGCCTTACCACATGCATTCGCAACTGTTCTACGAACTTGGTGGCCATTTGGTCGAAGAAAGAAATGGATTGGGGTGGCAATCGTGTAAACCACATGGTAGCAATGCCCCCCAAAGAGATGGGAAAGCTACGACATTTCACCGCATCATCTTCTCTTGCAGCATTCATTAGCCATTCATACTTAAGGATATGCTGATTTGGATCTGAATTCCTTCATAAACTGGTAGAGCGGGCATTCTGAATCGCCGAGGAGGTTCGGCATAAAGTATGTCATCTGTGAAAGAGGTATGACTCTGGGAGATTCCCCAGTCGTCGTTAGTAAGACCCTGGCTTTCATGGATCATTTGCCGAACCACAGTCAGAATGTCTGGCATCTGAACATTCTATGCACATTGAGCCAAGGTGTGGTTGGGCTCCACAGTGCGAGGCTGGACCAGCCGCTGTCGATGATCCACGTCTCGCCTCCTTGGTTCATAGTCTTCAGGGACGTATGGTTCAGGAGTACGTCCATGCAGATGTTGGTTCGGATCGGGCTGATTCCGGGCATCAACCCTTGGTTCTACAGTGGTGGTTGTGGTGCGGTTATCCATGGTATAGTGGGGAACTATACCTTCCTGAGAGGAGGGTCCAGTATGGAAACTGGCCGATGGGCCGACTCTCAGCTTCCCAACGGTCATTGCGGGTTGATTTCCGATGGCCTACGTGTAACTCCCGTCTAGCCGGGGATGGGTGGATCAGTGATGGTAATCAGATGAGGCAGAACTTTCTGTGGAGGAACAGGAAGCATCATCCCTTCTATATCTTCTGCGCCTTTGGCGGTTTAGCTGGTTAGTCAACTCAGCATTAGCGCGCAGCTGTTCAGTTAATTGTTGCCGACTCTGGGTTAATTCTTGGAGCAGTATCTGAAATTCTTGTCTCGTGACCGGGCCTGACGGATCTGAGGGTCCAGTAGTGTTTGGGTTGGATGGAGGTAATTGCATGAGATTCTGTCTATCCTGGCCTTCCTGATCAGCAGTATTGGAGGTGCTCCTTGTGCTTACCATTATGAGAGATGAAGTCCTTTCCTAGATTTTTTGCAAATCTGAATAGGTTGGAAGGATTCTGGAGTAGAGATCTGGATCTTCCTCTTAGATTTATGCAATTCGGTATCGACGGTAGATCCAAAGTGCAGGAGAAAAGCTGGGTTTTCTCAGTGAAAGCACCAAAGTGTTTGTACCAAAAATGGGCACAACACCCTTCAGAAGTTTTTGAAGAGATAAAAATGAAGAATATAAATTTAAAAGGTGGTTTATCCAAAAAAACTCCAAAAAAATTTATAAATAAATGCACAGAGACAAAAGATTTAGAGTGGTTTGGCATGTTGCCTACGTCCACTATGAAGTTTGATGAATTTATTGATTCTTTCTCGATGAATACACTTGATTACAGAGAACAACAGTGAATTACAACTTCGAATTTCGAGTACAACAACGGTAGTAGGTTGCAAAGTTCAATCCGGTAGAGTTTGGGCACTTGAGAATCAAAAGATCCTTTTTTTGTAGGCCTTGGGGCTCTATTTGTAGGCATCGGATGCTGATATCTCGCTCAAGCTTCGGGAGACTCCTTCTGGCATGTGAGCGGGCCCACACGATCGATCTCGGGAAGTTTCGACTTGATCTGCGATCGATACGGATGTAATTCGTATCGATCAAGATTTATCCAATGGAGTCGAAACTTGGTGTGAACCTTCTTTAGCTTGTACATAAGCTCCTATGAAATTTCATAGCATTTGGACTTGTGGATCTCGAGTTATGATCGATACGAGATGGAGTTTTCGGTAGGCCGTTCGTTCCGAATCGATTACTTTGAATCCATCTGTTCGAATCGACGATAACACATGCCCTCGCGAAGACATGGCGTGCACTCCTCAGATCGATCAACCTTTCACTCCGAATTGACCGAGTCGTTCCTTAGACTTCGCCTCATTCGTATCGATAGTCGTTGTCTTGTTCGAGTCGATCAACAACATGTTTTTCGTATCGATCTATAATATGCCTTGTTCGAATCGATGGAGATGTCTTAGCTCGTATCGATGATGGTGGTGCAATTCGTATCGATGGGGGCGGCATTGTTCGCATCGATGAATGTAGCCCTTTGTTTGTATCTATCGGAGTCACTTTAACTTGATCGATACGAACAAACAATATTGTGATGGATACGAACAGTGCTTACTCAATGGACACGGAGCAGTGATCATTCGGTGGATACGAAATAAGGTTAAATAATGGAATCGAACATGGCCTTTCGTTGTGAAATGGGCGATAATCGATCGATACGAACTGAAGCCTGGCGATGGATACGAAGATGATCGATACGAACTGTAGCGTGACAATGGATACGAAGCTGATCGATATGAACTATGGCGTGACGATGGATACTAATCTAATCGATTCGAAATATGGCTCACTGATGGATACGAACATGAGGTTATATCCTTCAACTTGCATCAATCATAACTTGTGCATACGAACTCAGATTGACTTGAAATTTGGAATGTTGGCCTTCATGGCTTTGCTTGTTGCGTCTTGTCAGTTGTAGCCTGATCCGAACTCAGACAAAATTCATCGATATCCATAACGAACCTGTGCGTACTTTATATCCGGGATGAGTGATCCCTTGATTTCCATTCAGTTCTTTGATATCTCGGCCTTACCAAAAGGCGGGATAACAAACAGTATGCATAATTATTAGATGGTAGACTATAAACATGCGGCTATAAACATAACCGAACTGCACGATTGAATTTTTTGGCCTAAAATCACTGTCTTCCATGACGTAGATTAACTATTCATTGTAAAAAAGTGTTGGGCTTTCTACGAGCATACATTTCTTTGATGACATAAAAGTAAGGCAAATAATTACTTAGTAGCCCCTTTAAAATAAATAAAATTTTAAAGACAAAAATACCCTTAGAAAGTTGTGTGCTTTTTTTCTTGTCAATTCCATTATCGTCTTACGTTAGTTTCTTAATGGCTAAACCACCTCTTCTTCATAACCTTAGTTTCTAAACCAGTCAACAGAAAATTTCAATTTTTCTTAATAGGTTATTTTTTGGATTTACAAACTTTTTTAATGGTAATTTTGAAGAAAATATGAATTGGATTTCTAAATCAGTGAAGAAAAAAATTCAAATTTTCACTACTAAGTTTCTAAATCAGTAAAAAAACAAATCTAACCCTAGTTTCTAAATCAGCGAAGAAAAAATTCAATTTATCATGTTTTGCTAATGGGAATGGTAATTCTAGAAATGTTAGGGGCTACTAAGTTATTTTTTGGGTTTGCGGACTTTTTTAATTTTTGAAGGGCTACTAAGTAAATACTCGGGTTAAAATAAAATTTGCCTAACAGTAAACTATTGTTGTATATCTTGGTTTGAAATCAACTAGTGTTAGAAACGAACGGTACAATATTATACGATAGAGTTTAATCATATTAGTTTATTATATGGACGGTGCCTAGTATCGTATAATTGTGCTTAACCAACTGCATGTATGATTCACACTAAAAAAATTTCAAAAATACTTGCACCATAATTTTTTAACACATTACAAACTTTTCAATGCATGTTTTCTATCTTGTCATAATAAAATACATAATTTTCAGCACAAAATACATCATATTTCCCGCGTTTCAACAAAATACATATAATATCCCAAGCTTTTAAAGAAAACAGATAACATTGTTCATAGACTTCAACAATATAAACCAAAATAAAACTTTCCATACCCTACAACAAAATAGATACAATTTACGTTGTATGATCACTTTTCAAGTTTGAATGCTTCTCCAGTTTGTTCATTGCTTACACCAGCTTTTCGCTCAGTTTATAGTAATCCATGAACATACATAACCTTATCATGCTTAAAATTTTGACATAACATTTCAGTTACTTTACTAGCAGCCAACTCTGCGAATAAATCATGAAATATAGTTTCATAATACCGCTCTATTTAAAGCGGGTGACATGGTTGGGTTTTCTAAAAGAAGTCCTATTTTGAATCATTGTTGTAACAATCCTGCTTTCTACACCATATAAATAAACAAATTAAAATAAAAGTGTTTGAATTTGATTTGTGATGATTTATAAATTGAATAAATTGTTTTAACTGAATATAAAATATTTTAAAAGTGTAAATAATTATTATGTGATTAAAATAGTGAAAGATAAAATAAGCGGACGTCAAATCGAATGAAATTGGACGGTTATCAAATATATACACGGTATAATAAAATGTTGATTAATTTAAGCTGTCTTGAAGTATAATTATAATAAATATCAAGAATTTGAATTTAAAATTTAAAATGAATTCAAATTTGAGCCAAAACAATAGGCTCAAACTAAACTCGAGCCTATACTCTTTTCTCCTCTTTTCTAGAAATTTCCTCCCTTGTTTCATTTTCATCCCCGAATGACCCATTCCCCAACCCAAACCCTAATTTCCAAAAACATAAAATCGACACACATATGCACACACAAATACACACACATATACATGTACATATACATATATATATCGCGAGTGCCACGCGATTTCAGGCACAACAAGACATGATTGATCTCATAAAGGAGCCCCTTGCGAAGAAAATTCGACGCATATGACATTGAGGTGGTGGCAAGTGGCCATAGTAAGGTTGAGCCTAGGGAAGCTCGAACTTGAGTTTTTGTAGGCAGCGATAGGAAGGCGGCGACCTGGGCGTGCGATGGCGAAGAGAGGATGTCGTGATTGGAGGTCGTACAATGACAGGCGTGAGTGTGTTGGGTGGAGATAGTAGCTAGAGTCGTTGGTAGCTATGGTGACGATGGAGCGTGTGCGATTTCGGAGTTGTGATGTAAACTGTAGTATGTTTGAGATGGTAGTTTCTGCTCATCGTATCGGTGAGTTCTCTCAACTCGCAACTATATCTATAATTCGATGCTTGCTATATACACGTATAAATTATCCTATTTATCAATTGTATTGTTTAACTGAATTGCTTGGGTTGATTGATTGTGTGATTATTGTTGTTCGGATTGTTGGAATAATGGTTTGAAATTAGATGATATTGAGATAATTGATGGTTTGTATTTGTTGGATATCTAAAATGCAAAAGAGATGTTGTCCATTTGCATGTTTAATTTGAGTAATTTATTAGTTTTGTATGCATATTATATGGATGATCGAAATTCGATGGAATTCAACTTGGCTACTCGATAAAATTTATATTAACGATTGTTATTGATTTTGGAGAATTTTACCACATGATTTCTATTTTAGATGATTTATTGATTTACATGTTTAAAAATATTTTTGAAAGCTTCGAAAAGTTAATTTTGGTGTTTTAAAAATTTATTTGGAGTATCTACTAATAAATAAAATTGGTTGGTAAATAACATAATTTCTTGAAAATTATTTTAGATGTAAAGTTGTTTTGAAAATGGAATATATTTTATTTCTGACTGTTAGAGTATAAGGTGAAGATTTCGAATTATTTTATACGGCTTAAAATAAATATAATTTATTCTATAAATTATAATTTATTTTAAAATATTATTTAACTGTACAAAATTATGAAATAGTTATATAATTATTTTTGATTTGTAAAGTGAGTTTGGATGTTTGGAAGTATGTATAAAAGGATTTGGAAATGAAGTTTAGTAATTGAATCTTACATTGAAATGACTTCAATAAAGAATACTTGATTCATAAAGTGTTTTTGAATGTTTTAAATATATGAGAAAACATTTGAAAATTTAATTTTGGTATTTAAATCTTTAATTTCAAATTATATTTTAGTTAGAAATAAATATTATTTATTTGAAGTTTATATATAAATAGTAGTTATGAAATAATAATTGATTATGGAAAATTATGTTTGACTTCTAATGATTTTGACTATTATATACATATAGATATATATGTATGTATTTGAATATTTGATTTAATTGTTTAATGAGACATTCTGTTGACTATTATTATTATTATTATTATTTTATTTTTGAATTAAAGTTAGGATTTTACGTATGATTTTTACGTCTTCTGATTTCTCATTTTTCCATACGAATTTCGTTGTTGTGAATGATTCACCGTTGATATAGATTTGATTGGTGATTTGGTATGATACTGTAATGACAACCTTCTATTTGATTTCTGAGATTTCATTTCTGTGTGACGAGAAATTTGAGTAAATGGTTTTGGTGATATCATCTTATATGAGACTTTTGGTATCACTTTTCTTGTTATTCATCGAACTTGTCATATAGAGATATCTAATGTGGGTTGAGTGTAGTTTATAAGCCTTGAATGATTATCTAAATAACATGTTGTGGTATCTTTGTTGTAAAAATCCTTCTAAGCTCCTGCCTAGCCGCTAGGCTAGCCTTACAGCTTAGGTATTTGTCTAATCTGCCTAGATGAGACATACTACATTATCTAAGCATATAAATAGGTTTATAGACACCATTTATGCAGCAACATAGGCTTGATGACTCTTATAAGCATCGAAATGTTTTTTTAAAGCGATTTGTTCTCCGTGGTTGTCTACAAACCCATCCGAATCCATGATATCCTTTTGTGGACCAGTTAATACTAAACAAAATACTAAAATTTTATCTAAAATGCATGAGTTTATTAAAACTGCATAGCTCTGATTAATCATCAATTGATCCCCATCTAGACGATTAATCCTTAGTCTACGCTTACCGGCTAGCATCCACCTAATGATTTTTACAACCTTGGGTGGTATGTAACTTCATTATGTCATTTGTTTGATTATTCATTGTAAGTAAATTTCACCGAAATGGGATTACACTTATATATATATATATATATATATATATATATATATATATGATACTCGATGTGGAGTATTGTATAGTCTGGTGCTAGCTTATCTGAGTCATATGCCAGTCCCAGTCATATATATATATATATATATATATATATATATATATATATAGACACACACACATATATGATACGAGTGTCATATAGTCAGGTGTTAACTAATGTGAGTTGTGTGTCAGCCTGCTATTAGATATATGTGAAGCTATAGAGTATGCATACTATATGACCATCCACGTTGTGTTTAACTTTCTTGATTTTTTAGGAGTGAACCAGATTGGCCAGTATCCACCCTTGTGACCTGATTGTGGGGTCGTGCCCCCGATCGTGACACTATTGTTGGTTATTATATTCGATGCGCATCATAGGATTGATAGTTAGTAGCCTCTTGTGTCGCAAAGGCCAACAATCTATTAACATTAAGGGCAAAGCAGGGTCATGACCGAGGCTACACGTAGACAAGTCATTATTGGATGGGGTGACGATGTCCATTGAGATAACTGAAGACTGTAGGAATAGAAGGTCACTCTATAGTTGGCAAGTAGATCTGAGTTCCTAGAAAAGGCTTGCGGTAGGTAGCCATCAGTTTCCCGTCCAGTTCAATGTATGTGTGTGTGGTGGATTAGCGTATATGTCTCGTTCCTATAACGAGTTGGCTATACTAGAGAACGGATGAGTCTAAAATGTAGTTAGTCCCAGTGCATCCATACTGTTCTAGTTTGATATTCTTGAGATAACCTTTGATCATTAATTGTGATTTGGATTATAATAGATTATCTTTGTGATCTATATGATATTGGATATCATTTGGATGATTTGATGGGCTATCTCACATTATCTATGTATATTTGATTCTATGATATCATATTAGGGCATTCCTGTGTGTTTTCCTGATTCACCTAATGATTTCATTTTCTATGATGATGTTTTATTGTATGGATGATTCATCCATTGGATATAGTATGCTTGATTTCTATTGAATTGTTTTATATGGCGATGACATCTTTGTGCATGGTTTTGGTGATATTTATGTTATGAGATGTTTCAATGGTCTTTTAAGATGTTGTAATTATAAACCATGCATATGACTTCCTCTTTATAATTATACGTACATATATACACACATACTATTATACATTGTAATCAATTACATGAGTTGTTATGCTGTGTTATCACATTATTATTTTTTGTACATGCAAAGATCTGGAATTATTATCGCTTTGATTTGTGAATATTTAATTTATTTTAAATACTCAATTAATGGTTTATTAATTAAATAAATCTCTTTTAATTTATAACTAATGATAAAAAATTCATTTTTGAATTCTATTTACAAATATAGATAGTTCGACGGAAAATTGAGAATGTGACTGAAACATGCTTTTCAGATTTTTATCTTTTTATGGAATGACGGGTTGTAGAGAGTTGTAAATACCTGTATATGTTTTGAAAACAAAATTTACATTTTTAGAAGTGACACTTTACATTTTGGAATGTAAAAAGGTATAAGTAAATAGTGATAGTAAAAAGGTAAATAAATTAAAAAATTTAAACTTGAAAAAACATTAAGATTCCTTAAGTAAATAAGTAAACAAAAAGGACTTGAATCACACTAATATCCAATATGTTTTTATAGGTAATGTACTTGATGACTTTGAATTTTATGTTAGAGTTGAATTTTGATTTAAGAAGCATCTTTATTTATTTTCTTATTTTTAAAATTCTTCATAATCTCTTTATAAATATACGTATACTATTTCACCTCCTTGTTTCGTACCTAGCTTACTTATTTCCAAGTTCTTCTTTTTTTTACTCAAAAATATTTGAGAAGAGTAAAAATCACATTTTTGGTTTAAATACAAAGCTAGCTTGGATTTTGCAAAAATTGAAGAAGGTGAGATTCTCTATATTCTCGTTTATTTGCTTTATTTCATATATGTAATAAATGTTGAGCAAAAAAGTATATTGTTTGGTTAAATTGTTTTAAATCTCTTTATGTTAAAATAGTAGTTTAAAATCAAATATTTGATTTGGAAATGACGAAATAGGCTTCTAGAGGTATTTGATTTGGAAATGAGGAAATAGGCTTCTAGAGGTATATTGGAAACAACATTTGTTTACTGTTTTTGAGAAAACATAAGAACATAAGAAACCTTTCCTATTTCAAGATTTCAAACTGTTCTTGAGAAAATATAAGAGACCTTTCCCATTTTAAGATTCCAAAATTCAATATCTTACAATCCGTATTGATTTAGCCAAAACCGTCAACTTGGAAGATTTTTATCTTGGAGTCTAGGTTTTTTAAAATTAGTCCCGTTTTGTTTCATCAAGCGAAGAGAGAGCTATGCATCAATAATAGTTAATGGTCGAACTTTGTTGGTTTTCTGTTCATCACGAAATGACGAGTGACTGTATAATCGTGTTCGTATCGACAAATCATGATTTTTAGAAGTAGTCTAATGATTTTTAGTGGTATGGTTAGGTCGTGATAGCACGTTGATCGGATTTGGGACATTTGGAAAATTTCGATGACCTAGATGATTTTTGGGTTGGTATGATGTCTGGAGAAGGCTTGAGAGAAGGTTGAGGCATTGAACTAGGTCGCCGGAGGAACGATGGTCGGAGGTGTGTTGTAGGGGTTAGCTTACAGTTTAAGGCTTAGTATTTTTATGCGCGTTTAACGAGGTCGCAACGGCGATAGATGGCACCGAGGGGGTTCAGTCATTGCCTGAAGGAGCAGGGTGGTATGTGGTCCAATTAGAGGCAATGGCAGGGAGCGACGTCGGATGAGGCGGTGTGTCGAGCTTGCTTTTAGGGCACGTTTGGGTGGCGCGACTCCTGTATATTGAATTTGGGTGAAGGGATTAATCAGCGATCATGGTCGTAGAGTTCATAGGCGATGGTACGGGGTGGTGGCGCTAGGTCATTGGAGGTTGCATAAATGGTTATGGTGGTGGTAGAAGCATGACGGCTGTGTGTCGCGTGTACGGGTATATTTTTGCTCCTTTTTTTAACGATAGGTTGATTTTGGGTGTATTTTGTTTTGATTTGGGAAGAAGCATAGACTTGTTTAGTTTTGCGTATGGGATTGGCCCGAGTTGCTTTAGTAATTAAATTTTAAGTTTTTTGTTTTTGTTTTAAACTTTAACTATCTTTTACACATCAAATTGAAGTCTATTGAACCCGTAGATTCCGACATTGATTTCATACAATCTAACATAACATATTTGTACAAGTGTTCGACAGTTTTGTACAAGTTTAAAATACCGTTAAATTTATAATCGTAGCAAATAGTCCCATCGTTGGATGATTATATTTTATCACTGCATTTTATTAGCAGAATAAGACACCGTTCTGCTACGTTTAATTTGAATTGATATTATTAGACATCTATTTAGTAGAATAAATCCTTGTTATGCCATTTTATTAATTTGGACATTTAGCGATATGTCAGCTGACTTGAAAAAATATTGAGTTATCCATCATTTGTTAATTATGAAATTTATTTAAATATTTGTTGCTTATGTAAATGTCAATGGTATTATTTAAATTGTTGAACTAAAAATAATCGTAACTTGTCTAAGTGCCAGTGTGGTCGTTGAGCCTCTTTTGATTTTGGAATAGAAAATGGATTTGGGTTTACTTGAAATTTATATTATTTTGAAGTAAAATAATTTCTATTATGAAATAGTTAAGTTTATATTATTTATTCACAATATTTTTTAAATTAACTAATTATTTATAAACGATGTTTTTAAAGTCGAAAGTTATTTAATTATTTTATTCAAGTTACTTGTTAAAATGTTAATCATTTATTTATTTTAATTATTTTTAAAAGGTAATTAATTATTTTATTATTGGTATTTTAATATAGTTTATTAATTAATATTGATGGTTTTGAAATTTATTAATTATTTAATAGTGGTTAAAGTTAATTATTCATTTAACTAATAGTGATTAAGTTTATTAATTATTCATTATGGTGTTCTAAAGTAAATTAATTATTTACTAATGATATTTTAAAGTTAATAAACTATTTATTAAGGAGATTATAAAGGCACTCAATTTATTGAATAAAAAGTGTGCAATAACCCTGAAATTCGAACACTTTGCCTCCGAATACCAAAACATTTTGAAATATAAACAAGTGTTATAAATACGATTTTATAACCTTGTTTAACATTATTTAATTAATAAATAATTGTAAGAAACTTATTTTTGAAAAATTATTTACAAAAATATATTCTTTGAAGAATACTCGATAATATGACCGAAAGTCGGTTTATCGTTAAACAGTTTTTCGATCGATATAGGTTCTTCGAACAATCATGCACTTAACTAATGATCAAATGAACACATTAGCAACTAATTAACACATACCTCTTCATTGACTTGGAATGTTCTAGAAAGTTCCAACGATAACAGATATTATCATGGTAAGGGCAAAATGATAATATGCATAAAGTAGAAGTGACGTAAAGTTATCATGTGAGAAGGAGGCTCCCGTGTGACCTTCCATGAGAGGTAGAATGTTTTGGTAACCCCTTGCACAATACTATATAAGTAAGGGAATACCCTTAGTATTCATTCGTAAAAATTACAAAGCTTTGAGAGATAAAATCCATGTCTTCATCATCTTCTTCTTCTTAATTTCCTAAAGCAAATTATTTGCAAATCTTCTCCAAATCACCTCAAACTTGGAGTGAAGCCTAACCACAACATTACAATACCTTCTACTAAGTTAGATTGTAAAAAAACAAAGCCACACTCCCCCTAACCTATATGCTGTGAGCAATGAAGAGGTTTGGAGGCCAAGGGAGCAAGGCAAAGCAAGAGAGGAAGGGAAGGAAAGGTTGTTGCTAGGTTGGGTTTGAACTAGATTGCTTAAGCTTGGTTGTTTGTTGGGTTTAAGTTGAGCAAACTCCCCACTTGAATTTAAGATATAACTCATATTTTCTTGTGTTTTGTTGTGTTAATGTTGTTTAAATTAATTTGGACATATTTTGAAAAGTGGAAATTGGCCATAAAGGGCATCTTTAACAAGTGTAATTAATTTCTAGGACACACAACCGAAATAATTACTTTTAAGGACAAAATACAAAATAATTAGTTTTTAAGGCATAAAAACATATGAAATTATGCCCTTGAAAGTAATTGGACTACTGAATTTGTCCTTAAAAGTAATTATTATGCTGACTTTGGCCTTGAAATTAATTTCTGTTAATGGTTTTGATTATTGCTTTGAAAAGCAAGTGACATATGTGTGGACTTAAAAAGACTTGAATGGACTTGTATAACATATAGAAAGGTCTTGGAATAAAGCATATATGTTGTAGTTGAATATATGTTTAAATACAACTCAGATTTGAAAGTGCACTTTTAGCGATAGTCCTTATAGATGCAGTTTAGAATTGTTTGGTATTCGACGATTTCTATGGAATTATGAATAGAGATCCTAAGGCGTTTCTCGCTGTATTTATGATTTTTTATATGTATATTTATTGATATTAAAAGCCTGAATAGTAAAAGTTAAGTAACATCCTGAAAATGACCAAAACTTCACTTGTGCAAAACTACCTCATTTAGACTTGATTTTTGGACTAAAGGGTTTGAAAAGATATTTAATTTAAGAATTTTGTTTCATTCTTTTTACAAGTGTTCACCAACTCTTATTAGAGTATTTTGAAAGTGGTTTAAGGTCTTTATAAATTTTTAAGAATAAATTTTGAATTTTTTAAGAAGATGTTTTTGTAATAAAACATGTCGTTTTCAAGTTTTAAGAAAAATCGAAAAGTTGTTATTTTCAAGTGAAATTTTGGATATATGTTTTATAATCTATTATAAATAATTTCAAGTATTTTAAAAGTATATACAAATGTTTTTAAAAAGAAGTTAGAATTGCTTAGTGGTTAATTGGTAATTTATTTGATTACTTGTTTGAAAAGTTATTAACTATGCTTGACATAGGTCGACGAAGTATTATCAATTCGTGAGAGTTAAGATTGATGTCGAGTAAGGATGAAGCAATAGAGCTCTAACTTACTGGGCTTCCCACTTGACCGAGGAATAGCAAGTCGGAATATGTTGGAAACGTGTTAATCATGTTGATTTCTTAATTGTTTGCAGAAATCATTAGTACTATACTTAACACCAAAAATCGATGTGGTAGACTTATCTATTTGTGAGATTCAAGAATGAAGTGTCTGGGCAAGACTTGATGCAACAAGTGCTCAAGCTAACCAGGCTTCACTATTGGGCAAGAAATAGTTATGTTGGAAAGTCAAAAATTAGTTAAGCGCACGAATCATGATTTGCATAAACAATTGTTATTGACTGGATAGTCGATTAGTCGACTATCAACATGACCTAATATTAACTAAGGAAGTAATCGAAAGGCTTCGCAATTTCATACCAATGAGAACCCCTGGGGAGGAATATTGGTATAAAATGTCTCTAGCTTCCGCTTACTTTTGGAAGAACTAAAATTGAATCAGCCGGAAATTCATCGATTGGTTTTGAAATGTCCAGGATTGGTAAGTGTTTTACTTACCGAATACCACTTCAAAACTAGTATGCAGATCCTATTTTTTGGAAGTGGTTGAGAAATGGAATCTATATGGAGATTCGAGATATGTTTTAGATGCTTGAATTCATGTAGTGATTCGTGATCTGTTCGAGATGTGGAAATCCATTTAGGGATTCATATTCGGTTCGAGTGTTGAAGGCTCATGAGAAAGATGTCGAATGTAACCTCGACATCTGAAATGGCTAGAGATAGAGTAAGCTGCACAATGGGGGGTTTGGCTGACCTATGACATGATATTTCCTACTCCAGATCTAGAGTATGCTTATCATTGTTACGCGATGGAGTTTATGATATTTGGTGCCACATAGTTCTTGTTTATGTTTGGGCGTAGGACTTTGTGTTTTTCTTATGGTATATTTTATCTAGAGATATACAATGCTCGAAAGGTAACTTCCGATCCTTGTGCATGGAGGTTGGATTTCGGTTTGACCAAAGGGATCTCCACGGAAAATCCATTATGTGAACTTATTTTAGAGGTATTGGGTGTAACACCAATATCTTGGGGTGTGAACAATGTAAGCATCATAGCTATTTGATATGATTTATATCTTATACCCTAGACATTATCTAACATATCACTAGAGAATTGTTAGTTTCTTTTGCGGGTAAAACTTTTATGGAATTCATATAGTCTCAATAGTTACCTTTACATGTTGCGTATATCTTAAGTTTTCTCATATCAGACTTACGTCTAACACTTGGTTTTTGTTTTCCTAGATTCCTTACGTACTCTTTCGAGTAGGTTGAGTATGGCAGGTTTTAACTTGGATGCTTCAGAGTTCAAAAGACGAGTTGGAGGCTTTCGTTACCTATCTATTTCTGTTGTTCCATACCAGATATGTGCATATACCAGCAATGTAAGGACAGGCGGTTATAACTATCCAGGTTGATGATAGTATTTAAGATTTGTAACTCTGAAAATCCTGTATTTAAAATAACCCTTTGTATAATTCTTGTGATATTATATATTACCATTCCGCTATGAGATTCTAATGTTATGTTCTTCCTTTCTTGTTTCGTATTCTACACTTACTTTCTCTCTTTCTGGCACTTGGGTTTTCGGCACATGAATGTCATGGATGTATTAGCATCGACATTTAATGGTCGAAAAGTCAGATCGTTATATTTAGTATTAGAGTACAAGCTTGAGCGAACACCTTGGCTTTGTTTCGGAATGACTCATTATAGATAGGGTAAGTGGTACCCTAGAATAAGTCAAGTGTATTATATGTATGAGAGAGTATTTGTATTTTCTATAAACCTATACTCCCTCTTTTTCAAGCTTTTCCTTAAGAATAATCCCTTTCTTTGAATAACTCTAGCCTTTCATATACTAAATACATTCTGCTATTTTCATTTAGTGCATCCTGAGTATTAGAGCTGCCAATGCTCAAGGAGGTAGAGGTGGTCGGAGTAGTATCGTCACCAGTGGTGGAAATCGAGCACCAAGGAATGTTTCTCCTGTTGAGGAACCAAGGGTGGATATGGTGGAGGAGGTCGTGCAGATCAGGCCTCAAGTGAACTTTACTGTGCTCTACCATGATTATGACAGGATGGGAGGTAAGTGGTTTAGTGGTTCAGAGACGATCATAAAAGTCCAGACTTGGATTGAGTTATGTGACTATATACTTGGGGATATGGAGTTAGAGGACGCGATGAAACATCGGTTGGCATCACAACGTCTGACGTATGTAGCCATAGATTGGTGGAGTTCTATCACTACTGATCTCTAAGAAGCGACTTCTTTTGGGCCTAAATTAAGGAGGGATTTGAGATGAAGTTTTTCCCAGAAGCCAGGTATACTTTGCTATTTAAGAGCTTCCTCGACTTGAAGCAAGGGGCATTGACATTGGCGGTGTATGATAACCATTCACTACTTTATCTAGGTTCGGGCCTGGTTTGGTAGATACGCCCTTGAAGAGGAATGTGATGTTTATTGCAGGGATGCGTTTGGAGTTCAAGGGTAATATGACTAATCACATCTTGGGGTCTTTAACATGAGACTGAGGTTTGAGAGCTTGGCACTAAAGTGGATTATTACTGCACCAGTTGAAAACAAGAAGCGTAAATTTCTACCACTTAAGGATATTTATTGTCTCACTTGTTATAAGTGTGGGAATAATGGGCATCATGTGTGGAACTGTATATCGGTTAGGGAGAAACAGGTGGAGAAATCGCCATTGGTTAAGGAACCTATTACTAAGTTACCGAAGACAGAACCACAAACAGCCAGGGCACAGTTTGTACCATGGAATTACTATAGTTACCACAAGACTGGTCATCTAGTTAATGACCGTCCAATGCTTCATAAGGGAGTGTAGCTTAGAGTTTTTTCTTTAGATCTAGCACCTTCCACTTCCACTGCAATAAAGGGGAAGCAAGTTTTGGAAGGTATTCTATCTATTTTTGGCATTCCTGTTCGTGTTTTATTTGATACTAGTGCTTCTCTTAGTTTCATATCTCGTACACTTGTTGATAGATTGGGACATAAGCTAGTTATAATTTTAGATTCTATTTGTGTGTTGAGCTCTATTGGAGCTCAGCCAATCTTAGTATGGTTTGCTTAGGGGTTCTGATTTCTTGTTTTGATTGACTCTTTTCTTGCAATATGTATGTCCTAGGTTTTATAGGTTTTGATGTTTTACTTGGGATGGATTGGTTATCATGGAATAACAGTCTTAGATTGTGATAAGCGAACAGTGGTATTGAAGCAGGAAAGGAAGGCTTTGACTGTAGATTGTGAGGGGCCTAGCTTGCTTATGACAGTTTCCTTTATTCTCTGGATGTGATGGAGGAGTAGTTGGGTTTGATACCTATTGTTCAGGAATTTGCGGATATCTTCAAAGTGGTGTCATGTTTACCACCTCATCGAGAGATAGAATTTCGCGTTGGTTTAGTGAAGGATGCAAAGCCTATCGTGTTGCCTATTTGTAGACTTTCCCCGAAAGAGAAGTTAGAGCTAACAAATCAAGTTAGTGATTTGTTGCAAAAGGGTTTGATCCGACCTAATCATTTGAGTTGGGGAGCGCCTATCGTATTTGCTATGAAAGTGATGGTTCCATAAGACTATGTGTAGATTATTGCAAGCTCAACAAATGAACTATTAGAAACAAGTATCCTTGCCTAGGATAGATAATTACTCGATAAGATTCATGGTGCTCGAGTGCTTTTTTAACTTGATCTTTCTAGGGGTTCCATAAGTTGAGGATGGCAGAGGAGAGTGTACCCTCGACCGCTTTTTGATCAGACCAGTTTTATGACTAGTTAGTTATGCCGTTTGGCATAATTAATGCTCCAACTTATTTCGTAGACCTAATGAATCGATTTTTCCGATATGTGTTTTGTTCTTATTTTTATCGATGATATTCTGGTCTACTCCAAGACCAAGGAAGAATATTTGTACCATCTAAGGATTGTTCAAGAAACACTAAGAGAGCATGTATTGAAGGCTAAGTCCTCAAAATGTCATTTTTGGCTTTCAAAAGTTAGGTTCTTAGGTCATGTTGTTTCGGCAGAGTGAATTTCAGTTGATCCCACTAAGGTTATGGCTATTCAGGACTGGAAGAGATCGAAAAACTCAACTGCTATTTGGAGCTTTCTGGGTCTAGTACGTTATTACAGGAGATTCATACAAGATTTCTCGAAGATTGCCTCTCGCTTAACGAATTTGATGAAGAAAGATGTCAAATTTGTATGGACTGATAAATGTGAGAAAGCAATCATAGAGTCAAAGGAAAAATTGGTGAGTGCTCCCGTTCTTACTGTGTCTGATGGAGGGGAAGTTTGACTGTTTACACTGATGCACGTGGAATGGGTCTAGGTGTTATGTTGATGCAACATGGAAGGGTTATTGCTTATGCAAGTCGGCAGCTCAAACCGCATGAAGCAAGATTTGCAACTTATGACTTGGAGTTGTTAGCAATAGTATTTGCTTTAAAGACATGGAGGCATCATTTTCTAGGTGAAAGATTTAAGTTGTATACGGACCATAAATCATTGAATTATCCTTTTATACTAAAAGATTTAAACATGAGGTAGAAAAGGTGGTTGGAGTTTCTTGCGGCCTATGATCTGGATATATTATACACACCGAGGAAAGCTAATTTCATAGCTGATGTGCTCAGTAGAAGATATGCAGTTATGGAAAATGTTGAGATTTGTCCGACTTCGATTAGTCGTATCGAAGAGAGTCGGCTTGGAGATCTTCATTTTGCCAGGATAGCTAAGAATGTAAGCAAGAATGAGGCACCACAGAGGTGGCCAAGATTTGAGGTGGATAGCCATGGCATTTTGAGAATGAATGGTAGGTTATGTGTCCCGAATGTTGATGAGATTAGGCAGGAAGTTCTAGTCGAGAGTCACCATTCTAGGTTGACGATACATCCTAGGGTCACCAAGATATATCAAGACATGAGGAGGACATTTTGGTAGGAGGGCATGAAGAGGGATGTTTCTATCTTTGTAAGCAGGTGTGCTAACTGCCAATAGTTGAATGGTAGTCACCAGAAGATGGCTAGACTGCTTTAGGCATTTGAGATTTCTAAATGGAAGCAGATTTCGATGGACTTCATTGAGAGATTGCCTAGGTCGAGGAAGGGTAATGATGGTGCGTGGGTTATTATGGATCGATTAACCAAGAGCACGCACTTCTTACCTATTAAGACTACGAGTACATCTTCTAGTTTGGCTAAGTTATATGTTAAGGAAATCATCAGATTACATGGTGTTCCTTGTAATACCGTGAGTGATAGAGATCCGATATTCACAAGCCAGTTTTGAAAAGGTTTGCATATGTCCTTAGGGACCGAGCTAAGTTTGATTACCACTTATCATCTGTAAACAGAAGGGAAAACGGAAAGGGTGAACCGAGTATTGGAGGACTTGCTTAGAGCATGTATTTTGGATTTTGGAGGTTTGTAGGAAGAACACTTACCATATGTTGAGTTTTTATACAACAACAGTTATCAGGCCAGGATTGGAATGACACCATTTAAAGCATTATATAGGAGGCCTTGCAAATCTCCATCGTGTTGGGTAGAACCTGGAGACCGTCTTATTCTTAGGAAAAATCTTATTCTTGGGAAAAATAAGATCCGAGAGGCATTGGATAAGGTCATAGAGATTCGAAAGTGGATCAAGGAAGCGTAGAATCACCAGAAGAGCTATGCAGATGAGAGACGTAAAGACTTGGAGTTCTCAGTTAGAGACTTTGTGTTTGTAAAGGTTTCTTCGATAAGAAATGTAGTCCGGTTTGGAAGGGCTGGGAAGTTGGCTCCTTGGTATATAGGACCATTCTCGATTCTAGAGAGGATTGTCACACTCACGTATAGAGCCAAGTTACCGATTAGGCTAACAGGCTTGCACGATGTATTTCGTGTGTCGCATTTGCGTAAGTTTGTGCATGATCCTTCGATGATAGTGGAAGCATTGCAGCAAGATGAATCAGAGATTGAGCCAAATTTGACGGTGTTGAGGCAGCTTATTCGTCTTGTTGGTAGAGATACGAAGCAATTGAGGACTAAGGTTGTAAATTTAGTCAAGCTGTAGTGGAGCGAGGATGCTCGGGATTGTACGTGGGGGACTGAGGATAGTTTGAAGGAGTCCTATCCAGATTCGTTCTTAGACTAAAGTTTTTTTTTATCTTAGTTGAATTTGGGTTGCAATTTTGTTTGTATATAGTTTTAGAAGTACTATATATATATATATATATATCTTGTTCTTCTATCTTCTTTTGATTATCATTCTCGTTTGGATTTCGAGGATGAAATGTTTTAGGTAGGAAGAATGTAACGACCCTGAAATTTGAACACTTCGTCTTCGAATACTGAAATACAAACAAATGTTATAAATAAAATTTTATAAGCTTGTTTAACATAATTTAATTAACAAATAATGGTAAGAAACTTGTTTTTGAAAATTGTCTACAAAAATATATTCTTCGAAGAAAAATCGATAATGTAACCGAAAATCGGTTCATCGATAATTAGTTTTTCGATCGATATAAATTGTTTGAACTATCGTACACTTAACTAATGATCAAACGAACACATTAGCAACTATTTAACGCACATATATCTTCATTAAGATTGGAATTTTCTATAAAGTTTTAATGGATAAGAGATATTATCATGGTAAGGGTAAAATGGTAATATGCATAATGGAGAAGTGACATAAATTTATCATATGAGAAGGAGGCGTCTTTGTGACCTTCCATGAGAAGTAAAAGGTTTTAGTAACCTCTTGAATAAGCCTATATAAGCAAGGACATAACCTTTGTATTCATTCACAAAAATTACAAAGCTTTAACTGGTAAAATCCATGTCTTCATCTTCTTCTTCTTCTTCTTAATTTCCTAAAGAAAATTATTTGCAAATCATCTCCAAATCACTTCAACCTTGGAGTGAAACCTTACCAGCACATTACAACACCTTCTACCAAGTTAGATTGTGAAAAAGCAAAGCCACACTCCCCCTATCCATAGGACACAAGCATTGAAGAAGTTTGGAGGCTAAAGGGAGCAAGGCAAAGCAAAAGAGAAAGGGAAGGAAAGGGTGTTGCCAGGTTAGGTTTGAACTGGAGTGCTTAAGCTTGGTTTTTTTAGGTTTAGGGTGAGCTAACTCAACACTTGGATTGAAAATATAATTCATATTTGCTTGTTTTTTGTTTTTTTAATTTTTTTAAAATTAACTTGGACATATGTTTTAAAACAATGGTTTTGATTATTGCTTTGAAAAGCAAGTGACATATGTTACTAAAACGGACTTGAAAGAACATGAATGGAATTTTATGACATATAGAAAGGTCATGGAACAATGCACATAGGTTGTAGTTGAACATAGGTTTTAACACAAGTCAGATTTGAAAGTGAAGCGATAGTCGCTGTAGATGTAGTTTTTATTAGACGATTTTTATGGAATTTTATAAAGAGACCCTTAGGTGTTTCTCACCATATCTATATTTTTTATATTTATTTTTATCGATATTAAAAGTTTGAATAATAATAAGTCAAGTAACATCTCGAAATTAACCAAAACTTCATTTGTACAAAACTATCCTGTTTAGACTTGATTTTTGGACTTAAAGGTTTTGAAAAATTATTTAAGTTTAAGAATTTTATTTATTTCTTTTTACAAGTGTTCACTAACTATTGTTAGAGTATTTTAAAAGTGGATTGAGGTCTTTATGAATTTTTAAGAATAAATTGTGAATTTTTAAAGAAGAGGTTTTTGTAATAAAACACGTCGTTTTCAAGGTTTGTGAAAAATTGTAAGTCGTTATTTTCATGTAATATTTTGGAGAATTGTTTTAAAATCTATTATAAAATTTTTAAATTATTTTAAAAGTATATACGAATGTTTTCGAAAAGGGGTTAGAATTTCTTAGTGGCTAAATGATAAATGGTTTGATTACTTGTTTGAAAAGTAATTAACCATGTTCAACAGTAAAAGTCAACGATGTAAGTATTATCTATCTGTGAGACTTAATATTGATGTCGAGTAGGGATGGAGCAAAAGAGATCTAACCTACCGGGCTTCCCTCTTGACCGAGGAATAGTAAGTCGAAAAATGCTAGAAATATGTTAATCGTGTTGATTTCTTAATTGTTTATGGAAATATTAATATTATACTTAACATTAAAAGTCGACGAGGTAGACTTATCTATTTGTGGGATCCAAGAATGAAATGTCTTGGAAAGGATTGATGTAACCAGTGCTCTTACTTGGCTTCAATCTTGGCCAAGGAATAGTTAAATTGGAATGTTGGAACGAGTTAAGCATACGAATCGTGATTTGTATAAAAAATTATTTTTGATTGGATAGTCAATTAGTCGACTATCAAACTTTACCTAATATCAAATTATGAAGTGATTTGATATGATTTATATTCTATACCCTAGACATTATCTATCATATCACTATATTAAACGTAATGAATAGTTATTTTTTGAGGGGAAAACTATTGCGAGAATCTGTATGGTCTCAATAATTACTGTTACATGTAGCATGTATCTCGTGTTTTCTCATACCGAACTTAAGTCTGATGCTTGGTTTTTATTCCCTGAATTCCTTCCATACATTTTTTAGTAGGCTGAGTATGGCAGATTTTAACTTGGACGCAACAGAGTTAAGAAAATGAGCTGGAGGATTCTGTTATCTATCTATTTCTATTTCTGTTGTTCCGTATTAGCTATGTACGTATACCAGTAATGTAATGACTGCTATTTATAATTGTCCAAGCTGATGATAGTACTTAGGTTTTGTAACTTTGAAAATTCTATATCCGGAGTAACCATTTGTACTATTCTTGTGAATATTACCATTCCACTGTAAGATTGTGATGTTAAGTTCTTCCTTTCTTGTTCTATATATTTTTATTTTTTACCCTAACTTTTTGTCTTTCCAGCACTTAGGTGTTCGACAAACGAAATATCATGGATGTGTTAGTGTCGACATCGAGGGTCGAAAAGTCGAGACATTACAAAGTGTTTAAAGTAATAAATTGTATTATAAAGAGAATTATTTTTAAATAAAGGTTGTTGAAGTTATAAATTGGAAAGAGATCTTGGATTTTGGAAAAAGAAGTTTTAGGCTTATAAACTTTTGATTTCATAAGAATTGGATCAATTATATTGATCAGTTATGAACGCAATAAATAAATAATCCTTTTTAGTTTTGGTGGTATGGAATTATTTTCCCTACTTAACACCGAAGGATTAGTGTTTTGGGTTCATAAAAAAAGTATTTCAAAAGACATTGTTTTGATCCATTTAATATGATTTTTGAATAAGAAATCTTCCCTTAAATGTTTTGTGAATATTCTTATACCATCAAGTGTGTGTGTGCGTGCATGGTAAAGTTTTCCCAAATACAGAAAGTAAATGGTTTTGGGAGTATACTTATACCGATGAGATAAGTATATAAATATTTTTATAAATAATTAAGTATTTAATTAATGAAGAGTGATTTAAAAGAGGCTTAGTGGATCCCATATGGAATTAAATCCATGTTTGATTTGTCTGTTTATTCGATAGTTAAATAAATAACTGCCAAATCGAAACCCATTTTTAACTCTGGAAATATCTAAAGGAAACACAAGAATTATATGGTACAGTTGTCTTCAATGATACTATATCGTATGCATAAACGCTTTATGTTCTTCTAGGACAAATGGTAAGGATATCCATTCACTTAAACAGCTAAGGGATTTCCCTGCTCTTACGTATTATATGTTTATTTCCAAAAAAAAAGAACCGAAGTTGAGTTTACCGGAAGCTATCGAATGTTGGTTCAAAGAGATTGGGATCAGATAAGTATGAATTACATGAAAACTACTTATAGTCAACTCAAGAGTTCGATCTGGAAGCATCTTGAAGATAATGGAATTGAAGATGGAGCTTTTTGAAATGCAATGGCTACTTGTTGCTAATCTCGAGGTTGATTCCAAAATGGATGTAGTAGAAGTAGAGCCTTCGGTTTTTTTATATCTTAAATAACTTGTATGGACGAATGCTAGCACCACATTGCTGGCCGAAGGGTAGTGTTAGCATTCCAAGTGGAATTACTATATAAAAGGTAACATAGCCTCAAGCCTTATCAACCGGGAATGACTAAAACAAGGGATATGCTTCAAGGCTGTGTGGGTCACACCTATTAGGGAATTGTCATCACCCTTCTAAATATATATACATTTATGGATTTGGTTGTGAATGAGAGATCTTGGGAAAAGGTTGCAAAGCAACCAGGGTGATGACATATTTGGTTGTATCCAATAAAGGTGATACCAGTCCTGATTCGAAGAGGTTGGTAGGTTCGACCTTGGTACATTTTTCTAGAAATGTATTATGGCAGGTGGTACCCCAATAGCATTGTCATTGTATGGAATTCATTCTCCAATAAGCATTGTGCGGACATAGTTGTTCCCAACTACGCTGGAACATGAGATGCAAGCATTCAGACTGTATTCATAATTTATTTTAAACCTTAGACGTTATTATAATATCACTGGATTTTCTAAAAATATTTTGGTTATCGTAAGGTAAAAACGTGTCTATGTTTATTTGCGATGTGGTCTTATGAGATACCTTTATTTTGAAGGGGTTTTATAAGATATAACAATTCCTTTTAATTTGAGTTTCTCATGCTGGTTTACCAGACTAACCCTGGTGTTATTTTCTTATAATGCTCGAGTCAGACCTGAGTATTTTTTCAGAGATAACTTTGATTGCTTTAGGAGCTTCAGGAGTCGAGTTAGATGCCCAGGATGTACTTTCATATTTTTATATTCCGCTATGTTTACTTATTTGTGTTTATCAGCATTTGTAAGGACGGATTGTTATAACTATCCAAACTGATGATAGGTTAGACTTTGATGTATTTTAAAGTATTTAAGATTTTTCTTTGTAAAGATGAATCTGGTATATTATATGTTTTTCGTCACTCTATGAGACTTAGTTCTGTCTTTCTTATCTCTTTTTTCTCTAACAACCCGTCTTTTCGGCACTTGGATGCTTTGCACATGAATACCGTGGATGTATTAGTGCCGACTTCTGAGGATCAAAAAGGCGGATTATACAATATATATTTTTCAACTATATTTATTAAGCCTATGGTTTAGATATAGTTTGACATGCGTGTTACTTATATAATATCAGGTCAGTCTGAGACATTTCTCGTTTAGGGATGAGATGACTGATTTGTGGATGTTGGGCATGGATGAAGGCTAGGATATTATCATTATATATTGTCATTGTGTATACTTGAGATGTATTTATATTTATGTATTGGAAGTTTTGATATCAGTGTATATTTGATGTATATTGGATTTATGTACACTTATCTATTATATATATTATCACTACAATTCTAACTTTGTGTTCTCTCGGTATTTATTACATATTGTGTATTGTTCTATCCTGGAGGAACACATGTTTATTACTCGATAGTATTACTTATTAATACTCTTGAGTAGTATAGCTATAAAAGTGGGGGGTGTTACAATTGTGGACTTTGTAGTCAAATGGGATATACTAGATCTAGTCTCGTTAATTTAAAAAAAAATCCAGTTTTATTTAATTTCTAATTAAATTAATTAATTGTAACACCAGAAATTTTAATAACAAATTACCGTAAGGGTAAAAGTATAATTTCACATAAAAGGACAAACTAGTAAATTTCTACAAATAAAGGAATTTAGAGGATATGACCTTTTCATTATGTCAATTTGATATTTGTAGCTCGAATTTATTTTTAAATTGTTAGAAATGGATACCGTATAAAGAAAATACGGATTGTTTACCTTAACGCTCATTAAGTGTTTTACATCTATTTTTGAAATTAAGTATAAGAATCAATTATGAGAATAAATCTAAACTTAGCTATTAAGTAATAAATTAAATATGTATAAATTGCTTTAAAAAGAGTACAATTTTGTTAATGAACATTAAAAGAGAAGGAAAAAGATTTTTATTACAAAGAGAGAAAGCGTTATTCTATGTTATATAATTTATTGTTGTAATAAATGAAATATATGTTACACGTGTTAGAAAGAGAATGTAACAATATATTTTAGAAGAAAAGGATATATCTAATATTGTATTTTCGAAAAGTGAATATGTATGAAAGCAAATGGTAATTTTTGTGGAAATGAACTTAGATGCACAGAGATAAAAAAAATTAATTACCGGGTTAATGGTGGAATTTATATATGTTTCTCATATCAGAAAAGAGATGCAACAATATATCTAAGAAGAAAAGTATGCATATAATGCTATAGAAATGAAGATAACAAAATATTGAAGTAAATCATTTTTCAAAAGGGAAGGTAAAATATGCCATCTCCTTATTAGTAAAGAAAGGTGAATCCAATTTGAGCGTGGAAACATAAAAATTAATCAATTAATGTAATTGATTACAAAACTAATAGTAAAGAATAAGGTTTCAAATATATATACGTTTGAATATAAATCCAAGATTCCCCACAAAGGCTAATATGTATGCATACGCTGATATATGTGTGTGTGTGTGTGTAGGATATAAATTAATGGTATTGATTGGAATTATAATTAATGACATTTGTTTAAATTATAATCAATTTGGGTTATAGTAAATGGTAACTAATAACATTAATGGAGAGGATAAAGATGTTACCTCCTTTAACTAAAAAAAGAAAAGAAATTTTCATATACTTAAAGGTAAGAAATTTGGAATAAGTAATATTTCTTGGCCTATTTTTCAACTATAAACACATAGCCAAACCTCATTCCTTTCATTCTAAAAACCTTAGCTGCCGTTAAGAAACTCCTTCCTCCTCCTCAAAAATTCTTAAAACCTTTTGTATTCTCTTCTCCATTTTTCTTAAATAAAAAATATACACATCAAATTAAAGGAGAGAGAGAATCAAAATAAAAGAGAAAGGGAGAAGGAAAATAAATTAACAAAGGAGAGAAGCAGTAAAATCAAATAAAATTAGATGAGGAATATCTTCGAGGTGAGTGGGTTATTATTATCTGTGTTTATTTACATGTAATCGAGTTTACTTATACACCTATTCAATCAAGAGATTTATCCAATTTAATCTGGAATATTGTTGATTAGTAATTGCAACTTGTTAGAAATTTGATGGAAGTTTAAACCATATGAATATGAACCATTTTGATTAAAGTAAAATTTGAGATATAAGTTGATTTTAATATAAACACACCTTTTTGGTGCACTCGAAATTGAATATAGAATTTCATGTGTATACTTCTAAACCCTATTAATTTTACCCTAAACTAATTCAAGATGCAAATATGCCAAAATAATTACAAAATTGATAATACTATAATCGTATAATGAAATATAGTCGGAAATAGGGTTCATTGTTGAAAGTTTACAGTTAAAGTGTAATTAAGTATTAAATAAATATAGAAAAACAAATCATAAATTTGCACTAACAATAACTAACTGGTCAGCTGGTCGACAGCAAGAGGTCGACCACTACAGTAGCCAACGGTTGACTGGTTGATGATTTTCTACACAAATCAAGCCTTGGCCCAAAGCTATATATATATATATATTATAATAATACTATATTAATATGGAAAGTGATTCCCTAATTCTTATTAGGGATGTACGGGACTAGTTAGTTGTGTACGCGGGAGATTAAGCCTAGACACCAGCCATTCAGTGAATTCGATATTTGACAAAGGCTATTAGATCACAAGTGGCACTAATAAGAGATTCCTCAATGGATGCACAACGCTATTGGTGGATACTTGGAGAATTGCTTGGTCCAGCACTTCCTCAGTGCATATGGCAATCAGGACGTGATACAGTTGTGGATGACCAACGTAGTGTAATTAGTGGTATTACTATTGGTCTTGGACACAGATCTAGTGGATCCTAAGACGTCTTTGGCGCGAGTCGGCATTGCGGGCTCCTCTCAATGCATTAGTACAATATGTTTTAGTCGTAGTTTGGAAAATGCAATCCTAAGGGTGATATCGTGTGCGTTCCAAGGTTAGGAATAGTCCTAGAGATTGTTAGCCCGATCCACCTTTGATTTGAGGTTCGGTTAATTATTTGACCCTAACTGTAAATGTTCGTAAGATGATTGGGATCACTGTATATTATAAATCAAGTCAATTGCATGTGATCATCGTATATTAATGATGTAACTCATTTGTTGGACTTTTTTCTGACCCTCTCCTCTTATTTTTTCCCCACCACAGGAGGATATAGCAGCAGGTGATTAGCCCAAATCTAGTACATGGAAGAGTGAGCCTAGCATTGGCATAGCATATTACTCTTCATCACTCTTCATGTAACTATTTATAGTATTTAGCACTTATCAAACTATATGATGTTATTTTGTAAACTCGGGATTTTGACTACATATATTTTAGGACTGTATTTTCTAGAATATTTTCTAAGATGATGATTTTATGTATTTATATTCTACTTCCTTCTGTTGTAAGATCTGAAAGTGTAGAATGACTTAGATTTTCTCCTTATAATCTTAATCTTCGTAATACTTTGAAAGCCGATAGCTTGTACTTGTTGACACGACGCGAGTCTAAAGTCATCACAGGCTTTGGATCAGTGTGTTGAAAGGTGCAGGTTGTAACAATAATGGTTTAACTAAAATGATTTGTATATAAATTATGAGTATATCATATTAATTAAAACTCGTATATATGTATAATGTGCATGTGTAACATAATAATGTATACTTATACAGATTCTGAGATTTGCACCTATAACATATACATTCGCTATTTGTGTATGCATTATTTGTCTCAAAACATTTTTCTAAATACATATAAATATTTATATAATTTCAAAATGATTTATATATTAACTAGTGGTAATTTTAAAATATTTGATTAGATTTTGACCATCAATAAAATTCAAATTTTAATATCTATAATATCCAATTTTGACTTGGTAAAATGATTTAAAATTCAAATCTAGATTTATAAAAGTATTTAAAATATCTATTGATTAAATAAAATAAATATTTATCTATATTATAAAACCATTTTATTGTCGAAATAATAATAATAATTTTTGTAAATACATAAACTATTTAAAATTGCATAAAAGGATTAATGTATGCATTCATACATACATACATACATACATACATACATACATATATATTACTCTATAAATAAATATTTATACATACACACATTGTTTATGTATACACACGCGCACACACATATATATTGTATTTGGCCATTTTAATATAAACATTGTTCATAATTATTGAAATATAAATATAACAAAATTATATTAAAAGAGCATTGGAAAAATAATTTTTTATTTACTGAAACAAATTTATACATATAAATACATACATATAAATATAACTTTATAAACAATTTCACATACGTAACATATGACACACACATACATACATACATATATATACATACATATATATAATTAAAAAAATAATAAGCATTTTGTAATTGTTAAAAATCAATTTTATTATTTAGAAAATTGACATGTAATATATATATATACACAATGGCAGAATATAAAATATTTTTTTTATTTTATACAAAGATCGAAACTATAGTAGCAATTAACAATGACAAATTAAATAACAGATGATTATAGAGACAATATTTGCGCATATAAAATTGTTATAGACCTATCTACCATAAGATATATATGATGTAAATGTAAGTGGAATTTATACTTTACGAAAGCAGCGTTTGAATGCATGTTGATGAGTGGAATCTCCTAGATTCAGCTTGGATTGATCACTGGATGTGGCAACGATTAAGTGTACCATCGGGTATACTTTATTTGATATGATTTGGGATCTAGGATTTTTGACCATAAGGTGAGGGCCATGATAATTCCAACTATTAAAAGAGTTGAAGTATTAAGAGAAAATAGTGAGGGGTTGGCTTGTTTAAACATAGAAAGGGAAGAAGACAAGTTCTTCTGCTTTTACTAGTTCTAAATACTGATCTAGAATTTAAACAACCTAATCCCCTTTCTTTCCCAAGCCTAGGACGGTCATGAAAAGGACCTTTATAGGCGAATGAAACCATAAACCCATTTCATGAATATAAATTAATCTAATTAATTGATAATTATTTATAAATCAATCAAATCTTGTGGTATTTTGGAGAAATCACCAATACAGTTGTGCGACTCTTTGGTGTAAATTCTATTAGTGATTAATATTGAACTATTCAAATATTAACGTTCACTCTTCACCATATGTAGTGGAGTGACAGTTCGATCGAATTTATTGCTTATGCATATTTATCGATAAAATCCAATTTATAAGTTATGCGTCGCCTTTTAGTAACACTTATTTACAGCAATACTCTTTGCCAACACTATTACACATTAGGACCTATGGAATTTGGTTTTGATCAAAATTTCAGTACCGTCCATATTCAACTCAGTTAGTCCATAAACAAATTTATGGTTCATAATAACATTTATTATCAATCATACTACTCTGGTAGGAGATTTTGACTTTGAGTTGAATGTAGGGCCGTGATACTAAACTTATACGACCGAGAGGAAGAATTCTCTACTGAACAGTATTTCACTTCCAATTCTTCAACTCAAACCCAACCATAATCTGGTTATCCATTAACTATCATTATGCAATCCCTTAGTACCTCCGGTAGCCATGAATACTGCACTACTCAACATTTTGAGAACGTAATGTACCTTGGTCCTAATGGATGTATTGATATTGTTGAATATGCTAGTATATGATTTTTGTTTGATGATAATAAACATATACATGTATATATATATATATATATATATTCATTTAATGTATTTGTTACCGTACTATTTTATTTTCACATAATTTAATAAATATTTGCTGAATAAAATAAATAACACAGAATTTAAATTCAAACAGATATTTTATTCAAACAAATATTTTATTATAATTTTAAATAGTACAAATTTGAGCTCTCCCTATATATACACAATTTCAATTAAAATACAATTTTGATTACATCACAATTTTTCGTTTACAATGTTCACCTCAGTACATATCACTCATTCACTCGTATTTTATCTTCAACTCTATTCCAGCTTGAATCCAGCATCTGAGTTATTTGCAAAATACACACTGACATAGTAAAATTGAAAAAGAAATAATTTTGCAGCGTAAAGTAAAATGTGTTTTTGAAAATATTATTTGCCTCAGTTATTTGGGTTGTTCATCATCATTTAATTTTGAATCCATCAAACACGAATAGCTTGTGACATGCATAGTGTATAACTGTACATGCTACAAGGCCGTGCACACCGATATACACTTGACAAAACTATAGGGATAGGTGAGCACAAGGTCAAACCCAACCAAATGCCAGGTTCAACTCAGGTGCAGTACAAATAATGTCACGACACGAGCACAAGGTCAAACCCAACGCAAAGCTAGGTTCAACTTAGATGTAATACAAAAATAAAAAATAGAATGGTCAAATGACTGGAACAAGCCTCGACCAAAGTTCAATGTGTACACATGAAAACAGAGGCTAGACAGTCCAACCAGATCAAATTGAAACAGCAACAAAACTACAAACAGTTTTGAAAACAATAAGGCATGAGTTCACAAATAAAAACAATACAATCAGTTTCAAATGATAAACCAGAGAATCCAAACCTGATTCAATTGAAAACAAAATATAAAGCAACATGCACATGTATGCAACAGAGAAAAGTACAGGACTACCCAAAGGAACAATTAAAGCTCACATGAATACAATGAACCGGTTAAGCTCAACCAACACATATATAAAATATACATTGGTGACAACAGTTGCAAACAGGCTCCGAGGCACCAGAGGTGAGATCAAAATACATGAATCTTAATTGAATGCAAGAAGGTAAATGCACCAATCCAGACCAGACTTCAAGGCGATAGCAGAGTATCAAGTTGAGCAAAGCATCACAAGTATACATATATATGCTATGCGCATGAATCAAATGGCCAAGACCAGACTTGAATCAAGAAAGTAAATTTACTCAACATACATCAGTGCACATGAGTTCAAATGCAATGCAACCAAGTGAATAGTGGTAACTTCAAACTACAGATGCAACCAAACAGTCCAGACGGTAAAAATATCAAACAAGTCAAAAAAACCAAATAAGCCACGGGCCAAAAATGTTCAGACAGAGATGTTTTTAAATATCATCAAACGTAAGTGTCGAAGTCATAGAGAAAAATCCAAATGTCGAGAATAATTATGAGCCGTGGTCACACAATGTAGTCATCATAAATTCAAAGACCAAAGAATTGAAACCGTGGTGTCTAAGGAAAAGATCGAACAAGCCAAAGTCATAGCCATGATAACCGTGTTAATCAAGCCAGAAAAATATACGAACTAAACTAGTCAGAAAACATCACAAGCATCCAAACGAAAATCAGCAGCCAAGGACGAATTCAATAAAATATATACGAACGAAATTATAGGAATTCGAATCCTATATAAACCATTAACATCATCGGTCTAAAATCAATCGAGTTCAAAGCATATCAACGAGAGTATTAAAGAAAACCACATACCAGATTTATAGAACTCGCCAATTTTGAAGCAGTCATTTGAAATTCAAAGAAACACTCGATCGATAAAGCAAGGAATGATAAATCAGCTTTTCGATTGAGCATTTGAAGTCGACGCCTTCCAATTTTTTAAAACCATAATCTTGAACGAAGTGGAACGAACATTCTCAAGCAAAGGAAGAAGCAGACATCAATTTCACGAAGTATAGGATACGGGCCAAACAAGTATAAAAGAAAAAAGGGATTATTTTTATCAATGAGTGTTTGTTTTAGGCTGGTTATTATAAATAGTTATGGGCATTAGTTTATAAACTAAGGTTTCGTTGTTTTAAATTATTTTTTTAATTTTTTATTTCCCTTTTAAACATTTTTAAAGTCTAGTCGTGTGACTAGGGGCAAACTACGATGGTGTAGTTCGAGAATTCACAACTCGGTGGCTGAGTTGTGGCAGGGTTTTAAGCGTAGAGTTAGGTTAGTCGATATCGGGTGTCATGAGTTTATGGGTGTAAGCGTCTAACTACTTAATTTCTAGTAGAAACCTTGGGGGCAGCACGTAGGCAAGGTTTTGCTGAAGCTGGGTAAATCTGTGTTGTTCTATTTCTGCTTTTATTATTCTGCTATTATCTGTGCTGTTATTATTCTGCTATATCTCTGTTGAAATTATTTTATATACTTCCGCATTAAATTTTTATAATTGATAGTATCACCCTATTTACCCCCCTCTAGGGTGAAATCGATCCTACAGATATCCTTTCTCGAAACATCTTGAACCAAAATATTTAAAATAATATGTTATTTTATATTGTGATAATTTTTTCATGATTACGGTTCCTTATAATTATTAGCACACAACATCTTAGTTAAAAAATTTCTATTTAACATATACCTTAAACTAATTATATCAATATATAATAATGTATATAGTAAAAAAATAGATTCCTACGTTACGAATAAGATTGGTTATAGAGTTAGATGTACATAAGAAAGTACATAAACGCCCCTAGAGTATACCCCTAACTCTATCAATCTCCCACTTGCACTTAGGCTCAATTATGTCATCTGAATCCTATCATTTCGAACAATTTTATCAGAATTGATCGAATTAGTCCCTTAGTGAATGGATATGCTATTTTGTTTTAATTATTTACTCTATCCATCGACTCTCTCCAAAGGTGATAAACTGCCTTTATCATGTGGAATTTATCAGAGTATGTTTCTTGACTTCTAGTGAGCTCGAGGTTCTTACGTGAAATGCATCGCGACATTATTATCGTATAACAATGTCATGAGATTCTCACATTTTGGAATCACTGTTAACTCATTTATAAATATGAGCGTGTGTGCGCGCACACACACGCATTGCTTTTATTGTTGCGCTTATTCAAGGTGATGTATGCATCGTAATTGTTGAATTAGCCATAACTTTTCTTTGGAACTTTTCCAGCATAAAGCTTCTTAACTAAGATTGATCATGAAAATATGATTGACATACTATACTTTATATCACTATTGAAGTTCGAGTCTGAATACTCCTTCATAAGGAGTTCATTGTTTCTATAACCAATTCTATTGTATTTCATAAATACTCGAGGCACTCTAAACTATCATTTAGTGATCTTAGTTTGAATTTGATGCTAGCTTTATGTAAAGAATACATAAGAGAAATGCGATATTGTGGACAATACAATATGTAATGTAATTCTTATTGCTAATTCTCTATCTTACACGCTCCATATTAAATATTTTAATATGGTGTCTATATATACCATTTGGGACATTCACAACATCATTTTATAATGATTTTAGAAGATGTATTTTCAAATCTTAACTAAGAAGTAAACAACAAAGCTAGCATTTATTTAGCATGGGTATATCACTAATAATTAGTAGTGGTATGTTGTTTACTTATAGTTTAGAAATATATTAGTACCTCTTTACACACTTCCTTTTCATTTGAGTGAAAATCAAACTGGTTGATTTCTCTATCAGAATATTTGCTTAATTATGATGCTTATCAAACGATACTTTCATACTAGATCATTGATTTTACCCTAAATCGACAAACTCGGTAATGCTCTCATTAACTTCGAGACATTTTGGTTGTTATTGTAAATAATCTATTCTAAATCATTATTTAGAAATTATGTTTCAACATATACATACGAAAACTCAAAGTCATACGGGAGATAATTTAACATATATGAATTAACTTAAGCACATTGAACAATGAATCTATTACATAAATCTCAATAATTGAAATTTATGATGTTATTTTTACCAATGTAGCTTATTATATTCCAACCGCATTGGTCTTTTTCGCAAAGTCATATTTGAGGCAATGTTTTATATCCCTTAAGGTACAACTATCTAAAGCACATTTGACAATGCACTTGGAATCTATTCTGGATTTGCACATCAGGCCATATAGCCAAGTCAATACTCTTAACATCCTATTGATAACTAAGGAAACTATTTTCTCAATACTGATAAAAACTCACAGTTTCTCTTTAATATGCAAGAATTCTTGTTATACATTCTAACGAGTCGTGTTTATTTTAGCTCGATCAATTTCATTTCATCTTATGTAATCAATTTTATCTTTGGATTGTATTAGAATCTAATTTGCTACCAATAATTTCTAAAAGATATTCCTCCATTATGAGGTTGACATTGTTTGGAAAAATAATTGTTTCTCAATACAATTCACGGATTTTGTTATCCCGCTTTTTGGCAAAGCCGTGATACCAAAAGATCGATCGAAAACAAAAGACAGTTCGTCTCAAAGATTGGTTATACTCTGCTTCACTATAGATATCGATGAATTTTTTCCGAGTCCAGATTGAGCTATAATTGATAGGATATGACAAGCAAAGCCATAGAAGCCTGCATTTCAAATTTCAAGTCAATCCGAGTTTATATGCTCGTGTTATGATCGATTCAATCTAGAGGAAAATGTCCAGGTTTCGTATCCATCACTATGGGTGATTTCGTATCCATCATCGAACTCCGGTTCGAATCGATCACTTTCGTATCGATCAGGTTCCAGCGACTTCGAATCCATTGAAGTGCCGCAGTTCGTATCGATCACTTTCGAATCAATCGAAGTGCCTCGGTTCGACTCGATCTCATTCGAATCCATCGAAGTGCCTCGGTTCGACTGGGTCTCATTCGAACCCATCGGCAGAAGGCCCACTTCGCATCCATCGGTAGATAACCTACTTCGTATCGGTCAACTCCCATGAGTTCGTATCGATCAGGATTGGCCGTGTTCGAATCCATCGAGTTCGTATCGATGGACTTCGTACCCATCAGCAGATGAAGCGCTTCGTAACGATCGACCAGTATCTGCTTCACATCCATCATAGAAGCCTCTCTTCGTATCCATCAGGCAGCTGCTGTTCGTATCCATCATGTCGCCTTACTTCATATCCATCAAAGGGTTCAAGTTCGCATCGATTGACTCCGTATCCATGGAGAAGTTATATGGCTCGTATCCATCAAAGAAAGGCATATTCGTATCCATCGACCATCAGTTGTTCGACTCCATCAGTAACTACTGTTCGAACCCATGAGTGAAGCCTTCATTCGAATCCATCAAGGAAACAAACCTAGATGACGTGTCATCCCTCGATATGAACGAGCCGAGATATATGGAGTCAATGCGGTCAACTCGGAGCAAAGACCGGATCGAGGCGAAGATTGCGCTCCACATCATCACAAGACCACGTGAGTTGATCGATTCGAAGAAATCGACTCGAACGAATCGATTCGAACAAAACAGCCACTCGAGAATGCTCAATTCGTGTTGAAGATATCTCATGATCCACTAATCCAAATACCATGAAATTTTCATAGGAGCATGCGTACATGCTGAGGAATGTCTCCACCAAATTTCAGCTCGATTGGACGTCATCTTGATCGATACGAAATGACTTTGTATCGACCGCCGATCGAGTCGAAACTTCCTGAGGTTGGTCGCGTGGGCCCACTCACGTGCCAGAAAAAGTTTTTCGAGATTTGAGCGAAGTCTCAGCCTCCTACACCTATAAATAGAGCCCCAGAGCCTACAGAAAAAGGATCTTTCCGCCATTGAAGCGCCCAGAATCTGCCGGATCAAGATCTCCATCATTTGACTACTGTTAATTTCGAATTTCCAATTGTAACTTGCTGTTGTTTGCTGTACTTGCTTGTAATCGTTGAAAGAGTAGCAATAAAACTGCAAAAAACATCATAGCGGACGTAGGCAACACGGCGAACCACTCTAAAACGCTTGTCTACGCATTTACTTTCCTTATATTTGGAGTTTTTGTTAGATAATCCTCATTTTCAATTTATACTCTTCATTATTATCTCTTCAAAGACTCCTGAAGAGTGCTGTGACCAATTTTGGTGCAAACAGATTTCAAAACAATTTCTGATTTAATTGGATTAATTATTTAAATCTTTAAATCAAGATTTATCTCATAGCTTTCAAAACTTGTTTCCAAAGATTCTTCCATAATTTGGAAAACTATTTCAATTCAAACTTGGAATTCCTTTAATATAAATTGGAAGTTCATTAATCATATGAAAGCTTTTATTGTTTGAAAACAAACTGTTTCATTTCGAAAAATCCTATTTTATTTATACAAGTTAACATCTTTGGGGTTAATTCAAACTCCCAAAGCAACATTTTAAAAATGGTTTGAAACCCATATAAACTTTTATACCATTTTTAAAGCATAAATACCAAATATAAAATTCAATTTTAGATATTGAATTCCGATTTAAATCGAATTATTCAAATTTCAATCTTTATTAAGTTATTCAAAATAACTTCCATTTTTAGAATCCCTTTTCAAAAGCTTTTCATACTTAACTCAATCCATTCCGAAAACTATTTGAATTTAAAATTCGAATTCAAAATTATTTTAAAAATCTGTGACTTAACCGATTTCCACGTGCAATCCATATTTGTGTGTGTATAGTGTAGTCCAGGGGTTTTACACAACAGTGCACAACATCAATCATCACATATTCAATCATATCAATTTCGATAAGCGATATAATTCATAACGCTTATCTTCATTCACAGATTCACAGATAAAGTAAATTTATCAATTATAAAGATTCATCATTACACTTCGATGTGGGTTTCGGATAACCAACTGGAATCTGACTCCCTATCGCATCGAAAATTCAAATGTCGTTCTACGGGCAAAAGGGGTTTTCACATAAATGCAGAAATAAATCACAAATCACAATTTAGCATAAAGCAATTCATATCACACAGTATCACAATCACAAAACAGAAATACCAATCCAGTACACAACAATTGATGACAATCAATCATCTTCAGTTTAAGGTGAAGATGATTAACAGAATTAACCATATAACTATTTTTATTGATTTATTTAAATTAATGATTAACTATTCTTAATAATAAGTTAATTAAATCTTTAATTAATTATTCCTTAATTAATTATCTTAATTACTTATTATTATAAATTAATTATCTTTAATTATCTAATTAACAATTTGTAATTACAAATAAATTAAACACTTAATTGTGAATTAATCAAATCTTAATTTCAACTCGACTAATCTTTAGTTATTTAATTAATTACAAATTTAAATTAATTATCCATTATTAATTACCCTTTTTAAACCATTAATAATAATACTTATTTGTCTTAATTAACATTTTAAAATCTTCTATAACTTGGAAATCAATTATTACTAATTAAACTTAGATCTTAATTAAATTCCAATGCTTGTTTTATATTAATTATTTAATTAAAGTATTAACTAGATTTTAAAACATTCTAAAGTATTAATTGGAAATAATTTACACTTGTAATAAGGTCTTGACTTGAGTTTGTCATATATTAATTTGTCATCACCTTAATTAGCCATTATCATCTAAATTTGTTTAAATAGTTTACATACTATTAGTAGTTTGCAGGTTTGAAAATCAACCCGAGTAAGATTTTGGTTTACTCGAGTAAACACTCGAGCTCCTTTACTAATTTCCCGAGACCTCTCTCTGTTGCATCAATTCTTCTTCTTCCCCCTTTTTTTCTTCCAGTAAGTTAAATTTTAGCTTAAGTTTAAAACGAAAGCGTCAGTAACCCACTTGCATCCTTGAGTACGAACCCGAAGTAACCACCACCTTCACTCGAGAATCATCTCGCGTCATTCACCACCATCCATCCTAACACAAAGCGACAACGTGCACGTGCACCAGCAACGTCGCCACTTCCGATCATCCACATTGCCCTTCATAAGTCGACCATCACCTCGCACCCCATTCTGACCACCAAATTGTCGATAACTACTCGAAATCCAAATCGAGTATTCAAGCCCACATCTGGAACTACAGACCCTACCTAAAACAGCCTCGCGCGCGCACCCTCGACCATCGGAGCATCAGCAACTCCGGCCATAGGTTAGACGACCCCCATAACAACTTTTCCCCCACCACCGACAAGCTCCGACGCTTCGGCGAAAACGCAGCAACTCAAAACTCACCCTTGACCAAACGAACGACTTAAACCCTAATTTGGCTTCGACCAATCATCACGATGAATTAAAAAATTGTTGAACATTTTTCTGATGATTCGTAACTTCCAACCATGCTTCCTCATCAATCACGATCTTTATTATTACTCTGATCATCGAGCATTGCCGAGAATGCGAAATTCGTTCATTTCAAAAATTCACATGATTTACTCATTGAAAAATTACGAAACTTTCATCTAAATTCATCATTAACAATTTTGAATACGATTATGAAGTTCAAACACAAATTTATGGTGATTGAATTTTTAGCATATTCCTGATTTCACTGTATTTCCTATGTTTCCTACATAATTACTTAATATAATCACTTGGGATAAATTTTAAAATTTGAATTTGACCAACACAAACAAATTTTGTTTAGAATTCAAAACCCAACATGGATTCCTTTGAGTAGTATAAAATTTTCAACAGATTCTTAAGCTTGTCAAATATACTCAAAGGCAAGCTTTGCCTGTTTTTCCTAACATGCAAAGATATATGTATCACAGGTAAATATATTTGATTATTTTCCACAACAACATTCAAACATTTGATCATAACTAATAAAATATCATCATCACAGATATCAAGAAATCTGGTTCAAAAATGAGTTTGCTCACAGTGAACGGAAGCACAAAGAAAAATCTGTGTTTTGAAGCTGCAGTTTGATTTTTTCTTGAATCCTATTTTGCATTTGTTGAACTTGAATGATGTTTCTTATTATTTTTTCTTGTTCTTCTGATTTTTTTCTGAATGAACTAGAATAAAAAGACACACATATATATAGAGAGTAGTTTGTATAAGGGGAAGGTAACAACTAGTAAAGCCTCTTTTGTTGACTACAGATTTTTCTTTTGACTAAAGATATTTGTTTCAATTTATTTACTGATATGGTTCTAGCATATTTTCGGCTGAAAGGATTTATCTTGTGTTGAGGGTATTAAATGCTTGCTACCTACCGTGTTTACAACTTATACTATTTAATTATGTATGTACAGTTTGTTTTGTAAACATTATTGTTTGTTTGTTTGTTTATCTTCTTTTTGCAAGCTTTTATTACATAGAAATTTTTTTGTTTGTTTTATTTGCTTTGTACATAGATTTTTATTTGTATGTAGATATTATCTTTTCTTTGTTTACTTGTTCTTTATATGTACATAAGTACATAACAACTTTGTTTCATTTATTTCTTACTTTGCTCACACAACTCACATTCAATTCTATTTGTGTTTCATTTGTTATATTTTTATAGTTTGATCAAACATTAAGTTTATAACATATGCTTACTTTATACTTTTTATAGCTTCATAAAGAAGATGGATAAAAACACAATTTATACATTTGATAAATAATCATACATATTATTCTTTCCAAATATAATCTTTAAATCCAATTTATTTTGAATTCCAAATCAAAATTTTATTTGCAATCCAATTCAATTGAAAATATTCATTTTGAGTTTCAATCCCAAATTCTAAAATAAATAAGTATATTCATCTTATTAAATTTGAAAAATTCAAACAAATCCATAATTTAATCCAAAAATTCAACTTAATTATAAATTTAAATTCGTCATTAAACTGGATCGTTACAATGTTACTCGTCATGTTTTTGTAAGATTTTGTTCTGTCTTCTTCCTTCTTCACCCCAAACGACCTATCTTTCGAACATTTAAATGATTAGCATACAAATACCGAGGATGTATTAAGTGTCATTTTTAGGTGTAAGAAAGACGGATCATTACATTAACATTGAGGTCGAACTAGTGGGAGAACCCATTTCACCCGTATATAAAGACACGCAACCTATTAGAAGGTCTAGTAAGGAACAGTACACCAAAAAGTATTTTTGGTGGCACACAAAAACCGCTACCATAATTAACGGTAGCGTCTTAGAGAACGCCGCTAAAAACATGAAGTTAAACTTCCAAGACTTTTTGTTGCGTTTTCATAAACGCTAAACGTATTGCGGCCTTCTACAAATGCAATCAATTTTTTTTATCATAGCATTGTACAAACACTAATAAAAAATATTATTGGCACTACTACAAAATATTATAGTAGCCTTTTTTGTCTACCACCATATATATTTTGGTAGCCTTTATTAGATGCTGCCAAAATTTATTGGTTTGTTTATGAAGATTTTCTTCACTGTGGTAGCTCATTTAGTGTCTACTTCATTTTGTTCACAACGTATATATATTATATAGTATTAATTAACATATTTTGGTATGAAACAACAATCACTCATAATTATCACATTCAAACAACTGAATAACATATTAATCACATAACAAAATACGATATGCAAAAATTCGATACAAAATATATTAAACCTAGTCTTTGGCTTTTTAAATATATTTTTATGAAATATGATACTCAAATAATTCGATGCAAAATACGATAATTGCTCTCACCACTGTTTAAACAAACAAGTAGATGCTTTGAAGCACCATAATCACACACTTCTCATACTTAAGACCTTGCATGTACCAAGCCCAAGCACCAAAAGTACTGGAAAACATTTTCAGACCAATTTCATGTTTTGCTGGTCCATTTCAGTTTAATATTTCAGATTTTGTGCATGCTTTTATTCCAGATCCTTTGCATGTTTCAAGAAACAACAATACTTCTGCTCAGAACAGACCCGGTTAAGTACTCTTTTCAACTCAAGTGACCTTATTCAGAACATGTTATATGCTTCAACTAGTTCCTCTTTCATGTCAACGTGTTCATGTCACAATCCGAACCATTCAGCCCCATCGTGCCAGTCCCGAACCATCTAAACAACCTACAGTTCATACAATCCAACAACGTCGCAGCAAATACTGCCACAACTTGAACTTGCACCAGTAACGATACCCTCACTTCCTCCCTGAATCACTCTTCCCTCTTCATGGCACAAAAACGCAAATTCACCAAACTGCACAACCAAACCACCAATCTCCCTCTCTTAAAAGCTTAATAAATTTCAAATTTATTCAAGGTTTACCAGAGAGGAAAGTATACTAATATAGAATAAAGAATATGCTGAGGCAAATACATTATCACCATAACAATTATGAATACCTACTGCAATTGATGCATATTTCTCATATTTAGTTAAGAGACTAAAGCATCATAACATAAGTACTTGAGAATATGTTAATCTTTTCCAACCTAACTTTGCATTTGTTCCTCTCAGTTACTTTTGATAGACCTGATAGCAAATTACTTTAAATTGAGATCTCACAATACACTAGTTTTCTTGAATTCCAAGACTAACTTAGTGGTTATTTTAGATCTCCATTCAATTCTATAATAAGTATGATGTCCAGGTGAGTAAAAAAATATACAGCTTAATAGGAAATAATTAATTACAAACAAATCAAGGAAAATTGTGCCTGCTATAATTGGATACTCATTGAAATGACTACAACATTTGGGGTTGATTTCAGTAATCTATCATGTTATCCACAATAATAGTATTATAGTTTCCTAAATGGAAAATGCTTCTCTACCCGAAACAAACACCGGAATAGTATACCCAAAACCATTCCAAACGAACAAATTTTCAGGCCCCCTAAAATTTGGTCGTTGAATCAATTCCCGCATGGTTTCATGCCATGTTTTCCGGGTGCTGTAGCAAAGCCCTTCCTAAATTGACTCCAGATTCTCCACATTAATGCCTATACTTTTCATCTGCAAGCTAAAACTTTTCACAACTAGCATTTTAGTCCAGATTCATGGAATATACATGAAATCAACAAACCAACGACACATCACTAGTATTAGCACCGATGCCTAGAAACCAAGAAAACGAAAATAAAAGGAAAACAATTTACATTACCAAATTCAGAACATTGCCAAAGATCATTTCCTTACCTACCTGAACCTATAGGCATTTTCATCGTAATCCTGAATGGATCTTTCATCAAATAAATCTATAAGAAGTTTATCCAAACAAGGCTAGTTTAGCCTCCAAATCTTGCCTTTCCTTCTCTTCCTCTTCTTAAAATCAACAAGCATTGCCTCTTTCACCAACCTCTAGCGCACTTCCTTAGCAAACCAGAAATCAACACCTATTGCCTGAAACCATCAACCAAAAGCAGCATCATTGTTCGCTACCAACACCTCACCATAAACTCACACCCACTACTGCCTGCATCACCCGAATAACCTGCAACTAAAACAAGCAACACGAGCATTGATTTTTATAATGCATTCTCTATTTCGGTATAGCACACTTCTAAGTTAGATCAAATCAAACCTCTCTTAAAAACATGGTTTTGACTCGCATTTCAAGATTAAACTCTCTTAATTTGATCCATGAAGCTTGTGTCCTAAATGACAATGGGATATGAAATAAAAAAAAATGAACTTCCACCAACATTCTTTTGCATTTTACATTGAATAATGTAATACAAGCATGAATTTTAGTTCTTAGCAAAAAAACAACAACAATAAATTGCTATAAATGTAATGTATTATACTACATCAACAAGATTCATTAAACATGACAATGTATTGGATAAAACAGTATGTAAAAAATATTATTGCTGACCAAATATTCTAACTTCTCAGGTAATTCCTAAAATGTTGGGAATCAATATTTTGTTTGGTATCATAAATAAACATACCATAAATGAAATATTCGTTCTATTTTCTTTTCTATACAAACTGATAATTTCCTACCTTAACTTGAAGTTCCATGTTTTCATTCAAAGCATAATGCATAATGAAGGGCTCTAAGGCGCCAAGAACTATTTACAATATGCATTATTCATTCATGTTTCTTGGTTTTTAACGCAAGCAATCAAATGAACAATCCAGGCTAGAAAACTTCAACAAAAAATTGCATGGTCCGGTAAACACTTACTAATTGGCAAAATGATGTATGTCATTACATAGGTTCAAGTCTTTGCATGTCCCTTTCCTTGTTATAGGGTTTTCACTAAATAAAACATACCGTGGTTATGATTACTTAGTAACAACTTTTTTATTGCATTGGAGACAGCTTTGGAACTAATGTATTCACATTCATATAAAGTACATATGATATGTCATGTGATTATCTGTACAAACAATTCGATATGCAGATAATGTACGGTTTTACCGCATTGGAGACACAATTAGTTTTTTTTGAAATAGCTATAGAAATGAAGTTATTAACTTGTCTTATATTATTAAAATGACAAGACAGTACCTGTCTTTGTAGAGAGTAAACAAAAGAGTTGCATGAATCAAATCATGGCTTTTTGGATAAGTAGACATTGCCTCACACTTGAAAATTTAAGAGTTTATATTTAAAAATTTCCCAACACAACTGATGAAGCGCCCATGTCAAGAAATCGCGAAGCCAAGAAAGGAATCGCGAACGAACGACATACCTAAAGACGAGGCGAGATCCAAACTCGCTCCAGATTTCAGCTTAGGTCGCTCCTCCTCCGTAAGTCACGGCAAAACACTAAATCGCTCCAGATAAGTCGCAAGCGACTCTTCCTTAAGTCGCGGCGATCCTTATGTTGCGAAATTATGCCGCTTCAATTTGAGTCGCCTCCAGTAAGTCGCGAAGCTTGTTAGGTCGCTCAGATTTCTTATGTCGCTGCCAAATCACGATCGAGCATCCAGTTAGGTCGCTGAATTTCCCTAGGTCGCTGATCGATATGTCGCGAGCACTTCGTTAAGTCGCTGAAGTTTCTTTAGGTCGCTGTTGATTTTAGGTCGCTCCAGTTAGGTCGTGTACAACATTTCCTTATGTCGCGAAGGTTTATGTCACTGTCGTGCTGAACCTGTTAAGTCGCAGTGTTTGTCAAGTCGTTTGTATTCTTTTTCTTATATCGTTTGTTGTATTTTCTTAAGTCGTTTGTGTGCTTTGTAAAGTTGTTGAACTGTTTGTGTTGTAAATTTTCTTAAGTCGTGTAAAGTGATGTAACAAGTGTTGAGTTGTAACTTTCCCCTATAAATAGTGGTGTGTGATCACTTGTAAAGGGTTGTTGTTGAATTTTGAATAAAATTTTGAGTGCTTTGTGCCTCTTTTGAAATTGGAAGTTGAGTGTTATCTCCTTTCTCCATTTTCGGTTATTCGAGTGCGCTCGAATCAACGGACTTGAAGCCGATTCACGGAATCTCGTGCGCGAGATCAACTTCGAAGAATCGTAGATCTTTTAACAAGGTATCGTGCGCGATCAACGTGTTAAAGATAGCTAGAATTTGGTATCTCTTGAGATCAACGAATTTGGGCACTTGGGTATCTTTATTCCATCGATCTATATTGTTTCATCTAATCGATTCATCGATTAGCTTGACATGAAATCCACATTTTGTCGTCATCGTTATATCCGCTGCGACAGTTTGGTATCAGAGCTAGATTGCAAGGAGTTTGCATCAATTGGAGATCGAACTTGTAATTGTTGAGAAGTTGGTGTTCATTGTGTTCATCGTGAAGTTGCAACAAGTTGGGAGTTTCGATCCATATCATTTTGGATCAAGTTCGGAAAGTGTTTGAATTTTGCTCGTTGGGACTTTTGCGCGCCGAAGTGAAGTTTGAATTTTTGAAGATTTGTTTGAAGTTCAATCATGCCGCCGAGAAGAGCTAACCGTCATCAAAACATTACAGATGTGTATAGAAGAGAAGATGCTGAACAAATGGAGCAACGAATTAGTGATAAATTGAATGAAAAGTTCGATGAAGGAATTGGTAGATTGGAGAGGCTCATGATGAATATGAACCCAACTCGACAAAGAACATCACCAGTGTCAAATCGGGGTAGAAACAGGGTTTCCCGTCGGTTTCGGGTGAACGAAGAATATCGCCACAGTCTTATAGAGAAAGAAGAGAGCCATCCGTTTCGGGAGAAAGAGATGTGCGTGGAAGTAGAAATGTTGATGGTCGGGATTGACATCGACATATGTTAGAGTTGGAAGAAGATAGTGATTATGAAAGTAGATCTTGTCGAAATCATGGCCAAGGGAGAAATCAAGTTAGAGAATATGAAGATGATCGTAGATGATCATCGGGGATGAAAATGGAAATTCCAGAATTTAAAGGTGGAATGGTTGCGGATGAATTTTTGGATTAGGTTTCAAATGTTGAGGAAATTTTTGACTTCAAAGAAGTTTCCGAGAATCGCAGAGTTAAGTTAGTTGCTACGAGATTGAGAGGGAGAGCTATGGCATGGTGGCAGCACGCTAAACTTACACGGGAGAGAATGGAAAAGTCAAAGATTGTCTCATGGGAGAAGATGAAGAAGTTAATGAAGGCTACTTTCTTGCCTTATAACCATCAATCCCTTATGTATCAGCGATTGCAGAACTTGAGACAGGGAACAAAGTCGGTGAATGATTATGCGGATGAATTTTATCAATTGATTGCAAGGAATGATATCATGGAGACAGAGGAACAATTGACCGCTAGATTTGTTGGAGGGTTGAGAATGCAGATTCAAGATATGGTGAATATGTTTGATCCGAGATCTGTCGTTGAAGCACATCAAAAGGCTCTAGCTTGGGAGAAGCAAGGCATAAGAGGTAGTGGTGTGTTTACCAATTCCAACAATCAAGTGAAAGGGGCTAGTAGCAATACGAATGTTTCCAAGGCTGTTAATAAACCGGTTGTTAATGAAGTTGCTAAGACCAAAGTCAACAACAATTTCATGTGCTATAATTGTCAGGAGTTTGGTCACAAGAGCAATGAATGTCCGAAGCCTAAGAAACGAGTGATGGTTGCTGAGGTTGAGGATGGGGATGCTGAAGTGGAATATTCCAATTCACCACATGTTGAGGAGGAAGAAGAATTGTCGGGAGACGAAGGATGTAATTTGATGATGAGAAGGTCGTGTTTGATACCAAAGCAAGAGGACGAGTCAAGTTGGTTGAGGAGTAATATTTTCCAGTCAACGTGTACTATCTTGGGAAAGGTTTGCAAGTTTGTCATTGATGCAGGAAGTTGTGATAACATCATTTCTACAGAGGCTGTGAAGAAGTTGGCGTTGAAAACAGAGAAGCATCTCAAACCTTACAAGTTAGTCTGGTTGAGGAAAGGTGAGGAAGTGAAGGTTGGTAGAAGAGCTTGTGTAACTTTTACGATTGGGAAGAAATATAAAGATGAGATTTGGTGTGATGTTGTGGATATGGATGTATGTCATCTATTGTTGGGAAGACCGTGGCAGTATGATAGAGTTGTGCAACATGATGGTCGTATCAATAGCTACGGTGTCATGTTTGAAGGCACAAAAATCACTTTAGTTCCTAAGAAGCGACAACAAGGAAAAAACAAGTTGGAGGAGATTGAAGAATTAAAGACTCTGTTGACTTTGAAGGAATTTGTCAAGGAAGTGGAGAAGGAACCTGAAGTGTTTTTGTTGATCGGACGTGAAAGTGGTGAAACAGTTGAAGTTCCTGAAGAAGTTAAGCCGGTATTGAAGGAGTTTGAAGATATATTTCCTGAAGAGTTGCCCAAAGAATTACCACCATTGAGGGACATACAACATCAGATTGATCTTGTTCCGGGAGCCGTGTTACCGCATAGACCTCACTATAGAATGAGTCCAAAGGAACACGAGGAGTTGAGAAGGCAGGTGGAAGAGTTGCTTGAACAAGGGCGCATACAAGAAAGTTTAAGCCTTGTGCAGTACCAGCATTGTTGGTGCCGAAGAAGGATGGGACGTGGAGGATGTGTACCGATAGTCGGGCACTGAACAAGATTACCGTAAGGTATAGATTTCCAATGCCAAGATTGGATGATTTCTTAGATCAGTTGAATGGGGCTACTATATTTTCCAAGATTGATCTGAAGAGCGGATATCATCAAATTCGAATTCGACCAGGGGACGAATGGAAGACAGCTTTCAAGACACGAGAGGGGTTATATGAATGGCTGGTCATGCCATTTGGTCTTTCGAACGCACCAAGTACCTTTATGCGGGTGATGAATCAGATCTTTCGACTGTTTATTGGAAAGTTCATGGTGGTATACTTTGATGATATACTGATATATAGTGGAAGCACGGAGGAACATCTACAGCATTTGCGGGAAGTGTTGATGATACTTCGACAGGAGCAATTTTATGCAGCAACAAAGAAGTGCGTGTTCATGACGCATAGTGTTTTGTTTTTGGGGTATGTATTGTCCAAGGAAGGTATTCAGGTGGATCAAAGTAAAGTTGAAGCAATTAGAAACTGGCCACAACCTAGGACTATAACTGAAGTGAGAAGTTTTCATGGTCTAGCGTCATTCTACCAAAGGTTTATTCCACATTTCAGTAGCGTGATGGCACCTGTTACTGACTGTATGAAGGGTAAGCAGTTTTCATTGTCGAAGGAAGCAGGATTTGCTTTTGAGCGAATCAAGGAACTTTTGACGTCAGCACCAATTCTAGTTTTGCCAGATTTTCAGTTGTTATTTGAATTGCATACAGATGCATCGAAAGTTGGAATTGGAGGAGTGTTGAGTCAGAAGGGACGTCCTATTGCTTATTTCAGCAAGAAACTTTCTGGAGCAAAGATGAGATATAGTACATATGATGTAGAATTCTATACTATTGTGCAAGCCGTGAAACACTGGAGACACTATTTATTCCATAAAGAATTTGTTCTGTATATTGATCATGAAGCATTGAAACATTTACAGGGACAGGACAAGATTGTAGCCAGACATGCTTCGTGGATCGCATACTTGCAACAATTTACATTTGTTGTGAAACACAAATCGGGAGTTACAAACCATGTGGCAGATGCATTAAGTAGAAGGAATCATTTGTTGACTACAATGAAGGTGGAAGTGACCTGGTTTTAAGTACTTCCAGAATTGTGTGTTGAAGATCCTTACTTTGCGAAATTTGTAGATGAAGTCAAGGAGGTAAAGACGGATGAGTTTGTGTTGGTGGATGGTTTTCTATTTAAAGGAAATTGATTGTGTGTACCAGATTGCAGTTTACGGATGAAAATTGTGAAGGAGTTACATGAAGAAGGCCATGTGGGTAGAGATCGCACATTGCAGTTGATTTCTCAATCTTATTTTTGGCCGTCAATGAGAAAAGAAGTTGAGAGATTTGTGGAGAGATGTCATATCTGTCAAGTTTCGAAGGGAACCGCTACAAATGCAGGATTATATATGCCGTTACCTGTGCCTACTAGACCGTGGGTTGATGTGAGCATGGATTTTGTTTTGGGTTTGCCAAGAACTCAGCGAGGAAATGATTCTATATTTGTTGTGGTGGATAGGTTTTCGAAGATGGCACATTTCATAGCTTGTAAGAAGACAGCGGATGTCGTCCGTGTTGCTCAGTTATTCTTTAAAGAGATTTATCGATTACATGGGCTACCTGAATCTATTGTTTCTGACCGGGATACGCGATTTTTAAGTCATTTTTGGTTGAGTCTGTGGAAGATGGTTGGAACGAAGCTGAGTTTTAGTAGTGCTTATCATCCGCAAACAGATGGGAAAACAGAGGTGGTGAATAGATCATTGGAAAACTTGCTGAGATGTCTTGTGAAAGATAATCTGAAGAGCTGGGATATAAAGTTATGTCAGGAGGAATTCGCACATAATCATGTTGTTAATTGAAGTACTGGTTTCAGTCCGTTTCAAGTTTTTTATTCAGCAATTCCAAAGGGACCGTTGGAATTGTCAACAGTGCCAATTCAGAAAGGAGTTGTTAAACGAGCTTGTGATTTTGTTAATAAGTTGCAGGAGTGCCACAGAACTGTTCATGAACGATTGCTTGCATCAAATGAGAAGTATAAACAACTGGCAGATAAAAAGCAAAGGAGAGTGAACTTCAGAGAAGGTGATTTTGTTTACGCAGTATTGACGAAAGATCGTTTTCCAGTTGGAACTTACAATAAGTTGAAAGCTCGAAAGATCGGTCCAGTAGAAATCTTGAAGAAGATCAACGATAATGCGTATCAGTTAAGGTTGCCGAAAAATGTTCATACTTCCGATGTTTTCAATGTCAAATACTTAATTCCGTATTATGGGGAGAAACTTGTCGAAGAAGAGGAAAGCATGAATTCGAGGACGAATTCTTTTTAACCAGGGGAGGATGATGCAGCGCCCATGTCAAGAAATCGCGAAGCCAAGAAAGGAATCGCGAACGAACGACATACCTTAAGACGAGGCGAGATCTAAAGTCGCTCCAGATTTCAGCTTAGGTCGCTCCTCCTCCGTAAGTCACGGAAAAACCCTAAATCGCTCCAGATAAGTCGCAAGCGACTCTTCCTTAAGTCGCGGCGATCCTTATGTCGTGAAATTATGCCGCTTCAATTTGAGTCGCCTCTAGTAAGTCGCGAAGCTTGTTAGGTCGCTCAGATTTCTTATGTCGCTGCCAAATCACGATCGAGCATCCAGTTAGGTCGCTGAATTTCCCTAGGTTGCTGATCGATATGTCGCGAGCACTTCGTTAAGTCGCTGAAGTTTCTTTAGGTCGCTGCTGATTTTAGGTCGCTCCAGTTAGGTCGTGTACAACATTTCCTTATGTCGCGAAGCTTTATGTCACTGCCGTGCTGAACCTGTTAAGTCGCAGTGTTTGTCAAGTCGTTTGTATTCTTTTTCTTATGTCATTTGTTGTATTTTCTTAAGTCGTTTGTGTGCTTTGTAAAGTCGTTGAACTATTTGTGTTGTAAATTTTCTTAAGTCGTGTAAAGTGATGTAACAAGTGTTGAGTTGTAACTTTCCCCTATAAATAGGGGTGTGTGATCACTTGTAAAGGGTTGTTGTTGAATTTTGAATAAAATTTTGAGTGCTTTGTGCCTCTTTTGAAATTGGAAGTTGAGTGTTATCTCCTTTCTCCATTTTCAGTTATTCGAGTGCGCTCGAATCAACGCACTTGAAGCCGATTCACGGAATCTCGTACGCGAGATCAATGTCGAAGAATCGTAGATCTTTTAACACGGTATCGTGCGCGATCAATGTGTTGAAGATAGCTAGAATTCGGTATCTCTTGAGATCAACGAATTTGGGCACTTGGATATCTTTATTCCATTGATCTATATTGTTTCATCTAATCGATTCATCGATTAGCTTGACACGAAATCCACATTTCGTTGTCATCGTTATATCCGCTGCAACAACACTCCATTTATATTAGCTAATGTAATATAAGCAAAAACATAATAATGCAACCATGGTTTAATCTAATTAAGTGGGCTCTCCTTTTCATTTTCCACTCAATAATCAATTTTCCAACATTTTTATAGTTTTAGCCATCTAATTAATTCAAACTTTCATCCTTTGAAAATATAAGCAGGGAAGGTTCTGTTAGATTTTGGTGATATAAAATCACAAATAGAGGAAATAAACATGCAAAAGAATGAAAAAGAAGATTTTGTTTCCTCTAATTAATAGACATGTTTGAGTATGTTTATTTCTCTATCTAATTTGCTAATCAAATTATTATTTTCCATCTAATGTTAACTTAGGCATTAAGTAATTGATTATATAAATAGAGACTAGAAGAGAGGTAAAAAATGTGGTGGAAAATCTATTTGCTGATTTTCTCTTCTTTAACTTTGTTCTTTTTCTCCAACAATTTTAGACATACAGATATTTGCTCCTTTTCTCAATTTGGTTATTAATTCAATGGTATTTTGTTTACTTTAGCTTTGTTCTATTAATTGTAAACAAAATTTTGATGAATCAATAAAGTGGGTGGTTGGGTGAAATATTTTGTGTTATTGCGTTTTGATTTCAATTCCGTCTTGTTTTCAATCCAAGTAATCTTATTGTGATTTGAGTGACGAAGACCCGTTGATAAAAGCTTTCTCATGGCGCTACTATTTTCATAACAGTTTAGTTTCAGAAAACAGATCATCACAAAGCTCAAAGTAATTTTGGTTTGAAAAATTATTGATGTCGGATATGATTTAATTTTCAAAGATGGTTATCTTGGATGGGAAAAATTAGGGTATTTGAAAGCCTAAGATGGAGGATGTTTTGTAGCTCGATTGATCTTCATGATCCGATTGATGGAGATGGAAAGAAGCCCACTGATGTAGATGAGGGAAAATGGAAGAAGATGGATAAGAAGGCGATTGCTTTGATTCGCCAGTATCTTGATAATTCATTTTTCCATCATGTGGCTAGGTGTGAATCCGCAAAGGCTTTGTGGGACAAGTTGGTATCTTTGTATGAGTCAAAGAGTGCTACTAGTAAGGCTTTTCTGGTTCGAAAGTTGGTACAGCTGATATTAGATGAAGAGAAGTCTGTTGTAGAACATTTGAATGAATTTCAAGATGTAATAAATTAATTGGCAAATATGAAGGTCAATTTTAACGATGAGTTATAGGCACTTTTATTAATGAGTTTGCTTTCAGAAAGTTGTGAAACTTTGGTTGTTTCATTGAGTAATTCCAATGCTAATAGAACTATCTCTCTTGAAACTATTCGAAGCAGTCTTTTGAATGAGAAGCTTAGAAGAAAAGGGTCAGGTATGAAATCAATTCAAAGTGAGGCTATGGTGGCAAGGGACTCGAAGAAAGATACAATTTGGAAGAAGAAGGACGCTAATGGTAAAGGTGTTATCACTTGTCATTATTGTAATAAGAAAGGTCACATACGCAGCAAGTGTTATGCTTATAAAAGAGATCAGAAAAAGGCTATGCATGGCGACACTGGTAATGATGCATATGCAGGTTTTGCTGAAGGTACCGATAGTGATGCTACTTGTGATGTCCTCTTTAGTAAAAATAAGCCTTGGAAGCTGGATTCGGGAGCCATTTTTCACAGTTGTAGAGATGTGAATTGTTTTTCTTCTTATGAGAAGAGTGTCAGTATGACTAGGACAGCCAATGGAGAAGAGCTACCGATTTGTGGTATTGGATCTATCCAATTTCGTATGCATGATGGTGTGGTTAGAGAATTCTCTGGAGTGAGATATATACCCACTTGTTCGCATAATCTTATTTCTCTCGGTCAGTTGGATCATCATGTTTGCACTTATGAGGCTCAAGGTGGAGTTTTGAGAGTGAAGAAAGGTGGTCGTGTAAGGATGAGAGGAGTATTGAAAGAAGGAAATCTTTATAGCTTGATTGGTTCTATAGTCGACAATAGAAAGCGAGCGACGGTTGAAGGACCTAGTCCACAGCAAGGTGGAGAGGTTATTGTGGTCACTTCTTATGATTCTAGCATTGAGGATCATATTTTAGACAAAGGTCTTCATGTTGATGATGCTCGAGGGATCGATAGTGATCATATAATGAGCTCAGATCGAGTGATAGACGGGTGTCAAATTGCAAAATCCATAAAGACAAGACAGAGGTCTTTGTGGTATTACAAATGTTTTTGAGACCGGATTTGTGTGGTGCACCTCATGTAGGAGATGCATCACTCGCAGACGGTGGTTGAGGTTTGTAATTTAGTGTGGTTGAGATATGGGGATTTGTGATAGATCCAGATATGGCATGCTTGATATGTTGGAGATATGTGATTTTGCATCAAGATGGAGTGTTAAATTTTGGTGATACAAAATCACAAATAGAGGGAAACAAATATGCAAAAGAAAGGAAGAGAAGATTTTTTTTTCCTCTACTTAATAGGCATATTTGAGTATGTTTGTTTATCTCTCTAATTGGCTAATCAAATTATTTTTTGCCATCTAATGTTTACTTGGGCATTAAGTAATTGATTATATAAATAGAGACTAGAAGAGAGGGTAAAAGTGTGTTGGAAAATCTATTTTCTAATTTTCTCTTCTTCATCTTTGTTCTTTTTCTCTAACAATTTTAGCCATATAGATATTTGCTCCCTTTCTCAATTTGGTTATTGATTCAATGGTGTCTTGTTTAATTTAGCTTTGTTCTAGTAATTGTAAACAAAATCTTGGTGAATCAATAAAGTGGGTGGTTGGGTGGAATATTTTGTGTTATTATGTTTTGATTTCAATTCTGTCTTATTTTCAATCCAAATTATCTCTTTGCGATTTGGGTGACAAAGATCTGTTGATAAAAGCTTCCACAAAGTGCTATAATTTTCATAACAGGTTCCATGACTATAGCCTTAGTTTGATTTGTATATACTATGATATATTACTAAATCCATCAAAATGAAGTTCAACTCTATTCGTACTCACTCTTTCATTATTTAAAACATGCTAGCTGAAAAAAATGAAAATAAGGCATGACATGATGAATAGAAAGTTAATATTGAAAACTAAAAATAAGGCGTTTTGATCCACTTATTGGTAGACATGGCATGCATCAACGGGTTTAAATCAAATTAGAGCACGAAGACTAATTTATCGTCTCCATATATTGAAAGCTCCTCTTCTTCATTATCTTCATCATCCTCTTAATCAAATCAACCTTAAATCAAATCATCAAAAAACCATAAATAGTGATTCAAATAAAATGCAGTATGACCAAGCACCAATACCTGTGCCTAAACTCCCTCCTCCATTTCCCAAACGCAAACCAACCCCGACTAATTCGCATCTCCCTTGACATCAATTTTCATTGCATTACCGTGCATTATTAAATGCCTTATTCATGTCAACTGCTGGCATGGACCAAATAATAGGTCAGCCTATGAAGACTGCCTCAAACTCCTCAACGACTCCATCCATCAGATTTCACAAAGCCCCTCCAACCTTGGTGGGCAGACGTTAGCCAGAGAAGCCCATGAAGACACCCTCACCTGGCTTAGCATCGTGTTAACAAACAAGGACACCTTCCATGACACCCTTAGCGGTGTTACAGACGATTTCATAAAGTGGAGCATGCTTAAATGTCTGAAAGATCTGTCTGCACTTGTCAGTAACTCCCTTTCCATTTTTTCTTCCCATACAAAAATTTAAAATCTTAAAAAGGGAAAGCTAAACTCGGATTTTCCATATTGAGTAAAGGACGATGACAGGAGGTTGCTGGAAATTAATACTAAAGTGGACATAGTTGTTTCGAAACATGGAAATGGAGATGAATACTAAACCTAATTAGAGCAGAAAATTAAAATCGATGTAGAAAATCTGAGGTGGAGTGGAACAAATTTGCATTTATAATTTTACAAGATTTTTTAAAAGTGGTGAATGTTGGGAAGAAAGGAGAAAAATTAAAGAGAAAACAAAAGGTTAATAAAAGTGTGCGAAGGAAATAACTTTTACTAGAATAAATGTGACCGCCTAATTTTTCATATCCCGCCTAAGCTAGAGAAACCAAAAGCGGATCTTTTTTAGGCTGTGAATAGCTTACAAGGCGGGATAGGTTACGTTTATAATATAGGGTGAATATTATTAGTTGCACATAATGATCAAACGCTACCAAATAATGCAACTAGAGGCAAATTTTCTTGTTATGGAATTTCGTATAGTAGAGAGATAATACGGTTTCCTTTGAATGGCGAAAAGGAGGACTGTGTCTCAGATGACAACACTCCTATATCATTCCAACTAGCATTGCAAAGTAAAGACTCTAGATTCTAGCTTGGAGCAATGAAATTCAAGAAGGATTCCATGAAAAAAGTATGGACTTTGTCAGATGTACCCGAAAGGATAAGACCCATCAATTAAAAATATATTTTAAATAAAAAGCTAAATGCAGTTGTAAAAGTAGAGACTTATAAGACAAGGGTAGTTATGAAAGGGTTTTGTCAAATTCAAGGTGTTGATTATGTTGAAACTTTTTCGTCCATGGCCATGCTTAAATCCATTCAGATTATGCTAGTTATTGCTACATTCTATGACTATGAAATATGACAAATGGATGTAAAGACGACATTTCTAAGTAGTGATTTAGAATAAACCATCTATATGTCGTGTCTTGAGTGTTTATGGTTAATGAGAGTGAGGGCAAGGATTGCAAGTTGTTCAAGTACATTTATGGTCTTAAATAAGCTTCAAGAAGTTGGAATAAGTGTTTTGGTAAGGTAATCAAACTATTTGGTTTCTATCAGAATATAGAGGAAGCATGCATATATAGAATGGAACAGGGCAACACTTTCGTTTTCTTAGAGCTTTATATCGATGATCTATTATTGATTGGCAACGACATTCCGATATTACAATCAATAAAAGCTTGGCTTTCCAAGAACTTCTCCATAAAGGAATTGGGAGAAGCAGCTCGTATACTAGGTATAAAGATATATAAAGATCGATCTAAGAGGTTGTTGGGATTATCTTAATCCCTGTACATAAATACCATACTGAAAAAGTTCATTATGGATAATTCCAAACATGGAAAAGTTCCCACATGGTAGGGAATCGTCCTTTCTAAGAAGGACGCTCCTCATACCGATGAGAAGAAAGATCATGTGAAAAGGATCACCTATGCTTTAGCCTTAGAATCCTTCATGCAAGCCATGTTATGTACTAGACCGGATGTGGCATACGCATTGGGATGCATATGCCATTACCCTCTAATCCTAGAAAAAAACTTTGGACGACCGTAAAATCTATACTAAAGTATTTAAGAAATATTATGGAACAACTTGTTCCTCGTATATGGGAATAGGGACCTCCTTATGAAGGGGTATGTGGACTCTAGCTTTCAAAGTGAAATAGATGATAGTAAGCCAGTGTCTGGTTATGTCTTTACACTTAATGGTGGAGTTGTCGGTTGGGAAGTTCCAAACAAGAGACAATAGTTGATTCGACGATGAATTTTGAGTACATCGCCCTCAATAAAGCAACTAAAGAGGCAGTCTAGTTGCGCAAGTTTTTGAGTGTGCTCAGAGTGATTCCCAATATAAAGAATCTTATGGCATAGTTCTACAATAATAATGCATTGGTTCAGATTGCAAAGGAACCTAGAGCACACAATAAGTCATGACATATTCTTTGGAAATTCACCTCATTAGAGAATTCGTCAAGAAAAAAGAGGTCGTGATATAAAGGGTAGATATTGAGAACAATATAGCAGATCCATTCACCACAACAAAACTTGCTATTAGTTGCAAATATTGGTAGCGTTTTAAGATGTATGCAACCGTTGGCCATTTTACAGTATAAAAATAAAAAATAAACGCTACTACATTATTCCCGTCAATAATTCAGTAAAATTTGCCAAAAATTTATGTGGCCGCTCATAACTCTTACCATTTTTTTTGCCCTCCTGAAATCTTATATGTTTTTTTTCCATCCTCTTTTATCATTTTTTAACAAAATCCCTTAACTTCATCTTTCAAAATCTGTGGCTTCACCTCAAATCAATTAACGCTTCGTCGGTGGGTTCACCCCAAATCAGTTAACAAAGAGAGAGAAAATTGTAATTCTACACATGGGAAATCATTAACGAGGCTGGCAATGGAGAATATCGACGATGTATTGGGAAAGACATGCGGAGGAGAAAGCATGTGTCCAGGTGGCTGAGTTATGGGGATGGTTTCACGATGAGGCTAGGTTGTGGATTTGGTGCCGGTAACTTTGACATGGCGACGAGGCACGAACCGACGGCTTGGCAGCGAAAATTTGGGGGATTTACGATGTGGTTTGCAAAAAGCGAACTTCAACCTCTTAATTTAAGGCCTAACACAATTGTTGGTCATCACTGCCCTTTCAAAATCAGTGGAGCAAACAAAGTAATGGCGGCTGAGGAGTTAACAAAGAAGATACAGATCTATCCTTCTTTGTCCTCCTTAGCTAGGCAAGTCACCCCTTTCTGGAAAGGTACGAAGTTCAATTTAATTTGCATAAACTCCCCCGCAGTATTGAAACAATTTATGAAAATCCAATTTCCAAAAAAATATGAAATATTTGTAGATAAGTATGAGAAGGATGCGAAGAAGTACTGGGATGTATTCTACAGGAAGCACAACGACAAAGCATTTTTTCATTTTTTTTCATTTTTTAAACATAACTATGTAAAATTATTTATTGGTCCAAGTGTTATGATTTCTTGTTTTATAGTTTTTCAAAGATAGGCACTATTTTGACAAGGAATAGGGACATCACTTCAAGGTTTAGTTTTGGTTGGTTTCTATACATATCTATGTTCTTTTCGATGATTACCATGTTATAAGATAGTTCATACTTAAATTGGTTATATTTTCGATGATTACCATGTTACCATCTTTTCGATGATTACCAGTGGTGCTGGAGGTGAATTGTTCGATAAGTAAATGTTTCTTAAGATTTAAAAGCAGTTATTTTTCCTTCTTATCTATCAATTATTTGTGAATTCCGTCATATTTTTTTTGTAGCATTAATTGGCATTTTTAAACATCTATTGATTTATTTTGACAGGTTGGTTGTGTGGCTGGAAATTCCATATATCCTTTAGTTTCAACATACCAAAACATGTTTGTTTATGCCTGTGATTTCTCCCCAAGAGCTATTGATTTAGTCAAGGTTGGGATCTTTCTCTCTCTTAAGCTTTTATTCATTGAATGCCTCGAGATTTTACTTTGATGTTACCTCTAGTTGGACATTTCTGAAATGAAATTACATGTCATGGTCCATAGTGCATAGTCAAACTTTTAAACAGTTGTATTATATCAGCATAATCTTGCTTAAATTTCAAAGTTATTTTTTATTACGTGGGAGTGTCAGTTAGTAAATGTTGTTTCTAGATCATGTCATAATAAGTTGACTATAAATCATAGATATTAGTTATGTGAATTGATTATTCGTTTATTCTATAAAATTATTGCTACTTAATTGATTTTTACATTGTTTTATTTTCCATCTTGCTGGCATTCATAATCTGTTTTTTTTCTTTTTTATATCTGTGGGTTCCTTACCTTCTCTATCCTCCTACTTTAGGTATGCACATGTACCATTTTTTAGTTAATTAAAGCTATACATATCATTTAGCTTGAATTCGATGTTTTTATCACATTTATCTTCCAATTATTTCTTCTCTAAAATTCTTCTCTAAAAGGCTAACTTACCTCACTGATTTATTTTGGTGAACACAGTTACACAGTATACATGCATATTTCTCTTATTCCTTATGTTATGTTTAGACCGGCTGCCTTTGCTTTCCAAATTAAGCTATTTACAAGAATTTATTCATCTCAATTCATCAAGGTTACAAGCCTACATGGAAAGACTGATTCCGTTAAACCATACTTCGAGATCTTGGCTATGATGACAAACAACATTTCTTGATGTTGACATCTACCAAATTCTACAAATTTGGGACCAACTATGTTGACTTAATTTTTGCATGTCTGAACCATATAGGTCTTCTATTACAAATATTTGTTTTGTTTGTTTTTCTTTTCATTATATTGCAGATCACTCACATTTTATAGTTTCTTTGTATTTGATTCATGTTTTCCTGTATGCTATTGTACTAGATTTAAAAAATGCAGCGACACATTTATTTTGGAAAAAATAAGTATAATCATACAGCTCAAAGTTAAACCATTTACGAGAATTTTTCTAATCTTAATTTGAAGTAACGACATGTAAACACGATTCCTTTAAAGTTTAAATCATACAAGAGCATGGCTATGATGACAAACTTATTTCTTGGTACTGAAATATATCGAATTTGATAAATCTTGAACCCACTATGTTGACTTAATTTGTGCGTGTCTAAGCCATATTCTTTTGTTACATGTATTTATTTTTCTCTGTTATATTACAGAACACTTGCATGTTATATTTGACTTTTTTTAGAAATGTTTGTTTTGAAGTTTTTTTTGATTAGTATCCGATGTTCATATTTCCCTTTGTACCATAAAATTAGTTTTAATAAAAAATGGAGCGACACATTTTTTGAGAAAAATATATAATCATATGGCTCAAAATTAGTTATATTTTTTGGCTGGCTCTAGTAATATACCAGCATCTTCCACTTTGTTGGAGCAAAATATATCTAACCTCATCAATTTAAATCACTTGTATTCTTATCCTTTCACATATTAGTAAAATATTCATACGTTAATCTAATTGCTGACAGGCACACAAAGATTTCTCATTAGATCGGATCGATCCATTTGTTTATGATCTTACAGAACAAAATCTAAGTGATGCAATACCATCATCGTCTGTTGAAATTGCGACCATGGTAAGTAACTCAAATTTTGTATTGTTCATTAATGATCAATTCTATTTTGCTGACACATCAAGTAGGTATTTGTGCTATCAGCTGTTGCTCCTGAAAAGATGCCTCTTTTTTTGCAAAACGTTTTGAAAGTCCTCAAGGTGAGTGCTTTGCTTGATTTAACAATTGAAGAATTGATTGATTAAATGCGGGTACTGATGTTCGTTTAATTATTCTAGCCAAATGGAAAAATACTTATCAGGGATTATGCGACTGGGACCTTGCACAGGTATATTTGTGTTGGGCTCTTTTTTCTTCCTCTGTAATTTAGCTTCAGTTTGTTTATGTGTAATACATGACTTGTTTCATAGATAGCTGTAAAGCCATAGTAGTAAATAGCGATCTCATTCGTTCATTTACTTTTCTCTGTAAAAAGCACTGTTGTCCTACGAAAATAGACCGGTTTCATTCATTTCTGTTGCTTAAAGAAAGTAAAGAGATGGAGAGGAAGAATTACCCGTGTCTTTGTCGATATGTTGAATATTTGCAACCTAAGTTCAATTTTTTTTGACTTGGACGACATAATAATTCACACTTGGTATAAACACCATAGTGCTAAATGTGAGAAAGAAAAGGTAGTGCCACTTTGTTAAATGCTTAGCTTCAAATTTGTACATGAATTTAGTTTACAAATACCACCCTTTGCTTTTGTAAATAGACTTAACCCTGATATCATATTGACTAAATTGCATATGACATTTGGGTTTTGAGTGTAAACTCAGTATTATGATAAAGAAATATTAATCAAATAGCATTTCCAGCTTTCGAGTGGTATTTAATACAATATTCATGTAGAAATTATGGAGAAACCCATGATAGTTGATGTATCAAAGTTTAATGCAAATACGAACTATGTGTCAAAGTTGATGCATGAAATTAGTGCTCACAAATTGGAGGGTTTGCTGGGTCGTGTTTCAGTGTGATTGAATCTGCGTCAGTTTGTGCAGGTGTAAGTATATTATGCTTTAAAAGAAAGCGAATTGAATGTCCAAGATATGATACTTAGTTTATACCAGAAGATCCATGATAATGAGAGAGAATTCTCAAAAAAGGTGCTCGAGCTCAAAGTGCAAAACTCGAAGCTCGAGTACAGTAAAAGAAAAATTAATGATGAAGTTAAGGAATTGAAGAAGAAATGTGAGGATTTAGAGTGAAATTGCAATGTTAAAGAAGTGGGAGATAGAAATAAAATTGATGAAGATGTGCTTAAAAAATCATAAAATTCAAGAAGCGACAACTATTCAGACAGTGATCTAATACCGCTGAGCACATTGTTAAACAGGAAGAAGCGTACAAAGTTGGCTAAAAAGAAGCATGCTTCTTATAACGTTTGTAATTTCAGGTGCTCTTTTTGAAATTTAGCTGTGATTTCCCTCTTATATTCTTTAGTTTTTACAGTAGAAACAATATTGTTATTCAGTTAGTTGAATAACTAACGATTAAAATATTTGCAGGATTTTTGATAACATGCAGAAATCTCCAACTAGCAAACACAAATTGTTGGTATGTAAGTTCATGTTTTTATTTTCAATTCTTAATTACTTTTGCTTGCCTAACACCATGACTAATTATACCTATTTCAGTTTTCTTCATTTGTATAAACCTTTTAGACGTACTTATACATTTAAGTTGAATTTAGGAACTGACATATATATGTATATGAGAGTGTTATGTAAACATAAAAAAATATGAAAGGCTTATCGGTAAAGTATTTGTTACAGGACTCGGATATGAAAAGTCAATCTTACATTAAAAGGTACGTAAATAGATATAGAATACATTTAAACAATCATGTGAATTTAATGTGTAATTTAGCGATATTAGCTTTTAATATTAGAAACGTACATAGAAAAAGAGCATACACTGGAATGTTCACTTCTTCGAAACAAATTGCTGAAGCAGTAAAGCATGTTGAGGAAGTTCAAAAGAATCTGAATTCTAAAATTCCTTCGTACATTAAAGCTATGGTGCCTTCAAATGTTTCAGGGGCTTTTTGGCTCGTAAGCATAGATTAACTTTAAAATGCAAAAATTCCAAAAATATAATTGTATTGCATGGATGTTTAACTATTATTAATTGTACATGTTTATGTTTGAAGTGTCTTCCTGGAAGTTTAAAAAAGAACTTATCGGATGGAGAAACTATAATGACCTTGGAAGGTGAATTGGGTTTGGAGTTTAATGTTAAGTGTATCGGTAGAATTAATGGTCTTAGTGGTCGATGGGGAAGGTTTGTGGCGGCCCATAAGTTAGAAGTGGGTGATGTTTTAGTGTTTGAATTAACTCAGCCAACAAAATTTAAGGTATGATTGTGCTTATGCTTATATTTCCATGTTGTTTTAACTTTATGGAAGATGTTTGTATTCTGGTTCATATTCAAATGCAAAGAGTTCAGAATGAATTCAAATCAGTTGGTCTATTATAGTAGATTGCTGAGCTATTTAGTGTTAACTTGTCAAATTGCACCAATTAATCAGTTGTAGTTCATGTCAACTGGTGAAGCTATGCTGTTCTGATTTTATTTTTTTAACCAGAGGTGATAACTACCGTACATGATACGTATACATACATACTAAGATGCACGACACTTCCGTCTGTGTGCGTGCTTGTGTCTCCTACTTCATTAGAGGTTAAAAATATAACTAATTTAACAACATTTTATATATAACTATAAGATTGGACTTTATTTATTTCATTTCTTTTATAACCTTGATTATTTATATGACATTATTTATAATATGATATACTCGTTCAATGTTGTAGATGTTTGATATTAGATTTGAAGTCCTATGAATTAACATAATTGTTTGACTATATGTTGTGCTTTCACTTGTGCAGGCATTGGATTTCCAAAGAGAGCAAAGTTGAACTTTTATGGTGCTAGCTTTCACTTGTGCATGCAATAAAGAATTATGGGTAATCAAGCGTTTTGTTAGCACTAATTTGGTATAACATTTTATTAGTACTAGGTGTGTAAATTTGTATACGAATGGTTATTGTATGTGAGTTTGGTAATTTTACCAAAAAACTATTGTATTCGAATGATTATGGATATCTTATTTGATTGTATGATTAATATGTTTTTTTATTTGTTTGAATATGATGATTATGTGAGTGATTGTTGATTGATATAGTTGAAACAAAATAGACCATGAACAGGAAATAATAGCATGAAAAAATGGTGCAAAACAATCAACAACTTTTAGTAGCATTTTAAAAACACTACCAAAATACATATAGTGGCGTTGAGTAAACGCAACCGTAAAATAGGGGTAAAGTTGGAAACTCTATTGGTAGCACCAAAAAACCTTTCGGTGGCGTTTTTAAAATGTTACAAAATGATTTTTGGTAGCGTTTAAGAAACGCTACAATAAAAAGATTTATAGTGGCGTTGATATAAATGCAATTAAAAACCATGAATTTTTTAGTTGCGGACTTTATCACTGCGTTTATCAAAACGCTACCATAAGTTTTGGTAGCGTTTTTTGTGCACCACCAAAAATAAAATTTCTTGTAGTGATTCACAAGTTATAGCTCAGTCGGCTCTCGAGAAGCTAATTAAAGGACGGGAATAAAATTCCATAATTGGCCTCGAGTGCAAGTGGGAGAATGATAGAGTTAGCGGTATACTCTAGGGGCAAATTTGTAATTTATTGTAAATTAATTAACTCTGTAATCAATTCTCATTCACAATAAATGTGTTTTTCTTTCTGTTATATATTTGTTATAAAGTGTTATAAATAATCAAAAATTTAATGAAAATGTATTTAATAGAAAATCCATAAATCGTGTATTTGTGATAGTAATTAAAATAGTTGTAATCATGAGTATTGTATCACAATGTAATAAACATGTCATTTTAAATGTTTCTAGTCAAGATACATCAAGATTGGGTATCGATGCATCTATTGAGACTAGAGTGCATAATGCTCTCCAAATGTTATGCAGTGTATTACTCATGACTACCGGGAGGCACCAAGGGGTTACATACCGTTAGTTGTTGGATAGCCGTGGAATGACTCACTCGATAGTTTTCTGTTGGTTAATATAACTAAGGTCATCGAAGTGGCTAATTTACACAGTTCTCTCGACTTGAGAATATTGTCGATCTTCAATATGAGAGCTCTGCTTTGATTATAGTCAAATCATGGTATGACATCCATCGAATGACTATAGCTGGGTCAAGTGGAAGTATTGGAACTGGAAAATAATTCAAGAGAGGATTTGTCTTCTCGGTTATATAGGGTCAGTATCACGGTCAATTGAAGTCGACTCAAAGTCAAAATCTCTAGCCAGAGTCGTTCGGTTAATAACAATTGTTATTATTATTGAACCAAAAATTCCGTGTTTGGACTATAGATTTGTATATGGACGATATTGGAGTTTTGACATGATCAAATTCCATAAGTCTAAAATGATATGGTTTTGATGAAGAGAATTGGTGTAAAATAAAAGTCACTACCAGGTAACGTTTAATAAAGTAAAATTGGATTTTACTGAAACCAAGTAAGTGATAAATTTGGCCAATGTGACACCACCTACTAAGTGACGTGTGAATGGTAATGTTCAAATAGTTCGATATTAATTGCTGATCAAATTTACACCTAACAGGTCATACAATGAAACATTGAGTACCCCTTTGACCAAACGATTTAATTAATTTGCAATTGTTATAAATTAATTAATATTTATGAATAATTATAAAATTTTATTTTGATTTGATGAGCAAGCATTGTTAGATATGTTTATAGTAGTTATAAATATATCAATTAGTATATGATATCGATATGCGTTTAAATTAGATTTAAATGCAATATAGTTTGTTCGAACTTTAATGGGTTTGAAGCCTATATGGGGGCTGGTCTGTTCGACCATGATGGAGCATGATGGGCACAGCCGTACGATCGAAAATAAGGGACCGGGTTTGATAAGATAAAGGAAAAGAATGGGTAAGAGGGAAAAGTGTTATCTCTCCATTCACTCCTCTATATAAGCATCATTATCCTCACTAATTCACTACATTAGAGAGCCTCTATCATCAATTATTTCTGGCTGAATTTATAGTTCATCTCCCCCTCAATTTCCAAATCTCAAATCTATTAAAATAGTTGCTAATCGATAGATGGTGGTCATCGGTTAAGGAGCTCGCATCTTGCTGGATTTGAAACCAGTTCAAGGAGTTAATCTCTTTCAAGGTGTACTAACAGGCTTTGAAGATAAGTTAATTTTCTGATTTACAATTATATAATAATAGTTAGACAATTTATATATCATATATTATTTATTGGTAAGGCGACTTTTCTATCATACCGATATATCGTCACATTCAAAATGTTTTTTTGTTTACATACCTGTATATAATAATTTTTTATGTATATGTCTTTGATAATCACGACAAAAAATAAAAATAAAAACTGATTTTTTTTAAAATTAATTAATATACATTATTTAATTATATTAGCTTCATAATTCAAATTTTAATTATTATAGTATACAAAACATAGTTTTAAAATTTTGTACAAGTAATTTTATATTTAGTGGACATTCGGCAGAATTAAAACAAATTTATAAATATATATTTATTTTTAAATATTATTTCAATCATTTAATTCTATAAATAAATATTAGAGGTTTTTAAGCTCAAGGGAAAAGTTAGAGAAAAATTTAGTTTTAGAGACAAGAAGTTTGCTTTTTAGGCTGAAAGACACTTTTTTAGCGTAAATCACAAAATAATAGTTGTAACTATCATTTTCAGTTTACACTAAAAAATGTCCTCCATACTGAAAAGCAAACTTGTTGTCCCTAAAACTAAATCTTTTTGCAACTTCTTCCTTGTGTCTATTTTTCTGTAAATATTATCTATATACATTATATAAAATATGTCGTCTAAAACACTTTCGAAAAATTAATTATTTATTATACATATAATATAAATACTTAAATCATAGCCAACATTAATAATTGATTTTAAAATCTATTTTAATTATAAAATATATAAAATATTAAAATATCTTTGTAATTTTGCTGGAATATTTAAATTTGAAATTTTCTTTTGAAAATGTTTTTTATTTTAATTTTTATTATTTTCAACAGGGAAATTAATATATACATAAATATTGAAAATTTAAAAAAAAATTATATAGCTTTTTTTCTTTGTAGTAGCCCTGATTTTTTCGCCAAGCTCTTGTGCTTACTTAAAGTTATAGTTGTTTTGGCACATATGCCGAATACTTATTTAAATGTCATCAATAAAAATGGATGGCTCAATATAAAGCCGGTTAGTCTTGCTAAAAAAAAATTTAAAAATAAAATTAAGAAACCACTTTTGCCGTAAGCATAATAATAGGCATACATTTATTTTATATACTTAATATATATATATATACATATATTTAAGTATACTTATATATTATTTTAATGGCACTTTAAATAATTTCAAACACATACATTTATATATTATTATATATATATATATATATTATAAATTTCATATACATATATTTATTTAAATTTTTGTAAATAATTTAAAATTTATATATATATATATATTCAATATTTTGAATAAATTAAAGTATATAAACGTACATTTGGATGATATATCTATATACTAGATGAGTTAACATGTCCGCCGTGGTGTAAATCCTATCACTTATACACGGATGTGTTATACCTTGCACAGATTGCTATGTGACACATGCATACACAAATACACAGATATATATATATATATATATAAGTGTGTGTATGTGTGTGTGAGTGTGTGTATAATACACATGTATATATCTATAAGATAATATTAATTACACAATATAAAATTATATTATAAATTTAAATAAAATAATTATTTTAGATAAAATAAATTTAGGAATGTTTTAAAAATTAGACTTCATAGGCCTAACATAGATCCAATATGGTAAAAAAAATTGAATTCACCCATATATTCCATTGCGGGCCGGTCAAGTTCCAACAGTATACATCGACTAAGGCTATTTCATGGAAATCTAGTTGCCTTTTGAGTGCCAACTCTACAGCGCGATCACAACCGTCCACCATCCACTTCAGCGCGATCACAACCATTCACCATCCACTTCAACTACTAAATATATTCCATACTTTGCAACTTCAAAGGCATTGAACTCTGGTTGAAAAATTCAAGAATCCTAAATACCATGCAAAATTTAGCGCTCTCGATATCACACAAGTCCTTAAGATTTTATAGCTTTGTTAGTTTTGAATGTCCTTTTTTTTACTATTCTCTTATAATTCCATATGGTGGTAAAAGAAATATATAGTAAGATAATTTCACAGTAGGTAGCATTGTCGAACCACTCTACATCTTGTGTTATTTAACTTTCAGCCGCGTATTCAACTTCTCATTTTCTTTTTTTAAGCCTAATGATCAGCGACTAACCTTTATTTTTCGTAACACACTCGCATCATTCCTAGGTTGGCTAGACAACTAGTCAACAGTATGTTTCTATTAATTAACATTTAATTAATTAATTTAATAAATATTTTATTTAGCTAAAATAATTTTAATTAAATATTTTAATAAATTTTAATTTTTTTATGTATAACTTACCTTGAATAATTTAAGATATATATATATATATATATATATATATATATATAGACACACATATTCAACTATAACATTTATAGTTATATATATACATATACCGATATATATTTTTAATTAACCAATTAAGTTTTAATTAATTAAATTTTAATTAATTAAATTTTATTTAATAATAAAATAATTTTTGAGAGATATTAATTTACTTTCAAAACAATTTTGAAAATATTTTATAACTTTTATAAATTCTATTTTATATTTTATATTTTAACTTTTAAATTCAAAATATATTTTAAAATTTTAAACGAAATGTTAAAAATTAGCCCAAAGCCCAAATCATTTTGGGCCTTTACAATTTGATCAAACTTTTGGGCTTACTCCACCCATTGGGCCAGACTAGTATAACAGCATAACTACAGTATTGGGTATGAATTTTTTTTTAAAAAATTATATATATACTAGTATAAACTATTTAGTGTCTACACCACCTCAATCTGATTCAAACATTTAATATATTTGTATAATGTATATGTGTGTGTATATATATATGTGTGTGTATATGTATATGTATATGTATATGTATATTAAACGGGTGTAGTTTACACATACACACACAAATAAATTACAAACAAAACAAATGGTATATGTAAATATACATTTATATCCATAAATATGTATAGGTTAGATGGCATGAGACGATGAAGACAAATGACATCAAATGGAACATACATGTGTCATAAGATTAAAGGAAACAAAGGACACATATACCTATTAGGTGCACATATGTAGAACCATCTTAAGACAACTAAGAAGGCATGTGTCAACACCTTAATACTTGCATGAAGATATGGTGACAAATATCCAAAGTAAAATGACAAAACTAGCCTTAAGAACCGCTATAAATTGGATGGATATCTTTATTAGTTTCCCATGCTTTCATAAACTAAAAAAAGTGAGGTAAATAAGAGTAGCTTGGAGAAAGCCAAGAAAATAAAATAAAAGTCAAATCTACAATTTTAAGGTGAGAAAGACTATTTGAATCTATGTATTCATGTTATTCTATGAAGAGATGAGGTAACTATTAAGAATGAATGATAGTGGCTCGGATCTGTCAAAATGGTGTTCAGTAAATCAACCATAACTTCTGCAATTCTTAACGAAATTTTGATTTCTTTAATGTTCTGGAAATCTAGCTCACAGACCTACAACTTTCATCTTATCACTTTTCGAAGTTGTTAATTATATATACCTGAAATCGATGTGCAAAGTCGGGTTTAATCTCAGCCCAAAATGAACTAGAGTATTTTTACGAAAATACCTTACTTTGTCGAATTTTCATAATTATATTGGTAAATAATTTTAGCGGTTTCCTTTCATGGTAATTACGTAGACTAAATAAGTTACTTGTTGAAGAAAATTTGGAGTTAAAATCTACATTTATCATAGAGAAATAGAATTAAACATTCTGCGGAAAAACTAGTCAAAAACCTGGGTTTCAGAAATTAGTAACACTTATGAAAATTTCAACACTTCTTAACAGTTACTAAACCTGAAGTGTAATTTAAGGCCAAAATTTGCAACGATTTAGTCCAGCAACAATTTGAGCTGTTACAAAACTTTAGATAGTCTTTTCAGAATGCTATTGTAAATGTTTAGTTTTAAACCTGAAATTAGCAACACTTCTGATTTACAATGCCTAATAACTGTTTCAAATCTAAAGCATAAACTTTAGTGTTAAACTTGACCAAAACTTTTCATAGCACATCCAAAACGTTGTCTTTTCGTTTAGTTGTCTATAAAGTGATCTAACATGCTGTGAACTTTCCATAGCACACCAGAAATGTTGCAGTATCTGTTTTGAGTCTAAAACCATTATGAACTACCACAGAAAATTCCATAATGCTTTATGACATGACTTGAAAACTATCTTAAATAGCTATCTCACTGGGTCTGTGTTCCTCATGATGCTATACTTAAACATTTCTGGTTTAGATGGTTAGTGGTTTGACCCTAGAAGTTAGATGGATGCATTGAAGAGAAAACTTATATTATGTATAATATCTCTTTTATGTACTCATATGTATAAGAATGTGATGGTTAGACTCTTGGATCATGTTATATAATGGTGTAAATGTATAATAACTCTTCCGCTAAAAATTATATACTCTTAATGATTTTATATTCCGACATACCTTTGTTAATTTGTGATACTAGTCCATTAGCACCATCTATTAGATGTAACATCGTTGCCTCTGGATAAGTTTGCCGAGCGGGGTGTTACAACCGGTGCCAAGGAGGGGAGGATACTTGATTATCCAACCTCAAGCCTTAAACACTACTATTCTAGACACCCATCAGTTAGGTAGACTTTATTAGTTTGCACTAAGTTGCTGATTTGGACGACGTAGACCATTTAGGCTCTAATACCACTGATAAAATCAGATTGGTCTACAACGAGTAAATTAGATATCTAATTTTTTATACTTTGAATCATAGTGGACCTATGAAGTCTAATGGGTTGCACTAGATCCAATCTAGTTAATTTAAATAAAAGGTAATTTTATTAACTTTTCTGATTTAATTAATTAATGGACAACGATTTGTATATAGAATATAAGTATATCATAATATACTTATATATGTGTATAACGTGCACATGCAACATAATAATGTTTATATAGTTAGTGTATACGCACATAGGTATTGGGAATTGCAACTATATTGTATACATTAGTTGTTTATATATATGCATTGTTATTCAAAATACATAAATATATTTATCTAATTTTGAAATTATTTATATATTAAATAAAATCAATTTTAAAATATTTGATTATGTTTTGAATAAGTCAATAAAATTTAAATTCAAATTTTAATATCTAATTTTGACTTGGTAAAATAATTTGAAATTCAAATTTTGATCTATAAAATCATTTAAAATATCTTTTAGTTATTTAAAATAAATATTTATTTAAATTTTATAAAACGATCTCTATTGTCGAAAATAATAATAATTTGCTTAAACACTAGAATTTTTTAAAATTGCATAAAAGAATTAGTGTATGTATTTTGTGTTGTGCAAAAATTGCACATATGCGGAAAGACTATAAACAGGATCTAGATTTGCCAATTTGAACATCACTCAATCTAGCAGCAATTATTCCATTACTCCAAATAAATAGCAAATAACTATAAAAAAAGGAAAAGAGACGCACAATATTTATACTGATTCCACTATCATCTAGATAGTGTACGTCCAGTCCAAAAGAGAGAGATTTTATTACACTTGAGAGAATTACAAGAGATTACAAAATAAGAGTTTACATACCAAAGCCCTAAATTAGGGATAATAAGAAGAGACACACCATTTGGGGATCACTGGCTGAATATCAGGATGAGTTTACAATGAAGTCTTCCCTCAATATATAGCCAACATAAATTCATGTGAATCATCAATCAAATTACCAAAATATGGTAACGAGATAATGGAGGCAAATTACAATGGTAACAAATCGCGCAAACATAGCAAGTAATTCACTCGTTCCAAAGATGGAAGAAAATAATCCCAAAGCAACGTGATTACGAAGAAAGAAATAATATGCATATCATTTTGCATATATATTATTCCACAACATGCGCATGCAGATATTCTTTACCATCTCATTCAAATGCAATCCAATTATTTATGCATTTCCATAATGAACAAACGTGATTACTTTCCCTTTTGCATATTTGTTTCCTTCTATTTGTGATTTTGTATCACCAAAATTTAACACTCCACCTTGATGCAAAATCACATATTTCCAACACTCCACCTGAAGTCAAATTCTCTTTTCAACGTAAAACACTTCAAATCAAACTCCACCTTCAACCAAAATCTCTTAACGAGATACAGAAGAAAAATGAATATTTTCCCAATGGGTTCCGGCAAGGCCACCCCCCATTACACCTTGCTAACGAGCTCAGACTATGTCCCCGTCCGTCAACAAAATGTTGCAAATATCCAAAATCAAAAGAAGGTAGATACCAAAATAATCTCAAAGCCACCAAGGCCAAAAAATTCTCTCGATCACCAATCCAAATAGAGAGCCAAAAAAACAAAAGCCAATGAACATAACAAGGCTAATCCAAATATCTGTATACAAGAAAAATCTCTCTCCTTCCACATACCTTAACTGCCAAACAACAAATTTCCCATGGAAATCAACATAAGACTCTCACATCAACATCGAGCCATAAAGCAGATCAAGTTCCCAAATCCAGATGTCTCTTCAACACAGTAAACTCCTTATCACCAAATTTCCAAGACCACAATGCTCTTCTCTCTCAACATAATCTCCTCCGTCTTTATCTTCTATATTGCATAAAATCTCCTTTTTTTGTCCAAATGAGTAATAACATAATTACCACCGAATCTACCGCTCTTTCTGAAAGCCATTGATGCACAAATTTGAACAAATCGCCTGGCTCTGATACCAATCTGTTGTGCAAAAATTGCACATATGCGGAAAGACTATAAACAGGATCTAGATTTGCTAATTTGAACATCACTCAATCTAGCAGCAATTATTCCATTACTCCAAATAAATAGCAAATAACTATAAAAAAAGGAAAAGAGACGCACAATATTTATACTGGTTCCACTATCATCTAGATAGTGTACGTCCAGTCCAAAAGAGAGAGATTTTATTACACTTGAGAGAATTACAAGAGATTACAAAATAAGAGTTTACATACCAAAGCCCTAAATTAGGGATAATAAGAAGAGACACATCATTTGGGGATCACTGGCTGAATACCAGGATGAGTTTACAATGAAGTCTACCCTCAATATATAGCCAACATAAATTCATGTGAATCATCAATCAAATTACCAAAATATGGTAACGAGATAATGGAGGCAAATTACAATGGTAACAAATCGCGCAAACATAGCAAGTAATTCACTCGTTCCAAAGATGGAAGAAAATAATCCCAAAGCAACGTGATTACGAAGAAAGAAATAATATGCATATCATTTTGCATATATATTATTCCACAACATGCGCATGCAGATATTCCTTACCATCTCATTCAAATGCAATCCAATTATTTATGCATTTCCATAATGAACAAACGTGATTACTTTCCCTTTTGCATATTTGTTTCCTTCTATTTGTGATTTTGTATCACCAAAATTTAACATTTTGTAATAACACTCACACACTATATTCGACCATGCTAAAAAAATGAAACTACATATATATAGATATAATTTAATAAATCTGTATATACATATATATTTAAACATTAATATAAACATTGTTTATAATTATTGAAATATAAATATAATGTTTTTATTAAATTAGCTTTGGAAATTATTATTTTATTTGGAGGATTTTTTTATACATACATTCATACATACATACATATCATACATATAATATATATATATATATATATATATATATATATAATTTTATAAATAATTTTAAATACATAGTATATATCTATAACTAAAATAATATATAGCATTTTAAATTGTTAAAGATCAATTTTAATATTTAGGAAATTGTTATAATATATGTAAATTATAAAGGTGAATATGCTATATGTTATGTGACGACCCGGAATTTTGGACACTTCGTATTTAAGTATCTGAATTATTTAAATATTTAAATATTGGATAAATGTTATTAAAATGATTTAATAATCTTTTTAACCCCTTTTTAATCATAACTAATGATGGTAAACTTGTTTTGGGAAAATGTTTACAAAAATAAATACTTTGAAAAAACATCGATAACGTGACCGAAAATCGTTTTATCGATAAACGGCTTTTTAACTGTCAAAAATGAAGAGTAATATGACTAACCTTAATTCGACTATCAAATTCAAATGAAAAAAATGAATTTTGATTTGTATATAGTTGGAAGTTTTCTAATAAGAATATTGTACTCATAGAGTCACAAAAATATGCATTATAAGATAACCTGACCAAGGTGCTTAGCCATAAATTCCACTTAACAAAACATTTGTTTGTCAAGTTACTTGAAATGTAATGTACCAATATAATGTCAATAGCAATGTATGGATGAAACTTTGATTTTACCACGTACTGAGACCAAACAACCAATGAATATATGCTTAGTATTTCTGAAATATGCATAAACTACTTAATATCCATACCCATTTTTCACCTGCATTTTCAAAAATTTCAATTAGTTTAATTTTACTGTATAACCATGTTTTGAAAATGCAAGGTATTCAATTGTTTTTCCAATTGACTATAATGCAGAGAAATGCATATATTCAGTAACGTATAGCTAATTTCAGTATATGTAAGCAACAAATATAAATCTATAGCTTAGCCAAGAATTAGGAGTATCATGATATAACATGGGAAAAGCTTTGATGTTTAGTCAGTTACTGCAGCTTAAAAAGCTAATAAGAACTTCAATTTCAAGGTTTGTCAAGCTGCCAATGCTTGGAGATGATGTACCTGACAACTTTTGACTAGTAATTGCTCTGCATAAGCATCATTTTAACAAAATATTAACACATATATTCAGAAATGAAAAAAAATGGTCAATAGTTAGGACTTACAGTTCAATAACTAAATTTTCAGGCATAATATGGGATGATCCATAATTATTTATTAATTTGGAATAATTGTTATTTTGAAATAATTATAGAATAAGAGTCGATTTGGGATAAATCTTTTTTTAAGGCTAGTTAATATAAATTTGTTGAAAAATAACTAAGCTTGTTTTCGTAGGAATTTATAGTTAACTTGAATTACTGTTATGAATAAAATTATATTTTCTGTTCCTCTTTTCATTGTTTATAAACTACATAAGTTATGAAGATGGGATATCCTTAGCTTTTAGGTAATCTTCAATGTCTGTTTCATTTGTATTCTAATATGGTAATATCAAATCAAATTTTACTAACTGATAAACAAAACCATTTTGTTTGGTAAAAAAGAAATTATTACACCATTACAATAACTTGCATACAGCTATTCAGTTTAGGAAACTACTTTACATGTTGCTGTGCTGGAACTTGTCCATTGCTATTGGTATCAATAACATATAGGCTACAGAATCCATCCTTTCATATAAGCACTAATGGATATGATGTTATTGTGGAATAAGATGCTGTGGGACAGAATAACTTCAAGCCCTGTTCATCAGTTTGATCAGTTTATGGACTATGGAGGTGGTGGATTTCATTCTACCGGCAATGAGGCTTGTCTTTTTTGCTATCCATGTGAGATGCCAATATTAGAAAACTAATCCTTAAACAAAAGGTTTGAAAAAAAATCAAGTTGGTTAACGTTTCAAATATGATTCGGCCCCATCAAGTCCATTGTTGAAAGATGTCAATAGTACACAATAGGTCAAAAATGTAAACATGTTTTAGCCTATCATGTTCTATTTCCAAGATACTTGCGCATGTTAGAAAATAGTTAAACTGTTTAAAATTGCATATTAATTTTTTCACCAACCAATGGAACATGGTTGTATAGTAGGTTTCATTATTGTTACTTTAAAACAGTTTTTGTGTTGCAATATGAAGGCTGCTTTATTCTACTCAGTTTAAATACTGCCAGCATTAATTTACAAGCTTCCAACTTGGTTGCACCTCTAATTATATGAAACTGATTGGTTCTTTGCGTATCATCAACAAATATAACATATTTAATTTTCTTCATTAGATGTTACATGCATATCAGAAATGAAATATGAGGAATGTGCGTTCTTCACCATTCTCCCAAGTCCCATCACATATTTATTGAATGGGCTCTGAAATAAATCCCAAGCTACAGTGGTTGTTTATCATTTTTGTTCATGTCTCTCGATTAACTTAAGCTTTTCAATTTTCTGTTTAATTTGACAACACATATTTGAGTCACATGCATGTCTGGTACAGTATACGTAGATGCGAATTCAAAATACATTATGTACATACTGTTTCTAAATACAAGTTGAAAAAAATAAAATAAAATAAATAAAATATGATTTGGACTGTAATATATACACACCAAACATTTGAGAAAATGTCCAATGCCTCAACCAAAGTCAATGTTTAAACCAAAGTCGGAGCTTGGATGAAACCCTAACTTTGAGATCGCGCATTCTTTTTCTTCAGAGAGAATGAGAAGTGTAAATGAGTTAAAAGACTAGGGTTTGTTGGTACGTAATGTGGTTAAGTGATACGAGTAGGGTTTCTCCCTATGTACCCGGCTGTGGGGCTTGTTTTAAACAATTGTATTTTTTTTTTTTTTATTTTTTTTTTTTGCAAAAAACTCAATGTTAAATGCTTTAAAATTTTATACAATTTGCTTTTACATCTTGTAATGGTATATATGCTGATGAACTTCTATTTCAACACCTTGGTTAGTCAACATTTTTCTCAAGAACCATTACCTCATGATATAATAACATTTTTCTCAAATCTTTTGTTTAACGATTAATTTTCTAATATTTTCCAATAGTATAAGATAATAACAAGATGTGTGGTTGCAGGACCTGTTGCTGAACAAGTCATGCCACTCGAAAATATTGGAACATCTGTATTGGTAGCAGAAAACCAGGTTGCTTTATATGTCCCATATAATAATATTGTTACTGAAATTGCTTCTATTTAAAGTTTAAAAACGGTTTATGGTTTTTTTCTTTTCAATTTGTTGTACTGTCAACCAAATTTGATGACATTATTCTACAGTTATTCGGGCTTTATCACTCACTGAATGAAGCAGCAACAACGATTTTGAATATAGAAGCACCTGATCCGTACGTTCGCCAAAATCCTGTCCGAAACGCGTATACATTGGCGACTAGTGGTCGGAAACCTTTTATTGTTGTGCATACAAGTTAAGTTGAGCTATACATGTAAAAAAGCAGTTTAATGACTGATCTCATAAAAGTACAAAATAATCATATATTTGATAGTCTTGATCAGAATGAACACTCTTCTTCATCTCCATCTCTCCCTCCTTCATTGTCTATCTCTATTCCTTTTCACAGCAAATCAAATTCAAAGATAACCCTTCCAATTTGAGCAATACAATAGTGGATGAATGTGGGTTTCAGAAAGTAATCTACAACAAAAAGACGAGCAGAAAGGACTCTGCTACTGATTTTCAGAGAAGCATTCAAAGAAAACCAGAAAATGTATATCAAAATCCTTTCAATACAGGGAAAACAGATTCAAGAAAATACAATGCACAATCAAGAAACGTGCACATGCATATATTGAATCCAAGAAATCAAATTCTCAATGCTCCAGCCAATGTAGACATTGCTCAGAAGATGCAGAAAGCCTCCTCATGGGCTGACCTTCTCAAGAAAGGAGGATTATATTCTGAATTTGACTTGCATTATGTTGCTCCTATCAATATCAATAATAAAAAATTTATCGCTGCGAAAGAAGATATTGATAAACGCACAGAGAATAAGTGGAGTTTTTCTGTTATTGCTTAGTACATGGTCTTCATCCTCCTTATCATCATTTCAAGACATATATTACCCGAAACTAGAACCTTACAGGAAGCTTTGAGATTTATACTAGAAATAATTAATGGTTTCCTTATAATAAGGTTTCCAAGCTTGAAGATTGTGTAAAAATTCTAAGTGGGGGGCCATATTTTATAAATGGCAAGTTGATTATTCTGAAAAATAGAGAAAGAAGTTTAATTTTGATTCTATCTACCATGCCAATTTGGATTAGGCTGCCTGAATTAAGCCTGAGATTATGAGATAAAGATGCTTTTAGTGCTATAACAAGTTTGGTGGGTATGCCACTAAAGTTAGATGAACCAACTGCTAAGGAAACAAAATTGAGTTACGCAAGAATTCTTGTTGAAATAAAAGCTGAGCAGAGTTACCGAATGAAGCTAACATTACAGTGCATGATGGTGCACTACAACAAAAAGATCATATTACAACTGTATTTTTACAACTGCTAAAAAATAGCAGTTGTAATAAAGGTTTTTTATAACTCTCTTTTTCAGAAAGTTGTAATAAACTTATTTTCAACAACTCTTTTATTTTGCCAGTTGTAATAGATTTCTATTACAACGTTTCTTTTTCGCCAGTTGCAATAGATACATATTTTTAACAACTTTCCATTTTTTCAGTTATAGTAGATGCCTATTACAACTTTTTCGTTTGCCAGTTGTAATAGATATCTATTTTTTACAACTCTTCTTTTTGCCAGTTATAATAGATGTCTATTGCAACCTTTTTCGTTTGCCTATTGTAATAATTAATTAATAATTATAATTAAATAATAATACTTAATAATTAGTGATTACTAATTAACAATGAATAATTTTTTATTAACAAGGAATGGTTACTATTAAATAATAATAATTAATCTGAAAATATGAAAAATTAATATAAATAATCACTATTTGATAATTAATAAATAATAATTATTGCTAAATAATTAATAAATAACAATACTTAATAACAACCTTAAAAATTAATAATAATTAATATTAATAATTAATAATCACTATTACATAATTAATACTTAATAATTAATAAATAATAATTAGTTTTCAAAAATTAATATTAAATATTGAATAATTAATAAACGATAACATATACATAACGATAAATAATTAAATAACAAAAAAACTAATAAAAAATAATCAATAATTTATATATTAATAACCAGTAAATAAATAATAAATATTTAGTTAATAATTAATAATTTATAAATACTGATTACTATTAAATATTAGTAACTAATAATTAATATAATAATATTTTTATATCAGATAAAAATTAAAAGTTAAACATCAATATTAAATATTAAAAAAGTTAAAAATCAATATTAAACATCAATATTAAATAAGAATTAATATTAGTAATTAAGAAGTAATATTTAATATTTGGTAATTAACTTTAATAATTATTAAAACAATTATTGATGAATAAAAATTTCAATAATTGACAATTGTTATTTTAATAAATAATACTTAAATAATAATAATAATTGAATATTAATGTATAATAGCTAATAACTACTATTAAATAATAATAATTAATAATTAATTTGAATATGAAATAATTCCTATTAATAATTAATTAGTAGTTAATAATTAATTAATTAACAATCAATAATTAATAAATATTTAATTAATAATTAATAATTTATAAATAACAACTGCTATTAAATAATGGTAACTAATAATTAATATGTAATAAATTTTTATAATAAAAAATAATAATTAAAGTTAAAAATCAAAATTAAATAATAATTAAATTTAAAAATCAATATATTAAGTAATAATAATTATAATTAGTTAATTAAAATAATAATATTTAATAATCAACAAAAACTTAATATTAAATACATAATACTTAAATAATAATAATTGAATATAAATATATAATAATTAATAAATATAATTATATAATTAAATTTGTTAATTAATTTTAAATATGAAATAATTCCCATTATTAATTAATTAATAATCTTATAATCAATAATCAATAAATATATATTAAATATTTAATTAATAATTAATAATTTATAAATAATTCACTATTAAATGCTAACAATTAATAATCAGTAATAATTTTTTTATAAAAAATAATAATTAATTAAATACTAATAATTAAAAGTTAAAATTTAATGCTAAATAATAATAATAATAATAATAATTAAAAATTTAATTCAGATAATAATAGTTAATAATTATTTTGAAATATGAAATAATTACCACTAATGTTCTTTTTTCTTTTGAATAAATTTATTATAGTAATATATTCTACTTTTGGATTATTTTGGTAGAAATTTATTGAATGAAGGTAATGGTTAAGGTTTGCTTTTGTTTAGAGTTTAATATATTATTCATTTCTAACTAACATAATGTAGGAAATTTCCATTTGGCTTAAATACTATTTAGTGTCATAGTAATTAGTACTACTATTTGACTTGATTAAGGGTAAAGATTGCCTTCTTTAAGTGGATGTTAAATTTGGCTCCAAATCCAAATTCCTCTTGGCTCCAAAACCAAATTTTTGGGCTCCAATTTTTTGTCTATAATCAGCACTCCCCCTCTGTCTCCATTGATAACCTAAAATTTTGTTTTCCCTCCTCTCATCCTTAATTTTCTTTGTTATTGTTTCCTTCTGAAGAGAAAAGAAAAACTTTTGTGTTCCCAAACAGCATCTCCTTCAAGATTGAATCGATGTTGAAGCTATCAATTTGGGGTTTTGAAATCGAAGTAGCCAAGTTAAATCGCCGTTGCTGTTATCGAAGAGCCTTGTACTATACTTCTCTTGTGCTTGTGCTTGGATATCCACTAAAAGTTGAAAGTGAATCTAAAGGTGACGCCTGATAATAGATGAAGCCACTAGATCTAAAATTTATGAGTTCAAATCTAGATCTGCTCTATTAGAGGCCTCAATATGCTTTCTTTTATATTTGTGTGCCGAAGGTCCATACTTGTGAAGGTATGCTTCTATTTACGAATTGATCTATAAATTGATGATCAAAGATGTTTGTATATGTATGTGTTACTTTGGTTGAAAAGGCTAAGTACTCTGGGTCTGATTCTTATGGCACCTTTAATTAATGGTGCCTTTTCTATAGTAAATAATGCAACTTTAATTTTCCAAAACTATAATCACCACTTTAACATTAATTTCACTTTAACATACAATAAGCTTTAATTGATTTTTTGTAAACTGGGAATATTAGAACTTCACGTCATTTTGGATAAATGTGGATCATTACAATATATATGTTAGATCATTATGTATTTTCTTAATTAATGAGCCGTAGTTGGATTTTGTATTTAATGGGCTCATTTTTTTCCCATTGTATGATGGAAATTGTAGTAACTTCTGCAGTACGAGTTCTATCAATACTACTGTTAGTTAGTAATTGTTGTAATGCCTTAAAATGGTTGTATTAGTATAGAAAGTCATAACTTGATGTACCACAGTTTAATGTGTATTTCCTTATACCTGTTTTGTCTAACATAACACAATTAGTATGTATGTAGTCAATACAATTGGTCTTTGAGCTTTAGGCCATCAGTATTGTGTATTTCCTTTTGGTTCAAAAAATCAACTATCGCTTAAATTTAGCATGTTGTCCAATAGTTAAGCACGAGAATAGTTAAGCAAGGTCGAACAATTAATGTAATATTAGAGTGATACATAGTAGTTGATAAGCGTTTAACTTTCATGGCTGATAAACCATGTGCCACCCATCATCAGGATTTCCTATGACTTATAACTCTTTAAGTTACTTGAATTCGCTGTGAAGAAATTTTGACTTGCATAAACATGTATATATGGATGGGTTTGACCATAGTTATCAGTGATAAGTGATCCACCCTTTTTTTTTCTTCTTATTTTCTTTTGAATCTTGTTTACTACTCTAATCTTTATTTAAATTTACCAATGTTAGATGACGGTGAACTAAATTGCACCGCCATCAAACAATCTATTGTCATCACAAATGTCATGTGGCTACCTAAAAATCATGTAGCCCTTGCTTTTATTGACTGGAGATACTGCTTCCACTGCTTGGAATGCAGAAAAGTTGAAATGCATAAAGGGTAGCTCAGTTTTAGGTGAGTAAACACGAACATATTTATGTCTAAAAGTTATAATCTTTGCATTTTACATGCTTGTGTTGTGATGTTGGTTTTTGAACTTGTTATCTGTGCTACGTTTATACCACCTTTAGTCTTGCCGCATGAGAAATCAAAGATGACAGCAGCAATCTTTTTGCCTCATATTTAGCATGCCTCTGTCATTTGAAAGAAAAAAAATATTACGTCATAAGCTTTATGCCAACCGCCCAGTAGGATAGGCTATTAAATTCAATTTGCTGCTTTTATACAATGTTACATGTGTGAGACAGTTTCAAGCAATCCAGGTTATTCTTTGTGTGTTGATGTGTATGCATGAGTGCGGCTGTTTGTCTGGGTGTATGTATATGGTGTTGAATGTGTATAGGGTTGAATACAAGAACAAATATACACATATAACTTACTGTTTTTAGCCTTAGAACATGGCCTATCCTTACTTTTTGAGGTATTTCATGTTTTAACCTCATTTCTCTAGTCATTTTGCTGTTGTATTCTATACGTATACAACTCAAATGCAACCAATCTATTTTCAGCCAATTAAAGTGAACCAAATTTTCAGCAAAAAGGATTTTGTACGTATAGATTCATATCAGTATCATTGATAACGATTTATTGGTTCATAATTGTCCAACTGGTACAGGTACTTGTTTATGCAACCATTCTATTGGTTCATATCAGTACCCCGGTGCTATTAATATATTATAATTCCTTAATAGAGAATCAAACTCTGCGAAGCAATGTTGCACTAAACTGTTGTGTTTAAATTACCAATAGAGCAAAAGTTGCAGGATCAAGTTTTGATAATATTAATCGTTTTGAATGATAGGTTGGCTAAGCATGCTTTTTAATGTTTTTGTTCTGTAGGAACTTGGTGTTTCGGTAATTTCAGGTATGCAGCTCAGTATGGGATGATCAAGCATGCAAAGGTTGCAGCTTTGCTGCCTAGGAGATGATGGGTAGAGGCATGCATATGCACTTAATTAAAATAGGATTGACCTGACAACTGGATCATCACCTTCTTCTATTCCAATAAAGTAAGCACCGTTATTATATTTATTCTCTTCATTCAATGACTTGATCGATTTTGATACAACATCCTTCTCTCCAAATAATGCACCTTTTATATCAAATATCTTTTTTAAGTTTGCTGCGTATTATTAACTAGCCACGATATACAAAGATTGCAATTCCTTTTCCATGTATATGAAGAAGTCTAATCTGACTGTCTCTTTAACACCTAAAATTGATATTTTGTTCTTTGTTTCAGTTATTTGTTATTCTCAACCTCTATTTGAAAAAAAGAGTGCACTGTTTAGTTTGATACATTTTGCTTTACTACAAGTTCATTTGCATTGTTTTCTTACAAAAAAGGAAAAAAGGATAGAATTTAATTGCATTTTCTTGCTATTTTTCTAATCTGATTACTATGTTTGCACTTCATTTAATTACACATTTGCAGACTTCAACTTCCATTGCATATAAAAGAAAATTTTTTTTTGCAATTCTTTGCTGCATTTTAAAAACTACATTACATTCATACTCCACCTCATTGCCAATCTACCACCGCAACCCCTCTACTTCTCTACCACTATCTCCAACAACCACCACTTTGCCTTCTCCTCCTCATCATACCTCAATATCCAAACAACATCACAACTCCATATCGACCAGAGATCAACCATTGCACTCCTCATCACAAGGATCACCAAATACGCAACCTGCCACTGCAAAACAGAACCAATCACAACCATCTCCTCCTCTTGAAATCAAAACTCCAAGCATTTTGCACTCAGAACCACTCATTTCCCTTCACGGGTTTAACCACTAACCATAATATACCATACTGGCAACACAGCAACATCACCAGCAACCCTCAACTTTCTCCTTCATCCCCAATCAAATAGCAACTACATTACCGAAAACCCCCGGGAAATTCTAACTAAGACTGCCAAAACTCAGTGCCCAAGATCATGCTTCCATCCACCATTTCGACAATCACCCATGCAGTCGAAATCCCTGTTCTCCCTCATGTACCCACAGTCACCAGATGCTAGCTATAGCCCATTTTCATCTTAAAGGCAGTAGTTTTTTGATTTGGTATGGTAGAGGTGTGTTATGTAGTGAAGGCTTTTGTGAATTTTTGTGGGAGATGATGTTTGTTGAGGCAGTTTGCAAGTAGTTGTATCAGATTGGAAAAGGGGTTTTCGGGTAAGTTATTTTGCAAGGCAGGTTTGATGGAATGGTTTGATGCGGCTGTTATCAGTGGAGGATCTAGCTTGCTGTTGTAAACTGAAAACAACAATGATACACTGATGATGGCTTAAGGGGTGGGTAGTGTTGCTCAGAAGTGTTATTGCTAAAATGATGTGCACAGTTTTGTTTTAGGTGGTTGAGGGCTTGCAAGATATGTTCAAAGATGGTTGAATGTGTAAGAGCAGATGAGTTGATGTATATGGTGGAGGATGTGCAGGTGGATGTTTGATTGTGTATGACGGTGTTGCAGGGCTTGCGATGGCGACAGTGGCAGGTGATGGTTAAAGAAGTGTCTAAATTTCATGCACTTTAAAAGTGGAGGAGGAGCAGGATGTTATGTGGTGGAGCAATGCAAGGGTTTGTGGTGATGTCTGTGCGATATAGAGGAGCAGTGCAAGGGTTGTGTAATGGTGGTTCTGTTGTAGATAGAAGAAAGGGTAGAGATGAATGGAACAATGGGTGTGATTGAGGAATTTGCAGTGATATATGTATGCAGTGACAAGTTGACTGGGTGTGGTTGATAGATGTGAAGATTAATGATAGTGGTAGTTGGTGGTTGTTTTGTATTGTTGGATGATGGTGACGTGAGATTTCTAGTATGTTGTTTTATGGGTGGCATGTGATTAGGTGATCGAGTCGTCAGAGATGGAGGAGAGTTTGATGATCGGGGAAGTGAAGGAGGGTGGTTGATTTCAGGGAAGTGCAAATGTTGCAGTAGTGGTTGTGGCAAGTTTTTGGTCAGTGCGTCAAGTTGCAAATTTTGGTTAGTAGGAATTTGTTTGCACAAAAAATGGACAAACACCTCCAAGTCGTATTATTTAGTTGATTATATGTGATTTTCAATGATTTTAGATGAGTATATAAATATAAAAGAAGTAGGGGCTGAAATGTAAATGACACGCGGATTTATAGTGGTTCGGCCAGAATGTGCCTACGTCCACTTTATATGTTATTATCTTCTTTCCTTCAGATTACAAGTACAATGCTTCGTATATTAGTATATGAAAGTAGTTTGAAAGTTCCTTCCTTGCTTGAGCTCTCAAACTTGTCTGCCATTGTTGTACCCCTGCCCCTCTATTTATAGAGTGAGGTAGGGGGCAGGGGTCTTGGAAGTATATAACTGCTGGTGGGCCCGGGCTGAAGCGATCTGGACTGGCAGTTGTTTGGTTCGGCGGAGGACATTCGGCATGGAGCTTGGTCCGGTGGTAGGCGTGGTCCGGTGGTAGTGTGGAGATGGAGTTTGGACCGGTGTTGGTTCTCGTCCGGTAGTGGAGGAGAAGCTTTGGTTCGGCTGAGGGGTGGTCCGGTAGTGGTACCTCATCATCTGGTTCGGTGGTGTGGAGGCGAGGCTTTGGTTTGGCATGATCTCATTCGGTAGTTGGGCCTTGGTTTGGACCGGCATGGAGATGTGGGGGGTTGGTCCGGTGGCCTTCGTGCCGAATGGAACTGCTGCCAAGGGGATGTTGGATGGGCTTTAGCACTTGAGTACATGGAGATGCCGAATGAACCTCGCATGGGGATGCCGAATGGAACTTCGGACATGAGTGTTGAATGAACTCCTTACTGGGTGGAATGGGGGTTGCCAGCCCGGGTGAAATTTACGCTTCTCGGTCTCGAGACCTTCTGGGTGAGAATCCGCCCAACATTTGCCCCCCAAAGTGGGGCACGTGCTTGCATGTGTCGCGCTTTGTTTCCCTGTAGTGGGCGTGATTTGTAAAACGACATAAGCTGGGTGTCCATATCCTTCGGATGTCCTGCAAAGGAAATTATAGCTTCAGTGTGATTTCAAATGATGACCGTTCGAGCTCGTTATCGATGCCAGGTCCACGTTCGAGTGGTTCCCCGGATCGTTTTCAAGGTGGTTTATCGCCAGCTCAGAGCATGCCTAGGGATCGTTCGCGATCCCGTACATGTGTAAGTAGCTTAGTCATTCTCTAATTATCAGAGTCAAATATTCGTCTAACCGATGGGCTTAAAACAGGAGTGTCAAAGTGTGAATTCTCATGGCGACGGGGTTAATAGCCATTCAGAGCGTGCCTATGGACCATTCGCGGTCACGTACACGTGTAAATGATTAACCCACGTTGGTGAGAGATTCACGACTTATCCGTTGTTATCATATTCTTTATTTTATTAGTAAGATCTGGAGTTCGGGACTTATCTGAGTGAGGCGCCCTGCGTGCCCCCTAGTTCCTGGTCTTGGACGGTAGAGAGAGAGTTCCATTCAGTTCTTGGTTGGTCCGGCTATTCTCATTCGGCTTATGGTGGTCCGGTATTATTGGTCCGGTTGGGCAAAATGTTTGGTTCGGTGGTTGTGAATTCGCCTATATATAGAGGCCGTACCCCCTTGTTTTTCTTTACCGAACGAGTAGAGCCGAACCATATTGAGCACCGAACCAGTTAAGTACCGGATCAAACAAGTACCGAATCGATCAAGCGCCGGACCAATCTAGTACCGAACCAGGTATGTTCCCTTTTGCCGAATACATACGAAAGTTTTCATTTTACCGAATGGGACTATGGCCTTGGGGCCGAACGAGATGGGAACCGAAGGGATGGTAACCGAATGAGATGGAAACCGAATGAGATGGAAACCGAATGAACTGGGAACCGAATGAACTTGTGAACTTGAAAACTTTAGTTTGCGAATGAAATCCCACACTTGCACGCATTTGTTTGTTTACTTTTCTATGTTCCTTGTCCTAATGCCTTGCTTTCCTTGTGTTGCAGAAAATGTCTCGCAAAGTGGAAACACGATCAGACAGAAAAAAGTCTCGAGGCATAGGAGAACCTTCTTCTTCCTTGCCCCCAGTCCAACTAGGATCCGGGCAACATCGACCTATCCCGAGGTCTCTAGTGGATGGATATGGTCCACAGGAACTTTTGATCTCTCCTCCGGATTGCTTTCCCAGCTCCCTAAAGGAGGAGCAACTTGACGTCATATCCCGTTCCTTCGGGATAGATAGGGCCCTTATGCTGCTGCCGGGAGATGGAGTGATGCCATATAATCCTCCCGAGGGCTACTTCGCTTTTAGCAGATACCATTGTATGTGCGGTGCTATCCCCCCTATCAACGCTTGGATTATTAGCTTCACCACATATTTGAAGGTGGCTCCCTTCCAGCTTCAGCCTAATTCTTATGCCATCCTGGTGAGCCTCTTTGTTATCTTCCAGAGGAGGTACGGGCGTCCTCCTTCTAACCGGGAAATTCGATACTTGTACAACCTGAGAGGCTATAAGAAGGGGTCTCCGTATATTAGTCTGGAAGCGGCTGTGCCCTTCAAACCAGTCCTGGACCTATATTCCAAGTTTACCATGTTCAAGAAAGAGTGGTTCTTCATCAAGGACGATGCTGTTTCTTTCCGCCTTTTCACTTCTGGCTGTAAGATGGATTTCATTTATATTTTCCATGTTTTGACTGTAGTGTTTTTTTTTTTTTTGACATGCTTCTATTTCTGGCTAGCGACAGGTGGTATTGCAGTTGTGGAGGATGATTCCTTGGTACGAATGGCTGCTGAACTAAAGGCTATTCCGGCACGGGACCGGTCGGCCTCCTTCTTGATCAGGAACGCAACCCTCTTGGAGTATAATTTGATCTTACCGCACCAGTCCGTGGTTAAGCAAAGAGACACGGCTGAGGAGAAGGCTGCTAAAGCTAAGGAGGGGGATAAGGTAAAGAGCGGTAAGAGGGAGCCTTTCGCAGAGCGTCCCGTGGTCGGGGGGAAGAAACTGAGGAAGTCCGATGGCCCTTCTCCAAGTACTTGCCCGACTGCCCCGGAGGAGGAAGGTGTAGAAGAGGAGGAAGGAGGCGAAGTTGGAGAAGGGTCGGAGGGTGGAGGAGATGGCGACGGTCAAGGTGGTAGTGGTGTTGCTGCTCTAACCTCTGAACAAGACCTCGAACTGGATGAGGCTCTCCGTCGGGCCTTCGGGGAGTCGGAGGGAGAGTCGGAAACGGAGAAGGGAACGGAGAAGGCAAAGGAAACCGGCAAAGCTGTGGCTGGCACTGACCCATCCTCTAAGGGTTCCTCAGCTAGGGTGATTCCGGCGATGCAAGGTGAACTTTTGTCTTCTGCCGATTCTATTTTCGATAAGGACTTAGAAATTTTTTACGGTTCACTTCCGTCCTGGAATGAGATCCAGGACTTATTGCAGTATCCCACTCCTCCGCCGGGTTTGTATAATAGATGTGTCTCCTCACTTTTCTTTCTTTTTAACTTAGCACATTTTTTGAATTGCGGATTATTGTATGTTCGTAACACTTGTTCTTTATTCCAGGGGCAGGCCAGGCGGGTAAAACGTCGGATGTTCGACACCGCCTTGAACAATTTAAGTCGAGGAGAGCTTCCGCGAAACCTTCTACTGATCGCACTGGGGACGTAGTCAAGTACCGCCCTCTTCTTGGGGTCATCGAAGAGGGCATTCAGAAAAGGAAGCGGAGCCGTTCCTTATTTGAGTCTTCTTCTGCTTCGCAGCTTCCTACTCTGCCTCCCCCTACTCAGCCTCCTCGTGATACTACGGAGGAGAGCACGGAGCCCTGCCCCCCTCCTCCTCCTTCCAAGAGTTCTACTGTCATTCATATAAGGCGTCCCGATGTGCCTCGCCCCGTGCCTCGTGACCCTTTTGCCGGCCATCCTGATTTAGACCCAAGTTTTCGGGACATTTCATTCGATGAGACCACGGGCGAGCACCTCCTTCCCCGCAACCCCATGGTAAGAGTGCTGGACGAGGCCAAATCTTTAGATCTTGATTTACTTACTACACGGGTAGTCACCATGGGGGATGAGGCCAAGGCTAATATCGACCGGGTGGCCGCAGAGACCAAGAAGTTAATGGAGCATCATGCTAAGTTGGTCAAGGCCGGGGAAGAGATCGGGAGTGCTAACATTCGGTTGAGGTAAAAGGTTGCCGATCAGGCCAAGCAACTCGCCGACCAAGCCATCCAGATTTCCCAGCATGAGGAAGCCTCCAAGCGTCTGAAAGAGACCATGGAGAAGGCCAGTAGGGCGGAATTACGGAAGATGGAGGTCGCTTGCAGGGAACGGATTAACATAGCTATCGCAACGGTGGATGAGGTCCGAAATGCGGATCTCGAGCGGGTAGAGGAGTTGTCAGGGAGGCTCGAGGCTGCGGAGATGGCTCAGGCCGAGTTGAAGGAGGAGCTGGAGGAGATGAGGAGGTCCCTCAAGTTGAAGGAGGAGGAAATGAGGAGGTCACTCCAGGCTGACTGCTTGAGATACCAATCAGAGAGGGACGTTGCCGTCGCTAAGTTGCAAGCTTCCGAGGCTCGGGTGAGGGAGTTTGAGGAAAATGAGGGGATGATGGATGAGATGCTTCAGGATATGTACTTCCATACTTGGAAAGAGGGCGGCTTGTCTTGGATGGACGATTACGCTCGGGTCATGGCCAAGGTGTATCTCCAGGCTTTAGAGGAGGCCAGGGTGAACGCGGGTAAGGAAGGCGGAGAGGCTTTCAACTTGAGTGCGGTTACTGCTCAGTTCTCAAAGGAGGAGCAAGCGGCGGTGAAGGAGGGGATGCGGCTGCTTGCTGCGGAGGAAGCGGGCGTGCAGTTGGATGATGAGGATCAAGCGGCGGATGCTGGTGAGTTATTCTTTTCCCTTTCTTTTCTTTCCGTGTTTTCATAACTTGATCGTTCGTTTAATGAATTCCTCTTCTGATCTGAACAGGTGGGACTTCAGATCCACACGCTGGGGGCTCTGACCCTGCGGCTAAGTAGGCTGGGGGAGTTGGTGATGGAGTGTGGATGCATCTGCCATCTTTTTGTTTCTTTTTTTTTTCTTTTCACTGTTTATGTTAGTCTTTGATATGCAACTGTAATAAAATTATCTGCAAAGAATAACTTCGTGTGATCTTATAATATAAGCTGATTTTGCCATGTTCAAATGTTGTTGCTATCTTTATGTGCCGTGTGAGAAGTATAATTATGTATATGCCTGTGATTCTAGTTGTGTTTGATGTTAAGTTTTTGCTTGAAATATAATTTCACGTTTTGCGATGCCAGTGTACGAATAAGCTATAGTTACGCATTTATGTACAAGAGAAGAGGGTACCGCCCTTCATGTTTTATTCGCAGGAGGTAGCGTTGAGTGTCATGTGTAACTGTTCACGGATATAGCTGAGTACCCTGCCGTCCAATACGCAGGCTTAGATTCTCATGAGTGAATGCTTCCTATTCGATTTCCTGCACTTTAGAGTTTGTTATACAGGATAGAAGAAAAATATTTAAATGGAATGGAAATATAGTAAAAGTAAAACTTCCAGTCACGGAAGGCCGTCGATGTGCTTAAGTTCGTGGCAAACGGGTTTTGTAGTCACTTTCCCTAGCTGTGGGTCTTGGAGACATTTGTCACCCATCTTACGCCTCCGCGGGGAGTTCTCTTTTTTACCACAGCCGCACTTAAGACACATCGGAGCCGAGATCGCGCACGGTAACTACCCGAACCATTATGGTCCGTAATCGTGGGTATTATTCGATTTACCGTGGCCGGCTAGCGTGGGTGCCGTTGGCCGTGAACTACCCCTGGCTGGCCACACCTTATGTTGGGGCTTAAAGTAGGTTCACAGTTACCGGCGAGCCGAACGCCGTAATGAGCTGCCATCGGCTATAGTCGGCCTTTATGATGACTTATAATCGGCTCATTACAGTTGGCTTTGAGGGCAGGCGCGCAATGAGTTAACCCGCAGCAGAGGGATGCTGGAGCAAAAGAGTCTCATTGGCGAGTGCATAGAATCGTAGCGTACCTGTTAGGCCTAGTCCAGATGAGGCCGCGGTGCGTCTTGAGTGGAGGTGCCATAGGATTTTGTTCAACAGAAAGGGATAAAACTTAACAAGTAGCCAAAACATAAAGGAACAAGTTAAAAAGAGACAAGATTTTTTAAAGTGGTTCGGCATGAAAATGCCTACGTCCACTGATTCTCTTTGTTAATTCACTTCATATGGGCAGTACAAGTTAAGAAAAGTATCGACGGAGGTGTCGGATGTTCCATGCCCTCTGGAACACCTCTCCGTCCACTGTTGACAAAATGTAAGCTCCGTTGTGGAGATCTTTGTGAATTACATATGGTCCGTCCCAGACGGGGTCCAGCGCCCCGGGGCGCGGAAAGATTCGCCTGAGGACAAGATCTCCTTCTTGTAAGCTGCGATGCTTGACTTTGGAATTATATAGTGCTGCCACTTTTTGTCTGTGAGCTGCTGCTTTGAGTGCTGCATCATTCCTCCTTTCCTCAATCAGATCCAAAGACATGAGGAGGAGTTCTTCGTTTTCTTCTGGGTTGTAGTGGATCCTACGGTGAGAAGGCACAATAGTCTCAACTGGGAGCATTGCCTCCGATCCATATGCCAAAGAGAAAGGAGTATGTCCCGTTGCTGTTCTGAAAGATGTGCGGTATGCCCATAGTGCCGTAGGAAGTTCGTCCACCCAAGCGCCTTTTGACTTTTCAAGTTTCTTCTTGATTAGGGCTTTGAGAATTTTGTTGACAGCTTCAACTTGTCCGTTTGCCTGAGGGTAAGCTACTGATGAGAAGCTTTTATGAATTCCATGCTCTTGGCACCAGTCGGCAAATTCTTCGCTGTCAAATTGGAGTCCGTTGTCTGATACGATCTTGAGGGGGACTCCATACCTGCACAGAATGTTTTTGATCAATAAGTTGATAACTTTTGCTGAAGATATTTTATTCAAAGGTTCCGCTTCCACCCATTTGGTGAAATAATCGACTGCCACTATAGCATATTTGGCTCCGCCTCGGCCCGTTGGCAGTTCGCCAATTAAGTCAATTCCCCATACAGCAAAGGGCCAAGGGCTGGTCATTTGAGTAATTTCGTTTGTGGGCAGTCGAGGGATCTTGGCGAACTTCTGACATCTGTCGCATTTCTTAACGAAGTCTAGGGTATCTTTGTTTAGTGTGGGCCAGTAATATCCATATCGGAGTATCTTTCTTGCCAAAGTCTGTCCTCCAGTGTGATCTCCGCATCCTCCCTGATGGATGTTTGTTAATATCTCCTTGGCTTCCCTTCCGGCGACGCATCTTAATAAGGGGCTAGAGAAGCCACGCCGGTAGAGGATGCCTTCTTGTATTGTGTAGTGGGGAACTTTTCTCAAGATCTTCTTGGCTTCGTCACGCCTGTCGGGTAGTATGCCATCTTGCAAATATTTCCGGATAGGAGTCATCCAGGTTCCTTCTTCGATTGCAGTTATCAGATTTACTTGTTCGAAACTTGGGGCTAGCTGCCTTGAGATTGCTGGTGCTCCGGGAATGGTGCTGTCCTTCATACTAGCTTGCTTTGCAAGTTCATCTGCCTCTTGGTTTTCTTCTCGAGGAATGTTTTTGATTAGATAATGGTCCAATTGATCGAGCAGCAGTTTGGTTTTCTTTAGGTATGCTGTGAGTCGTTCTCCTCGAGTCTGGAATTCTCCTAGTACCTGGTTTACGATAAGCTGAGAATCACTATGAATACATAAGGAATTGATTCCAATTTCTAGGGCCAGTTCCAATCCCGCTATTACTGCTTCATATTCAGCATCGTTGTTAGTGGCCGTGAACTCCAATCTCAATGCATAGTACAACTTTCTTCCCCTGGGGGTGATGATCACAATACCTGCCCCCGAGCCTTGTTCGTTCGATGCTCCGTCTACAAAGAGGTTCCACTTGATGTTTTTTGCTACTTCAGATTGTTCCTCGCCTTCGTTGATAGTGAATTCGGCAATGAAATCAGCCATGGCTTGTCCTTTGATAGCGGTACGAGGATGGTAGGTGATATCATACTGACTTAGTTCGATGCACCATTTGAGGAGTCGCCCAGAAGTGTCAGGACGATGGAGCACTTGTCTCAGTGGTTGATCGGTTAGAACCCTGATGGAGTGAGACTGGAAGTAGTGGCGCAGTTTTCGTGACGCGATCAATAAACAATATGCTAATTTCTCAAGTTTAGGATATCTGGCCTCTGCCCCTGTAAATCTCTTACTTACAAAGTAAACCGGGCGTTGTGTGCGGTCTTCTTCTCTTACCAAGGCGGCGCTTAGAGCATGAGATGATACAGCGAGGTATAGGTATAACACTTCACCTTCATTTGGAGTTGAGAGTACTGGTGGTCTCTGAAGGTGTTCGATGAGGTTGAGGAAGGCTTTTAAGCATTCGTCGGTCCACTCGAACCTCCCTTTGTCTTTCTTGAGTGCTTCGAAGAAAGGGACACACTTGTCAGTTGCCTTGGAAATGAATCTGCTTAGGGCGGCCACCTTTCCGTTTAGGCTCTGCATTTCTTTTCGAGTGGAAGGTATCCTTATTTCTTTTAAAGCTCGGATTTGTTCAGGGTTTGCTTCGATTCCTCTGGCGTGGACGATGAATCCTAAGAATTTTCCCGATGATACTCCGAAGGAGCACTTTAGAGGATTCAGCTTCATTCCATATCGGCGAAGTACCCGAAACATATCGTCCAGATGGTCTTACATGGTCGTTGGCTTTCCTGGACTTCACCAACATGTCATCCACATATACTTCCATAGTACGTCCTATCAGTTCTGCGAACATTTTGTTGACGAGGCGTTGATAGGTAGCTCCAGCATTTTTGAGTCCAAAAGGCATGACTTTGTAACAATATAATCCGCGGTCGGTGATGAAGCTAGTGTGGTCCTGATCGGGAGCGTGCATGGGGATCTGGTTATATCCGGAGTATGCATCCATAAAAGATAGGAGTTCGTGCCCAGCTGTGCTGTCCACGAGTTGGTCAATTCGGGGAAGTGGGAAGCAGTCTTTCGGGCAAGCGTCATTCAGATTGGAGAAGTCAATACATGTTCGCCACTTTCCATTGGCCTTTTTTACTAGCACTGGGTTAGCGATCCATTCTGGGTAGATGGCTTCCCGTATGAAGCCATTAGCAAGTAGATTTTTTACTTCCTCATCAAGGGCTGCTGATCGCTCTGCCCCCATGCTCCTCTTTTTCTGCTTTACTGGTACCTTGGTGGGATCGATGTTCAACATGTGGCATGCTACGTCTGGGGAGATTCCTGTCATATCGGCATGGGTCCACGCAAATACATCTAAGTTGTGGCGGAGAAAGTCAATGAGTTGATCCTTCAATTCCGTTTTCAGCTGAGATCCGATTTTTAATAGTCTACTTGAATCATGCTTATCTACCGATACGAATTACATAGCCTCTGCAGGCTCGGCGGTAGCCTCCTCCTCATTATCCCTGGGGTCTAGTTCATTGAAGGGATCGCTTGTGTATCGAAGAGGAGGGGCTTTCTTTAGTTGCTATGCCTCCAAGCTTTTCATGCAGAGAGTAGTCTCTGCATCTTTTCCTTTATTCTTTCTGCGGTTATTGCGAAGTTCAGTTACGTAGCAGTCTCGGGCAGCACCTTGATCTCCTTCTACTTCTCCTACTCCGTTGTCTGTTGGAAATTTCATTTTCAGGCACCAGGGGGCTAATACAATCTGAAAGTCAGACAAGGCTGGTCTTCCCAAGAAAGCGTTGTAAGCCGAGTGGTTTTCTATTAGTACGAACGTTTGTTTTCGCACAACGGAGCGGGGATGACTTCCTATTTCGACGAAGAGGTCAAGTTGCCCGAGGGGCATTTTTGCATCTCCAGTGAAACCGTGCAGTGGTTTGTCACAGGGGGATACATCCTTCATTGATAACTTCATTTTGTCGAAAGCATGTCTGAATAGGATATTTACGGAGCTTCCTGTGTCTATTAGAATCCGAAAAACTTTAGCTGGACCGAACCAGGCAGAGATGACCATAGGATCCATATGTGGGTACTGTCTTCCTTCCAAATCACGCCTACTGAATATGATGTCGTCGTTCTCTTTTCGTTTCGGGTGGCGTTCTTCCGTGATGGAGTTAACATAGCCTTCTGCATTTCTAAGCGACTTGCCGTACCTTTCCATCTCTGCCCAACTTCTGTCGGCGATGTGTGGTCCTCCTGAGATGGTAAGGACCACTATCTTCTCCTGACTAGAGCCACTGGTGTTGTGATTGTTGCGATTCCCTCCGCCTACTTCTGGGAGGGGTTGCTTTGAGTTCTCATTGGCAGGAGTTGGAGTCATGTTCTGACTTTTCACATAACGTTCCAGTCTTCTTCTTCTAATGTGTTCTTCGATCAAGTCCCGAAGATGGTGGCATTCATTGGTGTCATGTCCGTGGGATTCGTGGAAGCGACAGAACTTTCCGGACTTGAGTGCGTTATCTGATTCTTTCTTGTGCGGGGGGCGCTTGTATCCGAGTTCGCCCTGAGTGGCTAGGTAGATGTTTTCGATTGTTTCATTCAAAGGAGTGTAGGAGTCAAATCTTGGCCCTGGTCGATATTGGCGCTTCTCAACCTTTCTGCCCCCAGCATTGTCTCTAGATTCATTTCTTCGAGCGTCCTTAGCTGCAGTGGGAACCTTGTCCTGAACTATCTTGCCTTGTTGCCCTGACTACCTCTCCGTAGCAGCGTCTTCAAGTCTCATATACTTTCCAGCTTCATGGAAGAAATCAGGCAAGGTAGCTGGTTTTTCCTTAGTTAATCTTCTGGCAAACTTGGCGTCTGGATGTACACCACTACAGAGGGCCATTAGAGTGAGTTTTTCATCGGCATCTTGAACTGCTGCCGCTGCGGCGTTGAACCGTGTTAGATATTGTTGCAGCGTCTCTCCGGATTTCTGTTTGACATTGGATAGAGAATAAGCATCCTTGGGTTGTTCCACATGGATGCGGAACTGGCTAATAAACCTTTCTTTTAACATCTCCCATGAGCTGATGGATCCTTGGGGTAGATGGCAGAACCAGGAGGTAGCTAGATCTGATAGGAATAGCGGAAAGCATTTACATAATACTCCTTCTGTTGCTCCACTCATGAGCATATGCTGGGTGTATCTCTGCAGGTGTACGATGGGGTCGGAAGTTCCTTTGTAAGGTTCCATGGTTGGCATTTTCCATTCCCGGGGAGTGATGGCAGTTTCGATATTTCGGGCAAAGGGACTGGTGACCCTAGCGCCTATTCCCCGGTCCCTTTGTTCCCGTTGGACACATTCTCTGAATAATCGTGCCATTCGTTCGTCAGAACTTGGAGCGGACAAAAATGAGCTCGGTTCTTCCCTGCGGGATCTATCTCGTCCAGACGACCTGTAGGGATGGTACAGTCTATCACCTCCAGCATTATCCAGTGGTTGTCTTTGGCTGCTTGGATGCACGCTAGGACCAGCTACAGTTGCCCCCTGCCTTGATCTTCCCCCGTGGGGTTCTGTTTCGAGCACATCCATGGGGTCAACTTCGGGCTGGGTTCTAGCTCGGCTCCGTTCAGCGGGGTTTCTATGATTAGGTGGCATGACTGGCTCAGCTACATCCGACCCTCGCCTGGTGCCTCCCCCGCTGGGCTCGGCACCAAGGGCTTCCTCGAGTCGGGATTCGGGCTGAGTCCGGGCGCGGCCCCTATCATTGTTGTTTCTGTTGATAGCTTCTTCGAAGAGTGAAGACCTTTGTTGCCTCCGGGATCCTCCGGACTGGGATTCACCCCATGATTCCGTGTTGCGGTTGGACTCTTCAGCATCCCTTAAGCGTGACATGAGTTGGTCCACCAAAGTTTCTTGTTGGGATGTGAAGCGGTTAGTTACTTCAGCCACAACCCTGTCCAGATCTGCCCTAGTGATTGGTTGTTCCGTTGCGGGACCAGTTGGATTCTCCTGATTTTCATCTGGTACTGCTGTTGAAGTGGGCTGATCTGTGATTGCTGGATCTGGAAGGCTGCTAGTTGCGATGTTCTTTCCTTTGTTAACATCCCTTCTCTGTTTGGAAGGCATGATTTCTAAGCAACGAGTGATGTTGTTAGGAAGAAGGTTGAGTAGGAGAAGATGAAGCTGGAGTTCAGATCTCAATGAAAGCACCAAAAATGTTTGCACAAAAAATGGACAAACACCTCCAAGTCGTATTATTTAGTTGATTATATGTGATTTTCAATGATTTTAGATGAGTATATAAATATAAAAGAAGTAGGGGCTGAAATGTAAATGACACGCGGATTTATAGTGGTTCGGCCAGAATGTGCCTACGTCCACTTTATATGTTATTATCTTCTTTCCTTCAGATTACAAGTACAATGCTTCGTATATTAGTATATGAAAGTAGTTTGAAAGTTCCTTCCTTGCTTGAGCTCTCAAACTTGTCTGCCATTGTTGTACCCCTGCCCCTCTATTTATAGAGTGAGGTAGGGGGCAGGGGTCTTGGAAGTATATAACTGCTGGTGGGCCCGGGCTGAAGCGATCTGGACTGGCAGTTGTTTGGTTCGGCGGAGGACATTCGGCATGGAGCTTGGTCCGGTGGTAGGCGTGGTCCGGTGGTAGTGTGGAGATGGAGTTTGGACCGGTGTTGGTTCTCGTCCGGTAGTGGAGGAGAAGCTTTGGTTCGGCTGAGGGGTGGTCCGGTAGTGGTACCTCATCATCTGGTTCGGTGGTGTGGAGGCGAGGCTTTGGTTTGGCATGATCTCATTCGGTTGTTGGGCCTTGGTTTGGACCGGCATGGAGATGTGGGGGGTTGGTCCGGTGGCCTTCGTGCCGAATGGAACTGCTGCCAAGGGGATGTTGGATGGGCTTTAGCACTTGAGTACATGGAGATGCCGAATGAACCTCGCATGGGGATGCCGAATGGAACTTCGGACATGAGTGTTGAATGAACTCCTTACTGGGTGGAATGGGGGTTGCCAGCCCGGGTGAAATTTACGCTTCTCGGTCTCGAGACCTTCTGGGTGAGAATCCGCCCAACAGAATTTATCTCTTTTAGTTAGTATGTATATCTACTCTTACTGAAATATGTTATGGATTTAGTTGTGTTTTGTATTGAACTTATGAATTCATAAATGGTGTAAACTTGAATTGTTTTCGATTTTCTTGAATGCAAATGGTTTGTGTTGTTTCAAGTAATTTGCATGATTGTGTATAATATTAACGAAATATTGGTTTTAGTTATTATATTAAGAATTTTATAGCAATTGTGAAAAGATGATTATAGTTGTTTGTAGCAGTTATAAAAATATATGTTGCAACTGTCATTGTTAGTTGTATTTCATCCTTCTACAACTGCAAGTGGTAGTTGTAAAAAGCTTTTTACAAGTGCTAAAAGCAGTTGTAACTAGTCATTTACAACTTGCATGTTGTAGTTGTAAATGGTTTTTCACGGTGTAAATAATTTTCTACAACTAGCAGTGACAGTTGTAAAAGACATTTTGCAAGTGCTAAAAGCAGTTGTAACTAGTCATTTACAACTAAGATGTCACAGTTGTAAAATAAGTTTCTACAACTGCTTCTGCAACTGTTCTGGTCAGTTGTAAAATAATTTGGATCTATTACAACTGCGGATATAACGACTGGCCGATGCCAGTTGTAATAGACATACTACAACTGTTTTTGGCAGTTGCGAAAAGGTATTTTTGTTGTAGTGGTGACAGTATAGTGCAAAAAATTGATTATGAGTGGGTCCCACTAAGATGTAAATCTTGTAAATGCTTTGGACATTCAAATGAAAATTTCACTGTTAAAAAGTCTAGAAAGAAAGGTGCAGAGAATATGATGCTGCAGTTGAGATTAATGTAGAGGAAAACAATAATGTACAAATGAATACAAATGTGCAGAATACTTAAAATGGAATCACAAAAGAATTGGTGCCTCAATTTGAGAACACTCTAAATTCAAGTTCTTTTAATGATTTGGAAACTCATGATGCAATTATGGATGCTAGCAATACTTCTTATGCAGACAACCAAGAAAATATGCAATGTAAAAATAGTTACCCCGCTCGGAGAGCTAATATAGATAAGATAATTCTTCCAAATGCATCAGTGGAAGAAACTACAAATTTTAGGGCCTCTGTTCAGGCAAATGCTGAAGAAGACACCATGAATGTTGATCAAATCTCTTCTAAATTAATTCTTACAGATTTGGCTGAACCTCCAAAGAACACTGCATTATCTTTCCTTTCAGATTCATTCACTCCACTAAAGAAAAAACCCCTATCTGGGAAAGATATCTAGGTAGCTATAAATGTTGTTTCATCTTTGTCACCTGCAGATAAAAAGAAAAGGAGAAAGAACACTAGAACCAGAATTAAAAGCCTAAGTGATATCCCATCTTCAGAGCAAGTAGAAGATGCTACGGACAAAGAATTCAGAGAAAAATACATCTCCAAAAATGATAAATGGGAAAAGCTTCTAAAAATTAAAAATTACTCTGCATGCAAAAAAGGGAAAGAAGCTGGAAGTGCAAGAGGATGAAGATAGTTACAGTGATTCACTGTAACTAACCACATATCCTTTGAGTATCCTTATTATTTATACTATATATTTTTATCAATGTCTATAATCTCATGGAATGTTAGAGGTCTTAATTCTTCAATTAGAAAATTGGATGTTTTTAATTTAATTATGTCTGAAAAACCTAGTATAATAGGTCTATTAGAACATAAATTAGACAATGATAAAATTGTAGATTACCATACCAGGCATCTCCCTAATTGGAGAAGGATTAATAATAATCGAAAGGGGGGTAATGGTAGGATTCTAGTTTTATGGGATGATAATATTTGGAGTTTGGGTAGTCACATAATAAATTTACAATATATCCACTGCTTATTTTCTAATAAAGGTGGTCTTGTTTTAGATGTTACTTTTATGTATGCATCAAATTTTGAAAATGAAAGATTTGATTTATGTAATCATATTGAGAATTTGAATACAAAAAAGTCTCATCCTTGGATCATAATGGAAGATTTCAATACAATCATGCATAGATATGATAAAAGAGGTGGTATACCAGTCCCTTTTAGCAAACTAGAGTTTATTAATAAATTCTTCTTAAGGACTGGTATTATTGAAGCTAATATTGTAGGAAACAAATTTAATTGGAAGTCTGGTAAATTTAGAAACATTCACTGCAAACTGGATAGGATTTTAATAAACCAAAAATTTGCTAATATATTTCCTCATTATAAATGCTGCACACTTCCTCAAGCTGCCAATGATCGCACCCCTATTCAAATTTTTCTCACAGAAAATAATGAATGCAAGAAAAATATTCCATTAAGGTTTATGAATGGGTGGGTCTATGAAGATAATTATAAAAATATTATCAATGAATGCTTGTCATTTAAAATTCAAGGCACTGCCCAATATAAATTCTTCAAATTCTTGCAAATTGTCAAGGGCCATATAAAAAAATGGAACAAAAGAAGAAATAAAAATGAGCTTAAAGATGTTAGAGCTGAATGTGAAAATTACAAAATTCCCTTGATAATGATTGCTTAGACAATAATATTATCAATAATTTTTTTCAGCCTCAAAATAATCTCATTACCTCTCTCCATATACATTCAGTTAATACGAGGCAAAAGGCCAAAGTTGACTGACTTAACAATGGGGATGAAGTTAGCAGATTTTTTATGCAAAAATGACAAATAGAAAAAATAGAAATACTATTGGTAAACTTATTGATGAAAATGGTAATGCTTTAAAGAATTCAACTGATATTGAGAGAGAAGCCATTAATTACTTCACAGAGTTATTTAATACTTCATAATTATATGACATCCTTTCCTTCCATCAATGTTAAATTTTCTTTAAAAGAAGTTAGTCAGGAAATTTTACTAGCTCCTGTTAATCTATTGGATATTAAAAATATTGTTTTCAATGCTAATAATGATAAAAGCCCTGGTCCTGATGGATTTGGTGCTAAATTCTATAAAACTCATTGGCCTGATATTAATTTCAATATTTTGAAGTCGTTTCTGAATTTTTTAAGACAGGGAAGCTTCTAAAATCTTTCAAACATACTTTCACAACGCTTGTCCCAAAAATAAATAATCCTAATGGAATGAAAGATTATAGACCAATTTCATGTTGCAACTTCATTTGTAAAATTATCTCTACTATTCTCTGCAACAGGATTTAATTGTTTTCAAAAAATTTAATTTCGTAAAATCAGTGTGCTTTCATTCCTGGTAGGCTTATTACTGAAAACACTTTACTTGCACATGAATTAATTAGAAATTTTAACATGAAAAGCAAAAGTGTCATGTGTATCAAAATTGATTTACATAAAGCTTGTGACAAAATAAATAGGAATTTTATAAATCATATGATGAGTATAATGGGTTTTAATATAAAAAATTGTGATCTTATGGCTCCCCTACAGGTTATATTCATAGTAATAGAGGAATTATATAAGGAGATCCCCTTTCTCCTTATATGTTCACTATTGTGATGGAATATTTCACCATTCTAATTGATTCTAAACAAAGCAAGGGGAATATTAAAGCCATAAATTGAATCAAACCATCTATTATTCATCTTTTATATGCTGATGATTTGCTTCTATTTGTCAATGCAAATATGAATAATGCTAATTCTATTGTTAGCATCTTTAAAAAGCTAGAATTATTTATTGGGCTAAAAGTTAATGAATGCAAAAGTAAAGTCTATTTCAGCAAAGGACGCAAATGCAAGAAAGAAATTTTAAACATCTTCAATTTTAATGAAGGAAATTTTCCAGACAAGTATTTAGGCTTGCCTCTGAGTATAAATCAGCTAAATGATAGGGATTTCTCAAGGTTATATGATATTATTCAAAATAAACTTGAAGGATAGTCTAGCAAATTATTATCTCTAGCTGGCAGAGTAGAACACACCCATACTGTCATCTATGCAATTGTTTTATATTGGATTCAAACTCATAATATACCAGCCAACGCAATTTGCAAAATTGAAAAGTTATGTGCTAATTTTATTTGGCAAGGCAAACAACACAAAATTGCTTGGGATAATGTATGCATGACTAAAAATGCTGGTGGTTTAGGAATTAGAAGCATTAGAGACCCGAGAGAAGTAGCAAAATACAAGTTATTTTTGGAAATTTTTAGATGGTAAATCCCTCTGGGCTGGATGGATGAGGGATAAATATCTTAAAAACAAAAACTTCTGGATTGCTAAAGCTGGAAATTATCATTCTTATACTTGTAAAAATATTTTAAGTTGCAGGGATAATGGTAAAAAGCTTATAGGAAGAAAGTTTAAGGATGGCAGTTCTACTAGTTTATAATTTGACCCCTAGATATTTGGAAAATCTCTTATTGATCTTCTTGGTTAGAATAACTTGTTTTTACTTGCTAGTGCTAATGATAAAGTTTAATACATTATTCATAATCAGAAATGGAATGTAAACTCACATCAAGATGCTAATATATTCAGAACTGCTATTGGAAATGTTATAATTGATAGTAATCTTCAAAGAGACACTTGGATTTCGAAGATTTGTTCAAAGATGCTTTCTCTTTTAAAAATGTGTGGAATTTTGTGAAAGGTGAAGAAACTGAAGTTTATTAGAGTAAAGTCATTTGGTGCAATCAAATTGCCCAAAAATGTCTCATTGTTCTTATTTTGCCATGCTTAATAGACTTTCCACATTGGAAAGATGTGCAAAATGGAATAAGAATGCTGATAAAAATTGTCTTTTATGCAAAAATGAAGTGGAAAATGTATACCATCTCTTCTTTGATTGTGCTTATTCAAAACATATTTAGTTTATTGCAAAAAATGCTCTGAGTTTTAATCAACATCAACCAATACAAAGCATAAGTGAAAGCATCTAATATATTCAGCACAACTTCAAACCCAAGTCAACAAAGTTTAAAAGAGCTTCGATTATGCAAACTACTGTCATTTATCATATCTGGAAAGAAAGAAACCAAAGACTTCATCACAAAAAAGAGAATGGCAGCATCCAAATTTGGAACAATATATTCTCAGACTTTCAAATTCTTAGTAGAAAAGCTAGCAAATAGAATGATCACAAGGATACTAATATCTTTACTGTAAATAATATTGATAACTATGAGAATAGAGTAGAAGACTTCTTACTTAGAGAGAAATACACTACATATATCCTTTATAAAATTCATAAATATTGCCAATGCCACCTACATGCTTCTGACATGGTTAATATCTCGCTTAAGCAAGACAGCTTCCCCCTGAACAATCTTCCTGGAAGCGGCCATTCTAAAGCTGCAAAGGCTATCACCTGCAAGGGAAGTAAACCCTAAAATTTTAATGATAACCCTAACCTAGTTCATATGACGAATTGTAATCGTCGATTATTACTTGATGCAGGTTTGAAGAATTACCGTGCATCGGCAGTGTTTCCAAGGAGATAGCGATGTTGTCTATTGAAGATTACAAGCAAATGAAAGTTAAAGTCAGTAAAAAAAGAATGCTTTTTCTACAAGAGCTTGTTAAATAACAAGGTTTATCAATTATCTTGCTGGAATAAAGGAGAAAGCAGCAAATCATCTGCAAATCTTTCACAAAAATGCGACAAATCCACTATTCATCACTATTCTACAGAGAATCTGGAGAATAGCAGTGAATCGGAGAAAGGGGAAAAAGCACAATTAACTATCAACGGTTATCCAGTGGATGACAACATCGATCTGAAGAATAACAAGGAGTTTTGGATGGGGGAGCAGAGTAAGTTCAACAACTCGTGTATCTCGAACAACAAAGATATCAACTTTGAGGAAGCAGATACAAATCTTGCTCTTTCGAGAAATATAAGCATGGAACTCAAGCTTTCGGATTTGCGTCGCATGGATAAGAAGAATTTGACACCTCCTTGAGACTTAGAGATCTGTGATTTTCTTCTCTGCCATTTTTGAGTTTTCAATTTCTCCTAGCTTGAATGGAGGCTTAATATTAACCCTAAATTGTTAAAGGTTTGTGAGTTTGTATTGGTATTGTATCCGGGTATTATTACCCGATCTTACTACTTTAGGCTAGGACCTTATTTACCTTTTTAAAAAAAGTTAAGTTGAGCTTCTAACAGGAAAAGAGCCGCAAATAACTTTTTCCTACTTATGCTGATGTGTATTTATTTCTTACTTATAATTATTTTACTATAGCCCACCTTTAAATGGAGTGGAACGGAATTTTTACGCACTTGGGTGTAAATTTTAACCTTATATAAGTTTTGTAGTAGTATATTTTTGAAGTTGTATGTATTTTAAACTTATCATATATTGAATTTTGTGAAATTCGATAGGAAGTATATATAAGTGAATGATTTTGGTTCTTATTAGTAAAATGTTGGTTTTAGCTGCAAATTGAAGCTAAATCTGTAGGTGCAAATTACACCAATGCATAGATAATTTTTTATTTTTTACCTTTTTAAACAATGGACAAAAACAGTTGTAACAGACATATTACAATAGATAAGACCAGTTGTAAAAGACCTATCAAAGTTGGTAAAAACAGCTGTCAAAGACTTTATTACAATGGTACTCTGCCATGGTCCTAAACAGTTGTAAAATACTTCGGTCTTATTAAAGCTTTGTATATTAAGACTGGCAGTTGACTGTGGTAATAGGCCTACTACGACTGCATTGCTGGTTACGAAATGAGTATTTTTGTGTAGTGAAAATTTGTCTGTATGGTAGGGTTTGTTGACGAAACAGGTGCATGATGGGCTTCGGTAAGAGGAACAATTAGCAGAAGCAAGCAATGGTGGACTGACCGTGTGAAGGTAAATTAGATTTTTTTTTCTTCTTTACGGGTTAGTACTAAATTTTGCTCCTCTTTTTTTTTGCTTTTCAGGAGTTTGGCTCCACAATTTTCAAGTATAAGAAATGCCTTATAGCCCACATAGAGTTAATGCATCACATTTATCAAGGTACTATCGCAACGAGAGCAGGTGCATTCACACATGATGTTACAGAAGAGCATGTGCATTCGCCTCCTTTAGAACAAATCACCAACACATTGTTCGATGTAATATGGAGGATTGATGGATTTTATACTCCACTTGAAGACATCAACACGCGGTAGCCTACATCAGCGCGTGACGAAGGTTCATCTTCCAAAGCTCATTGTAGAAAAAGGTGGTGGAGAATGATGATAGGATAAATGGTAATGTTGATATAATATATCAAAGAAAAATTCGAAGAAATCTCGTTCTGAAACAAATATCCTCTCTCCATATACTACTCCATCTTCTAATCCTAGTCCTGTTGGAACTGGGTCAACCCGCAGCGAAAATAATGAGCGAATTTCAAATTCTTTTTTACTATTTTGTATCTTTATTAGACCTAAAAAGCCTAATTTATTTAGAACATTTTCAAATTTCTTTTAAATAAAATCATTATTTTATTTAAATTAATAAAATAGTTTTATTTTATGTAATTAATATTATATTATATGTGCATGTATAATACACAAATATACGTGTGTGTGCGTGACTGCATGTGTAACATAACAATCTGTGCAATGTATAACATGCCCATGTATAAGTGATAGGATCTACACTACAACAGACATGTTAGCCCATCTAATATACAAATATATTATCCAAATGTGTGTTTAAAATACTTTAATTCATGTATACAAAATATTACAAAATACACACACATATATAATTTTAAAGTCATTTTATAAATATATATGTACATGTACGAAACTTATAAAATATATATATATATATATAATTATGTATGTGTATATTAAAAATCATTTAAATTATATTGAAATTTATTCATTTATTTTACTGGAAATTTGAAATAAAAATCAGAAATATTTTTTTAAACATATAATATATATATATATATCTTATGAAATTAATAATATATATATAAATATACATAAAAAATATTATAAAATAATACATACACACATGCCTATTATATAGCTCATGACAATGACGTTTTAATTTTCTAATTATTTTTTTAAAAATATATAAATAGATATTTCCTTATAGAAGTTTAATATAAATTAATTAAAAAAATATTTTTTACAATACTTCAAATTTAAATATTCCAGTAAAATCTCGAAGATAATATGATACTTAAATAATATATATATATTATACAATTTTATATTATTTTTAAAATAAATTTATTAAATTTGGCCATTACTTAAAATACATACAAAATTTAATTATTTTTTCGCTGAAAGTCATATTAGATGTAAATTAAATTTTATGAAATAAACAAAATTTATAGCATATATATGTATGAATATTATTCATTTATAGAATTAAATGATTTAAAAAATATTTAAATAATAAATATAATATATATATATATATATATAATTTATTTTAATTCTATGGAAAATGTTTTATCTATAATGTTACCTGTATAAAATTTTAGGACTATATTTTATGCAATATAAGATTTAATATTTGAATTATAAGGCTTATATAATTAGAACAATGAATATTAAATTATTATTATTATTATTTCTCTGCTACAAGCATTATATTCATTACAATGACAATTTTTTTAAAATATATAAACATACAACCTATCTGATTGTGAGAATATATTGATATAATAGAATCGTCACATAACTAACAAAACAATATACATGTATAAGTATTATCTACACATTAATAACCATTAGTAAATTAGAAAATTTACCTTATTACCAATGTCTATAAGTTCATTTTGAAACGATAAGATTTACTCCTTGAACTAGTTTCCAATCCAGTAGAGTGCTAATCCTTGAACCGATGCCCACCAGCTATTGAATATTATTTGTTTTACTTTGACTTTACTTTGGAAATGGAGAGATAATTGGTAGTGTATTGATGGGAGATTTTCCTTTAATTATTTAAAATATAATTGCTTGAACCAAAAATGGCACAAACACCTAGAAGATTAAGTAGAGAATAAAAAGTGAAGAAAATTAAATGAAAATGAGCAAGAAAGAACACACAATAATTTATAGTGGTTCGGCAAATCATGGCTATGTCCACTTAATGATTTCATTGCTTATATTTTGACTTGAAGGCAGAAGTTCTTACGGATCTATACAACTCCAACATAGATTATAAGAAATTAGAGTAAGAAGAGTCAGAGCCTCAAAAAGATCATTAGAAATGAGTCTTGCCCTCCTATTTATAGACGCAGGAAGCCTAAAATCTCACCTAGAAGATCTCCACGTCGTTTTCCATGCTTTAAACTGTTTCCCCAAGGGAATAGGAGGACATCTCAGCAAGGTTCGTGGATCAGTACCAACCCTTAATATTGCCTTAGACATTATTTTGAACTCCTTACATTGGCTCGTCTTGTAGTTAGCCTTATTCCATATTTATTTGCTCCTATATTAGCTTGTTTCTGAGTCCAAACGATGGGTCCGTGGAAGAACAGAGTTGTTGATTCAAGTGTTCATTGAGATCAATCGAGAGTTGCATGGAATTGACAAAATAACACTTGGGACAGGCTTTTAGCATCAAATAGAGTGTGTAAGCAAAAGGTGGACAAGAATGGTGGAGAAATGTTGGATCAGTACCGACCCAAAGGGTTGGATCAATGCAGACCCACCATTTTGGGTGGATCCATGCTCCTTTTAGCTTGGGTTGGCTTTGCTTTTGTCTCGTGACTCTGTTTGTGTTTGGTTTTTGGACTCTTGGACTATCTCTTTAGGCTTCCTGCCTTGATAACTCGAAGTTTGACTCGTCCAATATGTCCGAATATTGCCTAGTCAAAAGGCCGAATAACACTTGTCCCTCAAAGCATAACTCATTTCAAACGTAATGTGCTTTGAATCAAGACAATTTGAAATTGCTGCGAAGGAATCCACTTCATGTTTCAAATGGTCGCTATCCTTCTTATGGATTGTTTCGGTGAAGAGCTATATCCAAAGCAATCCATCGTGATGCTCTACCAGCATCTGGTACTATAAATCTAGAATGCACTCTCGTGATTTGTCATTTCGAACTTGATAATTCCAAGCTAGTTCCTTTCATGGATCTTCCAGGTTCGAACCTGATTTTCTTTTACTTTAGTCGTTTGGGTATTGTATATACACACACAAACGTATGTGCACGTTCTTGAATAATCTTTGGCATGCATATACATATACATATATCTATATATTCATATGATTTTTTAGGGTTATGACTTGGCATTGACCCATTGTCTTGGGTCGGTATCGACCCGAGACTTTGAAAAAGTCTTCAACGCATCGGAGCCTACATAACCTATATCAATTAGTTTTCCTCTTCACTTTTACCATCTCTGAAAAAAGCTTGAGCTCACAATTAAATGAAGCCACCATCGATCCACCGCTTCCCCTGCCAGCGTTTATCACTCCCGACCTCAATGCCATTAGAATCACCACCCAAAACCTTGCCTAAGTATGACTCCATCTTGCCTTAACTTGATCGATCCAAGCCCTAGACCCAAAGCTTGACTCCTTCAATCGAGTTTATTCCTCTGATTTCCATACTCCTATATCGATGGTGGACTTGGATGAGGACATCGAGGGGCTAGCCATTGATGGTCGTGCATTGGAGATTAAGACGAGAGGGAGGAGGAGGAAGTTCTTCCATGGAGTTGGGTCAGTATGACTCCAACACTAGGGAGAATTTCATGAACCTCAAATCAATAAGTATACTTTGCCTGAGTGGTTTGATGTTAAACCTCTTCTTGATTTCATAGCACTTCCATGGCATGGCCAATAACGCGCGACTCATTGGAATGGTCAACAATGATGGTCACTTTGAGTGATATCCAAACTTTTAAAAAGAACAATTAAATAATGTCGGAAATATGAACTGCACAAGCCCGAGCTAGGATTCGCTTTAGCATGTGGGTGCAGCTTGTAATTAATCTAATGTTGATTATTTGTCGACCTATTTTTATAGAAACGGATCAGAGTCGTTCCAAATGTCTTACCGCTCAACCCATAAGTAGATCTACTTCTAGATATGGTTGAATCCGATGTTAAGTCAACTTCAACTATGGCTTCGCTTGCATAAAAAACTATAGTACAACATGTGCAACAACAAGAGAATCCTCGGGCTGAACAACACATTCCTGAAAACCCAGTAGAGTCCGCAAAGGAGCTAACAGTAGATCATACACCTGATACTCTTGAAGATATCGTTCTTTTATATGATCCCGTCGATTCCATCATTTCTAAAATCGATGAAGGATCACTTCATAGAATCTGTAACAAGCATGTAATTCCATTTTAGGATGTTCTAATCCCTTTTCGCCATCAAAGAGCTCATAACCCTCTAGAAGGATATACTGCTTGCAACTAGTACATGTATTAGGTGGGTTGTATCCCACTGTTCAATCAGTTCATCTACCAAGTCCTGAATTTCATAAGATTGGCTCCAACACAACTTCATCTAAATAGCCATGCCTTCCTGCCCGGCACATAAATTGTCTTCACTGAACACTTACATCGAACGTCCAGTGATGAGGAGATTCGATACATATACAACTTCAAGAGCCGAAGAGAAAGTCCATCCTTAACCCAACTGGAACCGGCCAAGGGTTGTAGAGTAGTCTCTGGCATATGGAAGAGGTTGAGCTATTCTAGAAATGAGTGGTTTTATATTTGTTGTCCGCCTGGATTCGCATGTAGATGATTGTCTCGATGTAAGTCCCATTCCATGTGCATAACATGAATTTGCCTTATAGTCTTAGACTTAACTCATATCTTGTTTTACTATCCAGATGCCCCGGAGAGACCCAGCTGCACAATGCTTTCAGATGTCGTTAAGGCTCTTATAGCACATCCGGCAAAAGATAGAGATATCAGAATTCTCCTTTCAGATGAAAATCATTTCACCCACAATCTATTGGAAGCAGGTCGCATCACTAGTCAAGTCCTAGTAGTTGCTAGTGTTGACGACGGCGTCGATGATAACGATAATAACTCGCTTGGAGGAGGCGAGGTTACTTCAGATGAGCCTCCAGTCCCAATCCAGGGACCGAGGCTGAAGAGAATGTCGAAGCAAGGGAAGAACACGCCGAGGAAGGCAAAATTGTAGTTGAAAATCATGAGGATGGCCATGATGATATTGATTTAGGCGATGAGTCTTTGGCTAATCAACTCAAAGATGACCAATAGCTTGTCCCAAAGAAGAGGTTGGCTGTGAAGATTTCCAAGGCGTAGACTTTTACACAGCTTCTGCCAGTTACAACAGTGGAGAAAACTCCTTATCTTTCCTCAACTGGTACATTGGTTGTAGGGTTAATTCCTATAGAGTTTGGATCCTTCGATGTTGGTAACATTAGTCTCGAGGGCATGATTCCCATTCACTTCGATAAGGACACCATCCCTATAGTGTAGGAGAGATCACTCTCATGAGCAAAGCTCCTGTACATGGTTCGTCAAGGGAACACTAGGACACTCACGCACATATGCACTTCATGGCACTACAAAACACTTGACTTGCGTCTTTGCTCCTTGAATCTCAAATGCTCTCGTTTCTTTTGCAGGATCCATAGAGAATAAGAAATCCATATAACAATCTCTTGAGGTAAATGCATCTCGATCGTATAAGCATCGCCCAGGCTCATATCATTAGTGCAGTGGTCGAGATTGAGTTCGACTACCGGTCTAGCCGAGATAGAGGCGGTCGAGTAACTATGATAGAGATTATCCATCACGTGATTCCACCTCCAAACATTGCTCAAAATCTAGGTCACCTCCTCCGAGAGGGCCAGCCAAGCTTCCTGATCACCATAATGACTTGCCACCAGGGACACTTCCCTTACACTCCCTCTAGCTACTAATCCCATTCAGCATCTGGCACCATCTCATTCTAGTCTATCTTTAGATCGTAGGCACCATAAGATAAATTATAATACTTCCCATCACAAACCTGACAAGGAAACTGCTGAAGCTTCAGTCATCACTACAGAGCAAGAACTCGCCGCCAGTGCTTGAATGGTTGAACTAAAAGAGGAAATTCCAAATATTTGCTTCATTGGGCTCATGTTCATGCCCAACTGGAAGAGAATTCCACCCGATGTCGAAGACATGACCATTTCTTATGTTACCGATGTTCATTACCAGTACAACTAATGGTCATGAGTGGCTGAAAAATACCCTTATCAAGGGAAAGGCAGCTTGAAATCGAGAAAGAGAAACTCAACGAGACCAATAACAAAAGAATCATAGTTCATCTTGATGCTAAGGCCGAGAAATTGAGGAAATCTCAAGACAAAGCTAAGAAGAAAGCCAAGGATGCCTTCAGGGTTCTCGAAGAAGAGAGAACTAGGCATCAAGACAAGATGCAGAAAGCATTCCATTAGAATCATGATTTAGTGTTAGAGAAAGACGCCGTGAACAGGAATGTGGCCGAACTTAAAACCAAGCTTGAACGCAAAACGAAAGAACGGGACGAAGCCATCTAACAGGCTCAGAGCTACCGCAAAGAGTTGCTCACTGATCGAGACGAAAGTAATAAGGTAGTTGAGTGTGCTAAAGACGTGGATGCGCTTGTAAGAAGAGTGGTTAAGGCCGTAGAATAGCAGTGATGGAGAAGTTTGAACCACTGCTTAATAGGTACAGTCTAATGTGCTAAAATTCTGTAACTTGGAGTGGTTCAAAAACGATTACCCCAGAATCTTGGCTCAAGCCTAGGAACAAGTCATTACTGATTAGAAAAATGAAGGGTGGTGAGGTGAACCGGGCCTAGCTTAAGAAAGAGGTCCTGCTAAGAGACGAGCTTGAGGTGTTGAAAGAGAGCCAACTTATTCTCCATTCGAAGCTAGCTATGATAGTGCAAAAATATTTAGGTGAAAGCACCAGATCATTGCCTCAAGATGCTGCCATTTGGGATACCCCTGGGCCCAAAACTACTGATCCATCCACCGTTCCTGGCTACGATCCAAAAAATCCCCAGACGCATAAGCCTGCTATCCTTTCTCCCATCCCGAAGGGAAATTCTGATTGCACTCCGGCCCACACAAAACCCCAAACAGAAGAAGGTATCTCATTGACTTTCTTTGTATTTCAAAGGATTGACATGTCGCTGATCGACGTAACTAATATATCTTGTTATATCTTTCAAGTTTCAGGTTGGGCCTGAATCGTCCCGCTTCCCTATAAGGACTCTCGGTCGGGATAAGAAGTTCCTAATACAACTTTAGCAATGGTCCCAACCATTCCCGTAGAAGAGACTTCGGGCCTTGATGAGCAAATGATTGATGCTTTGCTAGATGAGGGGACTGATGGAACCCAAGGTGCTTAGACCGATGATGATGTCGTGATTATTGGAATTTTTGAGCCCTTATCGGGTCACATCACGAGTACACTCGAGCAGCAACGTCTCCGAGACATAGAAATCAAGTTGGAGAAGATAGAGAACATCCCACTTCCTTTGTCCATAGCCTTGCCTGGCCAAACTATCTTCGCTCCGATCGACATTCCTCTTCCTAGGAGCGCTCAGAAAAAGTACTCCAGCCTCCCTTCCTCTACTTGGGAGCACTCGTAGTGAATCTACTTTCCTACTACTTAGCTCGCCTCTGAAGGGCAAAGAAAGTGGAGGAAGAGAAGGTAGGAGGAAAGGTGAAAGCTCAAGTGACGTGTCCCTTGGCACTAAGAAGAGGAAGCATAAGTCGAAGAAGTAGTTGATAGTTTGCTTGGTTTAGATAGACCCACTTTTAGTCTGCAAAAATAGTAGTCGACTATTTAGGTTTTTTCGTCGACTTTGTATGGGTTTGGCCCCCACTTTTTCCTTTTGTTTTAGGCATAAATAAAATTTGTACTTATCTTTCCGAGTTCCATTTTGAATGTTAATTACAAAGACTTTTTGTTTCGTCAAATATTTATGTAAATTCGCCTAAGTTGTTTTAGAAATGCGCTTTCCATTCAATGTACTTGTGGTCCATTCCTTTTAGTGATTATTATCGGACTAAATCCTTAGCTCATTTTGTATTTTACTTTCCTTTCATCGTTCTCGTGAACATAAAGTAATTGTTGAAGTGCTAAACTTTGGGCATTAGTTGAGATCTACCACTTAGAACAGCAGTCTGTATATCCTTTTCCAGGATAATGGTATCTGATTGCGCTGAACTCTAGGTGCTAGTTTAAATTAACTACTTAAGATCGTATCCGGTACATCCTCATCTAGGTGTTTATTTTCAGTCGCGTCTAACTTCGGGCGTCGATTTAAAGTTCATAGCTAAGATCCCACCTTATGTCAGTATGGACCTTTCATTTTGCCAACTCCAGGTAAAATGTTAAGGATTGGACTGTTTTATCACGTCCATTTTGGTTTATACTCTTGCCCCCACATCAAGGATGAGAGTTAGTGAATGAATGGTCGTGTCACATTCAGTTTAAATATACTCCTGGCCCCAAATCAAGGGCAAGAGTTAGTGTGCAGATGGTCATATCACATCCATTTTAGGTTTATACTCCTGCTCTGACATCAAGAGCAAGAGTTAGCTAATATAAATCTTTAGATACCGAGAAGAAATTTTACGGTCCAATCATGAACCATAGAAGTTTAATTGGCACCTATCTTCAGGTACCTACACACCTGCATTATCCGCATGCATATACATTCGAGTCAGCCAAGTCTCAACTCTTAAGCAATGTAAGGATGGAGTATTAGAATTAGAAAGCCATTTTACTCTATAAAATATGGGAAATGATAGGTTCTATTTTACTACATGGCTCTAGATATTTATTGACAATTTATTTTCAAGAGAAATAGCATCGTAGGTGCTCGTTATTCCATGCCCTTGGGAGTGAAATCTCACAATCGTCGCAAGCCTGAAAGTTCCATCTCCAAGATTTTTTCTTATTGCGTATGGACCTTCCTAAGTCAAGCCCAAGTTTCCATGGCCTAGAAAGATTCATTTGGGAACTAGGTCACCAACTTCAATGGTCTGATTCTTTACCTTAACGTTGTAATATCGGGCAACTTGGTGTCGATGTGCAACTGCCCTCAACTTAACTTCGTCATGCTTCTCATCGATCATATCAAGAGATTCCAGCAAGAGTTGTTCATCAGTCCGTAGATCGTAGTGTTTCACTCGATGAGAAGGTACTTCTAGTTCATCCGGAATCATAGCCTTTGATCCATAGGCTAGGGTGAAAGGAGGGTGGCCAGTCACTGAATTATGAGTTGTTTGATAAGCCCAAAGTACCAATAGAAGTTCATCGACCCACTTTCCCTTAGGCTTTTCCAATCACTTCTTGAGAATGGACTTGATAATCTTGTTTACAGCTATAACCTATCCATTCGCCTAGGGGTGTGCCATCGCAACAAATCTTTTCTCTATGCAATGTCGACGATAGAACTCTTTATATTCAGTACTGTCGAATTAGGTCCCATTATCGGTAACAATTTCCTATGGAACTCCAAAATGATAGATAATATTCCGACAACAAAATTGATACTTTCTTTGGGATAGTCATGGCTAATGGCTCCGCCTCAGCCTATGTGGTGAAGTAATCAACTACAACGATGGCGTACTTCGTGCCATCTTTAAATATCAGCAACACCCCAATGATATTAATTCCCCAAACTGCAAATGGCCAAGGATTGACCATTTGAGTAATCTCCATTGGCGGGGATCTAAGAATTTTAGCAAATCTCTAGCACTTTTCACACTTTCGGGTGTAATCAGTTGTGTTTTGATTGACAGTTGGCAAGAAATATCTATAACAAAGGATCTGGTTAGCTAGGGTTTTCCCTCTAGTGTGGACGCTATGGGCCCCTTCATGAACTTCTTTTAGAACTCGCTTGACCACTTCGTGAGCAACATAATAAAGCATGGGGACAGAGAAACCCTTCCTGTAAAGTACTCCTTCCTGTATGATATATCGGAGTCATCCATGACTCCCTTTTTGGTTCGGCCTCCAAGATCCAGTCAACATCCATCTGACCAATTCTCAAAGCCGAGAGTACTTCCATTGGAACCATGCACTTGAGTTGCGTATCTCCAGAACTAACCAACATAGCCAGTGAGTCGGCCTTCTCATTTTCCTCTCTACGAATATGAATGATGGTTCGATGTCACTGAGCAGCTCAAGGACCCAATTTAGATAAGGAGACAGCCTTCCTCCTTTCGCTTGAAACTCTTTCTTGACTTGACACATTACCAGTTGGAAACCATAGAAGATATGCAAGGTCTTTATCCCCGATTCCTTGCCAATCAAGAATTCTGCAATCAAGGCCTCATATTCAACTTCATTGTTTGTTGCAAGAAAGTCGAGTTTCAAGACATAACAGATCGAGGGTTCCACGAGAGTGACAAGTATGACTCCAGCACCAAAACACCATTCATTAGACGCACCATCCGTGTACATCTTCCATCCAGATTCCTTCTCACCGCTGCTCTCTGGAGTATCGTCTCGTGCAATGTACTCGGCTATAAAATCTGCCAAAGCATGACCCTAGATTGCACACCGAGGGTGATAGGTTTTGTTATATTGGCTCAATTCAATGTTCCATTTTAAGAGCCTCCCAAAAGTCCCAGGTTGTTGCAAGACTTGTCGCAAAGGCTGGTCGGCTAGAACCCTGACCGAGTGAGCCTGAAAATAGGGATGGAGCTTCCGTGAAGCAATCAATAGGCAGTAAGCAACCTTTTCCAGCTTTGGATAATTTCTCTCTGCTCCTTTAAATCGCTTATTGATGTAGTAGAATGGTCATTGGATGTAGGATCCTCGCGTACGAGTGCGGCGCATAGAGCATGCATCGGCACTACTAGATATATAAACAAGTCTTCACCCTCCAACGGCTTCGAAATGACGAAAGGTCTCTCTAAGTGATTCACTTGATTGTGGAATGCATCTTTACACTCCTCATTCCACTCGAAATCATTTTTTCCTTTCTTAATTACTTCAAAGAAAGGGATACATTTATCAGTGGCTCTGAAGATGAATCGACTTAGGGTGGTGACCTTCCCATTTAAGCTTTGAACATCTTTGATCTTCGTAGGAGCTATAACGTTCCCCAATGCATGTATCTTCTTCGGATTGGCTTGGATCCCATGGGAGTTGACCATGAAGCCCAGGAATTTCCCTGACGCAGTGCCAAAAGAGCATTTCAAAGGTTGAGCTTTATTCCATATTTCTGGTATACATTAAACATCTTAGCTAAATTATCCACGTGGTTTCTCGTTCGTCGTGATCTCTTGAGTATATCGTTTATATAGACCTCCATCAATCATCCAATCTTGTCTCTAATCATCTTGTTCACCTGCTAAGTTGCTCCAACATTCTTTAGTCTAATGGGCATGATGAGATAACAGTACAGCCCCAGGTCAGTTATAAAGCTTATGTGCTCCTGGTCTGTGATTTGCATTGGGATCTGGTTGTATCCAGAGTAGGCATCCATGAACGAAAGTAACTTATGTCCAGCTGCCGAGTCCACCAATTGATTTATCCTTTGAAGCGGGAAGCTATCTCTCCAGCACACCTTATTCAAATCAGAATAGTCGATGCATGTCCTCACTTCACGTTCGCTTTCCTCACCAAAAGCATATTAGACACCAACTCTGGGTATAAAGCATTATGGATGAGGCCATTATCCTTCGGCTTATCCACTTCCTCCTTAAGTGTAGCGGAACTCTACGGACCCAGGCTGCAGCGTTTTTGTTTCACATGAACGCGTTTGGGATTTATATTTAATGCATGGCTTGCTATCTCCAGCGAGATCCCACACATATCCGAGTGTGTCCTGGTAAATACATCCAGGTTTTCTCGGAGAAAACTAACCAACTCCTTCATCACTTTTGCGCTGAGCTATGATCCGACCTTTAGGATCCAATTTGGACCATCCTAGCTAATCGAAACAGCCATCGTCAACACGGCGAGAGCTGCTCCTCCACCTTCTGGCTCTTTTTGTCGATCTATATCCTTGTGAAACTGACTAGACTGCCCGAGGCGAGGCTTAGACTGTAGATGCTATGCGTCCAAAGCCTTAATGCAGAGGGTCTACTTTACGTTCTTCCCTTTGTCTTTTCGCTTTGCCTCCTTTAGCTCGACAATGTAATATTCATGGCCAGTCACCTGATCTCCCTGTTCCTACACCATTCTCCGTAAGAAACTTCATCGCCAACCACCAAGGAGCTATAGCCACTTTGCATTTAGCCAGGGTAGGTGTGCCAAAAATGCATTATAAGATGAGTAAATATCCAACACCAAAAAACACACAACCCACACTCGCTTGCGGTTGCCTTAACCAAGTACCATCAGTAATTCTACATATCCAGTCGACTCGGTAGCCAGCCTGTTGAACCCCTGTAATCATGGGTGAGTCATCAACACTTCCAAGAGCATTTGAATGTAAGCTATTTTGAATAGAATGTTGACTGAACTCCTACAGTCGACCAGTACCTTCCGTACTATTGCAGGACCTATCATGGCCGTAATCACGAATGAGTCAATCGTTGGAGCCTCCATACTATCAATATCTCTATTTTGAAAAACAATTTCATCAAACAATGTTCTACGCTATTTCCAGAGTTCCATCCTCAACTACAAGGCAGCTCTCCTCTACAACATGCTTTATAGCACCAACATATCTATCTATTTCAGCTAGACCCTTATCGATTGGGTGTGGCCCACCGATGATTATATTAATCACTAAATGCTTTCCAGACTGCCTGGGTTCAACAGCACCAAGAGTGACCTGCCTCCATTGGGAAGATGACCCTTAGGGGTTAGAATTTCCCTTCCCACCATCCTACAGGGCTTTCATATATTGTTGCAACCTTTTCTTTCGAATCGTCTCCTCAATCATATCGCACAAGTGCTTGCTTTCATTGGTATTATGACCGTGTGTCTGATGAAACCTATAGAATTCGCCAAATCTCTTCTCCTCCCCAGTTTACATCCTTGGAGCCGGCTTCCTATACCGCTCAATGCTTTGAGTTGCTAGATAGATATCCTCTATCGAGTTGTTCAGTTCAGTATAGCTATCGTACTTTGGAGTCATAGTGCAATTCCTGATATATGGCTTTCTTAGCTACATCATCATTCTGCTTTCGACTATCATTCTTATTGCTAACATTCACATCTACATTCCAGAACTTCCTTCGGATTGCTTTACAGCGATATTTCTCTATATTACTCCAGCTGAACTCCTAGCCTTAGTTCTCCATGGATGTTTGCATGCTTCATCCAAACGTAAGTACTAGTTGGCCTTTTTATGGAATGCATCCACCATTGGTGGGGATTTTCTTTCCAACCATTCCTCGAAATCCAAATCAAGATGAATCCCCATTATTAGCCACATCAGCACATGTCATCCTCGAGATTTGTAACTTCCATCATGGCTGTAAGGAATCGACTCAAGAATTCTTCAGTAACTCTCCATCAGCTTGGAAGAGGTTTGATGGAGACATCAAATTTTTTGGACGTGAAGCATGTAAGAAGGATTGCTCTATAAACTTTTGTGACAACTCAACGAAAGACGATATTAACCTCGATGGAAGTCGAGCGAACCACAGCGTAGCTACTCCATTTAGGAAAATCAAAAATACGACATTTCATGGCCCCGGAAGCTCTAGTGGAATCAATATGCCACTAATATCTCATCAAATGCTACTTAAGATCCGTTGTCCCTCCATAAAACGGCATAGTCGACATTGCAAACCTTTGGGAGTATCTCTCATGTAGGATGTTCTCGGTAAATGGATTTGGACTGGGAAAGATACCCCGCTCATCATCGGTTCTGAAAAAAAATTCACTTACAATTCACCTAACTATATCTTCTAAGTACTTCGGGTCTATAGGTTCGAATAAATGGTGATAATCGAGATCTGCCCTACATTTTTAAGCTGGCGAACGCCCTCGGTTTGGTTCTCGGTGCCTAAGTTCTCTAGCCTCCGGGGGATCCATTCGTCCAGCAGTCCCTCCTGTTTGATTCCCCTAAGTTGTATCAACGACAATGGCATGATTTTCCAAATTTTGATCATCAACAGCACATCCAAAAGTTTAATCCATGCCGCATTCCTAGAGGCAAGCTCTTTCTCACCATCATCAAGGTCGGTACCGATCTACAAGCTCGTGCTTTAAGTTTGTCTTCCTCCTTGGTATGAGCTTCCAACCGTATTTTGAGTTTTTCTGCGTTTTGTCCCTCTATCTATTTTCGGACGATGGTGAACTTTCAAAATCTGAGTTGGAATCACTCATGTTCCTTCTACAGTTGTTCTAAGTTAATTCATTCAGCAACCTTAAGCTCTGCCGCATTTTCCGGTTCGTCTGATAGCGACTTGTCTAGAATCTATCCTCCATCTACTTCATCATCTAATCCATCTTCATTCTGGTCATGACTTCAGTTGGAATCTAGATCTTTGGTTTCTCTAGTTGAGCAGCAACATCCACAAGCTGAGCATTCTGGTTCTTAGCTTCAGTAGTAGCTTTGGAATAGGTAGAGGTCTCTTCTTGATGGGGCCATTGCAAATAGCTTCTCTTTAGATTTTTTGAAATCTGAATAGTAGAAAAGTAGGGTTGGAAAATTGGATTTATCTCCTAGAATTAAGAAATCCAACAGCATATGATGGATCCAAATAGCCTGAGAATATTGTTCTTTATGAAAGCATCAAAATTTTTGAACCAAAAATGGAACAAACACCCGTAAGATTAAGTAAAGAAAAAAAGTGAAGAAAATGAAATGAAAACGAGCAAGAAAGAACTTACAGCAATTTATAGTGGTTCGACATATGTCCACTTAATGATTTGCTGCTTATATTCTAACTTGGAGGCAAAAGTTCTTGTGGGTCAGTACGAATCCAATAGAGGATTATAAGAAATTAGAGTAAGAAGAGCCAGAGCCCCAAAAAGATCCTTAGAAATGAGCTCCTCCCTTCTATTTATAGATGTAGGAAGCTTTAAACCTCACCCAGAAGATCTCTACCTCATTTTCCATGCTTTAGATTGTTTCCCTAAGAGAATAGAAGGAAACCTCAGTAAGGTTCACAGATCGGTACCGATCCATAATATTTCCTTGGACATTGTTTTGAAATCCTTGCCTTGGCTCATCTTGTAATTAACCTTTTGATTCCATAGTTATTTACATCCATATTAGCTTGTTTTTGAGTCGAAACGATGGATTCGTGGAAGAACAGAATTTCCGATTCAAATGTTCGTGAAGATCGATGGAGAATTGCATGGAATTGACAAAACAACACTTGGGACAGGCTTCTAACATCAAGTAGAGTGTATAGGTAGATGATGGGCAAGAATTGTGGAGAAATGTTGGATCAGTACTAAATTAGGGGGTTGGATTAGTTCCGACCCACTACTTAGGTAGATCCATGTTCCCTTTAGCTTGGGTTGGCTTTCTTTTTGTCCCATGGCTTTGTTTGTGTTTTGTTTCTGAACTCTTGCGCTAACTTTTCAAGCTTCCCGTCTTGATAACTTCATGTTTGACTCATCCAGTATGTCTGAATATTTCCTGGTCAAAATGTAGGATAACAATAATTAACTAGTATCATATGATTCCAAAAATTATTTCTTCAAACCGTGGCTTAGTCTATATTTCCAAAATAATTGCAAATAAGTTTAGATACTTTTTTATTTTCCAATGCAACTCAAATATGATTATTATATTTTTATTTTATAATGAATATTCATAATACTCATTTTGGAATAAAATTGTCTGTCTTTCAGTCAGCATTGAAAAACAGTTATTAGTTTATAAATAATGTTTGGTATGTTTTACGAAAATAATTTGCATAACTTGATGCAACCAATATATGATATATTGCAAGTTCCCACTATTTTTGCCATTAATATAAGGGGAAATATTTAACGGAAAATTTAGCCTAATAATTTAAACACAAGGATAAACTTTTTTTACAAGAAGGATAGACCCAAAGCTCATCGTTCAAGTGCGCTTTCCATCGTTTAATTTTTAGGGCATTCATCGAAACCCTCATTCTCTTTCTCAAATCCATCAATCAATCTCTGCTGCTCAACTTCTACTACACTTCTCCATCTCCTAATCTCCGCTATGCTTTCTTCCTCTTCACCTACTCACCTCGCCCTACTAATTTCATGTTCAACTCCCTCATCCGCGCCTTCGCTAAATCCTCCAACACCCACTTTGCCATTATCCTTTTCCTCATTCTCCATTATACTTCTCTAAACTCTTTCTTCGTCGACTATGCAATGGACTGATATACATGAAACATTTTTCAATAAATCTATGCTAGGATGAATAATTGATCTTTTAGTAAGTTTCTGTTAATAAGATTAATCCTTAATACGTAATCTCTTAGGTAGGAAACTAAGAATTAATCTAATGGAAACACTTATTTTGCTACATAATCACAACAAGATCACTACATATGCAATCTTAAAATTCTCTTGTATATTGTTTTGCTACATGCATAGGTAGCTAAAATTTAATTTTATATGATATTAACTAAGACAAAAATGTACTGACATTTGGGAAACATTATAAATGAAATACAAGCACAAAAGCCACTAAAATACACATGTTGGTAAGAGAGGTGGAAACACCAAGTTAATGCCCGTGTATTTTATGCACTCATCAACTCAGTGAACACCTTGCTTTCCTCCTCTAATGCCTATAAGAGTACTAGTATTTTTTCCATTTATTATTTAATTTAAATGAGTTTCTATTAAACTTTTTTCAAATTAGCAATAAATAGATATTGAAAGAATCTGGTGTGGTTTAATAGTGCTCACTTACTTACTTTATAATGTAAAACTGATACCTAGTAGCTATTTGTTTGGAGTTGACGCTTACTTATTTTAAAAATTATTTTGACAATAATTTATAACAAAACTGATACCTATGTATATGAAAAAATGATACCAAGTTTATGTTTGATATAAGTTGATACTAAGTAAATTATTTATTTATTTGGCCATCATGTATAACAAAAGTGATACCAAAATAGTGCAAAACTGATACCTAGTAGCTATGTGATTGGAATTCATGCTTGGTTATTTTATAAATTATTTTGACCGTTCTTTATAACAAAACCGATACCTATATGTGTGTGTGTGTGTGTGCAAAACCGATACCTAATTTTTGTTTGATAAAAGTTGATGCTTTGTAATTTTAATTATTTATTGATTGCCTTGTATGACAAAAGTGGTACAAAAATAATGCACAACTGATACCTAGCAGCTACTTGTTTGGAGTTGATGCTTACTTATTTTATAAATTATTTTGACTATTATTTATATCAAAACTGGTACCTAGTTTCTGTTTGATATAAGTTGATGCTCTATAAATTTAATTTTTCATTTGATTGTCATGTATGACAAAAGTGATACAAAAATAATGCAAAACTGATGCCTAGTAACCCTTTTTTGGAGTTGATGCCTAGTTACGTTATGAATTATTTTGACTGCAATTTATATCAAAACTGATACCAAAATATATGCACAAAGATACCTAACATTGATATTAAAACTGTTAATTATTTTGTTTCAAAGCATATGATCATTTACACCATTATCTCTTAAATACAATGTTATATGTGTATGTGTCTGTGTTACATACATGTTAGTACATGTGATGAAAATTCATACTAACAATATATTTTGCTTTAAACAGCGTAGACTGTGGTATATATGTCATGATATTCATCGTATCATCGAAGAGTATCCAAATACTGATCAAAATAAAACATAAACAAATGTTGCAAACAAGAGAAATAATTGTGTATGAAATATCGACGGATAATGATCACTACTGGAATTTATCCAAACTTATGTCAACACTAGAAGAAGAAGAAAATATACATAAGTGATGTTGTAAAAACTGTTGTGGTTCAATTTAACTATATTCATTTGAGATGTTGTATTAGAACTAATTGAATTTAGCTTTGTTTTAATGTAAATATAAACATTTGTTGAAATTATGTCAGTTTATGTAAAAACTATGATCTTATTTCTGATATTGTAATAATTAGCTTTCTTTAACTTTTCTTACACGTGATGTTATGTTATGACTATATTTTATATTAACTTATACACGAAACTGATACTACGGTGTACATGAACTGATATTATTTTTTGTCATAGCTAAACTGATACTGAAAATAATATAATGAAGAACTAATACCATATTTTGTTATACCAAAAACTGATACTAATATCATTCAAAAACTGATATTATATTTTGTAATACGTGAAACTGATGTTGGTAGCATGCAAAAACTAATACCATATTTTTACATGCCCGAAACTGATACTAATAGTATTGAAAACAGATAACAAATAACTAATGTTGAATATACTAACCAACATCACCATATAACCTACAAACAAACAAATAATAAAACCGATGCTAGTTATACTTTAAAACTAATACCTAAAATGAAACTACAAATGTTACTGTATAATCTACAAATAAATAATAAAACTGATACTGCTTATACTATATAACCGATACTGTAAATGAAACTACAAATGATACTATATAACCAAGTTCAATTACAAAGAGCAAATCGATGACTAATTAAAATATGCTAAACCAATAAAATTTCCAAAAGAAATCATAATTCAAAGTATAAATCTCAACAAATTCATAAAAATATGAAAAATAAACTTAGAAACTTGACAGCTACGGTTATTATAACCAAATTATTTCCATACACCACATCTATTTTGCTTATTTTCAAAATATGTAAATCCTCCTTTCTGTTTTATAGAAGGTCTACAGACACCACATTTCTCCTTAGGTGGCTTAATAACATCTTCAACACCTACATTAAAAAGAAGCTTATCAAAATTAGGAATATGATTAACAACATTAGCATAAGAAGAAAATTAAGCATCCACGGTAAAATAATACTCAAAAAAATTTCTTGAAGCATTTTGTTCCATATGAAGATAGCAATAACAATGAAAGGATGAAGGAAAAACTTCACGAATACCAAAAATCAAACCTTGATGGCGATCCGACATAAAACCCAAATCATGATCTTCTTGAAGCATTTGTTTTCAATGATTCAACAAACATTTTAAATTATCTATATTTTCTAGATAAATTATACCCATAGCTAAAGGAAAAACCTGCAAATAGAAAACATTAAAACAAAATCTAAGCTAGTTAACTTAAAATTGATATCTCAAAACTGCTATCTAAAAACTAATACCTAAAAAATGATATCTAAAAAATGACAACTAAATTATGATACTATACAATAAAACATGTTTAAATTCTGATATTTAAAAATCGATACTAAGTAATAATCTAATACATACCAATGCCACAAATGCAACACTACAAAATATCACCTTTTCACTACAACTAATAAAACAAAATTCAACCAGGATAACTTTCTTCTCAAGTACGTAAGAAATCTCAATAGAAAAAGGAGTAAGTTGAGACTAATAAAGAGAATTTTCATTCTTCAGATCATAAAAAAACAATCAAAGGACAACTGAGTGCTGAAAGTATTATCATTGAAACAAATAAAACAAAAAAAAATTATTGTCACCATTGAAAAGAACATCAGTAAAACATGTTTGCTTCAGATTGTCATTTTATTCTAATGTAATAATTTTCTTTATACAACAACAATAAAAAACAGATTTTTAAAAAATAATACCTAAATATATAAACCGATACCTAAAAACTGACCCTAAAATTAGTAATAAAACTGATACACAAACAGACTTCATTAAACGTTTGATACTAACAAAACACTAATTCAACTCGTTGATTGTTTGGTGCATATTTTCATATTTACTTTGTAACAACATCATTATTTTATCAACTCAAACAAAAAAGACGATAAAAGACTTTCACACTGCATTATTGTGAAAAAGGACACTAAGAAAAAACAAAAACGATACATAAAAGCCGATCCTTATAGAAATGAATACGGCTCTCAAATTCTAAAACTCAACTCTGCCTCTTCTCCAAACAAATACCTTTGTCAGTTCAAAGTCAAGAAAAGTTAATAGAATTTCCATGGTTTCTTCTTTTCCCTTTCCAACCGAAACCAAAACCAATGAACAAGGTACTAGTGACGTTCGTTTTTCCTCTGGTGGTTGTTAGTGAAGGAAGTAGTAATCTAAATGTAGGACATGGACGAGTCTTATTTCAGCTTGAATGCGTCGGAGTGGTTGATCTTCATATGGATGAAGATGCCTTAGTGGTTGAACTTCATATGGATGAAGTTACCTTAGTGTGCTGAGCATCGTAGTGGTCCATGTTCATCTCCTAGTGGTCAAAGATGAGATCAGTAACTATCGCAACTCACATCAAGATGATTTTTAGGCTCATCAAAAGTTCGTGGGACTAGGATTGTTGGTGGTCCAAAGGTTCGTCGAAGGCTGCCAAGCTCAACGGATGTGGTGGTGAATAATTTCATGGTTGAAGAAGGAAGAACGGAGTTGGCGAAGTGTTCGATTATGGGTTCTTCAGGCTTCAGGAAAAGAAAAGGTGGAATGAAAATAAAGAGGAAGAAGGTGAGTTGAATAAAACTAGACAAATGGATAATTGCAAAATGGCACGTGAAGCCAAAAGGGATAAGTACTGTTTTTGACAATTAGAAGTTTTTGTCCTTGAAGCAAATTTATTAGCGAGACATCCTAAGTACTAAAAAAGCCATAAATTTGTCCTATGGAATATTTTCCTTTTACTATAATAGCATAAGAAATACGAAGATTTATTCAATCACTAACTATAGACTATTTATTTCATTTACTGTAATTGGTTTAAAATCGAGAATTTTTTAGATCAAATATCTTAAATTCAAAGAAATAAATCTCATAGAAAACAATTTCTATTTGAAAATAAATTTTGGAATAGAAATCATACTTCTAATTTCAATGTTAAGTATCAACTATTATTTTACTATTCTAATTCCAATGTTTCTTTACGGACTATAAAGCAGAAGTGACAATTCACTCTCTTCCTCCCAACTGTGCCATATGTTACATGCACACTCATACATACGATTTCCTCTCTAAAAGGTTGAACCATTCAAAAGAAATATTTACAAAAACCTCATAGTGGACTCTTTAAAAAATTCTCTCAATCATCCTTAACATTTAAGGACATCAAATATGTTGCAGTTTATGTAAACTGATCAAACTGACATTTCAGCAATCGAGTTTTAATAATTATCTTGTAGCTTTTGGTCCAGTGTTACATACAGCACAATAAGATCATTATTATAATCGATTATATTGAATACACGATCTCATACTACAGTTTATTTGCTTATTTTAACGAACTATTTTCATCGAGGTTTCATACATGATGAATTGTAACCGTTCACCATCTAACATTTATATTTGTTTGTATATGGAACAAATATCTATATTCGTGTATTGCTTTTAGAGTTTGAAACCCGTTAAAGTCAGTATACAGTCTTGGGCAATTGAATTCGTAAGTTGTAAAGTTACGAACATATTTAGTGGTTATCTAATTAGGCACTTGAACATGTCAATAGGCAAAAGTTTATTGGTACATATAGTTAATATTTCTTTTTTTATTTTAATTGATAAACATTTTATCAACTATATTCAGTGCACGAATTTATCAAAGTTGATTATTTTAATTATACATAACAAATGTGACGAACGGGATTTTTGACCCACGAAAATCGACACTAATACGTCCACTATATTGCGTGCCGAGCATTCAAATGTCGGATAAACCGATCGTTAGGGGTAAAGAAAGAAGAAAGAAGACAATAAGAAACTAAATAATCATAGGATCTCACAATACAACAGAACAATATATATAATCAACATAATAGTTTACAAATTCATTTCCAAAATGATACATCAGAGTCATTATAGTACAAATCCTACCCTGACATAGTTATAACTGCATGTCCCTACATACCAGATACAGCATACTCATAACACAGCGGAAAACAAGATAAATAACTAACCATTGACGAAGCCTCCCACTCCAAGCTCCTCCAAAATGCATCTGTAGGAAACCTGAAACTACTTGGCCACCCATACAAATTTGAGCACGCAAGAGTTTTAGGAGAAAGAAATAAAGCTCTGGGTCATACATGGGTCTGCTGTGAGTAAACTCCAAAACAACTGAATCATTATACTTAAAACTCCTTTAAAACCAAAAGGCATTTCATATGACCACGCCTCACATAAACACGAATGAGTTTCTATCTTACGATAACCAAAATACTTTATATCGAAATATTTTAGTATTATATTTAATGACATTGAATTGAAAACACTTTTCAAATAACTATATATACAAGGTAGGTACTAATACCCGAGCATAGGGTATGCGATACTAAGGGGTAGCTTAAATGTGTGCAAGGCATTACAGCTATTTTGGGAATACAATCAAAAGTGTAAAGCTGGTATTGGAATTGGATTTTCAACATGATAGGGAACTAGTGGCTTCTCGTACAAGGACTCGTACACCACTATACCATATTGCTACAGCACTATGGATCAGCATATCTGATGGCTTATCATACATGGACTCATACACCACTTTACGTGTCCATTTAAACTCTAAGGTTGCAACACCTTGAGGGTTAGAACATCCCTCTTACGCAATAATCCAACAAAACCAAAATCATTATATAGCATACATACCACATAGTTTTCCGTATCATCTCCGGGATATGAGGCTCGTGAGGTACGCTTTACCTTTCACAAAGCAGATTCCACATAGAGTGCCATATTGTCATTTCCATCAACACACTAATTGATTTCCATAAAGTATAACCCCGGAGTTCATACACTTCGGGGAAGGATGTCAAGTATAAGAGGGGTTACCTCCTATACCTCTAAACATATGTACGTTTATGGAGACCAATTGTACGTGGTCTTATAAATGCAATGTCAGACACTCATCCATATAAGTTGTCTAGGCCAAGAATAAGCCAAAGGCACTCCTACTACGTCTTGTTTGGGAATCACCCTTAGGATTAGTAGCAAGTAGTCCTTGCAAATAAAGATTTTCAAAATGAAGGCACTACTGCCACTATATATGTAATATGAGAATCACCCTAGAGGTTAATGGCAAGCAGCCTTACATTATGAAGATCTCCGCCTTTAAATCATTGTCTTCGAGTAAATTTCACTATCGAACGCAGATGTTGGTCCGAAGTTATTTTTGGATAAATCCGACCCCGGTTCTCCGGACCAACAATCCTCAACCTCACGCGGAAACTAAGTCTCGTAATTATCGCGTCCAGCTCTCAACTTACTATCCTTTAGCAAAAAAAGGAAGCTCAGTAGATAAGAGTGCTATAATCACTCTGCCTCACCCAAATTATCATTCTTAACACTAAACGATAATCAAGCCTAGTCAGTTGGCTTTGTGTGTTAAATACATGACTAATCAGTTCCCACGTCTAGTCAAGGAACCAAAAATGGCCAAAAATACAATCTAGCATACAAGCAGTCAGTAGGCATGTTTAGTAAATCTTTTATTAATTAAATCACTTCCCAAATATTTATCTCAAAATACCTTTATGAAGATATATTCTCAAAACCATATTTTAATCTTTAAATATTTGAAAAACATTTCCATATACTTATCACAATGGTATAAGTATATTCACAAACCATTTCATTTTCAACACTTAGAAAATAACTATATATACTTTAATCTGTAACAAATATGGCAGTCAACAAATCATATATCACAATATATATGAAAAGTAAAATCAACGGTGTGAGGAAGCCCGTTGGATCCTCCAACCCGTCCCCTTACATCAGATACAGTATATAATCATATAATATGGGTCATCCGCTACTAGGCCGAGTAGATATATAAGGTCATCCGCTACTATGCAGGTACATATAAAAGATCATCCACTACTAGGCAGGTACATATAAAAGGTTATCCACTTCAAGGGTGGAAATAAATCCAAACCAACCGATAAAGCAGTAAATCATCCAAACCAGCAACAAACAGACATCAATGAATTTTATTCAACTATATAACATACTAGTTAAGCAAAAAGGTGAGTTTAACTCACCAAAATTCCAATTGTTGCCAAGCATTCTGGTTTTGACTAAAATAGTGCAGCGTTTGATTTTAGCTAGAAATTCTACTAGCTCTGAATTTGACGAATCCGACTTGACGACGTAGATATTATCACTATGAGTCCAACGCAACTGGCCGTGTCTAAAACTAACCTTGTATGGACAAGCTACGAATTATATAAGAAATCAGATTTAATAAAATAATTAATTTAAACTAATTATTAATTAACCTAAATAATTGCCTCCTCATCCCTCTTCTCTCCTACTAGTTGATACATTGTAAAATGGGAAACCCAAATGTCACCGTGCACAATCACAACGACGCAGAACTTCGATGGATGGATCGATGAACGGACTTCACTGCTGCTTTTCCCTTTGAACACTTGACATGTTGACCCCCTCCATGATACGTCTGCATGCTCTTTCTAGAATCCAACCGAAGCCCTAAACTTCCCTGGCCAACGTCGCATTTTGATTTCGATCGCTAGAACACCCACAACCACCAGCATTGCACTTCGTTCATCGCCACAAAGCCACCCTTCTCCTCGATTTGACCTCTACCACCCTCTACATAGTCGTGACCTCGAAGCCAAAAAATGACAGCTACATTGTTGCAATTTCCTATAGCTAACCGTACCACCTCATTTCACCTCCACCGCCTCACCCTCCTTCTAAAAATACAATGGAACCCTCGCCTTCGAAATCACTATCTCAATCGTCGGTAATCCTCTGCCCTAGTGTGATTGCCACCATATCCATTACCGTTGAATATCACCACAGCCAAATCCAAGAACACTATGTCGAACCAATGCCACTATGAAAATGAATCCAAAGACAGCCGATTTTGTTAACTATTGCTCGAGATTTAATAGAACGAATGATTAAAAATGGAGGCGGCTGTTGAATTTTTTTTCAAAGTGAGGAAAGAAAGGGGAATAAAAAATTAAGTTATTGGTGGAGATATATTTATAGAAAAAATTATACCATATTTTATTCTTTTAATTTTACGCTGTGCGTTTTGTGCACGCATGGCCACACAGCTCGTTCGATTATCAAAAAACTCGTCGGTGTACAATAGCGCATTATTCCAAATTCAATAACACTGGTTTCATCAAAATCTGAGACAGTGCCCCAGAATGATATTTTTCACATGTTAATTAAAACGAGTTATTATTAAAATCATTTTACTCACTTTTAATTCTAAACTAAAAGTTTACTATTTTCATTCCTATTTAAATGAAATTTAAATAAGTTTGTGAAATCATTCTTATTCACGTTGAATCCAAGATTCAATTTAAAAATTCAAATATTTAATTCGTTATTCAATTATTAATTTCAAAGTTCACATATTCAAATAATTCCCTATATTTGAAATTTAAGCTATTTGGCCTAGAAACTAACATTTCAATATTTAAAATTTATTAAATATTTGAAATTCAAATGACTAAAATTCTAGGTAGTCACATCCTTTCCCCTTAAAAGTTCATCCCTAAAATTCCCAAAGTACGAAAAATGTATCTAAACCCATTAATTTTTTAAAATCAATTAGCTATCCGTTATCTATGCAACTCTAGCACATCTAACCAATTATCTATCCGTTATCCATCCAATCCTAGCTCATCTAACCATTACATTAATATTGAGTTAGGGTGTCTAGCTTATAACATGTTAAAGATTCCAAATTAACAAGAGATTGTAGATATCGAACTTCAACGATGTAAGATCCATCAAGCTTCTACTAGGAGGGTTAACAAAGATCTAGGAAAAGGTGACGAGCTTCCACAACACAAAGTTTAGTGGAACATGAAGGTGTCGCATTTAGTAACATTCATGTGATAACAAGCCTCATCAAGACTGAGAGGGTGTCGAGTTTCACTAATGCTAGGAAGATGACGATCATCTTCAATGTTGAGAGGATGTCAAGTCTTTAAATAGTGTTGTGCCTTTAAAATTATAGCTGTAGTAAAGCATATAAAAGCGACACAGGGGTTTTGAACTTCTACGAGCAATAGGGAATGACGAATATCGACAATGCAAAGGGGATTGTGTTGCCAAACTTATGGTGCAGCAAGGTATATCGAATATCGACAAAGTATAAGAGGTGTCGAATGTATGGTTGGCGGAACACGTGGCAGCCATGACGCTGGCTTCTATAAATAGACCCCCTTAGCCATTCAAAGGGGGGCGAATTTTTCTTCCCTCATTTCTTACATTTTTAAATTTGTAAACCCTAAATTGATTTGGAGATTTTTAAAGCCTATTGTACTCTTGTGATATTTGCACATAAGACCTTGGACATTTAATAATTTTATAGCATGTTTCTTTGAAGAGTTGTAATTCTCGAACTTTACACATAAGGACTTTGATAGTAAACTTTTTGCATAGCATACTTCTTTTGGATGACTACATTTTACTTCTCTTAAATTACGGTGAGCATATGACTATATTCAGGACTTGAGTTTGAATAGCAAACAAGAATATGACTTCACCTGGACTCGAACTGGGCTTGCGCAATTTTCATAAGCTTGTATAAGGCTACTTAAGCCATTATCCAAACCTATCCCAACATACCCCACATATTTGGTTAGTAAAAAAGTAGTTAAAATTTTGGTGCTAGAAGAAGGGTTTGAACCTCTGGTTACATGCATATCCTTGTAAAGAACTTCCCCTAAGCATGCATATAAAGGATGTAGAGGACATTCCCTACCTGCATATTTCCTTAAATAACTTTCTAAATCTTGCATAACCCAACCTGGACGGCATGATGACCATTTCAAAACAAGGATCCTCTAGGCCTCATTTTGCCAAACCAGCTTATCAAGTCACTCACAGTTTGTGACTTCATAAGAAATAAGTGTTGAGGTTGTTGGCACTAAAAAGTATAGAAGAAGAGAGACGAGTAACTCCTTACAATTTGGATAAGTAGAGCATAAATCCATTTCATATAGCCTCTACACTGATCCCTAGCTATTGTTCTAATCCAGGAGTAAAGAATACCAAAAAGGATGGCTTGTTTTTAAAAATAAGGAAGGCCATATAACTCCAATCTAAGGGAACTATTTTTGAAATAGAAATAACAAAAGACTTCAACAAGTTTTCCCAAAAGTATGAAAGAATAGTTAATCGCTCTCCCACACCAGTCAAAACTTAAGATTTATTAAAGAGAAAGTTTATGAAAAATACTTATGCGCCAATCCAATGTTACAAAAGAGCCAAATGGGAATCGAAGAAACAATACCCTAGTAGTTCCTAATCCTCTTACACTCGTTCCCTTACCACCTCCTGCGAGAATATCTATCTCCTAACTAAGGAGAGACTAAACTATTGGCATTCTAAGAAAAAGCAACCGAGAAATAAAAGGAATCTTGAAGGCGCTTATTGCCGATACCACCACAGAAGTAGGCACGATACTAATCGACGCCGAGCTATAAAGGGAATGGTCGAGAATTTCTTGGAAAAAGGAGAACTTCAAGAATTTATTAAACAAGATTTGATCAAAAAGAAGATGTGTCTACAAATATCAAGTGATTAATAATGAGGAATGCTTCAAGAAAAGGATTTAAAAAATAAAGGAAAAGCCTTTGATCCCGCCAAGATGGCCTAGTTAAAGCACCTTCTATAAAGAGGTCAGAGTAAGCCTTTGGTTCTGCCTATAAGACCTGGCCAGAGCACTGAAAGCCTTCAGTTCTGCCTACGTAGTCAAGTCGAAGCGTCTCCTATAGGGAGGACGGAGTAAGCCTTTGGCTTCACCTAAGATAGCCTGGCTAAAGCTCCAATTAGCCTTTGGTTCCACCTATAAAGCCTAACCAGATCCACTCCTAGAGTGAGGATGGGTAAGACTTTGACTGCTAAGATGGATAATCAAATGCACAGACCAACCTAAATCATTACCTGTAAGGTAATGAGGGGACAAGCCTAAATCAACGTCTATAAGATGATAAGGGGCAAAGAAGTTCATAGTCTAAATCATCACCCAAAGAGTGATAAGGGATAGAAAAAAGTCAATTAAGAAAGTTTAAATCTACCCTAAAGATGGGTCAAAGCAATCTTATATAAAAGGAATAATTAAACACGTTTAGTTCTGCACCAAAGGCAAAGTTAAAGCAGCTTTCAAACGAGGAATCAAGAACTATCTATTATCAAGAATCGAAAATTTTAATGTTAGATATGGACATCTAGGAAATTATGATTTATTACTTGGGCCCAGGGCTTCATTCTTCGAAATATCGAATTAGCTCTCAATCTTTAGTTTCTGAATTGGAACTTGAATTATCAAATAACAGGAATCTCTGTTAGTAGTCATGTTTCTAATCCTCTTACCATATGGAATTCTGGTCTTATTATCTGATGGATTTTTGATCTTCTGACCAGACAAACTTCTAATCTTATTGCCAAATGGATTTCTGATGGAATTCTAGTCCTATTGTCAGAAGGATTTCTGGTCTTTATATCAATTAAATCTATGGTCTTCTTACCAGATGAATTTTTGGTTTTTTATCAAAGCAGACAATTGACTATTTATGCATGCATGATAAAGAAAAATCTCGAATACACATTTACTTTGAAAAACCAACCAGGATAACGATATTTAAAGCGGCCATGGCTTTCTTATAAAAGAGTATAAAAAAGAAAAAAAGAAAAGAAAAGGAAAAATTTATCCAACTTTCTAAAGTTTTGCTGATCGTTCTTTTGGAAAATGAATTTCAAAACCAAGCTTTCGAAGTTTCAAAGATTAACAAGCAAACTTTTTCGCAAATTTCTTTGCCATTTATAAAATAAAGCAATCGATTTGAGAAATATAATTTCTTGAAGTTATGGGAGTTATCATTATTTACTTTGAGTTTTTCCTGGAAAAGTCTCATAAAATTTAAGAGTAAAAATGCATGTCTAAAGCATTCTACAAGGAAATAAGGAAGAAGCGGATCTACATATCATCTTGAAACTTTGAAGTAAGTCAAAAATCTCGAAAGGTACAACGAGTAAGAAAATACAAGGTTTAATCAAAATGTCAACTACTCATGTATAATTTTATTTTTCATTCTACATTATATATCACATACAAAATTACAGATATCAAAGAAGGCTAAATCTTCCTAAGAAGGTGGGGGAGGTTGAGGAAGTAGGTAATGTGATACAATTTTTCTTTCCCTCTCCCCTTGACCTCAAGAAGACAAAGGAGGCTTCCACTTCAAGAAGGCCCATATCTAAGCAAAAGGGAAGGGCCTTCAATTTTTTTGTGATGGTCATAACACCTATATAAAAGGAAATGCTAATAGCCCCTATATCCAGCTTTAAATGCTTTGCTAACCTCAGGTTCATGTCTAAGCCTAAGAAGGAATAGTCAGTTTCTAAGCCAAAAGCCATTATTACTTCAAGTAAATAATCTACAAGAGAATCTAGTCGAGAGTTTTCAAGCGACATTACCTATGTTATTTTCAATTAGGATTCAAGGTCCTGCATTTTCTCCTTCAAACTTTCAATGGCCGAAGAAGGCTTGATGACATGAAAGATCGCTACATTCAAAGTTTTTTGAGTTTCTTCTCCTTCCAGATAATATTTATGTTGTCAACGAAACAATTTGAATCTTAAATGCAAGGTCAAGTGTTCTGTTAGCTCCTTTTAGAGTTTTAGCCTTATTCTATAATCACTTAACTTTCTACTCGAGAGCATATTTCTCACGTCCTAGCTCCTCGACTTGACTTTGATATTTATCAAGATATTGAGAAACATTTTTGTTCCATTTTCCTTTCAGAAATTGAATGCATTCATATCCAACCTTTTGGCATCATTTGGATATTTCTCTATGATCAAAACCTAGAGGTGAGTTTAATAAGGAAGGGAATGCCACTTTTCCAGTTGATGATTTGGACCTAGTAGTCCTCGTAGGAGTAGGAGTGGGAAGGTTGGATTCGCCTCCTCTTGCGATTAGTTCCAAAGATTGACAAGATACTTGACTTTTCAACAAATCCAATTCAAGTACTCTATCTTTTGATATAGTTGAGCAATTTTTGCATCAGCCTCAATTCTTTGAACTGAAATATCAGATTGGCTAGCTGCATTTATGTGGTCTTTCATCTCCTAAATCCCTTCATCTATCTTTTTAATTTTCTCCTCTAAACCTAAGGTCGTCTCTTTCATGTTACTTAACGTCGATCTCAGTTTATAATACATGGTGTACCATTACTGAGCTGTTAGGTTATCCATAAATGGCCGAACTAAAGCATCTTAAGAAGACGGTTTCTTCTCAATGTCTGACATCAATTTGGATCTAATACTGTCTAAATGGGAAAGAAAATCTGAACTGCTGGATGCAAGCATGAATTGACCTTCCTACTAAAAATGAGTAAAATAAAATGAAATTAGTACACGAAAAATGTGCACTTTTGTTAACAACAACTAGCATTAGTAAATTCAAACTACATCAATGACTCAAATTTCATACATTTAATTCCTAATATTAGAAGCAATAATTAGAACTCTTTTAAGTGAACCCATAGGCATAGGGAAAGCGGAGTCAAAGGATACATCAAGCCCGAAAAAAGTGGTGATTGGTGAGAAACCGATGTAATCCCATCTCTCAGAACGAGGATTGGGATCTCCACATAACATTTATTGTAATTAGATCAGATTTTCTAACATAAATTATCTTTTGCATCGCCTAAGAAATCAAGATATAAGTGGAAGAGTTGCGCTAAACTTCTCCAAGCTTCCTAAGAAAGCAGTTTTTTGCTAAAGGAGAGGACTTAAGAATTAACAATTTCTCCTTAAATTCCATTTTTAGCTTGATGAATTTACTTAAGAATTCTCTTGAACTAAGAATATCCAAAGATTCCTTAACATGTATACTTCAAGAAAAACAAATTAAGTTGTGGAGAAATGAGAAATTTAATACCTATTGAAGAGTTTTTGGATTACATAATACAACAGTGAAATTAATTAAGTTCATACAATATGGACCCTTTGAAAACTCGGCAATGAATTTCTCCTTATTGAACATGACCTTCTCAAAAGGAAAAGTGTAAGGGGAAAGGGAAACGTTCACAATCTTGGGAAGGTTCCAACATTCTCTAAGATGAGGGTCGGTCCCATGGTTATCCAAATATCTATTGCAAAGCACATAAGTAAGCCCCCGCTCTTCTCCCCTAAGAAGGGAAAATTGGTCAAAACATTCCTAGAATAGACTTTGAAGAGAAACTCCAATAAGGTGTCCCTATCTTCAATAAGCATCCAAAAGAGCGTAATTTCTCCTCATTCTCTTTAATAACTCTTTCCTGATGAAGGCAGGATAAAGCTTACCTACCCATTTTTCTTTAAACATTTAATCGATTAGCATAAATGAGAAGGCACGTATGCATGTTAGATAAACTGTATTCTCTTCAAATAGTTTCTCAATTTAATTGTTGCACTTTCTACTCACTCTTCTCATAAATTTTTTTGAAATGATACTTGTTTATTTTCCTTACCTAAAATGAAAAATTTATTAACTAAAGAACTGATGAATATTATAGAGCATTTAGAAATGATAAGTTTCATAGCTGCACCGTGGGAGCTTGTGGGATGGTAATTTAGGACTTCCCTTTTTATTATTGACCAAGAGAAGGGGGGACCTTTTGATAAGATATACTCCTAAGGAGCATTTTAAGACCCAAAAAGATCAGGAGGACCCACATCATGAGTAGATGAGCCCAGGCAATGATCACTTGACCCGTCACTACCGTTCCTTGGCCCTTTTGGATCTTTGCTATTATCACCTCCATTATTCCCTAGAATCATCATCATTATCTTCATCTTTTTTATCATTGTTGCCATTACCATCTCCTTTTTCATTGTTGCCTTTGTCCTCCTTAGACAGAGGATCATTAAAAGATAATAACTCCTCGGGGTTATTAGATACCTCCTCTGGTAATTCATCTTACAAAGACCTAGGAACTCTTCCTAGCTTAAGGTCGAATTTCCACTTGAAATTGTCATTCAGGAGTGAATTAAAATCCATCTTTGGGAAGTTTTTATATTATCACGGTATGCAGTAAAAAGGGCCTTTACATTGCATTGTTCCCTTATCTTTGAAAAGGCTTAACCTATGAAAGAAGAAAATTTCCTTTTAGCATTGGGCAAGAACAGCCTCCTTTCTTCCAACAGATCTTTTAAAGATGTGAACTCTATAGCCATCTGAATATTTTCATCATGGGATTGCTTAAGCCATTTTTCCAAACGTTTTACTCTCTCTTCCATAGCAAGCCTCGTTTTCTTTTCCTCATTTAAGTCGACAGCAAGTTTATCCTTGTTAGAAATGATTATATCCTTCTCCGATGTGACATTAGAAATCTAGCCTTCAAGAAATCCAACTTTATCTATCAATAATGAGAATTGCTCCTTAAAATTTAAAAATTGATTAGTAGATTCTTGAGAAGCTTGCTGAAGAAAGAACATATGTTTGGCAACCCTAAATAAATAACAAGAATAAAATAGATAAAGGTATATAGGGTCAAAATTTTATGCATAAAGAAACATACCATAAGAAATTGTTGGAAAAAGATCTAGAGGCGATCCCCGGAGAAGGCGAAAGGCTGCAATGGCATTATGGAAGCCACAGATGGAGACTAAATAACTGAAAAAATTAAGTCCTCAATATTGGAAGGAACATTTTGAATCGAAGCCTCAAAAGCAAGAGATTCAGGAGCAGGAGGAGTAAGCCATAAATCATGATACAAGTGAAGAAAAGCATTGACAGATGAAGGAAGCAAAATGTTAGGAGAAGGACTTGTGGTCTTAATAGCATCTAAGAGCCTTGAGGATTCTGGTCTGACACGCATAAATCGATAAAATTAGGATCTTAACTGAGTACAGTTGTATTTTTTATTATTTCTTAAGTAATGGTAGGAAAGGTTTGGCCATTCTTGAGTTTAGCCTTTTTGCAAGGGGAAGAGTTGAAATACTAGACGGGACGTCAGAGTTTTCTTTCCTTTTGGGATCTTCAATAGCCTTAAGGGCATTAATGATCGTTCCTTTTGGGGTCTTCAATAGCCTTAAGGGCATTAGTGATGGAATCCTCGACGGAAAAAGTTATAGTTGCAGAAGAAGTGGAAGTCTTGGCTATCTTGGACTTAATAGCCAAAATGATAAGTGTCAGGCCTAAGTCAAGGAAGGGATTAAAGATATCAATATAAGAAACTTTGTTAAAATCATAACAGAAGATTAATAAATTACTAGAGGTATCACGTTGAATAGGGAACTAGTAGAAAAAGCTTTTCAGCTGCTAACAACCAAAGCTCGCTTCCCGTGAGCATCTCAATTAACCATTAAATGTTTCCTAAGCACTCTGTTGCTTTCTATGATCAAGGAGTATTTATGAAGAATGGCTTCAGTCGGAAGTTTAAGCCTGTTCCAGAAGCCAGGTTCAAGGCGCTAATTGTGGTGGCAATGGAGGAATAAGTCTCTTTGGAAGCAGATTCTGAAAGAGAATAGTCACCATAAGAGAACAATAAAATACAGTATAAACAACATGAGGAAATAAATCTTACTTGGAATAGAGAAGGACCTCGTAATTCTAGGGTATAACATTTAATGTAAAAGAATTGATATTCCTAGTCCCTCGCTTTGTTAACTGGATTAGTATCAAGCTCTTCAAATGAGAAAGAAGGAAATATATAGAACCCTCTGACTGTTTGCCCACGTTTACAAGATTTGCTAATGAATGAAGGGTTTTAGCACTAAGAGAGGGTAGATTGGTTTCCCTGGCAAGTGTGTTCAGGCAACTTTAGTATGTATAAGAATTGAGAGTTAGTTATATTAGGGCAATACCCATATATTCCAAGAACTGCATGAGAAATTATGGAAAGGGAAGGTTGCTTAAATGCCAAATGTGGATAAGAATAAAAGCAAAAAATCTTTTCAAAAGATTGTCTATCCCACCAGAAGGACTAGCAACCATGGCTACTATATTGACAATGCCAAACTGCTAAAGGATGGCATCCACTTCATCTTAGGTGGTTATAAAGGATTGAGCATGCCTATAGTCTCCTTTCTCTAAAGAAGAAGAAGGTTTATAATCTTTATCATTCCTTTTACCAACCATTTATCTGCCATATGATATTACACATGATCAGGGAAGTATTATATATTCTTAATTGTTTAGAATATTAAAGAAAAACATTAAGGAAAAGTTGGGTCCTTAAACATAGCATAAAAATGAACAATGAAGCGTCAAACCTGTAAATATGAGTATATATGCACGTCCAGATGGGCCTGTATTTAATCACATGAATATTAAACTCAACTCCTTAAAATCAAACTTAATACACGAAAACTCCTTCTCAAAATAATATTGTAAATTAGGTCTCTAGAATTAAGTTACTAAATAATTGTACACATCTATGCAATTATTCAATGAATAATTGCAGACATTTATGCAATTATATCCAAAAAATGCGTAAATGTCTGCAATTATTCAGTAAATAATTGCAGAAATTTTCATAATTTTTTTGTGAATAATTGCATCCGCAATTTTTCAGTATATAATTGCTGAAATGTCTGCAACTTTTTGATATATTGCATAAATGTCTACAATTATTCACTGAATAATTGCATAAATGTATGCAATTATTTTGTAGCTTAATTCTAGAGACCTAATTTACATACCTTTTTTGGCGATGTTGTTTGGTGCATTTTGAAACTTAATTGGGACTTTAGTCAAACTGTCTCTTAATCACAATGTTCATGCATTTATGGTTACACCTATGGAAGTATATTTCACAATACCATTGCCAACATAAAATGAACCCAAAGCAACAATCGAGAAGACCAAGACAGCTAAAGAACATTCATAGAGCTAATAACATAAAAGCTTTCATTATTTCATTTGTTTTGCCTTATTTTACATTATTAGGAATGGAAATAATACTTATACTTTTACATGCATATACTCATTTAGCTAATGTGGGCTGTGAGCAAAAAATTTATCTGGATACATCATCTTTTCAAAGTTCTATTAACAATTAGAATTTAACTAACATGATTTCCATCGTGGCTTTTTGAAATTTCAAGTTTGAAAGGTGATTCTGATATACGACCATGTTTAGAAATTTAAAAGGTGGCTTCCAATAAATTATTATTATGGCCAATTTGGGATGCATCAATTAAACTTAAAGATTCCATCGAAGTCATTGGAAGTTTTTATGACTACCAATGTCTATGAAAGGTCCAACTAAATTTTGAATAGACAAATATGAACAAATTACACAAAATTTAGACTTTATAATCTTTGGGTACATTTTAGTAAAACATTATCCAAGAAAACAGACAATGTATAACTTAGTAAAATTTATTTGGCAAACAATTATGTACTCTGACTTCAACTTAAATAAACTCTATTGCAATACCTAATGCAACTTCATCTGAATATACACGATCAAGCTCCCCAAAACAAATGATGGCTATGCCTTCTAACTGTACGCACCTTACCAAATTCATATTTCTATCCAAATCCAAAATCAAAGATGAAACCCAAAAGCTAACTAATATTTTAAATTTCATCCACTAATCAACTGCAAGTCTTATTTATAAAATTAAAATGACATGATCGTAAAATAAAAATAAAAAAAATTCCAAAAAAGGAAGCAAACTTCACACATTGAAATGTCCGGTGTATAAATATAAACTACAAAGAATCCAATCATAGTATGAAATCACCCCACCTGTCGTATTCATCTATTATGGAAAAAAAAGCACTTTCAAACAATAATAAACATATTTACATAAATAACTTAAGTTACATAAATGCATCAAATATTCCTACATAATTATCAAATTCATGATCACTATTCAGACATATAATCCACATCACCGCTGTTAACTTGATCTGCACCGAGTCAACTCAATAACCCAACATGAGCTTCACCATTCAATCTTTGAGTACAATACTCTACTAACATGCTCCAAAGATCTCCAACTGTTCATCCATGCATCATGACCCATTGTGTCACCTACCATATATACATATATGTGAATACCTATTTTGCCATACATCCTTCTGAATATTATTGACAATTGTTTTTACATATTTTTTTTTCCTTCTAAAACACTTTCATATGAAAAAATATCATCATACCAATTTAACTGTGTTGGCATCATTGGTCTCCTACTTTCCAGTAGGGCATCGGTCGTTTCCTTCTCTATAAATAACAATGTTTTTTTTATGCTTCAGTCCAAGCTTCTCAATGGCTTTCTTCATAACGGCATATCCCTATGTAATCTTGTATGTAATCTAATCTAGTATGTAATCTAATCCCTTGTACAGTGCATGTATATCAAGGAGTTTCAGCAAAATATAAGCATATTTCTTGCTATAGAGTTGCATATAACAAAGATAAGAAAACATGACCCTGTTTTACGTGAATTTGTTAAAAAGGTGACAATTTTCAATGTTGTGTTATTTCTGACTCAAATACAAAATGAATTATAGATAGAAGTAACAGATAATGTTTGCTGTTAGTTGTGCTAAAAATAAAAATAAAAATAGTTCATGCATGAATTAAATTACAACAAAGCTCCCTAATGTTTTTCATATACTTTAATGCCAAATATTGTCGTTGCAATTTCTAAGTACTAAAAATTAAAGATGAAACTAAGAGTTAACTTAACCTTATGTGGTCAACCCACTTCTATATATGCTGCAAGTTATGAATGTCCTGACGTACAAACCTCTACGCAAACTCAAATATTTTTATTTACATTCATTTGCGTCCATCCAAAGCTGTAAACAACAAAAAAACATAATTTTCAGTTTCAGCCATTTCCAGTAAACTGCACAATCATATGCAGGCTCAATGCATTCTTAGATAACTCAAACTTAGGCACACGTATAAAAATACTTGTGCAGCAAATATAAACACGTGTCAATTTCAAAATTCAAAAAAATAAATAATTCCATTAAAATATAATCAGTTTTTTCACATGAATATCACAAATTTGAAAAACCCATAATACTATGTTAATGTAAATCACATTAACATATAGGTTAAGAAGGATGTGTAGAAATGAGTTCACACTAAAAGGAATGGTTTTAGGTTTCTGAAAAAGTGAGCATGAATGAAAAATTGAGAAAAAGGGTAAGGACTATGGAAGATGGATGATCATATGCAATAATTAACTTAAAAGGTGGATAGATTTAATAACTGCTTACCAAATATTACTAACTAACCAAAAGATAAGAAACGTTAGATAAGAACATAAAAAAAATTGCAATCTACAAATCAAAAGGCTATAAAATTAAAAATATTAAAATACCTTGGGAGCAAAAAAATGCTTAACAGCAGATAGATTAGTGTGAGAATTATAGATTTGAGGAGAATCAATGTGCTTTTGTTTAAGGAAGGAGAAAGATTCATGATAATGACTCATAGGTATCATCGGATTAAGAACGGGGAAACCATATGACATTGAATTGAGAGAATTAATTTCGGTTTTCGAATCTATTTTGTAGTGGGAGAAAATTTGATGAGAAGAGGGAGCATGGATTGGAAATTAGAACGGAGGAGAAACTAACTCGATCATAGGCTCTAATCTAGAAAGCAAAAAGTTTTATGTGTGCATTATTGTTACTCATACAAAAATAATAGCATAAAATTATCAACAAATAAAGTAATTAATTACCTTGTGGATCCAGAAGGAAATATTAACTTCTACAACAGAAATTCAACCGAACTGATCCAATGTTGAGAGAATTAAAGTTTCAGGAACCATAAATTCATCATCTTCATACTGATGATACCACAGGAAAAGAGTGGAATTGAGTCTATTTTGAATGAAAAGTTGCATGTTTATTTTTCTTTTCCATTTTAGCTTTAATTTAGAAAGCAAAGAGTTTTATGCGTTCATTATTTTTACTCATACAAAACTAATAGCATAAAAATATAGAAACTTTTAAGCTAGACAATGCTACATTGAATGTCTCTTTCACCGCACTTCAAAACATCTCACAACTGACATGACATTCCTCCAATCAAACACCACATTTAAGATCATTGTAACAGTCGCATTCACCATCTATGACATCATCGCAGTCTTCCTCCATCATCAGATAACCTACAAACTTCATCTAACAGCTACTACAACAATTGCACTGCACTTTGTAATAATTGCACTTCATCTAACTGGTCACAATGCAACACTCACAACCTTAGCCAGCCCACACTTCAACCTTCTACTGCATTTTATAACACTCAGCCACTTCTCAACGAACATTATTGCTTTAATCTCCAAATACCATCATTTCTTTCTTCATCGTCAATCAGTTTCATCATCATACTCCTTCCTTCACACCAACAACAACATAGCCATCTTCATTCATTAACAGTGCCACCACCATTACACTGATACATTTCAGCCACTGCACTTATCAAACCATCCACTGCTATTCAAATACCCCCTGAAATCACAGACTACATCATAGTTCCCTTCACCGAACTCTACTCACGAACCCATGAGCAAATTTACTGCCCATTCCAACATCGCCTACGAGCACCATCACCCCAATTCTCCTTTAATTCAACTCGCCTACCACCCTCGAAATCACGACCAAATCAGTGAAATCGTGACTTCACCCCATTACAACCACCACTCGTGGCCATCCTTTGCAATTGAACTTCGTGACCACTCCATTCCAAATCGAATTCGTGAAAAAAATACCCAATTCGAATCAACTATCGAACCTGCAGCACAAACAAACTATCACGTCCTCCCAAATCTGGACTGCAACCTCATCGTCTTGTAAGCCTAAATCACTACAATTTCCTTTTCGGAATTTAGTTTTCGGATCTACAGTCGCGTTGGATCTGAGGTCGTGACTTACTTTGCAGGAAGGAAAAAATGAGAGTAAGGGTTTTAATCTGGGGCAGGCTGAAAGAAGCGGAAGTGATAATGGATCATGAGTTGAGTTGGAGCGGATGTAGAGCAACCTTTGTTTACAGTGAGTTTAGGATCTAGCTTTTTAGGTTTATTTATTCTAGGGGAGGCGATGCGAAGTGAGAAGAGTAGAATGTGGTGAGAAGTAGAAGACGATCCGATATGAACAGCGTGCGAAAGAAAAAAATAAAAGGGAATTTTGGGGATTTCAAAAGACACCATGCAAATCAGTTCATGGAGTTTTCATTATTAGCAGTAAAGATTTAATAAAATCCTAATAAGTTGAAAAGCTCATAATGAAATGCTAAATCAATGGATAGTTATCAATCTATGATTACTTGACAATTCACCAAATACTTGTTTAATCTCAAATTTGTAAATGGTTAGTGAATTTGTAACTAGTAGGAAATTCATTAATTATTTATCAAGTTCACAGTAAGGGATCAAATTTACATCTCATTATAGAATTCATAGTAGGTGCCAAACTTATCCATAATCGAGTGTCGTGCTCATAGATAATTAATAATTATTTATTAAATTTTTAACATAGTTGCGAATTCATAGCCAATTGGAGACCCATAAATTAGTTATCGAAACCAAAACGAGGCATCAAGCTCATAAACGTGAATTCATTAGCAATTGAGGATTTTTTGAATTATATTAGTAAAAATAGTCACACTTTCTATTCACGGCTATGCATTTGCCTTTATCGATTCACGTTCATTTTTCTCAAATCAACACAAACTCAAATAACCCTAAGATAGTCGGCCATTATCAAGGTGGAAAGATGGAATTTTAATCTAAAGCTAAGGATCAAAAGCTAAGGAGGATTAATCAACAATGAATCTCAAATTCCTTATCAAGTTTTAGGTGAATAATAATCTCAAACCATATCTATTTTTATTCTATAATTATATGGTTTCGAATTTATGATTTAAATTCGTTTTTGTGATAAAATGGATTATGATATGCATAAGTTATATTATGATGATTTTTTTTAATTCATAAGCACATGAATTTGCACGGTTGTGACATGAAATCGAGAATCTATGGTTTTAGATTGCCGTGGAAAATTTTCACGTTATGTAAAACATGATTTTGGAGATGGATTTTAGTTTTAAGAATTTTCCAAGCTAAGGAAATTTTATTATGAATTTTTAATGAAAAATATGATATAATTGGGTTTAAAAATATTTCGATAATTTCAGGAAGAAACTGGGTCTAAAATTTTAATATGTTTGATTACATGATGAAACTGAATTTATGTGTTTCTGGAGATTTTTCCTAATACATTTACTAGGGAAAATAAATTATTTTAAAAGAAGGATTTTTCTGAAATAATTGGTTATAGTATATGGAAGGGCTAAAACAATGCATTTTAATGCTTTTAGTCTGATATAAAAGTGGCAGTTAAAAAGGTAAAGTATTTGAAAAGTTTTTATGACAACCAATTAATAGTTTACAAATAGGCAAGTTGTTAGAAATTAATTACTAAAGGTTGCTATAATTCAACCTTTAAATTAGAAAATGGCGTTCCACCTCTATTAGTAAGGACCTTTCGACTCCTTTGATCCGCCTCGTTCCAATCGAAACCACCATAGTCGAAACAAATATAAAAGATATCACTTAGATGGAATGCATGGATTGAAAGGAGGGTAGAAGCCTTGGTTTCGAAAGGTTAGCTTTCGATGGAGTCGAAAACCTGCCTTGTTTTCATAATTACTATTCTTGCCTAGTTTTACCTAAAACTTTCGACATAGTTGAAACATATGCTTTCGAAAAGGCTTTATGATTAGCTTTCAAAGAAGGTTGTCATATTATGCTAAAGTATTATCTTTCAAAGGAGTACATTTTTCCTTAAATAAAAACTTTCGAAAGGACTAGTTTCGACCGAGTCAAAACCAAGCCGGTAATTCCCCTTTTGACTGCATTAAAGTCATATATCTTATCGAAGGGGTTACTTCCGTTTTAACCTGAGCCTTTTTCCTGAATGCTTTCGAAGGGGTTAATGGTTTCCAAGGTGATGGAGTCGAAAAGGGGTTTTCAATTCTGTCCTTCGATGTTTTGATTTTTAAGGTCTTTGCTTTTGACTAAGATGTTTCCGACACCATCAATTTTTCCCCAAACTGATTTTTGTTGGTTTCGAAAGAGATTCTTTCGTGTATAACCATTTTGACCCAAATGATTTTTACAGAGTAAACCCAATACTTTCAGAAGGGGTACTTCCATTTGTTTCGAAGCTCTATATTTTAAAAGGATGATTTGATACCAACGAAAGTTATAATAGGTTTTGAAAGAGAATGTTTACTAAGGGGTTCGAAAGGTATGTATATAATGTTTTGAAAAGAAGTCTTTACTTTCGAAGGAGGCTATCCAGAGGTTTCAAAAGAGATGTTTTTATGGTTTCAAAACATAAACCCAATTTCAATTTAAAGTAATAACCATGACATAAATAAATATTTTGGAAATGATATTAACATTGTTATTAACCCACAACTGTATTTTAGGGAACGGGCAGAATTACCAGTTAGGTTGACCCAGTAGTGAATATATAACTTAACATATGTTAAATTCTTAATTAAAGATATTGGCAGGGGAAAATAGGTTTATAGTAAGCCCATGAAAACTGTATGGTACTGGTAGGGGCCAATATATTCATAGTTATCCCATGAAAACTATGATTTGAAACTTGCAAGAGCCAGTAGAGTAGTTAGCCGATGAAAACTGTATCCGGGTTATGATATTGCCAGTTAGCCAATAAGTTCCTAGTTAGCCCATGTAAATTAGTATAATAAATAAGATATTGGAGCAACCAATAGGTTCTTTGTGATCCCCATGAAAACTAAGTAACTGGACCGATAGTCCATAACATTTAATAGGTTAATAGTAACCCTAGAAACTATAATTGAGATACATGGTCTAAATGAAAGGGAATGGGTAATCTAGAATTTATTTATTTGTTTTTCATATCATCATAATGTTTTGAAATAATATGTTTTAACCATTGTGGATGCAGGAGCATAGTATATGGTTTTATAAATGTTTTAGGATAACAGTGAGGGGAAAATCTATTCAACTAAGTGGCGTGGTCTCACTAGATATCTAAATGGTTTGAGATGGTAAAATTATTATTCATACCAGGCTTTATGTCTGATTTGAAGTTCATGTTTTCCCCTTAAACTCTTGGGTACTCAATTGATTTTGAGTAGGTTGAGGGTCAAGGTTTTAAGATGTTCTTTTAGACGAATAAAGCTTCCAAGGACGTGTAGGAGGCAAACTTGTTATGAGAGGTAAGAATACTCCTTTCCTTTTTCGTCTGTGGGCAGGACTTTTATTTCCGTTGTATGTTTTGTTTGTAAAGGAAAATTCTTTTCTTGCCTATCTATGTACTCTGATCTACCAAGAGGGCATTTTCATATGTCGCTCTTGGCGTATTTTGTTATAATTATATGTTATCTAAACGCTATGTGCGAACGGGGATTATGTAATCAATTTGAAAATTTTTGGAATGGAGTGTGGAATTTGTTTGTTGTTTAAATTTTTTCTGTATTCTTGTGTTTTTGTGTATCAATGTATATAATGTCGCTGTATCTGGTCGTCGAGGATCAATAAATATGGATGACTATAGCATCCATAGCCATTAGTTTTCGGCCTCCAAGTAGGAGGACGTTACAAATTGTTATCAGAGCATAGGTTTATGAAACTTTAAAAGAAACTTAAACTAAAAGATTTTCCATCCATAATCCAATGAATCGGATAATAAGATTGGGATTTGGGTTAACGTTATAGTAACGTACTTGTATTTTCTATATATAGTTATATGTATATATAAGTATGTATCCCCCATTCCATTAGACCGTTCTTCAGTATCTTACTAAGGATCGTATGTAGATTTACGAGAAAGGAGATAGGGAAGCAGGAAACAGAAGAGAAAATCCCAGTAGAGGAAGCACCAAAACTAATAGAAATGATCGACCCACTACGAGGAGAAACCTGGGTCGACCGGCTAATGCTAGTAACCAAAATGATGAAGCCAATGTAGGTGCTGGAAATTCACCAGTAGATATAGGGGCAATGTATCAATTCTTTGCCAGTTTGATGCAAGCAAGAGCTGCTGCTGAAGTTGTTGGAAATGCTGGAGGAGCTAATCACGTGGCTCCAGTTGGGAATATTGCTTTGTTGAGAGAGATTACACCAGTTTGGATGGAAAGCCATTCTTAGGGACGGAGAGTGCCGTAGAGATCTAGAATTGGCTGTTGCATTATGAGCATATATTTACTTATTTAGGCCTGAACGATGGACAGAAGAGAAGGTTGGCCTCTAGACAGTTGTAGGGGTTAGCACTACATTGGTGGAATAGTGTCACTGCCGGAGTTTCGAAAGAGCAATTAAGTTAGGCCGACTTTAAGACGAGATTTGAGCAGAAATTTGTATCTAAGTTTGCTAAGTCTGAACTAACGAGGAAGTTTATGGATTTAATGCAAGAAGAGATGTCAGTAGTCGAGTATGCTACTAATTTTGAAGAGTTGTCTAGATATGGATATGCTATTATAGATACCGACATCAAAAGGAATGAGAAGTTCATTCGGGGACTGAGGCCCGAGCTTGCTAGAATAACCATGACACATATTCATGATCCTTGTAATATAGTGGTGGAGATGGTCATTTGCCATGAGGAGTTACTTGTTGATATAGTTAAAGAGAAGTCAGTGGAAACCCAGGGTTCTCAGGGGAAGAAGAGAAAGTTCTTTATAAAGAAGGGAGCCCGGAGGAGAGACACGGCTAAGAAGTCAAAGGCTGAGTTAGTTTGCTATAAGTTCGACAAGAAAGGTCATTTTGCTAATGAATGTCGATCAGGAAATGGGAAGAAAACTGCAGTTAATAAGAATGTGAAATGCTTCAACTGTGATCTAGTTGGACATTACAAGAATCAGTGTCCAAAGCTAGTTAGGGAGGATAAAGAAAAAGTTTTCGCCATAGGACTAGCTAGGCCAACTGCAGCAGATAAGAGAAATATTGTGATGGAAGGTACGCTTTTGATTCAGAATATTTCAGTTAGAGTACTTTTTGATACCGATGTATCGCATTCGTTTATATATCTGTTTAGTTGATAATTATGTTTAGAACCCACCTATCTTATTACTTCCTTAAGGGTTACGGATCCAATAGGAGGGTATGCAACCTAGGGTTAAGACGTGACCAGTTAGAACTTGACTTGTTAGGTCATAAGTTTGAATGCAGTTTGTATGTTATTGATTTCGTAAATATCGAAATCTTTTTGGATATAGGTTGGTTGAGCAGGTATGAGGCTAGAATATTTTTTCGGGATAGGGAAATATCACCGAGACATACTGATAATCATAACTAAGCTATATTCTCAGTAGAGAATATGGACCGGAGTGCTAGTGCTACGCTTAATCCTATGGATGTAGGAAATGATTTAAGTCAGGTTGGGGTAGCAAGAGAATTTGCAGATGTCTTTGAGCCAGTCATTGGACTACCCCTAAAAAGAGCCGTTGAGTTTAGTATAGATCTTGTGCCTAGAGCTAAACTTGTAAGTAGACCACCTAGTAGAATGACATCAACCGAGCTGAAGGAATTGAAGGTGCAGCTGGTGGATCTAGAAGGAAGGAATTTATTAGACTAAGTAGTTCGCCTTGGGAAGCGACCGCGGTGTTGGTGAAGAAGCCATATGGGTCGTTAAAGATGTGCATTGACTATCGTAAGTTAAATAAAAGGACAATTAAGAATAAGTATCCTTTTCCCAGAATAGATATCTATTTGATCAGTTGAGTGGAGCCAGAGTGTTTTCCCAGTTGGATTTGGAGATAGGTTTCCATCAGTTGAGAATGGCAGAGGATAGCATTCCTTGGAAAACATTTCGAACTAGATATGGTTCGTTTGGTAATGCCATTTGGTTTGACAAATGCACGTGCTTTCTTCGTAGATTTGATGAACCGAGTTTTCCAAGAGTACTTAGATAAGTTTGTACTTGTGTTTATAGATGACATTCTAGTGTACTCTAAGGATGAGAGGGAGCATGAAGTTCATCTTAGAGTGATGCTTGAGACGCTAAGGCAAAATCAGCTAAAGGTAAAGTTTAACAACTATCATTTCTGGATGAAAGAGGTAAAGTTTCTTCGTCGTATGGTTTCGAAGAAAGGATTGTCAATTGATCCAGATAAGATCGAAGCTATGAATAATTGGAAGAGACCGGAGACGGTGACTGAGATCAGGAGTTTTTTTGAACTTGCTGGCTACTACCGTAGATTCATTAAGGATTTCTCGTGGATAGCAGCATCCTTAACTAAGCTAACTAGGGTGGAAGTGAGATTTGTTTGGTCCGACAACTGTGAGGAGGAATTCCTTAAGTCAAAGCATATGTTGACCAATGCACCCGTATTAGTTGTTCCAGATGGCAACCAAGGATTGGTGGTGTATACAGATGCATATGGAACTGGATTAGGAGAAGTGTTGATGTAGAGTGGTAAAGTCATTGCTTACGCATCTTGGCAGCTTAGCCCGCATGAAGTTAGATATCCTAATGATGATTTGGAGTTGGCAGCTGTGATCTTTGCATTGAAGCTACAGAGACATTATCTCTTAGGGGAGAGATTTGAGTTATATACCGATCATAAGTCTTTACGGTATTTATTCTCTTAGAAGGAGTTCAATATGAAACAGCAGAGGTGGTTGGAGTTTCTAGCTGCGTATGATTTTGGTATAGAATATACACCGGGAAAAGGCAATAAGTTGGCTAATGCTCCTAGCAGGAAACATCAGAATGTGGTGTTAGCTATGTTGGCGGAGTAAAAAGATTTAGAAGCTTCAGTCAGTAGTGATGTACAGTTAAGATTGACTGCTGGTTCTAGTCAGAGTACCGTCAGGTTATCTTGTTTAGAAGTTCGACCAGTATTCATTGAGAAAATTGCTTCTAAGCAAAAGGAGGATCCTCTATTGGCTGAAAGGATCAAAAGACTAGAAGTTGGAATAGAGATCGATGATTTAAAGGATTTTAGCCTTGACCAAAAAGGATAGCTAAAAAGAAGGAATAGTTCTGTGTTCCAAATGTAGAGGACTTGAGGAAAGAAGTTCCTGGTGAATGTCATCAATTCAAGTTTACGATTCATCTTGGAGGAACCAAGATGTATCAGGATATAAAGAGGAGCTTCTATTAGGAATGCATGAAGAGGTATGTTGGCATATGGGTTAGACAGTGTGCAAACTATCAACAAATGAAAGCTGAACATCAGAAACCAAGTGGGTTACTTCAACCTTTTGAGATTCCAGTTTGAAAATGGGATTTGATGTCCATGGATTTTATAAACGGGTTTCCAAGGTCAAATAGAGGTAATGGAAGTATATGGGTTATATGGACATATTGACCAAGTGTGCCCATTTCATTCCAGTTAAGTCAACCAGAACAACACCTATTTGAACTAAGTTGTTCCTGAAGAACATAGTTAGAATGCATGGAGTTTCTAGTAGTATAGTTAGTGACGGAGATGCGTTGTTCACTAGCAAATTATGGAAGAGTCTATAGGAATTGATGGGTACCAAGCTTAATATGAGTACTGTATATCACCCTCAAAGAGAAGGGCAGACAGAGAGAGTCAATAAAGTACTTGAAGATTGGTGGATCTTGTGAGGATCACCTACATTTGGTTGAGTTTTCCTATAATAATAGTTATCAGATTAGTATAGGAATGGCATAATCTGAAGCTTTGTATGGAAGACCATGCAAATCACTAGCATATTGGTTGGATACTAGAGACGGATTGGTCTTAGGTCCAAATTTGGTTCGAGAGGTGCCACAGAAGATTGAGTTAATCTTGGAAAGGATGAAGGAAGCTCCGTCCAGACAGAAGAGTTACGTAGATAAGAGGCGTAAGGACCTACAATTCTCAGTTGGAGAGAAAGTTTTCATTAAGGTATCACTTATGAAGGGTGTCTTATGATTTGGAAAGTCAGGGAAGTTAGCCCCAAGATATGTAGGTCTATTCCAGATTATATAGAGGATTGGTAAGCTAGCATACAGAATAGAGTTGCTGAGCAGTTTGGCAAGTGTCCATAATGTATTTCATGTGTCTCATCTTCGCAAGCATGTGCATGATCTAAAGACTACTATTCCTTCGACAAGATTGGATGACTTAGTTGTGGAGTCTAATTTGACTTTTTTTACACAAACAGTTCGGGTTGTAGCTAGAGATGAGAAAATATAAAGGAACAAGACGGTCAAGTTGGTGAAAGTTCAGTGAAGCGACAATGAGAAGAACTGTACTTGGGAGACAAAGGACAGGATTAGAGATACTTATCCTGATCTGCTTTGAGGGTGTGTCCACATTAGATTTATATAGGTAGTTGCTAGTCAGTTAGACTAGTATGGTTGTTAGGTGTAGTTACAGACAATTGCTATGGTTAGTATTTGGTCCTTACTGAATTCTGAGGACGAAATTCTTTAGGGGGAGGCTTGTAACATCCCTAATTTTTGATAAAATTATTCATAAGATTTGATTAGATAAATTAAATAGAATAATGAGGATAAGAAGATTGAGATTTGATTTTATATATATATATATATATATATATATGTGGTTGTGCTTATTAATAGGATAAATGGGTTTAAATTGGCTAATAAGATAATTAACTTAATAAGGCCTTATTAGTAAAAATACCCGCACTTTCTATTCACGGCTATACATTTGCCTTTGTCTATTCATGTTCATTTTTCTCAAATCAAAACAAATGCAAATAACCATAAGATAACCGACCATTATCAAGGAGGAAAGGAGGAATTTTAATCTAAACTAAGGATCAAAAGCTAGGGAAGATTAATCAACAACAAATCTCAAATTCCTTATCAAGTTTAAGGTGAATAATAATCGCATGCCATCTCTATTTTTATTCTATGATTATATGGTTTCGAATTTATGGTTTAAATTTGTTTTTGTGATAAAATGGATGATGATATGCTTGAGTCATATTATGATGATTTGATTTAATTCGTAAGCACATGAATTTGCATGGTTTTGACATGAAACCGAGAATCTATGATTTCAGATTGCCATGGAAAAAATTTATGTTATGTAAAACATGATTTTGGAGATGGGTTTTAATTTTCATAATTTTCCGATCTATAAAATTTTTATTATGAACTTTTAATGAAAAATATGATATACTTGGGTTTAATGTTATTTCAAATATTTCAATAAGAAATTGGGTCTAAAAATTTAATATGTTTGATTATATGATGAAATTGAATTTATGTGATTTTTGGGATTTTTCCTAATAGATTTACTAGGGAAAATAAATTATATTAAAAGAATGACTTTTCTGAATTAATTGGCTTTAGTATGGAAGGGGTAAAATCTTGCATTTTAATGGTTTTAATCTGATATAAATGCAGCAGCTAAAAAGGTAAAGTATTTGAATAGTTTTTATGACAACCAATCAATAGTTTACAAATAGGAAAGTTGTTAGAAAGTAATTACTAAAAGTTGTATAATTCAGCCTTTAAATTAGAAAAAAGCATTCTGCCTCTATTAGTAAGGACCTTTCGAATCCTTTGATTCCGCCCCGTCCCAGTCAAAACCACCATAGTCGAAATAAATACACAAGATATCACTTAGATGGTATGCATGGATTGAAAGGAGGGAAGAAGCCTTGGTGTCGAAAGGTTAGCTTTCGATGGAATCGAAACCCTGCTTTGTTTTCGTAATTACCATTCTTGCCTAGTTTTACCTAAAGCTTTCGACACAGTTGAAACGTATGCTTTTGAAAAGGTTTTATAATTAGCTTTCGAAGAAGGTTGTCGTATTATGCTAAACTATTAGCTTTCGAAGGGGTACCTTTTTCCTTAAATAAGAAGCTTTCGAAAGGACTGGTTTCGTCAGAGTCGAAACCAAACCGGTAATTCCATTTTCGAATGCATTGAAGTCATCTATGTTGTCGAAGGGGTTACTTCTATTTTAACCTAAGCCTTTTCCTGAATGCTTTCGGAAGGGTTAAGGATTTCCAAGGTGATGGAGCTGAAAAGGGGCGTTCAACTCTGTCCTTCGATGTTTTGATTTTTAAGGTCTTTGCTTTCGACTACGATGGTTCAGGCACCATCAATTTTTCCCCAAACTGGTTTTTGTTGGTTTTGAAACAGATACTTTCATATAACCATTTTGACCCAAATGATTTTTAAAGAGTAAACCCAATACTTTTAGAAGGGGTACTTTCATTTGTTTCGAAGCTCTATATTTTAAAAGGATGATTTGATACCATCGAAAGGTATAATAGGTTTCGAAAGAGAATGTTTATTAAGGGCTTCGAAAGGTGTATATACAATGTTTTGAAAAGAAGTCTTTACTTTCGAAGGAGGCTATCTAGAGGTTTCGAAAGAGATGTTTATATGGTTTCAAAACATAAACCCAATCCCAATTTAAAGTAATAACCATGACATAAATAAATATTTTGGAAATGATATTCACATTTTTATTAACCCACAACTATATTTTAGGGAGCGGGTAGAATAACCTGTTAGGTTGACCCAGTAGTGAATATATAACTTAACAGATGTTAAATTCTTAATTAGAGATATTGGCAGGGGAAAATAGGTTTGCAGTAATCCCATGAAAACTTTATGATATTGGCAGGGGCTAACAGGTTCATAATCAGCCCAAGAAAACTATGATTTGATACTGGCATGAGCTAATAGGTGTGTTGTTAGCCCGTGAAAACTGTATCTGAATTAAGATATTAGTAGTCAGCCAATAGGTTCCTAGTTAGCCCATGAAAACTAGGATGAGAAATAAGATATTGGAGTAACCAATAGGTTCTTAGTGATCCCATGAAAACTAAGTAATTGGGCCAATAGTCCATAAACATTTAACATGTAATAGTAATCTTAGAAACTATAATTGAGACAGGTAGTCTGAATGAATGGGGATGGGTAATCCAGAATAGATCTATTTCTTTTGCATATCATCATAATGTTTTGAAATAATATGTTTTAACCATTGTGGATGCAGGAGCATAGTATATGGTTTTATAAATGTTTTAGGATATTAGTGAGGGGAAAACCCATTTCGCTAAGCGGCATGGTCTCACCGAATATCTAAATGGTTTGAGATGTAAAATTACTATTCATACCAGGCTTTATGTCTGACTCAAAGTTTTTGTTTTTCCCTTAAACTCTCGGGTACTCAATTGATTTTGAGTAGGTTGAAAGTTAAGGTTTCCATGTGTTCTTTCAGACAAATAAAGCTTCCGAGGATGTGCAGGAGGCAAATTTGTTATTAGAGTTCTATTATTTGCGCTGTATATTTTGTTTGTAAAGGCAAATTGTTTTCTTGCCGATCTATATACTTCGATTTACCAAGGGGCATCTTTATATATCGTTGTTTGTGTATTTTATAATTATTATATATTACCTGAATGTGGTCTACGAATTGGGATTATGTAATCAATTTGGAATTATTTAAAAAATGGAATGTAGAATTTGTTTGCTGTTTAATTTTTTTCCATGTTCTTGTGTTTCTATATATCAATGTATCTAATGGCGCCGTATTTGGTCATCGAGGATGTATAATTATGGATGACTACAGCATCCGTAGCCGTTAGTTTTGGGCCACCAAGTAGAGGGATGTTACACGAACTTAAGGAAAATTAGCAACTCATTAAGAAGATATCGTTTTTATAACTGTAGTAGTAATTCTTCAAACAGTAGTCAAATTTATGACAATGTACTAAACCTTCAACTATTTATCGAGATTTAAAAAGGGTTGACGCATTTGTAAACTAATAACTAATTAGCTAACTATGCCCCTTTAAGGATATCAAGTTTCTTGTTGGATATCGAATCTCTAATCGTTAACTAAACTCTTGGTTAAGCGTTGAGTTTCTAAATAGATGTCAATTTAATAATTATAAAACTCAGATAAGTTACCCAATTTCCAGAAGAATACCAAGTCTATGATGGGATATCAGAATCTATAGATAGTCAAGTTTTTATTAATGAAAAAAATGACGTATTGCGGTCTACATTTGAATCCAAATACTAAGATTCTCAAAAATTATAAAAGTACATGAACCCAATTGCCTCAAAACCCTAATTGCAAAATTGAAAACCCCTACTTTTTTTTTGTTTAATTAAAAATAAAAGCCATACCCTAAAATCGAGCTCGAATGCTGTGGAGATTAAAAGCTTTGACCAAAATAAGAAAATTAAAATTGCCTTTTTAAGGATAGCCGTAGGTAAAAGCTTGAAGAGAGAAGAGAAGAAAATATTTATAGGTAAAGAGAGAAGCAATATGAACATTGGTTCCAATTTAAATGAATGAAAGAGATCAAAACAGAATGCCAATAAGCGGTAATATTGATATCAAAAAACAATGATGCCAATATTGAGGAGAGAGTGTTAATATCAAGGCAGCAACTTAAAAAGTCAAATTATACTAAAGTATAATGCGCTCATTCTACATGGGGGAGGGGGTGGTAAATGTTATCACATATTTCAAGTTTGAATACCTGGAAAGAGCATGTCGAGTACATAGATAGAAAGGAGATTTCGTGCCCGAAGAAAGCGGTCGACACATAAGAAAGGAAAGCGAGCCTCTAGCGATGATGTGAAGATATCGAAAGACTAATGACAAAGAAATATTGGACCTTTAAAGATGTCGAACATTAAATAGACAACAAGTACAAGGGTTATCGAGCCACAACAACGATAAGGGTTGTCGGGTGTATGCAGCAAAAGAGGCATCAAACACTAATATAACCATGAAAGATGCCGATTGATGTCGAACATTAACAGTGAGTTAGGGTGTCGAGCTTGTAACATGTTGGAGATGCCAAATTAACAAAAGCTTGTAGATGTTGAACTTCAACAATATAAGAGCCATCGAGCTTCTACTAGCAGGATTAACAAAGATCAAGGAAAAGGAAACGAGCTTCTACAACACGAAGTCTCATGTAATATGAAGGTGCGCATTTAGTAGCATTCACGTGATAATGAGTCTCATCAAGACTGAGAGGGTGTCAAGTTTCACCAATGCTAGAAAGATGATGAGCTTCATCAATGTTGAGAGGATGTCAATTCTTTAAACAGTGTCGAGCCATTACAACTATAGATGTTGTAAAGCATAAAAAAGGCAAGGGGGTTTCAAACTTCTACAAGCAACAAGGAATGACTAATATCAACAATGAAAAGGGGATTGTGTTGTCAAACTTATGCAGCGGCAAGGGATGTTGAATATCGGCAATGTATAGGAGATGTCAAACGTATGGTTGGTTGAACACTTGGCAGCCATGACTTAGGCCTCTATAAATTGACCCTTTAAGCCATTCAAAGGGGGCGAATTCTTCTTTCCTCGTTTCTTACATTTTAAAAGTCATAAATCCTAAATTGATTTGGGAATTTTAGAGCCTATTGTACTCTTGTGACATTTTCACATAAGACCTTGGACATTTAACAATTTCATAGCATATTTCTCTAAAGAGTTGTAATTCTCGAATTTTACACATAAGGATTTAAATAATAAACCTTATTGCACAACATACTTCTTTTGGATGGCTGGTCTTGACTATTGAATCGTGGAAGAGCATATGACTATATTTTGGACTTGAGTATGAATAGAAAACAAGCTTATGACTTCACTTGACTCAAACTGGGCTTGCATATTTTTCCTAAGCTTGTATAAGGCTACTTAAGTCCTTATCCAAACCAATCCCAGCCTATCCTACATATTTATTTAGCAAACAAATTTGTTAACAAATATATTAAATAATATTTGTTCATCAAATAAACATTAAATTGTATAACTAATATTTCATAAATATTAATTAATTTATAACTATTACAAATTAATTAAACTGTTTGGTCAAAGGAGTATTCATTGTTTCGATAATGTGACTAGTAAGGTATAAATTTGGTCAACGATTAATATCGAGCTACTCGAATATTAACGTTCACATGTCACTTAGCAGGTGCTACGACATTTTGGCCAAATTTATCGTTTACTTGATTTTGGTAAAATCCAATTTTACTTTGTTAAGTGTTACACAGTTGTGACTATTATTTACACCAGTACTCTTCATAAAACTATATCATATTGGACTTATGGAATTTGATAATGGTCAAAATTCCAATATCATCCATATTCAACTCTATATTCCAAACATAATAACTTTGGTACAATAATAATAATTATCACTAACCAAAATTCTCTGGCCAAAGGCATTGACTGTTGGGGATGCGGATTAAGGATCTTAAGGCAGAAATAACACTAGAGGGGGGGTGAATAGTGTTTTAAAGAATATATGAACTATATGACTAAATTATAACTTTCAACACAAATCTAAACAGAATTCTAACACAGAATGATCACAGAACATATAACAAATGCAAATAGTAAAGTAAAGCAAGTAAAAGGAAATAAAACACCGGATTTTATACTGGTTCGGTATCCTCCTTCATCCAGTCCTGCACCAAGGCAATATCCTTGTACAGATTTTTATAAGCCATTATCCAATTTACAACCCTCAATTTCTAAGGCCTTGAGGAACCCTCCTATCTCCGAGTCTGGGGTAAACTCTCTTGATTTACGGGACACAAGATCACCCTTATACTTCTTAATAACAATCCTTTTGATTGGATATACTCTATGGACTTTTTGAATACAAATTAATCCTATAACTCTGAATAGCACTTTCATCTTTAGTAGAATGATGAAGAATCAAATAGAGAGAGTATCTAAATGATTTCCTATTGAGAATTTGATAGAATGATGGCACAATCTTGAAAATATGAAGTTTTATGGATATGGAATGGTGGAGAAGAAAGAGTGAAGAAAATAAAAAAGTAGTTGTTAAAAAAATTCGTTTTAGAAGCCTTTATATAGATGCACAACAGTCATAACCATTGGCGAAAGGTTTTTTGAACGAATGGACACTTCTTTTGAAAATTGAATTTTGAATCCAACTGTCACCATGTCGACATGGGGTATCCCCTTATGTCGACATCCCATAGTTCAAAATTACAGAGATGTTGTTTTGTAAAGACAATTGAATTTAAAACAAGTTGAAATTTCTCTGAAGCAAAGTAAAGCGTTTAAACAATATTTTGAGATAGAGAATGGATATAAAACATTATTTTAAATATATATATATAATTGATATAGACCGTCAATTATGTAAGTAATATTTAAAATTAGAATAAGTTTTGATGTTTTAAAATTAGAAGTTTTTAAAATCAGAATAGAGTAATATTTTAAGGCTAAAACAAAGTTTGAAAACATTTTTGAAAACATGATTTTGAAAGCTAAAACAATTTGAAAACAGATTTAAAAACATTTTGAAAAATCTATTCAAACTGAAATTGCAAGAACCTTCCTACAGAGCTCCTCCATAGGACTCGAGAACTTGTACAAAGTAGTTTAAATGATTTTGATTTTCGTGGGTTCGTAAGCCACTTGTCGTAGGTTTGTAAGCTACTTGTCGTGGGTTTGTAAGCCACTGGTTTCGATAGAAATTGGGTTCCATCCCAAAAGAAAATTAGAAGAAAGATGAGAGTGTTATTATGAAGTTTTAACAAAATACTAGACACTTATCTTGAGATCTTGAAATCTTAATTCTCTAGAGTCTTGAATCTTGAATCTCTAATCTCCATTTTGATGCTTGAGTCTTTATACTGATCAGTCTTCGATGATACCTGCATATACTTCCTATATACATATATATATATATATATGGAAATGTTAGTATATATTTTATAAAGTAAAGTATAATAACTATATAAGGTTGTTGTCATCAAAACATCATCAACTCGGTTCCTAACAATCTCCCCCTTTTTGATGATGACAACCTTTATTTATAAAATATTCTTACCATACCATAACTCCCCCTTACTCCGTGATTTCTTCTTAAAACTACAACTTCCCCTTACTCCATGACTCCCCCTTACACCAAGCACATATATTTTTATAACTTTCTCCCCCTTTTTCATCAACAAAAACTATTAACTATTTAAGAATTCAAGAATGATTAGTATGAACAAATAATATGTATAGAACAAGCATGAAATAATGAGTATAAGTGAACACATTTTAGTTATTACAACATATATAAGAACATACATAAACACGAACAAACAAAACAATTTAAAACAAAGAATAAAATGAAGGTACGCTTTAATGACGATCCTTAACTATAGGAGACTTATGAATCGAACAATTGGGGTAGTGGAGACAAAAGTTTCCACGTTGTTCAATTATGTTTCCATTAGTATCAACAAGGATCTCACCAATGCAAATAACGCTCTCGTCCGTATTCATAGGGACATCGGGTTGAGGTAAAGGTTGATCTTCCTCTTGGTCTTCTTGTGGTTCTTCCATAGGTTCTTCTTCCTCGGATTCCATGGCTTGTGAAGAGTCTTCAATATTAATAGGATTTGTACGATTATCCATAAGGAATTTTTGTACATTCCTAATAATATTCCCTTGCCTTTGTTGTTCTCTAGCCATCCTAAGTTGACTTACTTGAATTTCAGTCATCAATTGAAGGATATCTTTCATCTTCTCTTGCAATTTGATCACTCGAGAGTGCGTAGTTCGTTGAAATGGACCAGAATGAGAAGATGTGGGTGAAGTGGGTTCATTAGTAGAAGAGGAGGCCATTATTTTATTGTTTCAGAAGTTATTTACAGAGAATATAGTGAAGAAAGAGGAGAGAAAACGAAATAAATAGATAAATAACCAAATAACTAACTTTGGAGGGAAATTCAATTTTCAATTTTTGTTGGGTATGTCGACATCATGAGATGGGGCATGTCGACATGTCCTTCAGAAAAAGTGTAATTTTTATTTTTAATTTTTATTGATTATTATATTATATTATTTTATATTTCAGATTTTGAACAAATACCTAATTCTCTTCTAAATTTAGTAAAATTCTGTTTGGTTAATGGTTTAGTTAATATATCAGCAATTTGATTTTCAGTATTTATATAATCTAGAGTTATTATTACTTTAGTTATATTATCTCTAAGAAAATGATGTCTTATATCAATATGTTTAGTTCTAGCATGATGAGTTGGATTTTTAGATAGATTTATTGCACTAGTATTATCACAATATATTGGTGATTTACTTATGTTAATTCCAAAATCCTTTAAAGTTTGTTGCATATATATGACTTGTGAACAGGCCAGAGCAGCAGATATATACTCTGCTTCAGTTGTTGACAAGGAAACTGTATTTTTTTTCTTGCTGAACCAGGAAACCAGTGAATGTCCTAGAAAGTGACAAGTTCCACTTGTACTCTTTCGGTCTGATTTACAACCAGCATAATCAGCATCACAATATGATATTAAATCAAAGGTATTATTTTTAGAATAAAATAAACCATAATCTAAAGTGTATTTTACATACCTTAAAATTCTTTTAACAGCTTTTAAGTGAGTTTCTTTAGGTTGTGATTGGTATCTTGCACAGAGACAAACACTATGCATAATATCAGGACGACTCGCTGTTATATAGAGTAGCGAACCAATCATTCCCCTATATAAAGTTTGATCAATATCTTTTGATTTATCTTCTTTACTTAAACCTACATTTGTTGACATTGGAGTTGGTTTCCCACTAGAGGTGCTTAAACCAAATTTATTGATTAAGTCTTTAGCATATTTTTCTTGACTTATGAAGATTCCATTTTCTAGTTGTTTAATTTGAATCCCTAAGAAGAAACTTAATTCTCCCATGTGACTCATTTCAAATTATTTAGTCATTATATCTGAAAATTCTTTATTCATTATGTTATTAGTTGATCCAAAGATTATATCATCTACATATATTTGAACTAGTTGAATGTCTTGATTATTTCTTTTAATAAAAAGTGTTATATCTACTTTACCAATTTCAAAACCAGATTGAAGTAAATAAGATCTTAGTCTTTCATACCAGGCTCTAGGAGCTTGCTTTAGACTATATAGAGCTTTCTTTAACTTGTATACATGGTTCGGAAATTTATTATCTTCAAAAAGTGGAGGTTGTTCAACATAAACATCTTCTTTTACAAAACCATTTAGAAAATCACTTTTAACATCCATTTGATATAGTTTGAAATTAGTATAATTAGCGAAAGCAAGTAGAATTCTTATAGCTTCTAACCTTGCTACGGGGGCAAAGGTTTCATCATAGTCAATTCATTCTTCTTGACAATAACCTTGCGCGACTAAACGAGCTTTATTTCTTACGACCTCACCGAGTTCATTCATTTTATTTTTATAAACCCATTTAGTTCCAATTATACTTTTATCCTCAGGTTTAGGAACAAGTTCCCAAACATCATTTCTGGTAAATTGATTCAATTCTTCTTGCATAGCAAGAATCCATGAATCATCAGACGATGCTTCCTTTGGATTTTTAGGTTCAATTGTTGATATAAAGACTACATTACTCATACTACTTAATTGATTCCTAGTTCTTACTACAGATTCAATATTTCCTAAAAAAAATTCTATAGGATGATCTTTTGATATTTTAAATCTCTTATTTGGTTGATTTATTTCACTAATAGTTTCATTAGATTGATTTAAATTTATAAAATCTTCTTCATCATCTATTTGTACAATATCTTTAAGATTTTCATCAAAAGATACATGCATAGTTTCTTCAATAGTATTAGTTTTTAAATTAAAAACTCTAAATGCTTTGCTTCTATTAGAATAACCAATAAAGAATCCTTCATCAGCTTTTGATTCAAATTTATCTAAATTATCTTTTGTATTAAGTATAAAACATTTACTCCCAAAGACTTTAAAATAAGCAACTATAGATTTCTTATTATAAATTAATTCATATGGAGTTTTATTTGTTAATGGTCTAATTAAAATTCTATTTAATATATAACAAGCTGTAGCAACTGCTTCAGCCCAAAAATGTTTAGGTAAATTACTATCAGAAAGCATTGTACGAGCACACTCTTGAATCGTTCTATTCTTACGTTCTACTACTCTGTTTTGTTGTGGAGTTCTTGAAAATGAAAAGTTGTGAGTAATTCCCTTTTGAGTACAGAAATTCTCAAAATTTTCATTTTCAAATTCACCACCGTGATCACTTCGAATAGTTTTAATTTTGAAAGAATGTTGTTTTTGAATTCTTTTAGAAAAGTTTTTAAATATTTTAAAAGCAGCACTTTTATGTTTTAAAAAGATTGTCCAAGTATATCTTGAATAATCATCTACTATAACAAAAATATATTTACTATGGTTAATTGATTGAACTTGAGATGGACCAAATAAATCTAAATGAAGTAGTTCTAGAGGACTAGAGGTAGAAATAGCATCTTTTAATTTAAATGAACTTTTCTTAAGTTTTCCTAATTGACAAGCATCACAAATACTATCTACTTTAAAGTTTAACTTGGGTAGACCTCTAACTAAGCCAAGTTTTGATATCCTAGATAATAATTTGAAATTCAAATGGCCAAATCTTTTATGCCAAATCCAAGGGTCACTTGTATTAGCCAAGAGACATAGATTATCATTTGAAATTTTCCAAAAATGCCATTTTTATATTTTTCAAGTTTCAGATTATGAAAACAATGAAAACCAATGCTCTGATACCAATTGTTGGGGATGCGGATTAAGGATCTTAAGGCAGAAATAACACTAGAGGGGGGGTGAACAGTGTTTTAAAGAATATATGAACTATGTGACTAAATTAAAACTTTCAACACAAATCTAAACAGAATTCTAACACAGAATGATCACATAACATATAACAAATGCAAATAGTAAAGTAAAGCAAGTAAAAGGAAAGAGCACACCGGATTTTATACTGGTTCGGAATCCTCCTACATCCAGTCCTGCACCAAGGCAATATCCTTGTACAGATTTTTATAAGCCAATATCCAAATTACAACCCTCAATTTCTAAGGCCTTGAGGAACCCTCCTATCTCCGAGTCTGGGGTAAACTCTCTTGATTTACGAGACACAAGATCACCCTTATACTTCTTAATAACAATCCTTTTGAATGGATAGACTCTATGGACTTTTTGAATACAAATTAATCCAATAACTCTGAATAGCACTTTGATCTTTAGTAGAATGATGGAGAATCAAATACAGAGAGTATCTAAATGATTTCCTATTGAGAAATTGGTAGAGTGATGGCACGATCTTGAAAATATGAAGTTTTATGGATATGGAATGGTGGAGAAGAAAGAGTGAAGAAAATAAGAAAGTAGTTGTTAAAAAAATTCATTTTGGAAGCCTTTATATAGATGCACAACAGTCATAACCATTGGCGAAAGGTTTTTTTGAACGAATGGACACTTCTTTTGAAAATTGAATTTTGAATCCAACTGCCACCATGTCGACATGGGGTATCCCCTTATGTCGACATCCCATAGTTCAAAATTATAGAGATGTTGTTTTGTAAAGACAATCGAATTTAAAACAAGTTGAAACTTCTCTGAAGCAAAGTAAAGTGTTTAAACAATATTTTGAGATGGAGAATGAATATAAAACATTATTTTAAATATATATATATATATATATATAAAATTGATATAGACAGTCAATTATATAAGTAATATTTAAAATCAGAATAAGGTTTGATGTTTTAAAATTAGAAGTTTTTAAAATCAGAATAGAGGAATATTTTAAGGCTAAAACAAAGTTTGAAAACATTTTTGAAAACATGATTTTGAAAGCTAAAACATTTTGAAAACGGATTTAAAAACATTTTGAAAAATCTATTCAAACTGAAATTGCAAGAACCTTCCTACAGAGCTCCTCCATAGGACTCGAGAACTTGTACAAAGTAGTTTAAACGATTTTGATTTTCGTGGGTTTGTAAGCCACTTGTCGTAGGTTTGTAAGCTATTTGTCGTGGGTTTGTAAGCCACTGGTTTCGATAGAAATTAGGTTCCATCCCAAAAGAAAATTAGAAGAAAGATGAGAGTGCTATTATGAAGTTTTAAAAAAATACTAGACACTTATCTTGAGATCTTGAAATCTTGATTCTCTAGAGTCTTGAATCTTGAATCTCTAATCTTCATTTTGATGCTTGAGTCTTTATACTGATCAGTCTTCGATGATACCTGCATATACTTCCTATATACATACATACACATATATATATGGAAATGTTAGTATATGTTTTATAAAGTAAAGTATAATAACTATATAAGGTTGTTGTCATCAAAACATCATCAACTCGGTTCCTAACATTGACTTTGATTTAACTTCAGTTGACATGATACTAACCTTAAATAACTGAGGAGAATAATCCATTCTTGAATAGTTTTTCACTTCCAATGCTTCCGTTCGACCCAACTATAGTCGTTCGATGGACAACGTGCCATGATTTGACTATAATCAAGCAGAGCTTCCACGTTGAAGATCAATATTATTCTCAAGTCAAGAAAACTATGTAAATTTGTCACATCCTGTTTGATTTCGGTTATATTAACCAATAGAAAACCATCGAGTGAGTCATTCCATAGTTATCTAATAACTATCGGTATGTAACCCCTTGTGCCCCAATAGCCATGAAAAATACATTGTCGAACATTTGGAGAGCATTACGCTCTAGTATCAATGGATGCATTGATATCCAGTCTCAACACATCTTGATTAGGAATATTTAAAATGGTATGTTTATTTTATTGTGATAAATCACTCATGGTCACAATCCATTGTAACTACTATCACAAATCATACTATTTATGGATTTTTCTATTAAATATAATTCTAATTAAATTTATTAGTTAATATATAATACATTATATTAAGTATACAATAGAAGAAACCACATATTATTTCAAATAAGATTAGTTTTCGAGTTAGATATATGTAACAGTTACATAATTGCCCATCGTGCATATCGCTAACTCTATCAAGTCCTTCCCTATATACTACTTCCTCCCCTAATCTTTTTCCAAGTGTACCATCTGCTTGCTCGTCTACGGCCTTTAAGGACATCAATGATCATGTGAGGAACTTTGATGAAATTTTTCTTTCTAATGTCACATCACTACTTAAGATTCAAGAGAATATGGAAGTTTTTCCTAATTTGAAAGATAACGAGGCCGAAATTAACTGTGGTTGGAGATAGACCATTCCCAACAAGCAATTGACTATGGTTGGAGATAGACCATTCCCAACACACAACTAGATACCAACAGTTACGATGGAATGTCCACCTGCCTAACCCACCATCGGAGCTCTAGTTGTATTAAGTTCTACTTCTAGTTTTATTCGTAATTTTATTTCAATCTGTACTAATTATTTAAGCTGTCTTGTTTAATTATATAAATTAACTACATAATTAAAACATTATTAAAACAGAAATATAATTATATAAATATTTATTAATAACAAAACATTTAAAATGCCACTTTCATGCCCTTTCAAATGCCCCTTTCGTGTCGTTTGAGAACACACCCTAACTTTCGTTCCTACAACTTTTTGTTGCTTGAAATACTATTAATTATCCCCTTCTAAGGTAAAAATAAAATTCAATCCTAATACAATTTACATAGTAACGATATGCAAATAAATATACTATACCAAAACCGTAAAATTACCACACACTTTTTCTAAATAAAGTTCTTAACATGACAATAAAAGATTTTAAGAAATGATTTGTCTACAACAATCAAAGAGTCAGGGTTATCTCACTTTTTATTTAAACTACTTCATCCTCTAAACTATTTGCATTGAATCAAAATGTTTAGAAGTATCATCATTTGTATCATCTTCCATTGACACGCCTTCCCTTGGAATATCTTCCTCTTTTACTTGATGAGTAGCTTTTGCTTCCACTTGAGTCTCATCGACTTTACATTTATGCCTACAATATTCATTTACTCTTCATGCATGTGTCAAAAAGTTGCGGTCATCCATTGTCTTTATACATCCGTAAATAAATTATTTCATGTTAATAAATTATCAGAATTACAAACTATAAAGAAATGATATTTTTAGAATTAAAGGTTCATAACTATCAAAGAATAATTTTTACAAACATAACTATTTGTTGGAAATATTTTGAATCTCGGTAGGCAGTAAACAAAAATAGAATGTTGAAGTTACACTTTGATTCAAAGTTAAGAACGTGAAGTAACATTGTGACTCTAAAGAAGAGAATGTTGAAGTTCCATCACAACACACCTTAACCTATAATAACATATCGTTGAACATGAACACTGCCTACATGACAACCTACTACTGTGGAATATGCACTTCCATGTTGAACAATTACAACAAAAATCAAAGTCATTTCATTGCCTGAGCTTTTTTATTCTTTATTAATGAGAAAACATTCCTATTTATGGAATGCTTATCTACTGTGATTGATGGGTTCAAGTAAGAGAATAATTTTTTAGGTTCATATTTATTCTCTCTCATTTCTCTTTTCTCAAAAAATGGAATACAAATTAATAGCAAACAAAAATATCTCCTCTCTCTACAATTTCATATGACATAAAATCAGTCTTTCAAATATACATAAAACTTCTGCATAGTGACTTCTACAAATCTCCAAAATCTTGAGTGCACAAGTTTGAACGGTCATTGTGTAAACTTTGGAGAGCACGATAATTATCAATTGCACCATAGTCGTGCCAAGTTCCACTTTTAAGGAAATGGCATCACCCATGGCACAACTTCCATCACTTTCTTTTTGTTGTTCCATCCTTCAATTTCCAACAATTTAAACACAAAATCACATCCATCTTTCATGAGAACTATGCTATTTGGGCCTTGGAGAAAAGATTGGAACGTTAAGATGATAAGTGAATGAGAATAAAATCAAGGATTCTTGCAAATTTCAATTAAATGTGAGATATTCAAATCATTGGAACTACAAGGAGTGTATTAAAGAAATACCAAGGCAGTTCCACTTTTAACTTCATCTTTCTTATTTGAATTATTTTGGGTTTTGATATTGACTTCATATCAATGATATTATTGAGAACGTATCATTGTTTTAAAAATTGCTTTGCTTAATGTTATATGTTGATCATAATAGCATAAATTTTATAAGCAAATTTGGGCACTATAACTGTGTACCTTTGGTTTAAATTATTGCATTTTGTATATAGAACACAATAATGAATTAGATATGGTGTAGAACAAAATTCAAATTAGCATTGTTGTGGGCATTTTCGCCCACTACATGGTGAATATGAGGAGTCAAGGGAAAAATCATCATTGTTATGGAACAGACTAAAACTATTTTGGAGGTATTCTCAAGATTAAGATATGGACATAGGACAAAATCATGTCACAATCCAAGCTATAGGTTAAGAGATACGATCATCTTAAGATTTGTCCACCACCGTCTCGTGGGGAGATACCGAGATGCTCTATTTTCAAACCAAAACTTTGATTTGATGCTTACTTGGAGTCGGGCCTTGAAAATGAAGAGTCTACTTAGAGTCTATCCGATCATGAACTAAAATTTTGGTCCGGTGTTTGCTTGGTGTCGGGCCATAAAAATCTATAGTCTGTCCGATGACTGAACCAAAACTTTGGTTCAACATTTGCTTGAAGGCAAGCCTTAAAATTATGGCATCTTCTTGGAGTCAGTTGGGTGGTCGAACCAAAACTTTGGTTCGACGCTTGCTTGGAGTTGGACCTTGCAAATCTGGATTCAACTTGGAGTCGGTAGGATGACCGAACCAAAATTTTGGTTCAGTGCTTACTTGGAGGCAGGCCTTGAAAATATGGAATTTGCTTGGAGTCGGTTGGGTGACCGAACCAAAACTTTGATCCAGCACTTGCTTGGAGTCGGACCTTGAAAATCAGGAGTCTGTCAGGAGTCAGTCCGATGACCGAACCAAAAATTTGGTTCGGCGCTTACTTGGAGGTGGCCTTGAAAATATGGAATCTGCATGGAGTCAGTCTGATGACCGAACCAAAACTTTGGTTCGACGCTTACTTGGAGGCTGGTCTTGAAAATATGGAATCTACTTGGAGTCTGGTTGATGACCGAACCAAAACTTTGGTTTGGTGTTTTCTTGGTGTCGGGCCTTGAAAATGTGGAGTCTGCTTGGAATCTGTCTGGTGATCGAACCAAATCTTTGGTTCGGTGGTTGTTTGGAGTCGGGCACAAGAAATTAAATGGTTTACTTAGAGTCGGCTGGGAGTAATGCTACTTGGAGTCGAGTGAAGGTTTGCTTGGGGCTCAACCCGGATATAACTGATCTAAAAAAAAGTTGGAGGTTCGTCATAGCATGACAATACTTTGGGGATTTCTTCATGACGCATTCCGAGATTCTTGGAGGTGTATGGCGGCCGTCACAAGTGGAATAGCCTAAAAAATCATGTAAGAAAGGTTGAACCAAATCTTAGAGGAAAGAAGGTTGAACCAAATTCCAAAAGCTATATACTCAGCTGCCTCTCCTCATATCTTCATTCTGTAAATACCAAGCATATGGCATCATAAAAAGAGAGGATGTTGAAGAGCGAAGCTTTCAACAACAATAGCAAACAACTTCAAGAGGGAAAAATCTTAGTTCTAATATCATGTTTCTCATATTCAAGGCTTATACTTGTAATCAGAAATGAAAGGGATAATAAAAGAGGAACCGTGGATGTAGGTACATTTAGGCCGAACCACCATAAATTCTATGTCTTTTTACATTTAAGTCCTTTACATATTCTTTATTACAAATTACTGATTTTTTACCTTAAACATCCATAACTAATTTTCATCAAACAATAGCCATACACTGCAAACAATATTCATAACTCTTAATGATTTGAGTGGTTTCCCTTTTTTGTGCAAACATTTTTTGTGCTTTCACTGAGAATTGAACTTATCTTTTTTAAAAGGAAATTATCTCTTTCTTATTTTCTTTTTATTTTGAAACCTACTATTTCTAATCATCTGACTAGAGATTATCGTTTCTTTTCTTAGGAACTCTCTCCCTTTTCTAATCTGAAATCTATATTTCTTTTCAGTTCTACCTTGACCGTTTTACATAAAACAAAAAATCCTCCTTTTCTCTTCAGATCTGAACATCCATTTTACTGCATAGAGAAATTCTCTTATCCACTTTTTAGATCCTACTTTTACTATCCACAGGTACTGTTTAATAGCAAAAAAATTTCATCCCTTAGATCTGAAATCCTTAGACATTACATGCTTTGGATATAAAATCAAGCCACCTCTCTTTTCATTTGGAATCCAAAAACATGGTTTCTTGGCATAAGAAACCCCATTTTCCCTATGTTTAGATCTGGATCATTATTATCTTTCACAAGAGATAACCCATTTCTAGTCTTGAGATATGAAATTGCATTTTTTAATAAAATTTATACCTTTTTCTTTTCAGGTCTAAAGTCACTGTCTCCTTGGCATGAGAGATTCTCTTTTTCTTACTTTCCCGGTTTGAGATCATTGTTTCTTGGATTAGAATACTCTATATCTCCCAGATCTGAAATTGTTACTTTAACCAAATCTATTTCTCTTTTTAGATCTGCAATCATTTTTCCTTGAAGATAAAAAAATTCTATCTTTCTTTTCTCTTATTTCAGATTTACAAATGCTGCTCCTTAACTAACAAGAAACATGTATTCACTTCTTAGATCTGAAATAACAATATCTCTTTTTAGATCTACAAACATTGTTTCTCAACCAAAAAGAAACAGGTATTTAATTTTAGATCTAAAATCGTTCTATCATATTTTTCTCGTTTCAGTTCAATAAACACCTTTTTGACCAAAAGAAACACTTAGTCCTTTTTTAGATCTAAAACAATTCTTACTCTCTTTCCATCCAGAAGTATTGCTTCTTTAACATAAGAAAATTTTCTTCCTCTTTTGTATAAGAGGAATCTATTCCCCTAGTAAAATATAAAATTACAGTTCTAAGAAAATCTTTTCTCCCTCCAAACTCGAAATCCTTTCTCCCGATCTAAAGTCGTTGTCTCTTTGAAATTAGAGTTTTCTCTTTTTATTTTTTCATGCTTATAATCACCATTTCTCGAATTGAGAAGCTATACCTCCTATCTCAAGATTCTCTCTTTATTTTAAGAGTTGGACCATCAACCCTTCGAAGCTACAAAACCACCCAATCCTTTCCAAAAAGTGGATTATCTCTCTTGAAAAGTACAAACTCTGTAGGAAGGGAAGGAGAACAACTTCCCGATATGCTGCCTAAAGTAAGAGAACTCCGCTGCAAAGGATGCAACAGCTATCTAGAAGTGAAAAAGCAGGAAGACTAGTCTAATAACCTCCCGGTGCTGAAAATTATCGGACATAAATTCGACATGGTTGTGATTGAAATCGGTAAACACTTCACTACTTAACATAAAGCTTTAGTGGATAAACTCTTGACACTCTTAGGGCAGACAGAAGTATTCAACCTCAACGTCATAATAAAAGGAAATTCCTAGTCTAGAGAACATATGATTGATTCCACATAACCAAATGAACCCCAAGCACGACCCTTTTCCCATCCAGCATCAAATCAAAGTATTACAATTAGGATCCCATCGATGGATCGAAATATCACAAATTGAAGACCGAAATCATGATGATTGAATAATCAAAGTCTAGATATGACAAGCATGACACTTCGTCACTCCTATCATGCATGAAGGCATCACCAACCCAACGCGTACCTAACATGATTCGAATAATGTCAATAGCTCTCCTTATCTAGGGATATGTTCAACAAATATGAAAAGAGAAGGAGATAAGACCAAGAATTATTACTCTGCCCTCTAGGAAAACAGAAACTTTTGAGTGCCCGCTACAAACCTTTATAAGGAGCTAACCAGGTCCCCTAGAGCTTGCCAAGATCTCCACACTTGTAGGAGGGAGCAATGGGGGTATTATATAATTAATTTTCTTTCATTCTAATCAATCTTAAGCTATTGTAGGGTTCTTCCATCCACTCTTGGATCTCCGTCCTTGAAAAAAGGTGAAGGAAGGATTTGTAAATCCGTTGCATATGCTGATCGACCCGAGGATGCTTATATCTACATGAAGTAAAGACGAAAAATCAAACTATCCCCTACAACTATGCGTGGCCTCTCCATTAGGTCAGTAAGGCACATAAAGATGAGGAAACACTGTCAGGAGTTTAGATAGCTGGTCACCCAGGGAAGCCAGCACAACTTGCAGTACAAATGCTATAGAAAAATGGAACAGATACAACTCTTTGCCTCTGGAGCTCAAATGATTAATGATCAGAGAAAAGCCATCCATTTGAGTATGGTGTTACCTCAAAGGATAAGGAAGAGGATGCGGTGGAAATGACATCTGGCGAGGACTTGGATAACATAATAGTTTATACAAAAGGGCTTTGAAAGACCAAGCTCCAGTAATGTCAACATATTTGGCCCGCAGCAGAAAGGCGAGAGGTATCCAAAACCACCATTACTACTTCTTATATCACAATTCAACACGAATCGGCAATATATATAATAAACCGCTAGGACATTGCAGTCACCAATCAAGATACTAGCTTTACCACTACATCATGATCCAATAATCAAAATACACAATTCAAATTGATTAAGAACCAAGGTAGCAGGATGCACACTGGGGACATCCACTATAAGTCCACCAAACTAGCTGGAGTCAACTTGAAAAAATGACTAGATCGATGACCGCTAGGAGGCAGCACTAAAATGCCAAACAAGAAATTTGGCCCAGTAAAACCCCCATTATAGAATAGATTGCTTGCAGAAAATCCTTATGAAGAGCTCTCCGATCACATAATATGCTCGCATAAACATGTCATATGCATGACAGCAGACTATCCTGCAAAGGAGGTACCGTAACAAACCACTTCTTTCATTTCTTTCTAATTCGGTTATTGTCATTTTCGGATAATGCCATCGGTTCCTAGGTTCCATAAAGTCTTACAAAAATACTAAACGAGGAATCCCATCGAAGAGAAAACCTTAAACCGGGCATACTACACAACCTAGTACTTTGCCCTTCTTTCAAAGCCACGGTTTGGTCTAAACTACTCTTTCCCTTTGACCGAGACAAGAGACTAATGCATTCACTTGACACATATGCAGTTATATTCATTTAACACATATGTAGTTATATTCACTTAACAAATATGTTATAACCACTACTTCTTTTGTGATTAGTAACCCAAATCACAAGCATGTATTGGCAGCAATGAAAATAAGATAGCGATGGCTAAGGGCACTAGCCTGGGTAGTTCACTACGGACGACCTCCCATTTCTCTGGCAATGGTATACCAGTCGGGCATCTGAGCACAAATCTAGCTTGAGTAATTCAGAGAATAAATGCATTCGAAGCCTAGCATGGATTGACTCATAACAGGAGTTGCCCCAGACCAATGGGCAGGTTGAAGCTGTCAACAAAGTCTTGCAAGGAAAAACTAGATAAATCCAAAGAAGCATGGATCGACGAACTACCCATGGCACTGTGAGCCTACCAAGCCTCCTATAAAATAGCAACAGGACATATTCTATTTTCTCTAAGCATACGGGACTGAGGCCATGCTTCCAGTCGAAAAAGTTATCCCTTTACATCATAGACACATTATAATCTTGAAGAAAATGAGGAGCTTCTCAGCATATCCTTAGACCTCATTGAAGAAAGAAGGAATAACCCCGCTCTCAAGACCATCGCACACAGATGGAAAGTGGCAAAATAATACAAGTCTAAGTGAAGCCCAATAATTATGAGGGGGAGATATTGACCTCAAGCAAGTCTTTCCCTATCCAGGCGCATTAGATCCAATCTGGGAAGGACCATTTGTTGTTTATAAAGATCTACACAATAGATCTTACATTCCATCAACGGTTGATGGAAAAGGTTTTGGGAAAGGAAGGAATCTCCAAAATCTCCGTCGTTACTTCTTTCAGCTTGTAAAAAGCATATATCACTTGAAACTATAAAAGAAAGACAGTGGATGTAGGCATATTCTGGCCAAACCACTGTAAAAAATAATGTTTTTCTCGATTTTTTATTTGATATTTTTCCTATTGCGATCAATCGCAAGCTCTCGCCGCAAGCAGTGAAAGCAAGATAACCATGACTAAGGGCATGAAAATAGCCTAGGTAGTTCACTGCTGACAATCGGCCTCCATCCAGCAAAGATAAACCAACCATACGCCGCGGATTAGGCATGATTATAGTCTAGGCAGTTTATCATTGACGTTCGGCTCGTCGGCTACTGCAAAACGATAATAAATCCCATGATTAAGGCATGGCTACAGCCAGGGATAGTTCGTAGTTGACGATCGGTGCCCATGCTAGCCAGGCCACAGTAAATCGAATAATACTCCCGATATAGGCCATAATGGCCTGGGTAGTTACTATGTGCGAATCTCGGCCCTAAATCTCAAGTACGTCAGTCGCAAAAGTTACACTCCTTTGGAACATAGTTGGTCTGACAAACCATATGTCCCCAAAATCTACAATCATGGCAAGTAACTTACGTGCCACGAATCTTAAGTTTAGAAGGACTCCCTTGATGGAGAACATAGTTCATTGTACTTAAACCAGAAGTTCTAACAACTTCTTTTAGTCTTGTGGCATTACATACAGATAGTAGAAATATGATTCCACTTTGCCAACCATACCAGGATATTCATTCGCTTCCACTCCATCAGAGAAAATGGTGCATTGACTTAACTCCGTCAGAGATAGCGGAAAATAAATCCAACATTGCCAAAAGAATTAGAATATCCTTTTCAGCCAGCTTTGCTCAAGAAACTGCAAGGGTTCTCCTCAAAGTAAGCACACTTGTGGAACCTAAGGAAAACTCAGTGCAAAGACATGACTAACTTTTGTAAGATAAGCTAAATTCGATAAAAAGTACTTGGGGCATAGCACAACCTCACCCTTTGATTATACACATACACTTCCACTCAGCTTGATAATAGCACATTAGAATCATGACCTTAAGTTAGCAAGTTTAAAACCTGTTCATGATACAAAGTAACAAGTTGTAATAAGAAACTAAAAGAAATATACTAGGGACAAACACTGGCAAATAGTAAGTGCTCCCAACCAACTCTTGACGATGTCATCAGGAAGTGCGTTGAAAGATGTAATAAGTATTTATGGACTACCACGTCCCCTAGACTACTCTCTAAACCCTAGCAAAAGGAAATTACTCCGAATGATATGATCCTATCTAAACATGAGTATTTCAATCTCTAACCCTCAAAACATTAGTCATTCTATTTCAAAAACCTATTTTAACTCAAATAACTTGATATCTTTGCCTAATAAGTCAATCTCGGGGCATACAAGATGAATCTAACACATTCCTATGATAAAATAAAACTCTGAGTAAAAACAGGATGATAACTTTTGAATAATCCTTAGGCAAGGATGAAAGTCCTTGACCCCGCGGAGTCGAAAGTGACCAATGGTCTGCAGGAAATAATAAACCAATACTAATAAAGGTTTCCAATGTTCAAAGATTATTCCAGCTAATCACCACATACTGGGGGCATCCAATATCAGCACTTGGCATAACTCAAACCGGCAATAATGAATCACTCTTCCCACAATCGGAGTATGCTTTCCAATCGAGCCATTCATAACTCGCATTTTTCCACAACTATGACTTCGCATGAGAATAATGAAGTGGTCCTAGTATGGACAATTCCTCACAGACCCTAAACAGAAAAGCCAATGTCACTCCCTCAAAGATTGGTTTAGTTATAGTCTTGTGTTAGTGCCAAACCAAAATTTTGACTCAATCACAATTGCTAGACACCAAACAAAAGCTTATGATTGGCACAGGCAGTGCAATAGATCGTTATTTCGACCTTGGACCATGCAACCTACCAGAACTTTCGTCTGACCCCTTTTTGCAACTCGGTTCGGTCTCTTTTCATGTACCAGACCAAGTGGTTCGGCTATCATCTTCCACTCTCGAACCAAATTTTTTCGGTCCAATAAACTTTACCAACCCAATTATGTGGTCCGACTATCTTTGCTCCTTTGCCAAGATTCTCTATAATCCAACACTTATCCATCAAAGCTTACCAGTAATCTGGTCTGTACAAGTAACTGAGAATTGTCAGACCAAGCTATTGAAGAAGTTGGTAAAACTGATCATCACTTTACGAGACTATATGCCGCACATACCAATTACACCTTATCAGGTATGAGGATTCCAACCAAAATTTACATAAAATATACATATCTTTGAACAAATCTTCAGGCAGAAGATACAAAACATGGGCTAGAGAATTCATAACCGACATTCACTCAATAACACTTCGCATCATATCTAACAAAGACCCTTCAATAGATATTCTTACTCTGTCAAATTCATCAATGATTGATCTTGTCAAAGCATGCACAAGAGTGGAGAAAGGATTAGTAGAGAAATATATAAACTTGACGATCACATGAGATGGTCAGGATAGCTTGACTCAACCACACAATGAACATAATCGGAGTACCACATCACAGATCCAAAGTCGAGAACCCAAAGTATACATTAGTTTGTCCGCATATTGTATGAAGCCTCGACGTAGGAAACCGTAAGTCCAAGAAAAAAAGCATCCTGTCAGATGAAGACTAATCAAAGATGACTTCAAAAATTATAGCAAGTCCTCCTCAGAACGAACAAAATCCCACATTAAACTGAAAAAGGAGGCTCAACGAAAAATCAGAGACAAAGATGAGATATAGATATTCAAGCATCAATACAACCATTGCAAGACTAAGAAGATAGCCTTGGATTAAACAAATAAAACTTTGTATTCACAAAACTATGCTTTGGGGGGAAAATGTTATGGACATTTTCTCCCACTACATAGTGAATATGAGGAGTCAGGGGCAAATTCATCATTGTTCTAGAACAGACTCAAACTAGTTTGGAGGTATTCTCGAGATCAAGATATGGACAAAGGTCGAAATTGCATCATAATCTGAGCTATGGATTGAGAGAAATGATCATCTTAAGATCTGTCCACCACCATCTCGTGGGGCCGATACCGAGAAGCTCTTTCGCCAAACCAAAACTTTGGTTCGACGCTTGCTTGGAGTCGAGCCTTAAAAACATGAAGTCTGCTTGGAGTCCGTCTGGTTACCGAACCAAAATTTTGGTCCAGTGTTTGCTTGGTGTTGGGCCTTGAAAATCTGGAGTCTACTTGGAATTGGTGTGATGACCAAACAAAAACTTTAGTTCAGCACTTTCTTGGAGGCAGGCCTTGAAAATATGGCATCTGCTTGGAGTCGGTTGGGTGACCGAACCAAAACTTTGGTTCAGCGCTTGCTTGGAGTCGGACCATGAAAATGTGGATTTTGCTTGGAGTCAGTCCGATGGTCGAACCAAAACTTTGGTGGTTCAAAGCTTGCTTAGAGGTTGGCCTTGAAAATATGGAATCTGCTCGGATTCGGTTGGGTGACCGAGCCAAAACTTTGGTTCAGTGCTTGCTTGGTGTTGGACCTCAAAAATATGGAGTCTGCTTGAAGTCGGTCCGATGACCGAACTAAAACTATGGTTCTGCGTTTGCTTTGAGGTCGGCCTTGAATATATGGAATTTGCTTGGAGTTGGTTGGGTGACCAAACCAAAATTTGGTTCGGTGCTTGCTTGGGGTCGGACCTTGAAAATCTGGAGTCTGAAAGGAGTCGTTTTGATGACCGAACCAAAACTTTGGTCCGGTGCTTGCTTGGTGTCGGGCCTTAAAAATATGGAGCCTGCTTGGAGTTGGTCTGATGATCGAACCAAAACTTTGGTCCAGCACTTGCTTGGAGGTAGGCCTTGAATATATGGCATCTGCTTCTTGGAGTTGGTTGGGTGACTGAACCAAAACTTGGGTTTGTTGCTTGCTTGGAGTCGGACCTTGAAAATCTAGAGTCTGCTTGGAGTCGGTCTGATGACCAAACCAAAGCTTTGGTTCGGTGCTTTCTTGGATGCATGCCTTGAACATATGGTATCTACTTGAAGTCGGTTGGGTGACTGAACTAAAAATTTGGTTTGGTGTTTGCTTGGTGTCGGGCCTTGAAAATATGGAGTTGCTTGGAATCTGTCCGGTGACCGAACCAAATCTTTGGTTCAGTGTTTGCCTGGAGTCGGGCATGAGAAATTAAATGATTTACTTGGAATCTGCTGTGAATAATGCTGCTTGGAGACGAGTGAAGGTTTGTTTGGGGCTCAACCTGGATATAACTGATCTAAAATACAAAAGTTGGAGATTTTCATCATGGCACAATACTTAGGGGTTTCTTTATGACGCATTCCGGGGTTCTTGGAGGTGTATGGCGGCTGTCACAAGCGGAATAGCCCGACAATCATGTAAGGAAGGTTGAACCAAATCATGGAGGAAGGAACGTTGAACCAAATTCCAAATACTATATACTAAGCTGCCTCTCCTCATATCTTCATTCTATAAATACCAAGCACATGGCATCATAAAAAGAGAGGATGTTGGAGCGAAGTTTTCAGCGACAATGGCAGACAACTTCGAGAGGGAAAAATCTTATTTCTAATAGCATGTTTACTCGTATTCAAAGCTTATACTCGTAATCAAAAACGAAAGGGATAATAAAAGAGGAATAGTGGACTTCGGCACATTCAGGCCGAACCACTATAAATTTTGTGGCTTTTTACATTTGAGTCCTTTACACATTCTTTATTGCAAATTACTAATTTTCTACCTTAAACATCCGCAACTAATTTTTATCAAACAATAGTTATATACTAGAAACAATATTCATAGCTCTACAACAACGATTTGACTGTTTGCCTATTTTTTGTGCAAACAAGCATATTTGGTTATTGAACATGACATAAGTTATTATTAATGGCCCCGGACTAGACTGGTATAAATTTATCATATAATTTAACTTAAGACAAATGTAAATTTATATATTTTATGAATTTAAATTGGGGGAATGAGAGAAAAGGACAAACTTTGGAAAAAATTAGGTTGAAAGACATCAATTTATATTTCTAGCGTAAGGGATATATTCTAGTTATAATTAGCATTATATTCGACTTTTACCCAATACAATATGCTAGTTATAACTAGCATTATGTTCGATTTTATACTATATAAAATACTAGTTATAGTTAGCATTGTCCTTCAACCTAAAAATCATATCGTCCTTCAGCCTAATTTTCTTTCAACGTTTGTCCTTATGCTTGTTTTCTTGATTTAAATTTATCTAAATTAAAGGCTTCTGTAAAGATGTTCTAACATAGACCATAATTTGAAATTAAACATTTAATGAAAAATTAATAGTACGAAGCCTTTATAATTATGAGCAAAAGAAACTCTTAATAAAAAGTATAAATTTTGTCCTTCCATTTCTAAAAGGAGTTAAACAGTATTTGCATATCATAAATGCTTGTAAATATAACTTGTCAATTTAACAATTCACTTCATTCTCTTGAGCATTCACTGCCATTTTTCTGGTAATAAAACATAAGTATACAAATGGATAGACTTGTAAACGTATTATTTTAATATATGTAAGAGTCGAAAAATAAAAGGATGCCATATATTTATTATATGGAGTTAACCTATAAGTTGGGCTTTACTTGCAAATGAGCAAGTGAGTAAATAACATATAAGTAAATGGTAAAAAATTGATTTTCTTTAATTGCATTTAGTAAGAACTTTTTGAGCATTAAAGGCATAGATTTGAATTTTTAAGTCCTATAATTAATTTATGACTTATTTATAGATGTAAGGAGCGTTTAATGCTTTATTTAATGTTTGAATGAAAAGTGATTTTGATTGAAAAATCATTATAAAATAAGTTAAATTAACTAATGAGAGACTATGTGTTTGTTGATTTATGGGGTTGGATTTATTATGGAAAAAAACATAAATCTAATGATTTTAAATATAAAGGCTACGAGTTTTTATATATTAATGTCATCATAGGCTTAATTTGGAAAATAATTATTATGGATTGTAATGTTAAAGTTAAGAGGTTGTTTGTGTATAAATTTTTGTAGTGGAAAATATATGTTAAGTATACCAAGATTTTATACTAAGTCAATTATGAGATTGGAGAAATTATGAATATTTAGTTCATATATTGGTTATCAAAATTTTCATTTAAAAGAAGAAAGAATGTTATTATCTCAAAGGCATAACTACATTCGAGAATTTGATTAGTATTTTAATATTAAACCCATCCATGTTATTATGCATACATGTATCGACGATACAATTGAAATATATTCCGAAAGGATTTGAACACTTTGCGAACATAAATGAATTTATTAAAAGTGAAGAAATAATGGAATGACTACGCTTGCAATATAATGTTGGTACAATGTACACAAAACTTACATAATAGCAAGCTACGGGATCAACTTATCTTTGAAATAAAATAAAATAAAACCCGATGATTATAGGTTCCATGAGTTGAGGCGGTCATGCAACTCCTAATTCCTCTTATGAGTTTACTAGTCTGTCAGGTTCTCCTAGGTATATTAAAAAAACGATAAATACTAAAAGTAAGGAGATGAATATTTATGAATAATATTTAGAGATTAATAGGAATAAGTTCTATTTAAGTATAAAATAAAGTATTACAAGATGAGATATTTTTACTTCAAAACAGTCATGTTCATAGGAAAATATTTATTTTGGTCCACATATGAACCTAAGGAAAATTTCTTGTTGGGGAACCTATTTTTTAGGTTGTTAAAAAGTCAGAGATTATACTCCTTACAAATCATGGAAGAGTTTCCCAAGCTTGAAATTTCTAAAAATATAGGGGAGGTATATGAAAATTGCACCCTTCGTCTTCTTCATTTTTCTTTAAAAACTGAAAGAAGAAGAACAGACCGACAATTTGGCTTAAAGGAATATAATACATGCAAATTTTTGGTATAAACTTGAATGTGACAAAAGGGATCGAAAATTTCGAATCGAGATGAATGACTTATGAGAGATAGATGTGAAATTAGCCATAGATAATTTGAGATGGTTTTCCCATAAATCATTTAAACCATACTAGAAAATAAAAACTTGAAATGGCTTGGTTGTTTTAATATAAAGCATGTGCAATCTATCGATGATCCTAATATATACCTTAAGAAGAATAAAGGACCTAGAATATGTTAAAATTGAAGGAAGCGATGTGTTTCTTTTGAATTATTAAATATATCAGTAATTATGATATTAGAAGATGCACTCACAACCTAGTGATGAACATTGGATTCGTATAAGAATGTATAATGGAAAGAGAATAAACATCTATTTCAGACCTAAAACAATTAAGAAATTGATGAAAGGAGTGATCTCATCAACATGAATAAGCTCAAAAAGAACTTGATGTATCCCCTTTTTAAGTCATTCTCAACGGAAATTAGTCTTTGAATCTTCAAGAGGAATGGCTCCGATCCTAGAGTAGGGAGAAATGTGATGAATATCCAACAGTGGTAAAACAATGCTACATGATTACTCTTTCCCTTCCTATTTATGAGTTTGATTGATTTTATATAATTCATAAATAATTTTTTGGAGATGCTTTTAAAATTCACTTGACGGATTCTACGATTTGATATAAGTTTGAGCTTCTTTACTTTTATACAGTCCATAACTTATTTTGGGTTATGCTTTTGAGATTCACTTGATGGATTTTACCATTGGATATGAGTTTGAGCTTCTTTGATGTTATAATCATCACCAATTTTTGTTTGTGCTTTTGAGTTGTAGTTGATTGATTCTTTTAGTTAATGTGAATTTGAGCTTCTTTGTTTTTTATATTCTATAACCATTTTTTATGGTGCTTTTGAGAAGCACTTAATAAATTCTGTTATTTAGTATGATTTTGATCTTCTTTTCTTTTGTATGTTCCATAGCCAGTTTTTGGTGGTGCTTTTGAAAGGCACTTGATGAATATATTGTTTGTCTTAGTTTGAGCCTATATGCTCTTCTCTAGTCCATAACCAGCATTGGTGGCACTTTTAAGATGCACTTGATGGATTTCATTAATTTATTTAAGGTAATGCCTTAGTACTTATATATAATTCATAGCCAGCATTGGTGGTGCTATGAGACATAGCTGATGAATTATGTTTATTTATTTTTTAAGGTTGACCCTTTTGTTCTTGATGAGTACATAACTATAAGTGATGGTGCTAGAGTGGAGCACTTGATGGACTCACCTGCTTATGGTAAATGTGTACTGCCTTATATGATAGATTTTAGCTCTCTAGAGTACGCATGCGTTACCATGGTAGGTTCATGGCTAATTTATCGCCTAGTTAGTAGAAATTGAAAGTAATGTCCGTGTTATGAGATCTCAGCACAAATCTTTGTAGTTCAAAAAGAAATTCACTACTTAAATTAAATTTTGTACTCACTTATTTATGTATCGATTCAATCGAAAGATGTTTGTACTTACGCACGAAAGATTATTCTTGCCCAAGTTATTTTCATTCATCTTATTTTATTTTATTTTTATTGGTGAGGGTTATTGGATAATTAGAACAAAACCAAAATTCATTCAATACTTGACCTTGTGCATTCTTTATTAACGAGAAAACATTTCAATTTATGGAATGCTTATTTATTTTAATTGATGGGCTTATGAAAGTGAAATAATTTTTATATTTATTTTTATTCTCTTTCATTTCTCCCTTCTTTCAAAACGGAGCACAAATTTATAGTAAACAAAATTATCTTCTTCGTCTCCTCTATTTACAATTTCATCTAAAATAAAATATATCTTTCAAATATACATAAAACTCCTGGGTAGTGACTTCTAAAAATCTCCAAATCCTTCCACTTGAGTACATAAGTTTGAAGGGTCGTTGTATAAACCTTGGGAGCGGACGACAATTATCAATTGCACCACAGTCACACTGAATTTTGCTTTCAAAGTAGTGGCCTCATCCAGGGCACAACTCCCGTCACTTTCTCTTTGTTATTCCTACCCATCAATTTCCAACATTACGCACTGTCAGACACTGTTGAACGGTTCTGTAAATCGGTAGATTTAGGGTTATACCCTTGGGACAATTCTATAATTTATCGTAAATTAATTAACTCTGTAATCAATTCTCATTCATAATAAAGATGTTTTGTTTCTATTATATATTTATTATAATGTGTTGTAAATAATTAAATATTTAGTTAAAATATATTTATTAGAAAACCCATAAATGGTATGTTTGTGATAGTAATTACAAATAGTTGTAATCATAAGTATTGTATTACAATATAATAAGCACATCATTTTAAATATTCCTAGTCAAGATGCATTGAGATCGAATATTGATATATCCATAGAGATTAGAGTACGTAACGTTCACCAAATGTTGGGTAATGTATTACTTATGACTGGTAGAGGCATTAAGAAGTTACATACTGATAGTTATTGGATAACCATGGAATGCCTCACTCAATAGTTTTCGATTGGTTAATATAACTAAGGTCAAATAGAAAATACCAATGTGACTTTGCACGGTTCTCTCGACTTGAGAATACTATCAATCTTTAGTATGAAAGCTCCGCTTTGATTACAGTCAAATCATGGCACGACGTCCATCAAGTGACTATAGTTAGGTTAAGTGAGGGTATCAGAAGTGAAACACTATTCAAGAAAGGATTCGCCTCCTCGGTTGTATGGGATTAGTATCACGGTCAACTTAATTTCACTCAAAGTCAAAATCTCTTGTTAAAGTAGTTCGGTTAATAATAATTGTTATTGTTGAACCAAAGACTTTATGTTTGGACTATAGAGTTGAATATAGATGATAATGGAATTTTGACCATTACCGAATTTCATAAGTCCAGAGTGATATAGTTTTGATGAAGAAAAGCGGTGTAAATAAAAGCCAAAACCGGATAACCCTTAACAAACTAAATTGGATTTTACCGAAACCAAGTAAGCAATAAATTAGGTCAAAATGCCACACCATCTACTAAGTGACATATGAACGTTAATATTCGAATAGTTTGATATTAATCACTGACCAAACATACACTTAACGGGTCACACAATCGAAATGATGAATAATACTTTGACCAAAACGATTTAATTAATTTGTATTGTTATAAATTAACTAATATTTATGAAATATTAATTATAAAATTTGATTTTTATTTGATGGATGTTAAATGTATTTACAAAAGTTATAAATATATTAATCGATATAGGATATCGCTAAGCGTTTAAATTGGATTTGAATATAAAATATTTTGTTTGGGAATAAATCGGTTTAAAGCCCATGAAAGGGGTTAGTTAGATCGACACTAATAGAGAGTGATAGGTAGGGCCATATGATAGCAAACTGGTCGGCTAGGGTTATAGAGATAAGGCATGAAGAATGGGTAAAGATTCTGATCTTAACTTTTCTCATTTTCTTTCTCTATATAAACATCTCTACCCGCATCTACTTCATTCTTTTTGGAGCCTTCATACACACCTATTTATGGTCATACCCTGTCTCCTCCATCCATCATTAATTCAAGTTCAAATAAAATCAAATCAAGTTCTATTCGATAGCTGGTGGTCAACGGTTTAAGGACTAGCACTCTACTAGATTGGAAATAAGTTCGAGGCGCAGATCTCATCGTTTCAAGGTATACTTACAGGCATTTGTACATAAGGTATATTCCTAGTCTATTTCTAAATATTAATATTATCATGTAATGTTTATATCACAAATATATATATTATTGTTAGTTAGGGGATGAATCCAATATATGAATATATTATCATAATTTGGTTGGTTCTATGTTTATATATTATTTTGTATTTATACTAAAAAAATATTTTTTTGTCATGTATGTACCTATAGTCAGCACGGCATAAAATAAATTAAAAATAATTTTAATGCTTAAATAATTTTATATTCAACATTTTAATATATGTATAATATATAATGTTAATACTATACCACATTTAACCTGAGAATCTTGCTTGGTTCTCTACTAGTATTTGTTCGAGCAGTATCGGCTCTTTGCTAGTATTGCCAGTTTCATGAACTATTCATGCAACATATAGTTATATAATTTTATATATAAAGTTTTATAAATATAACAGTTTTGTCAGAATAAAATATATTTATATATATTTAAATATAATTTAAATTAATTAACTATGTAATTTAGTTATAACAATATATAAATACCATATAAATTATGTTTCATATTTTATAAAATTGTTAAATGTATAATTACTAACCGTATAAAATTAGATATAAAACGTTCAAAATTACAAAATATCATTTAGAATTTTGGTAAAAATTTAAAACTTAAATTAATTTTTTTTTGAATTTTTTTTTAAATTTTTAATACATATCCGTAAAGATATTTGTTTTAAAATATATTTTAATTTTTTTAAAAATAAATCTTTTATTATATTATTCGAATATTTTTATACATTTGCATTTAGAAATAGATAAGGTGGTATGCATGTACATTTAAAAATATTTTTTGTATATTCTAAAATATTAATATATATTTGAAGCTATTATTATATTGTTTATGCACATAAATATTTAAATGCACATACACATTTGTGTGTTTATAAATGTATATATGTATATGTATATATATTTCGACTTTACAGCAAAAAATAATAATATTATGTTTAATATATTTTAAAATTTTCATATAGTTATAAATATATACAATTTTAATATTTTACATTTATGTTTATAAATGTATGTATGTATTTATTTATACAAAATTATTTAAATAAAACTATTGTTTACATATATATATTAGTAACATTCTATGTATATATATATAAATAAAACTATATAAACATATATTTGTATATTGGATGAGCTAATGTATCAATTGCAGTGTTAATCTTAGCACCTATTTACGGATATGTTATACCTTGCACGGATTGATATGTTACACATCACACACATATATATGTGTATATAATACGTGTGCATACATACATACATACATATATATATTATATAACATTAGTTAAATAATATAAAATCATTTTATTAACTTAAACAAAAAAGATTATATTTAAATGAAATTTGAAAATTTTCCAAATTAATTAAACTCATATGCTCAATAATGATCCAAAATGATAATTTTTTTTGAAATTCACCCATTACTTCCTCCACAGGCTAGCCCAGACCTAACATGAACAACGTTGAACTCCAAATTACTCAACCAAATCCCAAATTTTACCTACTACTTGACAAAATTTAGTAGTTCTACATATGATTTATCGATCTACCCATTGCATATATGATGTTAATTCAAAATTCTAATTTGAGCAAAGAAATCTAGAAATATTAACTGCTTAGGTTGCTTTAGTTGCTTGAGTCGATGAAATCACTGCTATTTTCTTCCTTTTGATTGCAATGCTTGGCATGGCAACGTGAAAAAGGTGCATAAGAGGGGAGAGATGAAGGTTAAAATGTTAGGATTTTTCTATGTTCACTCTTGTTTGGTAAAATTTGATGGATTGAAATGGGTAATGAGTAAATAATGAAAGTGCCAAAATAGAGCAGGCAAAGAGGATGGTATGGTAAATTAGACAATGGGTAGTCCAGAATACATATGGAGTTGCATCTAGCTACTCTTGTTTTAAGTGCGATGAAGAGCACTTATTATTTTCCTTATTTAGCCACAATTTACATGTTTTTGCAACTGATTATAGCAAAATATCCTATAGTTTCTTAGTTTCACTTTTAAACTATGGCACATGATAGTCTAACATGAGTTATAACATTAAATTCTTTGAATTAAAAATTTGAGAGGAAAAAACTATGTTATTTAGGTAAATTTGTTATTCATTTAATGTGTTAAATTCTTATAATTAGTTAAAAAATAGTGCTATTGTGTAGAAATGGTAATCGATAAATAAATATTTTATTGTTCTATTTATGTATTTAAAACATGAAGAAAAAAAATCATAATGCTTAGAATAATTCTTTAAATATGACATATCTGCATGTGCAGCCGATGTTACCCTTCAAACCACACCTAAAACAATAGCTGTTAACGCATTATTTCTGAATAGTCGCCTCTAAGATATGAACGAACATCTATAACAATCATTTTATTTTTGTGCCAGTATTTCCACCAAAAGGGTTTTTGATTTAAGATCTGGCCACCTTTGTGTATGTTCTCGATCTCTATTCTATGATTGGTTGGTTAATACTCAAATAGTGAGAGACTTAAGAGTATGCACTAAGGGCGTTATATAATTTGTTATATATATATATATATATATATAACTTTATAATCAATCTTGTTTGTAATAAAGGTATTTGATTTCTACTAAATACTTTGTTATATATAATGATATAATTTATTAAGTAATTAATATAAAGTATATCAAATAGAAAATCCTTAATTGAAATGTTATACGATAATAATTATAAGGAGTTTTGATCATAAAATTATCATAATATGAAATAACATATTATTTTAATTATTCTTGGTCAAGATGTTTCGAGAAAGGATATCGATACATCCATTTAGACTAGAGTAAGCAATGCTCTTCATATGTTAGGCAATATTTTACTCATGGTGGCTGAGGCATACGGTGTTATGTACTAATAGTTATTGGATAACCATGGAATGACTCATGTGAGAGTTTCCTATTACATAATAATAACTAGATCAAACAGAAAATCTCATAATGACGATGTTATACAGTTCTATAGACTTGGGAATACTGTTTATCTTTAATTTGGATACCCTGCTTTTATTATAGTTAAATCAATGCATGGCAACCATCAAGTGACTATAGTTGGGTCCGAGTTAAAATATTCGAAGTGAAACACTATTCGATAAAGAATTTGTCACTTTAGTTGTATAAGGTTACTATCAAAGTCAACTGTAGTCAACTCAAAGTCAAAATATTTGGCCAACTAGTATGGTCAATAATAAATATTATTATCGAACCAAGGAATTTGTTTATGGACTAACCTAGTTGAACTTGGATGATACTAGAATTTCGACCATAACTAAATTACATACATCATAAGGTAATATAGTTCTGACGAAGAGTAATCGTTACTAAAGTGTACTGCTTAAAATATAAAATTGGATATTACAGATGAATTTATAAGCAATAAATTCATCCAAACTGTTAGACAACTAGCTAAGGTGTTGTGAACACTTATATTCGAATTATTCAATACAATAATTGCTGATTGAGTTTATACCTACAACTCGATGCAACATATTAGTGAATTCTATGAAACCCCAAATGATTTAATTAATTTATAATGTTATAAACTAATTGAATTAATTAATATTTATTATATCATCCTAAGAAGAACAACAAAAGAAAACGAAATATGAATCTCTCATGGCTGTGCCCTGGATGAAAGCAAGAGAAAAGGAGAGGTAAAGTGGGAAAACTGAGTCGGCTAGTGTTTGATCAATTTCCTTAAGGGGTAGATTAGTTTTAAACGGTGAAGCAGGTTAAATACTCAAAAAATTTGTACATGAAAGCCAAAATTAAATTACACTTTTTATCAGACCTTTAAGAAAAGGAAATTTATTATTTAGTCAGTTCGGTGGTGCAGTAAGAGTCATATAGAAGGTGTTCGCTCTTTAAATTTTACAAGGTTAAATCTTACGATGTGCTAGTTATAGGAGAATAAATACTTCCAATATATTTTTGCTACGAGGAATAATTACTTGGTTAAAAAACATTTACATCGGACAAAACTGTATTCTTCCATCTCTTATTTACTTCCCTATTTTATTCTTAGTACAAAAGTCACAATTTACTTTCTTTTTTTCTACTTATTTCATTAATGGATATTTTCAAATCCCAAACATATTGGTTCACTTGCTTCGTTACTTTAAATATGCCTAATATTCATGTAAAAAGTAAATATGTAACATGATCCACAAGTTTATATAAAAAATATGTTTAACTAATCTCATAATTGAACATACATGTTTTAAATGAATTGAAGTTTTAAATTAAGCATAACTTTATGAATCAAAGGTAACTAGTTTATAAAAAGCTAATGGTTAAACTTAGTTAGATCTAAAACTATTAAGAACGCCCCTACCTATGGTGACTGACTTGTCGGCTAGGTTGTTAGATTGATGGTAGCATTTCTTAGTTGGTATTCAAACTAATAAGTCAACAATATAGCATTTGATCAAGTGGTGTCCATTACCTTCAAAGTCATCACTAATCATTATATTTCTTCATATATTTTTCGAAAGTAAAAAAATATATTTACGAGTTCAATCAAAACAAAGCATCATCTAATTCAATTTCAAATGTTCTTTGGATATATGCATCAAATCTTCATTTTAACTGGGTTTTCAACTAGGTAGAATTTACATAGAAGATTGAACAATGAGGCGAAAACGAAAATACTTGAAACCTGGAGGGTAGACTCAAATAGACTAAATAAGTAAGTTATGAAAAAGTGGGCCACTATGGAGATAAGTCCATAAATCAACACTGAGTTATGGTGCTCCACAAGTTGGAAGCTTTAAAATTCCATAAGCAATTCTCTAACTGTTGTATGCAAGACTAAGCGATTTCATAAAATTTTGAATTACCTATCTCAAGAAGTGAAGAGTTAGCCTAAGTCAACTACATAATAAGCTAGATTATGAAAGAATGATCATCAAAAAAAGTCAATAAGCTACGAAAACATAAGGGTTGCTATAAAATAAAGTCGAAAGCATGGTCCAAGAGGAAGCACCGAGTTTCCCGCTAAGGGGATGACATGGTACCGAGTTATAGCTATAATACGATATCTAGTTATAGCTATAATTTGGTACTGATTTGTCATGTTAACTCATAATGCATCCAGTTTTTCCATATTATCTTGGGCCAAAGACTAGGCCTCCCTGGTAGCGGGCTTCTGATCCAATACGACTGCTGCCCATATAGATACAAATCATAGAGAATCCAAGAAAGGATCTGGTTTCTTCGATCACCACACAGAGGCTCCGTCTCTTCTTCAACACTTTCCTCTACACCATAGTCACAAAATAAGCTACTCTAGGCAATTCTAGGACTTAGAATCAGTCTACCCCTATACCTATGACTTATTTTCACTCAAATCCTTTCTAATCTTAATCAAATCTATAAGCAACAAAGCTATAAAGTGGATGCAGGCCAAAAATTGTCGAACCACTATAAAATCTTGTGTCTCTCTTTCTTATTGCTATCTATTTTCTTTTATTATCACTACCATCTGCTAGATCTAGGTCTTACAGGTTCCCTACAACATATTCTTAGATGTTAATCCATCTATGGCATTAACATTTTGGTGCTTTCACTAAAAACATCTGGACCCAAGCTTAGATCTAGCTTGCTACTTTAGGTTAGAAGAGATCCAAGGAATTTGATTCAAAGATTCATAGTCCTACCATCGGGGATGAATGGCACTTAGAAAATAGAAGACCGCCTTTGGAAGATCAACATGAGAAATAGTCGGTAGTGATGATGCAAACCGTCAACAAACTGAAGTAATGCTAATGATCGTCAAACAGATGTAAATACTGGAAATATTGAACCAAGTTCCTCCGCTTAACTGGTTGTTGTGACTAAAGGAGGCTTAACTATATGGTTAATGAACTTAATCAAAAGTTGGCTGATAGACGCTTTGCTAGCCCTGCAGCCATTGAGTGCCCTGAAAGCTAGACAAGAAATTGCAACTATTATGGAACAAGTGAATTCCTCTATTTCGAGCTTGAACAAGAGAAACTATAAACAAAAGTAGAAGGAGGTCACTAGTGGAGCTGCAGGAATCGTGATAGAAGGTAATGGAAGTACTCCTCCTACTGGAAAGCATCCTGTTGCAAATCCAATTCTTGTAGTGAACACTCGTCAAATGAAAAATGTAATATTTGGTTCTGACTCTGAAGATGACATGTTAGTGAATGATGATAGATTGGAACTAAATGCAGATGTAAAAAGGCGGAATGTCGCGAACAAAGTTCCAACTGCCTCAACAAGACCAACTGTGCACCAACGGGATCCTACATAAGTGGTTCTTTCAGAGAATGGAGAATCTAGGCTTCCGTTGGCAAACAAAGACAGTTTGTGAGAGTCAAACACTCGATGTAGTCTCTAACAGCCAACCTATATACCATCGTGCTAGCGAGGAGTACATTGCTGACATGGTCAAACAGTTACTGAAGGAAACAGGGGTAAAAAGAAGTAAGATTGCAGTTTCACGCCAAACCGAACTCCAGTCACTAAAAACGTTCTAAGGGGAGAATATCCTAAGAAATTCACGATGCCGACTATGCCATCATATAATGGAGTGACAGACCATAAACAACACTTATACCAATATAAGAGGCAAGAGGATGGAGCTAGGGCCACGACTGTTCTCTATTTTAAATGGTTCCCTATCTTCTCGAAAGGAGTTTGCTTCCATGTGGTTTACTAGACTTGCGCCAAGATCTATTTCCACTTTTGACAAATTAGCAAAAATGTTTCTAGAACAATTTAGACTCCATACTACACGACCAAAAGATGCGATGTCTTTATCTGGATTTTTCTAGAGACACAAGTAGTCACTGAAATCTTTCGTGAATCGGTTTAACATCGCGATTACTAAGGTAAGCAATCCAAAGGGGGATATGATTTTTATGGCTTTGGACTAAGTCATTCACCTAGATACAAACTTTGGCATATGGATTAAAATAAAAAACAACCTACTACCATGGAAGAATTCCACTGAACAGTGAACCAGTTCCTATGGATGGAAGAAGAAAGTATGATCGAAGGCAAATATGTTGGTGAGCAATCAAATGAACTGATATAGAGAAATGTTGCAGTTAAGCCGGATGGAAACGGTTCCGGAGCTACAAAAGGAAAGAATCCGAATTATAAGAAGAGGAATCAGAACTCTACCAAGTGCAATGGGAACATAAAACACCTAAGGAATCTCAGACTTAAGGATTACACATTTTTGAATGATAGCTTGGAGAACATCTGCCTTGCAACTCAGAGAACTGAGCGATACAACAAACCGCCCAAGCGGGGGCATGTGAACAATAAAATAAATAGGGGAAGTTTTATCGCTTTCACGAGAGTCATGAGCATAACACAAACGAATGTCAGCATCTGAAGGACATAATAAAGGAACCAATTAGGAAAAATAGGCTCCAACAGTATGTGAAGAAATCTTAGAATCCCGATCAACCTGCTAACCCCAAGTTCTAAGCAATCAAGGAAATCAGGCCAGGCCCAGCAAAGAAGGAACTCGTCGAACTAATCAGAGATTCATCATAAGTACCGTTAATGGAGGACCTCACCTAGCATAGATGAGTTAGGTGAGATGGAGTGATACGCCAGTTCTTTGAAGCACGCTCCTAAGGAAACCTGTTATGCCATCAAGGATGAAGCCCTAGCCAAACAACAGAAGTTGATAATCGATGATATCATATTTCAAAATTGGGATACTAAAGGAATAAAGGCACCAACTCTTGATCCAATGGTGGTAACGATTGGAATTAGGCCTGTCAACAGATGCTTTCGGAGGCATATAGTGCTATATCCACATCCGAAATCATTTTTGGATATCGGATATCTGCATACGCAGATACGCACGGATATCAGATAATTATCCTATCTGTTAACGATCAATAAATCAGGAATTGCAAAAAGAAATTTTAAATTTAACATAAATAAATTTTAATCTCATTGATCATAAAAGTTTTAAAAATTAACAAATATGATGATAATAAATAGTTTCGAGCGGTTAATAAGCATTAAATGTATATAATATAAAAATGAGTATCATTCACTTTATTAAAATACATATAATTTGAACTATAATCTTGACATAAATCGGATGGATAATTTTCAAATGCGGACGTCTTCGTATCCGCATCTGTATATCTGGATAACGAATATCTATCTGCTTTTCAGATGCGGATGCAGACGGATTTTGGATTTTTCAGGCATCCATTGACAGCCCTAATTGGAATCGGGCCGGTAGTTGTGCGTAGGTTGTTGGTTGACAATGGAAGCTCAGTTGGCATCCTTTTCAAGAAACGTTCGATCAGATGAAGATCAACATGAAAGATGTGAGCACTTGTAGGATGAAGATTCAGGGATCTATGGGCAAGCCAAAACATCTAGTTAGGATGATTGACTTACTTGTAGAACTTGAAGAAGGACAATGAATGGTATTTCATATTCAAACCTTCATGATAATCGATGGATTCTCAGCTTACAGTGCTTTCTTTGGATGGCCGACCCTTGTAGATTTCACTATCAACCATAAATTCAAGTTGAGAATTAAATGAAGGCCTATGGTTTTCAATTTAACTTGGGTCCAACTTCTTAGAGTAGTAACTTTGATGACGCGAGATCACCAAGAGGTGGCGAGTCGGTCCAAGCAGTGATGGAAATAAGAGGAGGTAACGGAGCTTGAGCGATGGCAGTTTGGTAGAGGATTTGTTATGGAACGGCTAGGGTTAGGTTGGCTAGAAGCAAGGAGGACTCGGGTTGGAAGAAAGAATACAAAAGGAAGTGAGGACAAAAGCTTGGGTAAATAATATAAGTAATGAAAAAACTACTCAAAATTTTCTAATTCCTCAACTCGGTATCAAGTTGTCACTATAACTCGGTACCCTGTCATTATTTTTCACCTGATTCAACTTCTATTCGACACATACAACCAACATAACACTCCAAGGTATTGTGTAACCTCTGGGGTATGAATCATATATCTAGTATATAGAATTGGAATTCAGATTGAAATCTGGAAAAATAGTTAATTAGAAATTAACCAAGTAAAAGCAACGTCTCGAGACGGGATCCAACGATCAACTGGAACTCATAGGATAACAATTCAAGACTTACCTCATTCTAGAGTTTTGTTTTCAATGAAAGCGCACACTGGAGGGCAAATGTTAATTGGATTTTTATCCGGGTAGAATTTCAACAAAAGATAGAACAATGAGGCGAAGACAGAATGACTTGAAATCTGGAGAATAGACTCAAATAGACAAAAGAAGTAAGTCATGAAAAATTGGGCCACTATGGAGCTAAGTCCATAACTCAGCACCTAGTTGTGGTGCTCCGTAAGTTGGAAGCTCCAACTTTCAACAAGCAATTCTCTAATTATTGTATGCACGCCTAAGCGATTTCGTAAGTTTCAGATGACCTATCCTAAGAAGTGAAGAGTTAGCCCCAGTGAACTACAAAATAAATCAGGTTATGAAAGGGCCATCAAAACAAGTCAACTGGCTATGAAAACGCAAGGTTTACTACAAAAAGAAGTCAAAAGCATGATCCAAGAGGAAGCACCGAGTTTCCCACTAAAGGGATAACTCGGTGACAAGTTATAGCTGTGACTCGATACTGAGTTGTCATGTTAACTCGTGGTGCTTCCAGTTTTTCCATACTATCTTAGGCTAAAGACTGGACGTTTCCGGTAGTGGGCTTTTGATCCAATACAACTGCTACCATATAAATATAAACCATAGAGAAACTAAGAAATGATCTGGTTTCTTCCATCACTATGCTGTAGCTCCATCTCTTTCCTCTACACCATAGTCACCAAGTCACTACTTTAGGCAATTCTAGAACTTGGAATCAGTCTAACCCCTATACTTGTAACTTATTCTCTCTCAGACCCTTTGTAATCTCAATCAAATCTATAAGCAACAAAGCTATAAAATGGATATAGACCAAAGATTGTCAAACTACTATAAAATCTTGTGTCTCTCTTTCTTATTACTATCTAATTTCTTTTATTATCACTATTATATGCTAGACCTATGTTTCATAGGTTCCCTACAACCTATTGTTGAGTGTTGATCCATTTTTGACGTTAACACTTAAGTGGCACATATTTTCTTCATTGAAGCGATACTTCTACCCAACCCCCAACACATAATTTGGTCGACAAAATTTAAATTATTAGAGTAACTGATTATGTGTGAGAGTCATTTTGTAAGCTACGCCATTCTCACACATTAATGGTACAAAGAGAGCATGAACACAACACCCAATGGAAAACTTAAGTTTCAAGTGCATGTGCACACCTACACGGACTTGTGTTTTCTTTGCTCTTCTATTTTTACTGCTGTTTCGCATTGTTTTTTGTTCTTCATCAACGATCGGGACTGCACCTGATATCTTCATTCGGTTTCTTGCTTGGTATTTTTCCTAGAAACTCAAAACCGTTCCATGAAATGCCTATGTACCATCGTTCGAAACAGATGCTTTTTGAGATGCATGATTTATGACATTATGGTTACAACATTGAGAACTATGATGGTAAATGCTACGGAAAATGTGGTAATTTTTCATTGAGGAGTCATAGTAAATTTTCAAATTTATTGTTTTGCTTCCTTTAGTAATAGTGGCGTCGTTGCTTTTTTTTGTAGCTAAAGCGCCAGAGGTACAAAAGAGAAAAGTTTGACGAAATGGAAATGCATTTTTGTACTACGCAATGTACATCAAAAATGGAACGATTGTTAATATTTATTTGTATTTTTATTTGTTTAAAATTATTTTTAGTATTTTTGAATAAATGTTAGTAATTGATATTAAAGTGTAAATTAATGTGAATGTTGAAAAGTCAAAAAATAGACATATTTGAAAAGAAATCGATACATCGAAAGAAAAAAAGAAACAATGGACATATTACAAATATATGAAAGAAAATACGGAGATTGGAACTAAGTTTTGCCATTGCAGATGAGAGTCTAGGAGATAGCAGACCCTCTAGTTGGGAGTGCGAGACAATCATTTGCGAAACTAAAAATAAATATTTTTACAATTTTATAAATATTTTTAAAATTTTAAACTTCCATTTTTTTGTTTTTATTTTAAAATATTTATTATGATTTTAAAGTTATTATTTACTAAAAATAACTGTTCATGCGTTATGTTTTTTCTCCGAACGGTGCTATTCTCTAGTGTAGAGAGAAAGGGGCAAATAATCATGTGCTCTGTTCTCACATTCTACATTTTAGTCTCCTCTAATGCATCGAAAATATGGACGAAAAAGTTACGATCTATTTAGTTTAATTTTGAGATTGTATTTTTTGTTTTTAAAATCCATTACAAAATATGAGAAAAGCGGAGGAAAATATTTAAAATTTTAAGTCATTATAATAATGATGGAGGGATGATGAACGGATGGAGAGACGACGGAGGACGACGAAAGGGATGGAGTGATGATGAACGGATGGAGAGACGACGGAGGACGACGAAAGGGATGGAGGAATGACTGATGAATGGATTGTTTATTGTGCTCTTATTATTTCTAAGAACACGTAGAACGAAATAAATTTATTTTTCATTTTGTATGTTAACTTCATTTTTTATACTATTGTTTTTCAAAACATACATATGTGTAGAGTTTTTTTTGGGGAAAAAAACTTAAAACGAATGTGTACAATGCAAACGAGATCAATCAAAGGTGCAAGTGCCGAATTCCTAAAGCACATAAATATCCTTAGATAATCTAAATATTCATATTGAAATTGGTACATGCTCAATCACGTTTGTTAACGATATCCCTAAGACAGCTTCCTTCATACACTCTGAGTAATTATGTGTTAGCGTGGTTGGCAAGCATTGATGGCATTAATGGAGTGGGATGCATCTATCGAATGGGAATAGTGTATATGTGTATATGATCATCAATAATCCTTTTATTTATCCTCATTCATAGCCTTTTGCTAAATAATACAAAATGATGTTAAATAAAAGATGTTATTGGTTATATATATAACCCTCCTATCTGTTTTTCACCACACATCTCATTTGAATAATAGTACTTTTTCCCACATTTTACTAACTCTATTATTTAAATAAAGATGTATAGTGGAAATCAGAAGACCAAAAGAGATGCTGCAAAATGAAGATGCTGCTGAGCGCTGCTATATACACACACGCACATGCACATATACATACATACACACACTATTATTCAAATCAGGATGTGATGGATAATCATAGATACAATGAGCGCTATAAAATTGAAGTGATTTTCATTATTTTTATTTTGAGTCCCTTAAAAATTGGGTGCCTTGGGCCATCACCTAGTATGCCTAGGTTAAGGGTCGGGCTGGGACTCTTGCCCACCCTACAATACATGAAGTGCGAACTGCCAAAACTTAATATGATATTAAAGTTCCGGGTTCGCGAGACCAACATGCAGGCATAACTAAATGATGGCTCCAAATCCGGCTTGTGCATGGTATGTTAGTCAAGGACTAGATATGATGAAAATGTGGAAGAAAAAAAACAGTCAGGTCCAACTACAAAAGTTGTATGGCCCAAATGAAATGCATGCGTAGAATAGAACCGATTAATAAAAGTCATCCATGGTTGAGGAAAAAAGGGAAGTTAGAAATAAATAAATGTAAAGTAGAAATACATCCTATTTTTAAAACTTATTTGTTTACGGTAAATTTTGAGGACTATTTTATACCTTTTTCTTTTTATAATTATTTCATTTTTAACTCTTTTGTTTTCGGACAGTTATGAGTTACAGAAAATAATAAAATGAATATAGATTAAAGTTCATAAAATTACTTAAATGTTCAATACATTAATTTTATTTTTTGAAAATATGGATATATTTTATAAAAAGATTTTGGAATGTATTACAAGTTAGCTTTTATAATTATAAGCTTTTGAACACGAGTGGGAGTGAAGAAACATATCGAGCTATTGCAAAAGAGATGCAAATTTATGCAAGTGTTCTAGATAGCCGACATTCAGAGAATGAATATTAACTTTCTAGTACTCCTTGGCATTTGCTGTGTGTAAACACACCACTTCTATGCTCCACTAAATTCACTCCTGATCACCTCCACGTAAAATGATGCAACAATTTTGAACAACTAGACAAAACATTGTACTCCACAACAACCAAAGAGGATACATATTTAATAATAACTTAAAATAGGCAACAAATTATTCATACTTGACAATTAACTAGTAGATATGATCCATGAAGGATGCGAATAAAGTATTGATTAATTAACTAGCTAATGTTATTTTATAGCAATGAATACATAAGCAATGACGAAACAGCTAATATAACATAATTTGTATATTTTATACACATGTATAGAAAATTATGAAATAAGCGAATAATTTGTTCGTTCATGTACCCACATGTTGCTTTAATAAAAACAACAGGGGCATATCATAAGTTCCACTACATATATAATGCAAATAAAGGTGTGGAGTCAAGGGACCAAGAATTGCTTTGCAGTATAAAATAGTTTAGGTTTCTATGTTGTTATCTTTTTATATTATTGACTTTTGTTTGTCTTAGTTACGAGGAAAACATACAAGCAAACTTCGTCTCTTTATATACTCATTGAAATAAACTTGTTACTAAGTAAACGATTAGGATAGCTGTACATAGGTATATTCGTTTGTAGACTATATGTTAAGATCGCCTATAATTTGATTATATAGTTCATTTATGTGAAAACCGAAAATAATATAAGACGAAAGTAATAATTATCAACGTGAATATGTGGGTAATTATTTCAAGTACACATGATTGATTTTTGTGGATAACAATGATGCCTCTATCCATCCCTTTACATGATAGGAACAGTATGTACTTTACATTTTAACATGAGTCCGAACAATGAATATGAAACTTTATAAATGTAACATCAATTCATAGGGTACTTTCCATTTACCAAAGTCATATGTAGCATCGGTATCAAATTTGATGATGGAGATATTTACAAATTTATCTCATCCAATCGGAATTCAGGACCACAAAACATGTGAACAACATATTTAGAGTCATATAAAAATATATGATGATCCACGAAAGTGTATTGGAGACCACATTCGAATATATAGTTCAAAATTGATAATGCATTCCTCGGTTATTTGGTATATGTGGAGACTGATTTGTGAACTTATATTGCATTTATCACTCAACCATATTCCTTAGCTCTTTCCCACATTGATATGTACATGTTTCTTACTATATTTATCAAAGCAAGCATCTGTCCTCCATCTACTTTTTTTCAACTTTACATTATGTCTACAACGCAATGAATAAGCTATAAATTATCTGCACCGGCTATATTATTGGTTCCTGGAACTAATTGAGAGTGAAGTATAACAAACAAAAAAATCAAAGAAAATGCGAGTAAAATGATTGCAGGAAGTCAGCAACAATTTTCAGAATAAGTCAGAAAAAGCATTTAAACCTAACAAAAGCAATATAGCCATGACTACGGTCAAATCCAGCATGCAGCCAATTGCTACTTTATCCATTCAAATAACACGCAGTTGATAGACAGTTTTTACACATTTTGTACCTTATACTGCTAACCATCTCATCATGCCCATTAACAAACAACAAGTGCTATAAAAGAGGGACAACATTAAAATAGTGACCACAAAAGATTGCACAAACTTAAAAGCATCTCCATATACATAGGCCAATTTCTAAGTTTTTGACTATAAAGATTACACCTGCACATGCATCTCATAATGCAAAAACATAAGAATACATGTAGTAGACATGCATATATAAGCTATCAAGGGAAAGGAAAAAAAGCATGTATCACCCTGATTTATTTCTTTAGCGCCGTCTCCCAACTTTTGGTAGAGGTGTGTATATACATAACGAAAGCAAACAATATATGTTGTTGGTTTACACACCACATCAATGTTGAAAAGTATGAATGATTTTGAGCTCCAGTACAGCTTCAGTTCCGAGAATAGTAATTGGTAGAGGGAGGAAACTGAAGGTGATGAGTAGTAATAGGAGCTACAGCCATAGAGGTGTTGGTGGTGGTGGTAGTGGAGAATCCTGATGATGCTGCAGAAGAGAAAAGCGTTGGTCCCATGCTCGACCCGGGCATTTGCCACGTCCAATTCGGAGCAAAATTTGAACCAATAATAGGTCTCTTCTCTGCCGCACTTTCCTATATACATAATTTTAAAGCACAATACGTGAAAAGTTTGAAGGTAGATAACTCAGATTGCATTACATTTCAATGTAGTCAATCATGATTTTGTGACAATATACCCATGTGCTTTCTGGAGCAGAACAGCAGACAATAATGCATAAAAGCATTAAGCAACCATCAATTGAATTATACTATGGTGATATTTTTGTATTTTATCATGCGATTCCTGTACGAAACATAGAGATATTGCAATATGTAGACCTGCCAAGTCCAGTATATTTTAGTGGGTGGCCCTCGTGTTAACTACTATAGTAAACTGATTGTTGCCTGTATCATTTTGAACTGTGCAGGCTGCTAATAATTAAGTATATCAAACTGTAATGTTTAGCATGATATCAAGGCACAGTCGTTCAGCCAGCCTAATGTATGTCTACAATATCTCGTCTACATGATATCTACTATTTACTTATTTCGTGTGGTGTACATTATAAGTTATTGATAAGGTGTGTTTAAATCGATTCCTGATTGATTAAATGTTACAGAAATAAAGAACTTTTTGCCATGTTATTCAATTAAGGAACATTCAAGAATCAAGCTCATGTCTGTGACATCTTCCAATGAAGATGGCATCAAGACGAAAACTATGAGAAGAAAATTCAAGTGAATTACTAGTTATCCTAATATAAGATACGTGAAATCATATAAAACATGGAGAATAGAGTATTTTTGGAAAATGCTAAGCCTAAACTTGATAATGTTCAGATCATTGCAGCATATCAACCACTCAAATCCAAATATGATGCTTGGACCAATAAAATTGAGGAAAACATAACAGGTTTGAAATATATATACCTCATTAGCCTGATAGAAAGAAGGGTAAGTCCATGCTTGATGATGATGCTCAGATGTCATAGATGAGCTGTGTGGCTGACCAATCCGAATTGGTGAGGAGTGGCCAATCTGGAAAATGGTACTGATAAATAAACTTAACAAGTACATAATTTATTGATAAAGATTTTTGGTTATTTGACCAAAATCATTAGCTTGCATGGAAGATGATGTATTTTTGGAAAATTTGAACTTTGACCTAGGTAACTTAGTTTTAAATTAGGTTTTAATCATCAGCACAGAATTCCCCAAGTTTCCACTGAGTTTTAAATTAGTGCTGCTTCAATTTACTCATTACCACATAGAACTCCCATCTGATTAAGATCTACGTTTTGTGAAAAAAATATGCCACACCAGTTACGTAGAAGGGATGAACTATTACCCCAGATCTTCTGGAATCAAAAGCATCTAAGGTGCCAAAATTGAACTGAAGACCTTTCTGATTATCGTTCTTCTTTGGGCTACTGACATTTGGTTGCGAAATTCTCAAATTCAGATCAAGCTCATGGCCAATAGCTATCAAAACATTTGATAAAAATTATTAACATGCAAACATACCTTAGACCAATATAGTGAAAAATATCAACAGTTAATACCTTCACTAGTGCCCTCCCCTTCATATGAGCTTGGCTCAAAATTAGTGACAGCTTCTTTTCCATTAAATTTGATAGCCGCTTTGTCATAAGCCCTGGTAACAAAGTGGAGACTAAGTTATGGCAATTGATTTGCATTTGAATCTATGAACTATTTATTGAAAAATCTACTTAAAATCTTAATATTTTTATAGGACCTTGCAGCTTCTATTTCGCTGTCGAATAACCCAAGGTAAATGTACCTGCATTGACGCATCAGCTTCACATCGGTAAAAGTTTGGATTCTAAAACATTTTTTTTACTCTCACTCTTCACAAGCACGACTTATTCATGCATTTTGGGTGATTTCATCAAATAAGAAAAGGAAGAGGAAAAAAAAAATACTACAGTACAATATTAAGTTAGTAGCAACTTACTTCTTGCCAAGAAATTGCCCCATGCGTGCCTCCCATCGACCGCACTTATGAAGGGTTACTCCTCGGTATTTTGAGCTTCCTCTTGAAAATCCAGTGCTTTGTCTTCGGAGTATGTGAACAAATTCCTCTTTGCATAAGTCCCTCATCTGATATCACAAAAAGAAGTAAGAAATCAGTTTTTCTTTCAAAAAGCAACAAAACCCACCCTCGTATTTTTAAGAGCCAGTAGATTCCTATAATACAAAGATTGTACATGAGACTATTGATTGAGTGTAGTGATTTGAACCGATAAATTTTTATACTATAGTTGTCATTCATCTGTTATAACAAAATTAAACTTTAATAAGATATAAAATGAATGAAAAAAGAAAAAGAAAAAACCTGCTTCAGATCCTCATCGTAGTCGCTTATTGTAAAGTTAATGTCAGCATCAACTCCCCTGAATTTAATCGCAGCACGATCATATGCCCTATAAATACAAAAAATAAGTAAGAAAAGAATAAGAAAACTATTAATTCATACTCCACAACATAAATATTGAACATGAAATCTAACCTTGCAGCTGCATGAGCTGTATCAAACCCTCCCAAATAAACCTGCTTACCACAATCCCTATGTAAATCAACACAAAATATTCATTTAGCATAAGATCCAAGAAAATTACACAAAAAAATCACATGGAAATCATTCCAACGAAATGTAGTGACAGTTATCAGACTATACAGCAGTCTTACTATAGTTCAACATTCTTATTTATATATGTTCATACTAAAACTTCACAACCTTATTTAATTTTGCCCAATTAAAAACTCATGGATCAGTTTTCTAAATTGTTAGAAATATGTTTACTCGTATATGATTACACAAATTCATGTAATACCTCAGATTTTTTTAAGGAATGAACGACACATTATATTGTAGAAAAAGCAACTGTTTATTAAAATACCAAATATGAGACTCCCATCTGCCAGTTCTCCTGTAAAAAGTGACCCCTCTATACTGGGAACTCTTCGACCTCGGCCCTCTCCTGCTCTTTTTCACAGTCGGCGGCTGACGTGGTTTATTATCCACCGTTAGATCCACGTAACTCCTCTCCTCCACCGCAACTTCACCATTGGCCACAGCCTTTTCCATCGGGAAAAACTCCTTCGTCACGAATCGCTCCTCCTCTCCTTCACGGCCTTTCAAGAATCGAAAGCCCATTTCATCCTCCTCACAAACGGAGCTTGAGTTCGAGGAATCTTCGTTCGCCACGCTGTTGGGTTGGATCTCCATTTGGGAAGACGATGACTCGGATGATGCAATGTTTAAATCCAACATTATTAAGACAAAATCAGCAAAAGTTAACGATGTTAGCTTGAAATAAATAGACTACTTCTTGTTTATGAAGAAGAGCCAGAGCAAGAAGAAGTAATAGCAAGAGAGAGCTGAGTCGTTTTTACGGAACATTGGGCTTCGAATATTGGGGCATCTATATATTCACATCAATTAATTGTTTTGATATTTTCGATGAGCTTGCAAATATTTTGGAGAAGATTTGCTGGAGTTTAATGGGCTTGCTTTGATGCTATGAAAAGAAAAGAAAGAAGAAGAAGATGGGCGAATCTGATTTCTTTCTAAAAATAGTATGTGCTTATAAACTTGCTTTTCATTACCGGCTATCACCATTTCTACCGGTTGCTCACAGCCAATTGGTTCAATCTGTTTGTGTGAACCTTGAGTTCCTACGTTGGAAAATGTTACAGTTTCCTAAAGTTAGGTGTCACTTTTGATTAAATGTATTGTTAATTTGGAGCGTAACTAATAATGCCTTTGGTTGATTACCATTTATTTTGTCACTGTTTTCTTGTTTATTTTGTTCGAATTTCGGATAAAGTGAAGAAAAAAAAATTTGATATTTTTAAAAAAATTAGGGGTACTTGGAAAGGGTCCGTTTGATTTCGTTTTGAGTTTTGTGTTTTACGTTTTCAAAATTCATTACAAAATATGAAAGAACGGAGGAAAACATTTAAAACTTAAAGTCGATGACGATAAAAGTACAACAAATGGACGGTGAAGGACGACGAATGAGATAGAGGGATGGATTTTCCAAATCAAGGAAAAAAATTGTTTTTTTATATGTTAACTTCAAGTTTTAAATCGGTTGTTTTTCTAAAAATACACGCGTCGTGTGTTTTTTGTCTGAACAAAACCACAAAACTAAAAATTGCAAACAATCAGGGCCTTAGCCTTTAAATATAATTACGTATTTACTCACGTTTTATCGGTATGTAGAATATAAAAGGTAAACCGATGTCATGTTTTTAAACAAATTCTGAAAGATCCCTACCTAGTACTGTATCGATACACTGTTTCTATGTAGAATTGTTGGTAGATTCATGCTTTCAAAATTTCAACGATTGTTTTTGAATTTGTTTAAGTGCAAAATAATAATTGTGCGGTAGAGTCATTTGCATCATGTCCTTCCACTAACAATTTTATTTTGATTTGAATCCCTAAAATTATCCTTTTATAAAAAATGGAATCCCTTTGTGTTTGGATTTCTCATGATCTAGCAAGAATCGGGTCGCACCACCTACTGTAAAACCTTCCATTCTACTTGGACTCTTAATGATCTCTTTCCGGACATTTCAAAGCAATATTTTTCTACATTTTAGAAAGTTTAGATCTAACCTTTAAAAAAAATTAAAGAGACCTAAATTTTACTTGTGCACGAAATGATGGAAACCAAGGGTGTGTTCTTGACTGTAAGGTTGAGCGAACGGGGTGTTTGAGTGAACTTGCATTTTTTAGAAATTTTGAACTTTATCGAGTGATGAGTGTAAGGTTATATTATAGAACTATGGACATAACTTGCTAGAATATTTAAAGGCAACATTATGGTTAATTATGTATTTTGATTATGTGACTAACATCAGTAATTAATCTAGTTTGAAATAAAATAGGTTTTGTTTCTACTGTATGAGTTATACGTACGTACATACACACATACACACAGAGTTACTTATTTAAAATGTGACTATTATTGATGCATTACGCTAACAAGAGTATTAATAGAAATTTGTCTAGTTAAACAAATAGTCGTGGGCTGGCCCTTCATTAGTGACGTAGAGAAGCAATTAGAGATTTGTAGGTTGTTCGTTAATCTAACATTCTTTTGGAGTATTTATTAATTTCTAGATAAGTGGTTCATCACCTCTTGCTTTAATTTGTATAAGGTGTGTGTATGTTTGAAAATGATTTTTAATATGATATTCATAGGGTTTGCATCGATATTTTAATAAGAATTTGGTGTTAGGGTATGATCCAAATTTATTAGCATATAGTCGATTATTGGATGTATTGACATGCTTATGCTTAATTGGTATTTTGGGGTACATATATGTTTTATGATAATTTTATTGGCAAGGCAACGGACATGTGAGTGTTGGAAAAATCTGGATTCACATATAAGGATGTGATTTAGAGGTAAGGAAATTACGCAGAAGATGTTTGAAGAAACGCTTGAAATGGAAAAGATGGAACATTAACTAAGTATTGAACAAATTCCAATTTGATGGAGATATAAAACCAAAGCAAATCATTTCAAAAAGTTTAAAGAAAACTGGTTAAGTACAATAGGGTACAACTTGATAGGTAAGCAGAGAACCAAAGTTAAAAGAATCCAAAATCTAGAAAATTTTAGCTATATACTTTTTGAAGTCAAACTTGGCATGCATGGGCCAAGATTAGTAAACGTTTGCTCACGAGTCAAACAAAAGTTCAAAAGTCGAAGAATGAAGTTCCAAAAAAGTAAAATGAACTTAGCTAAGATTTAGCTAAGTCTCGGGATTAAGGGATCTAATCATATGGATCATCTCAATCAAACCTAGTTTTAATTAGGGTAGTATGGCTTTAACGGCTACTCCTACTGAAGCATGGCGCGAGTCCCGATCCAAAAAGACCAGGAGCAAGCTCTAGGTCTAGAAAATCAGCTTGACCTAGAGTGAGCTCTGGGTCTAAGCATGGAACTTAATACAAAGCAAGCTCCAGGTCTCGATCCAAAATAACATGAGCAAGATATGGGTCGAGGAATTAGCTCATCCTGAAGGATGTTGTAGGCCTAGAGCAAGTGGACACAGGTCAAAGGCTTGTCTATTAGGATGATCCTAAAGTTAATCCAATTATTGAACTAAATCAAAGTCCGAACTTTTCGAATGCCATAATTTTTCATGTCAAGCGTAATTTCGATGAGACTTTGACAACTGTGGTAGAAATGTTAAGTAATGTTTTAGCACAATCTATAAATATTATGAGAAAATTGGTTTTTAGGCCAGCAGAACGATACACGCGTCTGAGAGACAAAACGAGAACTTTTCAGTAAATTGAGGATGACATGGTTTCGATATAATATATAAAACCTATTAGAAAACAATAGGAGATAAGGTCGACTTAAAACGTGATCAGATATTCCAATGGAAGTAGGAGAGCCGTATGAAAAACTAGAGAGTAGAATAAGAATATGTTGAGATCAATACCAAGTGTGCAAGGAGCCTTAGCGACCATAGGCCATGAGTGCTACCATGAAGAGCCCACTATTGAAGGTAGGGATACTAGTGTAGGATCGATTTCACCCTAGAGGGGGGCAAATAGGGTGATACTATTAATAATAAAAATTATTGCGGAAGTTTATATAAAATAATTTCAACACAGATCGCAGCAGAATAATAGTAGCACAAATATAGCAGAATATAAAAAGCAGAAAATAAAATATACAAATTTACCCAGCTTCGGAAAAACTCTGCCTACGTGCTGCACCCAAGGTTTCTACTAGAAATTAAGTAGTTAGACGCTTACACACGTAAACTCGCGACACCCGCTATCGATACGCTCAAAACCATGCCACAACTCAACCAATGAGTTGTGAATTCTCGAACTACACCACCGTAGTTCATCCCTTAGTCACACAAATAGACAATTTCAAGTTTAAAAAGAAAATTACAATTTAAAACAATTTAAACAAAACAAACCCTAATATAAAATTTCTAAGGCCCAAATATAAGCCCGCCCATAATACAGTGATAAAAAAATGTCCATATGCTTTCTTTATTCCTTCGGCCAGACTTCTCTTTTGTTTCTGATTATAGATGCCTTCTTTTGCTCGTTTGTTCCTCCTTTTCTTTGCTAAAAAATTAGGGCTTTTCAAAATTGAAGAAACCGACTAATTGTTTGTCGATTACAGTTGCTATTCCTCTGTTTTGCTTCGGCAATCAACAACTTCTTCAATTCGCTCATGACTCCTTCAATTTGATCGAGTTAGGTACAAACTGGTACGTGATTTTAAGCTCTTTACTTTTCTGTTTAGCTTACTTAAACTCGATACTTCTTACGGCCGACGATGATTGGTTTTTATAGGATTCGAATTCCTATATTTTCGTTCGTATAAATTCATTTGAGTTCGTCAATAATTTTGTTCGGCCACTTGATTATGTTTGAATGATGGTGCTTCTTCTGATTTTTTCAATTCGTATAATTTCACTGGCTTGGTCATCACGGCTCTATGAGTTTGCTTGATTACCACAGTTTGATTTCTGATGTGCTCGATTCCTTGGTTTTCACGGTTTCGAATCTGCTGGCGTTTTGTTGACTTCGGTCCCTTGATATTGATTCTTTTTTCACTCTGTTGACATCGGACAGTTGATACTGCTATGTTAATTTCTAGCTTGACTCTGACATGTTCATATTATTTACCAGTTTCACCTGAATCTTTGCATTCATGTTATTGCTTATTTGAAGTCTGTCCAGTTGCATTCATTCTTGCGTGTTCATGTGAGTTCATTGCATGTGCACCGTCTTTACTTGAGTTTGCATTACTCCATGTATGTATGCAGTGTTGTTTTGATATTGGCGCTAGTTGTCTGTACTGTGCATTGCTTCCATGTTGTCTTGGTTCTGGTTATGTTCACACTGCTTTTGATCACAGTCCATCCTGTCACTTGCTCTTGCTCTGATGTATGGTCAGTTGTAGATTTGGGTCTGTTAGTCTGAATCCAGTCCTTATCTAGTTCATGAGTTTGATTGTCTAATGTTTTGAATTTATGTTGACTTTTTCGACTTGTACCCCGTTGTTACATAACTTGATAAATTTAGTTTGAACCATGGCTTTGTAATTATAGTCATATATATGAACTAGTTGCTATGTTGCTTGATCACTGGCCTTCACTACACATGTATATGCTGGTTGCCTCGAGTACATATGTGTATATGATGTTTGTTTCACCGGTGACATTGTTTTCATTTGAAATTACATTGTAGTTTCATTCATCCTTGAGTTTGAACCGTGTGTGTGTGTGTGTGTATATATAATCATCCTTGAGTTTGCACTTTGTGTGTCTATATGTGTGTGTGTGTTGGCTGCTGTGCACATTGTTCATTGTCCTGTGCCATTTGGTTGGTCTTATTCATAACTGCATTTGTAAATCTGATCATATGTGTTTGTAGTTTTGTATATAAGTGGTCGTGCATGCTCTGAGTCTGATCATTGTCATTGCTTTGCACTTGTAGTCTTCATTTCCATACTGCTGTGTTGTATCTGGACTGGTCGATATTGCATGTGGACATAGTTTCAACTCCACTGTTAGCTTGATTCTTGTTTGCTGCCTTTTTTCTTATGTTTGGTCTTGGCCATTCACTTGTTAAGGCTACTTCTCCTTCGAGCCCCTATGCATTGAACTTGTATATTTCTTGTGTATGTGGAGTTATCTTCGAGCTGATGTGTTATTCATGTTGCGTTGTATTTGAACTCATGTCTGGTTTGGTGCAGTTGCTTATTTGAGCTGCTTTATGGTTCGATGCACTTATACATGTCTTCATTTGTTGGTTGTATTTGAATTCTTATGCTCGATAGTTTTGTGATGCACTTGAGTTGAATCTGGCTTGTAGCTCGGGTTTGACCTTGTGCTGATATCGTGACTTTATTTTTATTGCACTTGAGTTGAACCTGGCTTTTGATTTGGGTTTGACCTTATGCTCACATGTCCCTGTAATTTTATCAAGTGTATATATCGGTGTGCATAGCTTTGTGGCATGTACAGTGATACACCGTGCATGTCACAACTGTTCGTGTATGATGAATTCAAAATTAAATGGTGACGAACAACCCTAATAACTGAGGCAAATAATATTTTCAAAATACATTTTATTTTACACTGCAAAAATATTTTGATTTCAATTTTACTATGTCAGTGTATATTTTTGCAGATAATTCAGATGCTGGATTCAATCTGGAATGAAGTTGAAGATAAAATACGAGTGAATGAATGAAATGTAGTGAGATGCATATGTAAATGATAATTGTGATGTGATTGAAATTGTATTGTAATTGAAATTGTATATATATAGCGAGAGCTCAAATTTGTACTATTTAAAATTGGAATAAATATTTGTTTGAATAAAATATCTGTTTAAATTTAAATTCTATATTATTTATTTTATTCGGCAAATATTTATTTATTATGTGAAAAATAAAATAGTACATTAACAGATACATTTAAATGATTGTTATCATCAAACAAAAATCATATACTAGCATATTCAACAACTAAAGGATTCGAAGACAATGGTTTTTCTCAAGCTAGGTTCCATGTTAAACATACAGACATTGTAAGGTAAAAATTATGCCAACGGTCCTTTGAAAATACTAGGGAATGTTGTTAAACTGACAATGAGTCCACTAAAGATAGTGCCAAACGTCGTTGAGAGGTAGGCTGCCAAGTCATAGAATGTTCACGAGTCACACTATGGGGATAATTGGGTAATTTAAATGTTATGGATGTCTTTTGGATGTTTTGTATTTTTAAGTCTTATACCTCACTACCCTATATCCTATTTCTATAGGGTAACATTCCCTCAACTTAAGTATAGATTAGATATATTAAGTTTGTGTTTATGCTTATAGGTAAAGGTGCGTGGATGACCACAGTGCCGTAGGTGTGTCTCATGATTACTCTTTGGGTAAGGTATGGATTCTTATACTCATGCACTACACGCGCGCGCACACATGCACACACACACATATTGAAACACCCCGTAAATTAAACAGTAGTTAATTAAAACAATTATTAAAGATAAAAATGAAATTTTCATAAGCAATAGAATTTAGGTACAACATTTACACTGTTGTGTTTGTGGTGATTTTCTGATCGATTTTCATATATAAAGTTTTACGATTGAAGTTCAAACGAAAAAGTTATTAATGTTGAAGATTTCGGATCGAAAATAATTATATATATATATATATATGGAAAAATAATAAAGAAGGTAACAAATCAACAATGCTTACTGGTCGACACCCTACATTCAACTGGTCGATTAGTGGAAGTAGAGAGGTCAACCGGTGGAAGGCAGCGGTTGATAATAACCCTAGGCCAAACAGCTTCGATTTGATATAATCTAATCTAACAGATAGAATTCATTCGAACGTCTATAAAATATAGGCCTAGCCCCCCATTTTTCTTCCCATGTTATCTGAATTAGAAGTGATGCTCTACCATTTTATCTTCTCTACATATTCTAAGAGCTGTAAACACTATAATACACACACATATAAGTGGAGAATAACATAAAGCAAAAAGAAGAAGAATGGGGTCGAATTGATTCGCTAAAGCAAAAGTTAAATTGTAAATGTAAATCTAAATCTATATTTAATTCAAACCACTCCTCAGATCTATAATTCCAAGACATGCGTATATACTTTTGATACAAATTTGGAAGAAAAAAGGAGTCAATCAAGAATAAAGGATTCGGATCTGAAGATTTGGAAGCTAAGGGTTGCGTCGAAAATTATATATTTTTATGTAATATTGGATTTATATCGTTATGAATCTGTTCTTTTTATGCCTAAAATTAAATTTTGGAATTATAAGCTTATATGTGTTTGTGTGTGTGTATGCGCACGTCACAATGAACTTGAGAACATTGCCTATATATTCTATAATTGTTAACTTTTATTAAAGGTTGTATACACCTAAATCTGAAATGTAAGGGTGAAAGTACTCCCTAAAAGTTATGAGATAATCCATTAATAAGATTGTTTGTAAATTCCAGATTTATTATTTGAATGTCATTATGTTTTTAAACATGAATTGAAGATTGTTAGAAATTAAATTTGGTTTAAGTTAATATTTTAATTCATTGGAATGAAGAATATTTATGTGTAAATTTCTATAGATTATTCAACTTTATAATTATTAAGGTGTATTGTTTGAAATAGCAAAGAGTATGCATAAAAGAAAGAGACGTGCAAAATATGAATTTTTGTTGCGACTGGGCCAACCTGTAGCGGAGAAAATGAGTGCATTTCAAAAAAAAATTCCCTAATGGATCTTAATTGAGCCTACGAAGCCTAATTTAATTAGAAAATTTGTAAATTAGTTTTAAATAGAATCATTAATTTTATTTAAATTAGTTAAAGCGAAGTTTAAATAAATTTAATTTTAAATGTGCAGTGTGCAATTACACCTAACATTTATTAATAAGAGTTAATATATATGGGGAAGGAAATCTTTTATTTCTTTTCGTAAAACAAGTATTTAATTGAGAGCATTAATAAGATTTAGTGTATATATAGAGAAGACAACCTTTCATTTTTTTTCTCTAAAACAAATAATTAGTTGAGAACATTAGTGCATTAAATGGAGAGATGAACCTTTCATTCTCTCTTTAATTTGAATTTATTGATTAGATTTAATTTAGTGAATATTAGGCATACATCCCTAAAATCAAACTTAATCTAAAGAGGACCACTCTCTAAAAAATTATACTTTCTATGTCCCTTTTTTCCGGCTACTTTTTCCCAAATTACCCTTGCGCTTCATTGTCGAGCTACGATTCTTCTCTTTCTTCAGTTTCATCGGATCAAATTGAAAACCGAGTTGAGTTTTCTTCTTGTATTAGCTGATTTTAATTGATTTCAAATGTTTGCTTTTCGATTTCAATGGAAAACTGCAACTATTTAAAGATGAATTGATCTTTTTTACAAACATATGAATTGCTGTTGATTTTTTATGGATTGTTGGATTGGTAATGATGTTTACATTCATTGATGATAATGAGAAATGATTGTAGTTTAATGTTTGAAATTTTTTCGCAAATATTCATAACATGTGCAAAATATTGCAAATATTACAATTTTTGCAGTTTTTCTGCAATTATTTTCAATATTTGCAGAAAAATCTGCAGATATTGAAGTACTTGCATAAAATACTTCAAATATTGTTAATATTTGCAGTCAAACATCTAATTGTATAAACAAAAATGTAAGAGTTTTTCAGCAAATATTTGCTCATTTTTATACAAAGATTCCGAAAACTTGTGGTTATTGCCGCAATTATTCTTAATAATTGCAGAAAACTCTCAAATATTGAGAATTTTTGCTTAATATACTACAAATTAAGTATATTTACAGTAAAAAAAATGTAATGGTATATGTTGGAGCTGCAAGACTTCTTTGAATTGAAATAATTGCAGATGTACATTGAAGAATATACATGATTTTTAAGTGAATAATTGCTAAGAAATAAGCAATTATGCTGAATAATTGCAGACATACATTGACATGAATATATTTGAATATTTGCTAACAGGTAAATAATTGTTCAGCATAATTCCAGACATACATGCAGTTATTCAGAATAGTTGCATACATCTTTGCAGTTATTATGAATAACTGTAGAGAAAAGTGTATATAATATTCTTTATTAATATAACATTGACTTTTATATTATTTATAATTATAAATGCCTTTTTTGAATTGAAATGATTTTAGTTGAATAATTATTGACAAGTAAGGGATTATTCAAAATAATTGCAGACATACATGCAATAATTTATAATAGTTGCATACATCTCTGTAATTATTATGAATAAGTGCAAAGAAAGATGAATATAAATGATTTTAAGTGAATAATTGCTAATGAGTAAGCAATTATTCTGAATAATTACAGACATACATTGAAATGAATTTATCTAAATAATTGCTGATGGTAAACAATTATTCAGCGTAATGATTTATTCTGTTATTTACGGTTATAAATATCTTTAGGATTGAAATGATTTTATATGAATATTTGCTGATAAGAATGCGGTTAATCAGAATAACCGCATAAATAAATACAATTATTGAGAATAATTGTCGATAACTATGCAATTATTGTAAATAATTGCATAGAAAGATGAATTTAACCTTCATAATTGAGCTAAAATGCTTTGTTATGTTATTTACAGTTATAAACACTTTTTTTCGATTGAAATGCTTCTATACGAATGTTTGCTGATAAGTAAGCAATTAATCAGAATAATTGCAGATATATATGCAATTATTGAGAATAATTATAGATGATTGTGAATTGCATATGAATATGGGAATTTTTTTCAACTTTTGCTGTACTTAAATCTAAGTAACAGTTTGTTTAGCAATTTTATTAGGGAAGGATTCTTTTTCTTGTAATTTTTTTGTTTTGCTATTTGATTTAATTGTTCGAATTTGCTGTTTGAATTTGAAATTGAATTTTTGAAATTGAATTTGTTTATGCTTATTTAAGTCGATTTGTTGGATATAAGATTGTTGATTTTATGAACATGAATTTGTCGTTGATTTTCTATAAAAATCGATGGAGGTTGGGAAGAAAACTATGCAGGAATCAATTTACCGTGGTCTGGGGTAGTTTGGGAAGAAAATTGTGCAGAATGAAAAACAGAAATGTAATTTATATCTTTTTCTTGGAAAGGATGTTTTGTCTATTTTGAAACTTAATAGGGATGTGAGCCAAACGTTCCCCTTAATTTACATATTTATGTATCAAATACATATTGTATATGTGTGTGCATGCGTAACATGATAATCCTTGAAGGGTATAATGTATCTGTTGGGATTTACATTTCAACGGACACATTATCTCATTTTGTGTGTACTATAATTTGCCAAATATGTGCTTGTACAATATAGCAAAATAAGATATTAATATATATAAAGGAATATACATATATATGTATACATAATATATATATTATTGAATAAATAGTTTCTGCCATAATAAATTAATGTAATATAATTTTATGAAAATTTTCAAGTTTTATAATTTTATAAAATATGGAGAACACAATTTGGTTTTAAAAAAATTTATGGAATTTTCTCAATTAAAATAATATTTATCGCTAAATAATTGATAACAGCATGAAATCAAATTTATTATTAAAAATATGAAATCGGGTTAAAAAATCCTAAAACTTTTATGAAGGTACTTGAGATATCTTTTAGGCTTAGGAAAAATTTCTAGAATTTTCTCAATTGAGATTATATTTTAATTAATTGATTGATTATAGGATGAAAACAAACTAATTATAAATTTTTCTAAAGGTACTTGATACACATTATAGGTACTCGATACACCTTTTAGGTTTAGAAAAAATTTCTAAAATTTTATCAATTGAAATTATATTTTTAATTAAATAATTTATTGTAGGCCGAATGTAAATTAATTTTAAAAACATTAAATTAAGTTTTCAAATTTTGAAAATTTTTCACTAAACTTCTTGTATGGTGGAGCAAATTAAAAATATAGAAGTAAAATTTTGAACCATTAATTATTTTATACATAATAAACACCACAAAAAATCATAAAATAATAATAGAATATGTATATACGTATTTAATAAAATATTTTATATTTTATGACTCGTAATAATATAAATCATCATTAGATAATTTTAAGATCAAATATATACGATATATGATCGTGTATACAATTATACATATTGACAATTTTTGTAGATCTCTACACATTTAGGGTGTGTATATATATTAATATAAATCAAAATTTTAAAAAAAAATTCTTCTATTTTGCAGAAAGTTAATTCAACAATCAATAAGCAAAATATTATAATAAGCACATAACCAATCCAATTATCATAAACAAATGTACTTATAAAAAAATCTCACCCATTCTAAACAATATACCGATCTGAATACAACTAGATGATTTGGACGTAAATCAACTTTTATATGATAAACTTAATATAAAAAACAACAATAATAAATAAAAGTTTACCTCTTAATGAAGCCTTTGAGTCCACTTTGAACAGTGATTTCTCTTCTTAGAATAATTTCCAACCCATTGGGTTGCTAATTCGGGATTGGAGACCTTTTACTACAGATTAGTATTTTTAATTTGAACCGGATTTGAAATTTTTTGGGATTGTTTTAGAGGATAGTTTCTACCATTAAAATTAGGAAGAAGAAGAAAGTGGCGGCTCAAAAGTGAAATTCCTTAGACTAGGGTTTTGAGATTAGAACTCATATGCGTAGGATAAGAGAGCAAACTATGTATGTTTCTCATTATCTTAGCCACACATCTCCAAACCCTGATCCTATGTTGTAGCCACCTACAACCTCTCTAAAAACCAATGCCTATCCTTTTCAAATCTCATAGGTTGTGGGCCTATTTAACCCGAATTAAATATGTGCAATCATATTTAACCTATTTTGTTATCGATATCTTATATCGATCAATATATTCATAACTTTTATAAACATAAGAAAAGAATTATTTCTCAAATCACATTCAAATTTCAGAATTAACATTTCATAAATATTAATTTATTTAATTAAGTTATAAAAATTATAAACTAATTAAATCTTCAATCTAAAAAGAAATCATCGTTTTGGTTGTGTAACCCTTGGGTGTAAATTCGGTCAGCGATTTATGTCCACTATTCGGACGTTAACATTCGCACTTAACTTAGCAGGTGGTGTGAATATGGCCAAATTTATCACTTAGTCATTTTCAAAAAATCTCGTTTTAATTTAATAAGTGCTACCCAGTTGTGACAATTATTTACATCAATTCTCTTTGTCAAAACTATATTACTTTGGACTTTCTGAATTTGGTAATAGTCAAAATTCCAATATTGCCCACATTCAACTCTATAGTACAAAAATAAAGTCCTTGGTTCAATAATAACAATTATTATTAACCGAACTACTCTAGCCAAAATTTTGACTATGGGTTGACTTGAGTTGACCAAGATACTAACCCCATATAACCGAGGAGACGAATCCTGTCTTGAATAGTGCTCCCCTTCCACTCAACCCAACAATAGTCACTTGATGGATACTTTTCCATGATTTGACTATAATCAAAGGGAAGCTTTCATGTTGAAGATTCATAATATTTTCAAGTCAAAAGAACTATGTAATTTATTCACATCATTATTTTATGTATGACTTTAATTATGTTAACTAATAGAAAATTATCGAACGAGCCATTCCATAGTTATCCAACAATTATTAGCACGTAACGCATAGGTGTCCTCAGTAGTCATTAGTAATACACTGCCAAACATTTGGACAGCGTTACGTCCTCTACTCTTAACGGATACATTGAGATTCAGTCTCGATGTATCTTGACTATGAATATTTAAAATGATATATTTGTTTTTATTGCGAAAAATTACTCATGGTTACAACACTTTGTAACTACTATCACAAAACGTACCATTTATGGATTTTCTATTAAATATACTTTTGATTAAGTTAATTAATTAATATATCACATTATATCAAGCATATAATAGAAAAAAAACACCTTTATTTTGAACAAGATTGGCCAATGAGTTAGATACATGTAACAAATTACATAATTGCCCTTAGGGCATACCCCTAACTCTTTTAGTCTCCCGCTTATACTTGGGGTCATTTATGGAATCTTATTCCAACTTTTCCAATCGGTTTTCTCTAAACTAGTTGGGTCAACCCCTTAGTGAACGGGTATGCTATTATGTTTTAATCATCTACTATGTCAATTAATTCTTTCCGATGCTGATAAACTACCTTTATCATATAAAAAAATATGGTGTATGCAAGCACTTAGTTTTGTCATGAACTATATAATGACGTTGTTATCATATAATAATGTTGGGGGATTCTCAACATTTGGAATCAACCACGGCTAAGCTATAAATTTTCTACATTTAAATATTTATGGCTTTTATTGCGGCACTATTCTGGGCGACGTACTTAGCCTTATTCATTGAACCAACCACGGTCTTTTATCTGGAACATTTCCAACTTAAAAATTCTTAATTTGAATTTATTATTGACGTATTATACTCAGTATCACTTATGAAGTTAGAGTCCAAACACTACTTCATAAGGAGTTTTTGTTTCTTTAAACAATTCTCCAGTATTTCATAAATACATGAGAACACTTCAAATAACCATTTAGTGATATCCATTTTGATTTGATATTTGCTTCATGTATCAAATACATAAACAAATCATGATATCATAGACAACATAACATGTATGATAATTCCTATTTCCAATGCAAAGGAATCAGTCTTACATGCTATGTATTAAACATTTTTATAAGGTGTTCTTGCATATCGTTTGGGACTTTCCAAACATCTTTTATACTTACTATAAAAGACATCATTTATTAATCCAATATCGAGTATTATAACTAAGTCCGATTTTAACATAGGTACATCGTTAACAATAAGCAGTGTGTTGCTTACTTATGGTTTAGAAATATCAGCGTACCTTTTGACGTTCTTTCTTTTGAACACACGCTTCCTCTCCACTTTGATTGATAATCAAACTATTTGATATTTCTATCAAAATATTTATTCAATTTTGATGCTTAAAAAATGATACTTTCTATCATTTCTTGGACCATATCCAAATACTCACAAACTCAATATCGCTCACACTGACTTCAAGATATTTTTGAATATTATGTTTATACAGTTTATTTTAAACCATTATTTAGAATTTTCAATTCCAATACATACGTACGAAACATAGTGTCATACAAAGTCGTAATTTTGTGAGTAAATCCAAATTAACTTGAGTACGTTGAAAAAACAAATCTACTACGCTAATTTCAACAATTGAAATTTATGATATTATTCTTATTAATGTTGCTCCTTAAATTCCAACTGCATTAGTCTCTTAAAGGCACAATCATGATTAATGGATCACATCCCTTAGATACGACTACTAAAATCATATTTGATCACGAACTTGGAATCCCTTCGGATTTGCACATCATATAATATTATAGAGTTACTACTCTTAATGGCTTAATTGACAATTGGGGATCATCTATTCTCAACATTGATAAGAAATCCATAGTTTCTCTTCGGTGTGCGAGAATATTTATTAGACATTCTAATGCGATGTGTTCAATTAGGTTATTTTAATTTCATTTCATCCCACATAATTAATTTATCTTTGGATCGTATCCAGTTCCATTTCACAATTAATAATTCCTTAAATAAATTCCTTCACAATGAAGTTGGTATTTCTTGAAACAACGATTATTTCTCAGTGCAACAGAATAGGTATTCATAAAGGTTTTATGTATTTTTTTACTTATAAAACTGATTGGTTCAACTTATAAAACTTATGTTCAAACATAAATATGTCATATAATGATAGACTTTCCCAAACTCCTTTTTGGAGGGATTCATACAAGATTCCTCATAAATAATTATTATGTGCATACTTCCGACTTACACAACCTGCCAGCTCCTTAATCTACCATATGTTGGGGTTTCTTATAAACCCTTATCTTGTATGATTTTGTAAACTATTATTTGGACGATATTAGTTTTAACCTAGTGCACTACTCCTAAATACACACCTTACAGGAAGAATTTATCTCAAGTTTACTTATCATCAATCATGCTTTGTCCAATAAAGTTCGATTACTCCTTATCAATACGTCATTATGTGTTGTAGGGAGGAGTTACTTTTAAAATTGAATATTTATTCATTTTAGGTACATTCAGAACCTTTTCCAATATACTCACTCATTCGATCAAATCGAATTATTTCTATCGCATGTTATTTTATTTACTTCTATTTTATACCTTATGAATTTACCATAGATATACAACATGTGTATCAAATACACATGCCATCATCAATGACAATTGATCAGTGAATGTGACAAAGTACGTGAAACCATTGCGGTATTAACGGACTTACGATTGCATACATATGTACCAATGTAAAGATTTCATCAACTCTTATGATGCTCCTGCTGAATGGGTGAGTAGCCATTAATTATTTGAGATATAATTAACTAGTATCGCATGATTTGTAATCATATAATAAAATTATTTCTCAAAACTATAGCTTAGTCTATAATTTCAAAATAACTGTAAACAATATTAGATACTTCTTTATTTTCCAATGCATCACTTTTGTTATGAAAACAAATACCATATTGTAGTTTTATTTTGATATGAATATTCATATTGAAAGATAGCTATGTCTATTTTTTCAGTCGATACCGAAAAACAGCTATTATTTCATAAATAACGTTCGGTACATTTTACGAAAACAATTTTAGTAGTTTGATGCAAACAATAAGTGCTATATGGCATGCTCCTACTATTCCCGCCATTACTATAACAGTGTACTAAATTCAGAGATCCATCATTCATTTGATATAGATTTGTTTGTTTCATATGGTATAATTGGTTTACCGTGGAGAGTTCTTTGATCGAATATCTTAAACTTAAAAGAAACAAATCTCTTAGATATAATTTTCTATGCAAAAATTCATTTCAGAATCATATTTCTTTTTCCAGTTTTAACCATCAACTAGTATTATTACAATTCTCATTTCTGTTGTTTCTGTATGATGCAGAAATGACAATTCACTCTCTCCATCCTAACCGTGCCTTAAGTCACATCTACTCTTTTACATTCATTATTCTTTGTAAACGGTCAAACCTTTCAAAAGCAAACCCTTATTACAATATCATAACGAACTCTTTACAAAAGCGCACTTGGTCATCTTAACATTTAAGGACATCAAATATGTTGCCTTTTGCGTAAACCGATCAAACTGACATTTCATCGATCGAGTTCTTGGATCTATCTTATAGTTTTGGTCTAGTGTTACAGTTATTAATATATGATCAATTTGTAATCGATGAAATTGAATACTTGACCTTGCATTAAGGTTTATTTGGTTTTTTGGATGAACTAGTTTCATCGAAATATTATACATTATAAAATATGACCATTCACCATGTAACATTTATATATGATTGTATATAGACCAAATACCTATAGTCTTGTATTATTTTTAGAGTTTGGAACTCATAGAATGCAATACATGGTCTTGACCAAATAAATGCGTAAGTGACTAAATATGAATGTATTTAGTAGTTGTAATATCAAGCACTTATGTGGGTGTTGAAACGCTAACATGCAATAATATTTTATTAGTAAGTATATGTCATATTTATATTTGTCAATTTTCAGTTCAGTGCATTTGTATATCATGATTAATAAACATTTTATCAACCATATTAAACACATAAATTCATCATTGTATATAGTTATAACATTATTTAACATACGTCCTTACAATAGTAGAAAGGTTAAGTGTTACCATTTCATTTTCTACTAAGGCTCCCATTAGTCTTTTATGTTTCACCAAACCCTAAACGAAATATATAAGTCTTTCGACTTCCTGGTGGGTGTCATGACTCATCTGTCTTGGAATTATGACCTTGAATTTTCTTAACAAGTCATAGCTCCACAGATGATGGATAACTTCTTATTGGTTGTATCACATACAACTCCTAACCCATGGTCCTTCGACCTAATCTCATTTTGACCTTGAGTTTGCCCAAAAAATCGAAAGTGATTATTTACTCGTACGTACCATATTGCGACAACCTAAGTATAATGTATGTACCTTGAGTTTGCTCAACAAATACATATAGTTATCTTACCTTGTTTATTAAATAGATCAATAATGCTACACATAACATTGCTAGCTTGAGTTTGCCCAATAACTAAGGAGTATGCAAGTAATTTATTAATATGTATATGGTAGTGGACAACTTAATATTTGAGATTCATAATCTTCAATATATTACATTGAGTGATATCAATTATGGAATAATGTATTACTTGTGAAATACCCTCTGATTCAAGTGTCAAGCATAACTGAAATCACATGATACGTACAATACGTATGTATTTATTCCTTAAGCCTATTTAGGGTTTTCTTAATGTTCCACATCTAGTTTATACATTCGTATTATATTAGACTTTTTATTATATAACTTTTATATTTTATATTACTTTTATAACAGTCTTATGTATAACATTATATTAATTAAATCTTATTTAATTAATATTAATTCACTAATATTTTAATTAATTTTATATTAATATAATGTTTATATTTAATATTTAGTATATACTATAACCTTTATAGCGCAACACATATATCATATACACATGCATCTTATTTAATTAATTAACCTTTAATTAATTAATTTAATTAAAAAATTTAATTAAATTGTATCAATTTCAAAATTTATCTTATGTACATCAAGCATGCTTATGTTATCTTAAACACTTTTTTTTTGCAAAGCAAGCAGGGTTGACTGGCCCTCTCCAGATTATTAGAAACACGCATAAAATAGTAAGTTGAACAAGCTCAACCTACCAAAAAAATCAGGGACAAAACAAAGTGAAAGAAGAAAGGAAAAAAAATAAAAATGCAACAAATAAGCAGGAAAGAAAAAAGAAGAAAAAGGGAAACCCAAATTCTAAGAGAAATTCAAAAATATCTACCTCGAGCAAACCAAAAGCAAATGCTCCACTCCTGATTTTAGCAGTCATGTCATTGCAAAGTATGACCTCGGTCTTGCTTATCTTATGAAAAACTCTGTCATTTCTCTAACATCACACCTCTTCGACAAAAACTTTATGAGCAAGGAGGAGGTGGAAAGAGCGATCATCGCGCCATCCTGTTGCCTTAAATCTTCTATTCCACTCATCAAAACAAAATAGGACAGGGAGAGAAAAGACAATCGTAGCAAGGACCATAGACCACATCGCCATGATTATGGTATAACCAAAGAATAGATGTACATTATCCTCTATGTGACTATGGAAAAATTCACATGAAGTATCCGTACTCATACCATGATGCACAAGCTTAGTTTTGGTAGTAAAGCATTTCTCAACACCCTCCAAGGAAAAGCCTTGATCTCTGCGTACTTTTCTTATTCCAAACTCTAGAGCACTACCTGAAACTAGTGACATCATCACCATCATCAAGGTCTTTGTATATTGTTGCGATGGAGCTTAACCTGTCTTGTTGTCTAAATGTAACCATCAGATCCACTAGAAAGCACCACAGACTGAATGTGATTCCATAGTTGTCGCACTCTTGGATTTGATATGTAAGGCAAGCTCACGCACTTTTGGATTTGATATGTGAGGCAAGCTCACAGTACCATCTAAAATATAGTCAGGAGTAATAGCAGTTAATGGTATACCATTTTGCTACATCTCATTATAGGTAAAATATAATCAAAAGTAATAGCAGTTAATGGTACCTCAGTTTGCCGCATCTCTTCATAGGTTAGAACATTACACAGCAATAGGCCAATGGAAGACCATGGCTCAAACAAGAAGGATGCACTTCTTGTAGGAGACAACACACATTGGCATGTGGCAACAAAGTAGTTCTCAACTGAAGTATAAATCTCCTTACCCCATCCACAAATAGGAGATGCAACCATGGTCCAAATTTTTTTTCTTCCAAGATGGTGTTTAGCAGACCATCCGACCCACAAGCTGTGTTTGTTGATGATGCTATCAAAATGTTTAGAATAAGCAGCTAAGTTTCATAAACCCATTTTCTTAATTCTTAAACCCCCCTTATCAAAAGGTCTCTCAACCTTGGAATAAGCAATAGGGATCGACTTTCTTGAGTGCATATTTCCAGACCATAGGAAATGATTCATAGCTTTCTTAACGTTAGATACTAGTTTAACCGGAAGAATAAAACTTCTGCACTAATACACAGTCATTGCATGGAGAATAGACTAGATGATAGTCAATCTACCAACATGAGATAGGTTCTTACTGCACCAACTACCCATAGTTCTGGTTATCTTCTCAAACAAAGGAAGGCAAGCAGAGTTGCTTATTCTTCTAGAGGACATGGGAACACTAAGTTGTTTGACATTTGAAGTGAGTGGTGGCAAATTTAATGTGCCATGCATGTTTCTCTTTGAACATTAGATACTCCAGCTAGAGATAAAAAAGACTTTTGAAAGTTGATCCTCATGCCAGTAGCACCAGAAAACTCCCTCAGCACCTTTGATATACAGCTCATGGAAGTCTTGGCTGGTTTAGTAAAAAGTAGAACATCATCAACAAATAGCAAAGAAGTAATACAAGGATACTTACATTTCGGGTGGAGGGCAAATTATTTTTTTTCAACCTCCCTGACAAAAAGTTGTGTGAAAAACTCCATTACTATGATGAATAGATAGGAAGATATAGGGTCTCCTTGTCTTATACCATATTTTCCTTCGAAGAAACCTATAGATTTTCCATTATATATCATAGAATAGGCCACTGTTGAAATGCAAGTGTGTATCCAACTGACAAAATGATGGGAAGCACATACATGACATGATTCCAACAATAACATCCCATCGGATTGAATCATAAGCACTTTTGATGTCAAGTTTCATCATTGCTCTAGGTGATATTCAACTGCAGTTGTAGCCATCCATAAGCTCATGGGAAAGAAGAACATCGTCAATGATACTACGAGCAGAGAGAAAGGTAGATTGATTTTCAAAAATATTGCCAGGAAGCACTTTTTTGAGTATGGATGCTATAACTTTGGATATACACTTATAAATGATATTGCAACAGGCTATCGGTCTAAAAGAAGCGATAGATAATGGATGTTGAATCTTAGGAATGAGGACTACGTTAGTAGCATTAATGGATCCAAGCATTTAACTATGCAAGAAAAAATTATGGACAACTTTCAGAAGGTTAGAGGGTATAATATCCCAACAATGGATATAAAATGTTGCATTGAATCCATCAATACCTCCACAGGATGATTGATTCATTCCAAAGATAGCTGACTTTATTTCTGACTCAGAGATCTGATCAAACAATAGGTTGATATCTTTAATCTTGAGTTGAGGCAAGGAAGTTGAGGTAAAATCATTAGCTATGATAATGTGGTCACCTGGTCTACCAAGAAGATTTTTATAACATTACAAAAACACCTTGTCCACTAATGTAAGGGTGTCATGTAAAATGCCATCTTCATTTGTGATTTGGAAAATTTTGTTCTTTTCATTCTTGACTTTTAATGTTGAATGATAAAATTTTGTGATTCTGTCTCCATGTATCTCCCACTTTTTCCTTGGTTTTTGCTTCACATGTTGAGCTCAAATATCATGGCTTTAGTTAGCTGCAAGGTCAAGTCATGCTCAAGAGAAGAAAGGTAGATATTACCTGGGTTCTCTATCATTTTGGTCTGCACTTCACCAAGCTGAGCTGTCAAGGTAGTCGAAACTTTATCTCCATCAAAAAAAATTCCTTATCCCATCCTCTCATAGCGTTCTTGGTAGCTTTTAGTTTTTGCTGGAAAATAAACATTTTGTTACCAAAAAATTAGTTGCCCATGCAGCATTAACAATAGATTGGAAATCATGTTCATTGATCAAGTTGTCAAAAAAATTTAAAACTAGTATTCTTTATAATTGCATTGCTCCCAAAAGACAAGAAAATAGGGGAATGATCAGATAAAAGAGGTCGAAGAATGTTCAAAATAGTGTTTAGCGAGTGAGATAAAGCAGCCGAGTTGATGAAAGATAAATCAATACATGCCATAGTTCTAGTGCCGGACCTACTCTTATTATTCCATGTAAAAGTTGGTCCAAGGAATGATGGTTCAAAAAGATTAAATGAAGTGATAGATTCATTGAGAGATGCAGTGACTGAGAGAGAGAGGTCTGCCACCACACTAATCAGTGGCTTTGAGCATGCAATTGAAATCACTGAGAACATACCAAGCTTGTATCTCCTACCGAAGACAAGGAAGATAATCAAGAAGCTCTTGCCTAGGAGCCAAATGGTTGTCAACATATACAAAGGTAAGAAAGAAGGAGGTTGAGGTAGGAATAAAAAAACATGAAAGTGGATAAATTGTCCATGGCTAATGATTGGTGTAAGTCTATAGATTGAGGGGTCATAGAGGATTAAAATTCGACTATGGGGTGCTTCATTGAGATTGTGATGCAAAGACCAAGCTGGATTGATTATATTTGCCGCGTTGAGAATAAGAGAGTATTTAATTTGGTTTCTATCAAAGCCATACTATTAAGGTTATGCTTTGCTATCAAATTCTTTGCTTGCATAAGCTTGAAATCCTTATGAGCTCCTCTAATGTTCCAACTAGCAAAGTTTTGTAGCATAGATCAAACTATTGAGAAAGAGGATACAAATTATTCCTTGTTCTTTTAAGAACAAAACATGTTGAATTGGTATCAGGTAGTGTTTCATCATAATATATAATTTTATCTTTATCATGATCATGATTTATTGCCTTTTTCTTTTTCTTTTTTCCAATGTTATTTTGCTTGCTGGGTGGGCTACCCAATGAAGTGTTAGATTGTGTTGAGCTGTCAATTAGAGGTACGTGAGGAGTTGGCATCGGAGGAATCCAATCAGGAGAAGGAATATGGCCAGGTCGGGGGCGATATATGTTGATATGGGTGTGATACCTTGTTGGGATCAAGTGGTTGAGGGTTGTTATATGGTGCTATCACATGTTCAAAGCTAGCAGATGATGCTTGTGCATGTTCATGTGTGCATGACATAGTTGGTATAACAACATATGGTGGTAAGTTGTGTATTTGCATGTCCTCGATAACAACAATACAAAGGGGCACAACCAAATGATCATACACTATTTCCTCGCCAACAGTTTCCATACGTTTTCCAACAATTACATCAAAATCTTTACAATTTTCATCATGAAGAAGGCAGTCTAAATCATTAATTATTTCTTTATTTCTCATCTCATTGGCAACCCATTAACTGTAACTAATTGTTGTGTTGTCCTTATCTTGAGAGAATCACTTTGTCCTTCATGACAATCCATTTCAAGTAGTTCCTGGACAACAACAACAACAACAACAACAAAAAGTTCATTTTTATTTTCCACCTTAGTGTTTTTCAATACATCTTCTACATTATTTTCCTTCAGCAAGTGAAAAATATTTGTTCTTATTATATCATTCATATCTTACCCTACATCTTCCCCTTGATTTAAAATAATTACAGAAAGAGGTGATTTTTCACGTTCTTATGATGGCATGCCGTTCAAACCATTTCCCTTCTCACTGTTGCACTAGGAGCATAGGCAAGTTCTCTATTGGCCACCATACCTTTACCTCCATGCCTTTTATTTTTGAAACGATGTCCTACTCTCTTCTAAACATTGCTTGATCATGTCTGCTTTCTGTTACCATTTAATCGATTATCATTCATTTTGTGAAGATTAATGTTGCTTACTTCCTTTGCTGCATCAATAACATAAGGCTTCACTATTGTTTCTTTTTTTAATGTAACTAGTACAATTTTCAATGGTATTCCAAAACACCTTGCATGTACAACATACTTCAAGTCACCACTGATAGAATACATGAGCAACTTATGTTATCCCATCAACTAAAGGGATAGAAAAGCTATCAACCATGTTAGAGGACGGTGTCGATTCCACCAAACACTTTGCATAAGTCAACATATCCATTCTCTCTATGCTTTTATCTAAACAATTCTACTTGCCTATTCTTCCATCTAACCAATTAATTCCCAAGGGTAACCAGGCAATCAAGGGTATGTTAGATAGGTGAATCCATATCGAACTGAGGTGATAGAGCCATAAACATTGCTCGCTGAGGGATCCCACTGTTTAACTATAAACAGCTTGTTGCACATGAGGATTGGGTCTGCCTCAAGCACCCTTCTTTTATCCTCAACATTTCAAAATAGGAACATGAAGATAGTTCCATCAGACCCGACTTTAATGCTACCAATGAGCTCCATGCATTTTTAAGAACTGAATAGCAACAATGTATGATAATGGCTTGTCCAAAAAGAACCCAACAGTATATTCTTCCCAAACCATTTGCCTAGCTTTAAGAATAGAGTCTGGAGGCACTAAAGTGTCTCCACAGAATTTATTGATGAAGTCAACAGGATTGTACTTCCTCGCATTATGAGGTTTGTTTCTAAATAAAGAAGTCCAAGCTTATTGACTAGACGATGAGGAAGGAAAAGCGGAAAGGTCAGTGGAAGGGTGGCCAGGAACAGGATGGCCGGAAGGATAGGTGGGTCAGAAGGGGGAGGGACAAAGATAGGGGGGCTAGCAAGCAGTGGTTAAAGAGCATAAGGAGAAAGAACAACCGGGGAGGAAGATAGAGGAGAGATAAAAGTTGTTGCGGTAGGAGGAAGAGGAGGCAGAGGAACACTTCGAGAAGGAAGAGGACGATCGGACGACATGGGGAGGCGGATAGGAGGTGGAAGAGAAAAAGAGAAGGAAAGAGGGAGCTCAACCATTAAAAAGTTTAAAAAGCATGATTTGTATCTTAAACACTTTTAAAATAACATAACATATATCAACATATACAATATATGCATATAAGTACAAATTAATTAACTCATTTAATTAATTAATTTTATTAGCCTTATTAGTAAATTTCAACTTTCGAAAGTAATATTCAAATAGTTTCAAACAATTTGTAATTTTCATTACCTTTTCAAACATTTTGAATTTTTTTAACCTTTTACAATAAACATGTTTATTTTAATTTTTAAATTTAAATTTTAATTCTTGTCTTTATTTTCAAACTATTTTGAAAATTAACCCAAGGACCAATTCAAATTGGGCTTTTTTCTATTAGGGGCAACCTTTGGGCTCACTTCACCTTTCAGGCCAAGCTAGTAACCAAGTAAGGTGGTGTAATGACCCCAATTTTTGGTTAAGATTATTTAGGATATGTAATTAGATAAATTAAATAAAATAATGTGATGATTAGAGGATTGAGTTTTGTAATTAATAAGGGGTAGTCGTGCCATGATAACAAATGAACTAAAGATGAGTTAAAATGAAATAGAGAGGGGGCAAAATAGGAAAGAGGCATAATTATATAACCTAAACTCTCATGTGTCTCATGCTACATGTTCATTTCATAATCTAAAAATTTCAAAAGAGAGGCCGGCCACGATTAACAAGCTAGAGAAAATGAAAAGATAAAGGAAGAAGATTAATCAATTCAAATCCATTCAGATTTCATACTTCTTAATCTCAAAGCTAAGGTGAATAATGACTACATATCATATTTGTTCGTTTTCGGTTTTAGGATGAAATCCAAAATCATTTTGCAATGTTTTTGCCATGTTTTGGTATTTAAAATGAGTATATATGCTTGTTGATGATTTGCAATATTTCATATAGATAATATGATATGTTTTAATGTGAAAACACTATCAAATGACATCCAATTGCCATGCGAATTTATCATGAGATCGAAAATGATATTTTAGAGATGGATTTCAATATTCAGAAATTTTTGAATTAATGTGGATTTAATTTTAATTTTTTAGTGAAGAAAATGATTATTTGGGTTTTAAAATAATTTAAGGCTAAATTATTTATGTTTCGGGTCAGAAATTTATATATGTTAGAAAACATATTAAGAATGAATTTCTAGAATTTTTGTATAATTTTTCTAAGTGTCTTAATGGATATAAAAATTATTTAAGGTATGGGACTTAAATGTTTTATATGTCTACAAAAGGAGAAAGGGAAATTTGCAAATAACTCTAATAGTTCACTGAGATGGTTTCGGCGGTACTTTTATAATAAAGAAATCAAAACCAATTAGAATTTGAAAAACAAGGCTGGGTAGTTGGGAAGAACTGTTTTAAATGTCACTTACTGCTTCGGTTTTGCCTCTTTCGGTGACCTAGGTTTTGCTTGGATACTTCTGCCTCCATCGAAACCAATGCACATAATATCAATGACTTGGTGCATAATGAATTGGACATAAGCGAAAGGTACTGGGTCGAGATGTTAGGTTCCGATAGGGTTGAAACATTGTTTTTGTAGGATCTAGATTAACCCTAGAGGGGGGGGGGGTGAATAGGGTTATAACAAATTTTCTCGAATTAAACGCAAAACAAACTGCAGAAAAGTAAATATGCTGAAAAGTAAATCACACACAAAATTTACCCAGCTTCGGCAACCCCTGCCTACTGCTGCATTCCTAGATTTCTATTAGAATTAAACAGTCTCCCGCTTACAAACACTCTAACAGACTCACAAACCCTGCTACCGCCTATAGAGTTTTGCAAACTCGCAAATCTTGCTTACTGAACTAATCCTAACTAGACAATCTGACACAACCTAAATCCTAGGTGGTGATTTACCAAGAATTGATTCGAAAAGTACAGACTTCAAAAATAGAAATAAGAGCAAAAATAAATAAAAAACTTGAGTTACAAATTTTTGCCCTTAAACAACACAACCCGACCCAAAAGGAAACTAAACACGGCCACCTCCCTCTTGATGCAATTTAGGGTTCAGAAAATGGCGGCTTTCGTTCCTCTTTGCAACTGAAATTAGGGCTTCTGATAATTCAATGATGTCGATTGATTTTGTTGCTCTGTCGATTGATTTGCTCCTCTAATGATCGGCTGCTTGCCTCGAGATGATTGATTGCGAATCTACTTTGGTACGTTGTTCGTTCCTTTTTCTTTTTAGGATTCGATTACTTGAATTTTCGATTGTTCTTTTTGCACACTCGCCGATGATGATTTTGGGGGTGTATATATATATATGGATTTCGAGACCCTTGAATTCTTTCGTATTCATTTACTTGACTTCATCACTTTCCTTTCTCGGTTGCTTGATAATATATTGATGGTTGTGATATTTGCGACTTAGTCGAATACGTGTATTTTTGACTTGATTCACACGGTTTTGATTTCGAAGCTTTCGATCTTTCCTTGATCGATACGGCAGAAACTTTCCTATTTTATTTGGATTTGACTTTTGACTTTTTCCATTTTTATACTGCGTTGATTTCTGTCTTAATTAAAATTCGATATTGATTTGTAAATTCAACTTCATTTTTCTGATGCTTTGACTTTGGACTTGTCTCCCGATCTTTGTTACATTGTTTCTCGGCATTGAATTTGTGATGTTTGACTATGGCTCCGTGAATTTCTCTGACTTGACTCCAGTATGCTTCCTTGCTTGACTTGATGCCTTGAATTTGAGACGTTTGATTACCACTGGCTTTGACTTGGTTACACGGCTATGTACTTGTCAGTCTTGTATTTCTCGATGAACTTGGGTAGTTTTCATTTGACCTATTCTCTGTAGCATATACATGTTTACTTTGTAGACCCGAGCCTTGTGTTCTTCATACCATGTGTACATGCTTCATTTGATCTGTTCTCTGCAAGCTCGAGTTTGCATATTATTGTGGTTCATGTATGTTGAGCTCTGGTCTCTGTTGCATGCATTACTGTTGTAGATGTTGATGTTGTACAATGTTCGACCTGGCAATATTGTGCTTCATGTGTGCTTTGTTTAGTTTCTGGATTTCATCATACTTCTGTTGCATTCACTTCATTTTTTCATTGCACTCATATTGCCTCGAGCTTGTACTGTTTGGTTCATCTTCTCTGGTTGGTTTAACCTGAACTTCACTTGAGTATTGATACTGTTGACTTGAGTGACTTTGATCATCATGTAGCTCACTGTCTTTGTACCTGTGCATATATGTTTACTGTTCTATATTCATTTAGTCATTGTTCCATTCTTTTGGTTGTCTGCACTATGATATCTTGTAGCCTGGTCTGGTGCACCTTGTTTGATGTGACATTGTAGTTTGCATTATTGCTGCTACTTGTACTGTCTGGTTGAAGTTCTGATCATTTGTATACATACATTCATGTATTTATATATGTGTATGTCTACACTCATCTTTTCTACTGAAGGAGTCTTGTTGCTAGTTTGATTTACCTGTTTGTTATTTGAACTTGATGTTGTTTCTCGACATTGCATACTGCTGTTGAGTTGTTTTGGAATTGAACTTGATGTTGTGTAGACTGATACTCCTCTCTGATTTTGCTTTGGTCATGACACTGTAGTTGATACTTGGGCTTCACTGAGTTTTTTCATTGCCTTGTATTGTCCAGTAGAGTTGACATGGATTGATCTCTGGTTTGAGCCATGACTTGATTCACTGTTTGGATAGAGTTGCTTCACCTGTGTATGTTTACATTTTCTTTGTAGAAGCTTGATCTGTCATTTGGTCTGCATACATAAGATTTTATGCTGTTTCATTTATGATCTTCCATGCTTCAGTTTTATTGTGCCTTGTGTTGAACCCAGTTTTAAAAACTCAGGTTTGACCTTGTGCACACCGGTCCCAGTAGCGTTATCAAGTGTATATATCTATGTGCACGACTTTGTGGCATGTACAGTGATACACTGTGCATGTCACACTGTTCGTGTGCGATGAATTCAAATGTGAATGATGACGAACAACCCAAATAACTGAGGCAAATAATATTTTCAAAATCCACATTTTATTTTATATTGCAAAAATATTTCTTTTTTAATTTTACTGCGTTAGTGAATATTTTTGCAGATTGCTCAGATGTTGGATTCTAACTGGAATGAAGTTGAAGATAAATACGAGTGTGAGTGATATGTAGTGAGGTCAACTGTAAATGTAAAATAGTGATGTAATTGAATTTGTATCAAAGTTGTATAGTGAATAGTGAGAGCTTGAATTTGTACTATTCAAAATTGTAATAAATATTTGTTTGAATAAAATTTCAGTTTGAATTCAAATTCTGTGTTATTTAATTTTATTCAGTAAATATTTATTTAACCTATGAAAAATAAAATAGTACATTAACAAATACATTTAAAAGAATGTATATATGTTTATTATCATCAAACAAAAAATAATATAAGCGCATATTCATACAGTTTTGCTTTTAATGTGAAAATGCCCTAGCTTTGCTTTCGAAGGAAATGCTTTCGACTTGGTTGGTTATCGATTGGGTCAATTTGTTAAAAGAATGAAAGAGGTTACGCTTTTCTTTTTAAGTAAATGCTTTCAAATGGCTTGAAACCCCTAGCCGTCGCTTACTACCTTTCGAAGCAATGCCTTCGAAAGGGTTATGTTGTTTTTAAAATTCAAGCCACTTCTCCAATGTTTTCGAAGGGTTGCTTTCGACACCATCTCTTCTTTACTTAGGAAATGCTTTTGAAAGAGTGCTTTGGACTTAAATGTTTTATGACTCTTTTTGTTATTTGAAAGTTAAACCCAAAAGATTTCGAAAGGAATGGTTTACAAAGGTTTCGAAAGGTTTTCCACGCGTTTATACTTGAACCAAATGCTTTCGAAAGGTTTGTTTTAAGTAGTATACATTAGTGCTTCCGAAAGGTTATAAGTAAAGGTTTCAAAGGGAATCCTCCTATCATTATCGAAAGGTATTTTGTATACAAGGTTTTGAAGGGGTGATTCCTGTGTGTTTTCAAATGGTTTACCTTATTAAAAAGGAAAGGTTTTTCCTATGTTATCGAAAGGCAATGTTTAATTGTTTTATAGATAAGATGTCAGAGGTTTTAAAGCTTTCGGATGAAAGGTTTTTCAATTAATTCGAAAGGGATATTTTTAAAGGTCTCTAAAGGGTTGTTTAAATGTTTTAAACAAAGGTTTCAAATGTATTATCTGGGAAATATAGCCTAAATGTTTAAAGTTAAAATGGTTTTTAACTTATTTTTGTAGGAAAGCAATCCTCATTATGTTTCATCAACATTATTTTAGGTAAAGTATATATAACATGGAAAATTGCTTAGAATAAAACAAAGAATTTATTTCTTTTTGTATAAGTATGATTTAAAAGGTTAAATCATTTTGAAATTTTTTTCAAGGAAAATGGTGAAGGTTAGTTGACCTTAAGAAAATGACTAAGATTAGAAGACCAGATGGGACTGGTGTAGGGTCGCGCTCTATACCTATTAGCTATCAGCCTCTAGCTAATTTAATCCAAAATTCCAGTGTGTAGGGCTTAGTTAGGTAAGACTTAAATGATGGTTATAGACAAAAATGAATATTCATGTACAGAGATAGGTTATTTGTGAGCTCGCAAAACCATTAGGATCAGTTGACCCTTGGAGATGAAAGTTAAGGACAGACCATCTAGAAGTTTGTATAACAGATGTTAGACCATTTAGTATGTTGTCTGGTAGTCCCGAGTCAACCGAAGGTTAGTAGTTAGCCAAATAAAACTATAGTTTTTTGAGCAGATAATCTATTTATTACCTGTTTTATGGACATATTTTCCATTTGTTACCTATTTTATTAGCATAAAGGATATGTCTACTATTGATATAAATAGTTGATTAACTAGTTTGGTTGCAGGATTTTGATATGCAAAATATTTGTTTTAAAAGGATATTATTGAGGGGAAACCCATTCCGCTAAGCAGCGTAGTCTCACTTAATATCAGTACACAGAGATATAATAGTATTATTCACATCAGGCTTTATATTTGACTCGAATTTTCTGTTTTCCCCTTAAACTGTTGGGTGCTCAAAATGGATTTGTATAGGCTGAGGGTTGAGGTTTACAGGTTTTAGTAGGTTGGCGATTAAAGCTTCTGGAGACGAGCAGGTGGTTGACAATAGCTGTGTAGGAGTTACAGATTTTGTTTATTCCGATGTGTTGTATTATATCTGTATGACTATATAGTACTCTGGTCAACCAAGGGGGCATCATCATATGTCGCTCTTGGCGTATTTATGTATTGAATATATTTGATCTAAACTTGGGAAAGCGGTGGGATTATGTAACTGGATATGAAACATGTTTTGTGAAATTTAGTCATAAATGTTGTTTTTTGAAATATGTGATTTTGTTTCATATTCAAGTGTCTCTGATTATATTACCAATAGCATTATCGTATTTTATCACCAGAAGTTAATACCATAGATGACTATAGGATATGTAGCGCTTAGCTTTTGGCCTCTAGATACAGGAAGTTACAACTTGGTATTGGAGCATAGGTTTATGAAAAACCTTAAACTAAAATGATTTTTAAAGACATAACCTTAAGGAATTAGAGGTAAGATTAGGGCATGGGATAATGCTATAGTAACATACTTGAATTTTCTATATATAAGTGTGCGGTTTATCTCCAGTCTCCTATCTTTATTAGGTTATTCTTCTATATCTCATGAGGTTTGAATATAGATATGGATGCTCGAAGAGGAAGAGTTAACCTAGGAGGGGAAGACATCACAACAAATGGTAACGCCCGACCAAATACGAGGAGGAACCCAGGTCAGGCACAAGCAGAGAATGTAGGTGCTTGAGTCCCACAAGTTGATATAGGGGCTATGTATCATTTTTTCATGAATATGATGCAGGCAGGTATTGCTGCTGGGGTAGTTGGAGGAAATGCCGTAGGAATAGTCCAGGAAGCTCCGGTGGTCAATAATTATGCTGTTTTGAGTAGAGACTATGTTAGGCTTGGAGGAAAGCCATTTATTGGAACAGAAGATGCTATTGAGGTAGAGGACTGGTTGTTGCATTACGAGAGGATCTTTATGAACTCGAGCTCAATGATGAGCGAAAGAGGAGGCTTGCATCGAGACAGCTTCAAGGAGAAGTTTTATTCTGTTGGAATAGTATGATAGTAAGAGTGAACGAAGAAGCCATGACATGGGCTGAATTTAAGAGGAGGTTCGAGGAGAGGCACATATCTATGATGGCATGGTCTACCTTGATCAGAAAGTTTGTTGAAGTGGAACAGGGAGATACGACCGTGTTAGAGTATGCTAGAAGGTTTGAGGTAATGGCTAGGTATAGATATGCCTCTTTGGATACCGTGATGAAGAGAAATGAAAATTCATTAAGGGGTTGAAGCCTGAGTTGGCAAGGGCTACATTACCTCATATTTGGGATCCTTGTTATGTCATAGTGGAGATAGCGCCGAGACATAAGGAGATGCTTGCTTCTTAGGAGAAGAATAAGGCAATGGAGGTCTAGGTGGGGAAGGGTCAGAAAAGGAAGTTCTTTCCTAAGAAGGTTGCTCAGAAGGGTGGAGCCGTAAAGAAAACAAAGTTGGAGGTTTTTTGCTTTAAGTGCGACAAGAAAGGATATTTCACTAATAAATGTCACGTAGGAAAGGCGAAGGAAGTGATCGGGAAGAAGAGTATGAGGTGCTTCAACTGTGATCAGATTGGCCATTATAAGAATCAATGCAAAGAGCCTGCTATGGATGGAAGGGGCAAAGTATTTGCATTAGAACCTGCTACTTCAAGACCAACTGCGTAGGAGAAAGGAAAGGCAGTGTTGGGAGGTACGCTTCTGATCCATAGTATGTTTGTTAGTATTTTGTTTGATACTGATGTATTGCATTCTTTTATATCTTGTTGTTTAGTGATAAGCTTAACCTAGAACCCTCATATATAGTTACTTCCTTAATGGTTGCAAATCCGATAGGAGGGTATGCGACTCTTGGGAGGAGATGTTACCAGTTAGAGTTTAACTTATTAGGACATGCCTTTATTTGCAGTTTACATGTATTTAACTTTGTGGGGTTGGAATTATTTTAGGTATGGATTGGTTAAGTAAATACGATGCTAGGATATTTTTCCATAATAAGAAAATCTCTCTTAGGCGCCTTTATTGTAGTGATCAGATTGTACACACCGTGGAAAACCCTAGTTGTGAGGTGAATGCTTTGTTGGTGTTGTAGAGGTAGAAGACGAGTTGAATCGAGTTTTCATGGTTAGAGAATTCACAAATGTCTACGAGCCAGTATTAGGATTGCCGTCGAAATGAGCCATTGAGTTTCAGATAGATTTAGTGCCATGGGCAGAACCAGCAAGTAGACCACCAAGCAGGATGATGCTTACCGAGATGAGGGAGCTAAAGGTGCAGTTGGTGGATTTGGAAGACAATAATTTTATTAAACCAAACAGTTTGCCTTAGGGAGCAGCCATAGTGTTTGCTGAGAAACTGGACGGGTCAATAAGGTTATGTATCGATTATTATAAGCTGAATGAAAAGATGATAAAGAATCTATATCCGTTGCCTAGAATAGACGATTTGCTTAATCGGCTGAGTGGAGCCAAGATATTTTTTAGTTGGATTTGAGTACTGGTTTCCATCAGCTTTGAGTAGCATATGATAGTATTCCTTTGACGGCATTTAGAAACAAATATGGATCGTATGAATGGTTAGTGATGCCATTCGGACTGACTAATGCAACAACATTCTTTATAGATTTGATGAACCAGATTTTCTGAGAAAATTTGGATAGGTTCATTTTAGTTTTCATAGATGATATTTTAGTATACTTTAATGATGAAAGAGAGCATGAAGTTCATCTTAGATTGATGCTTGAGAAGCTGAGGTAGAATCAGCTGTACGGAATTTTCGAAGTGTCATTTCTGGAAACAGAAAGTGAAGTTTCTGGGTCATGTCGTCTCAAAGAAAGGGTTGCTAGTAGATCCGACTAAGATTGAAGCAGTGAATAGTTGGAAGAGGACCGAGATAGTGATCGAGATAAAGAGTTTCCTCAGATTAGCTGGTTATTATCGGAGATTAATTAAGGATTTTTTACGGATAGCGGCACCGATGACCAAGCGAACACGAAAGGATGTGAAGTTTGTGTGGATCGATAAGTGTGAGGAAGCATACTAGATCTTGAAATGCTTATTGACCCATGCACCTGTACTAGTTGTTCCGGAAGGGAATCAAGATTTGGTAGTATATACAGATGTGTGTGGAACTAGGTTGGGAGCTGTGTTAATGCAGAAAGGTAAAGTGATTGCCTATGTTTCTCGACAGCTTAGGCCGCATGAGGTTAGATACCCAACCCATGATTTGGAGTTAGCCGTGGTGATTTTTGCATTGAAGGTGTGGAGACATTACCTTTTGGGAGAAAGGTTTGAGTTATATACGGATCACAAGTCGGTGAATTATTTATTCTCTTAGAAAGAGCTGAATATGAGACAATAGAGATGGTTAGAGTTTTTAGCCGCTTATGATTTTGGAATCGAGTACACACCAGGGAAGGCAACAAGGTTGTGGATGCACTTACCAGAAGGCATAGAATGTAGTATTGGAGATGATAGCTGAGTGGAAAGATTTGCAAGAGTTCTCGACTTGTAAGGTGCAGTGTAGATCTGAGGCTGGGTCCAACGGAGAAACCGTAGCGTTATCATGTTTGGTAGTTCGACCAGTGATGATCGAAAAGATTGATTCTAAACAGATGGAGGATCCAATATTGCTGTACGGATCAGGAAGTTAAGAGACGGAACCGAGAGCGATGACTTGAGGGATTTCAATCTTGACCAGAATGGGTGGTTACGAAAAAAGAAAGATTATGCGTTCGAAATGTAGGAGACATTAGGAAAGAAGTTTTAGAGGAATGCCAACGTTCGATGTTCACAATTTATTCAGGAGGAACTAAAATGCATTAGGATATGAGGAGAAGTTTCTTCTGGGAAGGCATGAAGAGAGATGCAGACTTATGGGTGAAGTAGTATTTGAACTGTCAACAGGTAAAAGCCGAACATCAGAAACCAAGTGGGTTGCTTCAGCCATTGGATATTGATGTATGGAAGTGGAAATCTATTTCCATGGATTTTATTGACGGGTTGCCGTAGTCTAATAGAGAAAATGAATGCATATGGGTCATAGTGGACAGATTGACCAAAAGTGGCCATTTCATTCTAGTTAAGTCAACCGGAACGACACCTGTTTTAGCGAAGTTGTTTGTGAAGGATGTAGTTAGACTACACAGAATTCCTAGTAGTATAGTAAGCGATAGAGATTTCTTATTCACTAGCGAGTTCTGGAAGAGCCTATAGGAAGTTTTGGGTACCAAGCTTAAGATGAGTACCGCTTATCATCCACGGATAGATGGGAAAACAGAAAGAGTTAACAAAGTCTTGGAAGATTTTTTAAGAGCATGTGTACTAGATTTCAATGGATCATGGGAAGACCATCTACACTTAGTCGAGTTTTCTTATAACCACATTTATCAGCCTAATATAGGGATGACACCATTTGAAGCTTTGAATGGAAGGTCATGCAAATCTCCCGTCTGTTGGTTAGAGACTGGGGATAGGTTGACTCTTGGTTCGAAATTGGTTAGAGAAGCCACAGAAAAGATTGATTTGATTCGAGCTAGAATGAAGGAGGCTCGGTTTAGGCAAAAGAGTTATACAGATAGAAGATGGAAAGACATAGAGTTCTTAGTTAGAGATCATGTTTTCGTCAAGGTTTCATGGATGAAGGGTGCAATTAGATTTGGAAATTAGGAAAGTTGGCACCTAAATTTGTTGGACCATTTCCTATTGTAGAGAGAATCAGGAAACTCGCATACAGGGTAGAATTACGTAGCAGTTTCGAAGGAGTCCACGTTGTATTTCATATTTCTCATCCAAGAAAGTGAATTAGAGGTCCGGAGTTTACTACAGCACTGACTATGTTGGAAGATTTAGTAGTAGAACTAGATTTGACTATAGTCAGATAGCCGGTCCATATAGTCGAGAGAGATGAGAAGAGATTAAGGAACAAGACAGTTACACTAATTAAGGTCCAATGGAGTGTGGACGAGAAAGATTGTACTTCGGAAACTAAGAGCATGATTTGAGATACTCATCCTAACTTGTTTCATGGTATGTTTTACCTTTTTGATTGTTTTGTTGTGTACCCTATCATAATTTCGAGGACGGAATTCTTTACAGAGGGGAGTATGTACTGACCCTAATTTTTGGTTAACATTATTTAGAATACTTAATTATATAAATAAAATAAAATAATGTGATTATTACGGGATCAAGATTTGTGATTAATAAGGGGTAACCGTGCCATGATAACAAATGAACTAAAGATGAGTTAAAATGAAATAGAGAGAGGGGTAAAATAGGAAAGAGGCATAACTATATAACCTAAATTCTGATGTGTCTCATGCTCCATGTTCGTTTCATAATCTAGAAATTTCAAAAGAGAGGTCGACCATCATTAACAAGTTAGAGAAGAGAAAGCTAAAGGTAGAAGATTAATCAATTCAAATCCATTCAAATCGCATACTCCTTAATCTCAAAGTTAAGGTGAATAATGAATACATCTCACGTTTGTATATTTTCGGTTTTAGGATGAAATTCGAAATTATTTTGCAACGTTTCTGCCATGTTTTGATATTTAAAATGAGTATATATGCTTGTTGTTGATTTATGATATTTCATATGGATAATATGATATGTTTTAACATGAAAACCCTATCAAATGATATCTAATTGCCTTGCGAATTTATTATTAGATCAAAAATGATATTTTAGAGATGAGTTAGAATTTTTCGTATTAATGTGGATTTATATTAATTTTCAAGTGAAGATAATGATTATTGGGTTTAAAATTAATTTAAGGCTAAATTATTTATGTTTTGGGTCCGAAATTTATATATGTAATAAAACATATTGAGAATGACTTTCTGGAATTTTTATAGAGTTTTCTTAAATGTTTTAATGGATATATAAAATTATTTAAGGTATGGTACTTAAATTTTTTATATGTCTATGAAAGGAGAAGGGGCATAACTCAAATAGTTCACTTAGATGGTTTCGGCGGTACTTTTATAATAAAGAAATTAACAACCAATCAGAATTTGACAAACAAGGCTGGATAGTTGGGGAAAACTGTTTTAAATGTCAGTTATTGTAGTTTTTTGTTTTGCCTCTTTCGGTAACCTAGGTTTCGCGCAGATACTTACGCCTCTATCGAAACCAATGCACATAATATCAATAACTTGGTACATAGTGAATTGGACATAAGCGGAAGGTACTGGGTCGAGACGTTAGGTTCCGATAAGGTTGAAACATTGTTTTTGCTTTTAATGTGAAAACGCCCTAGCTTTGCTTACGTAGGAAATACTTTCCACTTGGTTGGTTTCCGAGTGGGTCATTTTTTTTAAAAGAATTAATTCGAGAGAGGTTGCATCTTTTGTTTTAAGTACATGCTTTCGAAAGGGTTGGACCCCTAGCTGCCGCTTACTACCTTTCGAAGCAGTACCTTCGAAAGGGTTATTTTGCTTTTAAAATCTAGGCCGCTTCCCTAATGCTTTCGAAGGGTTGGTTTCAACACCATCTCTTCTTTACTTAGGAAATGCTTTCGAAAGAGTGGTTTCGATTTAAATGTTTTATGATACCTTTTTGTTATTTGAAAGTTAAACCCAAAAGATCTCGAAAGGAATGGTTTCCAAAGGTTTCAAAAGATTTTCCCAATGATTTCGAAAGGTTTGTTTTAGGTAGTATACTTAAGTGCTTACAAAAGGTTATAAGTAAAAGTTTCATAGGGAATGCTCCCATCATTTTCGAAAGGTATTTGTATATAAGGTTTCGAATGGGTGATTTCCCTATGTTTTCGAAAGGTTTACCTTAGTTTAAAAAGGAATGGTTTTTCCTATGTTATCGAAAGGAAATGTTCAAGTGTTTTAAAAATAGGATATCAAAGGTTTTAAAGCTTTCGAAGGAAAGGTTTTTCAATGAATTCGAAATGGGTATTTTCAATGGTTTCGAAAGATTGTTTAATGGTTTTAAACAACGGTTTCGAATTTATTATCTGGGCAGTATAGCCTAAGTTTTTTAAGTTAACAAGGGTTTTAACTTATTTTTATGGGATAGATAATCCTCATTATATTTCATCAACCGTATTTTGGGTAAAGCATATATAACATGACAAATAGCTTAGAATAAAGCAAAGAATATATTTTTCTTGTATAAGTATGATTTAAAAGGTTAAATCATTTTCAAAAGATTTTCTAGGAAAATGGTGAAGGGTATTTAACCGTAAGAAAATGACTCAAATTAGAAGACCAGATGGGACTAGTGTAGGGTCGCGCCCTATACCCATTAACTATCAGTCCCTAGCTAATTTAGTCCAAAATTCCAGTGTGCAGGACTCTGTCAAGCAAGACTTAAATGATGATTAAATATAGAAAGGAATATTAGTGTACATAGATAGTTTATTGATGAGCCCGCAAAACCATTAGGGCATGTTGACCCTTGGAGATGAAAGTTAAGGACAGACCATCCAAAAATTGGTCTAACAGATGTTGAACCATTTGGTATGTTGTCTGGTAGGCCCGTGTCAGCCAAAGGTTGATAGTTAGCTAAACAAAACTACAGTTTTTTGGACGGATAGTCCATTTATTATCTGTTTTATGGACAGATAGTCCATTTATTACCTATTTTATTAAGGATATTGCTACTATTGTTATAATCGGTTGAATAACAAGTTTGGTTGCTGGATTTTGATTTGCAAATGGTATGTTTTTAAATGGATATTAGTGAGGGGAAACTCATTCCGCCAAGCGGCGTAGTCTCATTTAATATTAGTAAACAGAGATGTAATAGTATTATTCACACCAGGCTTTATTTGTGCCTCGAAGTTTCTATTTTCCCCTTACTCTCGGTCGCTCAAAATTGATTTGAGTAGGCTGAGGGTTGAGGTTTACAGGTTTTAGTAGGTTGGTGAATAAAGCTTCGGGAGATGAGCGGTGGCTTACAGATAGCTATTTAGGAGTTCCAGATTTATTTTTATTCCACTGTGTTGTATTATGTCAGTATGACTATATGGTACTCTGGTCAATCAAGGGGGCATCATCATATGTCGCTCTTGGCATATTTATGTGATGAATATATTTGATATAAACCTGGAAAAGCGATGGGATTACGTAACTGGATATGTAACATGTTTTGTGAAATTTCATTAATGTTGTTTTTTGAATTTTGTGATTTTTTTTCATATCCAAGTGTCTCCGATATTACGAATACCATTAGCATTACCGTATTTTTTCACCAGAAGTTAATACTACAAATCACTGCAATATCTGTAGCGCTTAGCTTTTGGCCTCCGGATACAGGATGTTACAGATATGGTATTTGATTACCCAATTCCAATCCTAGTCATTACTTTTCTAGATAATGTACAAGTGGCCAAGCTTAATTAGTTAGCCCTAACATGACTAATTTAGACCGCATATGCTGTTGGGCTCTAATACTATTATTGGAACCGGGCTAGCTCGCAACGAAAGAAATGAGTAATTTTCCAATTTTTTTACCCTATTGGATCTTAGTTAAGCCTATGAAGCCTAATTTAATTAGAATATTTGTAAATTTGTTTTAAATAAAATTATTTATTTTATCCTTAGGTTTTATACTAAACGTATAATGTATCAAATACACCAAACATTTATTAATAAGAGTTAATATACGGGAAGGAAACCTTTCATTTCTTTCCCTAAAACAAGTAATTAATTGAGAGCATTAATAAGATTTAATGTATATATAGAGAAGGAAACCTTTCATTTCTTTCCCTAAAACAATTAATTAATTGAGAGCATTAATTGCATTAAATGCAGAGATGAACCTTTCATTTCTAATTTGAATTGATTGATTAGATTTAATTTACACACATGCATATCTTTGTGTGCACGCGCATGTGTAATATGATAATCCGTGAAGTGTATAATGTGCACATATATAGATGTTGGGATTTATATTGGAACAGACACATTAGCTCATTTTGTGTGTGCTGTAATTTGTCCAAATACGTGCTTGTACAATATTGCAAAACAAGATATTAATATATGTAAAGGAATATACATATATGTGCATACATTATATATATATAATTGAATAAAATAGTTTATGCCATAATAAAATAATGTAAAATAATTTTATGAAAAATTATAAGTTTTGTAATTTTAGAAAATCTGGAAACACATTCTGTGCTTAAAAATAATTTGTGGAACTTTCCCAATTGAAATAATATTTATCATTAAATAATCGGTAATAACGCAAAATCAAATTAATTCATAAAAATAAGAAATCAAGTTGAAAAATTCTAAAAAATTTCTAATGGCATTTGAGACATATTTAAGCTTACAAAATTTTTATAGAATTTTCTCAAATGAAATTTTATTTTTAATTAAGTAACTGATTGTAAGCTAAAAACAAATTAATTATATAAATTATCAAATTAGTTAGAAAAATCTAAAAAAAAAAAATTGAAAGGTACCTGAGACACATTTTAGTCTTACAAAAATTTCTAGAATTGTCTCAATTGAAATTATATTTTTAATTAAATAACTTATTGCAGATTGAAAGTAAATTAATTTAAGATATTACTAAGTTTAGAAACCTGAAAATGTTTACAGTAAGCTTCCTGTAGGTGCATCAAATTTAAAAAATAAAAAACTGAAATTTTGAGTCATTAATTATTTTATACATAACAAACAGCACATAAAATCGTTAAATAATAATAAAATATGTATATACATATTTAGTAATTTTTTTTATATTTTATGATTCATAATAAGTATAAATCATCATAAGGAAATTTTAAGATCAAATATATACGATATATAATCATATATAAAATTATACATATTGACAATTTGCAGAACTCTATACATTTAATATGTGTGTGTGTGTATATATATATCAAAATTAAAAATAAATTGGAAAGTTAATTCGACAATAAATCAACAATAAAAATATTCCAACAAGCCCATAACCAGTCCAATTTTAAGAAACACGTCACCTAATCTAAACAATAAACAAGTCTGAATACAAATAGATGGTTTGGATGAAAATCAACTTTTATATGGTAAAAATGATATCAAAATAATAATAGTAAATGAAAATTCACCTCTTAGTGAAGCGTGCATGTCTATGGTGAACAATGATTTCTCTTATTAGAACAATTCCTAATCCGTTAAGTTGCTAATCCAAGTTTCGAGACCTTATACTACAAATTAGTATTTTTAATATGAATTAGATTTGAGAATTTTTTGGGATTGTTTTAAAGGATAGTTGCTTCAGTTAAAATGAGGAAGAAGGAAGAAAATGGTGGCTTAAAAATTAAATTAGACTTAGATTAGGGTTTTGAGATTAGTATTTATATGCATGGGATAAGAGAGCAAACCATGTAAGTTTCTCACTAGATCTTAGCCACACATCTCCAAACCCTAATCCTACATTGTAGAGATCTCTAACCTTTCTCAAGTCAATGCCTATCCTCTCTAAATCTCATGTGTTGTGATCCCATTTAACCCAATTAAATATGTATAATCATATTTAATCAATTGTGTTATCGATACCTCATATTGGTCAATATATTCATAATTTTTATGTATATATGTAACAATTTTATTTCTCATACCACACTCAAATTTCGTAATTAGTATGTAATAAATATTAATTTATTTAATTAATTTATAATAATTATAAAGTAATCAAATCGTGTGGTTTAAAGAGAATTCATCATTTTGATTATGTGACTCTTAGGTGTAAATTTGGTCAGCGGTTAACGTCGAATTATTCGACGTTAACATCACACTTCACTTAGTAGTTGGTGTGACAATATGGCCAAATTTATAGCTTACTCATTTTTGAAAAATCTCATTTTAATTTAATAAGCTTACCCAATTTAGGCAATTATTTACACCAATTCTCTCTGTCAAAACTATATCACTTTGAACTTATGGAATTTGGTAACGGCCAAAATTCCAATATTGATCAAATTCAACTCTATAGTCCAAACACAAAGTCCTTGGTTTAATAATAACAATTATTAATAACCGAACTACTCTGGGTAGAGATTTTGACTTTGGATTGGCTTGAGTTGACCATGATACTGACCCATATAACCAAGGAGACGAATCCTCTCTTGAATAGTGCTCCACTTCCAATACTTCCACTTGACTCAACTATGTCAGTTGAGCTTCCATATTGAAGATTCATAGTATCCTCAAGTCGAAAGAACTATGTAAATTATTCAAATCTAAATTTTCTATTTGATTTTTGTTATATTAACCAATGGAAAACTATCGAACGGGTCATTACATAATTATCCAGCAACTATTAGCACATAACCCTTAACTGCCCACAATAGTCATAAGTAATACACTGTCCAACATTTGGCGGCATTACATACTCTAGTCTCAACAGATACATCGATATATAGTCTCGATGTATCTTGGCTAGGAATATTTAAATTGGTATTTTTTTTATTTTGACAAATTACTTAAAGTTACAAAACTTTGTAACTACTATCATAAAACATTTCATTTGTGGATTCTCTATTAAATATACTTCTAATTTAATTAATTAATTATATCATAATATATCAAGTATATAATAGAAATAAAACACCTTTATTTCAAATAAGATTGGTCAATTAGTTAAGATATATGTAACAAATTACATGAATACTCCTAGGGCATACTCCTAACTCTATCGAATTTTACCGTATTTTATACTGTCTATTTTAATAGAAATAGAAAAGATAATTCCTTGTAATTCCAAACATTACACAAATCCTCTCTTAGATAATTTATGGGAAATTATTGTGTCAACATTTTCTTTTGGGAAGATATAGTTTCAATGCATTAAAATGTTGAAATACTTAAATAAAAATGCAAAGTATTATATACAAAAATTATAAAAATAATCCCATTGTCGATTAAATATACATGATTTTAGATAAGTTAGGAAATAACAATAAGCGATGAAAGTTGGGATAAGACAATGGAATAAGCAAGTAGGAAAGTTGTAGTAATCAAGAAAGGTAGCTATTAGTTGAAAAGAATTAGCGAATTATACATAATTCTAACGGTTGAAAAGAAGTAATAAATTATATATGATTGTATTAGTTGAAAATGAAGTAGTAAAAGTGCAACGACCCCGAATTTTTGACCCTTGAAAATTAACACCAATACGTCCAGTGTATTGCGTGCCGAGCATTCAAGTGCCGAAAAATAGATCATTAGGGTTGAAAGAAAGAAAAGATAGAAGAGAAGAAACGAACAACACAAAATCTCACAATGTAACGGAACAATATATATTAATCAACATAATATATTACAAAGTCACTTCAAAAATGTTACATCAGAGTCATACGAATACAAATTCTACCCTAGGACGATTATAATAGTCTGTCCCTAACTAACTGAATACAATATACATGTAATACAGAGGAACAGAAAAATAACTAGTTATCGATGAAGCCACCTGCTCCATGCTCCTCCTAGAGGATCTACAGAAAAACTTAAACTACTTGGCGGCCCATTCAAATTTGAGCACCCAGGAGTTTAGGAAAAGAAAATAAACTTCGAATTAGACATGGGTCTGGTGTGAGTAAACTCAAAAACTTGACCATGTCATACATAAACATGGATGAGTCTCACCTTACAATAACCAAAACATTTGTATATAAAATCTAGTGATATTATAATAATATCTAGAGTACAAATACATATCCAAAATAGCTGAAATTATTACAATATTAAATTCTAGCATATTGGCCTCTAAAATCAAAACTGTAAAGCATGTATTGGAGATGGATTACATACCATGGAAAGGTAAGGGACTACTTTCTGATGGTACAACCCTAGAAAATGCACCGGAATCTGACGAGAACTTCTTGTACCGCTGCTACACAGAGCCTGCTGCCGCTTTAACAAGGCGAACCAAAATACCTGATCCCTTTTTAACACTAAAGCTTATATAACCACGGTGTTTGCGTGCAAAACAACTCGAATATAGAGAATCTAGAATGGGATGGTGGCTCTTAATGGTAGCTGACCACATAACTCTACCGAATACCTTATTTTTGCCATTTCTCAGTTTGTGAGGCTCGTAAGGTCACGTCTTTACCTTCTTCCTCCTAGCAGACCCTCTTGGAATTCTAACATTGCCCTCCAAGCAGAGATATAATGCCGGCATTCATCTATACAATTTTTTAGGGATCCAACAAACATTCCATATTACTATCTTCCATTTTGGAATCATCCTCAGGAAGAATAATATAACTCCACTGCATACTTCAATATGATTTAACATCGTTCTTTATTAGTTTAGAATGGTTCGAATAAATCCAACGACGGTGTCTCCAAACTAAATGATAATTTTCGGATAAGTCAATTTCGGTTCTTTTATAAGTATGCACTAAGCAATCGAGTCCTTACCGGGAAACTCGAATATACCTGACATACTTCTAGAGTCAAAACAGGTCCATATTTGATAGTTGGTTATTTAACTATCAAATAAACAAACAAAAACCAATCCTACTTGAGATTTATTTATCCATAGCAACCACCAAGCCTCAATACAAATCTTTATTTAACAAATCTCTTTCAAAAATGTTTGTTAAAACATTCATTTACTTATCTTTCTAACATAAGTATATTCATAAAACCTTTGCGAATAACTTCTTAATTCCAAATCCTGTTAAAAAGGATTAACAAATGTTGTTTAAATTGGAAATAAGGACAACGCTAAACACTATTCCCTCGGTAGTAAATGTGGAACAGATGTTCCATACCACCATTTTTAAAAGGTCGGTATAGAGAAACCTAGATCTCAAATTCTTTTTAATTGGTTTTCGATAAATCCCTTCTAATAAAATCTATTCCATTTATGAAATCTTTTTCACTTGAAATCCAAATTCATTTCAAAATACTTTTCAAACTTCCGAATTCATCTATAAAACCCTTTTATAAATATTCAAAATCCTTCTAACTCCTTTATTAATAACCGAACCTTTTATAAACTTCCATTATAAACCACCGAACTCTTTTTAAAACTTCCTAATGAAATCCCAAAATCGTTCATAAAATTCCTTTATAAACCATTATTAAATATCTTAACTAAAACCGTTGCCAAATCATCCTTGAAATATCTTATCCAAAATGGAATAACTGTAAAATCATTACCAAAAAGGAAAATGAAACATTTAGGTAGTGTTTGGTTTGTTATTTTTAGTTTTGGGTTTTTGTCCATTCAAAAATGCACATTACGCATTTATATGTTCGAAAACGACCAATTTAGAAAACAAAGTTAAAAAATAGCTTTTTTTAGCATTTTGGAAAATAACACAAGCACGTGAAACAATCCATTCTTCTATCATCCCTTTATCTCCTTCAACTCCCATCCGTGTTTCTTTTATCCCCTCCGGCATCCCACCATTCTACTCATATTTGAGATACATGATGAAAACCGCCACAAAATTCTTTTTTAAACCAAATACTACCTTGCCTTCACAAAATCCATCGGAGGCTTAGAGAAAACAAGGGATCGTTTAACTTGGTTCTACTTAACAAGTTAACATGGATATTTGCATGAACAAGCAGTAAGTAAAGGGGATCATTCAAACACAACTAGTCAATCTATTATATGGGTAAATGTCCTAGTATTTAAAATAGCAGAATGGTGTTTGTTTTGCCAATATATATAATTTGGTTTCCATGTCAAAAAGGGTTACTTAAGGCTTAGACAAGAGATCCTTTGGTTTGAAAACAGTTCACTTAGATAAGAAAAATGGTTTAAAATAAACAACTGATAGAGTTCTAAAGAACTTTTAATGTGAATGGCCCTTAATTAAAAAATTAATTTAAAAATTAATTAAATGTTAACATATCTTAATTTAATAAAAAATTAAATCATAATTAAACCTTAATTAATCTTATTTTAGGTCTTAATTTTTTGAACTAAAAATTTAATCTCAATTAAGCTTAGTCAAGTCTTAATTAATCAATAATTAGACCTTGGTAAACTAAAAACTAATTAATAATTAAGCCTCAATTAAACTTTATAAATAAACATTCATTTACAATTAAACCCTAGTTAAGAATAATTAAGTGAAAAATAAACCTTTAATTAAAAAATAATTAGTTAAATAATTAACTCTAATTTAGTTAAACTTGATTAAGTAATAATTTAATTATCTTTTATCTTAATTAACCCTTACTTAAAACTTCCTTAATTAAAAATATTCATATGCATCGATAAATTCTTAAACCCTAATTACTTAATAAATTAATAACTATCCATAATTCATGAATTAAATAAGTAAATTGCTTAACTTTGACTTACTTTGGTTTGAAATGAGTTTTTCAAAAACAATCTAAAAGAAAACACTTTAAAATTATAATCGTGTAATCTTTCGAATGCATCCATAATGACTATGCTATGAGCGCAGTTCGCTAGAATTGAGTTCTAGGTGAAAATCTCAATTTTACTCTAGCTGCTACACATTTGAAAACACAATGGAAGAGTTTGAAAATTTACATAAAAGGTGAAAACTTGAAAAACATTTTCTAAATACAAAATTAGAAAATAAGCTTCTGTTTTCAAATCGGATCTCAAGTCCTTTGCGACATTTAAAATTGCTAACTTCATAACAATTTCATCACATACACTTTGTATTGGTTTCATAAACACACTACCATCATATCATAACCAAGCACTTACATATTCATACCTAAACATATCATTTAACATCCAAATCGCAAATCCAAGCTCAAGCGCAAACATGTAACCATATGCCATCAAAACATATGATATTTCAACACAACAAGCACTATATTTATACAACACATGGTTCAATATAATCAAGTTGATATCTTTTGCAAAAATGAGAGTTTTACATCCTGAAGCTTACTAATTCAAACCAAACTTTTGCTAAAACTTTAAACAACCTAGGATCTTGCAAAATCAAAGACTTCAGTTGTCTACACACCTAAAATGGGGTCGATCTTTGACAGTTTAGGCTGGAACATGCACTATTGGGGTTCGACCATGTAGGGTTAGGTACATGATGGTGCTTGTAATTGAATATTACTTGAAGAAATGGATGAAGAAGGGTTTTAAACAAGTTGTGGAAGGAATTTAAAGTAAAAAATGTGAAATTTTTATAACATAGAAAACATGTTGGAAACCATGAAAATTTTCTCAAGCTTTAGGAAATCTTAAATGAAGAAGTGAAGTTCTAAAGTGAAAATTATGAAATGGAAGGGGTATTTATAGGCTTAGGAAAATATTTTAAAATAATAAATGGTTATAATTAAGTATATATGTTTGCGTCACCATACTCCCCTATGATCCGCCCACTTCAAGTACTCCCCCCTCTCATGCACCTACTCAAGCCATGATCTTATGTATTATGTGTTGAAAGAGGTATTTTATATATTAAAATGTTTATATTTGGTTATAAAAAGGTATTCTTTTATCTTATATACGTATACACTTAAATGAGAGAATATATACATGTATCCATCATGCTAAAATAGTTTGTAATGTGTACATATGTGTTTACAATAATTTTTTACTATTTTCGATAACTTTTAACTAATGAAAAATCAAAATTTCGAAAAATGAGTTCCGGTCACATTTTCTATTTTACTATGAACTATATAAATTAGTAAACAAAATTTGAAAACAATTTTATTATCATTAGTTATTATTTAAAATAAGTTTATTTGTTAATAAAAATTCTTTTGTTTATTATTTTAAAATATAATTAAATATTCATTTAAATAGTGATTAAATTCTGGGTCGTTACATTCTCCTCCCCTCAAAAAGAATTTTGTCTCGAAATTTGTCACAATCCTAACCTAGAAGTATTGTTTAATAAAACCAAGTTTATTTAAATCTTCTTATTTATATAATTCAAATTTAACTTTATTTGTTAATCTATCCTCTAACCAAAATACCTTAGACGAGTCAACCTTACCTACTGAGTTGACACAACATGAAGTCATGAATCTTATTAGCTCTAATCCTAGTCTATCTACAAGGGTAGGAGAGATAAAACTACGATAGGAACTAACATCCATCAAGAACAATAGAAGTTATGATACATATATATTGAATATCATTTAAATAACACACAACCCTAGATACACCCTAAGTAACTCCATCGTAGATAGAAAGTACACTTCAAAAGATACATACATAAAAGATACTAACAAGGCATAACTTAGGATACTATTCCTAATACTAGCCCCTATCTTGCTAGTGCTAAACTGATCCTTCCAAAACTCCTTTCCCTTTGCTACTACTAAAGTAGATGGTTCTGTGATGATAACAAAGGGTTTAGGCTGCCTTCTTTCCTTGAGCTTTGGAATTTTTTTGAAGAAATGACCCTCCAGGTGGCAGTAGCAATAACTCTTTAGTGCATTCTGCTTCTTAAGCTTTTGTCTCTTAGCCTTCGCTTTCTCTATTCTCTTTTTCTTTCCCTAACTACTTTTCTGAATTAAGTGATCTTTCTCTCCATATTAGAGGCAACCATGTTTGGGCAACTTTGTCTTTAACTTGCGCTTCTTATCTTCAATTGGTGTAGTAATAGATGACTACAGTGCAAAATTTTCAAACTGTAAAGCGTTACTTATCATCTTCTCGAATAATCCTTGGATATTCTTCATCATGTCATTACGTAGCTTACCGCACCAGCCTAGCCAATTCTTAACTTGCGTGATCGACTCTAAACCCAAGAACTTTCTTTAACTTAAAATCACAAAATCACGGCATAACGAAGCAAAGTCCATTGAGGTTTGATCTTGCGGCCCTTTCTCAACAACATACCCCTTATTTCCAAAAACTCTAGGATTCATAATTCTTGACTATCTAGATTCATATTAAAACATTTGATTCCAAACCATACTAGACATTTCCTAAGTTCAAAGAACAATTTTAAAAGAAAACAAGAATAATTTCATGGCATTCAGAGCATCTCTATGGACATATCTTATACAAAACTTTCCAAAACACCATCATATTTATGAGTTCATACTCAAGGTACTCATCCGTATCTACTTTTTTCCTATTCTTTCAATATACACATCCCCATAATTACCTCTCTCGAGGTGGATGTTTCTTCTTAATAATTCCTCCATCATGTAGGGCTCTTTGAATCATAGGATAATTTTTCTTGCGGTGTTCAAGCTGTTGGCAAAGAAGCAATGTTTTCCCTAAAATTTAGGAACTACTAGTCCCTCCTTTCCTCCTATACAATAGTCCATAGCATGTCCTATCTTATGACATAAGTAGCACATAATTTCTTTTCCCTTTATGAAGAATTTCTTTTGTGGACCACTCTCTTTTGATTTGTCCTCTCAAGGCTTCTTCCAACGTGGCAGAAATTTCCTCTTTTTGCGTTTATTAATGTTGTCGTTCTTTATTGAGGTTGTCGACTTCTTTTGTACTTCAACTACTTCTTCCTTTGGAACAACAACAGCTTGGCTTGTCTATCTGTCTTTCCATTCTTTGTGGTTAATTTCTTCGATCTCTTCCGTGTCCTTTTCTTCCTTGCTTATCCATTCTCACTACCTAATTATAGTAAGATACCTTTAAAATACACTTCCAAATCATGTTAATATTTGGAAAGGTACCGTTCCTAAATGATAATAGACAGATATTATCATTACCTATCACCCATTACACTCAACAATTTCTATCAACTTTGAAAACCTTTTCTTTACATATAAAATATAATCCTAGGTAAAATTGTTTCATTTACCATTTTAAAATAATATTGTGTCTGTTTGCCTTGTACAAGTGTTTAGGAAACCCCCACTGGCAACATAGCATCCCACGTCTCGATCAGAGTACTTAAACACTCAACCGATAAACCAACATAATATAAAACATTTTTATATCACTAACAAATACGCACTGTTATATATAACACACTCAAACTCATAATAAGGCATTCCATTACCTTATCTCTTAAAGAGTTTCCTCATAAATCTTAGGTATTCGCTTAACCTGGCTCTGATACCAAAATGTAACGACCCCAAATTTCGACCCTAGAAAACCAACACTAGTACGTTCACTATTTTGCATGCCAAACATTCAAGTGCCGGAACAAATCATTAGGGTTGAAATAAAGAAAAGATAAAAGAGAAGAAACAAATAACTCAGAATCCCGCAACACAACAAAATAATATATATTAATCAATATAATTTATTACAAAATCATTTTAAAAATGTTACATCAGAGTCATACTAATACAAATTCTACCCTAAGATAGTTATAACAGACTGTCCCTACCCAACTGAATACAATATATATATATATATATATATAATATAGTGGAAGCAAGAAAAATAATTAGCTATCAATGAATCTACTTGCTCCAAGTTCCTCCTAGTGGATCTATGGAAAAACCCAAAAGTACTTGGCTTCCCATTCAAATTTGAGTGCCGAAGAGTCTAGGAAAATAAAATAATCACTAGGTCAGACATAGGTCTGGTGTGAGTAAACTCAAATAACTTAATTATTACTTTAAAACTCTATCAAAATCAAAGATATCTCATAAGAACATGCCGCGCATAAACTTTCGAGGATTTTTACCTTACAATTTCAAAAACATTTGTATATAAATTCCAACGATATTATACTTATGTCTAAAGTCCAAATACATATCCAAAATAGTTGAAGTTGTTACCATATTAAATTCCAGATACTAGACTAAATCTAAAACTGTAAAAGCATGTATTGGAGATGGATTCCATATAATGGCAACTTAAGGGACTGCCTTTCGATGGTACACCCCTAGAAAATGCATCGGAGTCAGATAAGAACTTCTTGTACCCTGCTACACAGAGTCGGCTATCCCTTTAACATGACAAATCGAATTACCTCATCCCTTTTTGACACTGAGACCTTATACTACCACAGCGTTTGCATGTGAAACAACTCGAATATGGACAACCAAGAATGGGATGGTGGCTCCTAATGGTAGCTGACCACATAGCTCTACTACATACCCTGTTTTTCCCATTTTCCAATTTGTGAGGATCGTGAGGTCATGTCTTTACCTTCTTCCTCCTAGCAGAGCCCCTTGGAATGCTAACACTGCCCTCCAGGTAAAGATATAATGCCAGCATTCATCCATATAAGTTGTTCCAGGATCGAACAAACATTCCACATTACTATCTTCCATTTTGGAATCACCCTAAGGAAGAATAGTATAACTCCACTGCATACTTTAATATGATTTAACATCGTTCATTATTTGTTTAGTGTGGTTCGGATAAATCCGGTGACTGGTATCTACATGTTAAGCGGTAATTTTTAGCTAATTCAATTCTGGTTCTTTTGAAAGTATGCACTAAGCAACCGATTCCTCGCTAGGAAACTTAAATGTACCCGATATACCCCCTGAGTCAAAACAAGTCTAGATTTGATAGCGAGTTATTTAACAATCAAATAAACAAAAAACAACCAATACCATTTGAGATTTATTTATCCACAGCAACCATCAAGCCTCAAAACAAATCTTTATTTGATAAATCTCTTTCAAAACATTTATCGAAAACATTCATTTACCTATCTTTCTGACATAAGTATATTCACTAAATTACTTCTTACTTCCAAATCAGGTTAAACAGGGTTAACAAATGTTGATTAAATTGGAGATAAGGACAACCCTAAACACTATTACCTCGGTATTAAGTGTGGAACGGATGTTCCATACCACCATTTTTAAAAGGTCAGTTTAGGGAAACCCATATCTTAAATTCTTTCTAATTTGTTTTCAATAAATCCCTTTTAATCAAATATATTCCATTCATGAAATCTCTTTTACTTGAAATCCAAATCCATTTCAAAATACTTTCCAAACTTCCAAATTCATTTATAAAACCCTTTTATAAATATTCAAAACCCTTCTAACTCCTTCATAAATAACCAAACCTTTTATAAGCTTCTTTCATAAACATCCAAACCCTTTTTAAAACTTCCTTATGAAACCCCAAAATCATTCATAAAATTCCTTTATAAACCTTTCGTATTTACATAACTTATCAATGAAACCTTATCCGAAAAGTTCCTTTTGATAAACCCATCCACTGCTAAATATTTTAACTAAAACCATTGCCAATTCATCCTCGAAATATCTTATACAAAATGGAATAACTTTGAAATCATTATCGAAAGGGAAAATGAAACATTTAACTTCACAAAATCCATCGGAGGCTTAGATACCACAAGGGACCTTTTAACTTGGTTCTACTTAACAGGTTAACAAGGATATTTGCAAGTAAAATAGAAAGTTAAGTGGATCATTCAATCACAATCAATCAATTTATTATACTGGTAAATGTCCTAGTATTTATAATAGTTGAGCAGTGTATTGTTCTGCCAATAGTTGTCATTTGGTTTCCTAGTCAAAAAGGGTAACTTAAGGCTTAGACAAAAGATCCTTCGGTTTGAAAACAATTCATTTAGATTGAAAATTGGTTTAAAATAAATAACTGGTAGAGTTTTAAAGTACTTTTAAAGTGAATAACCCTTAATTAAAGCATAACGTAAAACTTAACTAAACATTTAAAAATCTTAATTAAATCAAAAATTAAATCATAATTAGACCTTAATTAAGTTTGTTTTAACTCAATTTATTTAATTAAAAATTTAATCTCACTTAAGCTTGGTTAAGTCTTAACTAATCAATAATTAGGCCATAGTAAATTAACTAGTTAAAAATTTAACCTTAATTAAACTTTAGTTAAATTAACTTTCATTTATATTTAAACCCTAATCAAATAACAAGAATTAAGTGAAAAATTGACCTTTAATTAAATAATTAACTCTAATTTAATAATCAATCAAAATAATTAAACTTGATTAAGTAAAAATATAATTACCTTTTATCTTAATTAACCCTTACTTAAAACTTCCTTAATTAAAAAATATTTAACTTCGTCAATAAATTCTTAAACTCTGATTACGTAATAGATTAATAATCATCCATAATTCATACATTAAATAAATAAATTATTAATATAAATAAACTTAACTTTGACTTATTTATTTTGGTTTGAAATGAGTTTTTCAAAAACAATCTAGAAGAAAATGTTTTAAACTTGAAATCGTGAAATCTTCCAAACTGCATTCATAGCGACTATCGCTATGAGTGCAGTTCGCTAAAATTGATTTCTAGATGAAAACCTCAATTTAACTCTAGCTACCACACATTTTAAAATACAATGGAAGAGTTTTGAAAACTTACATAAAAGGTGAAAACTTGTAAAAGATTGCCTAAATCCAAAACCAGAAAACAAGCTTTTACTTTCATATAGGATCTTAAGTCCTTTGTGATATTTAAAGTTGCTAACTTCACAATAATTTCATCACATACACTTTGCTTAGGTTTCATAAACACACTACAACCATACCGTAACCAACCATTTACATATCCACACCCAAACATACCATTTAACGTCCAAATCACAAATTCAAGCTCAATCACAAACATGTACCATATGCCATCAAAACAACATGATATTTCAACACAATAAGCACTAGCTTTGTAAAACATATAGTCCAATATAATCAAGTTAATATCTTTTTCAAAAATGAGTGTTTTACTCATCGAAGCTTACTAATTCAAACCAAACTTTTGCTAAAACTTTGAAACAACCTAGGATCTTGAAAAATCAAAGACTTTTGATGCCTACACTCCCAAAATAGGCTCGGTCTTGGACAATTTGGGCTCGATTATGCACTATTGCCGCTCGACCATGTAGGGTTAGGAAGATGGTGGTGCTTGTAATTGAATATGAAGTGAAGAAATGGATGAAAAAAAGTTTTAAACAAGTTATGAAAAGGATTTTAAAGTGGAAAATGTGAGATTTTTAATATAGAAAATATGTAGGAAGATTTGAAAACTTTCTCAAGCCTTAAGAAACTTGAAATGAGGAAGAGAAGTTGTAAAGTGAAAATTATGAAATTGAAGTGGTATTTATATGCTTAAGAAAATATTTAAAAATATAAGTAGTTATAATTAAATATATACATATGTATGCATCACCATACTCCCCCCATGATCTACCCACTTCAACTACTTCCCCCTCTCATGCAACTATTCAAGCCATGATCGTATGTGCTATGTGTTGAAAGAGGTATTTTATATATTGAAAAATATTCATTTTTTTCATACAGAGATTTTCTTTTATCTTATACACACACACACACTTAAATGAGAGAATATATACATGCATATATACATGTATCCACCATGCTAAAATATTTTGTAATGTGTATATATGTTTTTACAATAGTATTTAATATTTTCGATAAATTTGAACCAGTGAAAAATCAAAATTTCAGAAAATAATTTTCGGTCACATTTTCCATTTATCCATGAACTACACAAATTAGAAAACAAAGTTTGAAAATGATTTCATCATCATTAGTTATTATTTAAAATAAGTTTATTTGTTAATAAAAATTCATTTATTTATTATTTAAAAACAAAATTAAATATTCATTCAAATAGTGATTAAATTCTACGTCTTTACAAAAAGGTATTTAATATATTAAATTAGACATTTAATGGCTTTAATGAAATAAGAAATAAGTTCATAATAACGTAAATGAACACTAATAAATGAACTTAGGAGGGGTAATATCTCTTCAGCTAAAATTATATAGGTTCAGGAATAAGTTTATGAGGCGTGAATTATTAAACCTTGTCTATATTTAGGTTAACTATAAATGATGCATCATTAGTAAGGATTGGAATGTGAGTTCAGAAATTTTACACAACAGAAGTCCGCCCTCCGTAAAAGGGCAACCATCAATTATGCATACAATGTAATGATGTGAGACATATTCAACTGTAAAACCCATGGACATGTTTATTCGTGTAAAGGAAAAGGAATATACCCAAGGGAGTTTGCCTCGGGTTTGAAGTCTTAAATTAGGGTCTGTTTAAATCCCAACATGGGGGTACTAAGTTACTAATTAGGCATTTCCTTGATTTGCATTTGGCAATCTAAATGGGACGGTGGGTGTAGCTCGATGCTAGGTTGGCAAGGTTGGTACCATATATTTGAGGAGTAGGGTTGTGCACATTGGTCGAGAGCACCATCGGTCCTAGATTGGTCAGAAAGTCTTCGGTTATACCTAAAGACAAACTACACCTCCTACTAGCGTAGGTTCCATATAGGATATACAATCGCCTCAATGTTTGTTCATTATTAGGAGGTTGACTTGATAACCCCTAAATGAGTTTTTGAGACGAATAAGAATACAGTTAAATAGTTGTATTGCTGTTATTAGGTACTAAAGAAAGGTTCCTCGGTATGCGTGGAAATTTCCCCCAAACACTATTGGTGGATTCCCGACACATTACAGTATTATAGATACTAGCGGGGAATATATCCTGGTCAATGTGGGACTGTGTCACAAACACATACATACATATATAGTTATTGTATAGCTCGAGCAGATTGAGCAAATCGTATGCGTACACGAAGTCAAAATGACTAAGCTTTAAAATAATAGACATAACACATAATGTAAAACCATCGGTACAAAATCGTGTTATGGATAAAGTATGTAATTTAGCAGTCTCCAAAATGTTATTCTGACCCCCTCCTCATTACAAACCATAGGATAGTTTTAGAGGGGCATGTACTATTACAAGGCGAAAATAGTGGAAGGACAGATTTCCTCATGCATGCTCTGCACTAACAAGGGCACTAGATACCAGAGGTGTTGGCCTTGGCTAGTGTGTGTATGTATATTTATGTGTGTATGTGTGTATGTGTTTACTATATTTATTATTCCGCTATGAGTTCTTATCGATAGTTCACTAATATACTTTTTTTTATTTAAAGGATACGAATATTAACGATCCGTACCTTTATGGACTTGGGTTTTTTATTTTGCAAAAATTCCTTCCCATTAAGGTGCAGGTTATTACTGTTGATATCAGAGCTTTGGTAAGTTGATTGTAAGAATTAGGATACACTGAGTGAAAGTATTTGTATTTTACCTATTATATATATTATATATCAAACCTGTAATAACCCGGATTTCTGGGCATTGTAATTAATAAGATAATTGAGTTAATTAATAAAAATACTAAATTTATATATTAAACAAATGGATCTGATTAAATAAATATTTATATTTGTAATTGTGTTAGATTTTAAACAGAATTATTATATACAAGTTAAATTTGTATTTGTTTAAAAATATGTATATGTAAAATAGACTTGAAATTTAATTTGAATTTGGATATTTAAATTGAAGTTCAAAAGTTAGATATATATATATATATCTTAGATTTTACTTTGATTTTAAATTATATTTTAATTTATATACATAAATTTCTTTAAATACTCTAATATAAATGAACTAAGTTTATTACAAAAGAAAAACAATTTTTAAAATAAAACAAAATAAATTTTTAGTATAAAATAATATTTGGTTTGAAAACTTTGAAATAAAATTGAATTCAACATTCTTTTTCTTTTTAAAATGTTCTCTTTTGAAGATTTAGTTTTAAAAAATATATATATATTTTAAATTATTCAAATAAACATTAAGATATGTAATTTTATATAAGAAGTTCATATGTATTCATTTAAAGGCTAAATGAAATAAAACATTTATAAACCTTTATAAAATCAAAGAAATTTCTTTTTATATTAAAAGAGTACATATGTCAAGCATTTAAATTATAAGGAAGATACTTGTAATTACTTTACAACTTAAGTAACAAGTGGCATGCTAATTTATTTTTGAAATTAAATTATTATAGATAAGAAAATCTAGAAATTCATTTAGTTCAAAACATTATCTTCATTTGAAAACTGATAATCAAATTTTAGAAAAGAAATGCAAACCCAAACTCAAATCCATCTAAAATCTGCAAAAACCAAATTCAAAACCAAATCTGCAAATTTGAAAACTGTATGAAGTTCAATTCAACTTCAACTCTAAGCAAAGAAGTATGGAGCTCAACTACAAATATAAAACCAAAGAAAAAGGGGGCCAGCTGTGAATCTAAATTAACTGCTGCAAAATTTAAAATCAATTTCAACAGCAGATTACGAAACCCAGATTCAACTAGCACTTAACAGTTCCAGGAAATTCAATTTGCAATCAGCAGTTCCAGGAAAAAAAATGAGTTTGCATCTGGATTTGCCATCGGCTTCTTCTATAACAAGGTGAGTAACCTTTTAAAATTTAAGATAAAAATTTGGTTGCATGCTACATAATTTGAAATGAATATGTATATTATGAAACCTGCTGTGAATATGAATATATATGTGTGCATGCTGTTGAATGTTAGTGGGCTCTGTTCTGTAAATCCAAGCAACTGATTTGATTCAAAAATCATCATCTTTTGGCCTATTTGTTGTTTGGACATGGGATTAAAACACAAATTGATTGATTTAGCATAAATTAAAGTTTAATAATCTATCTAAGTAAGAGCAAATTTGGTTTTGGTTCTGGAAACCATAAGTTCAGGAATGCCTAAAGCTAGTCAAAAATGTAAATTTAGTAATGCATAGATTCAGAGTTATTAATCAAATCCCTAAACAAAATTATGATTTTTAAAAGAGAAATTACAATTCTTAGTGTTAGAATTAAAAGACAGCTCTATATTGGTTGTACTTTGCTTTTTGGGGTAGCACTGATGATCTTTGTGTACGTTTGAGTTGAATTTGTTTCTGGAGGTCGAGGAATAATTAGGGATGAGGAGAAAATTCTTAGATCGTGTTGCATTGCATTTTGGTGGTCATGATTTTGATTTGAATCCTAGAACCCTAGTTTTTACTAGGTTACAATTTTGCCTAGATTTGACCTCCTTTGTTGATATAGTTGCTTGGGGTCTGGAGTACTGGAAGAGGACGAGTTGTTGAAGACGTCGCCGGAGTTACAAAGGGCACGGTGGTCGGAGTTTCGAGGGGATGACGTTGACAGGTTGGAGTAATGGGTACTGTCAGTTGATCCAGGTTTTGGATTGTGACTCGATTTTGAATTAGGGCAAGTGACGATTTGATTTTTGTTTGGATCGTCTGACGAGTTGAAGGTCGACTGTGGGGCGGTCTTGTAGTTGGTCAGTGATGACCGAAGGCGCCGTACACATGCACAGGGGGGTGTGGTGATGCTAGTGTAATATTGGTGGTTACAGTTTTGTTCGCATCAGGTTTGACTCGGGGAAATTGGGTTTCTACTCGAAGTAAGTTGATTTCTGACTCGAAGTAAATATAGGGAGGCTCGGGTATTTGGAATTGTTTCAGGATTTACTAAAAATAACAGAAGCCGGTTTCCGGCTTAAAAATTTGAAGTAAAAAATAAAATAAAAATGCAAACTAAAATTTGAAACTAAGTTTGAAACCTAAATTTAGATATAAATTCAAATAATTTAAATCTTGGTCTTTGTGATAATTGAGTTTTTAAATTTTAGTTTGGATTTTAAATAAAATCAGAAACCCTGTTTCTGATTTCAAATGTAAAGTTGAAAATGCCAATATGGAAATTTAACAAAGTTTAAAAATCTGAAACTGAATAGGGATTCAAAATAGTTTGAATATGAGATTTAAAATAAATTGAGTTTTAAAATTTGAAAGCTGGTTTTATACAATTTTTAAGTGTAACTAGTTTTGGGTTTAAAACTGAAGTTTAAAAATATGTAAAATAGAAATTTAAAACCAGTTTAGAATCTGAATTTGTGAGATCTGGAATTTGGTTTAAAATTTCAGGTTTTAAAATAAAATAAGTTTCAAATTCAAATTTGTTTTAACTATTTAGAAAGGGTTAAATAAATTTGAATTAAAAAAAAATGGAAATGGAAATGTAAGTAAAGCTTTAAAGTTTTAAGTTTAATTCTGGAATGAAGATTTAAACTGCATTTCAGTTTGAAATTAAAAGGAATTTTTTTTAATTGAATTTGTTTAAAAATAATTTGGGGATGTTTAAAATGAATTTGCTTTATAATCCTTTAAACCTTTATTTTATAAAAGGGATGTTCTTGAACATATGAGATAAAAAGATTTTAAATTTGTTTAAAACCTTGTTTAAATAAATTGTATTCATTTTAAAATATTAAATTTTTTAGATGAAATTTAAAGTGAAGTTTAAATTAAATTTGGAAACAATTTGTTTAAAAATACTTTAAATAAGTAAAAAATGAATCTTAAATTAAGTTAGAACTTAAGAAATTAGATTCATTTAAATTATTAAGTTAATTTAAATGGGTAAATAATTATTTAATTAATTAATAATGTGGATGATTAATTAAGTAATTAATAATTTTTAAATTGATTAATTAAGATTTGAGATTAATTAATTAAGGTTAATTAATCTATAATTAGGAATTGTTAAGATTAATTGGTAATTAATTAATTTGTAATTAATATTGGACAATCTGAGTTAATTACTTAAGAGAAGTAATTAAGTTTGTTAATGAAGGTCATTAACTTAAGATTATTTAATAATTAATTAATGTAATTAATTTTTAATAATTAATTAGATTAATTAATTAATGATAATCATTTGTGAAATTATTTACGGTTAATTACTTAGATAGAAGTAATTAATGACTTAATTACTTGATGAAATTAATTGGGATAATGTGATTTGTTTAGGTTAATTAATTAAGTTTAATTAATTTAAACACTTGATGATTGATGAATAATTACTTAATGTAATTAATGGGATTGTAATTACTTAGGGAAGTAATTAATTGATATTTACTAGATGATATTAAAGATGTTTTAATAATGGAAGTAATTTGGATTTAATTACTTTGTAATTAATCAATGGATTAATTAGGGAATAAATTAAGGGTTAATTTATTCAATGAAGTAATTAAGAGTAGTTAAATTCTAGATGTTATTAATCAAGGGTGATTAATAATTATGGTTAATAATTAATTAACGAAGTAATTAAAGGTTAATTACTGTATTTGGTTAAGGATAAATTAATTTGTGAAACTAATTAAGGGGTAAATAGAATGATATGGGAAGTCTTTGGTTAATTGTTGTCCCTAATATGTGGTTCTGATGCTATGTGAAAAGATATGTTTAATTTAAACTGTGATGATGTGGTTTTCTTTTGATGATGAATCATTTTGACATCTTGTATTTAAAAATTGAATTGGATAACTTAGATTTAGATGACATAGGATTCGAAGAGACCGGAGTCGGGTATTAGTTAATACCCGAAGCCACTTCGATTCCTTATAAAATTTATATGTGGAAATCAATGTGCTGATTTGGAATGATTTGAGTGTATTAGACCATTTAATCTAAGTTTGGCACTTAGAAATTGATGTGTGAAATGAGTAAGGTCTATAATAGTTTGTGAAATTGTAATTGATAAGTTACCCGGGTTTCTATAAGTTGTGTGCTTTGGTTTTCCTTGTTAGATGGGTTTACTCACGCTGGTTTCCAGCCTGACCCGGGTGTTACTTTGATGTAATGCTCGGGTCAGACCGAGTGTTACAAATTTTCAGGCAAGAACGTACTGGAGCTCAGGAGGCGAGCTGAATGGCTGGGACGTATGGAGAGTGTCCACTGTGATATTGTAGTATCTGGACATGATTGTTTGTCCAGTGTTTATGTATATGTGTAACTCTGATGTATTTAAATGTAAATTAACAGATATAGTATTCTTTGTATAATTGATATGTTATTTGATATTATATTTTATCCACTGCGAATGTGAGGTTTATATGACTTGTTGCTGTTTTCTTCTTCTTTCTCTTTCTTCTTTCACTAACTATCTGGAATTTTCGAGATCGGAAATTCTGAGTCGTTTCATTTGGTATCAGAGCAGAAGGTTAAGCGAGAACCTTGGCTCGGGTGGGGTGACTCATTAAGGATAGGGTATGTGGCACCCTAGAATGAGTTGAGTGTGTATATATATGAGTGAGCGTACTTGTTACTTTCTTATATAAAGATTTTAGATGGTTTTATATAAGATTATGTTTTGATATATAAAGCAATATATCTTTCTAACAAATAGTAAAGGAATTGGTTCTTAAATTATTGAACTAAATTAAGAAGTAATAAAATACAACCAAATTGAAACTTAAATTGAATAAAAATAAGTTTGAAATGGATTCAAACTAAAATTGAAATCTTGAATTGGAGAAGAGTTTTAGAATAAGATAATTATAATTGGAAATGATAAATAAAGAGGGAGTTACTTAATGAAGTAACTGGAGATAAGTAATTTAAGGGACGATTACTTAATAAAGGTAATTAAGAAATAAGTTAATTACCGAATTTGATTAATTAATGATGTAATTAATTTAAAGAAATAATAAATAATATTATTTAAGGCATTTGAATGAAATGGTACTATTTCAAACAAGAGTTGTTTGAAAATTTAAAGGGAATTTGTTTTGAATTAAAACCAAAGGTGGTTTAAAATTTTAAAGTATAACTTGGTAAGTAAAAGAAATTAATATGTATACATGTGGATATACATAATATCAAAGGTGATTGGAAATAAACTCTAAATGGTGAGTTTTGAATTTGGAATAAGATGTGATACCCAAGGTGATAAGTTTTTGAACTTATAAATGGATTGGGTGCTATCATCCTGTTATTATTAATAATCTTTAAAATGTGAATTGGATTTGTATAAATAAATGAGAAATGGAGTATGGTAATCCATAGTTGGGATAAAAAGGTAAATTAATTTAAAGAAATTAAATCAACAATTGAAGTATCAACTCGAATTTGTGTAATTCGAGATGGTTCATAGTGATCTGGAATTTGAAGTTAGTTCAAATGGAATTTGATTTGAATTAATTGAAATGGTGATTGAAGATGTATAAGAATAAAATTCAAATTGAAAATTTGAATGGGATTGATTTGAATAATTTGGAAGTGTAATTAAAATTGAATAGTTTTAAACTCAAATGGAATTTGAATTGAATTTGGAAGGAAATCAAGAATAAATTCAACTTAATTTGGAAATGGAGTTTGAAATTGAGATTAGTTCAAACTAGAGTTGAAATGAATTGGAAATTGAACTGGTTCAGCTGAAATTTATTTGAATTAGTAGAATTTGTGATCAAGGTTGAATAAAGCTAAATTTGGGAAGAAACTGAGCTTAATTCAACTTGAATTGGGAATAAATCAATTTCAATGGAAATTGAAGTTATTTAAATTGGAGTTTAGTCAATTTAAATGAAAGTGGAATTTAAATTTGAATTGATAAGTATGGAGATTGGGAAGAGAACAGTTTTGACTCTGGACTATTTTTAATTGTTTTTAATATAAACCTATTTTTCCAAGCTATTCATAATATATACAACTTTTCTTTTAAAAAGCCAAACTATCTTATACTTGTTTTACAATTATTTTTGAAACTGTTTAACAATTTTCAACTGTTTTATAAAACTAATTACTATATTTCAACTATTTTACAAAACTAATTACTATCTTACTATTATTATTCAATTATCTAAAATTTCTATAATTATTTTAACTATTTTCTAACTATTTTACAGCTATTTTACAGACTAGTAATTATTTTCCAACTACTTATCTATTTTTAAATTTTCAAACTATTGTCTAAATAAACTGGTCGGAGTTCAAACTATTAATGGTTAAATACCCAATCGAGATAAGAATAGTTGTGATGATCCAAATGGATTGAAGCAATTGAGAGTAAGTAAATGAAAATCAAATAGAAATAGAATTGATTTGGCTAATAACTAATAAGATAAATACGTAGGGTGTACGTATGTTATTCTATTCGCATAGTAACGTGATCCAGATTCGAGCACAGAATTTCGAGATTGTTATATCGATCCGAGTGGGATTTTTCACTCGATTTTCGACGGCGAACCTGGATATGGATTGTTGATTGGTTCTGGATGTTCTCTATCATAGTTATGACTATGCAAGGAGAATGACGGTTTCTGATCAAGAAACCAGATATGAGTCCGCACTAGAAAGTCGGATGGACGATACTAGTTCGGAAGTGAAATTGTGTGATCAAGTGAGCGATCAGATTGGTATGGCATACGAATGATATGTGTACATCGTACGGATTTGAATGAAAATGATATTGAAAGGAGTAATCAAATTTGAATATTTGATTTTGAGTAAACAGAGTTAAGTATCTTTGTTTTATAAAATGATACTCCCCTTGTTGAATCTTTTGCCAAAAGAAAGGGGTTTATGAAAATGTTTGAAGTATAAAAGGAATTTATACAAGTTTGAAATGATCCAAAGTTTTAAAAGATTTTATATATCTGAATATATATATACAAAGGATCATATGAGAATTTTGGAAAAAGGGTTTTGGGAACCTTTGGATTTGAAAAAGGCTTTTGATTTTTGGGTAAAATCAATATGAGAATTTGAAAAGCCTAGTTTGAGAATTATCGATTTTGGAATAATCGATTTTGTGTAAAGGAGATTTGTATGAGATCATACTAGGTGTATGATTTAAAGATACTATATGTGTATAGTATAAAATGTTTTGATGATGCTCTGGGGAAAAAGGCGCTTCCTTGGAATGGACTTCTCAGGAGTACCACAGGATGGTGTTGCCTTGAGCCCCAAGGGGGGGAGGGGTTCTAAAGTTGATCCTGTGAGGAGTCCGGACAAACTAGTTCCTGAGGATTATTGGGTAGCGAAAGTCGAGGGCGCTGATGCCTACAGGGGCATTGGGGTTATGTTGTGACGACAGTGTAACTCGATGTCACTGCGATCTACTGTGGGGACCATAGTGAAAATCGTGTGGAGGATGAGTGTCAACGGTCTACACTTGATTTTGCCGGGAAGGCAACGCAACATCGGTAGACTGCGATCTATGGTCAAGTGGAGTGGTGAATTTTCATTCTTTTGGCAGCGGAATTCGAGGGCGCTGATGCCTACAGTTATATGGGTTTTTGCTGTGATAGCTACGTAACCCCAGTTGTAGCTGCGATCTGTAGCGGGTTCCACGGTGTGATCGAGGGGCGCGGAAGCCTACAGTTATCTATGGATTTTATCGGGATGGCAACATAACCATCGGGTTAACTGCGACTATGGATGGGGGTGATGATTTCCAGAGCATTCTCACCAAAAATATATCTTCTATTTTCAAAAACTGTTTTCTATATTTTCATTAAAATTATTTTTCAAGTATTTCCACTGGAAGCTGAAAACGGGTCTGCTAAGTACTTATAGATTTTCAGTCGTACACCTGATCAACGTATGACCGAATTTCTGTAAGAACAAGGATGGACTGGTTGAAACATCGAGTTATAAAAAGTATTTTTATAAAATTATTTTGGTATTATTACAAATTTTAAAATTGTTTTACAAATGATCAAAGAATATTTTAACTGGTTTTAAAATATTTGTAAATTCTGGCTTCGTTCCTTTTCGAGGACGAAAAGATTCTAAGGGGGGAGGAATGTAATAACCCGGATTTCTGGGCATTGTAATAAATAAGATAATTGAGTTAATTAATAGAAATACTAAATTTATATATTAAACAAATGGATCTGATTAAATAAATATTTATATTTGTAATTGTGTTGTGTATATATATACATAGATTTTAAACAGAATTATTATATACAGGTTAATTTTTATTTGTTTAAAAATATGTATATGTAAAATTGACTTGAAATTTAATTTGAATTTGGATATTTAAATTGAAGTTCAAAAGTTAGATATATATATATATCTTAGATTTTACTTTGATTTAAAATTATATTTTAATTTATATACATAAATTTCTTTAAATACTCTAATATAAATGAACTAAGTTTATTACAAAAGAAAAACAATTTTTAAAATAAAACAAAATAAATTTTTAGTATAAAATAATATTTGGTTTGAAAACTTTGAAATAAAATTGAATTCAACATTCTATTTCTTTTTAAAATGTTCTCTTTTGAAAATTTAGTTCAAAAAAAAATATTTTAAATTATTCAAATAAACATTAAGATATGTAATTTTATATAAGAAGTTCATATGTATTCATTTAAAGGCTAAATGAAATAAAACATTTATAAACCTTTATAAAATCAAAGAAATTTCTTTTTATATTAAAAGAGTACATATGTTAAGCATTTAAATTATAAGGAAGACACTTGTAATTACTTTACAAACTTAAGTAACAAGTGGCATGCTAATTTATTTTTGAAATTAAATTATTATAGATAAGAAAATCTAGAAATTCATTTAGTTCAAAACATTATCTTCATTTGAAAACTGATAATCAAATTTTAGAAAAGAAATGCAAACCCAAACTCAAATCCATCTAAAATCTGCAAAAACCAAATTCAAAACCAAATCTGCAAATTTGAAAACTGTATGAAGTTCAATTCAACTTCAACTCTAAGCAAAGAAGTATGGAGCTCAACTACAAATATAAAACCAAAGAAAAAGGGGGCCAGCTGTGAATCTAAATTAACTGCTGCAAAATTTAAAATCAATTTCAACAGCAGATCACAAAACCCAGATTCAACTAGCACTTAACAGTTCCAGGAAATTCAATTTGCAATCAGCAGTTCTAGGAAAAAAAATGAGTTTGCATCTGGATTTGCCATCTGCTTCTTCTATAACAAGGTGAGTAACCTTTTAAAATTTAAGATAAAAATTTGGTTACATGCTACATAATTTGAAATGAATATGTATATTATGAAACCTGCTGTGAATATGAATATATATGTGTGCATGCTGTTGAATGTTAGTGGGCTCTGTTCTGTAAATCCAAGCAACTGATTTGATTCAAAAATCATCATCTTTTGGCCTATTTGTTGTTTGGACATGGGATTAAAACACAACTTGATTGATTTAGCATAAATTAAAGTTTAATAATCTATCTAAGTAAGAGCAAATTTGGTTTTGGTTCTGGAAACCATAAGTTCAGGAATGCCTAAAGCTAAGTCAAAAATGTAAATTTAGTAATGCATAGATTCAGAGTTATTAATCAAATCCCTAAACAAAATTATGATTTTTAAAAGAGAAATTACAATTCTTAGTGTTAGAATTAAAAGACAACTCTATATTGGCTGTACTTTGCTTTTTGGGGTAGCACTGATGATCTTTGTGTACGTTTGAGTTGAATTTGTTTTTGGAGGTCGAGGAATAATTAGGGATGAGGAGAAAATTATTAGATCGTGTTACATTGCATTTTGGTGGTCATGATTTTTATTTGAATCCTAGAACCCTAGTTTTTACTAGGTTACAGATTTTGCCTAGATTCGACCTCCTCTTTTGATCGAGTTGCTTGGGGTCTGGAGTACTGGAAGAGGACGAGTTGTTGAAGACGTCGCCGGAGTTACAAAGGGCACGGTGGTCAGAGTTTCGAGGGGATGACGTTGACAGGTTGGAGTAATGGGTACTGTCAGTTGATCCAGGTTTTGGATTGTGACTCGATTTTGAATTAGGGCAAGTGACGATTTGATTTTTGTTTGGATCGTCTGACGAGTTGAAGGTCGACTATGGGGCGGTCTCGTAGTTGGTCAGTGATGACCGAAGGCGCCGTACACGTGCACAGGGGGGTGTGGTGATGCTAGTGTAATATTGGTGGTTACAGTTTTGTTCGCATCAGGTTTGACTCGGGGAAATTTGGTTTCTACTCAAAGCAAGTTGATTTCTGACTCGAAGTAAATATAGGGAGGCTCGGGTATTTGGAACTGTTTCAGGCTTTAATAAAAATAACAGAAGCCTGTTTCCAGTTTAAAAATTTGAAGTAAAAAATAAAATAAAAATGCAAACTAAAATTTGAAACTATGTTTGAAACCTTAGATATAAATTCAAATAATTTAAATCTTGATCTTTGTGATAATTGAGTTTTTAAATTTTAGTTTGGATTTTAAATAAAATCAGAAACCCTGTTTCTGATTTCAAATGTAAAGTAAAGTTGAAAATGCCAATATGGAAATTTAACAAAGTTTAAAAATCTGAAACTGAATAGGGATTCAAAATAGTTTGAATCTGAGATTTAAAATAAATTGAGTTTTAAAATTTGAAAGCTGGTTTTAAACAATTTTTAAGTGTAACTAGTTTTGGATTTAAAACTGAAGTTTAAAAATATGTAAAATAGAAATTTAAAACCAGTTTAGAATCTGAATTTGTGAGATCTGGAATTTGGTTTAAAATTTCAGGTTTTAAAATAAAATAAGTTTCAAATTCAAATTTGTTTTAACTATTTAGAAAGGGTTAAATAAATTTGAATTTAAAAAAAAATGGAAATGGAAATGTAAGTAAAGCTTTAAAGTTTTAAGTTTAATTCTGGAATGAAGATTTAAACTGCATTTCAGTTTGAAATTAAAAGGAACTTTTTTTAATTGAATTTGTTTAAAAATAATTTGGGGATGTTTAAAATGAATTTGCTTTATAATCCTTTAAACCTTTATTTTATAAAAGGGATGTTCTTGAACATATGAGATAAAAAGATTTTGAATTTGTTTAAAACCTTGTTTAAATAAATTGTATTCATTTTAAAATCTTAAAGTTTTTAGATGAAATTTAAAGTGAAGTTTAAATTAAATTTGGAAACAATTTGTTTAAAAATACTTTAAATAAGTAAAAAATGAATCTTAAATTAAGTTAGAACTTAAGAAATTAGATTCATTTAAATTATTAAGTTAATTTAAATGGGTAAATAATTATTTAATTAATTAATAATGTGGATGATTAATTAATAATGTGGATGATTAATTAAGTAATTAATAATTTTTAAATTGATTAATTAAGATTTGAGATTAATTAATTAAGGTTAATTAATCTATAATTAGGAATTGTTAAGATTAATTGGTAATTAATTAATTTGTAATTAATATTGGACAATCTGAGTTAATTACTTAAGAGAAGTAATTAAGGTTTGTTAATGAAGGTCATTAAATTAAGATTATTTAACAATTAATTAATGTAATTAATTTTTAATAATTAATTAGATTAATTAATTAATGATAATCATTTGTGAAATTATTTACGGTTAATTACTTAAATAGAAGTAATTAATGACTTAATTACTTGATGAAATTAATTGGGATAATGTGATTTGTTTAGGTTAATTAATTAAGTTTAATTAATTTAAACACTTGATGATTGATGAATAATGACTTAATGTAATTAATGGGATTGTAATTACTTAGGGAAGTAATTAATCGATATTTACTGGATGTAATTAAAGATGTTTTAATAATGGAAGTAATTTGGATTTAATTACTTTGTAATTAATCAAGGGATTAATTAGGGAATAAATTAAGGTTTAATTTATTCAATGAAGTAATTAAGAGTAGTTAAATTCTGGATGTTATTAATCAAGGGTGATTAATAATTATGGTTAATAATTAATTAAGGAAGTAATTAAAGGTTAATTACTGTATTTGGTTAAGGATAAATTAATTTGTGAAACTAATTAAGGGGTAAATAGAATGATATGGGAAGTCTTTGGTTAATTGTTGTCCCTAATATGTGGTTCGTGATGCTATGTGATAAGATATGTTTAATTTAAACTGTGATGATGTGGTTTTCTTTTGATGATGAATCACTTTGACATCTTGTATTTAAAAATTGAATTGGATAACTTGGATTTAGATGACATAGGATTCGAAGAGACCAAAGTCGTGTATTAGTTAATACCCGAAGCCACTTCGATTCCTTATAAAATTTATATATGGAAATCAATGTGCTGATTTGGAATGATTTGAGTGTATTAGACCATTTAATCTAAGTTTGGCACTTAGAAATTGATGTGTGAAATGAGTAAGGTGTATAATAGTTTGTGAAATTGTAATTGATAAGTTACCCGGGTTTCTATAAGTTGTGTGCTTTGGTTTTCCTTGTTAGATGGGTTTACTCACGCTGGTTTCCAGCCTGACCCGGGTGTTACTTCGATGTAATGCTCGAGTCAGACCGAGTATTACAAATTTTCAGGTAAGGACGTACTGGAGCTCAGGAGGCGAGCTGAATGGCTGGGACGTATGGAGAGTGTCCACTGTGATATTGTAGTATCGATTGTTTGTCCAGTGTTTATGTATATGTGTAACTCTGATGTATTTAAATGTAAATTAACAGATATAGTATTCTTTGTATAACTGATATGTTATTTGATATTATATTTTATCCACTGCGAATGTGAGGTTTCTGTGACTTGTTTCTATTTTCTTCTTCTTTCTCTTTCTTCTTTCACTAACTATCTGGAATTTTCGGGATCGGAAATTCTGGGTCGTTTCAAAGCCCTACAAGTTTTGACTATATAAGTAGTTGCAACCATATTCTAAAAATGGATAAGGCAACTGTGAGTTGGAAAAATAGATGAAGTTAAAAATATATGCCCATTCCGATCATTCCATAGGAGAAAGGTCATGCTGCAAGATGTTGACTTAAGAAGAGCATGAATGCGACATATAAAAGGGTCCTTGAAGCTGGATGGTGCTTTGCTCCATTTTAGGCCTAAATTGCCCTATGGTCGTGGATTCTCGATAGATTTCCGATTGGTGGTATACGTTAAATCCAAATAAATAAAAAGTAAAGAGTCTATATATAGTAGATATCCAGAAGTAGGAATTGAGAAAGTTGCCAAAGGAAGGTAAGTAGTAGTCACTCTAAGATGATAGCCATATTTTTAATTTATTCTAAATTAAGCTAAGTCAAAAAATAAGTGGAAAAGATGAAAAGATGAAAAAAGGACAAAGAAACCCACTCTAAGTTCGACCTCATATGAAAGAATTTAATAAAAAGATTTAAAATTTTCTTAAAAATATTTGAAATGATATTCAGAGGATTTATTTAAAAGTAGAAAAACCCTATTTTAAAAAGTAACTAAATATTAAAATTTTCCTCAAAATAAAATATCTTTTTATATTTTATTTAAATAGAACTTCCAATTGAAATTAAAGTTGTTTAGACCAAATTTTTTAGTTAAAAAGGGTTTTGATAAAGAGGAATTTCCATTGAAATAAATAGAAAATAGAGCGTATGTATATCTTTGTGATTTTTCTGATTTTGAAAATTCATTGTTTTAAAGTTCTTTTAAGGGGTGGACAACAAGAAGTGGTGTTGGTTTTAAATAGGGTGAAGAGAATGAAAGGATAAAAATACCATAGTGAAGATAGGAAGAATATTCCCGTATAAGGAAATATGAATAGAAAATAGTTGAAATAGTTTTATCCATAAAGGCAAATTGTATCATGATAATGAAGGAAAGCTCGATGACTAAAGAAGAATGCAAACATAATGTGAGATTCGATAAAAAAGGAAGTCAATTGAGAGACAGGCTATATAAAGAAAAACAATTTAAATAGGACGAGTTTAGGTAGAATTTTTTTTAAATAGTAGTAAATTAGAAGATATAAATGGAAATAACATTGTAAATTTATAATGTTAGTAAAATTTGGTTTGAGACAATATAGAGAACTAATGCGAAACAAAGGAAAATGGATATTTTCCATAATCATGTACATTGATTGCATAGATATTTTAAAAGTGCCCTCATATGTTATCAAAGCTCTGCTAAGGTTAAAAGTGGAAATAACATAAGCGATAGGAAAATAATAAATGGAACTTGTCCTTGTCTACTCCTGTTTTTATTATTTAAATAAAGAATGTTTTAGAAACACTATAAAGTGCATTTTTGAAAAATGGTATGGTATAAAAATTGAGCTTTTAGGAATACAAAACTTAAGAAATGATTTGAGCTAAAAACCCTACATTTTAAGAAGTAAAATCTTTGTTATAAAAAGGTTTTAAAGGAAAGGATCTTTCTAAATTAAAAGTTGCTAACAATGACTTTTAGAACTTAATAATAAATTAGCTTAATATATCCTAAATATAGTTTTAAAAGTCTAAGTATATATTTTAAATATAAAAGTTCTAGGTTAAGTATTTCATGATTGTGAAGTTTAATAAATTTTATAAAGAGTAGTGAAAACTAAACCAGCTTTGATGGAGTAGATCAGAATGAATGTCTAGATAGGATGAGGTAAAATTTAATGTTATATGAATTAGCTACGAATGCTCATAAAGTAGTAATAAAGAATCCACATAGAATATAAGAAATATCGGTATGAACCAGTGAATGTTTTATTTCATATATGTGAAGCCATAAGAAGAGCCCATAAAGGAATAATGAATGGTATCAAAACACCCTTTTGCAAGTTCTAAAGTATAATCACATGAAGGATCAATGATTAAGAAAGTAAGTACCTAAATTTGGGAATATTATCAAGAGGTTTGGATTAAAAGAAGACAATGTCAGAGGGTAATGAGATGAAAAACACACATATGAAACTTTGGTAGACTCAAAGTTAAGGAAGACAAGATAGATGGTGGAAAGTTACTCTGCTAAGATAATTTTGCAATGAGTTATTCTGAATGTGCATAGTTTATATTTCTTACCCAATGCAGTGCGAAAATGCACATAATCAGGTGTAATAATTGAACCGAGGGATGGATCTTATTTATTAGAAGCCAAGAAGGTAAGTAGGTTATAGTAGAATGACATACTAGAAATGTCCATCTTAATTGAGTAAGGAGTGATAGGGTTACAACATCATTAACTCCGGTTGATGTTAGAAGGCAGTTTCTAGCAATTATTTCATTTAGGCTTTGGGTTGTGAGCATTAGTTTTCTTTGTTTGTATAAAATAATATATGATATTTTATGAAAAATGTTCCTTTTTATTACTGTACTGATTCTCTGCATTGGTGCTATATATTGGAAAATAGTATAAATAATGAAATCTCATAACGACACTTAACTAATGCAAATTAAGGCTAGAAGTTTATAAAATAAATTAGGAAATTTATTTGAATTAACCACTAAACGCAGATAAAGTTAAGTCCCAAAAATTATTGAAATTTTGTGACGATAAATTTAAGCGGGCGAAAGACAAGGAAAGGTTGTTGTGAAACCATGGGTCACTATTCCTAAGCTTTAAAAGCTGCAATTTATAAATATACTTATGTACCAATTGTTCTTCTAAAATAAAAGATTTTTTTGGGAATTTGAAATTTACTTTGCAATCGGCTAAGGTCAATCATAGGCATCAGCCCATTGGCTAAATCTCGATTGCGTTGGATGTAGCTTAATTTGCTTTGAAAAGATAAAATCAAATTTTGTTCAAAATGTTTTGATTTTTAAAAATATAAAATACTTTTGCAAAAGTTTTGAGAAAACTGAGTTTTAGTTTAATTTTTTTTCCAATTGTTCCGAAAGTTTAGCTGAAAATTTTTTAAATAGAAAAGAGAATTTTTTTTAATTTTTTGAAATGCCACATGTTTAGTATAGAAAAAGTCAACTGGTTAGCAAATATGAATTTTATTGTTCAGTGGTAGTAACAGTATGCAAAACATAGTCAGTGACAAACGAAAAGGCTGCTTTAGCTTTATAATTTCTTTTCTTATGCCTTGTTGATAGTGGAGCAAAACTTTTTTGAAATAATCTATTTAAAAGTTAAAAATAAATTTTGTTATAAGGAATATGCTTGGAAAAGTTGGAAAATGAATCTACAGCATAAGAGAAGGTTCCAAGGTACAACGGAATGGGTACATAAGAGAAAGATGGATATATGAAATTCTCCATCTTAATTACTTTTTCGGCGTAAGACTATAGAATTAAAAAAGCAGATTTTCAAAATTATGAATGTTAGAAATTGTGTGCCAGGTATTATATGGTAGAGATTAGATGCAAAATTGGTTTAACCATATTCCTATTCACTGGAGTGTAGGAAATTTTTGAGCGAAAAAGATTTTTGATTTTTGAAAACTTGCATACATGTAGAAATGCTAGTATATATTGGTTGTTTGCACCATATTTTTAAAATTATTTTAACGAGATGCATTCATATAGGGAAAGGACGATTTAGTATTATTCAACATACATATGATGTGTGTTGTGATATATTATGCACTTGTACACAATTGGCTACAATGCACACTAATTGGTTGGATAGCTTAGAATGGTTGCACGCTATACTATATGATTCAGTTCTTGAGGAATTTCAAGGATGAAGTTCTTTTAAAGGAGAAGAATGTAACAGCCATAAATTAAAATAGCAGTTAATTATAAAGAATTAATAAATAATTATTAAAGCCAAAATTGAATTTTAATAAATGTCAGAATTTAGCTACGAAACTTGCACTGTTGTGTTCGTGGCAATTTTTATATATAAAGTTTTACGAGATCAGAGTTTAAATGAAAAGGTTATTAACGTTTAAAGATTTTGGATCAAAAATAATTAAATAAATATATATGAAAATAAAATAAAGAAGGAAAGAAATCAATAATGCTAACCGATCGACACCTTGAGTTCAATCGGCCAATCACAAAGCTGTCGATAAGTGGAAGTAGAGCGGTCACTGGTGGAAGGCGACCGCTGATAATAACTTTAGGCCAAATAGCAGAGATTTGATAAAATTTAATCTAGTAGATAAAATTCATTCGAGGACCCATAAAAGGCCTAGGCCCTGACTTTTCTTCTCGTATATTCTAAAGCAAGAGTGAAACTCTTTCATTTTCTCTTCTCCACAACTTCTAAGAACCGTAGAAACTATAAAATATTATATGTGCATATATATAAGTGGAGAATAGCGAAAAACAGAAGAGATGAAGAACAGGGTCAAATCGATTCACCAAAGCAAAAGATAAATTATAAACCTAAAATTAAATCCACGTTAAATACAAATCCCCTCTTTGGTTTATAATTCTAATAAATATATAAATATTTTTGACACATATTTTTGAAAAAAACAAAGGGAGTCAATTAGGAATAACGAATTTATATCTGGAGATTTGGAAGCCAATGGGTGAGTGGGAAATTATATATTTTTATATAATATTGAAATTACATCATTGTGAATCTTTTCTTTTTTTGTCTAAATGTAAATTTTGGAATTGTAGACTTAAAGATATACATGCAATGAACTTGAGAACCTTGCTTGCATATTTTGTAAATCGTTAACTTTGATTAAATGTTGTTGTAACAACCGTCCCTTTGTAATACCTTGAATCAACATTAAGTGACAAAATCTGACTCTAGAATACCACAAAAGGCAGTCTATCGGGGTAAAAAAAACTAAACCTTAATAAGGCATAATGATAGAATCTCCCAAAGAAATGATAATATATAATATACTGAATATACATAAGCAATAGGATAAATAATATATAAGAGACTGCATAGATGGAAGTAACTGATAAATGAATATTAATTCAAAAAGTCAGAATATAATATCTAATATGACAAGTTTCGTGAATAAATAATTTACCTGCCACGCACTACAATATCAAGCATATATCCAAAATACCGACTTCACCTTTAAAGTTCTCCTTCTTTACTAAAAGCAATCCCCAACAGTGCCTGACACCCAAACTACTTAATTAAGTACCCAAGAGTTGTCAAGACAGTAACCAACAAAGACAAAATGCGAGTCAGACATACAACCTCGTGTGAGAGGAACAATCTCAAAATAATATATATCAAAACCATATGAAAATAAATAGGGAACTACTGAAGTACAACCAACTCTCTCCACAAACGTGGCTTAGGGATAACCCGAACCGCTCATAAACAAGTAAAGTAAACCCAACCCAATGATAGGGAATCATACCACAACCTGCTCTTCTCCTATATCTTATATATTGTTTATCTTATTGCTCATGTATATTCAGTATACTATATATTGTCATTTCGTTGGGAGATTCTATCATTATGCCTTAGTGATGTTTAGTTTATTTTACCCCGACGAATGTCTTTTGTGGTATTCAAGAATCAGACATTATCGCTCAATGTTGATTCAAGTATTACAAATGGCGGGTCGTTACAGTTGTATTCACCTAAATCTAGAATACAGAGGTGAAAGTAGTCCCTAAATGTTATGAGATAATTCATTAGTAAGATTTTATGCAAATTCCAAATTTGTTATTTCAATGTTATAAGTTATTAAAAATGAATTGAAGATTATTACAAATTGAATTGAAGTTTAAGTTAATATTTTAATTCATTGGAATGAAGAATATTTCTACGTAAATTTCTAGAAATTATCCAACTTTATAATTATTAAGGTGTGTCGTTTGAAATAATAAGGAATATGCATAAAAGAAGAAGATGTGTATAACAGAGCTATCGACCACATTTTGTATTGTATATTTTAATAGAAACAGAAAAAGATAATTCCTTGTAATTCAAAATACTACACCAATCCTCTTTCAGAAAATTTATAGGGAACTACTATGTTAACATTTCCCTTTGAGAAGATATAGCTCTAATGCATTAAAATGTAGAAATCCCTTTTTGCAAAACCTAAGTATTGTAAATAAAAATAATAACAATAATCCCATTTTCGAATTACTATACACGATTTAAGAAAAGTTAGGAAATAAATGATAAGTGAAGTAAGTAGGGATAAGACAATGGAATTATAAATTAGGATAGTTGTAGTGATCAAAAAAGGCAACTATTAATTGAAAGGAATTGGTGAATTGCACTTAATTGTAATAGTTGAAAAAGAGTAGTAAATTATACCTAATTGTATTAATTGAAAATGAAGCACTAAAAGGTATTTAATCTATGAAATTAGAAAGAGGTAGTAAATGACATTTAATGGCATTAATGAAATAAGAAGTAAGTTTATGTAAATGAATGTTAATGTTTGGACTTAGGTGCATAATAATTCTCTAGTTAAAATTATTTAGCCTTTGAACCTAGCCTATATTTAGGTTAACTATAAATGACGTGATCATCACTAATGGTTGGAATACAAGCTCAATAATGTTACATGATATAAGTCTATCCTGCGCAAAGAGGCTATCAACAGTTGTGCATACACTGTACAGATGTGGGACATATCCAATTATAGGACCCATGTAAAAATACGTTCACGTATAGGTAAAGGAAATATACATGTAACGACATGAATTTTTGACCCTCGAATGTTGACACTAATACATCCATAATATTCATGCCCCGAGCACCCAAGTTCCGAAAAGATGAATTGTAAGGTAAAATAAAAGGAAAAAGAAATAGAACAAGAAAGAAGAGAACACAACATCGGAAACTCACTAGCGGAACGGTAATATGTAATTACAAAAGAACCGTATAAAGGATTACGCCGATACATAAATTTCGGAGTTACAAAACCTAAGTACTATCATTAGTCTGAACAGTATAACTGCCTACCTTCATAAATGCTAATATGTATAATGTAGTAATGCAGTGGAAATAAGAATACTATGGTAGGTGAAGCATCCAGCTCATCTTCTCCAACTCTAAAGAACATCGATAAAAACTTACCTTTCTCAAACTACTCGAAAGAGTACGTGAGAAATTTAAAGAAAAAAAAGAGCCACACATAAGTTTGGTATGAGAAACTCAATAAATATGCGACCAACATATATTAGTACTTTTGGGATCACATGGAACTCCATGACTGTTATCGCCTCAAAAGAACCACCATCTAATAAGTACATCATGTGATATAATAGATAGTATCTAAGGTGTAGAATATAAATATTGTAACATAGTCGGAATGGTCAAGTTAGTTATATTCAACAACATATTAGAGGGTACAATCGAAATTGATACGGAACATTCGCATAATCGATTTTCTATGGAGATCCCTTCGGTCAAGCCAAAATACAATCTTCATGCATAAGGATCAAAAACCATCTTTCGAGCATCGCATATCTCAAGATAAAATATACCATAAGGTAAACATAACTAGTCCACGTTTGAACGAGCGAACTCGAATCACGTGGAACCAAGTACCATCAACTCCTACATGCAATATCCATTAGCATACCCTAGGTATGGAGTTGATATACCCCATCGTGGGATTGCAAAACTCCAGATTGTGTATCCTACTCTATCTTTAGCCATTTTCGACATTAAAGTTACATTCGATATCTTTCACACAAGTCTTCATCACTCGAACAGAACACAAATCCCTAATTAGATTCCAACGTCTCAAACAGATTTGGAAACCCCACACGGATTCCAACATCTTGAGAAAATCCACTTTCAAGAGATAGAACACATATTTCAGTCTTCAAGTAGATTTTGATAAGTTAAACACTAATCGACCCAGTTTTTTCAAGACTAAATCAATGAATTTGGTCATTCAATAATAATTAGAATGATCACAGATGAAAACCAAGTCTCGTATACTTGTCATGTTTTCGATATTTTCATCTCACGCCGTCCCTCGATCAAGAGTGAAGTTGGTAGTTTAGAGCTCCATTGCTCATATCCCTACATGAATATCAGTCTTAATTCCCACAGACAGACAAGCCTGCTTCATTGGCTTCAAGTGCTAAGTATACGACTAAATGTTTTCCATAAACAAATCAACACATAAAGCATGATAAAGTCAGACAAAGCACGATTAAGTCACATAAGCGAATTCTAATTCCCTCTTTGTTTAATTAATCTTTTATTAATTAAAACCTTTTTTATTAGTAATCTTATTTTATCTAATAAAACATCTTTTATCAGTTTCTATTATTCATTTGTACTCTTTTAATACTTCAAAAAGTATTTAAGTACTTATTTCAAATGGTATAAATATATTCACAAACCATTAACAAGATTTCTCACTTTAAACCTGTAACGATCCAGAATTTCTGTCATTTGAAATTCGTATATTTAATTAATTTTGATGGTTCACGAATGAATTTTATAAGCTGAGTGAATTAAATTTTGAATATAAGGATTTAATTGGATAATTAAATCGATAATTTAATATTTAAATTACAGAAATAATCGAAAATTGGGTTTAATGTGATTAAAATTGATTTGTAAAGTTGTATTAAACCATATTAGAGTTAGAATGATGTTATAGAACTTTTAAAATTGAATTAAAAGTTAATTTGTGGAAATTGAATATTTTAATATTTAACTGACGAGTAAAAATAGCCATTTTTAAAAAAGTCTCGGATTTCGACGAAACTAGTTTCATTGGATCCATAATGTTATATTATTGTATGGTTTCAAATTTCGTGTCAATCGGATTTACGGTTTGTCCGAAGCAAGCTAAAACGCGTAGAAAATGGTTTGAGTGAATTTTAAATTTAAATAATTTGATTCAAAAACTTATCTTCCAAATATGATCGAATTGGCTCCCGATATATATTCCATTGCTTTCGGAATAGGGGTAAAACATTAGAAATGCCACGCGGCACGCTTCGTTTGGAGTTCGGAAAAATTTCGGGTGAATAGTGTTTGAGAATTTTCTATAAAACGCCCTCTATTATTTCATTTTGCATCAAACCCTAGGGTTCAAGCTTCAGCCGCCACCCTATAATTTCAATGGCCTAAATTTTTTGATTTTCTCCCTTCAATTTCTTCAAATCCATCAACAATCAACAAAAATTGTCAACTACAATATTGTAGAGCGTATCGAGCTCTATAATCTCAACGGTGGATATTGATTTTCGTCGACCGGAGACGAAGCTAGGAGGCCGCGTTGGTCTATCGTTCGTGCATGAATTCCTACGCAGATATAGGGCCGAGCTTCTTGATATTTCGACCTAGGGTTGAGGCGAGCACGAGCTTTCTAATGGAGTTGGCTGATCGTCGTTAGGTTAGAGGGATTAAAATGTTATCATACTGATTATGATGTTTGCGATATATTCTGTTATCATATTGATTAACAGTATGGATTGCTCAACAGTATTGATTTATTTACTGATATTTGCGATATATTCTGTTATCATATTGATTATGATGTTTGGATGCCGTGATTGTTATATTTAGTGCTGTTGCAGCATTGGGCCTATTTTGGAGTTTTAAAATGTTAAAGTAACGATTTCGAATTTAAAAGGATTTTCAAGTGATTTTTGAAAGTATACGTTTTATTGAATTTTGGAATTTATTCATTTTAAATAAATAAACGTTATGATTTTTATGTTATAAAAATTAAGATTTTTGTGAAATATAACCAAAATGTGATTATTGAAATAAGTAGTTGATTAAATTGTAAAATGGTTTAAATTAGGATTTTTGAATCATTATAAACGGTTTATATAAAAGATTTATAAAATTGATATTTATAAACTAAAATATAGGAATTATAAACAAGTTTTTATAAGTGTTAGAATGAAGTATAAATGGATTTCATAAGTGAATGAAATATATAGATTTATAAATTGTGAAGTTATAAAATGAATAGATTTTGTAAAGTAAAAGATTCATAAATAATTAACTTATAAATTGGATTTTGGCATTTAAATGAGATTTAAATAGAATTTGTTGATTAAGGGATTTTATAAGTTGAAGTTTTTATAAAATATATATAAAATGTGAATTTATAAACGTTGTTTTATATATCCGAAATCAATTGAATTTGATAAGTAAATATGAAAGCTTATTAAAGGAGATATATCCATGATTTTGGACGGTGGATAATCCTTTAATAAAAATATGCAGAAGTGTTGAATTTGGTAAACGATTTATATTCACGATTTTGGACAGTGAATAATATATTAAAGCAATGTTTTAGGAAGTGATCTTTTAGAAAGAATTAAAATGATTTGAAGTTGTTTTAAAATGTATTAAGTATCGAAACCATAGATTTCAACATTCATTGTTGAAATAGACGTTTTCGAGAAATAAGGAAATGGTGGAGTATAAAACTGTTGTTATAGTAAATGATTTTCGAAAGGAAATGTTTTATATAGTATTGGGATTTATATATCTATCTTAATTTTGAATCCCTATGTTAGTGATTTTGAGTGTCGTAACGATGTTTTACGCAACATTCGTTTTGACTCAAATAAATGTGTTTAAGAGAATGTTTTCCTTAAAGAACAAATTATATACTTAATTGTAATTTAAGTATATTGAATATATTCCAAATGTTGAAAATAAATAGATTTGTGAATTACTTATTATTAAATAAGTATGGAAATGTCTTTCCAGTATGAAGTGAAATGTTTTGAGATTTTATCTTTTAAAGATAAATTGAAAGTGAATATTTGAAATCGATTTGAGAATCGTATATTAATAGATATTTTGGAAATGTGAATTTACCATGGAATTTATAAAGGAAAGGGAAAATTGTTTTGAAAATAAACATTGATTTACTTTTGAAGCATGGAAATAAATTTACGGATTTGGAACGTAAATTTGAAGTAAATTGGTAAGGATTTATTTAATTGGTTTAAATGAACCATTTTGAAATGAAAATGAATAAATATTTGGAAGTGTTTCCGCGTAAGGAAAATGATTTGAAATTTTGTTTTCAAAAGTTGGTAAGGTGAAAAGGGATTTGAAATTTGTTTTCAAATGGTTGAAGTGTGGAAAATTATATATCTTGTAAAGATATTTTTGGAAAATAAATAATTGGGAAATTATTTGAAATCTGGTGATGTTGTGCATATCTATTGGTAGTTAAATAATCGACTATCAATATTTACCTTTAAATGGGTATTTGTTGTGAATTGCTTGAAACTGAATGCTACACTTATATTTAAAATAAGCGCTCGTTATTCGGTTTAGCCGGGAGAGGACCTTTGAGTCATAAATCCCATTCCGAATAGCGATATGTCGTAATGGGTAGCATTTGAAGACCGGTGTTGAAGACTGGATATTTTCAAAAATGGAAGGATTACCGTCGAATGACTCTGCATCAACTGATCTCCGATATAGAGATTTTATCACCCTTTGTGATGGGAAGTCCGGACGTGATTAGTGAATATCCGGATTGCAAGGGCTTCTTTGGAAGTGCCTTCAGTTCCGTTTGATCCCGGAACGGACTTGTATGGATATGTGTCTGACGTTACAATTTGAGATGTAAAGCTGGTTTCTATCAAATACATTTTTGTTGGTGGCGAAGAATTTATTCTCTTAGCTTAACACCCTTCTCTGAGACGTACGAGCTCAGCGGTTACGTAGTTGATGGTTACTTGTGATATATTTCCAATTTGGTAACGTGGCATGCTGAGTGTTGCTGATCATTTGTTGATCAAAGCATGACTTTTGTATAAAGCGTAGCTTTGTGGACGAGACTTCGTCGGACCTCACACCTCGAAAATGGTCAAAACAGGAAAGAAGCAGCAAGGTTATTAGGGGATAGCGCCCCCTTAGGTATGTCATTTCCTTCTAGATAGAGGTGGTATTATGTTATGGAGCCCAGATACTTAACCTATGTTGTTGCTGCAAACTTATTATTTTGTGTTTATTGGTGAATCCCGGGATAAAGGTTGGTTACGACCGGGGGATGACATACTCGTGTCAGTTGTTACCCAGCTAGGGGTAACCCAGCCTCGTGCTGGCAGAGTTTCGGTTAGATTCTCGGGGCGTCCTTCCAGAGGCGTACCCATGTGGCAATGGGAAGTTCCTTGGCCTGACCATTTGTTGGAAATCCAAAGAAATAATACGAGCCTTGTACGGTTTTAGTTGTATAACCTGCCATGGAACGTGGCGGTAACCTGCTATTGAACATGGTAGCTATAATAGGCATAAGTGCGAAATGCCTATGCTGGCTAAGATTTATATTATACTTTCGAAAGGTTTTCCACTTTGTACTTATAGTAATAATATCAAAGAAATTTGTGTATCAAGCATGTTTAACTGTCATAAGGAGAAATCTCCTCCGATTCTGCGTTTGCATTGTGTTTGTGTGCGAGAGGCCTTATGGTAGTCTCATTTTCCAAAAGCATTGCAGATTTATTTTAAAATATTTTCTTTGTTTGTTTTTAAAGATAAACTATTTAGGTTCTCACACCAGTCCCATGACTGACCTGGAGTTTATTGTTCTCTTTCTAAACTCTGGTTGCCCATCATTTTCCACACGGCAGTCTAGAGTTAGGTTATCAGGTCATTCTGAAATTCAGGAGTTGCTGTGGAGATCTGGAGCAAGCTGGATGGCATGGCGTATCAACTAGTATATAGTATTTATTTTCCGCTGTTTGTTTTTGTAAACTCTGATAGTGTAATGATAATGTGATGTAATGTAATAACTGATATAGTTCTTTGTTTTAAAGATATTCATTTATCTATTATATGTTGTTCCGCTGCGATTGTGAGATTCTGATATTGTTTTCTGTTGCTTCTTCTTTCTTTTTTCTTCTACCTGTTCTTCTTAAACCCTAAGGGTTCGGTTTTCCGGCATTGGATTGTTCGGCAGTTGATACCGTGGACGTATTGATGTTGACTTTCGGGAGTCGAAGAATCGGTTTCTTACAATGTGGTATCAGAGCATTTGGTTAAGCGACAACCTTGGCTATGTTGGGAATTACTCATTAGAGATAGAGTCAGCGGTACTCTAGAATGAGTGTGAGTGTAATAATAGTTATAAGCGTGTATTTGTTAGTGAATATGAAATTGTTTGTATTGTGTTGACTTATCGGTTGATTGTTTATAGATTCTGGTCGGTGCAGTCTAGCTAACTTTATCGATAGGGGTTTCTAAACTCTTAAACGAGATAAACCGACATAGTATCATTTTAAATTGGGTAAGTGAAATAATTTTACCCTGATTATATTTTACACATAAAGGAATAATTTTTCAGAAATTATTGAAGTGTATATAAATTGATTGTTTGGTTGTTGAAAATGTAAGAATATATGTAAGTTAAATAAAACATATTGGAAAATAATAAATTGTATAAGCAAATGAATTATTAAGATGGAATTATAATTAATGTGATTTACAATTGTGAAATAATCTTATGTATACAATAAGTGAAATTATATAAGAAAAGACTTATAAATGTGATTTACGAACAAAAGGATTTTTTTTAAAAAGAATATTAAGCACTGAATTCACTACTGTTACTGGGAAATAATAAGGGTGATGACTGCAGCATCAGCAGTATCATTTTCGAGTTTCTGTGTGATTGATTTGCTACCATAGTAAATTGAAATTGAAGTTTTGTTTTGTTAAACGAACTTGAATAAAAAAAAATCCAGGCTGTAATTATTGAATATAAGTAATCAAGTTCTGAAATTATAATATGAAATAATAAATTTAGCTTTGGTAAAGTTAAAGGATTTGGGTTAGCATAGTAAATATATGATGTGAAAATTTAACTAAAGGAAGTTAAATAAATTGAATTGAATTAGATAGGTGACTATTTAATATGGATTTGAAAATTTAAGTTAAGTTAAACAAATGATGTTTGAAATGGAATATAACTTAAGTAATGTTGAATGAAGTTGATTTTGGTATCGAAGTAAACTAATAAAGTGAAGTGATGAATATGAACTTGAGTTATATAAATGGAATTCAACTTTATATGGTAAAATGAATTAGTAATTGAATTGAACTAATGAATTGAATATTAATCAATCTAATGTAAATGAATTGATATGGAATAGTGGATGTAGTTGTTAATTCATTTAAAAGCTAATGAAATCGAGGATTGAATAATTCAATTAAAGTCAATTAAAAGTGATGAACCAAATTGAATGTAAGCGAATTAAATAAATTTGGTTATGTTGGTTATACGTTGGTTGTTAGTAGATTGTATGGAAAATTCATATGAAAGCTATAAATCATTAAATATGATTTAATTTGGAAGTGAACCAACTTGAATATGAATTAGTGAATGTAAATTAATTGAATATGAATAAATGAATGTTAGTAAAAACATCCAATGATAATGAATCAATTGTGAATAAATTGAAAAAAAACCAATTCATTGAATATAATGAGAAGTGAATTTATATTAATTTGGTTATTGATTGATTAGATAGATATTGGATGTAGTTGGATGATAGTTGGTTGATGGTTGAAGTTATTGCTTTTGATTGTAGTTGCTATATTGGCACATACAGTTGTTGGTATATGTTGTATATTGACATTATTTTCATATAAACATGTTTCTCGTTTAGTAGGTGCGGATTGCGCTTGCTTCGCTTTTGGAGCTCGCTTTCGCGCTAGCCGTATATGCTCGCTAATAATATATAAGGTACATATCTCGGATTACGTAGTGTACTTTTACACTTTTTTCCATACGGGATGCCTCATTACTTTGATGAGATGTATATTTGTGATATATATATTGCCATTTTTTTGGGATCGAGTCGCGCAAAGGAGACTATGGCGAAATTTTCTGAAAATTTAAGGCGTTTGAAAAAATTTGGGAAAATTGAAATTTTTTGTGAAAACTAAGTTTTGATTTGAAGTTAAAAGTTAAACGATATAGTTGGTTTTAAAAAGATAACTAAATAGATTTGAAAACTTAGTAAAGTTATTGTAAGAAGTTTAACTATGGATTTTGGAAAAGTTAAAATGTTTAACTAAATTTGAAATTTAATTTGAACAAATGGTTTTGAAAAGTTAATGGATTCTGTAACTTTTCTTACTTGGTAATTTTGAGGACGAAATTCTTTTAAGGGGGGAAGTTTGTAACGACCCAGAATTTCCGTCATTTGAAATTCACATATTTAATTAATTTTGATGATTCACGAATGAATTTTATATGCCGAATGAATTAAATTTTGAATATGAGGATTTAATTGGATAATTAAATCGATAATTTAATATTTAAAATTACAGAAATAATAGAAAATTGGGTTTAATGTGATTAAAATTGATTTATAAAGTTGTATTAAACCATATTGGAGTTAGAATGATGTTATAGAACTTTTAAAATTGAATTAAAAGTTCATTTGTGGAAATTGAATATTTTAATATTTAATTGACAGTAAAAATAGCCATTTTTCAAACAGTCTCGGATTTTGACGAAACCAGTTTCATTGGATCCGTAATGTTATATTATTATATGGTTTTAAATTTCGGGTCAATCGGATTTACGGTTTGTCCGGAGCAAGCTAAAACGCGTAGAAAATGGTTTGAGTGAATTTTAAATTTAAATAATTTGAATGAAAAACTTATTTTCCAAATATGATCGAATTGGATCTTGATATATATTCTATTGCGTTCGGAATAGGGGTAAAACATTATAAACGCCCAGCGGCACGCTTCGTTTGGTGTTTGGAAAAATTTCGGGTAAATAGTGTTTGAGAGTTTTCTATAAAAGGCCCTCTATTATTTCATTTTGCATCAAACCCTAGGGTTCAAGCTTCAGATGCCACCCTATAATTTCAATGGCCGAAATTTTCTGATTTTCTCACTTTAATTTCTTCAAATCCATCAACAATCAACAAAAAATGTCAACTACAATATTGTAGAGCGTATTGAGCTCTATAATCTCAATGGTGGAGACTGATTTTCGTCGACAGGAGACGAAGCTAGGAGGCCGCGTTGGTCTACCGTTCATGCACGAATTCCTATGTAGATATAGGGCTGAGCTTCTTGATATTTCGGCCTAGGGTTGAGGCGAGCACGAGCTTTCTAATGGAGGTGGCTGATCGTCGTCAGGTGGCTCGAGTTGGTCACGAAAATTCAAACCCTAATGGCGGCTATGGGTCTTGGTTCGAACGTGAGAACTGGGTAGGGGAAGAAGATGCGTTCGACGGCTAGATGAGATGGAAGCATGGAATCAACGACTCTGATTGGTTAGGGTTATAAAAGTTAAAAAAGTGTAAATTATTTATATTTTAATTTGTGTAAACTTTAAAAAGCTGTAACTTGTTCATACGAGGTCGAAAACTGACGAAATGAATTGCGTTGGGTTCGTATTCGTGAACACTATGCGATGGAGCTGGATTGGGGTTGATTGGAGCTAGTGAAATTTTTGGGTAAAATTAAACGCGCATTTAATTTTATTCGAAATAAAACACTGCGACTGTTATTGAAGGCAAGGTGAGAACTTCTCACTCAATCGAAATTGTTTCGATTTAAATTTTAAATAGTTAGATTTAAAATTGCTTGATTGTGCGATTGAATGATAAATTATTATCTATTGTATTGAAATAGACCTTATACGCCGTATATTAAGCGGATGTTATTTATTATACACATATACCGCGATATTTCACCTTGATGTGGAATTGGTATTATATACGTCCTTGGAGTTGATTTTCCCGCATTATATAGCGGATGAGACCCTATTGCGCCGCATAATAGCGGATAATATTTTATACAAACCCATGTACCACGATATTCCATCTTGATATGGGATTGGTATTGTGCTAACATCTGTGGTTGCAGGGAAACAGGTTGGAGGGATCCAACTAGATTACTCAACAGTATTGATTTATTTACAGATATTTGCGATATATTCTGTTATCATATTGATTATGATGTTTGGATGCCGTGATTGTTATATTTAGTGCTGTTGCAGCATTGGGCCTATTTTTGGAGATTTAAAAATGTTAAAGTAACGATTTCGAATTTAAAAGGATTTTCAAGTGATTTTTGAAAGTATACGTTTTATTGAATTTTGAAATTTATTCATTTAAAATAAATAAACGTTATGATTTTTATGTTATAAAAATTAAGATTTTTGTGAAATATAACCAAAATGTGATTATTGAAATAAGTAGTTGATTAATTGTAAAATGGTTTAAATTGGGATTTTTGAATCATTATAAACGGTTTATATAAAAGATTTATAAAATTGATATTTATAAATTAAAATATTGGAATTATAAAACGAGTTTTTATAAGTGTTAGAATGAAGTATAAATGGATTTCATAAGTGAATGAAATTTATAGATTTATAAACTGTGAAGTTATAAAATGAATAGATTTTGTAAAGTAAAAGATTCATAAATAATTAACTTATAAATTGGATTTTGGCATTTAAATGAGATTTAAATAGAATTTGTTAATTAAGGGATTTTATAAGTTGAAGTTTTTATAAAATATATATAAAATGTTAATTTATAAACGTTGTTTTACGAATCCGAAATCAATTGAATTTGATAAGTAAATATGAAAGCTTATTAAAGGAGATATATCCATGATTTTGGACGGTGGATAATCCTTTAATAAAAATATGTAGAAGTGTTGAATTTTGTAAACGATTTATATTCACGATTTTGGACAGTGAATAATATATTAAAGCAATGTTTTAGGAAGTGATCTTTTAAATAGAATTAAAACGATTTGAAGTTGTTTTAAAATGTATTAAGTATCGAAACCTAGATTTCAACATTCATTGTTGAAATAGACGTTTTCGAGAAATAAGGAAATGGTAGACTATAACATTGTTGTTATAGTAAATGATTTTCGAAGGGAATTGTTTTATATAGTATTGAGATTTATATATCTTTCTTAATATCGAATCCCTATACTAGTGATTTTGAGTGTCGTAACGATGTTTTACGCAACATTCATTTTGACTCAAATAAATGTGTTTAAGAGAATGTTTTCTTAAAGAATAAATTATATACTTAATTGTAATTTAAGTATATTAAATATTTTCCAAATGCTGAAAATAAATAGATTTGTGAATTACTTATTATTAAATAAGTATGGAAATGTTTTTCCTATATGAAGTGAAATGTTTTGAGATTTTATCTTTTAAAGATAAATTGAAAGTGAATATTTGAAATCGATTTGAGAATCGTATATTAATAGATATTTTGGAAATGTGAATTCACCATGGAATTTATAAAGGAAGGGGAAAACTGTTTTGAAAATAGACATTGATTTATTTTTGAAGTGTGAAAATAAATTTACGGATTTGGAACATAAATTTGAAGTAAATCGGTAAGGATTTATTTAATTGGTTTAAATGAACCATTTTGAAATGAAAATGAATAAATATTTGAAAGTGTTTCCGCGTAAGGAAAATGATTTGAAATTTTGTTTTCAAAAGTTGGAAAGGTGAAAAGGGATTTGAAATTTGTTTTCGAATGGTTGAAGTGTGGAAAATTATATATCTTGTAAAGATATTTTTGGAAAATAAATAATTGAGAAATTATTTGGAATCTGGTGATGTTGTGCGTATCTATTGATAGTTAAATAATCGACTATCAATATTTACCTTTAAATGGGTATTTGTTGTGAATTGCTTGAATTTGAATGCTACACTTATATTTAAAATAAGCGCTCGTTATTCGGTTTAGCCGGGAGAGTACCTTTGAGTCATAAATCCCATTCCGAATAGCGATATGTGGTAATGGATAGCATTTGAAGATCGGTGTTGAAGACCGAATATTCTCGAAAATGGAAGGATTACCGTAGAATGACTCTGCATCGGCTGATCTTCGATATACATATTTTATCACCCTTTGTGATGGGAAGTCCGGACGTGATTAGTGAATATCCGGATTGCAAGGGCTTCTTTGGAAATGCCTTCGGTTCCGTTCGATCTCGAAACGGACTTGTACGGATATGTGTCTGACGTTACAATTTGAGATGTAAAGCTGGTTTCTATCAAATACATTTCTGTTGGTGGCGGAGAATTATTCTCTTAGCTTAACACCCTTCTCTGAGACGTACGAGCTCAAAGGTTATGTAGTTGATGGTTAGTAGTGATATATTCCCAATTTGGTAACGTGGCATGCTGAGTGTTGCTGATCATTTGTTGATCAAAACACATCTTTTGTATAAAGCGTAGCTTTGTGGACGAGACTTCGTCGGACCTCACACCCCGAAAATGGTCAAAACAGGAAAGATGCAGCAAGGTTATTAGGGGATAACGCCCCTTTAGTGTATTTCATTCCCTTCTGGATAGAGGTGGTATTATGTTATGGAGCCCATATACTTAACCTATGTTGTTGCTGCAAACTTATTATTTTGTGGTTGTTGGTGAATCTCGGGATAAAGATTGGTTACGAACGGGGGATGGCATACTCGTGTCAGTTGTTACCCAGCTAGGGTTAACCCGACCTTGTGGTGGTAGAGATCCGGTTAGGTTCTCGGGGCGTCCTTCCAGAGGCGTACCCATGTGGCAATGTGAAGTTCCTTGGCCTGACCATTTGTTGGAAATTTAAAGAAACAATACGAGCCTTGTACGGTTTTAGTTGTATAACCTGCCATGGAATGTGGCGGTAACCTGCTATTGAACATGGTAACTATAGTAGGAATAAGTGAGAAATGTCTATGCTGGCTACGATTTATATTATACTTTCGAAAGGTTTTCCACTTTGCACTTATAGTAATAATATCAAAGAAATTTGCGTATCAAGCATGTTTAACTATCATAAGGAGAAATCTCCTCCGATTCTGCGTTTGCATTGTGTGTGTATGCGGGATGCCTTATGGTAGTCTCATTTTTCAAAAGCATTGCGGATCTATTTTAAAATATTTTCTTTGTTTGTTTTTAAAGATAAACTGTATAAGTTCTCACACCAGTCCCATGACTGACCTGGAGTTTATTGTTCTCTTCCTAAACTCTAGTACCCATCATTTTCCACACGGGCAGTCTAGAGTTAGGTTATCAGGTCATTCTGGAATTCAGGAGTTGCTGTGGAGATCAGGAGCAAGCTGGATGGCATGGCATATCAACTAGTATATAGTATTTCTTTTCCACCGTTTGTTGTTGTAAACTCTGATAATGTAATGATAATGTGATGTAATGTAATAACTGATATAGTTCTTTGTTTTAAAGATATTAATTTATCTATTATATGTTGTTCCGCTGCGATTGTGAGATTCTGATACTGTTTTCTGTTGCTTCTTTTTTCTTCTACCTCTTCTTCTTAAACCCTAAGGGTTCGGTTTTCCGGCATTGGATTGCTCAGCAGTTGATACAGTGGATGTATTGATGTCGACTTTCGAGAGTCGAAGAATCGGTTCCTTACAAAACCTTAGTATTTCTATCTTTTTCCAAAAAGTTCTTTACTTGTAATTTCCTTAAAAATATCCATTATAATGATCTAAGTACTTTCACAAATCCATTTGAAAGGTTTAAGACAAATGTTACTTAAACATTGTCACTACAAACCCAAAACAATTTCACTTATGCTTATCTTTAAAACATTCTTTTAAAGATCTATTTAGTTCAATTAGTATAGTCAAAAATGGTTAAAGATAAATGTTATTAACACATTGTCACAACAAACCCAAAACAATTTCATACTTATATCATCTTTAGAAACATTCATTTTAAAGATCTAAGATAATATTAAGCTAAGTTCGATAGTCGACTAATTGATTATCTAGTTAAAACAATTGCTTACACAAATCATTGTTCGTATACTTAACTCTTTTCTGACATTTCAACTTAATCATTCCTCATCCAAGAGTGAAGCCAAGTAAGTTAAAGCACTGGTTGTATCAAAGCCTTGCCTAGACACTTCATTATTGAATCTCACAAATAGATAAGTTTACTCGTTAGCTTTTAGTGTTAAGTATAAAATTAATAATTTCCATAAACAAACAACAAATAACACCTAAATTAGCTATTCCTCGTTCGAGAGGGAAGCCTAGTAGGTTAGAGCTCTATTGCTTTGTCCTTAATCGATATTAATCTTAACTCTTAGAAAAAGAGTGGTCTACTTCGTCAGCTTTTAATGTTAAGCAAAGTTAACTACTTTTAAACAAGTATTTAAAAAACAAGATTAACACATTTTCAATGTTCCAACTTAACCATTCCTTATTAAAAAGGGAAGCCTAGTAGGTTAGAGCTCTATTGCTCCGTTCCTACTCGACATCAATCTTAACTCTAAAAAAAGAGAAGTTTATGTCGTCGACTTTTAGTGTTAAGCCTCGTCAATTATCTTTTTCAAAACTTACGTATACTTTATAAGTATTTGTAATTAAGTTTTAAATATCTATATAAAATATTAATTGAAATAACTATTTTATAATTTGATGAAAAACATGTTTATATTATAACTTTCCTTTAGAAATACATATAGAACTATTGAAAATATATTTAAACTTCAAACGAGCTTTAGAATAATTCAAAACATGGTTGAAAAAACACCTCTAAAGAGATTAGAAAAAAAAAATACCAAATTTAAATACCATTTTTAAACACTTAAAATCATAAGCAACTTACTATAGCATTTATAAATGCTATTAAAAGTCCTTGTTACAATCAACATTGAAAAGCACGATCTTTGTAACTAGTTTTAACCACCTAAACAAATGATTTAATACTTGAAAATTTTATATTAAGTACTACAATTAGGGTAGTTAAAAACCATGGAAATAAAACCTTAAGAATATCTTCTCATTTATTTATCAAAATTTCCGAAAATAAGGGAATCGGAAGTGTACTTATAATGACTGTTCCCATTTTAACAATTTCAAACTTATTTCAATTTAACACACAAGTTAAACAACCATTTAAACATCAGGTTGAGGCCATGCCACATGTTTAAGAGGTTAATATAAGTGATGTTATACAATATAAAGTTATCATTTCCTTTTAAAAGCAAGAGGGGCCCAATGTTTATAACTTTAATTAGTTAATATCATTCTAATCTTATACTTTGCATAGAACATACGTATACACAATATATATACTTAAAAGAAAATGAGATAAATCACTTAGATCTATACCAAGCCTAAGCATAAAGCCATAAAAACAATGAACCACCTCCTTCCATCACCAAAAGCCTAAACGTCCAACCTTTAGCACTTTCAAACCAAGGCCACACCTCTCCTCTTTCTCCAATGCTTGTAGCCCCTTCTTCCTCTCGCTTTCTCCTACTTCTTTCATGCTTATCATGTTTTCCATAATGTTTAAGGCCTACAGCCAAAGTTTAAATGAGATTGGAGATGATTTTGTTAAGACATGAAAATGTTAGAGAAGAATTAGTGGATTAGCACTTGAGCACTTCCAACGTTTTTAATTCTCATACTTCATTTCAAGCTTTGTGAATTTGTGATTAACTAACAAGGTGTATCTCTCCTTATATAGGATTCAAAATGTGTAGCATAAGCTTATTCTCACTCCCTTTCATGTCATGTGAGGCTTACCTCCCATCACATCTTCTTTACACTTCTTAACTCTTAAGTATTTCCATTTAAGCTCATTTCCTAAATATTTTCCATTACATCATGCATGACATCATCCAAAAAGTTTATTTTACCGAAATAGAAAAAAATTATTATTTCATTTTATTGATTTCCTAAGCAAATATGCATGTAAAAAAATTTGAAAAATTTATGACGGTTAAAAAGCCATTTATCGGCAAAATGATTTTCAATCACATTATTGATACTTTTTCAAAGTATTTATTTTTTGTTAAAAAAATATTCCAAAACAAGTTTACCATCATTACTTATGATTTAAAAAGGAGTCGAAAGGCTTATTAAAACATTTTAATAACATTTAATCCAAGACTCAAATATTTAAATAGTTTAGATATTTAAATTCGAAGTTTTCGAAATTCCAGGTCGTTACAATACCAAAGGGTGTGTGCCTCAGATTTGAAGTTTTAAATGGGAAATTAGGGTTTGGTTCAATCCCAACATGGGGTATTAAGTAACCAGGTGGGAATTTCTTGATTTGCATTTAGCAACTAATTTGGAAGGTAGGTGTAAGCTCGGTGCTATGTTGGCAGGGTTGGTACTATATATTTGCGGAGTGTGGCTGTACACATAGATTGAGAGCACCATTGGCCTTGGATTGGTCAAAAAGACTTCGGTTATGCCTAGAGACAAATGGCACATCCTACTAGTGTAGGTTCCATATATGGTATGCAATTTCCTCAAAGTTTGTTTGTTAGTCTGTTTGTTGTTAGGAGGCCGGTTAGATTACCCTAGATGAGTCTTTAAGACAAATAAAATATGGCTAAATAGTTATAATGCCGTTATTAGGCACTAACGGAAGGTCCCTTGGTGTACTGGGAAAATTCTGCCTATATAACGACCACCATATACCAACGGTACAACTAATAACTAAATAGTGCACTGTAGTCATGCCCGCTGATATAGGGCGATCATCTAGGAGAATAATAACAAACACAATATAAAACATGTCATATCTCACAAAGCATGGATAAAATATAATATTATGAACATAACTAAAGAGGCAGTAATAACTATGTGAACGAATCATCAAATTACAGATCCATAGAGTTTACATCAAATGTTATAGAGTTTCTACAATAAAAAAACTCAATAACTGTCTCCAATGCAAGTATAAGAAGACACTGTTAAGGCTCTCTAATGCTGCATAGCGGATGTAACGATTTGCAATTTAATCACTTTCAATACAAATAACTGATTTTTCTTTAAATAATTAATAAATGGGTTCACTCAAAAGTACCCCTTTTAAATAATAACTAGTGGTCGCAAAATGATTTTCAAAATGTGTCTACAAAAATAATTAGTTTAAAGGAAAATAGAAATGTGACCAGAAAGATTTTTCCATAGATTTATTTTTTCACCTTCAAAAAGTTGTTTGAAATGTTGTGAAACCTTAGTGCACATAAATACATGCTTATATAAATTACATGTGCATGTTTAAGTTAGAAAGAAGATGTTAAGTATATGGATTTAGTAAAGTAAGTGATATTACCATTTACATAAGAATTTAATTTTTAAAATCAAATTATGAAATGTCACATTCAAATGGAAAATCATGGTATGCTTAAGGGTTTAATATGTTGGATAAAGGGATGCATCTTGATCACTTACGTGTGGAGCGTGTTTTGGGAAGGGTGGGATATGTGGCAATAAAGTAGCGGAGGGCATGGTGCCTAAGGACATTTAGGTAAGTTTATAATTTCATTTTATATAAACTAATTCAAAATTTCTCGCTCTCCAACACCCTTTCATTTTCCACTTTTAAAAGCTTTTTCCATCTTCTTTTTGAGCTCTCAACCTTCTTTAGTGGCTTCTACATATTTTAAAATTTTAAAAATCACTCTTTTCTCCTTTTTAATGCTTAAAGACACTTAGATTTATCTTCTTTCTACTTCCTATACTCTCCTCTTCATAACAAGCCCACACACCTTTGCTCACCCTTTGATGAGCCAAAAACTCCCTAGGCCGAGTCCACTTTCCAAGTACAAGGCCAAAAATCATTTTTCTAAAAGATATACAAGAATCTAGGTCCTATTTCAAGTTTTAGAAAACATTTGGTTAGCTTGTTTGAGCTTGGTAAGCAAATTTCATTTCTTTTTAGGAAAGACGTGACCTTTAGTATGTTGATTATTTGTTGTTGTGATGTATTGATTGATTTGATGGATTATTACATTGTTTGGTCACACTCACACACACATACACACACTTGTATGAGATGTTGGATTAGACTTGAAATTTGAAGCCTAAATGTTGTGTATGATTACAAAGATGTGATCTTACTTAGCATTTTGACTTGTTAAAGTGACTTGAGATCCCTTAGAAACTAAAGTTATGTTTTCTATTTTAATTTGCTAGAAAATTTTCTTAAAGTTTCAAACTTTGTACTATGTTTTGAAAAGTAAGTCAAAAGAAAATGTTTCGGAGGTTATGAAACTAGTAAAACTAGTTTAAAATGTTATGGTCTCCATAAGATAGTGCTATGTGTGCAGTTTGGAAAATCAAACAATTTCCTAAATTTAAAGTGTTGCTTTTAAGTGTTTTGGAAAAGGGTTATTTAAAACCATATTTAGATATAAAATTGATTATTACTTACTAATTAAGTATGAGGTTAATAATTATTTATTTATGGATATTTAATATTTAATTTGTAACGACCCGAAAATTTTAACAATTTATATAATGTAAGAATTTTTATGAGAAATTTTAAAATAATAAAATTTTAAAATAAAAATTTAATATTTGTAATACGTCTATCTAGAATAGCAAATGACGAATTTTCGTCGAATAATATAGATGTTCTATCAGTCGCTAGAAATTCAGTTTAAATCGATTGATAACCGTTGAATTTAAAAGCATTCAAAAACCTAAATATGTCAACATGAGAAAATTTGTTTAGAACACTCTGAATCTGACTGTGAAATTCATTTCGTGGAATTCGGACGTTTCTAGCTCCATTTGGATTTTTTCGTACGGAATAGCTATCGGTGTCCTTATGGACTTTTGATAGGGAGGTCCTAACACAGATATTTCTATTCCCTCTTGTTTATCTTATCGCGTTGATCACCATGATATATTCATTTCTATATTTTGAGGTTCGATACGCGACGAAAACGATAAAACGGTGCTTCTATCGGTGCCGCAAATTTCAACCGTTACTTCCCGCGCCTTTTCAAATTTGAAACATGCTGTCCAATCAAAGCATTAATTGCTTTGATTTTTCCTGAATCATCGTACAGCTCAAGCGATCTGATAAATTTCTTTAATAACTTTTTGCTTAATCACAGCATGACCGTTCATATTGCATTAATATTTTCACATTCGCTTTGGTAACAGGCCTCTGACATTTGCTTTACTTCAGTTTTTAACTTTTACTATTCAAATTGTTAATTTATATTTCTATGTTCTTTGCCTTGCATTTTCATTTTCTTCCCTGGCTTCTCGAAACTGTGCATCACTTTCTTTCACCTTGCTCCTCCTCTCTCTCTTTTATCTTTTCTTTCTTCTCCTCTGTTGGTTCCCTCTTCCCCTTGCTAAACCCGGCCTCCCCCTTAACCGCTGCTCCACCTCCCCTCTCTTCTCACGCGTTGCCACTTCGAACCGTGCCCGCCGCCTCCTTGTCTGCCCGTTGTCCCTCCAAAGCCGACCAGCAAGCCTACCGCCTGTAGCCATCTCACTCTCCACCACCTAATTTTTCTGGCCCGCTTTAAGCCTAGTTGAACCCGAGGCCATCACCATCATCCTCTCCTTTAAACCCCTAGCCGCCCTTGTTCGCCTCAGCTCCTCTCCCATGACCCGACCTCCCATTTTCACTTCCTTTCCATCCACCAAACCCAGATCCATTCTCTGGCCAAGCTTGCATGTGATTTTGCCTATATAAGGTACGTATACATACCTATGTATACTTTATTTGTTTGATGTATATATAAATATGTATATGTTTTTTTGTTTTTGTTTTATTGATTCCATATAATGGTTGCTGTTTTATATATTAGTACGTATATTAAGTGTATAAAAGTTTAGTTATTATATGTTATATACATTCACATATAAAGGTCGGTTCATATATATATATATATATATATATATATATATATATATATATATTGTTATTGTACATGGTCTGCATTTGTTTAAGCAGCTGTTATAGATAACTCGATTTTGATATTAATGTATATATGGTCTACAAGTGGATATTTTGAAAAGAAAATAAGTGTGAATTTAGATTTGCGTCAGTAATTTCATGCTTTATGGATGCTTTAAAATAAAATATAGGGTAATATGTCTATACCAGTATGTTTTAACGCATATATACGATTTATACAATTAGTTAGGCCATATATTTATATATATTTCTAGTTTATTTTGGTTTGGAAAGTATGTCAGAGAAGAAAATTTATATGCATGGTTGCTGTGTAAAGTTTAAACATATAAGTTCATACCAGTTTATGAAGTCTGTTTGAGTTGTTATATATCTATCTATAGGCTGTGTTAGATATATATGTGAGTCTGCATATAACATGTATATTAATATTTTTATATTATCTGTTTGCATGAATTTATATTAACATACATAGTTTTTGGCAGTTTTATAATAAGTTTGAATCTATACCAGTTATATAAACATTTATTCAAAATTTTATATACTTATCTTGATTCAAATGTTGATTTTATAAAATAATGATAATAATAACATGTATATATGTATACATTTTATTTTTATTTTATAATTGCCATATTGATTTTTAAAAAAATATTAATAACAATAATATAATATACATTTTATTTATGTTATATCAAACTGATTTTTGATTCTTGATTCCCTATCTATCAGCTTTGTCCGTCAAATTCGTGTAAATCTAGCTTGCTGTGGAAGTTGTGCTCACATTTCGTAACTCAATTTCATTGTCTATCCTCTCTAGCCTCGAAAGGTAAGCAATCACTCACGATTAACTTTCTTGTATTTATCAAATTTGATTTCAATTGAAACAACAATTGAAATATGTTGATGCAGTTATTTAAATTGTTATATATGCTATTATCTGTATATGTTGGGGGTTGAAAATCGTTGGGGGTTGAAACGATAAACCCAAGTGATTTTCATTGATTTGAATTTGGGATTGCGGGTTGAAATGATATATACCCGTATATATTTAAATTACGGATTGAAATGATAAATATCTGTATCACTTGACCATAGGATAGAAAATTTTATACAGACACCGTTGGTGTATATATATTTGAAAAATGATTTCTATGGTTTTGAAAGGAAATATATATGGTTTTTTAAATTTGAAAATAATACGTATATGAATATGCTTTGATATAAAATAAAATTAATAATAAGCTTTAAATTTAGTAAAGTCTGATCTAAATACGATTAAGGATTATTTAAATTTTTATTTTAATAATAGATTTTTAAATGATTTTATAAGTTAAGGTTGGGAAGATAAATTTGAATTTAATTGAAATTGTAATTAATTAAGAATTTTATTTAATTAAATCGACTTGAAATTTATTGAATTTGAGAATTGAAAGGATATGATTTTATAACTTGATTTTGTTGAATATTTCACGTTTAAATAAATTAAAGGAAATACTTGAAAAAATAATAATATAATTTAAGGTTATTTAAATGATAATAGATCTATTAAGCGAATATTTCGAAAACTAAATAATAAGAAGTTAAAATGAGATATATATGAAATTATCAATTTAGTTTTGAAAGTGCTATAATTTGGAAATATATTTATTTGAAATAGAAATGACATTTTGGTTTTGAAGTATAAGTTATTTTGAAATGACCATGGTGTTATAATGACTTTAGGTCGTTAATAGCGTATATTTCTACATTGTAGATAGTTCCACGGACCCTAAGAGGATGGGTATCCCAAACATCCTCTAAGTTAATTGTATTTCAGTTGATATTTCACTTGGATTGAATTTATTGATATAGGAACGTTAATCCTGACTCGAGTGTTTTGTGTTTTGCTTTACGCTCGGGTCAGACAGTGTAATACAACATTTGAGACTCACCTTTGAAGTTTGGAGCTTCGCTTGGAGATTCAACTATCGATTCAGCTTTCAGCCTTTCCAGTTGATTTGTTCAGATATGTCATCGATCTATATTTGAGATATTCCGTGGTATTTTATTTCAAACTCAGTTGTATATATAGTAGCTTCATGAACTTCTATTTATCTATTCCGCTACATTCTGTTTTAATACTCTGTATCTATGATTCTGTGATTGATTTATTTACTGTATATGCTGAGCTTTGCCAAATTTAAATTAACAATCTGATATTTTAAGCAATTCAAGTACAACATGTGTGGATGCGAATGGTTGAAAATATCAGGTCGTTACAGTTGGTACCAGAGCTTTGGTTTTAGGCAAAACTTAGCATATGTAGTAGATTTAATTACAGAATTACTTTTGTTTGTGCTTGAACCTCTTCCTCTTTGATTCGGTTTCCTTTGAATTTTGGAACGCTCACACTTGTTCTGAAATCCATTCTTGTCTCCCCTATTTGTACTCTTTTGATTCTGGAGCATCCCATAACTCCACTTCGAATGATATCTATAAAAATCTGCGATCCCGCCAATCATTGAATGATTTGTAAAGGGGTGAAAATCCTTTACAATTGGCATTGATTCACCAGAGATTTTCTGTACCCTCGGTTTAGGTGCTGCTATCTCTTGTTATGCCGAATTGTATCTCTGGCGATCGAATGTCGATTTGCCTTAAGATTCCGCATCGATCATATTCCTAAAGTCATGGTTGACCCGGCTAAGGTCGCCCGCGATTTATATATGTATATCCATCTTCTATTTTATAATTTAATTATGTCTTCTTCGTCCGAGCCTATCTTCGAATCAGAATTCTATTTGATAAGAGTTCCTCTAATTTGAATCTCTATCTTTGTTTTGAAATCCATGCTTGAATCATCCTTTGAAAAATCGTGTTTGTTTGTATTTTGGAAATTGTTTTATATATGAAATTATTATTTTGATAAGTATGATTATGTTCCACATATAAAAGTGAAAATGTTTTCGATAAGGCTTATATACCTTTTAAAATAGAGAATTTAAAGTTTCGAAAGGATTTGAAATTTTGAAAATTATTTAAGAAATTGATTTATAACTGAAGGGTTTTAAATTGGAAACTCGAGAAATTGAATTTCGGTACTTTGAAATTGTTTTTTAAGATTTTGAAAATATATAATAATACATTTGAAAGTATTTTCTGAATAAGAATCGTTTCAAATGACTTCAAATGAATTCCAATGATTTCGAAGAAATTTCAAAGAAGTTTTAAGAAAATAGAAGTCCAGAAATCACTTATGTCGCTGGAGAATAATTTAGGAGATGAGTGCATGCATCATCGGCGCTGATTTTTGATTTTCAGAGTAGGGGAGTGGCCACTTTAGTAGCTTCGCTATGCGATTGATTTTGTGTAACCAATTTTGATTTCAAATTCCAAAGTATGATTTGATATTTTTGAATGATATGTATATATATTTGAAACGATTTGATGTGAGCCTGGTATTCAATCCTCGAGTTTTGAATTTAACCCTATCTATTGAAATTGATTTACTGATTTGTTGACCAACTATTGGATTGGAAATTTGATTTCTCCGACTATTTTGAAGGTTCGAACACTTCCAAATCGAGGTTTAATTTTCAAAGCTAAGTAATTTCGAAGAGTATAAATTATTTGATAAAGTATATAAGTTTGAAACTATTTTGTTAAGGACTATTTTAAATTATACTGATATGAAATTTAGTTTTGAAATGTTTTGAATAAAATTTAGTTTTAAATGTTTTAACTTAGTAACATCTTTTATAAAACTATATATATATAATAGAATAATAATTTTCAAAAGGTGAATTGGATCTTTCAAATATAAATAAATAGTTTAAAGGTTTTAAAGGAATGGTTATAAACTTGGTAATCATTTGGATATAATCAGTTTTCAGGAAAATATTTGATTTCGAAAATAGATTGGAATTTAAAACCCAGTATTTATATGATGATTTGGGAGATGAATTTGTTGACTTAAATTCTGTTGATTTGGAAACTAGGATTATTTTCTAAACCTATTATTTTGGAAACTTTGAAACTGACGATATTTAATTTGGAAAAATTATTTCGTGAAATCGTATATGGTTTTGAATCTGAACTTATATTAAAATGAATTGAAATTGAGAACCTTATTTTACAAAATACTTGATTTGGGAGTTTCGAACTTATATAAACTGATTTGTATAAGTATGAAGTTGATTTGAAAACTATTGATTTGGAAAGGTACTTAATTTGAAAAGTGAAATCTTATATAATCGAAGTCTATATAAGTGTGATTTGATATACTATTGATTTTGGAAAGTATTCGATTTGAAAATGAAATCTTATATATAATGGACTTTATATAAGTATGATATTTGAAATTGGTTTGAAAGGGTAGTATATGATATATATTTCCAAAGTAAAGATATGGAAAGTGCCTTCTACTTGATATTCGGTTTGTGGCCACATTGTGGATTCATTCTATCGATATTATTCTCTCTGATTTGGGTTTTTCGGATATGATACTCGAGCGTCCTTCGAATTCCATGGCATTATCCATGGTCGTTTTGGTAGCGTAATCCGCAAGGAAAAGATTGCTTAAAGGGTACGGATGTTTCCTGGGGGATCCAGGCGTAACCATTGTGTATCCGCGGTCTACGGGTTTTGGTTATCATGGTGAAATTCGCAAGGCAGTGATTGCTTAAAGGTACAGATGTTTCCTGGGGGATCCAGGCGTAACCATTTTGTATCTACGATCCATGATTCGGTTGATTTGTTTGGATTGTACTTTCCACATCGGTTTTGAAGGGTTTTCAAGTATTTTCATTGGGTGTTGAAACAGGTCTGCTAAGTACTTGAAGAATTCTAGCTTTGCGCTTGATCAACACATGGCCAGAGTCTGCAAGAATGAGGATAAACTTATTGAAACATCGAGTTATAAAAGTATTTTCGAAAGGAAATTTTGTTTCGATATAAAAGTATTTTATTATAAAGTTATCTTATTATAAGAGTATTTACAACAAAGCAATTTTCTATTAGTATTTGAAATTGAAATTCTTATGGTTTGAATTAACTATTCGTGCCTGATACTATTCTTTTGAATCTACCTTATCTGCTCAGCTTTATTTTTTTCACCTATATTCTGTTATTTGAATCTACCTTCTTTTCCTTTTTGAATATATCCTTTTAAAATATTGTTTATTTATATACTACCTGGTTTAATAGTAAAATTATTAGTGTTTTATGTAGGTGTTTGATCTTTATATAAATAAGTGAATGGATTTCATTAAATGGGTTTAACCAAATTTATTGAATATGAATTAATTTAAATTGAAATTTATATAGTTTTAAATTAATTTATCGTATTTGGCATTTCAATCTATCTTCTTTTCTAGTTGTTTGTATTCTCCTACCTCCTTCCTTTTCGGGGACGAAAAGTTTTGAGTGGGGGAAAGTGTAACGACCTGAAAATTTTAATAATTTTTATAACGTATTTAATTGAATTTTTTGAGAAATTTTAAAATAATAATATTTTGAAATAAAAATTTAATATTTTTAATACGTCTATCTAGACATAGCAAATGGAAAATTTTCGTTGAATAATATAGATGATCAGTTGCTAGAAATTCAGTTTAAATCAGTTAATAACTGTTGAATTTAAAAGTATTCCGAAACCTAAATATGTCAACATGAGAAAATTTATTTAGAACACTCTAAATCTAACTGCGAAATTCGTTTCACGGAATTCAGACGTTTCTAGCTCCGTTTGGATTTTTCCGTATGGAATAGCAACGTATATCGGTGTCCGTATGGACTTTTGATAGGGTGGTCCTGACATAGATATTTCTGTTTCCTCTTGTCCATCTCATCGCGCTAATCACCATGATATATTCTTTTCCGTATTTTGAGGTTTGGTACGCGATGGAAATGATAAAACGGTGCGTCCTATCGGTACCGCAAATTTCAACCGTTACTTTCCGTGCCTTTTCAAATTTGAAACATGTTGTCCAATCAAAGCATTAATTGCTTTGATTTTCTCTAAATCAACGTGAAGCTCAGGCGATCTGATAAAATGCTTTAATAACTTTTTGCTTAATCACGGCATGACCGTTCATATCGCATTAATATTTTTCTCATTCGCTTTGGTAACCGGCCTTTAACATTTACTTTACTTCAGTTTTTAACTTTTACTGTTCAAATTGTTAATTTATATTTCCATGTTCTTTGCCTTGCATTTTCATTTTCTTCCCTGGCTTCTTGAAACCATGCATCACTTTCTTTCACCTTGCTCCTCCTCTCCCTCTTTTCTCTTTCCTTTCTTCTCCTCTGTCGGTTCCCTCTTCCCCTTGCTAAACCTAGCCTCCCCCTTAACCGCTGTTCCACCTCCCATCTCTTCTCACGCGTCGCCACTTAGAACTGTGCCCGCCGCCTCCTTGTCTGCCCGTCGTCCCTCTAGAGCCGACCAGCAAACCTACCACCTGTAGCCGTCTCACCTTCCACCACCTAATTTTTCCAGCCCGCTTTAAGCCCAGTCGAACCCTAGGCCATCACCATCTTCCTCTCCTTTAAACCCTTAGCCGTCCTAGTTCGCCTCAGCTCCTCTCGCACGAGCCGACCTCCTATTCGCTTCTTTTCCATCTACCAAACCCCGATCCATTCTCTGGCCAAGCTTGCACGCGACTTTGCCTATATAAGCTACATATACATACCTGTGTGTACTTTATTTGTTTGATGTGTGTGTGTGTGTGTCTATATGTTTTTGTTTTTGTTTTTCTGATTCTATATAACGGTTGCTGTTTTATATATTAGTACGTATATTAAGTGTATAAAGTTTAGTTATTATATGTTATATACATTCACATATAAAGGTTGGTTCGTACATATATGTTTATACCAACTCTGTATATATATATTGTATGTATACTCAAGGTTGAACATATATATATATATATATATATATATATATATATATATATATATATATATATATATATATATATTGTGTTATTGTATATGGTCTGCATTTGTTTGAGCAGCTGTTATAGATAACTCGATTTTAATATTAATGTATATATAGGTCTAATACGAGTGGATATTTTGAAAAGAAAAAAGTGTGAATTTAGATTTGCGACAGCAGTTTCATGCTTTATGGATGCTTTAAAATAAAATATAGGGTAATATGTCTATACCAGTATGTTTTAATGCATATATACGATTTATACAGTTAGTTACATGCCATATGTTTATATATATTTCTAGTTTATTTTGGTTTGGAAAGTATGTCAGAGAAGAATTTTTATATGCCCGGTTGCTGTGTAAAGTTTAAACATATAAGTTTATACCAGTTTATGAAGTTTGTTTGAGTTGTTATATATCTACACATATATAGGCTTTGTTAGATATATATATGCGAGTCTGCATATAACATGTATATTAGTATTTTTGTATTATCTGTTTGCATGAATTTATATTAACATACATAGTTTTCGGCAGTTTTATAATAAGTTTGAATCTATACCAGTTATATAAACATTTATTTGAAATTTTATATATTTGTCTTGATTCAAATGTTGATTTTATAAAATAATGATAATAGTAATATGTAACATGTATATATTTTATTTTTATTTTACAATTGCCATATTGATTTTAATAAAATATTAATAATAATAATATAATATACGTTTCATTTCTGGTATATCAAACTGATTTTTGATTCTTGATTCCCTATCTATCAGCTTTTTCCATCAAATTTGTGCCAATTTAGCTTGCTGTGGAAGTTGTGCTTACATTTGTAACTCAATTTCGTTGTCTATCCTCTCTAGCCGCGAAAGATGAGCAGTCACTCACGATTAATGTTCTTGTATTTATTAAATTTGATTTCAATTGAAACGACAATTGAAATATGCTGCTGTCGTTATTTAAATTGTTATATATGCTATTATCTATATCTGTTCACCTGTGGGATATGACACCATATCATGTTGTTTATACTATATTGTTATTGAAAATATATGCGTTGTTTATATTATTTTGTTACTGCTAATATACGCGTGTTATTTATTATCATATCTGATATCACTCAGCAAGTTCCCTGTTAGTATTGAATTTACTATGGGTTGAAATGATACATACCCGAACGATATATAAAATAGAAGAAAATTGTTATGGGTTGAAATGATAAACCCAAGCGATTTTCATTGATTTGAATATGGGATTGCGGGTTGAAATGATATATACCCGTATGTATTTAAATTACGGATTGAAATGATAAATATCCGTATCACTTAGGATAGAAAATTTTATACAGATATCGTTGGTGTGTGTGTGTGTTTGAAAAATGATTTCTATGGTTTTGAAAGGAAATGTAAATGATTTTATTTAAATTTGAAAATATTATGTATATGAATAAGCTTTGATATAAAATAAAATTAATAATAAGCTTTAAATTTAGTAAAGTCTGATTTAAATACATTTAAGGATTATTTAAATTTTTATTTTAATAATAGATTTTTAGATGATTTTATAAGTTAAGGTTAGGAAGATAAATTTGAATTTAATTGAAATTGTAATTAATTAAGAATTTTATTTAATTAAATCGATTTGAAATTTATTGAATTTGAGAATTCAAAGGATATGATTTTATAGCTTGATTTTGTTGAATATTTCATGTTTACATAAATTGAAGGAAATATTTGAAAAAATAATAATATAATTGAAGGTTATTTAAATGATAATAGGTCTATTAAGTGAATATTTCAAAAACTAAATAATAAGAAGTTAAAATGAGATATATATGAAATTACCAATTTAGTTTTGAAAGTGCTATAATTTGGAAATATATTTATTTGAAATGGAAGTGATATTTTGGTTTTGAAGTATAAATTATTTTGAAATGATCACGGTGTTATGACGACTTTAGGTTGTTAATCGCATATATTTCTACATTGTAGATAGTTCCACGGGTCCTTAGAGGGTGTATATCCCAAACGTCCTCTAAGTTAATTGTATTTCATCTGATATTTCACTTGGGTTGAATTTATTTATATAAGAATGTTAATCCTGATTCGAGTGTTTTGTGTTTTGCTTTACGCTCGGGTCAGACTGAGTAATATAGCATTTGAGACTTACTTTTGAAGTTTGGAGCTTCGCTTGGAGATCCAACTATTGATTCAGCTTTAAGCCTTTCCAGTTTATTTGTTCAGAGATGTCATCGGTCTGTATTTGAGATATTCTATTGTATTTTATTTCAAACTCTGCTGTATATATACTACCTTCATGAACTACTATTTATCTATTCCGCTGCATTCTGTTATAATACTCTGTATCTGTGATTCTGTGATTGATTGATTTACTATATATTTTGAGCTTTGCCAAATTAAAATTAACAATATGATATTTTGAGCAATTCAAGTCCGACGTGTGTGGAAGCGAATGGTTGAAAATATTGGGTCGTTACATAATTATTAATTAAGAAAAGGTAATTTGCAGTTAAGTATTAAATTAAGTAAGTTAATTATAATTAGTTAATTAAGTGATTTTTAATTAATTAATTATCAATTAAGTAAATAATTTATTAAGTATAAATTTTTATTTAATTAAGTTTAATTATAATGTTACTTATCAGGTAAGGCTTAATTTATTTATTGGTTAGGATTTAATTAAGATTTAGGTATGAGATAGTTAAGTTTAATTAAAATTTATTTTAGAGTTAATTATGATCTAATTAGTAATTAAATTAATATTTGATTATTATTTAATAAAGTATTATTTTAAACTCTATCAGTTATATTTTAAGTCAGCTTTCTTTTATAGGTAAATTGATTTTAAAAAGGGATCTCTTGTCTATGCCATTAAGTAGCCAAACAAGTAGGAGTAGTTATACTAAAACTTTGACCAGTTTTATTGGGAGTAAGTTGTCTTGTATTTAGCACAAATGCTGAATGTAAAAACTTGATAAATATAAGGGAGTTAATTTTGATATGCTGGTCATGATAAATTAAGTATATAGAAGATATTTCCATATGCAAATCTTTACACCCCAGATAGTGGAGTTGTCCACTATCGATAACTGTACCCTTTAAAATTATTGAATGCTGGTTCGGAGGGACCGATATTAGAGAGTAGTTGTTATTCGAAGACTATTTCGAATCAACATAAGCAAGTGAATTGGTTACATTTGAATGATAAAAGGTCCAAAATGAAGATTTCGAAGTACAATGGCTACTTGCTACTAATCTTGAGGGTGATTCCAAAACGAATGAAGTAGAATTAGTTCCTTCAGTTCATTTATATCCTGGATGACTTATATAGATAAATGCTAACATTGCATTGTCACTTGGAAGACAGTGTTAGCATTCCAAGGGGGAAACGCCAAAGAAAGATAAAACATAGCCTCAAACCTCATAATAAAAAATGTCTAAAAAAGGGTATATGCTTTAGGGCTACGTAGGTCGCACCCTTAAAGGTATGGTTATCACACGATCTAGATCGATATCATCAAACTTATGTATGCTAGTGGTGCCAGTACGGTTGTTGATCACAACCGGGGTGATAACGTATTTGAAACTATCCAGTAAGGGTTAAGGTCGATCTTGATTCATAGGGCATCTAGGCAAGACCCTCGGTACACTTTATCTAGAGGTATACTGTGGTATGCGGTACCCCTATAACATTGTCATTGTGTTGAAATCCGACTTCCAATAAGTGAATTTGAACTTAGTTGTATACCTATTATACTGGAATTTAATCAATGTAACAATTTTGGCTATGATTCTATATTTACTTGCGAACTCTTAGACATTATTATAATATCAATGGATTTTCCATATAATGTGTTTTGGTTATCATAAGGCAAAAACTCATCCATGTTTATGTGCGGCATGGGCATAAAAGATAACATTGATCTTTAAAGAGGTTTTAAAGTAACAATTTAGTTGTTCTAAGTTTACAAACAACAGACATTGTCTACCCTGATGTTTTATATTCTTTCCCCAAAACTCTTAGGTACTCAAATTTGTATAAGCAAGCAAGTAGTCCAGGTTTCTCATGGATACATTTTGGAGGAGCTTGGAGTAGATGTACATCAATATCTAGTTATTTAGTTACCTCCACTATGTATATATGTCTTATGTATCAGTAATGTGGGGACAAATAGTTATATCTATCCTTGGCTGAAATTTGTACTATTATGACTCTTATGTATTGTTATAGAAGTGGAAATGTATGATCTTATGTTGACTATTATAAATTGTATCGTTGCGTTATGAGATTTTGTATTGTTTAGTTTCTTCTTATCTTTCTTCTTCTTTTACCACAATGGCTCATCTTTCGAAGTAAGAAAGGCGGATCATTACATTGAAATAAGCATATAATTCATGTAAGCATATAATACGAGATAGCTCCACCAAGCACGTCCTTTGAACAATTGCTGCGTCATCTAGACCTGTTATCTACTCTAGTTATTTAAGAGTATCCGAGATAATAAGAAGTATTAAAACCACGATTCAGAAAATAGTCGAGTGTGAGCAGTAAATAAATCTCACGATGCTACACATGTATAGTAAAGAACAAGAGTACATGAACTATACCTGACCTGTCCCTGCAACCAAAGAGCAAGCACATAGCACTTTTATATGCTTCTCTACAATATCGTAAAGTTACGATACAGGACACAATAGTAGATGTTCAAATATTTCCCTTGCCAATACTAAATTCCAGTGATATCCCAGAGCGATAGTCCACTAATGGAAACAGCCAAAGCAATCATATCATCCAATATACAATTCCCACTATCACTCGCCCATGTGCCTTGAATATATGATAACTCGTATGGCCTCCTTACTGCCAGGGACTAATGAAAATCCCAGTTTTATGTGTACTTCTGTCATGCAGCCAAAAGCATGATACGTATCTTGTAGCCCAAAGCTGGACACCAGACCCAATACCATTGGTCTAGGGTATACAGGTCCCTCAATTAACCCATGGGCTTTACCACTTACCTGCTTTGAGTATACAAAAAAACACTCTCAACATCAACAATTCCTTAGCACGTACTTGTAACGCCCCGGAAAATTTTCGACTTTCGAAAATTCAACATCGATACTCACTTTATCGACTGCCGAGAAATCGAAGGCCAAAAACCCGAAATGTTATGGTTTAAGAAAAAGAATTTAAGAAAAGAGAAGAGAAAAAGATAGAAGAAGATAGAAGAAGGTAGAAAATAGAGAGAATAGAAAATAGAGAGGGAAAGAAAATGGAAAATAGAAGAACATAGAAAAGAAAATAGAAAATAGAACAAAAAGAGAACAGATAGAAAATAGAACGGAACAGAAAATAACAACAGAACAACATCAGAATCTCACAATTCGCAGCGGAACAACATATAATAATAAATGAATAATCTTTAAACAAAGAACTATATCAGTTATTACATTACATCACATTTCATTACATCATATCATCAGAGTGTACAACAACAACAACAAACAGTGCAGCGGAAAAAGAAATACTATATAAACTAGTAATACGCCATGCCATCCAGCTTGCCTCCAGCAATTCCTGAATATCCAGAATATCCTGATAAACCTTAACTCTTGACTGCCCGTGTGGAAATTGGTGGGCACCCAGAGTTTAGGAAGGAAAACAATAAACTCCAAGTCAGTCATGTGACTGGTGTGAGAACTCAAAACAGTTTATTTATCTTTAAAAATCAAAATAGAGGAATATTTTTATTTCAATTCGCAATGCTTTTAAAAATGAGACTACCATAAGGCCTCCCGCACACACACACAATGCAAACGCAGAATCGGAGGAGATTTCTCCTTATGATAGTCAAAGATGCTTGATACGCATTTAAAAAGAGCATTTGATATTATTATTAGTGTATAGTGTAGAGAAAAATTCCTTTCGAAAGTAGAATATAAATCTTAGCCAGCATAGACATTTCGAACTATGCCTACTATAGCTAACTATGTTCAATAGCAGGTTACCGCCACATTCCATAGCAGGTTATACAACTAAAACCGTACAAGTCTCGTATTGTTTCTTTGGATTTCCAACGAATGATCAGGCCAAGGAACTTCCCATTGCCACATGAGAATGCCTCTGGATGGACATCCCCGAGAACCAAACCGGATCTCTACCAACACAAGGCCGGGTTACCCCTAACTGAGTAACAACTGACCGAATATGCCATCCCCCGGTCCTTTGGGACCTTTATCCGAGCGCTCGTAATCAATTCACACAATCATAACAAAGTGTTTTCAACATGAGTAAGTATCTGGGCTCCATACCATGATACCACCCTTTTCCAGAAGGAAATGCACACATACTAAAGGGCGCTACCCCTCATAACCTTGCTGCTTCTTTCCTGTTTTGACCATTCACGGGGTGTGAGGCTCGACGAAGTCACGTCCACAAAAACATACTTTATACAAAAGCCATGCTTTGGGTCAACAAATGATCAACACAATGATCACAAGGATATACGATCAAACAAATGATCCTATCACAAATAATCAACACAATGATCATTTACAGCAACACTCAGCATATCACATTACCAAATTGGGAATATATCGCTGATAACTTCAACTATATAACCTCTGAGCTCGTACGTCTCAGAGAAGGGTGTTAAGCTAAAAGAATAAATTCTCCGCCACCAACAGAAATATATTTGAAAGAAATCTGCTTTATATCTCAATTTGTAACGTCAGACACACAATCCATACAAGTCTGTTCCGGGCTCGAACAAAACCGAAGGCACTTACAAAGAAGTCCTTGCAATCCGGATATTCACAATCCTGATCGGATTCACCACATATGGAGAACTCTATACCAGAGCAACTCGGTGCAGAGTCAATCGACAGGTCATCCTATCGCTCTCGCAAATACCGGGTCTTCAACACCGATCTTCAATGCAATTTATAACGACGTATCACATATTCGGAATGGGTTATACGACCCCATGGTCCTTTGCCGGTTAACCCAAATAGTGAGCGCTTATTCAAAAATAAGTGTGGCATTCACATTCAAACAATTCACATCTATTACCCATTCAAAGGGAAATATTGATAGTCGGTTATTGAATTATCACTGGATATGCACACATCACCAGATTCCAAATAATTTTCCAAATTATTTATTTCACAAAATATCTTTACAAGATATATAATTTCACACTTCAAAAATAAATCAATATTTACTTTTAAACAAATTCTCCTTTCCTTTATAAATTCAATAGTGAATTTATATTTCACAATATCTATTGATATACGTTTTCAATTATCCATTTTCAATTTATCTTCAAAAAGATAAATTCTAAATATCACTTCATATTGGAAAACAATTCCATACTTATTTAATAAGTAATTCACAAATTTTATTTATTTTCAACACTTGGAAAATATTCAATATACTTAAATCAAAAATAAGTATATATTTCATTCTTTAAGGAAATCATTCTCTTAAACATATTTATTTGGGCCAAAACGAATGTTACGTAAAACATCGTTACGACAACCCAAATTCACTAGTATAGGGATTCGAAATTAAAATAGGTATATAAATCCCAATACTATACAAAACATTTCCTTTCGGAAATCATTTACTATAACAACAGTGTTATAGTCCACTATTTCCTTCTATTTCTCGAAAACGTCTATTTCAACAATAAATGTTGAAATCTATGGTTTCGAATCTCAACACATTTTAAAACATTGTTCGATCGTTTTAATTCTATTTAAAACATCCAAATCCAAAACAATTTCTTTAACGTGTTATTCACTATTCAAAAACGTGAATATACTTCATTAACAATTTCATCCTTTTATTCATTTTAATTCAAAGGATTATTCACTATTCAAAAACGTGAATATAACTCCATTTATAGGTTTCAACAAATTTTCTTGTCAAAATAAGTCATTTGCGAATTTATAAAACAACGTTTATAAATTCCATTTCTATTTATTTATAAAAACTTCCTTTTTATAAATTCTTTTATTAACCTATTCCAGTTTATAACTCAATTATAAACTAAAAGTTCATATTATAAGTTAAATACTTATAAAACGATTATTTTACAAAATCGTTCCTCTAAAGACTTTCCAAACCATAAATCTTATAACTTATAAGATTCATTTATTTAACCAAATCTATTCTTCAAATAACTTCACAAATTTATAATTCTTACTATTTATAAATTTCATTTATAACTTCACCGTTTATAATTCTATAAATTTCATTCTTTAATGAAATTCATTTTCACTTTATTCAAACACTTATAAAAACTCGTTTTATAATTTCAATATCTCAATTTATAAATATCCATTTATAAATCTCTTATATAAATCAATTCATATTAATATTTTAAAAACGTCTTTAAACTCCTTTATAATTTCATCATTTTGATTTATAAAATAATCAAATTTTATAAATCCTATATTTAAACTTTTCACAATTATTTCAGAAATCCCAATTTAACTATTTTATTAAGTCATTAATTCCTTATTTTCAAAAATCAGCTTTTAACTATATTTCTTAAAAATCATAATTTTTATAACTTTAAAAATTATAACGTTTATTTATATAAAATGGATCAATTCCAAAAATATTTTTATATTTTCAAAAATCACTTTAAAAATCATTTTAAAATCCCAAAATTTGGGTCCAATGATGCTACACACCAAATAGTCAATCACGACTACAACGATATCATATATCAATATGAAAATCCATCAAATATCAAAATATCGGAAATCAAATAAAAACTGTTGAGGAATCCAGTTGGATCCCTCCAACCTGTTTTCCTGCATCCACAAACATTAGCACAATACCAATTTCGCTCCAGTACGAAATTATCGCGGTATATGTTCTTATTAAATATTATCCGCTTAATAGACGGCGCAATAGGGTCTCATCCGCTAAACAAAAAATGCGGGAAATCAATAACTCCAATATATACATATGCCAATATATATATATTGCTACTATATATAATACCAATTTCACTGTTTATGAAATATTCACGGTATATGTTTTTAGTAAATAACATCCACTTACTAACGGCGTATAATGTCTATTTTAACAATCAATAGATATCAATCAACATTCAAACATGCATTCAAATATTTTAAATCTAACTATTTAAAATAAAATCGAAACTGATTCGATCGAGTGAGAAGTTCTCACCTTGATTTTATTTCCGTTTTAGCGATTTATTTCGAATAAAATTAAACGGTCGTTTAATTTTACCCAAAATTCTCACTAACTCCAAACGACTCCAAACCAACTCCATCGCGTAGTACTCGTCCATACGATTCCAACGCGACTGGTTTCGCGCGTTTTCGACCTCGTATGAAAAAGTTATGAATATTTGAAGTTACACGAATTTATACTTATATAAATTACAATATAATTTAACTATTTTAAACCTACACTAAATCTCGGCCACAGGATCCATCCCCTTCTCATCTGGGCCGCACGCATCTTCTCCCTCTCCCTCACGTTTCCATCTCCAGTTAATTGCCGTCACCACAAACCCATCCCTTAGAACTAGGGTTCCAATTTGCACCATCAATACTCTACTAAACCTCATCAAACCACTGCCATGTCGAAGCCCTTCGCGAGAGCTACCTCCACCACCAACCACCTGAAGCTCGGCCCCCCCATTCTCCTCGAATTGCGTGCGCAAGTAAGCACGGTCGGCCCCACTTTGCTACTCCTCTGATGCTCCAAACTCCATCATCACCTTGTGGATTTAAAGCTCTCGTTACCCTCTACAATGTTGTAGTTAATCACTTTGGCTAAAACTTCACGGATTGGAAGAGATTAAGGAAAGAAAACTAGAGATTTCTGGCCATTCAATACTAAAGTGGCGGCTGTGCATATTTAGATTAGGGTTTTTCTTTTTTTTTTTCTTTTTTTTAGAATGGTGGGCTATTTATAAGGAACCGACGAAACACTATTCATCCCGGAAATTCCGAACTCCGATTCACGCGCCGTAACCAGCGTTTCTAGGGTTTACCCCGCGTTCCGGACACAATGGAACAGGTTTCGGAAGCTAATTCGGACATCTGTGCGAGTTATGGCTGTAAACGCTCAATTTGAATTAAACCGATTTAAGCGATTTTCTAGGCGTTTTAATTTGTACCGGACAAACGGTAAATCCAATTGACTTGAAATTTGAAACCTTACAATAATATCACATTACAGATCCGATGAAACTGGTTTCATCGAAATCCGAGACTTTTTGAAAAATGGCTATTTTTACTCGCCAAATTAAAATTAAAAATAAATCGATGCGTTTCGAGCTGCCACGATCAAACGATAGCTCCGATTGACACGAAAATTGAAATCCGGTAATAACTAACTATTACGGATCCAATGGAACTGGTTTCGTTCAATTCTGAGACTGTTCAAAAATTGACTATTTTCACTAGTCGATTTTAATATTAAAATATTCAATTTTCACAAATTAACTTTTAATTCGATTTTAAAAGTTCTAAAATATCGTTCTAACTTCAACATGATAAAATAAAATTTTACAAATAATTTTCAATCATATTTAACTCAATTTTCAATTATTTCCATAGTTTAACATATTAAATTATCGATTTAATTATCCAATTAAATCCAAAAATTCAAATTAAAATTTATTCGACTTATAAATTCACTCATTTATATTTAAAATTAATTAAATATTCAAATTTTAATTAATAAAAATTCTGGGTCGTTACATACTCATATGAGGCCTTATTTCTCCTTTTGGACACCGAGCCCTTCTTGTTCAATCTAGTTTCCATTATTTCAAAACCCACCATATTCCTCATTCCACATCTCTCTCCTTTATCGAGCTGCTATCTTTGGTACCTACTCCTACCACAAAATATAAATCAAAGATTGTAGCTTTCATCATGATGTTACATTGCCATCCAACCTTGATGTGAATGATCCAACACCTCCAACACGATCTACATAACCTCAACAACAGTTCTCATAAGTTCCAACTTCATACTTTATACCATAATAACTCGGTGCCGAGTTATAGGCGTAACTCCATGGCGTGTTATATACTTAGCCATCTAATGGCTAAGTTCTCTTCCATCCCTCTAGTACTCTTCTTCAATTGCTTTAGACCCCGACCCATCAATCCTTGATAACTTGGTAATCAATCCAAAGGTCCTTCTTTAAGTTCAAGAGGTAACTTGGTACAACATCAACACTTAAAAAAATCTCTTGTTTCAAACCATGAGTAACTTCCACTAGCCAAGCTCTACTGGCCCATGCAAATGATTGACCCGTAGCCATCACCACCTTAACTCGATGCCAACTCAACAAAGAAAAATCGATACCGAGTCTTGCCTTCAAATACAAATGAGGTGCGACTTACCCCAAAGCCTCTTCTCCAAGTTTCATCCAATTATGACCAATTTTGCCTTTAATTTGCTCGATCCACGAACCTATCTTTCGAAACATAAAAAATCACTAATAAATAACATCAAAGCACAATAAAAAAAATCAATCATATACATCCATTCATATGTATAATACAATTAATCATACAATCAATATATGAAATCATAGCAATCAAACAAAAACAAGTCCAATTCTAAGCAAACAATGAACATATGATTAGAAATAAGATGAATTATAAGGTAGTTACAAGAAACCATGTTATGTATCATCAATTTAGGATGTAAAATATGTTGACATGTTGTTTAAAGTTAGAAAGGAATTTTTAGATTAAAAAACATGTAAAAATATATAATTCTACCATATACAATGCATATGATAGTGAGAAGTTATAAACTACTCACCATTTACAAAATCAACCAATTTGAATGTAGATCAAATCCAAAAAGCAATTAAAAGCACTTCCAATCAACCAATTTGATGATATCTAGCTTCTAATCGAGGATCTAATCTCTATTCCACAATCTAGTTTTATCTACAAAGAAATTTGGATGAATTAAGATGGATTTTGAGCAAAATAGGGTTCAAATCTGATTTGGAATGAGAGGGAAAGTTATAATTTGACTCCTACAACCCCTTTTTATAATGGTTTTTAAATTATACTAATGGTCTTACTAGTGGGCTTAACTAATTACACATAAATTTTGGCCAGCAGTTATTAAGACTTAAACAGTCATAACTTCCTACCTGTAAGTCCGTTGTTATATTATAACAAGTCTATGGAATGAGAAACCATCATCTTGAAGCAATGAAACCAATTTTAGATCCTAAATCAACTCCTAGCAAAAGTTGCCCAAGCAAGATTTCAAATCAAATTCGCCACAAAGAAATTCGAAAAAAATCGTAGGTGGGTAAAATACCATAAGAGTCATAGCTCAAAATTGTAGAATCATACGACCTCACACAAACAAAATAAAATATTTTACGATCCTTCAATGCATAGAATGCGAGTTGTTACATTCTCCTCGCTTTATGAATTACGCCCTCAAAATCTCCAAACAAGTAAAAGCATAAGAAACCATAGTTATCCCACTTGTCTACCAATCATAATCCACCATCGAAAATCTCAAGTAAGCAGCCATGCAACAAATAGTATAACAACTTATCCTAGAATGCAGAATATTACCCTATTTAATATAATATCAATGGTGAAAGTAGACAAGATAAACACCGGGTCTTACCATTTAAAGAGCTCCGGACAATTAGTTCTCATGCTTTCCTCCGTCTCCTATGTACGAACATTATCACTTCCACGCCCTTGTACCTTAAGTAGTTTTATCATCTTTTTCCTAAGTTGTTTCGTATTGTACCCAATAATACGAAGCGGCCTGTGAGATCAAGAAACTTCTGGTTCTACCTCACCATCTTCTAGCTGACCCATTGTAATCATCACACTTGAGTCATGCACAAATTTCCATAGATAAGTGACATGAAAAACATTGTGAATGCATATCATCTTTTGAGATAAGTCGACCCTATACGCTAGCTTCCTAATCCTCTCAACTATCAGAAAAGGTCCCACGAATCTCTAGGCCAACTTCCCCTTTCTACCAAATCGAACTGCATTCTTCAAAGAAGAAACCTTCAAGAATTCTATATCTCAGACAGAAAACTCTGAATCTCTACATCTCTTATCCATAGCTTTTCTATCAATCCTGAGCAGCTTTCATTCATTGAGAATGATCTCAATCTTCTTCGATGTCTCTCTAACCATATCTGGTCCAAGTATCGTTTTCTCGCTCGCTTTCCCCTAACATGAAGGAGCGTTACATGGTCAGCCATACAATGCTTCATATAGAGCCATATCAATACTCAAACGATAACCACTGTTGTATGCAAACTCCACAAATGCAAGTGAGCATCCCACGATCGTCTAAAATTTATAATGCTTGCTCGCAAGAGACCCTCCAATGTATGATTTACTCTTTTGGTCTGCCCATCCGTTTGTAGGTAATAAGATGTACTAAGATGCATCTCAGTCCCTAGAACCTCTTGTAAGCTCTTCTAAAACTCACTAGTGAACAACGGACCTCGGTCGCTCACAATGCTCTTTGGCACACAGTGAAATCATACTATCCACTTTATCTATAACTCTATTAGCTTGGATGCCGTTCTACTTCACTTGATGGGTATAAGTCTTGCAGTCTTGGTCAATTTATCTAATATGAACCAAATTCCATCATACCCTCCGATTCCTCGGTAGTTCACCAATAAATTCCATCGATACTTGCTCCCATTTCCACTTAGGAATTTCTAGTGCTTACAACAGTCCACTAGGTTTCTTCTGCTCTGCTTTTACCAACTAGTAGTTCATACACTTCGAGATGATGCCTCAACATCCCTCTTCATACCTTCCCAGTAATAAGTTTGCTTCATATTTGAATACATCTTGTTACAACTAGGATGAATAGTCAATCTAGAGTATACGAAACTTTCTTATCACTTTATTCGCAATCCATCAACATCGGGAACAAACAGCCTCCCATCTTTACGAAGCCAACCTTCTCGATCAAGTTCGTATTGTTTCATATCTTCAGATTCTATTCCTTCCTCTATCTTCATTATGATCTCCTCTAGCTTAGCTTCTCACTTTTGGCTAGTACCGATTCTTTCAATCAGAGTAAGTCTAATCGATAAGCTTGCCAACATTTCAGGTTCTATCTCACATGGAGGCCTGAAATCAAATACAACAATATACTCTATCTACTTCCATTCCAAGAACATTGCTCCTAAACCAGTATGTCTTTTACTCAATGCATCTGCAAATGCATTCCATTTTCCTAGAGTATAGGAAATACTGAAATCATAAGAGGTAAGGAAATCTAACCATCGTTGCCGACGAAGGTTAAGATCCTTCTGAGAAAAAAAAAGGTATTTCAAGGATTTGTGGTCCATGAACAGCTCAAACTTTTCTCTTACTAAATAGTACCTCCACATCTATAAACCAAAAACAATTACTGCCAATTCCAAATCATGAGTTGGGTAATTCCTTTCGTATGGATTTAGCTGTCGATTGGCATAAGCAACAACCTTTCCCTTCTACATTAATACTACACCCACTTTAGTACCACAACCATTAGTGTATAATGTTAACTCTTCATTATCACTTGGAATAGTCAACACTGCTGCACCGATTAACCGCTTTTTCAGACTCACAAATGCATACTCACATCTTGCATCCCAAACAAAAGTTTGATTTTTCTTCATTAAATAGGGCAACTGTGCTGCTACTTTGAGAAGTCCTTGATGAAGTGTCTATAATATCCCGTCGATCTTGGGAACTCTTACATCCATAGCATTCTTGTGCCTGTTCCAATCTTCAACCGCTGCCACCTTTGCAGGATCCACTATTATACCCTGTCCCGAAATGACATGACTTAAGAATCTCACTTCTTCTCTCCAAAAGCGACACTTGGAGAACTTCACTCTAAAATTATGCTTCCTCAATATTTCTAGCACAATCCTCAAGCGTGTCTTGTGCTCTCCTTTAGTTCTGGAGTAGATCATAATATCATCCATGAACACAAGCATAAAATTATTCAATTGGTCTTTGAAAACCTGATTCATGAGATTCATAAAGTATGTCAGAGTGTTGGTCAATCCAAATGGCATCACAACCACTTATAAAAACCCGTCGATATATGAAACGCGGCAATAAGCACACTCTCCATCGCTACTCTAAGATGGTGAAATCCCGTTGCCAAATCCATTTGAGAGAACACCTTCGCACTATGCAACTAATCAAACACGTCATCAATACGCGGGAGTAGAAACTTGTTCTTCTTTGTCACTTTATTCAGCTCATAATAATCCACACACAACCTCAAAGATCCATTTGCCTTAGTTGCGAATACTACCGATGCACCCCACTCCGATATACTCCTTTGAATGAGCCCTCTCCTTAGTAGGTCATTCACTTGCACCTTTAATTCCTTATGCTGCTTGGGTGTCATACGCCTCAAAGGCATAACTGTCGGTCTGGCTTCCTTCATAAAGTCTATTGGAAACTCGATCTCTCTATGTGGTGGCAATTCTGTCACTTCCTCAAAGACATCAGGATACTCTCTAGCAATAGGCATAGATAACAACCCCTCTTGTGGAACCTCAAGTGGATATAGAAAGCTAACTACTACCCCATCCTCTAGTAGGCAGCTAATCACTACCATTCTCCAATTCACATCTCTGATTGTCACCAATGGCTTCTCGTAATCCATTATATTCACATATCTCTCTAGCCAGTCCATTCCTAAGATAGTACCGGACTCCATGAAATTCATGATAAAGAAATCACAAACAAAAGAGTATCATGGCTTGATAAGACTAAACCACTACAAACCATGCATAGCTAGTAAAGTCTCCAACATGGTTTGCTATGATCAAGATTCAACCAACTATCTTGGGTCTCCATCCCAATCTATTTACTAGAATGGATGTGAAGCCCCGATAATAAACAAAATAGACTGAAACATCATCAATAGAAAGCATACCATGAATGACGACTCCCTTTCCCTTCTCCTTCATAGAGAGAGCACCCGATTAAGTCGGTATTGCATCCAAAGTATATGCCTTCACAATTTGCTTTCATCTTTTCTAAGTAATCCTTTTTCAAATGTCCAAGTGTATCACAGTTGTAGCACTTCTTCGTGTCGCTCTCTTTGCAATCTATGATCAAATGGCCTTTCTCTTTGTACCCATAGAAAATAGGTTCCTATTTAACTATCTACTTACCACCATTTCCTTGGGGATGCTTCCTCTATCCATTCCACTTCATCTTGCCTTCATCGTCTTGGTGCGACTTTGGCTCCTCCTTCTCAGTGGAAATAACAATAGAAGCCTAGCCAAAGGTATAGGTTCTCATGATGAAGCGCTTTCTCCATAAGCTTCTCAAATGGCTCAACAATATGATCCACTAACTTCTCTCCCAAGTAATCATCTAAGCCAGTGATGAATTTATCATTCTTTCTTAAAGGAGTATGAATGAATGAAATTCCATATTTTGACAAAGCATCAAACTCCACGACATATTCCAAGACCGACATCTCTCTCAGCATCCGTTCGACGAACTTTCTAAACAACACTGACTTTTGGTTAGCCTAGAAAAACTTTTCTTCAAACCTTGCCTTGAACTGGTCCCAACTGAATCGATCCTTCGGAGCAATCGTAGTCACAACATTCCACTAGTTCATAGCTTGCCTCTGAAGTTGCTTAGAGGCGAACTTCCTCTTCATAGCGTCATCCACTTCCATATTACTGAAGATGCACCCACAAGTATCCATCCATTTTTTCGCTTCTATAGCTGATTTTGTTTCATGGAATGGCTTCTCTCTAAGAGTAGAGTAATCTTTTTTCAATTTAGAAAAATCAGTTGCATAGGAGCGCCTCTTCCAACCACCACACTAGGAGAATTCCTCATCATCATTGCCATTATAGCATTGAACATAGTTTGAAATCAAGCATAGCATCTCCTGATTCTGCTCCCTCTTCAACTCCTAAAGCTGATTTTTACATTATTTTTATATGCTGGCTCGTTCTTATCTGTAAAAAAATAATCAGTCTCTCATAAAGAAAACTATGTCCATGCTGCTTATGTGCATATGACTTATACTATATAATATATTACTATATGGTTTTTAAAACCAAAATATATAACAAGTACACATTCTCTCATATATATACATTTTAGATCCAGTCTAAGGCGATAACTCCTTCCTTATCTCTACCGAAGCACGGTATTAACTTAGGTTAATCACGTAACCAAAGCTCTGATACCAAATGAGACGACTGCCCTATACCACTGGCATAGATAATAACTAAATAGTAGGCTGCAGTCGTGCTTGAACAAAATAGTATGATTACCTAGAATAATAATGACAAAAACGTCATATAACTATCATATCTCATAGCGATAGATAAAATATAATATCATATATATAACAGAGTAATAACTATATGAACAAACCATCAGAGTACAAATCCACTGAATCATACATCAAATGCCATAGAGTTTATACAATGGAAATAAACTCAATAACTATCTCAAATACAAATATAATAAGCAATTGCTAAGGCTCCTAGTGCTACACAGTGGAATAAGTATATAATCCATATAAGTATATAATACGAGATAGCTCCATCCATCTCGTCCTCTAAACAGTTACTACCTCACCTCGATCTGTTATCTACTCTACTCATTTAAGAGTACCCAAGATAGTAAGAAGCAAAGCATAAAAGATCGAGTCAGAAAACGGTCTAGTGTGAGCGGTAAATAAATTTCAAAATACTATACAGGTAAATATGTTAAGAAACAAGAATACATGAACCATACCTGAAATGTCCCTACAACCAAAGAGTTAGCACATAACACTATAATATACTAATCTACAATATCATAAAGTTTTATATAAGATATAATAGTGGATGTTCAAACATTCCCTTGTCCAGTACCTACTTCCAATGATATCCCCGAGCGATACCCTACTAAACAAAATAACCAAACAACCATAGCATCCACCAAATAATTCCTACCATTACTCACCCTTATGCCTTGAATATATGATAATTCATATGGCCTTCTTACCGCCGAGGACTAATGGAAATCCTAGGTTTCTATGTTATCATGCAACCCAAAGCTTGATATGTGTCTCGTAGCCCAAATCTAGACACTAAATCCAAAGTCACTGGTCTAGGCTATATAGGTCCCTCAGTTGACCTATAGGAATCCCCATTTACAATACCCCTACTTCGAGTACACAAGAAAACACTCCAAGCATCAACGATTCCTTTGCACGTACTCATCCGAGCCCTCCTTTGCTCCTTTCGAGAACCAAGCCTTTCTTGATCAATCTAGTTTCCACTATTTCGGAACCCGCCTTGTTCCTCATTCTTCAACTCTCTCCTTTATCGAGCTTCTATCTTCACCATAATGAGCCATAAATTGAATAATCTAGATTTCATCATGTTGTTACATTGCCATCCAACCCTGATGCGAACTAGCCAACACCTCCATCACGATCTATAGAACCTCAACAACAGTCTCCTGAAGTTTCAACTTCATATCGTATTCCATGATAACTCGATGCCAAGCCGTAAACATAACTCAATGTCGAGCTATATACCTAGCCATCTAATGGATAAATGCCTCTAGCACTCTTCCTTAATTGCTTTAGACCCCGACCTATCCATCCTCAATAACTCCACACCCAATCCAAAGATCCTTCTTTAAGTTCTAGAGATAACTCGATATAATATCAACACTTAACCAAATCTCTTGTTTCAAACCATGAATAACTTCCATTAACTAAGCTCTACTTGCCCATGCCAATGACCAAACCTATAACCATTACCACCATAACTCGGTGCCGGCTCATCAAAAATAACTCAGCACCAAGTTTTTCCTTAAATTCCAAATAAGCTGCAACTTATCTTGTAGGCCCTTCGTTTGTCCCAGAGCTTCTCTTTCAAGTTTTTTCCAATTCCGACCAACTTTGCCTTTGATTTGCTCGATTCACTAACCTGTCTTCCAAAACAACATCAAAGTACTGACAAACAACATCAAATCACAACGTACTAGCACAACAAATCAACTCATAGACATCCGTTCATACATGCAATATAATCAATCATACAATCAATGCATAGAAACTTAGTAATCAAACAAATTCAAATCCAATTCTAAGCAAATAATGATCATATGAGTAGCAATAAGATGAGTTACAAGGTAATTACTAGAAATCATGTTATATATCATTAACCTAGGATCTAACATATGTTAACATGTTATTTAAAGTTATAAAAGGATTTTTAGATTAAAAACGATGTTGAAATCTATAATTCTACCATATAAACATGCATGGGACAGTGAGAAGTTGTAAACTACTCACCAATTACCAAATTCAACCAATTTGAATGTTGATCCAATCCAAACAACAATGATAAGCACTTCCTGTCAACAAAATATGATGATCTCTAGCTTCTAACCAATGATCTAATCTCTACTCCACAATCTAGTTTGATCTTGAGAGGGAGAGAGATTTAGATGAAATAAGATGGATTTAGGGCCAATCAGGGTTTACATCTGATTTGCAATGAGAGGGAAATTTCTAATTTGACTCATATAGCTTAATTAATTACATACTAATTCTGGCCAGTAGCTGTTAAAACTTAAAACAATCATAACTTCCTAGTTGTACGTCTGTTTTGCTATTATGACCATTCTATAGAATGGAAAACCATCATCCTAGAGCAATGAACTGGTTTGGGGCCATAACTAAACTCCTATTGAAATATATAACACCAATAATATTTTTAGGGTCAAATTGGTCATATAGAAATTTGAAAAAAATCATAGGTTGTAAAATGTCTTTAGGAGTCATATACTAAAATTATAGAATCATATGACCTCACACGAACAAAATAAAAATATTTTACGATCCTTCAGTAAGTAAAAAATGGGTTTTTATAGCCTAGACTTTGTTGGTGGAAGCTTGGTGCGCTGTAGAGTTACGGACACTAGCAAGAAATGTATCTTAGTCCATGAGGGACTATGATACTTGTGTACACACACATACATATATAGCTATTGTATACCTCAAGTAGGTTGAGCATATCATACGCGTACATGAAGTCAAAGTAACTAGGCTTTGAATACTATACATAACTTATAATGAAAAACAATCGACATATACTAGTGTTATATATAAATTATGTGATTTGCCGATCACCAAATCTTTGTTTTGATCCCTTCCTCATTGCAACTCGTAGGTTAGATTTAGAGGGACAAGTACCGGTACAAGGTGAGAATGATGGAAGGATAGATTTTCTCGTGCATGCTTCGCACTGATGATGGTACTAGATACCATTGGTATTAGCCTTGGTCAGTGTGTGTATATATATATATGTATATTATAGTTTATTATTTTACTATAAGTTCTTATTGATAGCTCTCCGATGTACTTTTGTTTATTTATTGGATACCAATACCAATGATCTGTACCTTAGTGGACTTGGTTTTTCGATTTAGCGAAAGCTCGGGCTCATTAAGGTGCAGTTGTTGCATATATATATATATATATGTGTGTGTGTGTGTGTGTGTGTGTGTGTACGCGCATGTGTGTATCGAGTTTATATATATATATTAACATAGGTCGATGAATAATTTACACCCGATTGTTGTGTAACCAAACTTATTTAAGTGTACTTTTCTTATAACTCTTAGATCTCATGAGTATATTGAGAGTTAGGTTTGATGTGGATAGCAATTGTAGTTGGCCAGTGGAAGCGAGCATGCGTCTTAAGGACTTTGCTAATATATCACAACTTTACTATTATGACAACCCAAAATTTAAGCTATCATAATTAATTAAAAAATAAGTAAGTTTTTTAGCTTGTCAAAATGGAGCCACGGGAGTTGCTCCTTTGTGTTTGTGGTAATTTTCTAGTCAATTTCCATATATAATTTGCCAAAAGCCGAGTTAGTATGAAGAAGATAGACAAGATACTAGAATTTAGAATTAAAACGAAAAAAATAAAATAAATAAGCAAGGCCTAGGTCGACCCATGTATGGGTTAGGCCGAACCATAGGCCAACCCATACATAGGTTAGGTCGACCTTAGGGTCGACCCAATCGTATTTAGGTCAACCCGCCTATTCTTTTGGACGTTATTTCGTCCAGATTCGAGCGTACACGTCATTGTTTCATTTTCCTTCAATCTTGTGCATTCTTGATTTTGAAGGAACTTGGGAGGAGCATCTTCCTTTAGTGGACTGGCATATAACAATAATTTTCAGGATAGCATTGGGATGGCACCTTATGAAGCTCTTTATGGAAGACCTTGCAAGTCGCCATCGTGTTGGTTGGAGTCTACAGAGAGATTGCTACTAGGTCCCGACATGGTTAGAGAGACTTCAAAAAAGACTGATTTGATTACAAGGAGAATGAAGACGGTCCAAGATAGACAGAAATCCTATGCAGATAAGCAGATAAGGGATATTGATTTTGAGACAGGAGATTTGGCTTTCATTAAAGTGTCTCCGCTAAGAAAGATAGTGAGTTTTGGATCAAATGGGAAACTTGCTCCCAACTTCGTAGGTCTATTCCCCATTGTAGAAAGGTTGGAAAGATGGCATATCGAATAAAGCTACCGGGGAGGCTCGCGGGTATTCATGATGTTTTTTATGTTTCACACTTGAAAAATGCTTACATGATTCAGCAGAGGTTGTGGAACCTAGCCAGCTTGAAGAAGTTGATATGTAGAGAGAAGCATCGGTTCGTCGCATTCCTACCATGATCGTTGGATGTGATATCAAGAAGCTTAGGAATAAGGAAGTCCCTTTGGTCAAAGTGCAGTGGGGAGATAGTATTGAGGACACTGGGTGGCTGAGGAGAAAATACGTACCTCTTATCTACATCTTTTTGATGGTGCATCTTGAATTTCCTTTTTCTGTCGCTAGTTTGAATAGGTTCTTTCCTTTAGTATTCTTTGGGAGACATATCTTAAGATTCAACCTATGGATGGTAGAACTAAATGTAAACATGTTACTAGAACATGCTATGTATGTTGGATGCTAGTGGTTGCAAGTGTTTGCTAGTGGATGCTAATGGACGCATATACATACACTAGGCACTATTATCTTTTAGGGATCGGCTTAACTAGATCGATAAAACATATGCATATGGATGTGTGTGCATTTTGCAATTTTATTTTTATTTCATGGTTGTTATAAATGGATGATTAGCATATGATTGTTGCATTTGGACGATGATTATAGCGCACATAGAACTATCAGTTATCATTAGGGAATTTGCATTCATTTGGATATATATCATGGATACGAACGCGTAAAAAGGGGGTCGATCGAATCAGTAGGCCGCCTAATCTTTTTCTTTAGTTAGGGACATTAACACTACACTATTGCATATACCATAAATTGCATTAGAAAGCTTAAGGAAATGGATGTAATAGATGATGGTTGAATATTTGTCTGTACAATTTGGATGAAAATATTATTTCACTCTTCTGTCCTTAGAGATTTCGAGGACGAAATCCTTTAAGGGGTGGACAATGTATCAACCCAAAATTTAAACAATAATAACTAAATAACGAATTAATTAAATAATAAAATAAGTTTGTGAAATTATCAGAATTGAGTATTGGGAGTTGCACCATTGTGTCCAAGGTAATTTTTTAGTCAATTTCCATATATAACTTGTCAAAATCCGAGTCAGTATGAAGAAGATACGCAAGAAACAAGAATTCATAATTGAAATGAAAATAATAATAATAATAATAATAAAATAAGCAAGACTTAAGTCGACCCATATATGGGCTAGGTCGACCCATACATGGATTAGGTCGACCTTAGGGTCGACTCCCATTGTATTTAGGTCGACCCGCCTATTCTTTTGGATGTTATTTCGTCCAAATTCGAGCGTACACGTCACCGTTCCATTTTCCTTCAATCCTATGCATTTGTGCTTCCATCCTAAGGTTCCTAGTGAGCCTATGACATGGTTGCACCAGATTTAATCTTCAAATCCAGCGGTCTGAGATCCCTAAGTTACTCTATAAATAGGACCCTAGGTCTAGCTATTTTTCTCATTCAAATTTTCTCCTATTTGGGTTCATTGTCTAGGCTGAACCCTAAGTAGAATTTTTTTCTAGGAAGAAGATCTTTTTGATAAAAATATTCTATGCCTTAGAAGTGGATCTGGGAAGGCCAAGAAATAGAGCTAAGGACCACAGGTGAGTGTGCTGTTATTATTATAGATTTTTAAGAAATTTAAAATAATAGGCTTCTCAATGGCTATAGTTTTTCTACAATTTTGAGACAGTTTTTATATTTGCAGTCCATTTTATGTAAATTTCATAAGTTCTTCTCAGTCTATTTTTATTCGGCTATTTTATTCATTTGTTTACAGTTATTTACCGACACTTATTTAGATCTTTTATTCCTTTTGGATGCGAATAAAATTTAAAAAGAGAATAATTCACAAATATGGATTAGAAAGAAAAACACTGAATTTACAGAAATCAGATGTAAAATAAGAAGAACTGTAATAAAACAGAGATAGACTGAAATAGACAAATTTAAGATATTTGGAAGCATAATTATAACAAGTGATTATAACTAAAAAGAGAGAAAATAGAAGAGTAACAAAAGAGGCTTATTTTATAACTTAGATGTTGTATTAAGTTAATAAGCAAAAGAATAGTTATAACACATAGGTTATAATTAAAAGAAAGAAATAATAGAAGAGGATTATTTTGAAACTTAGGTTAATTTAATAAGAAAATATAGAAGAAATAACAAAAGTGGTTTATTTTAAAACTTACACTAAGTTAATAAGAAAACATAGAAGAAGGGTCTGTACCAATAGCATTCCCTTTTAGTCGGAAACTGAAGGTCTCACAATAATTAGGTGAGGCCTGGACACGCTTATGCTAATTAGGGTACGTAAGAGACCAAATAGATAGAGGCTCAAATATGGGGATTTGAGAAATGTGCACAAACTAGAATTCGTTTACAAGGACCAGTACCTACAGCATTCCCTTTCAGGTCTAGGTATGATAGTCTCACAACACTTAGGTGAGACTAGGCGGCATTCCCTTTTAGGCCAAGGTTTGATGGTCCCACAACAGATTAGGTGAGGCTGGGCACACTTATGCTGATTAGGGTAAATAAGAGGTGACAAGAGGGGGAGATAGTATGTACTGGCAATGACAGAGCGTGCGGCATTGATTAGGGTAAATACTCCGCTACTGCGTTCCAAGTGCTAAATAGGTATCTTTTGCTATGGGACTAACAGGATTGGATCAGCTTACAGTGGCACAACAGAGACAGAAAGCCTATCAACAGGTAGAATTAGAATTTCAGCCTAATTAAAATAGGATTAGGATTTCAACCTAATCACAGCAATCTAAGACAAGTGAAAACAATCAATTCAATCAAACAATCAAAGCAAACAGTCTGATAGAATTAGAAACAGTATTTTATTTGAGTTTTATTTTTTCTGTGTTTTCCATTCAAGCTAGAACTATTGCTTAGTCTATTCTCTTTACCTTGCTTAGAAATACTAGTAATTATTTTCATTCACCAGACTTATAGTCTGACCCACTCCTCTATTTCCCCCTTTTCCTCCTAATAGGCCATTAGAATTTAGTTGATCAAGGCTGCTTGGAGATTCATTCCTGGAGATTTCTCATTTTAGATGTATTCTTCCGCTCTTCATCCTTTTCATTTGGCTTATGATGGACTTGCACTTGTGAGAGGGATTACTATTATTATTTTTTACTTTTACACTCTGATTTTATGAGATTGAGATGTATTTTCATGAGGCATGAGATATTTTGAGTTTTTGAGACATGTTATGTATTTATTGATTTATTTTGAGATGAAGCTAAATTTTGAGTGATAAGTTATTATTTAAATATTTCTACTGTTTTTACCTATTTTTCTTGTGAATCTTAGTCCCCGTGAAGCTTTAGCTATACCTATAACGCACCACATCCTTTAATGTGTCCTTTTTGGGTATATTAAGGGGGGTTTCACTTGATATCAGAGCTTAAGGTTACAAGATTCCTAAAAACTTGTTTTAAAAGTAAAGTATTTCTTCAAAGGTAACGTATTTTCAACTATTTTTCAGAAAGAAACTCTTAGAAATAGTTTTCAGGTATAAGAGAGTTATTATAAAAATCCCCACAAAATTCCGGTTCAACTTTCTACTGAGCCTAAATTTGCATTGTATGGCGGATGCTCCAAATCTTCCAGATGGTGTCCAGGCCACTATCAGGTTCGGTTGATACCTCCAAGCTATAGCACTAGAGGTGCAAGGGCAAGCGCCCAATGCAACATCGGTGGGTGGAGATCCCATTAATTCACCTATAGCACCTAATTTTCCTAAGCTATGTAAGGACTTTGCTAATCTAGAAGCCAGAACGATTTCTGGCATGGAGCAAATATTTGGGCTGTTAGGAGAATTGAAAGAGAGTTCATCTTGCATCTTGGAAACTGAAAGGAGAATCTCTTTACTACTGGGATATTGTAGAGATGGAAAGTAGAGACATTGGTTGGTTTGAATTTAGAGAAATGTTTGAGAGAAAGTTCTTGTTGCAAGCCGAGAAAAGCATGCAGGTGGAGAAGTTCATTAGTCTAAAGCAAGGGAGTCTTTTGGCGAAAAATGTCATAATTGTGGATTGGTTGAGCATTTCACAAAAGAATGTAAAACGGACACGATGAAAGGGAGGTGTTAAAATTGTGGGCTGCCTGGGCACCTTAGTAGAGCTTGTCATCGGAACACAGGGTAGAGAGCAGGTGCATTTACAACGCAAGCACAAGTTTTGGATGCAGCATCTTCTAGCAGTGGACCAGATCAAGGTAGGAAAGTCTCTTTAGAAGGTTTGATCTCTACTTTGGATTTTCCTATTCAGACTCTTTTGACTCTGGAGCATCGCATTCTTTCATTTCTAGTTCCTTGGTGGATTATTTGCACTTAGATATTTCTCTATTAGTAGGCTCTATAGTTATTTCAGACCCCATTGGAGGATCAACACATTTATACATTATTTATAGGGGTTTGAAATTTTTTATACTTGGTATAGAGTTTGATTGTGGCACTACTTGGATTTTACAGGTATGGGATGATTTTGGAAATGAACTGGTTATCCACTTGTGGAGCGATACTAGACCACGAGAGGAGATTTGTCATACTAGAGACATGTAGCGGAAAGACTCTCAAGGTTTCTTGCAACCCACAATAGTCAGTTATGTTGAGCTTCCTTTATTACCTTGATTCATCACTAGGAGAGTTAGATTCAGTTCAATTCGTTAGAGATTTCCCAAACATTTTTGAGGAGGTTGGGGGACTACCTCCTAAGAGAGAGATCGAATTTAGGATCTATCTTAATGACAATGCTAAGCTAGTGGCATTACCCATTAGACATATGGCTTTTAGGGAGAGGAAGGACTTAAGTAAGCAGATTGGTGAGCTATTAGAGAAAGGCTTCATCAAACGAAGCATATCTGAGTGGGGAGCGCCAGTCATCTTTGCTACGAAGGCAGATGATTCCCTTCGACTTTGCGCAGACTATAGAGAGCTGAATAAGCTCACGAAGGAGAACCGTTACCCACTTTCTAGGATAGACGATCTTTTAGATCAATCGTTGGCTCTTTAGTATTTTCTCAACTTGACTTAGCCATTGGATTTCATCAGCTTAGGGTCGCTGACGATAGCATCGTTAAGAAAACATTTAGGACACTTGATATATTCTCTAGTGGTTGGTTATGATGTTTGGGCTAACCAATACCCCGACATATTTTGTAGATTTGATGAGCCGTACTTTTGAGATGTCCTAAATAAGTTCTTTGTAGTATTCATGGACGACATTTTGGTGTTTTCCAAGAGTATGGAAGAGAGTGCTATTCATCTTAAGGAGGTTCTTTGTACACTTTGTGTTCATCGGTTGAAAGAAAAATTCTCGAAGTGTCACTTTTGGCATGAGGAGGTGCGTTTCTTGAGGCATGTAGTCTCAAAAGAGGGCCTAGATGTTAATGCTACCGAAGTTAGAAGCTTGCTAGGTTTAGCTGGTTATTATAGGAAGTTTATCAGAAATTTTTCTAAGATTTCTGTACTTGAGGTTAAACCTACCCTCATACATTAGATTGGATCAAGGTTGCAAGAGAATTCAGAGCTTATGGATATTCTAGAGAGGATTAGCAGAGGAGATGTCTCTAGACACCTTCAATGCTATTCCATTGATAGTAAAGGTTGTCTATGGAGAGATGGAAGACTTTGTGTCCATCGCACTAGTGATTTTACGAAAGCAGTTCTAGAAGAAGCACACCATTCTCAAATGACTATTCATCAGGGTAGTGATAAGATGTATAGGGACATGAAGAGAGTGTTTTATTGGAGTGGCATGAAGAAGGATGTAGTAGAGTTTGTGGCTAAGTTTCTTGTGTGCCAAAGAGTTAAGGCGGAGCAACAAAGGCCTGACAGATTACTTCAACCATTGGATGTACTCGAATGGAAGTGGGATAATGTTTCGATGGACTTCATAGATGGTTTACCCTGATCTAGGAAAGGGAATACTTGTATTTGGGTGATTGTATATCATGTGACTAAGAACGCACACTTCATTCGGTCAAGAGTAAGAGAAAAATACCTTATTTGGCATCCTTATATGTTCGTGAGATAGTCCGACTCCATGGAGTTCCCTCTAGCATAGTGAGCGACAGTGACCCTATTTTTACTAGCGAGTTTTTGAAGAGCTTGCAAGAGGCCTTAGGTACACAGCTTAGATTGAGTATGGATTATCATCCTCAGATGGATGGCTAAACGGAGAGAGTTAATCAAGTTCTTGAGGATTTGTTGAGGATGTGCATTCTTGATTTTGGAGGAACTTGGGAGGAGCATCTTCCTTTAGTGGAGTTGGCATATAATAATTGTTTTTAGGCTAGCATTGGGAAGGCACCTTTTGAAGCTATTTATGGAAGACCTTGCAAGTCGTCTTCATGTTGGTTGGAGTTTACAGAGAGATTGCTAGTAGGTCCCGACATGGTTAGAGAGACTTCAAAAAAGAATGATTTGATTATAAGGAGAATGAAGACAGTCCAAGATAGACAGAAATCTTATGCAGGAAGCGGATAAGGGGTATTGAGTTTGAGATAGGAGATTTGGATTTCATTAAGGTATCTCCGCTAAGAAAGATAATGAGTTTTGGTATCAAATGGGGAACTAGCTCACAGATTCGTAGGACTGTTTCCCATTTTAGAGAGGTTGGAAAGATGGCATATTAGATAAAGCTACCGGATAGGCTCGTATGTGTTCATGATGTTTTTTATGTTTCACACTTGAGAAATTGCTTACATGATTCGGCAGAGGTAGTGAAACCTAGCCAACTTGAAGAAGTTGAAGTGGAGAGAGAAGCATCGGTTCGTCGCACTCCTACCATGATCGTTGGATGTGATATCAAGAAGCTTAGGAATAAGGAAGTCTCTTTGGTTAAAGTGTAGCATGGCGATAGTATTGAGGATGCTGGGAGGCTGAGGAGAAAATACGTACCTCTTATCCGCATCTTTTCGATGGTACGTCTTGAATTTTCTATTTCTATCTTTAGTTTTGAATAAGTTATTTCCTTTAATATCCTTTGGGAGGATAGATCTTAGGATTCAACATATGGATGGTAGGACTGAATATAAACATGTTATAGAACATGTTATGTATGTTGGATGCAAGTGGTTACAAGTGTTTTCTAGTGGATGCTAATGGACACATTTATACATTAGGCACTATTATCTTTTAGGGATAGAATTAACTAGTTCATTAAACATATGCATATGGTTGTGTGTGCATGTTGCAATTTTATTTTTATTTCATGGTTGCTATTAATGGATGATTAGCATATGATTACAACATTCCGATGATGATTGTAGCACACGTATAGAACTAGCAGTCATCACTAGGGAATTTACATTCATTTGGATACATAGCACAGACATGAACGGATAAAAAGGAGGCTGACTGAATCAGTAGATAACCTAATCTTTTGCATTAGTTAGGGACATTGACACTACCCTATTGCATATACCATAAATTGCATTAGAAATCTTAAGGACAATGGATGTAATAGATGATGGTTGAATATTTGGTTGTAGAATTTGGATGAAAATATTATTTCACTCTTTTGTCCTTAGAGATTTCGGGGACGAAATCCTTTAAGGAGGTGGAATGTAACGACCCAAAATTTGAGCAATAATTAATTAATTAATTAATAAAAAAGTTTGTGAAATTATCAGAATTGAGCTAAAGGAGTTGCACCATTGTGTCGGTGGTAATTTTCCAGTCAATTTCCGCATATAATTTGTCAAAATCTGAGTCAGTAGAAGAGGATACGCAAGACAATAATTCAAAATTAAAATAAAATAATAATAATAAATAAGCAAGGCCTAACTCGACCTATACATGGGTTAGGTCGACCACCATTGTATTTAGGTCGACCCACCTATTCTTTTGGACGTTATTTCATCCAGATTCAAGCGTACACGCCATCATTCCATTTTCCTTCAATCTTGTGCATTCGTGCTTCCATCCTAGGGTCCCTAGTGAGCCTAAGACGTGGTTGCACTAGATTTAATCTTCAAATCCAACGATCTGAGATCCCTAAGTTACACTATAAATAGGACCCTAGGCCTAGCTATTTTTCTCATTCGGATTTTCTCCTATTTGGGTTCGTTGTCTGAGGTGGAACCCTAAGTAGAAAAGTTTTCTAGGGAGAAAATCTTTTTGATATAAATATTCGACGCCCTAAAAGTGGATCTGGGAAGGCCAAGGAATAGAGCTAAGGACCACAGGTGAGTGTTTTGTAATTATTATAGATTTTTATGTAATTTAAAATAATTGGTTTCTCAATAGTTGTAGTTTTTCTACAATTTTGAGATAAGTTTTTATTTGCAGTCAAATTTTATGTAAATTTCATAAGTTCTTTTCAGTCTATTTTTATTCGGCTATTTTATTCATTCATTTACAATTATTTACTGCTATTTATAGTTATTTACATTTACTTAGATCTGTTTTAAGTTAGAATTTAGCCTGTAAATGTTAGTTTTTTTTTTCATTTTTGGACGTGAATAAAATTTAAGAAGAGCATAATTCACAAATATGGATTAAAAATAGGAAACCACTAAATTTGCAGAAATCAAATATAAAATAAGAAGAACTGTAATGAAATGGAGATAGATTGAAATAGGTAAATTTAAGATATTTGCAAGCATAATTATAATAAGTGATTATAACTAAAAATAAAATAAAATAGAAGAGTAACAGAAGAGGCTTATTTTATAACTTAGATCTTCGATTAAGTTAATAAGCAAAAGAACTGTTATAACATATTGGTTATAATTAAAAGAAAGAAACAAAAGAAGAGGCTTATTTTAAAACTTATATTAAATTAATTAGCAAATACATCTGAAATAACAGAAGAGGCTTATTTTAAAACTTACACTAAGTTAATAAGCAAACATAGTAGAAGGGTCTGTACCAATAGCATTCCCTTTCATTTAGGAATGGATGGTCTCACAATAGTTAGGTGAGACCGGGACATGCTTATGCTGATTAGGGCAAGTAAGAGGCCAAATAGATAGAGGCTCAAATCCGGGGATTTGGGCAAGGAGCGCAAACTAGAATTTGTTTGTTAGGACCAGTACCGGCAGCATTCCCTTTCAGGTCCAGGTCTGATGGTCTTATAACACTTAAGTGATGTTGGGAGACATTCCTTTTCAGGTCTAAGTCTAATGGTCTCACAACAGATTAGGCGAGGCTGGGCACGCTTATGATAATTAGGGTAAATAAGAGGTCATAAGAGGGGGCAACGGTTATTTTGTACCGGCGATGACCGAGCGTGCGACATTGATTAGGGTAAGTAATTCGCTACCACATTCCAAGCGCTAAACATGTATCTTTTGCTGTGGGACCAATAGGATTGGACCAGCTCATACTGGCACAACCGAAATAGAAGTTCGATCAACGGGTAGAAGTTTATTACTTGGTGTAATTTTGTTTAAATTCAAATCAGTTAAAATTTGATGATAATAAAATGTTTTCCAAATCTGAATGTTTTTATACAATAAATTTTTAAATCATCTTCTGACTAAGACGTCATATTTCGTTTCTCCAAATTTTGACTGCTATTGCTCGGTTCATCTTATTTTTGGCGTATCAACAGCAATTTCGCTACCAATTATCGACTTTTGATAGGATGATCGTACCACTGATATCTGTATACTATTTTGATCGTCTCGTCATGCTGATCTCTATGGTATATTCAATTCTGTGTTTTGAAGTCCGGTACGTAGGGGAATCAGCGACAACGGCAACCGTATTGGTACCGGTTCCTTGCCTTTTGGTTCTTGTGACCATTGGTTATCTATCGTGAAGCTGCAGCCACTAGCCATTTAATATTCTGGAAAATTTAATAATTGGACTTTTCCAACTGGTTCATTTCTCTTGATTACCGGTTACTGTGCTTTGAAAAAGCACTTCGTTTTGGAATTTTATATTAATATCTATTGTTTCGACCAGCACCTTCATCATCCATTTACAAGTAAACTTTTCATTCATTCTCAACCATTTTTCCATTTCATTCACTTCAAATTGATAAAAAATGAATGAATATATGCGAAAATTGTTTGCCTACACTTGATCTTCTTCCTTCTATTTTTCCTTTTGTATTTGAACTCATTCATCGGCCTCTCATCCTCATCATTGTTGTTCGCCAACACCACCCAAATCATGCTCCTTAACCCGATCTCAAGCCCACTCGCGTGTAGCCTCACCACCTCAAACCTCCTCCATCATTGCCGCACCGTATAGCCAACCCACTGTTCGCGCCACCATTCCTTTGTTTTCTCTCTGACCTCACAGCCGTCGCCATGAAAGCACACGCACTGACACACCTCGGCCGCAATCAAACTCCCTCCGTCTCTGACCCATGTCTCGTGCCTATCCACATGCACGTCTTTTGTTGTGTATACATACATACATACATACATATATATAAAGGTGGTATATATATAAATCTTGTTTGGGTATATAAGCTGATATCTATATTGGTATATATTAGTTTGCAAAATTTCTATAGCTAGAGAAAATTGTTACTTCGACTGTACATATTCTCCTATATATCTTTCTACTGTTGTCTTATATAATTACTATATATATATTCAAAGTTTATAAATATATGTTATATACAAGTCAGATTAGTTATATATATACATTTGTATATGCGAGTTTATAAAGTTTTGTTTGTAGTTTTCCTTTACAGTTAATATACATATGTATGTTATTTTTCTGTGAATTTTTTTACAGCAACTGCTGCATATAATCAATAGTATATATATGTAGCGACCCGGTATTTTAGACTATTCGCATCCGCACATGTCGGACTTGAATAATTCAAAATATCGAATAGTTAATTTAAATTTGGCAAAACTGAGATATACAGTAAATAAATAGTCACAGCATCACAGACACAGAGTATAATATGCAGCGGAAATAAAAGAGATAGTAGTTCATGAATCTACTATATAAATATATAAAATACATCAGAGTTTACAACTGAAGAGTAATATGATACATCAGATATAAACCAGAATACATCACTGGAATCATCGAATACTGAAAGCAGAATAGATGACTGGATCTTCAAGCAAAGCTCCAACTCCAAAGGCGAGTCTCAAAGCTGAACCACTCAGTCTGACCCGAGCGTAAAGCAAAACACAAAACACTCGAGTCAGGATTAATATTCTTATATCAATAAATCTAACTCAAGTGAAATAGCAATCGAAATACAAGTAACTCAAAGGATGTTTGGAATAACCATCCTTTAAGGATCCGTTAAACTATCTACTAGGTAGTAATATACGCTAAGTAGATAATGTCTATCAGTAATATAAAATATCAAAATAGCGTTAAGGCGTTACCATAATCCCCCTTAACACATTTTATATTCTCAAAAGCATATACAAGACCGTAGTTTTCCCCCAAAACCGGAAGTCACCAGAGGGCAATCCATATACTCAAGGTACAAATCAAAACGTAGTGGTCGCGAATAGGATAATCAGTATGACAAGGTACATGAGGCGATACCAACTAGGATACTAGTAGTTGCGTGATCCGGACTGATGTTGAGCATAGCCAGCAGCTACCTCAACACCGCGAAACAACACTCCCAAATCGAGGGGTGCACCCAAATCGAATCACAAAAGTAATAGATATGGTATCGAAGAAGTGTGTCCGCTAGAGGTGGCGAACCTCAATGGCCCGGCGCGGCTCCTGTTTTAGTCATGTCAGGGGTCATCCAATATCGTTCTCTTTCTTCAGTCAACGCGTTCACCAAACCACCCACTTCATTCTGGATCAACACTCCACGTATAATAGTTATTAAAGTGGTATTCGGTATCGACAGAGAGTATGTCCATATCCGATCCCGGTCTCTTTAATAACTACGTATTATTACACTGATTGGTCGTTTAATATATTTCAAACAATCCATTTCAATTTCAATTAGAATTCATAAATCAACATTTCACTTATCTTTCAAAATCGATTTCCATAACCTACGTTTCAAAATTCCAAATTACCATTTCAAAATCTTACAGTTCAATTTCAATCTTTACTAAAACAATTCAATATTAATTCAAGTTCTTATCTAAGTTTCATTTTTGAAATCATTTAAATTAATTTAATTTAACATTCAAATCACTTAAACTCATTTATCGATTTCATTCAATATTCCTTAAATTAATTTATCATTCAAAACAATTTCTATTAAATTTTCAATTCATTAAGTCAATTTCTTAAGTTCAACCCCATTAATTACATCAAAACTTCAAATTCAATTAGATTAAATTCGTCAAATCAAATTCTTTAAATTCAAGTCTTATATTTATTTCAATAAAACGCATTTTATTTCTTGTCAAAGAAATTCAATTTCATTTATTCACTTACTTAAACAAACTTTAAAACTTAATTAACAAAGAATCTCAATTTCAATTATTTACGAAGTTCAGATTTACTTATTCAAAAGTTCAATTTCTCTTATCAAAGAATTCAAGTTTTATTCCATCTCCAAATAATACAATCTTATTCAATTATTAAATAATTTCAATCTTAATTATTAATAATTTCAAACCTTATTAATTTCAAACTTATTTATCAAATCATTTCAACCTAATTCAATGAATAATTCCAAATTTAATTGTTAAATAATTCAATTCAAAGTAAAGTTCTTTCATCAGTTATTACATTTATATCTTGTTCCGATTTCAATATTAACATTTTCCTTTTATCAAAATTTACGTTCCCATTTTACTTCAAACCTTATTATTCAAATAAAATCTTTATTTTATTTCAAATCAAATTATTGACCAATCGGGTTTTATTTAATTTTCTATCCTAAGTCAAGTTCATTTGGGTATTTATCATTTCAACCCGATTCCAATTCCAATTCAAAATAAAACATAACAAAGGGACCTTGCAGTGTGATAACTGGGATGGTGTCAAGGTAAATAAACAAGCAATAACAACAATCAAACACAATCCAATAATCAATTCAAATAATCCCGAAATAATCGTATTAATTCGCATTGTTGTTTGTGCGAATTAATATAATTATCTCTAGAATCTACACTATCATTTCATGTAGATTAAAGATTATTACATTAATATTATATGCAATTCTACACTTTACATCAATTATTCAATTTCATACTTCATCAATTAATACAACATAAATTCAACTGGTTCAAGGGTAATTTACAATTCTACGTGTCGAATAATTAAACATTTAAGGGGTCATATTATTCAAATTAACTAATCAAATTCAAAACATATGTCGATTCAAATTTTTAACTATCCTACGTCAAATTCAATTGCGTGACATTTATCACTTTATACATTACAATTTAACATCCAATGTCAACAACAAACAAACAATCAATTATCAACCAAACTGGATTATTATTGCATACATAGCAGAAAACGGTGGCAGATGTCAAAGGTGAACTGATACATAATAACAGTGCAATAAATAGCAACAATATAATTCAATTGTCATTCCAATTGAAATCAAATTTAATAAATAAAAGAATATTAATCGTAAGTGATTGCTCACCTTTCGAAGCTAGAGGGGACAGGAGATGACACAGATACGCACCCTGACATGTATACTGAAATAGAGTTACAAATGCAAACACGACTTCCCAAGCAACAAGATTTGCACGAATTGATGATTAAGGCTGATAGATAAGAATTAGACGTATCAATTAGGATAGGATCGAAAAACGGTATCAACGAACCTACATGTAACAATGTATAACTATATAAAATAAAGTCACATTCTAATTTCGAACGCATATTAAACTAGATATACATATATATTTCGAATCATTGTTTTTAAATTAAATTTCATACATTAAAGTCCAACATGTATATAAAATAAGATTTGAGTCAATATACAAAACTTTAAATAACTAACAGATTATTTAATCCAATATGACTCACTGTTATCTTATACTTAAAAATATATATAGCAACATAAAAATTTATGTAAACATACATTGCAAAGCAAGATATAAACTATATAATTAATAGATTTGAAAGCTTATATAAAACTGATGCATTACAAACCAACATCTCTTATAAAACTAACAGCAAAACTACAGGTCACGAAATATTATATAATATGATACCTACTGATACAGCCTAACCACAAAACAGGTAAATAAAGATATGTGTATCACTAACCTGCATTTATATTATATTAAAAATAACATTTGCGTAACGTACGTAGATATAGCTACATATATAAATAGCTCTTTTTTTTTTAATAATATATTATACGTATGAGATAACATAGTAAAATAAAATCAACATATACAGCAATCTTTATAAAGAACCAAAACAAGAATTTTATATTCATTACTGTGAAAGCAAATCTTAACACAACTCATTCATATATTAATATCACTTACGTAACTTATATGAACAAATATAATAAATAGATTAGTAAGCTCGTACAAAACTTGTTCGTACATATATATAGCAACAGTATAAATCAAAATGAATATAAAATAAAAGTTACATGACTTCAGTATATATAACATATAGAATTTAACTGTAACAAACAAAACTTTACACGTAAACATTTCACATATCAACCTATACAAACTTAATTTATTCACAATCTAAGTATGGAAATCCAAGTATACAGACTTTTAAAGTTTTGACAACTGCTGCATAAACCAACAAATACCAAAACTGTGTTATATGAATAATATTTGGACATAACCCAAAACACTCTATATAAGATTAATACTCACCAGTTAAAATGGAGGGTGGAAGGCGAACAGTTGGGAAGAAAGATGGAGGCTGTGACATGCATGCGAAAGGAAGAGGAAGGAGGATGCTCGGCAATGGTGAGGGCCGGCTCGTACGGAAGTGGAGACTCGGGCTGGTGGCTACTCGCGTGAGGCGGCGGGGACCAGTGATGGACGAAGGCTGGAGAAGGGGTCTCGGCGAGGTGTGGGCTGTTCTGCTTGTCAGTGCGGCTGCATGGGGTAGGGGATCACGGTGCTCGGGTTAGCAAGGTGGAGGGGCTGTCGCGTGAAGCTGGTGGAAAGGCGGTGCGGCTATAGCTGGTGGAGGTGAGAGCGGGTCTAATTTGGTCAAGGGAAGAAGGACACGCGGGGTGCTGTCACGGCATGGTGTGCCTGCGTGTGAAGAAAGCAGGGAGAGGGAGAAGAGGCCGACGTGGTGTATGCTCGGTAGCGGCGACTTCAAGTGAAAAGGAGGAGAATGGGTTACAAGCTCTGGTGGAGACGGAGTAGATGGAGTGGATCAGCCAAGTGAAGGGAAAGTGTTGCTTGGTTATGGGTGAGAAGGTGGTGAGTGAGCTCCAGGCTTGCATGCAAAATGATTTGGTGGTGGATTGAATGAGAGGTAGTGAGCAAAGTTGTTTTGCCAGGAGAAGAATAGCTAGTGTCTATTGGAAAAATGAAGAGACAGAGATGATTTAGTTACGTTGTTTTTTTTTCTTTTGAAGGTTAGGTGAGCATGTAACTGAGAAGGAGGAAAAGGCAACAGAGAGGAAGAGAAAGAGTTTTTTTTTTTGTTTTGAACAGAGAGCTGTGGGCTGGCAAGGTGAGGTGAATAGCTGTAATTAATAAATGCAAAGTCATGAAAGGACAACTGATGCACGTTGGAACCAGTGGAAAAGCAAACGTCTCAATCTAACAGCTGGCTGAACTCCTTAAATTTGAACGTTGGAAAGTCGGGTACCGGTTTGTGCTGCGTTAATAATTATAATTTGCAACGCCGAACTCCGATTGACACAACTAAATATACCGTTTTGGTCAGCGCGACGAGACGATCAAAACGGTATACAGATATCAGTGATTCGATTGAATTATAAAATTCGAAATTTTCTACTGAAGGAAATGCAATAAAACGTCGAAAAATAAGATCGACGGAGCTAAAGAAGTCCGAATTTGGAAAAACGAAAAATGACGTCTTGCTCAGAAAACGATTTAGAATTTTCTATGTAAAAATATATTTAGGTTTCGAAAATGGTTTATTTTCATCGATTACTAACAGATTTAAATTGAAGTAAGTTTACGCGCGAAATGAACTTTCATATTTTTGAACGAAAATTTACCAGTTGCTATGTTTAATCAGACGCATTTCAAATATGAAGTTTGAACAACATCGGAATTTGTTTGTGAAAATTTAAAATTCTACACTAAATAAACAATTTTAAAAATTTTAAACTGGGTCTGAATTTCCGGGTCGTTACATTCTCCCCCACTCAAAACTTTTCGTCCCCGAAAAGGAAGGAGGTAGGAGAATAGAAACAACCGGAAGAAATAGACTTGAATTACAAAATAAACAATTGATTTAAACCATAGAAACTTCAATTTAAATTAATTTATATTTAACAATTTGAACTTTAAATTCAAGACTTTCATAAAATTGGTTTGGTTTCACATATATTAATGTTAGGTACAAAAGATTCCTTCAAATGAAATTCAATTTAAATTCAATTAATTCCAGATATTCTCTTAAGTTGATTTAATTCAATTTATTAACTTTCAAAACAAAATTTTTCTTCTATTAATCATACCTATTATTTATTTAACTTATTATTATATTTATCTCATAAACATTTATAATTAGAATTTAAGTGAATAACATTTATTATATGCACTACATTTTATTTATAAAGACAATGTATATTATATATTATCAAATTTTCTTAAATTAACAATCTTCAAATATCATAAATTTGAAGTCATTTGTTATAATCAAACCTTCTTTGACAAATTTAATTCTTCTCTATTCCAAATTTTTATTAAATTTATTCTACTTAATATACCCTATCACATATATATTAAGTATATTTACATTTATTATAACTACTCAATTTATAAAAAAAATTCCTTTGATATCATTTTCTACTGTATAATATTCAATTACATAATTAACTTTTTTTTTTATTTAGGAAGTTATATATAATGCAATTGAGTATTATCCAAACAAAATTTTTACAGTCCAGTTATTTCAAGCTGAGTATTTATATAAAATAATTTGGCTTCATTTAAAATTGTAAAATCATCCTTTAACAAATTTTAAGAATTAAATTCCGATTAGCTTCAAACAACTTGAGATAAAATAAATATATATATATATTCATAATATATCAAATCAAATTTAAAATCTTCAATATATATTATAAATCAAGTCATGTTTAGAAATTCAAATCAATTTATTTTTTTCAAAACAAACCGTAGCAAAGCTACAGAATAGTCTCTCCACTTCGAAACTCGAAAATGAATGTCGATGATGCGGCCGTCATTACCGAAATTATTTTCCAGCGACAAAGAGAGGAGCACTGATTTAAACATCCAAAATTTCTTTGAGAAGATTTCTATTCGAAAATACTTTAAGCAATATACCCTTTAAAACTTTTAAAGCCAAGTTTGAAATCACCGGAAATTAAATTCTCAAATTCTAATTTAAATCCATTTGAATTCCAAATCAAAATATAAACAAGCTTTATAAATTCATTTATTTATATTATGAAATAGTCAATGATTTATAAATCAATAAATGAAAATCAAATATTATCATTTCTGACAACAAATTCATTAATAATTTAATTTCAGAAAACTTATATTTATATATAATCATACAAAACTATTTGTTTACTAAATTTGAAAACAATATTGTGTCAGTTTGCTCTGTTCAAGTGTTTTGGAAATCCTATCGATAGCGTTGATCAGACGAATCGATCGAAAACCCAAATCAACATCAACAACTCAAACAACACAATATATATAAACATTTTAGTGTTAATTTACAAATACCCTTCCTCGCTCGGCGATACAATAATGGATTTCAAAATAAGTATAGAGATTCAAATTTGATGAAAATCAAATCAAAGAGGGTTTTGATTCGATAATAAGTTCGAAACAGAAGATAAGATAATTCAATTAACAGAATCGGGAGATGGATAAGCTTATTTATTTCACGGGCAACCTTAACCGGATTGACCGTGGCTTAAAGAATAAGATCGATGCAGAATTCCGAGGTAAATCAACATTCGATCTCAAGAAATAGAATTCAGGTATTGCAGGAGATAGATAGCATCGTAAACCGAGGATACAGAAATCTCCGGTAAATCAATGCTTATTGTAAAGGAGTTTCACCCATTTACAAATCATTCGGCGTTTGGGAAGGCCGCCGATTCATTATAAAGATTATTCGAGGTGGAGTTATGGAATACTCCAGAATTGAAAGAAGACGAATAGGGAGGGACGAGAATGAATTTTGGAACCGAGGGAACGTTCCAAAGTTCAAAGGAAACGAGTCAAGAAGAAGAGATTGAAACTCGAGTGGGAGTGATTCTGTAAATACATTTACCCTATATGCTAAGTTCTGCCTAGAGCTACCAAAAGCTCTGATACCAACTGTAGCGACCCGGTATTTTGGACTATTCGCATCCGCACATGTCGGACTTGAATAATTCAAAATATCGAATAGTTAATTTAAATTTGGCAAAACTGAGATATACAGTAAATAAATAGTCACAGCATCACAGACACAGAGTATAATATGCAGCGGAAATAAAAGAGATAGTAGTTCATGAATCTACTATATAAATATATAAAATACATCAGAGTTTACAACTGAAGAGTAATATGATACATCAGATATAAACCAGAATACATCACTGGAATCATCGAATACTGAAAGCAGAATAGATGACTGGATCTTCAAGCAAAGCTCCAACTCCAAAGGCGAGTCTCAAAGCTGAACCACTCAGTCTGACCCGAGCATAAAGCAAAACACAAAACACTCGAGTCAGGATTAATATTCTTATATCAATAAATCTAACTCAAGTGAAATAGCAATCGAAATACAAGTAACTCAAAGGATGTTTGGAATAACCATCCTTTAAGGATCCGTTAAACTATCTACTAGGTAGTAATATACGCTAAGTAGATAATGTCTATCAGTAATATAAAATATCAAAATAGCGTTAAGGCGTTACCATAATCCCCCTTAACACATTTTATATTCTCAAAAGCATATACAAGACCGTAGTTTTCCCCCAAAACCGGAAGTCACCAGAGGGCAATCCATATACTCAAGGTACAAATCAAAACGTAGTGGTCGCGAATAGGATAATCAGTATGACAAGGTACATGAGGCGATACCAACTAGGATACTAGTAGTTGCGTGATCCGGACTGATGTTGAGCATAGCCAGCAGCTACCTCAACACCGCGAAACAACACTCCCAAATCGAGGGGTGCACCCAAATCGAATCACAAAAGTAATAGATATGGTATCGAAGAAGTGTGTCCGCTAGAGGTGGCGAACCTCAATGGCCCGGCGCGGCTCCTGTTTTAGTCATGTCAGGGGTCATCCAATATCGTTCTCTTTCTTCAGTCAACGCGTTCACCAAACCACCCACTTCATTCTGGATCAACACTCCACGTATAATAGTTATTAAAGTGGTATTCGGTATCGACAGAGAGTATGTCCATATCCGATCCCGGTCTCTTTAATAACTACGTATTATTACACTGATTGGTCGTTTAATATATTTCAAACAATCCATTTCAATTTCAATTAGAATTCATAAATCAACATTTCACTTATCTTTCAAAATCGATTTCCATAACCTACGTTTCAAAATTCCAAATTACCATTTCAAAATCTTACAGTTCAATTTCAATCTTTACTAAAACAATTCAATATTAATTCAAGTTCTTATCTAAGTTTCATTTTTGAAATCATTTAAATTAATTTAATTTAACATTCAAATCACTTAAACTCATTTATCGATTTCATTCAATATTCCTTAAATTAATTTATCATTCAAAACAATTTCTATTAAATTTTCAATTCATTAAGTCAATTTCTTAAGTTCAACCCCATTAATTACATCAAAACTTCAAATTCAATTAGATTAAATTCGTCAAATCAAATTCTTTAAATTCAAGTCTTATATTTATTTCAATAAAACGCATTTTATTTCTTGTCAAAGAAATTCAATTTCATTTATTCACTTACTTAAACAAACTTTAAAACTTAATTAACAAAGAATCTCAATTTCAATTATTTACGAAGTTCAGATTTACTTATTCAAAAGTTCAATTTCTCTTATCAAAGAATTCAAGTTTTATTCCATCTCCAAATAATACAATCTTATTCAATTATTAAATAATTTCAATCTTAATTATTAATAATTTCAAACCTTATTAATTTCAAACTTATTTATCAAATCATTTCAACCTAATTCAATGAATAATTCCAAATTTAATTGTTAAATAATTCAATTCAAAGTAAAGTTCTTTCATCAGTTATTACATTTATATCTTGTTCCGATTTCAATATTAACATTTTCCTTTTATCAAAATTTACGTTCCCATTTTACTTCAAACCTTATTATTCAAATAAAATCTTTATTTTATTTCAAATCAAATTATTGACCAATCGGGTTTTATTTAATTTTCTATCCTAAGTCAAGTTCATTTGGGTATTTATCATTTCAACCCGATTCCAATTCCAATTCAAAATAAAACATAACAAAGGGACCTTGCAGTGTGATAACTGGGATGGTGTCAAGGTAAATAAACAAGCAATAACAACAATCAAACACAATCCAATAATCAATTCAAATAATCCCGAAATAATCGTATTAATTCGCATTGTTGTTTGTGCGAATTAATATAATTATCTCTAGAATCTACACTATCATTTCATGTAGATTAAAGATTATTACATTAATATTATATGCAATTCTACACTTTACATCAATTATTCAATTTCATACTTCATCAATTAATACAACATAAATTCAACTGGTTCAAGGGTAATTTACAATTCTACGTGTCGAATAATTAAACATTTAAGGGGTCATATTATTATAATTAACTAATCAAATTCAAAACATATGTCGATTCAAATTTTTAACTATCCTACGTCAAATTCAATTGCGTGACATTTATCACTTTATACATTACAATTTAACATCCAATGTCAACAACAAACAAACAATCAATTATCAACCAAACTGGATTATTATTGCATACATAGCAGAAAACGGTGGCAGATGTCAAAGGTGAACTGATACATAATAACAGTGCAATAAATAGCAACAATATAATTCAATTGTCGTTCCAATTGAAATCAAATTTAATAAATAAAAGAATATTAATCGTGAGTGATTGCTCACCTTTCGAAGCTAGAGGGGACAGGAGATGACACAGATACGCACCCTGACATGTATACTGAAATAGAGTTACAAATGCAAACACGACTTCCCAAGCAACAAGATTTGCACGAATTGATGATTAAGGCTGATAGATAAGAATTAGACGTATCAATTAGGATAGGATCGAAAAACGGTATCAACGAACCTACATGTAACAATGTATAACTATATAAAATAAAGTCACATTCTAATTTCGAACGCATATTAAACTAGATATACATATATATTTCGAATCATTGTTTTTAAATTAAATTTCATACATTAAAGTCCAACATGTATATAAAATAAGATTTGAGTCAATATACAAAACTTTAAATAACTAACAGATTATTTAATCCAATATGACTCACTGTTATCTTATACTTAAAAATATATATAGCAACATAAAAATTTATGTAAACATACATTGCAAAGCAAGATATAAACTATATAATTAATAGATTTGAAAGCTTATATAAAACTGATGCATTACAAACCAACATCTCTTATAAAACTAACAGCAAAACTACAGGTCACGAAATATTATATAATATGATACCTACTGATACAGCCTAACCACAAAACAGGTAAATAAAGATATGTGTATCACTAACCTGCATTTATATTATATTAAAAATAACATTTGCGTAACGTACGTAGATATAGCTACATATATAAATAGCTCTTTTTTTTTAATAATATATTATACGTATGAGATAACATAGTAAAATAAAATCAACATATACAGCAATCTTTATAAAGAACCAAAACAAGAATTTTATATTCATTACTGTGAAAGCAAATCTTAACACAACTCATTCATATATTAATATCACTTACGTAACTTATATGAACAAATATAATAAATAGATTAGTAAGCTCATACAAAACTTGTTCGTACATATATATAGCAACAGTATAAATCAAAATGAATATAAAATAAAAGTTACATGACTTCAGTATATATAACATATAGAATTTAACTGTAATAAACAAAACTTTACACGTAAACATTTCACATATCAACCTATACAAACTTAATTTATTCACAATCTAAGTATGGAAATCCAAGTATACAGACTTTTAAAGTTTTGACAACTGCTGCATAAACCAACAAATACCAAAACTGTGTTATATGAATAATATTTGGACATAACCCAAAACACTCTATATAAGATTAATACTCACCAGTTAAAATGGAGGGTGGAAGGCGAACAGTTGGGAAGAAAGATGGAGGCTGTGACATGCATGCGAAAGGAAGAGGAAGGAGGATGCTCGGCAATGGTGAGGGCCGGCTCGTACGGAAGTGGAGACTCGGGCTGGTGGCTACTCGCGTGAGGCGGCGGGGACCAGTGATGGACGAAGGCTGGAGAAGGGGTCTCGGCGAGGTGTGGGCTGTTCTGCTTGTCAGTGCGGCTGCATGGGGTAGGGGATCACGGTGCTCGGGTTAGCAAGGTGGAGGGGCTGTCGCGTGAAGCTGGTGGAAAGGCGGTGCGGCTATAGCTGGTGGAGGTGAGAGCGGGTCTAATTTGGTCAAGGGAAGAAGGACACGCGGGGTGCTGTCACGGCATGGTGTGCCTGCGTGTGAAGAAAGCAGGGAGAGGGAGAAGAGGCCGACGTGGTGTATGCTCGGTAGCGGCGACTTCAAGTGAAAAGGAGGAGAATGGGTTACAAGCTCTGGTGGAGACGGAGTAGATGGAGTGGATCAGCCAAGTGAAGGGAAAGTGTTGCTTGGTTATGGGTGAGAAGGTGGTGAGTGAGCTCCAGGCTTGCATGCAAAATGATTTGGTGGTGGATTGAATGAGAGGTAGTGAGCAAAGTTGTTTTGCCAGGAGAAGAATAGCTAGTGTCTATTGGAAAAATGAAGAGACAGAGATGATTTAGTTACGTTGTTTTTTTTTCTTTTGAAGGTTAGGTGAGCATGTAACTGAGAAGGAGGAAAAGGCAACAGAGAGGAAGAGAAAGAGTTTTTTTTTTTGTTTTGAACAGAGAGCTGTGGGCTGGCAAGGTGAGGTGAATAGCTGTAATTAATAAATGCAAAGTCATGAAAGGACAACTGATGCACGTTGGAACCAGTGGAAAAGCAAACGTCTCAATCTAACAGCTGGCTGAACTCCTTAAATTTGAACGTTGGAAAGTCGGGTACCGGTTTGTGCTGCGTTAATAATTATAATTTGCAACGCCGAACTCCGATTGACACAACTAAATATACCGTTTTGGTCAGCGCGACGAGACGATCAAAACGGTATACAGATATCAGTGATTCGATTGAATTATAAAATTCGAAATTTTCTACTGAAGGAAATGCAATAAAACGTCGAAAAATAAGATCGACGGAGCTAAAGAAGTCCGAATTTGGAAAAACGAAAAATGACGTCTTGCTCAGAAAACGATTTAGAATTTTCTATGTAAAAATATATTTAGGTTTCGAAAATGGTTTATTTTCATCGATTACTAACAGATTTAAATTGAAGTAAGTTTACGCGCGAAATGAACTTTCATATTTTTGAACGAAAATTTACCAGTTGCTATGTTTAATCAGACGCATTTCAAATATGAAGTTTGAACAGCATCGGAATTTGTTTGTGAAAATTTAAAATTCTACACTAAATAAACAATTTTAAAAATTTTAAACTGGGTCTGAATTTCCGGGTCGTTACAATATAGATAAATATATAGGAGTGTATATAGATGTAGATAAGTAATACGACTTGTTGGGTTATATATATTTATATACTGTTTCCAATAAAGTATTAACTTTATAATAAAATAACTTCTTTACGTTTTCGGTTGTTTGTATATATTACAGTAAAGTAAATATGTTATCCAGTTATAATATATATTCATATCTTAGATATGTTAGTATGTATGATTTGTAGTTATATTTATATATATTATGGATATGCTAATATACGTTTTAACAGCGAAATTATTTTTATGACTCATATATTATAAAATATAAATGCTTATGTACTTCAATCTACATTACACATTTTTATTTATCTGTTAGTTTATCAGGTGTTGAATTGAATAGTGATACTTTAAAATATACATATTTGATTTTAAGAGTGTGTGTGTGAATATATATATATATATACATATATATACATATATATATATTTTCATTTAGTAATGTATATAGATTTTGATTTCTGTCATATGTATGTATGTTACAGCAGTGATTGACTTTTGAAATATGTTTAATGTATGTGAGTTAGTATATACGTGTATATGCATTAGTTATATGTAAGTTAAAATAGTATTTTATAATCTGTTTGTATTAAAACAGATTTTTGTAATACATACATACATATATACATATATAAATGTTAATAGAACTTATCTTTGATCTGCATGTACACATTAGTATGTGTGTGTGTGTGTATAAGTTATAGCTAACCAATTTGAATTTTTATTTATATTATAAATAAGAAAGGTTATATTGAATTTTAATATCAGATGTATATAAGTATATACATTTGTTCATTTAAAAGTAGTTCGCATATTTTGGGAAAGCAAGCATGCAGCAGTAGCATCCCTTTTGGCAAAAAAGCGTGCACATATTTGTTGTACATGAATATTGGTTTATATATGGATTTTTATAATGTGAAGATGTTTTACTTTGATAAATTTAGAATTTTGTGTTTAAAATTTATAATAGTCATGTGAGTATAAATATATGTATATATATATATATATATATATATATATATATATATATATGTTTATATATTAGTTCATGTATACAAGTTTACTTAAGTTTAGTTTCCAAAAATATATACCTATATATAAATTTTATTTTGTAAGTGGTAAAATTTAAAATATTGATTTCAAGGAAATAATATATATATATATATATATATATATTCTGTTTCTATCAAATTGATTTATTTTTCTCATTAATTCCTATCTATCAGCTCTGTTCATCGAATTCGTGCCAATCTAGCTTTGTTTGGAATTCGTAACTGGATTTGTAACTCAACTCATTCATCGTCTAATCACTCTAGCCTCGAATGGTGAGCAATCACTGACGATTATTTTTCTTATATTTAGTAAATTTGATTTCGATTGAAACGACGATTGAAATATGCTGCTGTTAGTTATTTACAATGTTATGTATATGCCATTATTTGTATCTATTCACTTGTGACATCCGACACCATTATCTGTTATTTATGTTGATGATGTATGCCAGTTTTATTGTTATCATATCTGTTATCACTCTGCAAGTTCCCTTTTAATATAGAATTCCTCATGGTTTGAAATGATACATATCCAAACGATCTGTAGAATAGGAGAAAATCGTTATGGATTGATATGATAAACCCAAGCGATTTTCATTGAATTAAATTTGGGATTGCGGATTGAAATGATATATACCCGTATATATCTAAATTATGGATTGAAATGATAAATCTGTATCACTTGACCATAGGATAGAAAATTATACACAGACACCATTGGTCCATGTATATAAATATTTTGAAAATGATTTCTATGGTTTTGGATATATATATATATATATATATATATATATATGGTTTAATAACTACTTATTTTAAGAAACTATATATAAATGTATTTTTATAAAGTTTTTAAAATGTAGATTTTTAAATTTATATGTTTTGAAAATTGTATAGTTATAAGTTGATTTTGAAATTATAGATATTAAGAATTTATTTATAATTTTACTATTTTGGAATATATAAATTTAATAAGATAGAAGATTTTATCTTAAAAAAGATTTCGTAATGATTTTTTTAAAGTTAAGACTGGGAAGATAAATTTGGACTTATTTGAAATTGGGTTTAATTAAGAATTTTATCTAATCAAATCAATTTGAAATTTATTGAAATTGAGATTTTCAAAGGATATGATTTTTAACTTGATTTTGGTCTAAGGTGATTAAATGAATATTTCAAGTTTAAATGAAATATTTAGTGATTTGAAATTTGAGGTTTATTTGAATTATATTGGATTTATTAAGTGAATATTTAAAAATTAAAGAATTATGAAGTTAAATTAAGATATATATATGAAATTATCGGATTTAGTTTTAAAATGTTGAATATTTTAAGCTTTGAAATATTGAAATTGAAATGGTTTATTTTGTGGTTCAAATCTGTATTTGAAATCATTATAACTGAAATGGTTTATTGAGAAACTGAAATAAATTGAAATTAATGATTTGAGATTTGGTTAAATTTGAATTTTTAGAATTGGAGTTCATTCGAGTTGATTTGGAATCGATATGTGAAATTTGAGGAAACTATTTTATAAAGTATTTTTTATTATATTTAAAACTTTTTATATTTTACTTTATAAATTATTTTGATATAAACTATTTTAATATAAATCATTTTTAATATCAATTATTTTTAATCTAAACTATTTTAATATACTAACTATTTTAATATACTAACTATTTTAACTTATAACTCTTTTATATAAACTATTTTACTTTATAAACTATTTTATCATATATACTATTTAGCATTTAAACTTTTTAAGTGGTGGAAGTTATGTTTTCAAAGTTATGAATTTCAAAGTATTATGTTTTGTAAGTGTTATAATTTCAAGTGTTTGGTTTCGAAAGAGTTATAACTTTGAAAGTGCTATGATTTTGGAAAAGGATATATATTTAAAATGGAAATGATATCGTATTGATATGGTTTTGAAATGGCAATGATATTTTCATTTTGAAGTATAAACTATTTTGAAATGACCGGGGTGTTATAATAACGGTTGGTTGTTAAAGAGACCGAGATCAGATATTGTCATATTCTCTTCCAATATCGAAAACCACTTTAACAACCGTGTACGCGGTGGTGATTCCAGAATGAAGTAAGATGTTGGTGACAATCCTATATGAGGTATATACGTGGACCCGACTCTTATAAGTTGGCATAAGGTGGCTAAAACAGTAGCAATCGACGGGCCAATGAGGTAGCTCCTCTGATCGGACACACTCCTTCGATACTATATTCTGACTTTGTGATTGATTTGGTGGCCACTTTTGATTTTTGATGTTGGGAGAGTGGCTCGAGGTGGGCGGTAGTGGCTGCTATGCGTTACCACTAGCCCAGAAGTGTAATTGGTATATCTACCCTGGCGTTGCCTAGTTGTGCCGTGTCACCTACCCTAGCGTGCTTTACTACGAGTTTGATTTGTTTCGTACTTATGGAGTATCTATAGTAGCCTCCCGATCTGGAGGCACGATGGTACTGTATAGACTATTGGCACTATAAATGTGTTAAGGTGAAAAATATAAAGCCTTAATGCTATTTTTAAAAATAGTATACTTTACTTTAGACATTGTTATAATAGCGTATATTACTACATAGTATATAGTTTAACGGATCCTAAGAGGATGGTTATCCCAAACATCCTTTGAGTTACTTGTATTTCAGTTGTTGTTTCACTTGAGTTGGATTTATTGATATAAGAATGTTAATCATGACTGGAGTGTTTTGTGTTTTTCTTTACGCTCCGGTTAGGCTGAGTGATATAGCTTTTGAGACTCACCTTTGGAGTTGGAGCTTCGTTTGGAGATCCATCTACATCTTCTCAGCTTGCAGCTATTCAGTAGGTTCCAGTGATGTATTCTGATTTTGTATTTGACTATTTTATTTGAGAATTCAATTGTATCTTATTTAACTCTGTTATACATATATAGTAGCTTCATGAGCTAGTATTCTTTTGTTTCCGCTGCTTATTGTTACATTACTCTGTGTCTGTGATTCTGTGATTATGTTATTTACCGTATATGTTGAGTTTTTTCGAATATAAATTAACAATCTGGTATTTTGGGAAATTCAAATCTGGCATGTGTGGATGCGAATGCTTAAAAATACTGGGATGTTTCACAAAGCAAAGAGTCTAACAAAATCAGAAACAGTATTTTGCTCGAGTTTTATCTTTTCAGTATTTTCCCTTTAAGTTAGAACTATTGCTTAGATAATACCCTGCTTAGAAATGCTAGTAATTACTTTCACTCACCAGACTTATAGTCTGATCCACTCCTCTATTTCCCCCTTTTCCTCCCAATAGGCCATCAGGGTTTAGTTGATCAAGGTGGCTTGGAGATTTATTCCCAAAGATTTCTCATTTCAGATGTATTCTTCTGCTGTTCATTTTTTCATTTGGCTTATAATAGACTAGCACTTGTGAGAGGGATTACTATTATTATTGTTACTTTTATACTCTGATTTTATGAGACTGAGATGTATTTTCATGAGACATGAGATATTTTGAGTTTTTGAGACACGTTATGTATTTACCGATTTATTTTGTGATGTAGTTAAATTTTGAATGATAAGTTATTATTTAAATGTTTTCGCTGTTTTTACCTATTCGTCTTATGAATCTTAGCCTCTCTGAAGCTTTAGCTACACATATAACACACTACATTCTTTGGTCTGCCCTTTTTGTATATACTAAGGGATGTGGGGGTGTTTCAACTATATCGATGTATGGTGCTAAGAGTAGTCAACATTTACATGTATTCTAAGAAAGAGATATCGTATACAATCATCTATGTATTTGAGAGATATTGGCTCGTCTATTTATGTATGATCATTAATGAAATTCTATACTTTGATACTCAGTTTATTCGAGCACTTTATTTTGATCATCCTATTATCTCACCTATTTTATATGTTCTAATATATTTTATCTTTATATTTGAGATATATTACATGTTATTAGATTATTAGTTAAATTATTAAATGAATGTTTCATAGGTAAGGTGCTTAATAATGTAAGAGATCAATTTATAGGCACGGGATATGGAATGTCTTTTCGAGGACTGTGCATATAAACACTTATTCATAAATATTCATTATTGCAAGTGCTTTGAGAATGGGATATTGATGCATTAGTAATACTAGTGATATAGCATGCTCTATATGATATATAGTGGTTTACTTGCTTTTAAGGACAACAAGATGTAATAGACATGAGTTTGTTAGAGAATGAACATTGATTGACTTACTGAGACCTTGACTATGTAATATGATTAATCAATAAATGCTATTATATGGAACCAAGTGGTTGCAAAAGCCAAATTTTCCAGTTAACCACGAATATTATTAAATTTTGGTCATTGAATAAGCTTTAGATATCCAAGTGACATAATTTAAATGGAAGATACACAATGTGCATAGTATATCATTGCTTAAGCCTATAATTTTGGAATTATGCAGTAGGACTCACCTTAATGACCTGTAAGCATATGTTATCATGTTTTATGTTGTACTTTAGTGTTTCCCATATAGCTTTTAATGTTTGAACTGTTTAACGATTAGTGAAGATGGATTTCACACTTGGGAGCCTTACAAACTGTAAATCTCAATTATTGATCAAAGCTATCTAAATAAAGTTACATATAATTGTTGTTATTATTATCTTATCTAATGTTTTGATTAATGCATATATATAATAGTTATATATATAGATTTAGCTAGTTATTTTAAATTGGTGAAATTAGTACTTAAAAGTCCAAAATTAATGAGTAGATATTTTGGGTTAGCAAAAAAATTGGTCTAACACCCATGTAAATGCTACAAAAAACCAACGATGGGGACGTAATCGTTAGTTAGTGTTTGTCTAAGAATATAGCTTATGATTTGCATCAATGACAAGTTTCACCTATAGGATCTCATATCTAGATATGACTCTCTCTTTCTATGCACACGAACGCACGCATGCGCGCGCGCACACACACATATTAAAAATGAAAAGGAAAGAAAGGAAAACATACAAGGATTTATAGCAGTTCGACGTTGCTAATGTGCACTTTAGTCATTTGTTACTATGGAATTTTTCAAATTTCAGAGTGGATTACGATAACCAATTCGAAACCTAGCTCGGATTTAGCCCTGAGTTACATAGAGTCTCCTCTTAGAGAAATATCTACAATCCCTTTTTTTTTCATAATGTTCCTTTATATTTATAGGCACAGATGAACTCATGGCTTTGAATTTGAATATCTTCATCCTGATTGTCGATCAGTAAAAGATATCATCTAAATTAACGGATGCTAGGATATGAATAAGGTTTTTTTGGCTTATCCTGTAACAAATATTTCATCGATCAATGGACTATCAATTAATACTGACTTATGGCCTATCGATTGATACCAATTAATCAACTTGTAGACTTCCCGACTTCCTCCAAATTGTAATATATTATCTACTAACTAATCACACCATTATACTCCATGATTAAAGTCCATCAACTGCTCGTAGGAAAGATACAAACCCATTGATTAGCACTAATCGATCGACCGACACTGATAGATGTACTTAGCCAAAATATTGAGTTTTTTATCTTATATTTTCTTTCCTTCCCTTATAGTTGGTCATCCATGATCTTTATACCTATTCCTTCATCATTCTAAATCCTAATATCATCGCATCAGTAAGCCTAAAGTCATGGATAACACTTCCCCTACCTTTTCCCCCACTCCCCCACACACACAAAGTGCACTTCTGTGAATACAAGGGGTGAATCGATATGACATATCCATTACTTAGACCTTCTACGTGCAAAGTTCCATCTTTCTAATAATGCTTTAAGTCCACATAGTCATTGGATCATATTTATCCAATTAATATAAGTGTCATATCTTCTCCAGTAGAAGAATTCATATTTTAAAGACTAAATCCATCTGTAGATAGCTCTTATCCCATATGTTACCAACATTCGATTGAAATTCCCAGGATAATTAATTTTCTAATCTAGCTACCTAAATCCAATAGGCATAGATCGATAGCTATATTGTATAAAATGATACTAAGCTATTTTTTCCTCCCTTCTCCACTTTCAATTGCAATTAAATTTGACCTAGGCTTTTACAAACGATCCAAATCATCTCAAACCATCCCTAATATTTTTGAACTTCAGTAATTGTTTTAGTGATGATTCTCCTCTAAGTTTCATGCTAGCCAAACCCATTGATCCATCGAAAGTCGATCTAGCCAAATGCCCAATATTGATATGTCGACTTGACATAACTGGATTTTGTGATTTGAAAACAATCATCTGAAGAAATTTAAAACAAGTATTAAATGACTTTTTTCGAAGAATAAGTTTATTTATTATCTGAATATTTAAGGAGAAGATGGGTCAATTTGTTTGGTTAGTTAAAGGAGGAATTAAAAAAGGGAGACTTTTTGTTTTTAGCTCCTCACCTTTACATTTATGTAATTTAATTTTTTTTCATTTAGGAGCACTTTTTATTTTATTTGTATTTTAACCTTGAACTCTAGAATTCTAGGATTGAGCTATGGTTTGTAGTTCAAAATTTCTTGACTTGAGGATATAGTCAAGGTAGGGTTACCAAGCATAGGTTTAGAATAGTAGGTGAGTGAAGAGTCACAGGCTTACGGGTTTTTGAGCAGTTAATTATTTAATTCTAGTAGTAATCTTATGGTACCAATATGCTAAGTGTAATAATTAAAGCTAGATAAATTTATGTATTCTCTATTTTATGCATTTTATAATTTTACATTCTTATATCTATTTATCGGTGAAATAAGTTTAATTTCCATATCACCCATACCTCTAGTGTATTTATGATCCAATAAGTTGCATCAGAATGGTATGCAGTAATGCTTTTTCTAAGGATCAGTGCATAGTTAGGCTACCACTGTTTAATAGGAATGATTGTGCACATTGGAAAGCTAGGATGAAAATTTATTTGATATCAATTGACTTAGATATTAGAATATATTTGAAACGGAGTGTAACGACCCGGAATTTTGGCCGTTAGATTTTGAACATTTAATTCATTTTAAATGTTGAATGAGAATTATAATTTGATTTGAAATAAGAAGATTTTGGTTAAATAATTGAAATTAGTTAAAATTTCATATATGGTAATTCAATTGGATTTGAATAAGAATTAATTAATAATTGGAATTGGGATAATTTGTGAATTTAGATATAAATGGCTATGGAAATGGTTTCTAAGATTTATTCTAAAGACTAGTTTGATTTGAATTTTAATATTGGACTTTTGGATGGAATCAAAAGTCGATAAGTTAAATTTGGAATTTTTATATTAATTTAATAATAGAATTTAATAATATGATAATGCAAATAATCAGATTTTGGTTCGAAGTGAAACATAATGATTTCTAATGTGAATGTAAATTCTACATGATTTATAAATAAGTTAGTAAAATTTTAAAAGTGAAATTTTAAGTGATTTCGACGATTTTGGAAATCGCTCGAATTAGTCGACGAGTTAAAATAGCCTTCCGAAGCATAGTCTCGGAATTTGACGAAACCAGTTCCATTGGATCCATAATAGTTAATTATTTTCGAATTACAATTTTCATAGCATTTGGAGTTACCGTTTGTCCGTACGGGTAAGAAATGCGTTGAAATTAAAATCGATAATTTAATATTTAAACTCGATTCAAAACACCATCTTCCACATATAATCAAATTAGCCTCCGGAACACGTTCCATTGTGTCCGGAATGCGGGCAAAACTTTATAAACGCCTGGCGGCATGTGTGATTTTGAGTTTGTTTGCATAGTTGGTTAAATTTGAGAATATTATTAAAATAATATTCATAAACATGTATATATATACGTTTTGGGCCGAAATCCTATCCACTTTTACAGCCGCCGGCTAAACATCAATGGCCGAAAACCACCATTCCTTCTCCCTCGATTATTCTCAGTCTACGCGATATTATCAAAAAGCTCCAACACGAAGATCATAGAGAATGCCGAGATCTTTAGATCTGACGGTGGATCTTAGGTGTAATCGTCATTTGGAGCCAAATTTCTGCCGCGTTCGTATGCCGTTCGAGCGTGATTTTTGAAGCCTTGTCGAAGCCGAGCTTTGCCGTGTTTCGGCCAAAGGTGGAGGCCGCGACGAGCTATCGCGTGGTGAGTTCTGATCGAACTCGTGTGGTGCGAGCATGGAGCGGCGATCGTTGGATGGTTGTCGATGGTGGGTTCCTGATGTTCGCGCGATAAAGGAAGAAAGGTTGCGGCCTGATTTTGTTCGGTATAATAAAAAAAAATTGTTTTAAAAATTCTTATTCAAACTTTAAAGATTTATATCTTCTGCATACATTATCAGATTCCGACGAAACAAGAAACGTCGGAATCGCAGCGATGAGCAGCACGCTGTGATGTAAATCTGGAATTATTTTGGGCAGACAAAAATTTAGGTTAAATCGAACGCAGTTCGATTTAATTTAAATAAAACTGGAACGCTCGATGAATTCAAGGTGAGTTAATCTCACTCACATCTGGAATTTCAGCTGTTTCAAATAGTTAATATTTAAATGATTGAATGGTTGAATGTGAAAAATTATTATCAGATTGGAACGATGTTTATTTATCGTGCTAACATCTGTGGATGCAGGGAAACAGGTTGGTGGGATACAACTTGATTCCTCACAATATAGAAATTATTTTCATAATTGATGTATATTCCATTTGTATACTGTGATAGATTAATTTGGAAATTAAGCTGTGCAGTGTTATGATTGAATAAGTATAATCTGGTATTTTAAAATATAAATGAAAACAAAGTAAATTAAGATTAAAAGGAAAATGAAAATGAATTTTAAGTAAAGAATTTAAGGGGATGAAATTTGAAAAATTAGGTTGGAATTTGTAGATGTTTTTGAAACTGTGATTGGAATGGAAATGAGAAGCATAAATTTATAAACTGGGATTATAAATAAAATGAAATATTTATCGGTGGATAAATTTTGAAAGATAGATTTTCGGTGGGAAATTCTATAAGAAGTATAAATTATTTTAAAAATAAAGCTGAGACTTTTTAAACAGATGGAAAGTTTATTTTCCCTGAAAAATTAAGTATGATTTCAAAGAAAAGCTTTCAAAGTATAAACTTCTTTTAAAATGAGTTTTTAGAATATTTCAGAAAAAATATTATTTTTAATTTTTTTAAAGTATAAGTAAATATTTATTTAAGTAATTATGGTATTCAATTATTTTAAAGGTAAAGTAGTATTAAGTTTTCAAATGGGAATTTTAATATAAATAATTGCTTTAATAACTTTATTTTAAAAGATAATTTAGGTTTAAATTACTTAGAAACTCCTCTATATTTTCTTAAGTATTATCTTCGTTTAAGTAATTTCTAGTAGCCTTATTTTAAATATTTTAAGCACATATTTTGGAAGTGATTTTCCAGGAAATGGGAAATGTGTTTAAAAATAAAAAGGTGTTTATTTTTAAAAGTGTGGGAAGGAATTTGGGGGATTGAACGTAAATTTGAATTGAGATAAATCAAGCAAGATTTATAAAAGGAATTCGTGGATTATTATGGAGTGGAAGTGTATTTACCTGGATAGCCAAGTGCGTTTTCAAAGTAAATTTTTAAGTATAAGTCAAAAGTTTTAAAGTTGTTTTAAAAGCATGTTTTAGAAAATTTATTATTTTTAAAATATTTAAATTTTAAAGTAAGTATTTTTCAAATTTATTTTAGTAGTAATTATTTAAAGGTGACTTAGTATTATGTTTTAAAAAAGATAAAAATTAATTTTATGTTTTATAAAGTAATTTATTTTAAATATTCTTAAAATATTTTTTTTAATAAAGTATTAAAGTGGTTTTTAAATTTAAATGTTAAAGTATATTTTATAGTATAGTGTTTTAAAATTGTTTTAAAATCTAGAATGTTTAGACTTGGTTGTTTTCAGTGGAAATAGAAAATATTTGAGGAATTTACTCCGTGTCAAAAGGGTGGTTTGAAACTGTTTTCAAAAAGGGTTGAAAATAGAAATATCTTGCGAAGATATTTTGAGGATATTAAATAATTTGGAAAATTATTTATGTTTGATGGATGTTTGTGAATGTTAATTGATAGTTAAATAACCGACTATCGATATTGGCCAATGCGATGATCGTTTCGAAGAGACCGGGATCGGGATTAATTTCTCGAAAACCACTTCGATTCGGTTTGTATGTTTTCATGGGAAAAACAAGAGTTGGAATCGAAGATGGAACAGTGAAGTGTAAGGGTTAGTCGCCACTACTCCTGAGGGTGATTCCAAAATGGATGTAGTAGGAGTAGTGCCTTCGGTTCCGTTTGGACCCGGAACGGACATGTATGGCTGAATGCTTTCAGAACATCGTCAAGAGGACGATGAGCATTCTAAAAGATGTGTTCTAAAAAGGTAACGCTTAGCCTCGAGCCTCATCAACCGAGAATGACTGAAAATCAGGGGTTATGCAGCAAGGCTAAGTGGGTCGCGCCCATTAGGGTGAGGTCATCCCTGTCTAGATGTCCCTTTTTATTTCGGCTGTGTGGGCGGTTCCTGACCCCAACCATGTGGTGATCTTACTCAGGATTATCCAGTAAGGGGTAGTCCCGGTCTTGTGTTGCAGGGGATTTAGGGTGGATCCTCGGTACGCTGATCTAGACCAGGTACTGTGACAGGTGGTACCCCAGTGCCTAGTCATTAGTTGGAAATTCATTCTCACTATGCGCCTGTACAGTTGTGATTGTGTCCAACTATTGCTGAAACGTGAGATGCAAGCATTTCAGCTAGATTCTATTTTACTTTCTATAGACACTATTATAACATCAGACGGATTTGATAAGAAATATTTTAGCTATCGTAAGGTAAAAACCCGACATGTTTATTTGTGGCGTGGTCTTACGAGATGCTTTTGATTTCAAAGATTTTGAAACTTCAATAATCAATTTGGGTGTATTTTCCTCACGCTGGTATTCCAGACTGACTCAGGTGTTATTTCATTATAATGCTTGAGTCAGACCGAGTATTATATATTACAGAAAAGGATGCTGTGGAGCTCAGGAGAGGAGCTGGAGTCCGAGATGTATTACCGTATTTGTTTATATCCTCTGCCGTGATTGTTTGAAATTGTCAGGATGGTAATTGTTGTTTGTTTGTGATACTTTGATGATGTAATATATAAAACAGATATAGTTTTCATTTTGTGTAAAGATCTGTTATTGGCTATTATATTTTGTTCCGCTGTGATTGTGAGATTCTGTTATTGTTTAGTTCATTCTTTCTTCTATCTTTTTTCTTTTCCTCAATTATCTGTCTTTTCCGGCACCCGATCGTCGGCATATTATACCGTAGCATATTTTGTGTCGATTTTTAAGGGTCGAGAGGGATGGGTCGTGACAGTGGTATCAGAGCTTAGGTTGGCGCTAACCTTGGCTCTGGTGGGGAAATTACTCATTAAACAGGGTCAATTGTACTCTATAATGAGTTGAGCGTACTAATAGCCATAAGCGCGTACTTTTTAGTGAATATAAAAACAATTTTTATACTGTATTGACTCATCGGTTGAGTGTTTATGAATTCTGACCGGTATGGGAAGTACAACCGTATCGATAAGGGTTTCTAAACTCGTAAGCAAGATAAACCGACATAGTATTGTTTTTTTAATGGGGGTAAATGAAATAATTTTACCCAAAATTATATTTTGATATGAAAGAAATATTTTTCTAAAATTATTATATGTAATTGGATGTTTGGGTGCTAAAACTATAATCAAATAAGAATTTAAATTTTGAAATTGTTTATAACCAAGTAGAATTATCTAAGTATGGTTTAAATAAAAAGGAGTATAGATAAAATTTGATTTAAACCAGAATTTAAATCCCGAAAATTTTGAAAAGGTTTGAATGAATTTAAACAAAAGTTTAGGAATTTAGAATCTTGGAAACGTTTGAAATGTTTTCCAAAGATGTGAAGGCAATAATGGAGTATTATTTTGGGAAAATATTTTTGAATGGAAATTGTTTGAAAGGAATTTGTGGAAGTAAGGAAGGACTGAACTCACATCAGTCACTGAGAAATAATCATGGTGATGATGGCCACATCATCAGAATTCATTTTCGAGTTTCTAAAGAGATGGATTGCTTCTGTGGTGATTGGTTATGATATCTGTTTAGACTTGTTTGATATGCAAGGTTTTTAGAAATTACAAAAGGGAAATTGTTTTGGCAAAAACAGGTTGTTTTGGAAATCCGAAAGTTTGATTTGATATACCACGTGTGTATGAGTTATTTATAATTTCAAATTGGTTTCGAAATAAAACCGGGTAATTGAATTCTGGAAACTCTATTTAAATAATGTGAAAAGTTAATATAAAGCAATTATTGAACTTATTAAGTGAAGTGATTTGAATAAGAAAGGGAGAAATGAAAATTTTAATCTTGAAATTAAAATTTGACTTGAGTAAATGGTGGTGAATAAAATATATTTGAATTTAACTCAGGATAAGTTAAATAAAAATTGAAATCGAATTAAATTGGATAAATTTGAAATGTGAAATGATTATAATTGTGGATTGTAATTTGGAAATGAAAATTTATACCCTTAAGCTATTAAGTGTTATAATCTGAAATTGTGATTATAAGATGGAAATGGACTTAAATGAACAATGTAAGATCTTATGTAAATAAGTAAGTCGAACTTATGAATAGAAGATGGAATTATAAACATAAATGGGAAATAGTTGAATGGTATGGTAAATTCAAAATTTGATCCTAAATGAAATGTAAATTGAAATAAGGTGAAGAAAATATAAAATGTGAATGGCATAGGTTAGTAAGTAAGTTTTGAACTTATATATTGAGAAATAAAATTTAATTGAAATTGGATTGAAGTAAAAAATCAAGATTCAGTTGTGTTATAAATAATATTGAATGAAATTCGATTCTTATTTAAAATAGTAAAGGAAATGGTATGAATTTAATTGGCTAAATAAAATTTAGTTGGACTTGAATTAAATTTGGAAAGGAATTGAATTAAATGGAATTTAAATTAAGTAAGAATGACATTGAATGAATTAAATTCTCACTCACCTAAATTCAAAAAGAATTGTTTGGAAATGAACTTAGAGTAAGCTAAATTAAATAAAAGGGTAATGGGATGAATGAAATTTTGGTAGCTTGTTTAAAATTTGAAAGGCAAAATAAAACCCAGTTCTGATTTAGAATAATTGGAATGGTTATGTTATTAATAAAATAAATTCAAAAGTGAATTAAGGTGGTGAATTAAAATTTAATATGGATTAAGTCAGTAAACTAATTGAATTAAAATTTGTAATGGATGGGAACTTGATTGAATGATAATCAAATTAAAATGAAAATAAAATTTGATGTAAGAAAAATGGAATGTAATAGAGTAGAAATAACTTAAGAAATTGTAGAGGGTTGTTGTCAAATTTATAAATTGGTCTTGAATGAACATGTATGGTTAATGAAATGGAAATGTAAGGGTAATGATTTAATTTAATAATTGCAATGAAATAAGAATGTTTGGATTGTGAACAATGCAGAATTGAATAAAATTAATATAAATTGAGTTGGAATTAGTTTTAAATGGTTATAAGCTTAAGTAATGGTTATTGCATGAATAACATTTAAATTTGCATAGAAAATTTGTCGTTTTATTGTAAACGGAAGTAAATTGTTTAAAGAAAGTAAATAAGTGGTTTTTGAATAAATTGGAATGGGTCGGAATTTAATTTAGTGGATTTGCATATAAGTGAAGTGAATTATGAATATGATGCAAATAAATCAAATTGGAGATAAAATTGATTGTAAATATTTGGAATTGGAAAGGGTGAAATTTATGCAAGGCTTATAAACCAATTTGTTGTGAATATGAAATTAATGGTACGAATATGAATCGTATGTAGTAAACTTGAATGTAAATCATTCGAGTGAAATAAAATGAAGTTTAGATTTGTTAGGGAATTAAAATGGTGTCGTAAATATGTGGATTACTTATAAAGAAGGTTAACATGTAGGATAATGGAAATATGATGTTTGGGCTATGCAATTAATGTGTTTGGCTAAAATTAATGAATGGAAGGTTGTTAAATCTCATACTATTGAAAAATTACGTGCTTGTTTGAGTAAGTGCAAGTATGGAGGCAGTCGATAGAGTTTGGAACGCGTAGATGCATGACATTTTAGCCGGTTGCTTATAAAACGCTAATGTAAGGTACGCCTACGCAATAAAATTGGGAAATGATAATATATTTTGGTATATTTTGTTTTCCGACCGTGTGGGTCGATGTATATATATTTATGTCTATTGTGATATTGTGAAACGCTCTCCGTACAAAGGAGACGTTGTCAAAAATTTTTGAAGTTTGAAATTTTTTGGGAATTTTAAATTTTTTGCTTAACTAGGAAAGTTGTTTTTGAAATGATGTTGAAAACAAAGCTTTTGAGTTAGAAATGAATGCAAATGGTTTTGGCTTAAGCTAAAAAGTTTTGGGAAGTGAATATGAGTTTTAATTAAGTGAATTTGGGTAAGTTAATGGATGTGGAAGCACTTTCCTACCTTAACAAATTTCGAGGACAAAATTTTTATAAGGGGGTAGGAATGTAACGACCCGGAATTTTGGTCGTTAGATTTTGAACATTTAATACATTTTAAATGTTGAATGTGAATTATAATTTGATTTGAAATAAGAATATTTTGGTTAAACTAATGAAATTAGTTAAAATTTCAAATATTATAATTCAATTGGATTTGAATAAAAATAATTTAATAATTGGAATTGGGATAATTTGTGAATCTGGATATAAATGGTTTCTAAGATTTATTTTAAAGACTAGTTTGATTTGAATTTTAATATTGAACTTTTGGATGGAATCAAAAGTCGATAAGTTAAATTTGAAAATTTTATATTAATTTAATAATGGAATTTGATAATATAATAATGCAAATAATCAGATTTTGCTTCGAAGTGAAACAGAATGATTTCTAATGTGAATGTAAATTCTATATGATTTATAAATAAGTTAGTAAAAAGTGAAATTTTAAGTGATTTCGACGATTTTGGAAATCGCTCGAATTAATCGACGAGTTAAAATAGCCTTCTGGGGCACAGTCTCATAATTCGACGAAACCAATTCCATTGGATCCGTATAGTTAATTATTATCGAATTTCATTTTTCATAGCATTTGGCGTTATCATTTGTCCGTACGGGTGAGAAACACGTTGAAATTAAAATCGCTAATTTAATATTTAAAATCAATTCCAAAAGCTATCTTCCACATATTATCAAATTAGCCTCCGGAATACGTTCCATTATGCTCAGAATGCGGGTAAAACATTATAAACACATGTGTGATTAGGAGTTTGTTTGCATAGTTGGTTTATTTTAGAAAATTATTAAAATAATATTTATAAATGTGTGTATATATACGTTTTGGGCCGAAACCTATCCTCTTTTACAGCCGCTGGCTAAACATCAATGGATGAAAACCACCATTCCTTCTCCCTCGATTACTCTCAGTCTATGCGATATTATCAAAAAGCTCCAACACGAAGATCGTAGAGAATACCGAGATCTTTAGATCTGACGGTGGATCTTGGGTGTAATCTTCATTTGGAGCCAGATTTCTGCCGCGTTCGTACGCCGTTCGAGCATGATTTTTGAAGCCTCGTCGAAGCCGAGCTTCGCCGTGTTTCGGCCAAAGGTGGAGGCCGCGACGAGCTATCGCGTGGTGAGTTCTCATCGAACTCGTGAGGTGCGAGCATGGAGCGGCGATCGTTGGATGGTTGTCGGTGGTGGGTTCCTGATGTTCGCGTGATGACGGAAGAAAGGTTGCGGGCTGATTTTGTTCGGTATAATAAAAAAAATTGTTTTAAAAATTCTTATTCAAACTTTAAAGATTTATATCTTCTGCATACGTTATCAGATTTCGACGAACCAAGAAGCGCCGGAATCGCAGCGATGAGCAGCACACTGTGATGTAGATCTAGAATTATTTTGGGCAGACAAAAATTTAGGTTAAATCGAACGCCGTTCGATTTAATTTAATAAAACTGGAATGCTCGATGAATTTGAGGTGAGTTAATCACACTCACATCTGGAATTTCAGCTGTTTTAAATAGTTAACATTTAAATGATTGATTGGTTGAATGTGAAAAATTATTATCAGATTGGATCGATGTTTATTTGTCATGCTAACATTTGTGGATGTAGGAAAACAGGTTGGAGAGATCCAACTGTATTCCTCACAATATAGAAATTATTTTCATAATTGATGATGTATTCCATTTATATACTATGAAAAATTAATTTGGAAATTAAGCTATGTAGTGTTATGATTGTATAAGTATAATCTGGTAATTTAAAATATAAATGAAAACAAGTAAATTGAGATTAAAAGGAAAATGAAAATGAATTTTAAGTAAAGAATTTAAGGGAATTAAATTTGGAAAATTGGGTTGGAATTTGTAAGTGTTTTTGAAACTGTGATTGGAATGGAAATGAGAAGCGAAAATTTATAAACTGGGATTATAAATAAAATGGAACATTTATCGGTGGATGAATTTTGAAAGATAGATTTCCGGTGGGAAATTCTATAAGAAGTATAAATTGTTTTAAAAGTAAAGATGAGACTTTTTTTTAGAAAGATGGAAAGTGTATTTTCCCTAGAAAATTAAGTATGATTTCAAAGAAAAGCTTTCAAAATATAAACTGGAATTTTTAAAATGTGTTTTGAGAATATTTCAGAAAAAATATTATTTCTAATTTTTTTAAGTATGAGTAAATATTTATTTAAGTAATTATGGTATTTAATTATTTTAAAGGTAAAGTAGTATTAAGTTTTCAAAAAGGAATTTTAATATAAACAATTGCTTTAATAACTTTATTTTAAAAGATAATTTTGGTTTAAATTACTTAGAAACTCCTCTATATTTTCTTAAGTATTATTTTCGTTTAAGTAATTTCTAGTAGCCTTATTTTAAATATTTTAAGCACATATTTTGAAAGTGATTTTCCAGGAATGGGAAATGTGTTTAAAAATAAAAAGGTGTTTACTTTTAAAAGTGTGCGAAGGAATTTACGGATTGAACGTAAATTTGAATTGAGATAAATCAAGCAAGATTTATAAAAGGAATTCATGGATTATTATGGAATGGTAGTGTATTTACCTTGATAACCAAGTGCGTTTTCAAAGTAAATTTTTAAGTATAAGTCAAAAAATTTAAAGTTGTTTTAAAAGCATGATTTAGAAAATTTATTATTTTTAAAATGTTTAAATTTTATAAGTATTTTTTAAATTTATTTTAGTAGTACTTATTTAATGGTAACTTGGTATTATGTTTTAAAAAAGATAAAAATTAATTTTATGTTTTATAAAGTAATTTATTTTAAATATTCTTAAAGTATATATTTTTAATAAAGTATTAAAGTGGTTTTTAAATTTAAATGTTAAAGTATATTTATAGTATAGTGTTTTAAAATTGTTTTGAAATCTATAATGTTTGGACTTGGTTGTTTTAGTGGAAATAGAAAATATTTGAGGAATTTATTCCGTGTTAAAAGGGTGGCTTGAAACCGTTTTCAAAAAGGGTTGAAAATGGAAATATATCTTGCGAAGATATTTTGAGGATAATAAATAATTTGGGAAATTATTTATGTTTGATGGATGTTTGTGAATGTTAATTGATAGTTAAATAACCAACTATCGATATTGGCTAATGTGTTGATCGTTTCGAAGAGACCGGGATCGAGAATAATTTCTCGAAAACCACTTTGATTCGGTTTGTACGTTTTCGTGGGGAAAACAAGAGTTGGAATCGAAGATGGAGCAGTGAAGTGCAAGGGCTATTCGCTACTAATCCTGAGGGTGATTCCAAAATGGATGTAGTAGGAGTAGTGCCTTCGGTTCCGTTCGGACCCGAAATGGACTTGGATGAATGCGTTCAAAACATCGTTAGGAGGACGATGAGCATTCTAAGAGATGTGTTCTAAAAAGGTAACGCTTAGCCTCGAGCCTCATCAACCAGGAATGACTAAAAATCAAGGGTTATGCAGCAAGGCTAAGTGGGTCGTGCCCATTAGGGTGGGGTCATCCCTGTCTAGATGTCCCTTTATATTTCGGCTGTGTGGGCGGTTGCTGATCCCAAACTTGGGATGATCTTAATCGAGATTATCCAGTAAGGGGTAGTCCCGGTCTTGTGTTGCAGGGGATTTAGGACGGATCCTCGGTACGCTGATCTAGACCAGACACTGTGACAGGTGGAACCCAATGCCTAGTCATTAGTTGGAAATCCATTCTCCCTACGCGCCTGTACGGTTTTGATTGTGCCCACCTATTGATGAAACGTGAGATGCAAGCATTTCAGCTAGATTCTATTTTACTTTCTATAGACACTATTATAATATCAGACGGATTTGATAAGAAATGTTTTAGCTATCGTAAGGTAAAAACCCGACATGTTTATTTGTGGCGTGGTCTTACAAAATGCTTTTGATTTCAAAGGATTTTGAAACTTTAATAATTAATTTGGGTGTATTTTCTCTCGCTGGTATTCCAGACTGACTCGGGTGTTATTTCATTATAGTGTTTTGGTCAGACCGAGTATTATAGATTACAGGAAAGGATGCTGTGGAGCTCAGGAGAGGAGCTGGAGTCTAAGACGTATTACCGTATTTGTTTATATCCGCTGCTGTGATTGTTTGAAATTGTCAGGCCGGTAATTGTTGTTTGTTTGTGATACTCTGATGATATAATATATAAAACAGATATAGTTTTCATTTTGTGTAAAGATCTATTATTGACTATTATATTTTGTTACGCTGCGATTGTGAGATTCTGTTATTGTTTAGTTACTTCTTGCTTCTATCTTCTTTCTTTTTCCTTAAAAATCTGTCTTTCTCAGCACCCGATCGTCGGCATATTATACTATAGCTTATTTTGTGTCGATTTTCGAGGGTCGAGAGAGATGGGTCGTAATACCTATTATGTTGCATCAGTGATGATAGAAAATGAATGGGAATTGCCTAAGCCTATAAATAAATGGGTTGCAAATGATAGAAAACTTTATGATTCAAATGCCAAATTTATGGATTCTTTTATATGTGGTTTTGATAAAATTAAATTTAATCGAGTTTCTCATTGTATGACATCATTGAAAAATATGGCATACACTCAAAGTGACGCATGAAGGAACTTCATAAGTCAAAGAATCATGTCTAGCCATGCTAAGCAATGGGTTCAAAAATTTATTATGGCAAAGTATTAGAACATAAAAGAAACAACAAACACTTTTCAACCTTTGTCTATAATTCTAGTGCTTTGGGAAAAGTATATTATGAAGTAGATTGATTTGTAAAATCATGAGAATACTCCTAAAGAACTTCGAGGCAAAGGTGATAGCTATACAAGAATCAAAATATTTAAACAAGAAAAGCATGGAGAATTTGATAGAAAACCTTATGACTTATGAGATGGAGCTGCTATAGAAGAGCATGATAGTTAGGAGAGATAAAAGTTAATTGCATTAAAAAGTTCAATTGATAGCAAGGATGAAAATGATTATATCGAGGGGCTAGCAATGTCGATGAAAAAAATGGAAAATTGGACCAAAAAATACCAGAAATATATTTGCAAATCGAATTATTAAAAAGTCAAGATTGATCAAATTTTTTGATGATTCGGATTAGAGTGTTACTTGCTACAAATGTAATAAACAGAGTCATATTGCTTGCTAAATAAACTTGATAAGGCAATGAAAAAAAGGAGAAGAGCATTTACAACAACTTGGTGTGATGAAGATGGAGAAGAAGAAACCAGGAGTGATGAAGATAAAGCAAATCTATGCTTGATGGGAAAGTCAACTAAAAGCGACAGTGACAGTGAGGCAAGTGAAGTTTCAAGTTACTCTCATGAAGATTTACTTTTGTTGTGTCATGAATTGAATGAAATATGGATAGCCTTATTTAAAAGTGCAAAACATTAAACTTAAAATAGTTCTAATTCATTCATATAAATTGATAGAGTTAGGGGTATACCCTAGGGCCAATTATGTAATTGTTTACATTTATCTTCTCGATAATCATTCTTGTTTGAAATAAAAAGTGTTTTCTTTCTATTATATACATGATATAATGTGTTATGTATTAAATAATTAATTCAATTAATAGTATATTTAATAGGAAATCCATAAGTATGTTTTGTTATAGTAGTTGCAATACGTTGTAACAACGAGTGATTTACCACAATAAAATAAATATACCATTTTAAATATTCCTGGTTAAAATGTATCAAGACCAGATATCGATACATCAATTGAGGCTAGAGTACTTAATACTCTCCAAATGTTGGGCATTGTATCACTCATGACCGGTAGGGGCACCAAGGGATTACGTACTGATAGTTATTTGAAAACTATGGAATGACCCACTTAATAGTTTTCTATTTGTTAGTACAATTAAGGTCAAATAGAAAATATGAATGTGACAAAACTACGCAATTCCCTCGACTTGAGAATACTGTCGAGCTTCAGTGTGGAAACTCCGCTTTGATTATCATTAAGTTGTGGCATGACGTCCATTGATTGACTATAGTTAGGTCCAGCGGAAGCATGGGAATCGAAATACTATTCAAGAGAGGATTCGTCTCCTTGGTTATATTGGGTTAGTATCACGGTCAATTGAAGTCAACTAAAAGTCAAAGTCTCTGACCAGAGAAGTTCGATTAATAATATTTATTATTGTTGAACCAAAATTTTTATATTTTAACTATGAAGTTGAATATGGATGGGAATGTTGACCATTACCAAATTCCAATATTCTTTATGTGATAGTTTTGACGAAGAGAATAGGTGTAAATAATTGTCATTACTGGATAACGCTTAATAAAGTAAAATTGGATTTTACTAATGCTAAGTAAGCAATATATTTAGCTATAGTGTCATTCCATCTAATAAGCAACTTATGTATGTTAATATTTGAATTGTTTAATATTAAACGCTGATCAAATTAACACCTAAGAGTCATACAACCGAAACGTCGAATACTCCTATTACCACCCGCAAATTAATTAATATTTATCAAATGTTACTTCTAAAATTTTATTTGTCACTTATTGATCAATATTAAACGTGTGTGTGTATGTAACAGTTATAAATACACTGATCAATATATGATATTGATATGCATTCAAATTGAATTTAAATGTGCTAATTATTGTGCAGGCTTGAAATGATTTTGAAGTCTGTATGGGTATAACAACCCAAAATTTAGCCAGTAATAATTAATTTGTTAATTAATTAAATAATAAAATAACTTTATGAAATTATCTGAATTGAGCCATGGGAGTTGCGCCATTGTGTCCGTGGTAATTTTTCGGTCAATTCCATATATAAAACGTCAGAATCGAGTTAATATGAGCAAAGAATGAAATAATCAAAGAAATATAGGTCGACCTGCCGGTCGACCTAGGTGAGGGGGCGGTCGACCGACCGGCCGACCCTCCTTGCCTTTTGGCAAGAGAAAGAACGTTCGTTCGTTCGAACGATTCGGCAACGATTGAACACATATTTTTCATCATTTAAACTGATCTGGTCCTTCCATTCATGCATCTGACGGCCCCTATTCAGCCTATGACGTGGTTACATCCTATAATCCCCAAATCCAACAGTCTGAGATCCACTTATACCCTTATAAATAGAAACATAGGCCTAACACTTTTTCTCATTCTACAATTTTTCTCCAATTGGGGTTCGCCTATTCAGGACATAAGCGGAATAATTTTCCAAGGAGGAAATAATTTTAATAAAAATATTTAACAATCCTAAGTGGGTCCGTAAAGGCCTAAAGGGAAGAGCTATGGACTAGAGTGAGTGATCGTAATTATTTTAAATTTCTTTAAGTAATTTAAAATAATAGGGTTTCCAATAGTTGTAGTTTTAGCTACGATTTTTGGAGTAACCTTTTTAGTAATTTATATACAGTTTTTAGAATAATTTTCAGTCTATTTCTTTTAGCCATTCTTTTTAGTTAATTTGAGTTTATATCTGTTAATTATAGCTTTTCCATTTAATTACAGTATTTTAAATTATTTACTGTTATTTATGCACCATTTACATCTTTTTCCTATGCTTTGGATTTTCTTATATTTCCAGTTTTCTTTTATTTATCCTCCTTCCTCGCATATGGATTAGAATAGATTAACTGCGAATATGGATTAAAATTATAAGAAAGCTGAAATAACGGATGATAAGATGTAAATTGTAAAGGCTATAATAAAGATGGAATTAAGAATGAAATTGAGCCTAACTATGATATTAATGTTAGAATTTGACTAATTAAAGATAGTTGGCCTAATTGTAACTTAGAATTATAACTAAAACGAGTATAAGAAGAAAAGAAGCTTATTCTGACACATAGATTTTGGGTTAGTAATAAGCATGATTATAACATAGGTTATAATAACAAATAGAACAGAATATGGCTTATTTTATGACATAGGATAAATTAATAGGCACAGGTAGTAACAACTAGAGTAAAGGCATATTTAATTAATTTATCTAATTCAATAAGGAAAAAAATTAAAGTAGGACCTATACCATTTAGCATTCCCCTATTATTTTCTATGGGTACGGTGTTTCACATGAACCTGAAGCGAGATGAGGGGCACACTTATAGTGGTAGTAATTGGTCAATTTTGAGATGTTCAAATCATGGGGGATTTGGAAAAGGCCGCTATTAGATATTGTTTGGATGACGGGCCAGTACCGGCAATACTCACCTATATTTTCTATGGACATGGTGTTTTACATAATTTTGAAGTGAGACAAAGGCCACGCTTATGCTGAGTTGAGGTAATAATACGACCCAGTAGGTGGAGCAACATGTGCATAGGTATGGTGGCAGTTACGTGTGCGACATCCATTTCGGTGCTCAGTAATCACTATGAGTTCCAAGTGCTTAGTATGTATGTCTTTCGTAAACACCATTGCCTTCTGTGTGGGGAGCTATGTATCGTCTAGTCTACAGTGGGTACTTTGTGTATCTTTCGTAGTTATCATTGGCTGCTGTGTCGGAGCTATATAGCATCTAGTCCATAGTAAGGTCTATGGAGTAGCAGGCTGATCAAAGGGTAGAATTAGGATTTCATCCTAATTATAGGATTAGGGATTCAGCCTAATCAAGCAGCTGTCAAAGACAAGTGCAAACAATCAAAGTTGACTTATCTTATCAATTGTAATAGTTTAATCGTATTTTCCAGTTTAACTCTTTCTTATTTCCTTTGTTTCCTTTTGTATATACTAAAACTATTGAAGAATCCATTACCTTTACTTTTCTTAAAGATTCTAGTAGTTACTATCACTCGTTAGACTTTTAGTCTGACCAACTCCTCTAATTTTTCCCTTTTCCCTCCATAGGCAATCAAGAGAGAGGACAGTAGATTGAAGTTACGCGGAGGCTTGTTGGAGAAGATTCTTCTATGTATTTCCCTGCTGTTATTTCTGTTTTTCTTTCTAAGTACTGGCATTTGATAGGGGTAGTTATACTCTCATTTTTGTTGAGATTATGGGTTTTTATTTCATGAGACATATTGGGTTTTAAGACATATTTGTTGTATTTGGTATTTGACTTATTTGGTTTATGAAGCACTTATGAAGTTTTTGTTTTTGAATAAGTTATTATTTTAGTTTCCACTGTTTTTACCAATTTTTTCCTTGTGAATCTTAGTCTCTGTTAGTTTCAGTTATACCTACAATGCACCCTGCCTTTTAGCGTGTCCTTTTTGGTATATTACGAGGTGTGGCATGTTCACTTGGTATCAGAGCCTAAGGTTACAGGATCCCCAAAAATTTATTTTAAAAGTAAAGTATTTTTCAAAATAACTTGTTTTAAAAGTATATTTCAGAGAACTCTTAGAAACCTTTTTAAGGATATAAGAGTTTTATAAAAATCCCCTCATAGGTCCAATTCAATCTCCCTTTGACTCTTTCCTATACTACCTTTTTCTTGTCATAGAATGGTAGATGCCACGAACCTTCCTGAGGGCATTCGAGTACCAGCTTGGTTTCGTAGGTACTTACAAGCCACGACTCCAGTGGTGCACGGGCCAACACCCAATCCTGCAACAGCGGGTGGGAACCCTATCAACCCACATGTCGCCATTAATTTCACTAAGCTTTGTAAGGATTTTGTGAGTTTGGATGGAAAGACTTTTTATGGCAAGGAGAATTAAGGCTAGAGCTTGGGTTTGGGACACCGAGAGGATATTTGGCTTATTGGATTGGAGGACCTGGGTTCAGCTAGCATCTTGGCAACTGAAAGAGGAGGCTTTGTACCGGTGGAAGGTCATAGAGTTAAAAGGTAGTGAGGTGACTTGGAATGGATTCTGGGAGTGGTTTGATAGGAAGTTTTTGTCTCAAGTAGAGAATGGTGTTCAATTAGAGCGTTTTATTAATTTAAAGCAAGGAAGTTTGTCGGTTAAGGATAACATCAATCAATTTGATGAATTCTCTTGGTTCAGAGTGGAGTTGGTAAATACGCCGCACTAGAAAGCTTTGAAGTTTGCAAAGGGATTAAATCAGCCCCTTTAGGGATTGTTATTGACTTACGTATCGATGGGAGCTACTTATAAGTCTTTAATAGAATTGGCACTTATGTCTGATGCAGTCAGGGAAGGAGAGTCTAAGGAAGTTGTTAAGTCAGAAGGTCCAAAGAAGAAATGATGGAGGAACAACAAAGAGATAAAGAAAGGCGATGGCCCTCTGAAGCATATTAAGAAAGGATTGAGGTGCAATAGCTGTGGAATTATGGGACATATAGCCAAGGATTGGAAAACGGGAAAGATGAAGGGAAAGTGCTTCAATTGCGGGTAGCCCAGTCATATGAGTAGGAGTTGTCCCAGAGACCTAGTTAGAAAGCGAGTGCACCAGTCGCACAGATTCAGGCATTAGAGCGGCACCTTCCAATAGCATTTCGGATAGAGGAAGGAAAGTCATAGTTGAAGGTTTGATTTCTATATTTGATTTACCCATTCAGACTTTATTCGATTCTTGAGCATCACCCTCTTTTATCTCTAGTTCTCTTGTGGATTTTTTGCATCTAGACATTTCTTTAGTGGTAGACCCTATTGTTGTTTCAAACCCCCTAGGTAGATTGGCACACTTGTCAATGGTTTGTAGGGGTTTGAAAATTTATATCTTGGGCGTAGAATTTGACTGCGACACCTATGTTTTGGGATTCTTAGGGTATGAGATGATCTTGGGTATGGATTGGCTATCCATATATGGAGCTATTTAGACTGCAAGAGGAGAGTCATTAGATTAGAGACATGCAGTTGTAGGACTCTTGAGGTATCTTGCGACCCGAAAGGGTCAATCATGTTGAGTTTTCTCTATTCCCTCTATTCATCTTTAGGAGAGCGTGATTCAGTTCCCGTCATCAGATATTTTTCAGACATCTTTGAGGAGGTTAGGGGACTACCCCCTAAGAGAGGAACAGACTTCAGAATTTATTTGACCGAGAATGCTAAGCTAGTGGCGTTACTTGTGAGGCACATGGAACCTAGGGAGAGGAAAGAGTTGAGCAAACAAGTCAGTGAGCTTTTGGTGAAGGGTTTTATAAGAAGGAGCATATTGAAATGGGAAGCACCAGTCTTCTTCGCTACTAAGGAGGATGGTTCTCTTCAACTTTGCATTGATTATAAAGGAATAAATAAGCTCACATAATCCTGAAGTGAGACGAGGGGGCATGCTCATGCTGAGTCGAGGTGATAATACGACCCAATATGCGGAGCAACAGGTAGCATAGGCATGGTGGCAGTTAGGCCTGTGACTTCCATTTAGATGTTCAGTAATCGCTATGAGTTCTAAGCACTTAGTATGTGTGTCTTTCGTAGATACCATTGCCTTTTATGTAGGGAGCTATGTATCGTCTAGTCAATAGTGGATGCTTTGTGTATCTTTCGTAGTTACCATTGGCTGCTATGTTGGGAGTTATATAGCGTCTAGTCCGCGGTAAGGTCTATGGAGTAGCAGGCCGATCAAATGGTAGAATTAGGATTTCATCCTAATTATAGGATTAGGGATTCAGCCTAATCAAGCAGCTATCAAAGATAAGTGCAAACAATCAAAGTTGAGATATCTTATCAATTGTAATAATTTAATCGTATTTTCCAGTTTAACTCTTTCCTGTTTCCTTTGTTTCCTTTTGTATATACTAGAACTATTGAAGCGTCTATTACCTTTACTTTTCTTAAAGATTCTAGTAGTTATTATCACTCACCAGACCTTGAGTCTGACCCACTCCTCTATTTTATCCCCTTTTCCCCACATAGGCAATTAAGGGAGAGGGTAGTAGATTGAAGTTTCGTGGAGGCTTCTTAGAGAAGATTCTGTTATGTATTTCCCTACTTTTATTTTCATTTTTCTTTCTATGTACTGGCATTAGAGAGGGGGTATTTATACTCCCATTTTTGTTCGGACTACAATTTTTTATTTCATAAGATATATTGGGTTTTAAGACATGTATGTTATATTTGGTATTTGACTTATTTGGTTTATGAAGCACTTACGAATTTTTTATTTAGAATAAGTTATTATTTTAGTTTCTCCTGCTTTTACCTGTTTTTGTCTTGTGAATCTCAGTCTTTGTTAGTTTTAGTTATACCTACAACGCACCACGCATTTTAATATGGCCTTTTGAGCATATTAAGGGTTGTGGGGTGTTTCAATAGGTGTTAATAGAGTGCAACTATGATGAGAGCTAGATGAATGCTAAGAGAAATAAAGGGATGTAGATCCACTTTTTACTCTCTTGTATCTCCTTTATTTAATCCCCTTAACACTCAATTTTGATTTGATATTTTTGCCTCTCCTCTTCATTATTAACGCCAGCCATACTCCTTCCATATACTCAATAACTTTAAATCTAAAACACATTAGATTAAATATAATCCAATTGTCCATCGTAGCTGTATTCAGGAGCTAGAAATTCTATATTTAGATTTGGATTGAAGGAGCTTGGTTTTTCATTTCAAAATGTGAATTATAGGCATAAAGCACAGGTAAATTTACTTGATTATACTATAAAAATGCTTAACAAATTATCATATTATGTATTAGTTCAGATATAATATTTATCATGGACCTATACATCTTTATATTGTCATATATTGGATGGTTATATATAATTGTGTATATATTAAAAAAAACTTTTTTTCATGCATAGATACTCATGAACTTGATTTAGAATAGGATTTGTTTTCGAAAACGATACATACACATATATATGTATGCATGCACGTATATTAAATATTTTTAACTAAATATAAAATTCATAAGAAATAACACTGTATTAAGTATTATAATCTATATTTCATAAAAATTTATTTATATACACATATTAGATTTTGGAAATTAGAAAAGCTATTTTTATATTTAATTCGCATTTGTATTATATATTTTTTGTTTAATTTAAAATTAATTTACGTGAGCAATACATACATACATACATACATACATACATACATACATACATACATGTTTATAAATAATGTAACATATAAATACATAATTTTAATATAAAATATGATATCATTCTTGTTATTGAAAATTATTAAAATAATTAATTTTAATTTACTCTATATGGAAGAAAAAAAAGAAACCTTTTTTAACCGTTCAATAAGTTTAAACGGCAAAAAAAAACATTTTTTGGGTCGAAAGCATTTATTATATGTATACATATATTTCATTATCATTATTTACATTATAATATATTTACATGTATATTTTTTTATCAAGCCAGCGGGGTTGAATGGGTCCCAACCATTTCATTAATAACTTGAAAGAGATTACAATCAATAAATAAAATGATAGAAAACATAGAGAAAACATGGATTCAAATAGAAAAAAAAAGAATTATGCATGTCTCCATCTTTTCAACATTTTAAGTTGAAAAATGATAAGGAGAAACCCACATAGCATTAAAATCCCGAGTGTGATTTCATAGTATAGCTCCATCCTATTCTTACGTTTCCCAACGAACATTCAAGCATTTCTCTCATTCCAAACACTATAGCATACACCTTTACGATAAGAAAAAGGCTGTATGATGATAAAACCTATCCATTTAGTTTCTTTAAATATGCTTTCTTACTCCTTCATGCTATCACGATAAGGAATAACATACCCAACATTCTTTTTTATTTTCTTCCCAAGCAAGGAGGAGAATAGACAATTAAAAAATAAATGAAGATTGTCCTCAAGAAAGCTCTTGCAGAAGAGACAGGTTGTGAAGATTAGAATGCTTCTATGTGCAAGGTTACTTTGGGTATGTAATGCATTCTTTAAGACCCTCTAAAGGAAGAGATTAAGCTTCTTCGAGGAAGAGTTATTCCAAACCCTTCTAAACCAAGGGAATTTGATGAGTTCCTGCTGCTCTGAAAGGGTAGTTTAAATTATACTAGGGGAGTGAGTTTTCATTTCTAAGGTCCAAACATATTCATCTTTTTCAGCAAGGTAGAGGGGAGTGTTGTAGTATTTACTCCACAGAGCATTGACAATTAGGCAGCTAGATCTAGGAAGTTTAATATGTCCATCTCTGATGTAATCAACAACTTTTACCTTCTTTGGTATCCCAGTTTGCATTATCTCATCATGTGTTATGCATTTCTTTAGGATTATTGCTTTTGCATTCCAAAGCACTTCCCAGAATTTGGCACTACTATTACTAACAAGTTTCATTGTGACATGCAGAAGAAGAACATTCCTCATCCCCAGGAGCGCTTTCCAAATCAAGCTAGGGGAGGGCTTAGGAATCATTTGACAGAAGTTCTCTGAGTTTAGATTATAGTTACTAGACTAGTCAACCTATAAATATTTTGAGTTATCATTAAGATTATCAAAATATTAAGAGAATCCAGAGATATTCTACATTTTTAGGTTTTTAATGTGAAGATCGCCATTATTTTTTAGGCTGTTCAAGCTTAAAAAAAGCTATTGGAGAATGTTTTCTTGAGAAAATGGAGCATGTCCATAAGAATATTATCATTGCACTTCTCATCATGGATGTTAGTTTAGTTGGGAGAAGGAAAGACCTACCCTAATATACAGGCTCTATTTTTAAATTTGGATAAATATGTATATTATATATATATATATATATTATTTTTAAATTTCATTTAATATATATATATAATTTAGAATTATGTGTAATATTTTTTTATAACTACTTTGTATATTTATATTAACATATTTTGCAATCTAATTATATTTTATATATGTTTGCACATATATTTATGTAAGTGTATTACATAAATTTCATTCTTAAGTAGTACTTATAATATAAATAATTATATATGTATATGTGTGTAATTTATATTATATTATTTATATGTATCCATGTGTGTGTATTTAAAAAATGCACATGTATATAGAGGGGCTAACATGTCCGTTGTGGTGCAAATCCAACATCTATATATGGGCATGTCAAACCATATATACTATATTATTTTACACGTGCGCATAAGCATATGTGTATGTGATACATATATACATTATAAAATACAAATCATACAAAGAAAAACATTATTTATGAATTAAATAAAATATTGATTTTATTTAAAAAGAAAACTAAGAAGAGTTTTAAATAAATTTAGACTACATAGGCCCAAAAGGAATAAATTTTTGAAATTTACGCATTTATCTCGCTACGTGCTGGTCTAGTTCTGACAATGGTAACAGAGCCAAATAGCCTATGCAGCCAAAATTAGTAACATTACAACCAATTTATTAATGTTTTTCCATATAGTAAGGTGTTTGGAAAAATATCGTTTAAGGTTAGATTTGGGCCTACGTTACCTGACTATTAGCCTAGTCCGAAAGGATAAGGTATGCCCAAAGGTTATCATAAGATAAAGGCCTTAGTTAATTTGGGCCTTAGGCTAGTTTTTAAAATCTATTTTGAAATTAAAATAAAATTTTAATTTAAAATGTTAAATTGATAAAAAAATTAATTTAAAATAAGAAAAATATTATATATATATATATATATTATATTATAGATTTTCAAATAGTTTTGAAAATTAAAGTAAAAGTTTTGAATTTAAAATAAAACACATATTATTAAAGTTATAATGTTGTTTTTCAAAATTCTTGAAAATGTTATCAAATTAATTTCAAAAATACTATTTTTTAATAAAATAAATGAATTAACTAAGCAAGTTAATTAAATAAATATATACATGTATAATATATATATATATATATATATAATGTTATATGGTATTGCCTTGAATTGTTTATGACAATATAAGTATATATGTGTGTATACAAGAATTTTTGAACTTAATAAAATTTAATTGAAATTATTAAATTAAATTAATTAATTAAAAGTTAATTAATAAATTTAAATTAATATATATACATAAGATATATGTGTGTTACTATAAAGGTTATACTATGTATATTCAATATAAATTGTTGTAATTGAATAATATAACAATTAGTTATTTAGTTAATTAAATAAGATTTAATTAATATAATGTTATGCATAAAATATTATATAAGTTAAATAAAGTATAAAATTTATATAGTGTTAAAACTTATATAATACAGATGTACAAACTAAAGGTGTAACAGTAAGAAACATAATTAGACTTAAGGAATAAACACATACCTATAGTCAATATGCCATGATTTCTGATGTGTCCGACACTTGAATTATGAGGGTATTTCCTAAGAAATACATCATTCCATAAATCAACATCACTCAATCAAAAATATATTGAAGATTATAAATCATTAATATAAGTGTTCTCCTTTACGATTTATATACCAATAAATTACATACTCTTTGGCTATTAAGCAAACTCAAGTTAGAGATGTTATGTATAGTATTTTTAATATATCGAAAAGATGAGGTAAGATAACTTTATGTATATATTGAGCAAAAACATGGTACATATACTATCCTAAATCGTCGTAAAATAGTAGGTATAAGTGAATAATTTCTTTTGATTTATTGAGCAAACTCAAAGTCAAAATGAGATTAGGACAAGGAACCATGGGTTAGGAGTTGAATATGATACAACCGATAAGGAGTTATTTATCTTTTATGGAGCTATAACATGTTGAGCAAACTCAAAGTCAGAATCCCAAGACAGATGAGTCCTACTACCCACTATCGAAGTCAAAAGACTTCTATTTTTCTTCTTGGTGTTTGGAGAAACATAAAAGACTGGTAGGAGCCTTATTAGAAAAATGAAATGGTAACGTTTAACCTTTCTAATATTGTAAGAACATATGCTATATAAAGTTATAATAATCTACATCAATAACTTTGTGCAATTAATATAGTTGATAAAATGTTTATCAATTAAAATATATAAACGAACCGAATTAATATTGATAAATAGAAATATAAAATATACTTACCAATAAGTTTTTGCATATTGACCCATTCAAGAGCCTAATTATACAACCACTAAATATATTTGTAACTTGATTACTTGCGAGTTTACTCGCTCGAGACAGTGTATCATCTTCGACGAGTTTCGAACTCTAAAAGCAATGCAAGAATATGGATATTTGATCCATATATGATCATATATAAATGTTATACAATGAACGGTCACAATTCATAATGCATGAAACCTCGATCAATTAGTACATTGAAATAAGCATGTAAACTATAGTTTGAGATCATGTATTCAATATGATTAATACTCCTTTTATTGGCATTGGAGATGACAAGATTACCAGAATCCATCCTAGCGGCCTGATTGTGGGGTTGGGCCCTAGATCTATGACATCCTTTATTTATATAGTTGTGTGCTTTCACTTTGTGCATTTTTTTCATATGTCAACTAGGCCAGTAGTCTGTTACCTACACGGACAGGAGCTGGGTTATGACTATAAGTCCATATGTTGACAAGCACAGTGGTCGGATATGTGTCACAATACCATGTAGGTAACCACAGACCATAGATCCCGTGTATCTTTGGAGCTAGCTTTGTGCTACCAGTCTCCCTCTGGTTCTAATGGAGTGATAGATAGGCATATACTATCGACCCACCTCATTTAAGTACAGATATAGGTCAGGTGACCTACATATTGATATATATGATTCTTATTAGGGCTTTGTGTCTATCGTACAGTCATTCCTCGTCACGGTCTATTTTGAGTTATTATATATTAGGAGATGATATTGTACCTATGAAAGGTGTTCGAATCATAATGCAATTTCGTATCTTTTATCATAATGATATGAAGCATATCCTATATATTGACGATGATTCTTTGATTATTGAGATTGAGAGGTATATTTAGGCAATGTTGTGTGTAAGCATAACTATACTTGAGGATATCTCATTTATTGATGGTTACTAGATTTGATGATGATTTCTAAATATGGACGATTCAACCATTTTATATTGATTATGTGGTTTCTGTTTTGATGTGCCTTTATATAGGTGATGACATCTTTATACGTGGTTTTGTGATATTTGACATTATGTGATGCGTTAATGATTCTCTATGATATTATAATTATACACCGTGTATACATTACTTTATATATAATTATATTAAGGATGTTGTCTTGAGTTATCCCGATGATGTTATCATATTATATACCTCGCAAATATGGATTTACATGTATATTAACCCTTGAGTTAGACATAGTATGACCCACGTATTACTTATGTAATATTCGAGTTAGTTTGAAACATTTAATGCACATGGACAATATGACCAGCTTGTGTTTTATGGGCATAGCCGAGGTTTGATATATAGGATTGTTGGTGTTATTATTATGATATACATTCGTTATATTCATGTCATGGTGTTGTATATTGGATGTACATTGTATATAATTTGAGTTAGCAAACCTTTTGGATGTTTTGTACACTCAACTGTCACCTATATATTTCATATTATATCTTGTTGCTACGATACTAGCTTTGTATTCTCTGATATTCATTATATAGTGTGTATTTTTCAATCCTAGAGGCACATATGTTTTTTGATTTGTGCCTCTGTTTATGTATATGTGAGTTATTTATTTGATGTTTAAATACATACCAATGTCAGCCTAAGGTAATATTCACGTGTGTACCTTATATAACCTTATTTTCCATAATATCTGATGCTATTACCTAGTAATACTCTTAGATAATATGGATATAGAGGTAGGATGTTACACCAACTCAGATCACTTCAAGTAAACTACAACTTCAACATATCACATCAAAGCAACAAAAAATCATATTTTCATCTTCTTTAAGAAATCTATGCAAGTAATTTCCGAGTAATCAAGAAAAATCCAGACGCATCAATTCCTAGTTGTCATCTCAGACAAGTAGATATAGACAGGAGAATTTACAATGTAAAGAAAATCTAGGCATAAACATTATAACACCCAAACCAACAACCAAACTTCACGAATTTAGTCAAATCCAGACGATGACGTGAGCGAATCCTCCATTCGATCGGATTTTGAAATTTCAAACCACACGAAGAATCTTTTGGTTGTGGTAATTCTTTTGGTTGGTTAAAGATGAAGTCAATTCTCTTAGTTGGTTGGTTAAAGAAATTATTTATTTCTGAATATTTAGGGAGAAGATGGGGTCAATTCATTTGGTTGGTTAAAGAAGGAAATAAAAAGGAAAACTTTTAATTTTTGGCCTCTCACCTTTACATTTTTGCAATTTAGTCTTTATTTATTTAAGGCATATTTTTTTTTTTGTATTTAAACCCCGAACTTTGTACTTCTAGGATTGAACTGCGATTTTTAGTTTGAAAATTCTCGACTGGGATAATGCCGAGTTAGATTTACTAGGCATAAGATTATAATAGTCAATCAACGAAGAGTCGTAGGTTCACGAGTTTATAAGCAGTCAATTAATTAATTCTAGTAGTTATCTTATGGATGCAGTAGGAACTACGAGGTAATTGCCGAAGCTGGGTAAATCTGTGTATTTTTTATTTTCTACATTTTATGTTTCTTCGTTCTTATATCTATTTATCAAAGAAATAAGTTTAAATACCTTATTCACCATTATGATCCTATTATGTAAACTTTGGAAAATATGCATTAATAAATGACTTAAGATTTTGGAAATATTATCGGATTTTATATGAAAATAATTAGTAGCCAAAACTAAATATTTTAATATATTTTTATGTAATTTTTAACGGTGTTGGAAATTTACTAACTGTAGAATAAAATGATGTGTACTTATATATGATAAATGGTTATTAACTATATGAAATAATGTTTTGATAAAATGAAGTATGAATGATCCATAAAGTAACTAAAGTCATTACAAATCTAAATATATATTAAGCATTTAATATTGGTTTGGTAAGGCTGTAAAGGTTCGAAAGTTAGATAATTATAAGAATTATTGAAAATAAATTAGTTGAGGAATTTGAAATTATATTAATTATTTTATGAAGAGACTTACAAATAGATATGAAATGATTAACTTGAGATAAATTTAGTTTATGATCTTCTATGAAATTCTAAAATGACACTTTTGAAAATTTATTTAAGTAGAATTTAAAGAATTTAATTTGAGAAAAATCATTATGATTTTCTATTAAACATTTATAAAACTAGCAGAGAACTTCATAACTTTAAGGATTTTCTAGTCTTGTGAAAAATGAAGTTAGAAATCAAAGATTTTGATTTAAAAACTAAATTGGAAAAGTTATTGATATTTTCACAAGATACTTGAATTAGAGTTAGAAGAGAATTACATAGCCTACAAAGTTTATTAATTACTTTGGACACACTAGAATAGTCAATAAGCCATTTTGATAAGAACTTGCTAATTTCAAACATTATGTATTTGTGATGTGTTGGAAGATTTAGGATGAAGGAAAAATTAGCATAGAGGTTCGATGGCCTTTTAAGCCGATGTTCAAATTAGAAGGATGGAGTACAAAATAAAATATTCCTACAATAATACAGAGTAGACACCCTTGTGTAATTTTAATAAAATATGATTTGAATTATTGGGGCTTAACGTAAGATGACTTAGAAGATCCGATTTGGCTTGAACTTTTGTAATTTGAAATGTAAGACAAGAGTAAACTAAAATATTTCACCATAGAGTCACAGAGATGAGACATTAAATCAAATGGAAATATATTGGTCTTAAGGGTTGGGATACACTCACATATGATGTTATGAAGCAAGAGAGTGCATTGAGTGTGAAGTTTCCCTAAAAGATTGAATAACAAGATATATTGTTGCATCAGAATGTCGATGATAGAGGATAAATATACTTATTTATAAAGATTGACGTTATGCAAACATGTCATTTAGTGTTATGACACCTGTCTTTGTTTTGGCTTACGGTACATCCAGATATTGGTTTTTATGTTGTCGTAGAACTCTTGGGTTACTGTTGTGCTATGCCATGCCTGAATATATTTACCTTGAGTTATGATTATGCATGGACTGCCCAAAGAGGGAAAATAACTTATGTTTAAGTCATGATTTAGCATTTGGGTGTATACCATTAGGGTGTGATCTTGATGTCATGCACGAGTAGTTGAATGTGAAAGGTTCCCAATGTCATGTTCACTATATTAGGACATCAATCCATTCTCCGATGTTCCTATATGAAGTTTGTGGAGTTTATGAAGGTTATGCTATTGGGTGGCTAAGAACTATATTTTTTAAGTTAGTAGCGTGAGGTACCATTCAATATTTGGTTGCATTACTTGTTATACTTTGGAAGTGAGCCAATGAGAGGCCTATATTAAAGAAGATACCATCAAACAATTATATGTAAAGTGTTTTTGGAGCAAGATGATGTATATAAAGGTACTCTACCTGCATATTGGTTTACAGGACTTTTCAAGAATGTGGAGTTGATAGTATTTTTATAGTAAGCGTGGTTTGATTTTAAGGCATGAAGTAAATGTATTGCACATACTAAGGTAAAAAGGTAGTCTTTTGAAGGAAGGTGAGATTTGATGATCTGGAATAAAATTGACGAAAAGGTGAGGTTAATTATTTTTAGTCATCATTAGGATTGGAAGAATTATCTTTTTAAGTCAATTTTTCATAATAGTGACTTTTGTGCATAAACTATTTTCTATTCCCAATGCACGGGAAAAATAAGTGAAAAATTCATAACTTAGTCTAGAGTTTGTTATGGTAATTACAAGACCAAATAATATAGAGTTACGTATTGGATTCTTTTATTTTATTTAGGACTTATTAGTTATTTTGTTAATTACATTTAGTTTTATTTAGTTGTTTAGATGAAGTAGTATTATGCTCACTAGAAAATAAGGCATCATCCCTTTGTGATGTTGCAAATTGCATGGTGATGGAAGATGGGGTTCACCTAAGAAACATAAATGTTAGTCCACATAGAGGGAAGCCACCATCCGTTATCATGTTGTTGTGCCAATGGACCAAAAGAAGAAGAAACTTAGTAAGGTATGTCACAAAGGATGTAGAGTATATTGCATGGTATTTGACGATAAAGATATGCTAGTAGCGAAGTCTATTTAAATTAAAGTTATACTAGGATAGTAAATGATTAAGGACACCTCACAGAAAGTTGAAGTGATACACAAAGGAATGGAAACTAGATAGGATAGGCATGCATAAAGAGTTTGCAGTGGATGGCATGGTGTAGGTGAAAGACTCACCATTGAAATGTGTTATGTGGGAAAGATGGCACCACCGGTTATTGGGCCTTTCCTAAATTTATAGAGAGTAAGTGAGCCAACATGCTTGAGTGGATCTTTTTTGTAATGACCCTAAATTTTGGACACGTATTGAATATCTGAATTATTTAAATAATTGAATCATGGGTTTAGTATGATTAATTTCATTTTATAACCTTGTTAACATCCTTTTTAAATAAAAACTAATGATAAGAAATTTGTTTTAGAAGCATGTTTACATAAGTAAATAGTTCGAAGAAATATTAATAACATGATCGAAAATCGTTTTATTGATAGGCAGCCTCAAAACGCATGAAATTATCATTCTAGGATACTACCTCGGATTTTGACGGAACTAATGTCATTAGGACTGTAAAAATGATATGATGCACACGAACGAGTTTCATGAGGATCTGGTATACCTTGTAATCATAGGCGTTCGGAATGTATTACAATTAATTTGAGAAATTAAATATAATAAAATATTTTATATTTTAAATAACCTCCACGCCTTAACTTCTTACCCTCTGTCTCATTTTTCACTCTCTCCTTCTTTTGTAAACTTAAGAAAACTCAAATGCCTCTTTTAATCAATTAAATCCAGAGCTACAGGCCACAAAAGTCGGCGACTTTGGATCCGTTGGACTCATATGGAGAGAGCTATGCATCTATGGTGTCATGGTAGAGTGCAGCTATGCTTTGCAAGACTTCATTATCTAGTTAGGAAACAAGAGTTAGGCTTTGGTGGAGTTTGGAGAGGAACTAGGCAAAGCGGTGAGTAAAAATGTGTTTCTCTCGGCGGCTAGTATCTTCGTAAACTAACTGGTTGAGGTTCTGTTGCACTAGGGAAGTCATGACATTTTGTGACAGCAAGGGTAATGAGTAGGTCATATTCTAATAGAGGGTATAAACATATGTGGAAGAGTGAGATGTGGAGAGAATGCGAAGTCTAGAACACTTAAGCTGAGGGTTCTTCGTTTGGTTGAGTATTGGATGAGAATTTGGGGAAAGAAGGGAAGGAGGAGTGGGTTTTATGCATGGCGTGTGTTATGGAATATCAACTGGGGTATGATGGATTAAGTGGGATGTGTTTAGGTGAGATTAATTGGTTAAGGAATTATAAAATTTGTATTCTTATAAAATTCATATCTATTGCATACGAGGTCTAATCGAAATGCCATCTTCGCCATTGCACCCGTAGTGAGATTATCTATATCTTGGTTTCACTTGCGCGTGAGTGAGTTAACTTACCATTTAATTAGTTTTTTGTATATATATTTTTGGTGCTAAAATATAAAATGAAATAGATAACAATGCAAGTTGTTACTTTCGGACTCCTCTTTCCTTTGGAAAGGAAGGGACAATATTATATGTACTATAATAGCTCTTATAACCCTCTAAAACATATATCATGGCCAAGATTTGTTGTTTGCATGTTTGAAGTGTGTTGTGAATGGTTGAGGCGAAATAGTCGCTATAAACGCATTTTGAAATCCCATGTATTTGACATATGTTAAAAGTGGTTAAAATGTGATTATATTGTGAAAATAAATATTTGATTGGTCCCTACAAATGTTTGATGTGTTTGACATAAAGGAATTGGTTGGGAAGTTATATAAATTATGAATGAAAGTTTTGCAAGTTAGAAGCTAAAAGGTTGCTATGGATGTACTTTGAAGATGCCTTATGTTCGGCAATTTTTAAGTCAACTTTGAAAGGCATCCTAAGGGCTTCTTTACATTTTTAATAAATACTATAAGTGCACTTATTATTGGAAAGTTATCAAAGTTCAAATATATTTTTAAAAATTAGTTATGAATTTTTAAATTAAAGCATTTTAAATTATAAAAATGTTATAAAACATACTCTTTATGTTTTTTAAATGAATTTTAAAATAAGTATTTTTGACTAATATTAAAATAATTGTTTTAAACTATAGTATAAGTATTTTTAAAGTTTGTTTTAAATATATATAGGTTTTATAAAATTAGTTAAAGGTTCTATTTAAGTATTAAAAAGCTTATGTAATATAATATTTTAAATTATTTTTTAATTATATTAGCTTATAAATAAATCAATATACATATAAATATATACATCATTTAAAAAAGGGTTTTAGTAAATATATTTAAGTTTTAAAATTTAAGTTAAGTATTTATAAATGTAGTAAACCATATTTATAACTCATACTTATATAATTTCATTTTCTTACTAAAAATTATATCATAATTGTATATCCTTGTTTATTACTATTATACTAAACATTCCTAATTAAATTTGAAATTTAACTCAACATTAATCCCAAGCACCTTATACTCAAATTGTGAAACTGAATTCACAAGATGTTCATTTTCAATGTCCCATAAAATTATTACCTACCCAACCCATGTAGAAAAACAACACCGCACATAACTGATTGTGCAAAACCAAATCAGACAAATAATGATAATAATTGAATATTATCATTCCCTAACACTTCACAAATCTATATAATAAATTTAGAACCTATTCCTTTATATATAATATAATTCTTGGTAAAATTATTTCATTTACCAAATTTTAAAATAGTATTATGTTGGTTTGTCTTGTTTAAGTGTTCAAAAACCCCTGTTGATATAGTTGATCAGACGTATCGACCAGAATTCATAAGCCACTCAACAGGCCAATCAACACCATATAAATCAATTTTTAGAGCACTAACGAATACACTCTCTTATATATATACACTCAAAATCGTTATAGGGTATTGCTAACACTATCTCTAATGAGTTTACCCCACCAAAGCCAAGGTTTTAGCTTAAGCTTTAGCTCTGAAACCAAACATAACAGTCCCCCTAAACTGGTGGTGCCTACACTTGGTAACCTCAAATCTGATTTCACATCCAACCTCTCGACTGTAAGTACCTCGCAAATCGTCCAATGAATATCTAGGACATGTAGGGTAAGAGTGTAAGCTTCGGCACGGTTCACAAAGCGAGAAACCCCTATCAGGTTACTCTAACTTTATAACTAGATTTGATAGTCGGTTATTTGACTATCAAACAAAAAACAAACAAACCATGGATTTAATTTCATATGACTAAATACGATTAAGCCTATAAGCAACCGATAAGCCTCTTTAGTTAATATTTTTATTAACTAAAGCACTTCGTAAATACTTGGAAATTATTTCCATATACTTACCTTAACGGTATAAGTACATTCACAAAGCATTATATTTTCAATGCTCATGAAAATATAACTAAAGACTTATCTCAACGGTATAAGTATATCCACGTAACACTGTATATTCAATACATTGTAAATATAACTATATACTTATCTTAACGGTATAAGTATATTTACAAAACACTATATTTTCAATACTTAGAAAATATAACCATATACTGATCTCAACGGTGTAAGTTTATTCAAAAAACTAAAGGAAGATTTCATATTTTCCAAATAATATTAAATTGGTCAAAAATAACTATGGTTTAAAACACTATTCGTTATAAACACAAAACACTTATCCTTTCCATAAATATCCTAAACTTCTACATCTCTTTCCTTCGAACAGTTCTTTAAATAATTACTAAATAATTATTAATATAATTTAATAATTCCAAACCCTTTTTAAAATTATAGACCACCTTTCCATTTAATAAAATTATAGAGTTTCAAAAGCTTCATCCCTAAGGACTATCGCTATATGTACCATACCCTCTTACTTGCTTATAATTAAATAGCCTTTAAATTCCATTTCCAATATTTATAAAATATCATTTATATACCCTTTCTATTATATTTATAAGATTATAAATCATCTCCTTTATTTATAAAATATTATTTATAAACAATTCAATAAATTACTTTATTAACTTAAATACATATTAGTTAGTTCATTTTAATTATCATCGATAAAGTAATTAACTTAAAAACTTCATTAGTTAAGTAATTAATTTAATACCTCATGAATTGAGTAATTAACTCAAACCACTTTGATTAATGAAATTAATTAACCTTAAACCTTTTTAATAAAAAATAATTAACTAAAACATTTTAACAGAACAATTAATTAACTTAAAATATCTTAAATAATTAATTAATTAACTAACTTTAAACAGCATTAATACTATAAATAATTAACTTTAAACTTTTTTAATTAAAATAATTTAATAACTTAAAACATCCTTAATTAAATATAATTAACACTAAAATATCATTAATAAATAATAATATCTTATAAAAGTTATTAAATTAAATTTAAAACATTGTTAAATAAAATATAATTAACTTTAAAACATTGTTAAATAAAATATAATTATCTTTCAAAAAATTTCAATTAAGATCATTAGCAAGCTTCAAGCATTTTGTAATTTCAGGCTTAGCGATCATTGTAGTACTTAAACAAGCTACCGTTTGTTCTATATCTCAAAGAGGTTCATATGTCAATGTCATATTCAATACGGAAAGGCTAACAAGCGTCTGGCATTCAATAATTAACAATCAATAGGTAACTCATCATTTAATCCATATTATTTAATCCACGTGTTAATTAATCTCATAAATCATCTTTTTACTTAACAAACGTAGAAGAGGGATTTATCCTACTCGATAGATATCCATCATAATCTATTCAATCCAATTTAACTTAATTGTGGTCTATTTGGCCAAATAAATATCACCGATTAAGTTATATTTTCATGACGTTATTATTTCAAATTTCTATCCATATTATTATGTAAAAAAATTACTTTATCGAAACTATCAATAAGTTGCACTACAATGTTGTACTTGTGAATACGAATACAACACAAAAATTCACGTACAAAATGAATACTATATGAGCAAGAAATCACACTTTATAACTAACACACATCTTTAATAATAATCAAATTAAAATAACAAACTAATTTTATCACCAAGTAGCTATTGGGCTTGGCCCAATTTCCCATACCCAACCTGCTAAGAGCCTTCCCTTCTTCTTCTCCCTTAACTTCTTCTTCAAAATTAAAAACCTAAAGCCCAAAGTTGCGCACGGTGTGCATGTTGCACACCAATCTCTCCACCAAAGTGACAATCAAATCCCACCAATAAGTTCATCTTCGTGCACTCGACTCGCGTGACACGACAACATGCGACTAGATACCCTATATCCAAAAGCGAACCGTCCTCCACATGCGAAACTTTATGACATTGCATCCTTTATAGAACAACCGAGCTTCCACAAATTACCATCCCATTTGCGTCTCTCATACTGAACTTGAATCTAACCTCAGATTTGCCAAATAATGACCGCATTTGCCATAGTATCCAATCCTAGATCTCAATCGACTTGCGGTAAACATTCCAGCATCCCAAAACATGAACGAACATGAGAATAAAGGGTATAGAAATGATGATCTACTCGTATAGAGTTCAAAGATCTTTTTTTATGATTTTCAGTCAAGTATCGAATTTGAATTTTGAAGCTTCTACTATTTTTCTCTTTGATGAAATAGTAGAAAGAAAATGGAGGAAGAGAGATGGGATGATCCTTAATGATTTAACTTTCCTTTTATTACCAAAATACTTAGCTACTCAAGATCAAGTAAGACAACATTTACAAGTTAATACACCTTGATAAGAAACCCACTAAATCAAATTTCAAATTTTCACATCAATTTTCAATCTTTGTAATACATGTTGGTTATTAGGGTGAGTCGGTACTTCATTTGACACTATGTAGGATAATAGGTTGACTTTGTACCTTTTACTTATGATTCCAAATCCATCTTTTCATTTTTTTATATCAAATATTGTTATTATTATCGTACTAATTTACACATTTCTATTAAAAGTGTTTTTAACATTATAATAGTTTTTTAAAACTTAACCAAAGGTAACACAACTTTTAACAAATTTTTAGCCAGATAAAAGGTCAAAACACGAAAAAGGGACTCCGGTCACATTTTCAGTCTTTCGTCGAACTACATATTTTTTTATAAACAAGATTACAAAAATGAATGTTCTATTCTTAGTTATAAATTTAAAAGGCTATTAAATTATTAAACCCATTATTTAAATATCCAAAATAAATTAAATATCCCCAAATTGAATCGATAAAATTCTAGGTCATTGCATTCTTCCCCTTAAATGAATTTCATCCCTGAACTAAAATTTCATCCCCATCCAACCTAGAAAAAGAACCACATAATTACTCTAAAATTTCATAACTCCATACAATGTATATAAATCATCCGTATGCAATATCTAATTCGATCGTCTACTCAAAAACATGAACTTCTCTTCCGAACCAGTATCGCTCATTCGACATCTCTAGTGCGGGATTTGATCAGTCTCCTTGATTAGGAACCGCTGTTCTCCTTGCATAGCTGTATACTATGATAGAAAATTATTATTTTATACCAAGAACCCTCACCAAATGTTCACTATTAATGGTAGAGTGATAAACCCTTATTCAGGTCGGTGTGAGTAGCCTTAAAGTTGTGTATTCGAATCTATGTGCCACTTATGTACTTACTCTTACTGGTTATCAACATACCAATTTTTTTTAAGTCATGAAATTTATTCCATATAAACTTAACTCAATTTTATTAGCATTTTCTAACTCATGTTCGTATTCATATAATACCCCTTTAAATCCTCAGAGCATATATACAATATCAAATTTATTTTCCTTAATTAGAATATTTAACAAATTAAAACTGGTTTAAACTTACCGTCCTTTCAAATTTATGAGTTATTAAAAATATTTTCTTACATTTTCATAGTAGTTAGTTTCAATTTCTGTATATTAGTATGGAAGTTTTCGACCCTCTAAAATCATCGAGAATTTCATTTCATCTTAACCTTTCCTCATTTAGAAACCCAAAAATGAACACCGCTGATGCTGCAGTTATCATTAAAAGTATATTTCAACGACCAAAATGAGTTCAGTGTATTCTATTCCCATTAAAAAACTCTTTAAAATATTCATATTCATAAATGCTGTCAAATAATACTAATATTAACATTTCAAACCTTGAAAAACAGTTTTAAAAAGCACCCTGAATTAGAATTCCCAGTTCAAATACATTTTTGTTTATAAACAATATTTATAAATCATACTTATATAATTTTCACTTTCTTACTAAAAATTATTTCATAATTGTATATTCTTGTTTATTACCATTATGATAAACATTCCTTATTAAAATTAAATTTTAACTCAACATTTATCCTGAATGTCTTATAGTCAGATTATGAAACTAAATTCACAAGGTATTCATTTTCAATGTTCCATAAAATTACTACAAACCCAACCCATATAGAAAAAAAAACCGCTCATACATAATTGAGCACAACCAAATCAGATAAATAATGATAATAATTGAATATTATCATTCTCTAACACTTCATAAATCTATGTAATAATTTTTCAAATTATTTCTTTATATATAAAATATAACTCTTGATAAAATTAATTCATTTACCAAATTTTTAAACAATATTTTGTCGGTTTGTCTTGTTCAAGTGTTTAAAAACCCTTGTCGATAACGCTGATCAGACGTATCGACCAGAATTTATAAACCACTTAACATGCCAATCAATAACAATATAAAACAATTTTTATAGCACTAACAAATATTATCTCTTATATATACACTTAAACTCATTCTTGGATGTTACTAACCTTATCTCTAATGAGCTTACCCCACCAAAGCTAAGGTTCTTGCTTAACCTTTGGCTCTTATTGTTATCCTGCCTTTTGGCAAGGCCGTAATACCAAAAAATTGACTAGAAACTAAAGATAGTTCGTCTCAAAGATTGGTTATATATTGTTTCACCATGGATATCGATGGATTTTTTCCGAGCCCGGATCAGGCTACGATTGATAGGTCACGGCAAGCAAAGTCATGAAAGCCAACGTTTCAAATTTCAAGTCAATCCGAGTCCGTATGTTCAAGTTATGATCGATGCAAGTTGGAGGAGATAACCTTGTTTTCGCATCCATCACTAACCCACAGTCCGAATCGATCGAGTTCACCTCGATCAGAATAGCCTCGTCTTCGTATCCATCAACGAGCCATGTTTCGAATCGACCATTTCCGTATCCATCATCGCGTCACAGTTTGCAACGATCTACTTCGTATCCATCCTCAAGCACTTGTTCGTATCGATCGACTCCGTCAACAAGTAACTCGCTTCGTATCGATCGATCAATATCTAGTTAGTATCCATAGAGGATGCGTTTGTTCAAATCCATTAGATAGCCTTGGTTCGTATCCATCAGGCGACCTTAGTTCGTATCCATCACAAATATCACCTTCCATCGATACGAACTACGCCACCTTCATCGATACAAGCTAAGCCATCTCCTTCGATTCGAACCGGGTATATTGCAAATCGATATGAAGTGCACGTTGTTGATCGGTTCGAGCTATGTAACTGCCCTCGATACAAAGGAGGCGAAGTTTAAGGAGCGACCCAGTCGATTTGTTATAAGAAGTGGATCGATCCAAGGAGTGCGTGCCACGTCGTCTCGAAGACATGTGCATCCATCGATTTGAAGACATGGATTCGAAGTGATCGATTCGAAGAAAACAGCCAACCGAGAAACTCCATCTCGTATCGATCATAACTCAAGATCCACAGGTCCAAATGCTACGAAAATTTCACATGAGCTTACGTACAAGCTAAAAGCAATCCTACCAAGTTTTAGCTCATTTGGATCATTTTTTGATCGATACAAAATTGTTTCGTATCGATCACAGATCGAGTCTAAACTTGGTGGGGTCGGTCGCGTGGGCCCACTCACGTGCCAGCAGAAGTCTCTCGAAGTTTGAGCACGATATCAGCCTCCTACACCTATCAATAGCCCCCTGAAGCCTACAGAAAAAGATCTTTTGGCTATTCGACGTCTAGACTCTACCGGATTCGATTCTACATCTTTCTATCAACGTTGTATTCAAATTTCATAGCTATATTCTACTGTAACCTGCTATAATAGATTGAAATCATCAAGTGAATCAATAAGTTATCAAGTTCAGAGTGGACGTAGGCAAGTTCGCCGAACCACTATAAAATCTGTGTTGTTTACTGCTTTCCTTTTAATTTTTCTAAGTGATATCCGTATTTGTTATTCATCTGAGATCCGTGATTGTGAATTATCAACTATCGGGTGTTTGTGGCCAATTTTGGCACAAACATTTTGGTGCTTTCACTGAGAAGGCTGATTCAGGAGTTCTGTTGGTTGAATTTGAAAGTTTAGAGATTCAGATCCGAAGAGTCATGACAAGGCAATCTAGTAGAAGGTAGAGATCAAAGAGAAGTCAGCACGAAGGAAGTCAAGAGGCTTCCTCAGGAGCAAACCAAGCTTCAGTCTTCATCACCAGGGATGAGATGGAGACAATGATGAGAAGGCAAGAAGAGATGATCCAGAATTTGTTTTAACAGATTAGGCAACTTAGAGCGCAAAATCAAGGAGCAGACAGAGTTCAGGATGGAGCAGGACTACTCGACGTAGCAGTAGGACTAGGGAGCACACACTTAGAGCATGTCAATCCAATCCCGGGGAGAGAGACAGGGACATCCAAGCAACCTGGTGATGGTAGGGGTATGAACGCTCAACCAGGGAGGCAGATTCTAGAAAGCTCTCATGGACTCGGGGGGCAGATCGAAGGCAATGAACGAGGACTACATCTTGGAGACAATGACAGATTGACTGAGATGGTCCGGAGAGCTATGAGGGGCGGATTAGTAAATAGATATCTTGAAGATGTAAATAGGAATCCCTTTTCTCTTGCAATTAGGATGGCTAGGATCCCACCGGAGTTCAAGTTACCATCATTGGAGATGTACGATGGGAGGACGGACCCCGCGGTCCATCTGACCAAATATATGAGGCACATGAAAGTGCTGGGGGAATCACAGGAAGTCATGGACCAGTGCTTTCCATTGTATCTGACAGATATCGCAGCACTATGGTTTAGGCAGTTGGAGAGCAACTCCATAGGAACGTGAGATGATTTAGCCAAGAAGTTCATGAGGCAATTTAGGGTTCACATCGCAAGACCCAAGAATGTGATGAGTTTGGAAACTTTAAAGCAGAAAGCCGGGGAGTCTTTGAGGAATTTTCTGATGCGATTCAATGCGGCAGCAGCATTGGTGGATCGACCAGATCCATCCATTGTTATGATGGCAGCTGTATCTGGAATAGCCGATGGCACAGAGTTCAAAAATTCATTAACTAAAGATCCACCTACGGATATGGGAGAATTCTATCATAAGGCCGAAATTTTTTTACGATTGGAGGATGGCAGTGCCAAAAGAGAAGAGGGAATCGATGTTTATGCTGTCAAGGGTGGAAACCCATCTGGAAAAGGTGCAGAGATTGGTAAAGGGAAACGAAAGGCTGAAAATAATGATGACAGGTCAAAACGGCTGCGGAGGGAGCCGCGATTCACCACTTATTCTGAGCTGAATGAGAGTTTGGCGCGAATCGATCAGGATACCAGAGTGCAAGTTCCCTATTGTAGACCAATGCGAAGGGACCCAACTGTTAACGAGAGGAAATCAGACAAATATTGCTTATTCCATGAACTGAACGGTCATAACTCAAATGACTATAGACATCTGAAGGTTGAGGTGGAAGAGCAAATCAGGGACGGTAGGCTACTTCAGTATGTGAGGAGGCGAGCTCCAGCGGTGGAGCCAGAACAACCACCGTCTACCTCAGCTAGAGGCGACCCTGAACCGGGACACCAGATGGTTATCAATTGATTTAAATAACGATGAACAAGTCATAAACTTCTCACTAACATAGTTAAATCATTTACATATGTATGAAATAGCGAACGATCCACATGCATGCTCTGAATGACTATTGACCGTATCGTAGTAGGAATTTACACTTTGACATCCTTGTCTTGCCTTTGTTCTGTTTTGGTTTGGACATTCGGACTCTGTTCATTTGGACATTTCTATTATGAAATTCATGTGAACATTAATTTGATATTTGCAATTCTGTAAAAGAAGTTACTTGTATATCCGTCGGATCGCGAACGGTCCACAAGCATACCTTGTATGGCGATGAACCGCCAAAGTCGCTAATTCAGAAATTCACCCGCATGTTATATCTGACTCTAGTAATGCCAAGTCCCCCTCGATACACGATCGCGAACGATCACAATCTGCCTCATGCGGCACCCGACTGCGAACGGTCACAGTTCACTTAGTATGGTATCCGATCGTGAACGATCACATTCTGCCTCGTGTGGCAGCCGATCGCAAACGATCACATTCTGCCTCGTGCGGCACCCGACCGCAAATGATCACACTCTGCCTCATGCGGCATTCGACCTTTCGAACGGTCACAATTCACTCAATATGATATTCGATCTTGAATGATCACATTCTGCCTCGTGCGGCATTCGATCGTGAACGATCACATTTTGCCTTGTGCGGCATCCAACCGCGAACGGTCACTATTCGACAAGAACAACGCCCGATCGCGAATGATCACAAATCGTCTAGAATGACGTCCAACCTCAAACAGCCGCCCTTCGTTTGAAGCGCTATCTCGACCGCGAACGGTCCCATTTCACCATTTGCCGCGAACAACATCCGACCACGAACGGGCCCAATTCACCATTCGCCGTGAATGGCATCCAACCGCGAGCGGTCCTATTCCATCATTTTTCGCGAACGGCATCGACCGCGAACGGTGCCGTTTCACCTCGAATAGCATATGATCCCAAGCGATCGTCATTCGAGGTCATATGAAACTATCGAGTTCTTTACAGATTGTTAACAGGATATGAACATCCAGCTTATGGCATTACAAAACACACCTTCCTATCGCAAGGCATGTTTTGGACGGCAAGTGTTATCCCGCCTTTTGGCAAGGTCGTAAAACAAAAAAAACGACTAGAAACTAAAGATAGTTCGTCTTAAAGATTGGTTATATATTGTTTCACCATGGATATCGATGGATTTTGTCCGAGCCCAGATCAGGCTACGATTGATAGGACACGGAAAGCAAAGTCTTGAAAGCCAACGTTTCAAATTTCAAGTCAATGCGAGTCACCGAACCACTATAAAATCTGTGTTGTTTACTGCTTTCCTTTTAATTTTTCTGAGTGATCTCCATATTTGTTATTCATCTTAGATCCGTGATTGTGAATTATCAACTATCGGGTGTTTGTTACCAATTTTGACGCAAACACTTATACCAAATGTAATGATCCCCCTAAACAGGTGCTGCCTACACCTCGGTAACCTCAGATCTGATTTTGCTGCCAACCTCTCAACTGGAAGCACCTAGCAAACTAACCTATTAATTTTAGGGACCTGTAAGGGTAAGAGTCTAAGCTTCGACACAATTCACAAAGCAAGACCCCCATCACATTACCACAAAACCAGATTGGATAGTCAGTTATTTAACTATCAAATGAAAAAAACGGATTTAATTTCGTAGGACTAAATACGATTAATTCCATAAGCGACCACTAAGCTTCTTTTATTAATATTTTAGTTAATTAATGCACTTCGCAAATATTTGGAAATCGTTTCTTTATACTTATCTCAATGGTATTAGTATATTAATAAAACACTATATTTTCGATACTTAGAAAGTATAACCATATACTTTTCTAAATGACATATATTTTCAATACTTAGAAAATATAACCACATACTTATCTCAACGATATAAGTATAATCATCAAACACTATATTTTCAATAATTATAAAATATAAACATATACTTATCTCAATGGTATATTTATACTCATGAAATTAAAAAGAGATATCATAATTTTCAAGCCATATTGAATTGTCAAAAATTAACGTGGTTTAAAACTTATTTACTATATAAACAAAACACTTATCCTTTCCACATATCTTCGTAATTTTTTACAACTCTTTCCTGTTAATTGAACAGCTCATTCAACAATTACCAAAATTATTATTAACATATATTAATAATTACAAACCCGCCTTAAATTGATATATAACTTCCCAATCATATTTGAAAAGAGTTCCCAATTGTCGAAGATATCTAACCTTTCCATTTAAAGAAACCATAGAGTTTCAAAAACACATCCATAATGACTATCGCTATATGGACCATACCCTCTAACTTGTTTATAATTAAATAGCCTTTAAACTCCATTTACTTTATTTATAAAATATTATTTATAAATTCTTTCTATTATACTTGTAAAATATCCTTGTAAATCATCTCCTTTATTTACAAAATATTATTTGTAAACACTTTAATAAATCGCGTTATTGACTTAAACATAAATTAATTAATTAACTTTAATTATGATTGATAAAGTGATTAACTTAAAACCTCATTAGTTAAGTAATTAACTTAATACCTCATGAATTAAGTAATTAACTCAAACCACTTTGCTTAGTGCGATTAATTAACCTAATTTTTTTTATTAATATAACCAATCAACTACAATAATTTAATAGAATAATTAATTAATTTAAAACATCCTAAATAAATAATTAACTATAAACAATATTAATAATATAATTAATTAACTTTAAACCTTATTAATCAAAATAATTTAATAAACTTAAAACGTCCTTAATTCAATATAATTAACACTAAAATATCATTAACAAAATAACAAATAACTTTTAAACATTATTAAATAAAATAAAATTTACTATAAAACATTGTTAATAAAATATAATTAACTTTAAAACAATGTTAAATAAAATATAATTATCTTTTAAAACAATTACAATTAAGATCATTAGCAAACATAAAACATTGTGTCATTTGAGGCTTAACGATCACAATAGTACTTAAAGAAGCTACTATTTGTTCTTATACTTCAAAGGGGTTTATATGTTAATATCATATTCAATATAGCCAGGCTACCAAGCTTCTAGCACTTAATAATTAACAATCAATAGTTATTCATCACTTAATCCATATTAATTAATCCACGTATTAATTAATCTTATAAATCAACTTTTTACTTAGAAAATGCAAAATAAGGATATATTCCGCTCGATAGGTGTCCATAATAATAATCTATTCAATCCAATTTAACTTAACAGTGGTTTATTTAGCCAAATAAATATCACTGATTAAGTTATAATTTATTTAACGACATTATTATTTAAAATAATTTCATTAAATTTCTATCCGTATTATTATGTCATAAATTTATACTTTATAGTATTGTCACTAAGTTAACTACAAGGTTGTACTTTTCAATACGAGTTCAACGCAAAAATTTGCATACTAAACAGATTTCCTATGAGCAAGTTATCGTATTTTATAACTAACACACATCTATAATAACGATTAAATTAAAATAACAAATCAATTTTTTCACCCACTAGCTATTGGGCTCGGCCCAATCTCCTATAGCCAACCCATTAAGACCCTCCCCTTCTTCTTCTCCCTCAACTTCCTTTTCAAATTCAAAAAACTAAAGCCCAAAGTTGTGCACGTTGCACACCAATCTCTCTGCCACAGCAACAAGCAAACCCTACCAACAAGTTCCATTTCCTCAGCTCGACTCACCTAACACCACGACATGCAACCCAAGACCCTCCATCCAAAAGCGACCGGACCTCCCCATGCAAACCCTTATGACATCGCACCCTTCAAACAACAACCGAGCTTCCCCAAATTACAATCCCAACCGCATCGCACATACCTGAACTTGAATCCGACCTGCGATTCGCCAACTGATGTCCCCATTTTCCATAATATCCAAATATACTCTCAACCCACTTACAGTAAACATTCCAGCATCCCAAAATATAAACGAACACAATAATAAATGGTATAGAAATGAAGATCTATTCATATGGAGTTCGAAGATCATTTTTTAATGATTTCTAGTCAAGATTGAAATTGATATTGAATTTTAAAGCTTCTTAATTTTATTTTTGATGAAATAGTAAAAATAAAATGGAGGAAGAGAGAATGTGATGAGTCTTTGTAATTGAACTTTCCTTTTATAACCAAAATTCTTAGCTTACTTCAAGATCAAGTATGAAAACATTTACAAGTTAACCAAAATTGAGAAGAAACCCACTAAATCAAATTCCAAGTTTTCACATCAACTTTCAACCTTTGTAATACATGTTAGTTATTAGGGTGAGTTGGCACGTCATTTATAATATGGAGGATAATAGGCTAATTTTCTACCTTTTACTTAAGATTCCAAATCCATCTTTCCATTTTTTTATTAATTATTATTTTTATTATCATCATACTAATTTACACATTTCTATTAAAAGTGTTTTTAACATTATAAAAGTTATTTAAAATTTAATCAAATATATCACAACCTTTAACAAATTTTCAGTTTGATAAAAAGGTTGAAACCGAAAAACGGACTATAATCACATTTTCAGTCTTTCGTCGAACTACATATTTTTTTATAAACAAGAATCCAAAAAATGAATTTTCTATTATTAATTATAAATTAAAAAGGCTATTAAATTATTAAATCCATTATTTTAATATTAAAATTAAAAATATTCTCAACTAAATCGATAAAATTCCGAGTCATTGCATTGTCATTCAAGATGCAATATTTTGGCTACATCCTAAGGTGACTAGCAATTGCATTTATTCATACGATAATCATGTTCATATGGTTCGAATCCTTTACATGCTACATATCATATGTTTTTATATTCATGTTATAATATTGATTCAAATCCTCTTCGCTACATCTGAATTAATTAATTATTCATCATTTTAATTTAATTTGGTTCCCCGTTTGTACTATTCCTCAATTAACTATATAATCATTGTGTTAATATAGTTTATATCCTTCATCTTATATGATAATTTGTTCATATTATTTTTAAAGTTTGGTTATGAATTTATATGTGCCTAAGTTGCCTAATTTGTTTTTTCGTTATTTTGGAAGCAATTTTATTGATTGCAGTTTTTTAGTTAAATACGTACATGTTACATTGCTTTCTAAACACTTTTAATTGAAAATAGTTTTGATTAATTTTAATTAACTTGGAATGGAAACAATTTTTGAATGAAACTAATTTTTTTATTTAAACTAACCCTTAAAGTGAATACATATGTTACATGGTTGTTGTTTACATAAGTGGAAAAGTAATTTCAACTTAAAAGCGCATAAGTGACTTTTATGTAAAATCTTAAACTATTTGATTTCTTCCTAAGTAGAAAGTTGGATTAAATTTCTTTACTTTAATTTCCATATGTAAATATTAGATTCTAATCTTCATATACATATTTATTGTTTTAAATATTAAAACATAGTTTAAAATTATTTATGTGTGGATATACGAATGTGTATGTTAGTTTAACTAACTAAAATTCTATAAAATGGTTTTTCATGTAAACTATAAAATTTAATTAAAAATCTTTCCTTAATTATAAATACATACACATACACATACACATACACATACACATACATATGCATATGCATATACATATACATATACATATACATATACATATACATATACTATACATATATTTAAAATAAAGCCCACGGACAATAAAGGAACAAATAGGTCCGTTGCGGTATACTCAACATCTATGTACAATCACATTAGCCATGTACAATACTTATATGTTGCATTTACACTTTGCCCTCATTAGTGTATTCGATACTTATAGATATATTTAATACGCTCATTACAATATACATTTAAATTTAAATTGAATTACAACATATTTAGATTGGATCTAAAATCCACTTTAGACTTTATAGGTCCAATTCACCTGCTTCTAACTATAGCCAGGTTCCTTCAATTTAGACCAATGTTCAATATTTTCAGAGGACGATGTTAAACAAAGTTATTGGTAGGTTTATGGACGATAAGATTTTAGGCTCATACGGGACCCACTTTGACATGTATTTTTAAATCATAGACTTTGAGATGGATCGAAAGGATGTACCAGAACTATTGAATGACATTAAGATTATAGGTGATGTTGGATATGCACTTTTATTTGTACAATAGCTTTTATACAGCCATCCGATTGGTCTGGAGTCATGACAACTAGGATGTTATGATATACCATTCCATACATAATTGCGTATACGGAGCAAGTCTATAGCTCTTAGCTTTAGACTTAAGATTAGATATTTGTTGACGATTGGTGTAATTCCTATATTAGTGACTATATGTATTTTTAGTTTTATATTAGTGAAATACAAAGCATTAGCCTTATATTTGCAAAAATACAAAGTAGTGATCTTATACTCGTAACCAAACAAAGTAGTGGTTATACGATAGCATAATGTACTAACTTCATGGATGCAAGTAAAGATGTATGTTAAGTATGGTTCAATTACCTCAAGTATTACCAAGTGGTATATTATTCACGGCATATTAATATATTGGTAATCATTTAGATTAGAGATATTTCCTTTCACCAGTCTTTATGTCTGACCATGTCTATTTTGTTTCTTTATTATCTATTATTTGAGTATCTTGACTTACGAATAGGGATTTCTCCTAGCTGGAGGCAATTCATAATGCCTTAGCTATATTACTACTCTGACTATATTTGTCAAGTTTTTGGTGTATTTACATGTATACATATGTATTATTGTGAGATGCACCCTTATAGGATTTGATGTGTCATTTACTTTATGCATTATTATGTTGGATTTTATGTCTCTCGATATGATATGCATTTATTTTCCATTTGTTTATGTGATATTATATTTTTTATCCTTCAACTATGTGAATTTGTTAGTTATGATAAATATGCTTTTTGATATTTAATTTTGTTTAAATATCCTACCCTTAACGTAACGTCTTTTGTGACACTACTAGGGAATCTGGCTACTTCTATGCATGACATCTGGTTATTATGGGAGAGGGGTCGTTACATTTGGTATCAGAACTTAGGTTAGTTTATAACCGTAAACTAGGATAGTTTAATAGAATATATTTCTATTTTTTTATACATATGCATATAGAATTAAGAACTCTCACGTTTGTTTCTAGTATCTTGTACTACCTTATGGTAAAAGTTGCTAATAATTTCCATCTATAGATAGCTACTATGAATTGTACCACTTCTGCAACGACCATTAGGAACATGATTAAATTATATCTATCATGTACTATGAATCTTGCCACTTTTGTTTTTAGTATCAGAACTTAGGGTACCCTAACTTCAGTGAGTGCCCCTTCTATATGAACAATAGTTGGGTGATGTAAATTCCCCTACTCACTTCACCACCAGCTCTTAATATTCCCCGGTTTGTAGAAATTACCTCTGCATGGGAGGCAAGCATTATTTTGGGGATAGAGTCATTTATTGAGACTCAAGAATGGCTCTACACAAGTGAGTAGATCTTTAATGAAATGACGCTTAAGTCACCGTTAAAAGGATGACTTGCTTCTAAGTAACATCAAGAGGATTTTTTGTAAAATTAGTGGTTAGCCTTGACCAATTCATCAAGGCTGGAATATCAACAAACTGGCTAAAAAGGATGGATATCAGGATTGGAGATCGATTGGAAACAAGGCTATGATCGATACCATCAAAATTGGACAAAGCTCCAATCAAGATGGGAATGATCAGGAATGATAAACACGGCTCGATGGGGCTACACTTCGAATTTTAGGTCAATCAAAGTTCATATGCTCGAGTTATGGATGGTTAATATTCGTGAAAAACTGGCCCGTATCGATGATATTGTATGGATAACTATGGATACTGGAGGATGGATACTAGATGATGATACGAGATGATGGATACCAAATGACGGGTACAAGATGATGGATACGAGATGATGGAATACCAGATGATGGATATGAGATGATGGATACCAGATGATGGATACCAGATGAAGGATACGAGATAATGGATATAAGATGATGGATACAAGATGATGGATACTAGATGATGGATACAAGATGATGGATACGAGAAGATGGATACCAAATTGTGGATAGTAGACGATGGATACGAGATGATGGATACGAGATCATCAGCCTACACTTGCAAACTTGAACTTGGATTGATTATATCTCACGATCTACATATTGAAACTTCATGAAATTTGAAGAGCAAAGACTTTGCACTATCATCTTTAACCATGATCAATCTCTGGTCGATCGGAGCAGTTTATGATCCGTACGAACTCACTATGGATCGTTCAAGGATCGATCCCAAAATACTCCAGATCGATCACGTAGGACCATTTGGACTTGAGAATGGGTATTTCGAGATTCAAGGTAGATATTTCTAGCTCCAAACCTATAAATAGCTCCTCCACTGCAACTAAAAGGGGGTCTTTTCCTCTCGGCTCCTCTTCATCATCTTCTCTTTTGGAAGAACCCTACCATTTTGGTTATTGACATTCAAAGTATTGTAACTATAATCACTGTATAAAAGGAATAAAAAGATCAATCCAAAGTGGACGTAAGTTGGGGATAGACGAACCACTATAAATCTCATGTCTTCTCTTACTTTCTTCCATTTTAATTTTATTATTTCTTCATTTCTCCCTCTCAACATTATTCAGATCAATGATATGTGTTAGGATATTGAGGATTTGTGTGTAAACACTGGTGCTTTCACTACTTCTGAGGTTTGTAACCATTTTTGGCACAAACAAGTAGGATGCTGTAATTGGAGAGGTGGGTGAGAATGTTATGATTTGGAAAGAGTTTCAAAGGAGTTTTGAGGCTTGGTTTATTTCTTAGGCCTAGAGATGCTTGCAATCCGAGAAGTTCTTGTATATCTGACAACTTGATAAGATCGTGAAGGGAAACATTAATAAGTTCACACTTTTGGCTCGTTTTGGGACGGAGATTATGAAAAATCCCACTAAGAAGGCCAAGAAATTTGCCATCGGGCTCAATCAAACTCTTAAGGGTCATGACCTTAGCCATAGTCGTTTAGGCGGTACCTTTAAAAGTCTTATGGAAGTGGCCTTGCTGAACTCTATTTCTCAAAAGGCTTCTGAAGTGCAAGAAGACAAAGTGGAAGACAATTCGAAGTTCCAAGGCATGAGGTAGGCAAGTAGAACAAGAATGGCCAAGGCCAAAATAAGAAAGAAGGTATGAATTATCATAGGTTCTATTTGAAGGGGCATAGTCCTAAAGATTATTGAGTCAACCACCAAGGCCAGAAATGTTTGAGCTATGATCAACTGAGATATTTCAGGAATAATTGTCCATCTGTTTTGAAGAGTAGGCAAATGGTCAAAGCATATAGTATCCAAGAAACTCCTTATTTGACGCTCTGCCAAAGTTCGACATAGAGAAGAGCATCATCATGAAAGGTGTGCTTTATATTAATTACTTTTCCATTCATGTTTTATTTGATACGAGAGCTTCATATTTTTTATTGCTACTCATCTTATTGATAGTTTTCGTCTAGTTCCCTGGGTTATAAATGACTCTCTTATTGTGTTGAATCCTACCGGCGGTTAGCACAAATTTCTATGATATGTAAAACATTAAATTATCTTGAGTGGTCCATGTGTTCTTATGATGCTTTTTTGCTCGAGTTTTCATGATATGGACTTATTTTGGGGATGGATTAGATAATGAAGCAAAGTGTTGTTATAGATTGTGAAATTCTTGTAGTTTGTAAGAAGGATAATGGAAGGAAGGGGATTAATGTTTATTGGGAGCTAGAGAGTTCTTTGATGTTGAGATATTTACACTCCTTGGATCCCCCTTATGATGAATTGGTACATGTCCCCATTGTTAGGTATTTTATAGATGTATTCGAAAAGGTTTCTGGTTTACCTCTTCACTGGGAAGTTAGATTCCAAATTGATTTAGAGTGAGATGCAAAGCTAGTTGTCTTACCTGTTAGACAAATGGCTCTTAGGGAAAGAACAAAACTAGAAAAATTCAACATTGATCTTTCAAAAGAGCTTTACAAAAAAGAATGAATATCCTCTTTCATGTATTGATGATTTTATGACCTACTCTAGGGAGCAAAGATTTTCCCTCAACTTGATCTTGCTATTTGGTTTCATCAACAGAGGGTAGCCAAGGCTAACATTTCGAAGACCTCCTTTAGTACTCCAAATGCAACTTATCAATTGTTGGTGATGCTATTTGGCCTTAAGAACACACTAGCATAATTTGTTAAACTCATGAGTCGTGTCCATTGGGACTAACTCGATAAATTTGTGTTGTTATTCGTAGATGATATTATGATATTTTCCAAAAGTGAAGAGGAGCACAAATTGCACTTGATAGAAGTTGTAGGCATTGAGGCAAAATTGTTCAAAAGTAAAGTTTTCAAAACGTCATTTCTGAAGAAGCTAAGTATGTTTTTTGGGTCATGTTGTATTTGAACATGAAAACCCCATTGATCTAAGAAAAGTTATCATGGTGCAAAATTGGAAGATGCTAGAAAATGTGACCAAAATTTGCAGTTTCCATAGGTTGGCGAGATAATATCGAAAGCCCATTAAGGAGTTTACAAAGATTGCTACACTTTAATCTGTCTAACTAGAAAGAATCAAGTCTTCTTATAGGTGCATGTTGCGAGGACTCTTTTATTAAGATAAAGCAATTATTGACTAATGCTCCAATTCTTGTTATCCCAGAAGTAGCTAAATTATATGTCGTGTTCTAGATTCTTATGGATGGGACTCAGTGTAGTTCTTATGCAAGAAGACAAAGTGGTTGCATATGTTAGTAGGAAACATAAAATCCATGAGAATAACTATCCAACTCACGATTTAGAATTGGCAGCCATTGTCTTTACTCTGAAGATACAACATCATTGTTTGTTAGATAAGAATTATGATCTATTCATCAATCATAAATATTTTAAGTGCTTATTTTCCAAAAATATCTCAATCTTAGGCAATAATGATTGATAGAATTCCTGCCACTGTCTGATTTTAGAATTTCCTATATTCTAAAAAAGGAGAACGTTGTGGCGATTACATTTAGTAGGAGGCATGCTATATTAGGCTCTATGTTTGTTGAATGGAAGGGTTTGGAGTTTATCTCATATTTTGATTTCTAACCTTCCTCTAATGTATTAGCTGTTTTTTGGTAACATTGAAAGTTGGAGCCATACTTATCGATCGATTCTAGCCAAAGGCTTGATGAAAGCATTGTAGAGATCATAGACCAAGTTAGAAAGAGAGAATTCTAATCACAATAGTTGATATTCCATCGATGCAAGGGGTTGGCTTCGTAGTGGTGAAAGATTGTATGTGCTCGAAGTGGAAGTTTTGACACGTGCTCTAAAAGTGCCATCTTTCTAGGATGACTATTTATCCCAGTAGCAACAAAATATATAACAATGTGAACCACGCTCATTATTGTAAGCATATGAAATGGGATGTTTAAGTGTTCAGAAAGAAGAGCTTGACTTGTCAACAAGTCAAGATCGAACAGAAGGCGCCCAATAATTTATTGAAGCCTATAGAAGTCCTACATTACAAATGGGATTTTTTTTATATATTCCATTTATGGATTATCACAGGGTCGGAGAGGGAGTGAGAGCATATGGGTTATTGTAGACGGTTCGATGTAGAATGCCTATTGTATTCTAGTGAAGATTTTGAGAATTGATCCATCTTTAGCAATGTTATATTATAAGAAAAATGAGGTTGCATGGTTTACCCTCTAGTATTTTGGATGAATAATATCCACTCTTTATTAGTGAATTTTTGAAGAGCATGATAGATGTGTTAGGCACAGAATTGAACTTAAGTACGGTTTATCGTCCTTAAACCAATGGCCAAATTGAAAGAGTGAACAATGTACTTAAAGGTAAGTTAGTAGCTTATATTTTGTATTTTGGGGGTTCTTGGGAAGATCATTGCCTCTATTTGAGTTTGCATACAGCAATAGCTTTCAAGTTAGTATCGACCAGGCCCCATTTGAAGCTTTGTATGCAAGACGTTGGAAGTCACCTGCATATTTGTTGGAGATGGCCAATAAGGTAATAATTGGATTGAAGATGATCCATGAGACTTTAGAGAAAGTTGATATAAGGAAGAGAGCATCTCAAGGTCGGCCAAGGTCTTATGCAGACAAGAGAAGGATTGACTTTGAATTTGAATTTGGGGATTTAATCCTTTTGAAAACATCATCGCTAAAGAAAGTTTTGAGATTAGGCAATTTTGGAAAGTATGCACCTTGGTTGTTGGACCATTTCCTATTGTGGAATGGATCAAAAAGCTTGCATATCAGGTTGGTCTCCCCAAGAAGATATCCGAAGTGCACAAAATTTTACACATTTCACATTTGCAAAAGTATGTGCATGACATAAGTGTGGTGGTTAAGGAAAGTCAATTGGAAGAAGTGGTATGGAACTGGAGGTTTTGATGTTTAGAGGACCTACTTAGACTGTAGAGAGTAGTATTAAGAGACTTCAAAAAAAGGTTGTAAATCTTGTTCGATTCCAATGGCCTAATGATTCTAAAAATAGCACTTAGAAGCCAGAAGAGAAGATGTGTGCTTCTTGTTTGGATCTTTTGACCATTATGACTCCATTTACTCTAGGTATTTTGTTTTCATTAAGTTGGCTAAAATTTCATGCTAACATAGAAGTTGGTCTTTGCTATGATTGGTAGAGATGATTTTGCTAAGTATGTATGATGGGGGAACGAGAGGGTTAGGCAATACATTGCCCCGTGCTTGGAAACTTCTAGAGCAAAATCCTTTAAAGGGTGTAGAATGCACAACCCTAATTTTAACTTAGTAGTAAATTGTAATTCATAGTTTAGTTTAAAAGATTAAGCGAACTAATCACTTAAAAGTGAAACTTTTAAAGATGAATGAATTAGGACTCGAGCTTATCCATTGAGTTTGTATTGTTGTTTGTGTATGAAATACATATAAAGTTTGATAAAATCAGACAAGATTATGAAAATTGGAAGAAAAAAGAGATGGGGAAAAATGGTCAGAATTGTATTACATATTTCTGAAATGTGCACTTTCCTTTTCATCTCTTTATCCTCTTCTTCCTCTTCATTTATTTCTTAACTAAGAATTCCTAGCTTTAAATCCACATAGATCCTTCGAATTTTAACCACAAGTTCCGAATTGAATATCTAAATTTAGTCTTGAAGATTCTCCATAAATTCATATCTTCAAATTTTTATTTTAAAGAAGATGGAGGCTAAATTTCGAAAATCAATAGGGAACTTTGAATTAGTTTTCATCGAGCATGGAATTCCAAGGGATTTGATAAGTGAGATATCTTTTTAAGAAATATGATCATTTGATTGGTTAAAATCATATTTTTTCTAATTTTGGTTAGGGCTTGGGTAATGAACCTAATTAAGGATTTTAGAGATGACAATCTTGTTGAATGAATGTTATAAAGTATGAATCATATAATTTGATGTGTCATGAATTGGTAGAAACTGAATGATATTTGATATGACCGCGTTGTTTGATTGTTGATTAACTTGTTTGTAGTATAGATATGATTGTATTAAATGGTTGTTGAAGGTATCATTGAATGAATATGGAGTTAGAATTGTTGGTTAAGTACTTAAAACTCATATTGTTTGTAAATCTTTTGAGGTGAAGAACGATTTGTCGAATTACCTTCCAGTGGTACACATCGCACGGTGAATCATTGAAGATTTCAACTCGAACATGAGGTATAGTGAGCATCATAAGGTTTTGAAATTTGAGGCTTAACATCAGGGCAAGGAAAGCCAAGGCGATGGTTGAGCTAAGTTGAAACGATGGACTAAATTTCCTTAGGGAAACTTACATATCCAAGTTCAACTTGTACCCCCTATATGCGAACGGTCGACCAACCAACTTAACTATTCAAGGGGGTGGGCAAAGTTGGTTAGCCAAAATAAAATAGGTTAAATAGAGCCAATAAAAATTGATTGGCCAAATTAAACCATTCAACTGTTGACATAGTTACTCAATTAGTGAAACTTTACCAATCGATTGTTAATATGTAGCCAAAATTGTTTAGAACAATTTGGTTGGAGTAACCCATATATTTTCAATAATTTAAAACTAAATAAACCTAATAATTTTGACCATAAAGAGGAAACCATCATTTTAAAACATTTGAGCTTACAGAAGAAACTTGCACCATTGCAGCCGTCTCACTTTTTTGAAGCGCTCGTACAGTTGTTTGTTTGAATAAAAGTATAGATGATGGAGACATTGTTGTTTTTCTAATTTGAAAATTAGAATTTTCAAAGAGATAAGACCAACTCAAATAAAATGGACACTTGACTTAAGCTATATATATATATATATGTATGTATGTATGTATGTATGTATGTATATAATAGGTCGTTCCTTGTTTTAGAATTCAAATTCATTTTCTCTATATGTTCTTCTTACTCATTTCACTTGTCTCAAAAACCCTTATCCATTCAAACTAAAAATTCTTCGATGTTCTTCACGACATTTAATGAATCAAACACCAACTCTTAAAGCCAGTCACGGCCTATATTATAATGTTAATTAGAGGAGAAAATAAGTGGATTTTGAGGCAAACCAATTTTCTAGCAACGAGCAATTTAGAGCAATTTAGATCTATTTGAGTGGTTTTCATCTTCTCTAACATATATTTGTTCAATCTCATGTAATTCTTTGATAATTATGGCTTAGGGTTTGAGTTAGGTTTGAATTGTATATTTACCATGTTGTACAGTGCTAGAAATGAATAAAAATCTTGAACAAACAATAATATCAATATTAGAATCAATGGAAATGAATCATTATCGATGTTTGACTAAATGCTTGAATAATAATAATAAACATTGACAATATAAGGCTTGTGATCATACTAAAATGCATGGATTGATGTAAAATTAAGTATACTTTGATAAATTATATAAGTCGGAGAATTAAATCTAAAATTTGATGGATATATGTTATGTAAATAGATATGAACAAAAGAGAAGAGTTTTAATGATTCAAGATGTGTGTATATATACATAGTATATGTTAAAATGCTATTATAAACTTTGTTAGTTCTTATAAATTAGTTTATGAAGCAAGATAATACCATTTAGAAAATAAATATGATTTTTAATATAATTTTTTTAATTTTTTATATGAATTATTTGACAAAAGACAAGAAATGTAGTGTTTATAGTAATAAAACTAGTTTATATCAAAATATATGATACAAATATATTTAAAAATCATGTATAAATGTTTATGAAACTCTTACAATCTTTTAGGTATGAAATATAACTAATTCGAAACTATAATCATTTTAAACGTATTTTTGAAGTATACATGTGTAAAAGTTATATTTGTATTTTACAAAAACCAGTTTTGAAAACAATGATTTCTAAGTATTTTTTGAAACAATTTGATGCAAACTTTTGCTAAATTGAAGTAGAAATGTATTAGGGAAACATATCAAAATCTGATAGAAACTGGATTAAAGATCAAATCAAAAACAAGAAAGAAAAGAGAGAAACAAAAACGTAGAAAAATATACAAGTGCAAGAAACTAACAGGAGCTCATGTTCCTGTTCACCCGACCCCATCGATCCATCGGTAGTGCAACCACCAGTTGACTGATGGCTAACTATTGGGTCAAGTTAGCCTTGACCTAAGATAGTCGGGTTAATATAACATAGGGGGATCGACTTAGGATTTTCACCAAGGATCTTTGTATGATGTTTAGAAATTTTTTGATGTGATTTACTAGCTTGACTGAACATAATGATTTGATGTATATATAGTGGTATATATGTAAATACACACACGCATATGGATAGTTGGTTTCTATTGCTAGTGATGTCTTTGTTATTGATTATTGTTACTAATATGGGTTATAATGGTAACAAGATCGCTCAATGATTCGAGGATTTTCTGATGTGTGTATTGTTGGCAAAAATGGGTTTGCAAGCCTTATATGCAACAACATCCATTCGATGATTGAGCCGTGTGTTAATGAAATAGAGCAGGCTTGGCTTTGTACATAGGTTAGACCATTTCATTGACCATTGTAATTGTGCTCCGTTTTGTAAATGGGTTAGACCTTTCTATCAGTCATCGTAATTGTTATTAGACTAAGACCTTATTTCACTAGAAAACCATATTTGTTTTGTTTCATTAACTTGTTGGTTGTAGGTGGAACAAGATTAAGATACGATGTTTACCATAGTAATCTTAATATTATTTATGTGGTAAAGTAGATGTGCATCACTCACCTTATAGTCTTTCCCTCTGTATACTTTGCCTTTTTTATCATTAGGTTGATGGAATTCAGTATGCTATGTCAAGTGACATTTTAAAGTGTAGATGAGCATGGAATTACTTATGTATATGTATGTAATCATCTGATATTGATATTGGTTTGTATGTATGTAACAACCCACAGTTGAGAAGAATTAAACTAATATTTAATATTAAAAATGCAGAAAAATGGAAATAATTAGTAATTATAGGGGGGAATATTTATAAAGAAATAATATGACTTATTTGAGCAAATTTTGTTTTTTAAGTGGAATTTGGAAATTTTAGTGGTCAATTTTTTTTAAAATGTAATTGAAATGGTTAAATAATTTTTGTGGAGCTAAACATTAAAAGTGAGTATGATAAAGAACTTATTTAAAAGAAACTGAATTTTTATTTCACATTTAAAAGAAGATTTTTAATCTATTATTGAAATTGGGCTTTAAAAGGAAAATAAAGAAATAATTGTTTAGTTTATGAAAATGTTATTAAAAAAGTTTATGGAAAATTATGAGATGGTATTGAAGTATTCATGGAGAATAAGATAAATTTTATTTGAAGCTTTGGGCTATGTTAGTATGGTAGAAAAATAGATTAGTAAGAAGAACAAGAAAGAAAAAGAATGAAAACAAATGAATAACTTGGGCCCAATAACCCATCTCAATACTTGAAAAATATCTATTCTCTTTTTACTTTCAAGTCAAGTCTAGAACCCTCCTTTCTTGTTTAGCATAGTCTAGTAATGTGTTCATGGCATTCAGAAGGATATTGGTATTGTGGTTATGGGAGTAACTAAAAGACTATAGGAAACAGGCTGCAATCATTAACGTTTCCTAGAGCACTATTGTGGTACGTCATTCTTCCATCAAGATGGCTTAGGTAGATTCACATTTGATGATTTTTCTTATTTACGACCTTATTACATAGACGATGGTTGTATGAGACACTAGTGGTTAGCTCTATATTAACTTTTCACTCGAGTCACCATTACCCTTTTTGTATATGTGTATTTATACTGTTTAAGGTTTTGGTACTTATATGCATGTTAAGTTTGCATACCTTTCTAACATATGCAAATTATTGGATGCCTCTTAGGGCTAATCAATCGAGCGCATTTTCTCCAATTAGGGTTGATGCCAAGGTGATAGCTGTTTGCATCAAAATTGGTCACAACACTCTTCGGAAGTTTTTGAAGAGATAATAATGAAGAATATAAATTGAAAACGAGTATTATAACAAAAACTCGAATCAACGGGAAAGTAAATGCATAGACAAGCAATTTAGAGTGTTTCGGCGTGTTGCCTACGTCCACTATGAAGTTTTTTGCAGTTTTATTGATTCTCTTTCAATGATTACAAGTTGCTACATCAATCAATAGCAAGTTATAGCTTGAAATTCGAAATTGACAGCAAGAATATGGTGTAGGATGATGGAGATCTCGATCCGGCAGAGTCTGGGCGCTTGAGAGTCAAAAAGATCCTTTTTCTATAGGCTCTAGGGCTCTATTTATAGGCGTAGAAGGCTGAGACTTTGCTAAAATCTCGGGAGACTTCTTCTGGCACGTGAGTGGGCCCACGCGACCGATGTTAGAAAGTTCGAGTCGATCTGTGATCCATACGAAATCATTTCATATCGATCAAAATGATGTCCAATCGAGCTGAAATTTAGTGGAGACGTTCCTCAGTATGTACGCGGGCTCCTGTGAAAATTTCATGGCATTTGGATCAGTGGATCATGAGTTATCGTCGATACAAAATGATGTTCTTTGCTAGGCTGCTTGGTTCGAATCCATCTCTTCGAATCGATTGCTTCGAATCGATGATGGCACGTGCTTTCGTGATGACGTGGAGCGCATACTTCGCCTCGATCCGGTCTTAGTTGACCGCATCGACTCCATATATCTCGGCTTGTTCGTATCGAGGGACGACACGTCACCTTGGCTTGTTTACTCGATGGATACAAATTACTCCGCCCAGATGGATTCGAAGAGTGGCTTCCTCAATGGATACGAAGCAGGGTATCTGGATGGAGACGAATCAAGGCACCTTGATAGATCCGAAGGGATGCTTCTATGATGGATGCGAAGAAGACACTGGTCGATCGTTACGAAGCGCATCGTCTGCTGATGGGTACGAAGTCCATCGATACGAACTCGATGGATTCGAACATGGCCAATCCTGATCGATACGAACTCATGGGAGTTGACCGATACAAAGTAGGTTATCTGCCGATGGATGCGAAGTAGGGAGATGCCAATGGATTCGAACAAGGAGGAGCCGATGGACTCGAATGAGATCGAGTCGAACCGAGGCACTTCGATGGATTCGAACTTGATCGATGCGAACTGCGGCACTTCAATGGATACGAAGTTGCTGAAACCTGATCGATACGAAAGTGATCGATTCGAACCGGAGTTTGATGATGGATACGAAATCAACAATGGCGATGGATACGAAAGTTGTGCCGTTTCTTCTAGATTGAATCGCTCATAACTCGAGCATACGAACTCGAATTGACTTGAAATTTAGAATGCAGACTTTTATGGCTTCGCTTGTCATGTCCTATCAATTGTAACCTGATCTGGGCTCGGAAAAAATTCATCGATATCCATAGCGGACCTGCTTAGGCTTGATATCCAGGAGGAGTGATCCTTTGGTTTTCTGTCAGTTCCTTGGTATCACGGCCTTAATAAAAGGCGGGATAACATTTTCCCCCCATAGTATGTCTTGTGGAAACATGACGTGCTTTGAAAAGCTGCAATTTCTCTCTGAACAATCATTGCTCTCTTTCGTTGAAAATTGTACTATGTATTGTTGTAACCTTACGTTGATATAACTGATTGCTGTATAATAGTGCTTATCTATTCGTTGTTGTAATCGTAACAAGATGAGTATTCGATCCCTGTGAATGTTTAAAATCGAATATTAGTCCGACATATATGCACATATGTTAATTTGACTCTCGTTAACGTTGTGTATTCACGAGTCGTTGTCAGTTAGTTTGTTATTTGATTTCGTATCGATTCTCTCCTGAACCAATTTGAAATTCGAGTTGAAACAACGCTTGATGTGAATCGAATCGATGAATTAGAGAACCTTTTGCATATTTGAACACTTGACTCCAGCGAGCTTCATTCTTGCATATCTGGACTTAACTGTTAAACTGCACACTTGACTATTATTTTGAAGTCGATGGAATTATAACTTAGCACCGTGATAACGAACTTTAACTCGAATCGATTACCAACATCTGGATGATATGGTCATGACGGTCAGCGATGACAGTCACTCCTATTGGACTCCGGTTATATTTGTTGCTTGCAAGTTTTCTTTAGTTCTGCAAAATCTTTTCCAGTAATGCACAGCACTGCACAACACACACTCTTACATATGGGGAATACACGGGTTCTTATCGCCTAACGATAATTTATCATAAGTTAGCTAGTCATGGAAACTTCAAGTTCGCAGCCGCAAGAAGCTCAGAGTTCAGGCCCTCCCGTGCTTGAAGTACCGAAGATTGAGATTAAAGTTATCGGTCGAGCTTCGGACGAGTTACCTGACGCATCCTTCATTAGTAACCTATCAGACTCTGTTCCGTCCAACATTTCGAAAGATATGCTAGGAAGAATATGCTTAAGGCATGGTTTGTCGATGGACGACGTACTATTGCCGGGACCAAATGATAGACCGCACAATCCACCGGAGGGATATACCGCATTCAATCGCCACGCGTGCGCAGCTGGGACACTCCCTCCGTTCAACCAGTATATAAGAGAAGTACTGTCATTTTTGGGGATCGCTCCATCTCAGCTACATCCGAACGGATATGCGTCACTCAATAGCTTGTTCATTGCATTTATGGAGTATCTCTATCGACCACCACTCCCGATTGAGATCAGATACTTGTTTAACTTCAAGAGTCGGGCTGATAGTCCATCTTTTTCCTGGAGGCAGTAAGACATTTCTAAGTGATCACAGGGGCTTGGACTAGATTGAGCTATTTCAGGACGGAGTGGTTTAATGTTAGGTGCCCCCCAGGGTTTGCTAGGCGATGGCTATTTAGACGTGAGTATTGCTATCTTTTCAGGTAGTTGATAAAACTGATGTAGATGAAGTCGAACTCACATCTCTTTTTCTTTTTCAGCCATAATCCAGCGACCCAAAGGTGAACGTTTCAAGGAGATAGTTCGAGTCTTCCAAGAAATCCCAAGCGAAGAGAGGAATATCGAGTTGCTCTTGACAGATAGGAATCTTAGGATTTTTGGACTGATTGAACGAAGACAAAGCATAATGCTTGACGGTGTCTTAAGAACTACCTCGAAAGAACGAGTTAAACGAAGAAAGCCTAAAGTTATCATAATTGAGGAGGATGACTCCGAAAGAACTCACACCGATGAAGAACCATTTGGCGAATCTACGGATGTAGCCCAGGATACCGAAGAGCAAAGAAAAGGCAAGGCAGCCGTTATTAAGCCACCTAAAAAGGGAAGATGGAAATCGGTTGTCACGGCCCGACCACCTCCAGAATTAGAATTTCGGAGATGTCTCCTCCATGAACTGAGAATTTTTATGAAGGGCTCGCCGATCTTCCAATTCCGGACGATGTGTCCTTGCAGCATGATGCCGGAATGGACGAACTTTCAGAAGCCTTAGTTTTAAGCGAGTCTCTGCCCACTAGTGCAGTTGACACATCTGGTTGGTCGGGGGGTTGCACCTACATTCACACTTCACAGCACTACACGGTTTCTAAGCGTAATACGCTCACTGTGAGAGATTACTAACTTCGTTTTATGTTTTTGCTTCGCAGATACCATGTCTGGTAGAGGCTCAATGCTTGGCAGTCTTTGCAACAAACACAAGTCTTCTTCATATTACGAATCATATAAGAGAGAAGGAGATAGAGAGTATGACCATGGGCGCTCGAGTCATGAGCGCTCTAACAGAGACAAAGATTATATGCGTCGGTCTCGATCTTGCACGCCGCCTCCTAGAGCTCCCGCACCGTCTCTAGTTCATGTTTCAAGGCCTCCAGAAACTTCACGGCACAAGCCGTCTTCCCAATCATCGAGGTCTGACACTCATTGTAAAACGAAGATCGTGGCCCCCCGACAACAGAGCAGACACTGACGGAATCTTCGGAGGAAGGAGCGGTTAGGCTTGCTCAGTTGAAGAAAGATTTTCCTGAAATTTGCTTCGACGGGTTCGTCTTTCCCCCGCATCTAAAAAGGATACCGGTGTCAGTTGCACCTATGATGCATGATTATCTCTCAGATTTATTTTTCCAGTATCGGGAATGGTCAAAAACCATAAAGAAAGCGTCAAAGGTGGCCTTTGACCGAGCGGCCACGATTGAGAAGTTGGAAAAGGGACTTGGTCAAAAGGACCGAATTATTCAGGCGCTCGGCAGTGAGGTCGAGTCTTCTCGCAAATCAGGGGTTGAGGCTCTTAGAAAAGCTGGGGAAGCTTAGGCAGCAATGGATAGGATGAAGCATGAGCATTATGCTACGGTGGAGGACATGGGCCACCGAAACACCATCGTAACTGCCGAGCGGGATGCGGCCTTGAACGAGCTAAACTAGCTCAAGGCCAAAGTTTCAAAGATTATGAAGGAGAGGGACACCGCTAACGTTTCCGCATAGGAAGCGTGTGATCAGGCGGTGGAGTCTCGGAGAAAAAGAGATGCGGCCTTGGAAAAGGTCTGCGAGATGGAAGCCGAAGTCGATGAGAAAGTTCGTCAAGCAGAGATCAAGCTAGATACGGAAATATAAGAGCTTCTCATTACTCATAATGCTAATATGCTGAGGCACAGAAATTTGACGTGGCTTGACGATTATCCGACACACTTATTCAACGTCTGGAATTTATTAGTTGAAAAAGAGAAGCAACACAGCCAGGCGAAGTTTTTGATGAGTTCGAGTTGGAGAACCGTATATTGACTGATGATGAGAAGAAGGTTCTCCATGATTTCATGATCTCTCATGCTAGAGAGAGACTAGGTACCCAACACTTGGAAGTTGGTGAGGGGTCTGGCGTCGCACACCCAGCTACAAGTTCTGAGATGACTACTTCATCCGGATCCGAGCCGACGCCAGCGATTGAGCCGCAGTTGGTCTAAGGTTATGATCCTGAGTAGCCACGCTTATCTCCCATAAGGGAGCATTCTTCTGAAGCCGTTGAGTCAGCTACGAGTCAAGCGGAGGAAGGTACTCTACACAAATCTACTGTGTGTCTGAACTGAAGTATTTGTATTGAAGCGTGTTCCGACAACTTCTTTTCTTTCTTGTCCAGTGAACAAAGTTACACCGACAGCGCCTCCTGCAAGCCAAGAATCGCATCAAGTGCAAGAGGTCATCACTACTGAGGCGGTTATCATGACTAGGGTCACGCCGACGGAGACGACACAGGGGGGTTCAATTACTTTCGACGAACAGATGATGAATGAACTCTTGGGCCAACACAGTGACCCTTTTGCTAACATGCCATTTGTTCTTGGCGCATTCCCACATGTTTCTATTGTATCATCACAGTCCACCGCTGCCTATCGTGAATCTCGTGCTGCTCGTGAGGGTGAGATACTGGCTCAAATCATCGCAGAGATGGAAGCGGCAGCACACGGTGGTAATTCTGAGTGTGTCACGACGGTGGTTGGCCCCACTCCTCTTGCGGTGATATCTTCTGGGGACACGCTTGTCGGAACCAGCGCGCCCATTCCTCCCCTGGCGGTAGACCCGACTCCTCCAGAAGAGAATATTCCTTTAAGTTCAAGTTCGAAGGAATATATCGATATCATGACTTCGTCAGTAGAAGATCTGCCAAAGGGTACGGGGTCGAAGCGGAAGACTGTTAGTGGTTCTAGTGGTTCCAGTGGTTCCGCGTTGAAGAGAAAACCGAAGAAGAAAAAGTAGACGATCCCCTCTCGTGCATTTTTGGCAGTTAGGAAGGCACTTTTATTTTTCTTTCATAGGCTATGTATAGATGCAGGCTTGGCCCCCTGCTAGTAGGAATTTTTTGGAATAACTTGTACATGAATCTTCACATACAGTTAGTTGAAATAAAATTCAGTTTCTTTGTTTCAATTCTCATTTCTTTTGTGCTCAAGTATTTGCAGTATTTGGCTTTCAGTCCGGTGTACTTGTGGTGTTTTTACCGTCAAGTAGAGTTCGTTTTATTTGCTAAGTCTAAAAATCTTGATCACATGTCGTGATTGATGAATGAGTTGAACTTCAGACATTGTATTGCTTCGGTTAGTGATTAACACTTAAGCTTTTTTCCCCCAGTTCCGGGGAACAACATTTGTATTTCGGTGGTCGATCGCACCTATTGCAAATCTTGAGCGCATGTCCACACTCCGGGGACTTAGGATAATTTGTGATCGATAATCTGGTTCGCGCTCTGGGAACTTGAGAGTTATCGATGTTTGTAATACAGTTCGCACTCTAGGAACTTTGACTTGGTATTTGTACCCTAATTCACACTCTGGGAATTTGGAGATAGCATATATGTTTGGGTTCGCACTCTGGGAACTTTGAATTGATGTTTATCCTCCAATTCACGCTTTGGGAATTTGGAGTTAGCCGATAGATGGTTAGTCACATCTATTTGGGCTTTTTAGGAGTCTGTTCACACTTTGGGAACGATGGGTTTGATGTTTATACTCCAATTCATGCTCTGGGAAATTGGAGTCCGTTCACACTCTGGGAACGATGGATTTGATGTTTATACTCCAATTCACGCTCTGGGAATTTGGAGTCCGTTCACACTCTGGGAACGATGGATTTGATGTTTATACTCCAATTCGCACTCTGGGAACTTGGAGTTGAGGTTTATACTCCAATTCGCACTCTGCGAATTTGGAGTTGAGGTTTATACTCCGGTTCGCACTCCAGGAACGTAGAGTTGATGATTATACTCCAATTCGCACTCTGAGAATTTGGAGTTAGGATTTATACTCCGGTTCGTACTCTGGGAACCTAGAGTTGATGATTATACTCCAATTCGCACTCTGAGAATTTGGAGTTAGTTGTAGGACTGCCATGTGTTGGTCCAATTCAGCCTTTGATGTGATGGCTTGCCCCTGAGCTGAGGTTTCACTTAGTGAGTGGCCGGTCGTATCACAGTCACTCGCTATTTGAATAAATTCCATCGTGCGATAGAACTTAGCTCTTCGTGCGTCATGATTGTTGAATGTTGCATTCGGTGAATCATAGCTCTAGCTTGAAGAGACAGTAATTTATTGCTGGAACGGAAAAAACATGGCAAAATCAGTGCCTTATTACAAATTCAAACTTTAGAATGTAAAGGAAATTGCAAAGTATTCATAGACTAGATAGAGCCTGTCATGTGTAACAGTGACGAAGATCCTCGTCGTTCCAGGCTCTTGGCAAAGTGGGTCCTCCACTGACGGCGTTTATCACCAATCTCCCGCAGGGACACGTAGAGTCCTCCTGTCTCGATCGATTGGGTTCATTATTTTGATTTGATGGGCCCACTTCTCCAGGCTGCGGTGCCCGCGCAAACTGTTCCATCTTCCTTTCTCTGATCAATTTTTCAATAAGGTCTTGTAAGTGACGACACTCGTTTGTATTGTGCCTGTAGCTTTCATGGAACCTGTAAAATTTTCCCGTCTGGATTTGCCTATCTAACGACGGTTTTGGAGCAGGTTTTTTGTATTGAATTGTATTATAGGTTTGTAAATACAAGTTCTCCAGTGATGTATTCAAAGGAGTGTAACTGTCAAACATAGGATTCTTGCGCTGTGGGCCGCGATTTTGATCTCGTTTTCTAGTTTGGTTCACGCTCTCTCTCCGCTGAGCATGTTTGTTTTTAACATTTAACTGAACTTTTCCTGAGCTCTGACCGGACTGTTTGATTGCGACATTGCTTTGGATCCCTTCCGTGCTTAGCCCTGCATCAGTCTGCTTCCTAGGCTGTTTCACATCTTCCGTTCTCAAGAATTGAGCCGCCTTGGCGTGGAAACGGTCCAATGATGCAGGTGATTTTCCAGCCAACCAGTTACCAAACTCAGAATCGGGGTCAATCCCCTTAGTCAACGCCATAAGGATGGAGTTATCGTTTGGATTGCTGATTTCCGCACATGCAATATGGAATCTCTCTAAGTAGTGTCTGAACGTCTCTCCAGGAGCTTAGGTGACGCTAGACAGAGTGTTGACGTCTTTTGGTCTTGCGACGTGCATGCGGAATTGCTCAACAAATTTTGTGGTCAACTGGTCAAAGGAGGAAACGGATCAAGGTGGCAGTCGAGTGAATCACATGGTAGTGATGCCCCCCAAGGATATGGGGAAATTATGACACTTCACTGCATCGTCAGCTCTGGCAGCACTCATCGACCATTCAATTTCAGAATATGTTGGTTGGGGTCGGAGTTTCCCTTGTACATGGGCAGAGTTGGCATCCTGAATCGTCGTGGGGGTTCAGCAGTAAGAATATCGTCCGTAAATGGAGTGTGACTTCAGGAAATTCCCCAATCGTCATTGGTGAGACCCTGGCTCTCACGGATCATCTTACGTATCATGGTCGAAAGATCCGGCGTTTGTATGTTCTGTGCGGCTCATGTCGGAATGTGATTGTGTTCCATATTCTGGGGTTGGACCGGATGCCGTCGACGGTCCACATCTTGCCTTCTTGGCTCATAGTCTTCCGGGACGTATGGTTCAAGAGTACATCCGTGTTGACGGCAGTCCAGGTTTGACTGATGTTGGACATCGACCTTTGGTTCATCCACGACGTTAGTGGCGCGGTATTCTGTGGTGCAGTGAGGAATGGCACCCCCTCGGGAGGAGGGCCTGGTTTGGAAACTGGCCGATGGACCAACTCTCGGTTGTCCAACAGTCATTGACGGTTGATATCCAACAGCTTGTACGTGACTCCCATCTAGCCGGGGCCATGGAGATCGATTATGATAATCAGAAGAGGAGAAACTTTCGTTGGAGGAGCGAGAAGCATGGTCTCTCCTAGATCTCCTTCGGTTCTGGCGATTCAGCTGATTGGTCAGCTCGGCGTTAGCGCGTAGCTGTTCTGTTAGTTGTTACTGACTCTAGGTCAGCTCTTGGAGCAGCAGCTGAAACTCTTGTCGGGTAACTGGACCTGATGGTTCCGAGTGCCCGGTAGCATCTTGGTTAGAGGGAGGTAGTGGCGCAGGATTCTGTCTATCATGTTCCTCTTGATTGATAGCGTTAGAGGTGGTCCTTGTGCTAACCATCTTGAAGGTTGAATTCCTTTCCTAGACTTTATGCAAATCTGAATAGAAGGGAAGGAACTTGGATTTGTAATCTGGATCTCTCCCTTAGATTTATTCAATCCGGTATCGACGACAGATCCAAAGAGCAGGAGAAAATCTGGGTTTTCTCAGTGAAAGCACCAAAGTGTTTGCATAAAAATTGGTCACAACACTCTTTGGAAGTTTTTGAAGAGATAATAATGAAGAATATAAATTGAAAACGAGTATTATCTAACAAAAACTCCAATCAATAGGAAAGTAAATGCGTAGACAAGCAATTTAGAGTGGTTCGGCGTGTTGCCTACGTCCACTATGAAGTTTTTTGCAGTTTATTGATTCTCTTTCAATGATTTCAAGTTGTTACAGCAATCAACAACAAGTTATAGCTTGAAGTTCGAAATTGACAGCAAGAATATGGTATAGGATGATGGAGATCTCGATCCGGCAGAGTCTGAACGCTTGAGAGTCCAAAAGATCCTTTTTCTATAGGCTATGGGGCTCTATTTATAGGCGTAGGAGGCTGAGACTTCGCTCAAATCTCGGGAGACTTCTTCTGGCACGTGAGTGGGCCCACGCGACCAATTTCAGAAAGTTTCGAGTCGATCTGTGATTGATACGAAATCATTTCGTATCGATCAAGATGATGTCCAATCGAGCTGAAATTTGGTGGAGACGTTCCTCAGCATGTACGCGGGCTCCTGTGAAAATTTCATGGCATTTGGATCAGTGGATCATGAGTTATCGTCGATACGAAATGATGTTTTTTGCTAGGCTGTTTGGTTCGAATCCATCTCTTCGAATCGATGATGGCACGTGCTTTCGTGATGACGTGGAGCGCATACTTCGCCTCGATCCGGTCTTTATTTCGAGTTGACCGCGTCAACTCCATATATCTCCGCTTGTTCATATCGAGGGAAGACACGTCACCTTGGCTTGTTTACTCGATGGATACGAATTACTCCGCCCAAATGGATACGAATTACTCCGCCTAGATGGATTCGAAGAGTGGCTTCCTCAATGGATACGAAGCAAGGTATCTGGATGGAGACGAATCAAGGCACCTTGATGGATCTGAAGGGATGCTTCTATGATGGATGCGAAGAAGACACTGGCCGATCGTTACGAAGCGCATCGTCTGTTGATGGGCACAAAGTCCATCAATACGAACTCGATGGATTCGAACATGGTCAATCCTGATCGATAGAACTCATGGGAGTTGACCGATACGAAGTAGGTTATCTGCCGATGGATGCGAAGTAGGGAGATGCCAATGGATTCGAACAAGGAGGAGCCGATGGACTCGAATGAGATTGAGTCGAACCGAGGTACTTCGACGGATTCAAACTTGATTGATGCGAACTGCGGCACTTCGATGGATACGAAGTTGCTGAAACCTGATCGATACAAAAGTGATCGATTCGAACTGAAGTTCGATGATGGATACACAATCAACAATGGCGATGGATACGAAAGCTGGGCCGTTTCTTCTAGATTGAATCGATCATAACTCGAGCATACGAACTCGGATTGACTTGAAATTTGGAATGCAGGCTTTTATGGCTTTGCTTGTCATGTCCTATCAATTGTAGCCTGATCGAGGCTCGGACAAAATTGTCGATATCCATAGAGAACCTGCGTAGGCTTGATATCCAGGAGGAGTGATCCTTTGGTTTTCAGTCAGTTCCTTGGTATCACGGCCTTGCCAAAAGGCAGGATAACAATAGCATTTTACTATAGCATGATAGTTGGGGGGTGATGCTTATATTGTGTGACAAGTATATGGTATTTCTTTATTTATCTCACCATGTGTACACCGATATGCTTTTCAAACATAGTCTGGCTGTGTATTATTTTATAATACTGGGGTTAGTTCGAGATATTTCAGGTCCAGGTACCCAGTAGTTTCCTTGACTTATGGGACGTTTTTGGAGGTTAGTATACTTGTAGATGATAGTTTCCATATGAGATTTTATAGCCTCGTGTATTTATGATGACGTATCCATTTGTCTATGATATGCGTATTTGATTGAGAGAGAATTGGACTAACATTTTGTTTCTCACTGTCGACTTGTATTATTAATTTATTATATTTTATCATTTTATTCTAATTCTGTGTTCTCTATATATTATTTTTATGTTGTATATTGTTCCATTCTTTGAACAACGCATGTTTATTGCTTTATGTTGATACCCTGTACATAATGGTGAGTGTTATATGATATGAGATGTACACCAGTGTTAGCTCAAGAGAATATTCATGTGTGTAAGCACCTTATAGCATTATTCTCTGTATTATCAGACAGTATTACCTTGTAATACTTCTTTGGCAATATGTGAATAGAGGTAGGTTGTTACATTTGGTATAAGAGTATGGTTTAGAACAATATATGATGCAAAGAGACACGAATCAATGGCCTTAGATGGACTTAGGAGTCCATATCCCTAGGGTGTTTAGTAGACCTCTTAGTATAAGCTAGATATATTGGGTGATTATAGAATAGTCACCTAGAGGCGTACTTGTTATTTATATGTTTTTATATGTTAATATATTTATCTTATTTATTCTATATTTTTTTGGCAAGGCCAGTGGGGTTAGAAATGGACCCCTACCATTTATTGATATACCAAGAACGATGTACAACAAGGAAGATACAAAGCCTCCTAAGGAATTAGGCAAGCAAGAAACAAAGTAACTAGAAAACAAGGAAAACAGGTATATCAAAAAATATTGCAAAGACAAAACACAACATAGAAACACAAAGACCGCCTAGTATCTGGAAAGCTTAGACAGGAATTTAGGACCAAAGCAATAGCTCGATGCAGTAATTCCAAGTTTCAATCCCCCGACGATACTATCTTTCATTTGAATAAATGATTTCCTTTTTCCTTTGAATATTATAACATTCCTCTCATCCCATAATATCTTCATAAATATTTTCATAGTGAACAACAGCACATCGGATGATTCACCTTTCCATCTAGTTGCCTTATAAATAATATTCTATTCTTCCTCACTGTCGGTAGATACATTACGACCGGCGATAATGGAATTAGTACAACTCCATAATCTGTGAACATAAGGACAGTTGAAGAAAAGGTGAAGCGTGTGCTCATCCGCAGCAAGGCAAAGACTACACGTAGTATCAATTGAAAGGCTTCTCTGTATCAGCTTAACTTTTGTTTTTAATGCATTACCAAATAACTTCCATAGCATAAGGTTTTGACTAGCAGAGTTATGATTCAACCATATTCGTTTATGCCAACTGAGAGTAACAGAGTTGTCATTGCAAACAAATTGCTTGTACATTGCTCTAATCGTGAATTTCTCATTGCAACAGGACCAGGCGATTCCATCTTTTGGCGAAACCATTACATGACAACCACACAAGTAATTCTAGAGTTGTCGAACATTCAGATTACTAGAGTATGGGAGAACTACGCAACCATTAGAAATGTAATTCACAGCCTGGGCATTAAGTCTGATCCCAGTTTGTGTTTGACAGTTGAAAGATAGAAGGCGACACAGTATCGTCCCTTCCTCCACCCATGGGTCATGCCAGAGTGAATCATGACCGTTAATACCAATTCGACTTTTAGCATAAGGAAGGATATCTGATCCGATCTTGAGAATACTACGCCAAGTCCAACTACACGATTGAGGAATATCCATTGTCCAAAAGTTTTTGTTGCCAATAATATTAATGTAAGACCATTTCACCCATAAACTGTCTTTATGATTCAAAAGATTGTCAATGTGATACACCATAGCCGCACGATTCCACAAAAGCATATTTTTAATACCAAGACCACCTCTTGACTTAGGCTTTTCAAGCGAAGTGAATGCACAAGGTGAAGGCTTATTTGAATTAATCGTACCATGCCAAAGGAAGTTAGACATAGCACGTCTGATCATCTTGATTAACCTGATTGGAAGAATGAATGTTCGAGACCAATACACAGTCATGGAGAAGATTATAGAATTGATCAGTGTGAGCCTTCCTGCCTGACTAAGCAATCTATTAGTCCATAGGGAAAGTCTTGCTGTAATTCTGTCAAACAGGGGAATACATTGAGCATATGACATTCTCGAAGTAGCTAGAGGAATGCCAAGGTACATGGATGTCTCCGCTCTATGCGAAATGGCAGAAAAACTAGTGATTTGAGAGATTAAGACAGAATCCACTCCAGCTATCATTAAGTCAGACTTCGACAAGTTTATAGATAAGCTAGAGATCTTGAAGAATTTATCGAGACCATCCATGATTGATTTAACTGTCATCATATTTGGCTTGAAAAAGATAACCAAATCATCAGCAAACATCAGAGAAGTTACAAGAGGATTTTTACATTTTGGATGGAGAATGAAGCTTCCATCAAGGACAAGTTGGTTAAGGATTTGTGTTAGCACTTCCATCGCAATAATAAATAAATAGGCAGACATAGGGTCTCCCTGTCTAACACCCTGTTTACCTTGAAAATATCCAACATTACAGCAGTTGACCATAATGGAGTAACTTGGCATTGATATACAAGAGTGGATCCATGCTACAAAGTGTTTGGGAAATTTCATTAACCCCATAATCCTAACCGCAGAGGCCCAATGCAGAGAGTCAAAAGCTTTCGAGATATCAAGCTTGAACATTGCTTTTGGAGAAACATAGGAGTTGTTGTAGCCCTTCAACAATTCGTGAGACATCATAACATTATCGAGGATACTTCTTCCTTTTAGAAATGAAACTTGGTTGGAGGAAATAACACGGTAAAGAAACACTTTTAGCCTGTTAGCTATAACCTTTGAATTGCACTTGCAAATGGTGTTACAACATGAAATTGGCCTAAAATCAGAAACACAGCAAGCATTCTTCACCTTTGGGATAAGGCCTATATTATTGGCATTAATGGAACCTATCATTTTGCACTTATTAAAAAAGTTATGAACAACCATCAGGAAAGAATGGCCAACTATTTCCCAACAAGTAGTAAAAAAATAGGCGATGAAGCCATCAGGACCGCCAGTGGAGTTGGCATTAAGAGAGAATAACGCATCTTTAATTTCAGTGTCAGAAATTGCAGTGCAAAGGAAAGCATTGTCTTCAGATGATATTCTGGGTAAACTAATCGGTCAAGGAGCTCAAGCGATGGAGTGAATAGATTACTGTTTCCAAGCAAATTCCTGAAATGATCAAGAAACTTATTAGCGATAAGGGTAGGGTCACTGATGAACTCACCATTAACATCAATAAGGGTATTAATTGACTCTCGTAACTGTTTGTCTTTAAGGGAGGAATGGTAGAAAGCAAAGTTGCTATCACCATCTTTAAACCATTGCATCCTCGTCTTCTGTTTTACCATATCACATTCAATTTTTAAGGCGTCAAATAGTTGGGATGATAAAGCTGCCTCTTTAGCCGCTAGCTCACTGTTTGAAGTGTCAGACATCATAGATTCCTGAACATGAAGGAGATCATGAGAGAGGGTGGTGGAAGCCAAATTTCCATGACCAAATTTGATCAATGCCCACTCTTTCAAGTCGGCTTTAACTGCCTTTATTTTACACTATAGGATAAACATAGGATTACCAAAGAAATTACAGGACCAAGACATGTTGACAATTTGAAGAAATTTAGGGTGAAGAACCCAAGCATTAAAAAATTTAAAATTTGTGTTTCTTTTTCTCAAAGCAGCACCAAAGGATAAGATTTGAGGGGAGTGGTCAGATAGGCCAGGCAGTGGGAGAAGGTTAAATAAATTAGGCCATTTGGATTGTGCATTGAGATTCGAAAATGAGAAATCGATTTTAGAGAAGGTACGTGGAGAATTTCGTCTAGAGTTGTTCCAAGAGAAAGGGGGGCACCAACTGAATTAATCTCATTGAGATTAGATTAGGAGATAGAACAGCCTAGGGGTCTTATTTGACGAAGAGACAAGGATTACCACCTTGTCTATGAGATAAAAGGAATGAGCAGTTAAAATCTCCAATAGCTAACCATGGATGAGTTTCTTGACGAAAAGAAGGAAAAAGATCAAGTAACGATTGTCTAGCAATGACTGAGTTAAGACCATAAATAACAGTAAGATAAAAAGAAGTCAAAGTTGAAATATGGGAGCAATGAAGGTGAATGAGTTGAGAAGTTTTAATGATAGGCGATAGCAACAGAATAGAGGGATTAAATAGAATCAGGATTCTACAATATGGAGCTTCAAAAAGATTATTTATCATATTCCAGGACGGATTAATGAAGGTTGCAGGCTTGGACGATAGAGTAGCGTTAAGCTTAGTTTCAAGAATAGCAAGAAGACTCAACGAATGAGCAGAGATAATGTTTTTACATTGGTTTAGTTTAACTTTCGAATGGGCTCCTCTGATATTCCATGCAGCAATGTTGTTCATCATTGATCAAACAATTGTTGATGTTGGAGTTTCTTCTTGTTACCCCTGGTTAGAGGAGTAGATTGAACACTCGTACCTGGAACATGAGATGATGAATTTGAACCAACACGTGGGCAGAAGTGATAATGGCTGGTGGTTAATTTACCTGAGCATATGTCAGATAGTCTAGTGGTTCCAGTAATGAGGGAGTGTTTATGTCCACTAATCAGTTGATGGATCTTGCACGGAGCATTCAAGCATCTGTTGCTTCCATATCTCATAACCCTCCTACTCTCCACTTTGATTTTTCTCGAATGTGTAGTGATTAAGCTAGCCATGAGGGAAGACCTTCAAGAGTACAGAGAGAGTTATTGGAGTTTGGGTATGGCTATAGACATGCGAGCGCATCTTTATTCGCATAGGAGTCATCGATCAGTAGAGGGTTCAGATCTCTTCTAGTCGGCTACAAGCGAGGGCATTTGATTAGTATTAGCTTTTGGTGACCGAGGTTGATGAAGCCAATCTTACATGCGACTAGTTCAGGCTTCGCTTTAAGCAGAGCTTCCTCCTCAAGCCAGAGAATGCAACTTTGGCTAGGAACTTCACTGATTTGAAGCAGGGTCAGATATCAGTGGTAGAGTATATGGATACCTTTGAGGCTCTTTTGAAGTATGGTACCAATCCCATCAACACCCCTCCTTAGAAGAACCATTAGTTTGTTTATGGCATGATCAAGGCTTTAAGGAAAGCCTTACATCCCTAGCTTGAAGCAACATTTGAGAAGTTGATGGATATTGCTTTGTGACTAGAGGAGGCCAAGAGGGAGAGTGGAGATGAGGGGTAAAGGAGTAAGCCTAGTTTTGGTCATAAAAGGAAGTTCCCATTCAAGAAGAAAAGGCTCGAATTCCAAAATAAGAAGTAAGCAAGGGGAAGGAATTCTTCACTGCGAAGAAGAATACTATTCAGGTTGTCTACTACAATTTCGGGGAAGCAAGTCATTATTATAAGGAATTCAGGAACTCTAGACAGGTACTTGGACCGACGTAGTGCATAAGTTGTAAGGAGACATGTCACTTTATTTATTCTTGCCCGGTTTTTGGAAAGGGCTAAAAATGTGGAATTTTATATGCTTCAGAGACTACTAGTCGAACATTTCAGACTATGAGGAAAAATCTATCCATCCTCAATGGTACTATCTGATTCAGAGGTTCTTTCATCAGAGTTCTTTCCATCAGAGTTCTTCCTCCTCAATGCAACCCTTGGGATGTTGTTTTGGACTTATGCAGATTCTCTTTCATATGTGATTTTCATGTTCAAGTATCTGGGATTTGGCATCATTCTTGGTATGGATTGGTTAGATCTATATGTGGCTTTTCATTTGTATCATGAAAGAATAATCACTTTTAGCCATCTAGATTTCAAAGAGCGCCTCAGCCTAGCTCTTGGAAGCCTTAATCAAAGCTCAAGTGGTTCTTTTTTTTGCTCTTGAGTCTCAAAAAGAAGACGATATTGCCAAAATCCATATTGTTGGAGATTATCTTAATGTTTTTGAACTATTAATTATTTGCCTTCATGATGGGCTATAGAGTTCTGTATTGATGTTCCCAAAGCTCAGCTTTTTAGTCATCCTCCCATGAGTACATCCACAAAAGAGAATGCGGAATTTAAGAACTAGTTGTTAGAGATAGTGGCTAAGTGTTTATCTAGTCCAGTGGTACACCTTGGGGGTGTCACGGCTGTGTTTGTAAATAAAGCAGATGGTTCCTTTAGATTGTGCATTGATTATCATAAGCTGAATGAGCTCGCCGTAAAGAATAAATATTATTTGCTTAGGATTGATGATATGTTTAATCGTCTTAGTAGCGCTATGGTCTTTCTTAACTAGACCTTGCAACCAGATTCCATCAGCTCCATATTGTAGAGGGTAGCATTCCATTGATAGCTTTTCAGAGTTGCGATGGCTCTTTTGAGTGGCTTGTGATGCCATTCGAATGGATGAGTGCACTTGCATACTTCGTCGATCTGGTGAACATGACTTTCACAGACTATCTTGATAAGTTTGTCCTGATATTCATTGAAGATAGCTTGGTTTATTCTAAGTCATATGTAGAGCATGAGAAGCACCTCTGAGTTGTACTAGAGACACTTAGGAAGAATCAGTTGAAGGCCAAGTTCCTTAAATGCCACTTTCAGAAGAAGGAAGTGAAGTTCCTTGGCCACGTAGTAGCAGAAGTTGGTGTTTCTATAGACCTAGCCAAGGTTGAAGCTATTCAGAAGTGAAAGAGGACTGAAACAGTTGTTGAGATCCGTAGTTTCCTAGGCTTAGCCGGTTATTATCAGTGTTTCATAAAGGATTTCTTCAAGACAGTGCTACCACTTACTTACTGTTAGTGCCAAAAATGGCGCACTCAATAGAATACGTAGAGAAATAAAATGATGAATTATAAATAAAAATGTGGAATAAAACAGTCGACAAACAGTTTATAGTGGTTCAGCGTAATGTGCCTGCATCCACTTAACAATTCTTCTCCTTTTATTGCTGAAAGTACAACTGATGTTCTTATGGTTCATTGCCGAACGATAAGCTATCACAAGAATTTGATACGAATGCTAAAAGTCAAAAGGAACTTCTAAATGAAGCCTCCCATGGTCGAACTGTAGGTATAAGTCGGTAGAAAAGCCTCACGCACCTCCAAACTCACGTTCTCTATGATCTCCCGACAATTGCTGAAGCAGAAGACATGACCAGCTCAGCACTCTCCTTGGGTCGGTCCCTGACCATAACTGTGGGTTGGTACCAACCCATAAAATTTTACCAAAATGGATTTAAGACTTTTGGAGATTTGTTGCTTTATTGTTAGCTACATGACCTCATAGTTGTTTGAGTCATTTTTGATGTATTTCTAAGTCTTGTTTATGGATCGATGGAAGGCTGAAGTAAATCATCCAAATTGCTTATGGAGAGCTGTAATGACCCAGAATTTTATTGTTTTAGTTTATGAATATTTCAATAAATTTAAATGTTCAATTAATGCTTTTATTAATTAAATGACCCTCTTTTTTTTTCTATAATAGGTAATAGGAAATTCATTTTCATTTTTGGTTTATATAAACGAATAATTCTACGAAATACTGGAAATGTGACTGAAAATGCAAATTTTGGATTTTCAGCTTTTTATCGAACTATAGGTTATTTTTAGTTGAAATATTTTGAGTTTGTTCTAAAAACACATTTTAAAAGATTAACACACTTTATAATTTGAATTAAATATTATTAATAAGTATTTAAAGACTTAATTTTATTTAATATTCAAATAAAAAGGACATAAAGTGAAAACGGAAGTGTTAAGTAATGGAATAAATACATAAAAACACTCTTTTATCCAATATATAAAAAAAGATACCTAAGCACACCTTATTGCCCAAAGTGTTTTCTTATGCCTCGTACTATGTTGTTATAAGGAAGTGATATTTGAGTTGAAAACATATTTTATTTTATGTTCTTAATTTTAATTCTTTAATAAACCTCCTTATATACACATATATACAACATGCTCCTATTTCTTATTTTCATAATTATTTTAATTTTCCAAATCCGTTTTCTATGTCATATTACATTTCTAGTCTCTTAAAATTCTTGAAAAATAAAAATGTCAACTTTTAGCTCAAACTCTTTTTGTACTTAAGATAAAAGCTTAAAGATTTATCCAGCATAGAAAAAACAAGAAAAATAATAATTGTGAGAAATCTAAACTATAAGCTTGTTTATACATTTGGAAAATGAAAGTGGGTTACTCAATTTGACATTATTTTTTTGAAATTAATAATTGGTAGATTTACTTGTTAATCTCGCTTGTGAATTGTTTGCGATAATCATGCTTATATAAATAGGGTTAAATTTCTTGTTTTTAGTGAAAATTAGCTTGAAATTGGAAAAGACATAGCTACTAGAATCAAACAAGTTATAACAACCCTAATTTTTAGTAATATTTATTTAGGTAAATTAAATGAAATAATGTAAAATGGTTAAGAGATTGAGACTTGTAATTAGTAAAGGTTGCCGAGCCATGTTTACAAATAAACTAAGTAGATTGAAACCGAATAAAATGTTGGAAAATAAACAAGGGCATATAGGAAATAGTATTATTCTTATACCCTAAATCCCTTAAGCTATATTCTATATGTTCATTTCTATATTCACAAAACTAAAACCAAAGTAAGAGGTCGGCCACCATTAAGGGGAAACAAGAGAAGATAAGAAGATTTCAAGAGCAAAAGCTTAAGCAACTTAAACCATTCACAAATCTCAAATCCTTAATCTCAAATCTAAGGTGAATAATGACAACAACTCATATTTTCTATTGTTTTCTATTTTAAGGTTAAACCAAATTATTTTGCAAGGTTATGCCATGTTTTGAATGATTAAATGTTTATATATGTTTGTTGATGATTTATGCTTATTCATATAGGTCTTATGATAGGTTTTGTTATGAAAACCCTACTAAATGATATCCAAATGCCTTGATTTTATATTTAGATCAGAAAATATATTTTAGATACAATTTTCATAACTTTCAAAATTTATGTGGATTTAATATTAATTTTATAGTGAGGAAAATGATTATTTGGGTTTAAAATAATTTATGTATTGGGTCTGAAATTAATATATGTTAGGAAACACGTTAAAAATGATTTTGTGAAATTTTGTAGAATTTTCCTAAATGTTTAATAGATGTATAAAATTATTTAAGCTACGAGACTTAAGTGTTTTATATATTTATAGAAGGAGAATGGGTATTTTGTAAATTAATTAAATTATTGCTTCAAAAAAATTTGGCAGCACTTTTAGAAACGAAATTTGCAACCAATTATGTTTTGACAAAAAAACCAGTTTAGTTGAAAAGAATTACTTAAAAAGAATAAAAATAAGTTTAAACATGCTTTTTATGCATTTCACAACTTTTGACACTTAGCTTCTGACCCAGTACTTCCGCCACCTTCCCAGTCGAAACCAATGTGCCTAGTATCAAGACTTGGTGCGTAACGAATTGGACTAAGGCGGAAGATATGAAGTCAAAGCAAGGGGTTCTGATGGGGTCAAAGTGCTACTTTGCTTTCAAATCATAATGCGCCTGCTTTTCTTTCGAAAGGAATGCTTTTGACTAGGTTGACTTTCGACTGAATCAAATGTTTTAAAGGAAAGGTTTCGAAATGGGTTGCGCCTTTGTTTTAAGCAAATGCTTTTGAAGGGACCGAAACCCCTGGCTGTCGCATCTAACCTTTTGAAGCAATGCCTTCGACATGGTTATTTTTCTTTTAAAAACCAAGCCGCTTCTCCAATGCTTTCGAAGTGTTGGTTTCGACACCATCCGCTTCACTACTTAGGAATTTCTTTCGAAAGAGTGCTTTTGACTTAGTTGTTTTATGACCCTTTTTGCTCCGTTGAAGGTAGAACCCAAAGGTTTCAAAAGGTATAGTTCTTATTGGTTTTTAAAGGTTGTTCCACATATTTTACTTGAACCAAACGCTTTCGAAAGTTTTGATATTTGAAAAGGATTTTGATGCTTTCGAAAGGTTTAAAAAGTAGGTTTTGAAGAGGTGGATGCATGATGTTTTTGAAAGGTTTTGAAGGAAGGTTTCTAATGATTTTGAAAGGTTTTAAGGGAAATTTTCCAATGATTTCGAAAGGCTATGTTTAAGTGTTTTAAAGATAGGATGTCTAAGTTTTTAAAGCTTTCGATAGAAATGTTTTTCAACATTTCCGAAAGGTGGCTATGAATGGTTTCGAAAGGAATATTTTGGCCTTTCGGCCTAGGTTATAAAGGGTTTACTTGGTTTTGAAAGAGATGCTTTCAATGGGATCGAAAGGGGCACTTTAAAAGATTAAATGTTTTCATCAATGAAGTTTTGTGTAAAGTATGTATAATATGGTAAGATGATTTGAGTAAAACACAGAGTATATTTTCCTTGTTTAAAGTATGATCTAAAAGGTTAAATCATTTTGAAAGAAAAGGTTTTCAAGGAAAATTTATGTGTTGTTAACCCTAAGTAAAATAACTCAGATATTAGAATCCAGATGGGACTGGTATAGTGTCGTGCCATATACATTAGCTATTAGCCCCAAGCTAATTTAGTCCAAAATTCCAATTAGTAGGGCTTTGTGACAGGTTAGACAAAAATGATGTTACATAAAGAAAGGAATATATTTGTATAGAGGTAGGCTATGGGTGAGCTTGCAAAACCAATAGGATCAGTTAGACCTGGAAGTGTAAGATAGAGATTGACCATCTAGAAGAGGAGTACCTAAAAAATGTTAGATTATTTGTTTATATTGTTTGCTAGGCCCGAGTCAGCCAAAGGTTAGTAGTTAGCCAAACAAAACTACAGTGTTTGGAAAGATAGTCCATTTGTTACTTGATATGCATGTTTACATGATCATGCTTTACAATTTTAACTAGTTTTGGTTACAGGATTATGATTTATAAAACATATGTTCTAAAAGGATATTAGTGAGTGGAAACCTGTTCCGCTAAGCGGCGTGCTCTCACTTAGTATAAAATAACCGAGATGTATAGTATTATCCCCACTAGGCTTTATGTCTGACTCGTAGTTTATGTTTTCCCCTTAAACCCTAGGGTGCTTAAAATTGATTTGAGTAGTCTGGGGTTGGGATTTACAGGTTTTAGAAGGTTGGCGAATAAAGCTTTCGGAGTCGAGCAGGTGGCTGATGGATAGCTATTTAGGAGTTGTTGTTTTTCCTTTTATTTTGTTGTGTTGTATTAAGTTAATCATGAATATATAGTACTATGATCAACCAAGAAGGCATCTTCATATGTCGCTCTTGGCATATTTATGTAATAATTATATTTAATCTAAACCTAGGAAAAAATTACGGGTTTATGTAATTCGAATACGAAATATTGTTTTGAAATGTAATCAGAAATTCTATTTAATCTGTAATGATTTTATTTCTTATTCATGTGACTCTCATATTATAAATACCATTAGCATTATCGTATTTTGGCATTAGGATTTAATACTATAAATGATCGCGGCATCTGTAGTACTTAGCTTTTGGCCTCCAAATACAAGATGTTACACAAGTAGCTTACCGTTGTTGGTTTTATTTTGAAAAAACTAAGTTCATCTCACCTTTAAAAATCGATATCTTTCTAACCTTTTAGAATTTTTCACTTGGCTTCAACTAGAGAGTTATTTATTAAGGTCTCTAGTACTTTTAGAAATTGATCGCTGAAGATTTCATCGAGGGTGGTGGTCCTAGTCGCTAAATAATATTAATGGGAAAAGGTGTATCATGAATTTCAAAATTTTGAGTCTCTTGATTTACATAGGATTAGTCGACACTGTATGCCTCATTGAAGTCATATTAAGGTGTAGTATTTTTAGTGAAATTTCGATGGAGTTTCGTGTTGGTCGATGATGATGGTTGAAAACTAGGGTTTGAGGTGGAGTAGATACGGGAGAATTGGGTGATGGTGTTGGTTTCGTTGAGTTCCTTGTCATGTGGAGCTTCGGTGACTGGAGTTTTGGCCAGTGCGGTAGAGTGTGGGGAGGTGCGACCTCATGCTTATTGCGATGTGAAGCTTTAGGAATACAAATGGTGGTGAACGGTTGGAATTTGCTTGGCTCAACCGAAGGATGAGGTGATGGGTACATTAAATCGAGCTTAAGAATTTGGGTTTGCTAATGGTCGGAGTTCGATGATTTGATGGATGAAATGGGTATGCACGTGCCCATGTGGGCACATCAATGGGTTTCTACGATTCAAATATGGGGGAAGATGATTTAGAGGAGATAAGGGAAGGAACTATAGATGGCAAGTTACGGGATGGTTCGGATGGTCAAGTGGGCTTTGGCCCATTTGATTTTGGTGAGACATTTAATTTCTAATGATTGTTAATCTTATAAATGAAGTGTTGAATTTAAATGGCCATATAACGTTCATTTTAAATCCGTTTAACACATGGATTTTTGCGCTACGTTCGTATTGACGAATACGACGTTTGATATAACTTATGGATAGTTTTGGTGTAGTATAAGTGAAGGATAAATTAATATCTATTGGCATTAATTACGTTAATTTGGATAATAACGTAGTTAAATTAATTATACTTAACGGGTGCTATCTGTTTGGCCAAATAAACACCGTCCTATTAAAGTAAATTGAGTAGAATAATTTGAAGACCTTGTTGTCAGAATAAATCACCATTCTACCATAATCAATTGGATAGGTTATATTTGAATACATATTTAGTAGAATAAATCACGGTTCTGCTGTTACATTACTATAGACACTTATTTATGTACCAACTGATTAATATTAGATAAGTATTGTATTAACAATCAATTGTTAATTACGGATTTAATTTTCACTTATGTCTACCTTTGTAGATACCAAGTATTATAATTTGGAATGTTAAATTGAATAAATGGCGACTTGTTTAAGCGCCACAGTGGTCGCTTAGCCTTTGTCTAAATTTGAAGAGTAATTATTAAATCAATGTTATTTGAAAGGTAATTATTAATTATTAATAAGGTTTTAAAGATAATTATTATTTGTTATAATGTTTAAAGATAATTATTACTATTTTAAATAATGATTTAAAGTTAATTATTTTATTAATATGAACTTTTATAAGTTATTTCTTAAATTTATTTAAGAATATTTAATTATTGTTTTAAAGCTATTTAAGTATTATTTTAGAATATTTTAATTGTATTTTAAATAATTATTTAAAGTTATTTAACTAAATTAATATGTAAGAGTTAATGTATTAATATTATATAAAATTTAATTTATTACTTATTAATACTGTTTTGAAATTTTATTAATTACTATATAAATAATGTTTTAAAAGTTAATTAATTATTATATTGATACTCTAATATTGTTTGTAATTAATTTAATTTTATATTGATGATATTCTAAAGCCATTATTTTGAATAAAGTTTAAAGATAATTAAATAAAATGGATGTTTAAATATTAACTTGTTTATTTAAAGGTATTATAAAAAATTGATTTTATAAGGAACGTTATTAATAAAGTTTATTAAAGAAGTTCGTTTTAAATAAGAAAAGGTTGCAAAAGGAGTTATATAAATTGAAAGGAGATCTTAAAAGTTAGGAAAGAATTTTATAAATGATTTTGGATATCTATAAAGAGTTCCATTACTGACTGTGGAAATTTATAAAAGAGTTTTATAAGTGAATTTGGATATTTATTAAAGAATTACATAACAAACTTTGAGATTTATACGGAAATTTTATTAATAGATTTGGAGTTTTGGCAAAGGAGATTTCCATAAATGAAGAGATTTATTGAAAGGATTTATAGAATAAATTTATAAAGGAGTTTGAGATTTGGATTTCCCTTAACTAAACTTCATAATTATTGTGGTGTGGAACTTTTGTTCCATTAATCTTAACATCGAAGGAATAGTGTTTGGGGTTATCCTTATCATTAATTTAAAATTTTGTTTGACCCTATTAATATGATTTTGAAAAGAGAAACCACAATGTTTTATGAATATACTTATGCCAGTGGAATAAGTATATGAATATACTTATGCCAGTGGAATAAGTATATGAATATTTTAATAAATATCTTGAAATGAGATTTAATAAATAAAAGATCTATTTAAATGAGGCTTAGTGGTTGCTATGAGTAATTAAATCTCTGAATTATTTTTGTTGTTTGATTTTATAGCTAAATAACCGACTATCAAATCTTGGCCAGATTTGACTCAAGAAATATGATCGTTTATTCGAGTTCCTCGGTGAGGACTCGAATACTTGTTGCATACTTCCAAAAGATCCGGGAAGGAGTCATCCTAGAACTATCGATTGTTGGTTCGAAGAGACCGAGATCAGATATAGTATCTGAAAACCACTTTGAACCATTATTTTCTTTTGAATGGAATACATCTGGAAGATGATTGAAGACGGTACTCCTTGAAGTGTCTTTGGTTTCATTTAGACCTAAAATGAACTTTTATGGATGAATGTTGACATTGCCTTTCTACCTGGAGGGCCATGTCAGCATTCCAAGATGGTTTGCTATGAGGAAATGTTAAGAGTGTAGCCTCTTAAGCCTCACAACTTGGGAATGGCTAAAACAGGGTAGGCCGCAAGGCAATATGAGTCACTCCCATTAGGGTATGATCATCGTCTAATCTAGAGTCGATATCTATATGTATGCTTCGGGGTTAATTTTGGTTATTGGTTATAAACTAGGGCTGATCATAGTCGGTACTATCCAGTCAAGAGTAGGCTAGTCTTACTAGCAGAGGGTCCTGTAAGGCCCTTAGGTATATTTTATTTAGAGGTCTACCTTGCGAAAGGTAGTCCCTTACCTTGCCATTGTTGGAAATATTTTCTCCAATAAGCGCCTTCGGTTTTGGATTTTATACCTTATATCATTGTGATGTACATGCATCAAAACTACTTCATATATTTACTTTAAACACTTTGACATTATTATAATATCACTGGATTTTATAATAAAAATGGTTTAGTTATCATTAAGAAAAAACTCGTCAGTGGTTATGTGTGATGTGTTCTTACGTGATACCCTTATTTTGAAAAGGTTTTCAAATATCAAAATCAACATGGTTTGATTTATTTTTAGTTTTTCTTACACTGGGTTTACTTGACTGATCCGTGCATTGTTTTTTTATAATGCTTGGGTCAGGCCAAGCATGTTTTTAGATTAGCTTTCGATGCTTTAGAGTTCAAGAAGTGAGCTGGATGCCAAGACGTACTTCCGTATTTTTTTATATTTTCCATTGTTTGTTATTATTGTAGATTTCAGCAATTGTAGGGGCAGATTGTTAAAATAGTCCAAGCTGATAATAGATTAGTAAACTCTGATACTATATGTATATTAAAGTTCTTTCTTTTTGTAAAGTGTTGATTTATGTATTATATGTTACTCATCGTGTTTTTCTGAGATTCTATTATATACTTCTTTCTTTCACCCTTAACAACCTATCTTTCGGACGATTAAATGATCGAAACATGAATACTGATGATGATTAAGTGTCATCTTTAGTAGTAAGAAAGACAGGTCATTACAAGAATGATGGAGTATAGCTTGCAAACAATAACAAGAGCATGGTAGTGGGTTCATAGGACCTTTGCTAGCTTGTGATGAGAAGATAGGACCACCCCCATAAGATACTATAGGTTGATACCGAACCATTGATAGTTCGGTACCGAATCATAGACAAGGAAAATTCCCTCTTTTTTTTATGAGTGGTGAACTTTATTTAGTTTTTGGACTTGGTTTGACAACTCCCTCGAGCTTTCTGGCTATCTCTTGGATCATCTCCTTCGATATTTTCCAAATGCAACTTGTTCAATCTGACTGATTTTTGCTGGGTTAAAAGGTTGTATAACATTTTGACCCTAAATTACATCTCATTTGAATGTGATGTGCTTTGAGTTGACATAAATTAGAATTGTCATGTCAAATCCAAAAAATTTCTTCGAATAGTCGTCATTTTCCCCATAAATTCAATTATGTGAATAGCCATTTCTATTCTCATTCGCCGTGACATATTAAAAATGTCCACGACTATAAAATTAGAATTTTCATCCATGACTTGTCAATATAAGTTCAATATTCATAACATTTCCATTTCCAGAATTATCAGGTTAGGATTTTTCTATTGATTGAATTTGAAATTAATGAATCTACGCACATAAGCACACAAACATACATGTACATGATTGGTGTAGTCCTAGAGTATATGAGTGTAAATGAGGGCACATATCTATGTTGAATCATGCTCTTTTGTTTTCTCCTCTCCTGTCTTGTTTGGATCATTCGATATGGTTCGGTACCGACCCATAGACTCGAGAAAGAACTGGTCTATAGTCGAAAAAATTGGCTTTAGCCCTATAAAACTTCGATCGATCCATTTTTTCCTCACGTTATTTTGCTACCTTCTTCAAACTCAAGCTCTGACATTAAAGAACTTTGAAACTTGAACAATCCTTAAATGCCACCACTCTGTAAATCGACTACGTCACCATTGCCTTAACGATTGACCACCACTAGCCTCCAAATTGAATTTTACATCATCAAAATCGCCATGAACTAAAGCTCTATCCATACGAATATAAACCATCTTCTCTATCCAAGAACTTTGAACTTGTGCATATTTTTGTGAGTAGTGATGATGGGGAGGGGCTAGAGATGAGCAGCATTAAGGAATGTGCCTGGATTTGGAGGATGGAGCCAAGGTGCTCGTTTTGAGGGGAAGAAGAGGAGAAAACTCGAAATTCCCTAAATGGGAGGGTTCATTGCCGAACCATCCCCTTAGTGGGATTTTTCAAATTTTTTTCTTTGTTCAAGTGCAAAAAAACTCCATTGCACCTGATACTCCAAGTTCGAATGTATTCGAGGCATGTTTTTGAGGATGTAAAACTTGTTGAGGTGGTCGATAATGACGGTCACTTCGAGTGGTCTATGGTTTTTAAATAGACTATTACATTATATCGGACATTTGCACTACACTACACAAGATTCACTATAGTACAAAGCTATTGACTTTTAGTTCATCTAATGTTAATTATCATGTTGAGTTTTTTTCATAGTTATGGATGTCAGACTATTTACAATATCTCTCTGCTATTGTCGAAGCCAACCAAAGGTATATTATAATGAATCTGATACAAAATCTAGTTTTACGAGAGCATCTCCAAGGAAAAAAAACTCCGGCACAACCAAATGTCCAACCTAACATTTCTCAAGGAGATCAGCCTGCTTAGGGGATTTTGAAAGAACCTATACATGGACTGGAAGTGGAACCTGCTTCTGACACTATTCTAGACATGATTATATTGGAAGACCCCAGTGATTCATTTGCCTCTAAAGTTGATAAAGCGTTGCTTCAGAGGATCCATGAGAAAAAAATATTCCATAGGACGTTGCTTTAGTCCAGACTCGTCAACAGAGGGAACTTCATCCTCTCGAAGGATATACAACATGTAATAAGTATATGTGCATGTTAAGGCGAGTTCCATCGATAAACCTATTTACAAGATAGATTTTACGTCAAATGCAGTTGGCTCATACCCAGATCCATCAAAAAAACTATGCTTTTCTAAATTGCTTATACATCATCTTTGCTTCTCATTTTCAATGGGTCACTTACTTTTCAAGTGATTGGGTATTTGTATAGTTTCAATCGTCAAAAGGGAAGTCCTTCTCAAATTTTCTTAGACTCCTTCCGAATGTGCAAAGTTATGGTTCGAACCTAGAATAAATTGAGTTATTTCAAGGAAGAGTTCTTATTTATCCGTTGTCCCACTAGGATTGGACAATGGTGGCTATCTGGAAGTAGTTCCATTCATGTTTCTTAGTTATAAATATATATCCCTGACTTTATGATTTCTAATCGACCTTTTGCTTTTTGCAAGTAGAGCAAGGAATGCTACCTTGGCTGATAATATACGGCAGCTCCAAGCACTCCTCATAGTGGAGAGAAGAGCTAAATTGTTACTTACTGAAGAAAATCTTTTGGCTCATAACTTATTGGTTCATGATCGTCGTGTCGATACAATTTTATTATCATAGACAGTGAAGAAGATGGCTTTCAAATGGTGAAAAAGATAAACCAATAGCTGGGAATGATGGAGATGGATCACTAATCCCCTAGGCCAAGTTAAATGGTTGAAATAGGTGATGCCTGGGAGCTTAACGAAGAGGGCGAAATCAGGGGTGGAGATGAAGAAGCAGGAAGGCAAGACGAGTAAGGTGATGATGATAATGATCAACAACTACTTTAGAGGAAAAGCCTTAAGATTAAGCTTCCTGGAAAGAAGACTCTGATTCCTCCTCCTCCAACTACATCTATAATCGAGACTCCTATAAAGACTTTTAAAGACCTTTATGCTATCTTTAGGGATATTTCAAATGTGATCGAATCGTATCCTCTAGCCAACATAAATCTCGAGGATGTTGCGTCCCCTATTCACCTTCATGAAGACATTCCTATGAAAAAGGCATGGGAGATTACCCTTGTTGCAAAATTAGAACCCATGGTCCATCAAAGGGACACCAGGACATATGCTCGTGCACATGCACGCACACTCTAATTTATTTGTGTATTATTCGGGTTCAATCAAGACTAATTTATTCTTATTTTATATGTAGATTCGATGGAACGACATGGGTTATATGTTGATTTCCAAGAGCATGTAGGATATCATCTGTGATTCAAATCAACATCTCGGTTTTACAAGCCTAGTTGTGTATCCGAGTCTAGCCATCACTCGAGCCAACATCGTGGAAGCATAGAGAAAGGCCATAGGTCATATGATCCATCATCCAGGCAAGGTTGTAGATCTAGATCTTTTGTCTAGGGGTACAGAGAGGTACTCTAGTTGCTAGGACGATCGTTTACTAGACGATACATCTCATGTTACTCATCCTACCAAGCATCCATAGTGTCCCATACTTCTCGGTGATCTCAACATCATACAAAATCTGCTATGTTTGATTCTTCTTGATCCAAACATGAAAAAACACCTATGGAGAAACCAATCGAACAACCTAATAAGTAGCATGTTGTACAGATTAAGCGATCGATGTCTTCGAATCCTCTAGTAGCTGACATGCAGCATTAATTTCCCAAAATTAATTTCGAATCTTGCAAATTTGTTCCAAATACAAAAGATATTCCTAAGCGATACCAGACCAAGATGGTAGCTTATGTCAATGACATCTACGATCAGTATTTCATTTGGAGGATAACTAAAAGGATATCGAAATACTCTAAGGGATTGGAAATTGAGATTGTAGGAATAAAGCTTATTGAGGATTAGGATAATGTGACCATTCCTCATCTTGATAAGGAAGTTGCTGAGTTGAAGAAGATGAAAGAGAAGGTCGATGAAAAAAATTAAGGGATTGCAAGCAACTCTTGATTGGGAGCAAAAAAGTCACATGATCGAGGTGGAGTCCATTCATCAGAGGAATCATGATCTAATTGAAGAAGTCAAGATGCTGAAAGCTCAGATGGATAGAGAAAAGAAAGAGAAAGATGAGGCACTTATTACAGCCCATAATTACTATAAAGACAAGCCAGATGTGGAAAAGGAAAGAGATGATGCATTGGTAAATCAAACAGAGCCGATGAATTGGTGGCCTCTACAAAGAGGCGGATCAAAGATAGCATTGATCCACTTATCACAAAATACAATGCTAATATTCTCAATTCTAGAGATTTGGTGTGGCTTGGGAAGGCTTATCCTTGCACTTTAGTGATGGCATGGGAGAAGTTAGTAGATGATGAAAGAAAGCATTCTAAGGAAGGAGTGGTGGATGCAGAGATGTTAGAGAAAGAACTTCTGAGTGAAGAAGAAATTGAGGTACTCAGAGATGATGAGCTTATCCTATGCCCCGAATAATCCGCAGTCACCTAGAAGGATATGGTTGAGCACTTCGCCACCACTCCTCATGATGCTGCCATCGGTTCTATCTCCGAGCCACCATCTACTTCTGCTATTTCCTTAGATCTTAGATATGATCCGCATGATCCACATCATAACAAGTCTATCATGTTAACTTCTATTCAAGAAGGTAATTCAGGTGGAACACCTACACGCTCAGAACTGCACTGTGGTGGAGGTATATCTTTAACTTCACCATTGTTTGAGAGCATATACATATCGTCGGTTGATGTTGCTAATCTCTTATTTTAAAATTTTGAAATTACAAGTCAGCCTGCCATTTCAGATTTTCCAAAGGACAACCCTCGATCGAAATTACATGAGATAATGATTGAATCAATGGTCATGTCTATTTCTAGGAAAATCCCAAGCATCCAAGTCCGCGATGCCCTCAATCCTGGTGCACTGAAAATACAAGCCTTAGAAGAAGTAGAGCCAGTGATTTGCAAGAGTACCAAAATGATAAAGACATGTTAATGAAGGTGAGTTTAAAGTCTGTACAGAGGCCTACCATGCAGGAAATTTATGACAAACAAGTACTGGAAGCTATCAAGATCAAGTCGGAATTGATCAACCCACCTCCAATTCTGCTATCTATTTCTTCGCCTTCTGACTCCATTCCTGTAGGTGCTAATACTAAGAGTGTATCTGTTGTCTCATTATAGAATATTCTAGTTAAAGGCCAAGGAAGTGGAAGGCGAGGCAACAAGAGAAACCCTAAAGAAAAAGGAGGCGGCCAATCTTCTAATAAGGGAAAGCAAAAAAGGAAAGAAACACAGGAAAAAATAATCGACTACGCCCTTATGCTTTTGTTGCAGTAATTAGGAACTTTATGCCTTTTATATTTATTGTTTTGCTACTCATTTCTCATTTTTATTGTTAAAGTGAATCATCTTCGGACGTCTCCCTGGACGTCCATGACTATGCTAAATTATGGGGATTGACTGAAGTTAACACCTAGCATAGCGGTTTGATTATCCTTTTGAGGACATTGATGTGTAGGATCTCGCCTATCTCCAGTCGCAGACCTTTTGTCTGCCAATTCCGAGCAAGGTTCTATAGACGAACTATCTCATTCAACCTTTAGGCTTTGCAGACACACACACACACACATACATACACACACACTTCCAGCCCCAGTTCAAGGGTTAGAGGAGTTGTTCAATGTCCATTCCCGTATCCCAAATGCAATTGTACTTTGCACGCCTGATCATGGACTGTGAAAGTTTGGTTGGCACCTATTCCCAAGCACCTATATATTTGCATTTTTCACGTGCAAAATTATATCACTATTTGTAGTGTTAGATCAGGTATAAAAAGAATTAATGAGCTCTGAAAGTCATTTCTTTTAATAAAACATCAAAAACAACATATTCTATCTGATTACAAGGAAAAAGTATTTACACATTTACAATTAAGTTTAATAGCATCATAAATGTTCACTATTCCACGCCAGTGGGAGTGAGATCCCATCTATCATTGCCAGGTTGAATGTGCCATCTCCAATCTTTTGCTCGATTGCATACAGACTTTCCTATAGTGAAGTCAAGTTCCTAGGGCCGAGAAAAATCCATTTAGGAATGAGATCAGCAATTTTAAAGGTCCGATTTCTTACCTTAATGTTGTAATGTCAGATGACTTGATTTCGATGCACACCTGCTGTCTTAGCCTCATCATGTTTTTCATCGATGATGTCTAGGGATTCCAGTAGGAGTTTCTCATTCGTTTGTGGGTTATAATGAGTCACTCAATGATAAGGCACTTCTAGTTCAACTAAGAACATAGCCTCTAATCTGTATGCTAGTGTGAACGGAGAGTGACTAGTCGTCGACTTATGGGTCATCCAATAAGCCTATAATTCTAATGGTAGTTCTTTGCCACATTTGCCCTTGGCCTGCTCCAATTGCTTTTTGAGAATGGACTTAATGATTTTATTTACTACTTCAATCTATCCATTTACTTGGAGGTGCGCTACTGCAACAAACCTTTTCTCGATAAGATGCTTGCAGAAGAAGTCTTTGAACTCGATACTATCGAATTGGGTTCCATTGTCTAATATGACTGTTTGAGATATCCCAAAATAGCAGATAATTTTTTGATAACAGAGTTGATTACCTTTTTCATAGTGATTTCTAGCCAACGGCTTTGCTTTGGCCTATTTAGTGAAGTAATCAACTTTAACTATAACATATTTTGCACCATCTTTAGCTATTGGTAAAAAACCAATAATATCGACTCCCCAGACCGCAAATGGCCGTGGACTGACCATTTGAGTGATTTTTGTTCCGAGGCTTTCGGCATTTTAGCGAACCTTTAGCTCTTACTGCATCTTCTTGAGTAACCAGCTGCATCTTAATTGACTGTTGGTCAGAAGTACCCGTAGTAAAGGATCCTTTTTGCTAGGTTTTGCCCTCCGGTGTGGTCACCACAAGCCCCTTCATGGACTTCCTTCAAGACTCGCTTGGCCTTATTATTATAACACACTGAAGCATGGGAACCGAGAATCCCTTTTGGTATAGTACTTCTTCCTACATGATGAATCAGGTAGCTTTACGAAGGAGTTGTCGCCTTTCATTCTTTCAGTACAGTAGAGTTCCTCTCTGCAGATAGTTTTTTATTGGAGTCATTCAAAATTCCTTCTCAGTTTCATTTTCCAAGATCCAATCAACATCCATCCCTTCGATGCTTGGTACTGATAGTACTTCCACCGATACAAGGCCTATGAGTTATGCACCTCCCAAGCTGGCCAACTTAGCTAGTGAATCAGCCTTTGCATTTTCCACTTTACGAATATGCATTATCATATATTACTTGATCTCATTAAGCCACTCACAGGCTTTGTAAAATCCACCTACTTGGTGGCCCAAAACAAATGACTACGGATACTACAGTCATCTATTGTTATTAATCCACGGCGACCAAATATGGCGACCAAATACGGCGGGTGTTAGGTTCATTGATACAAAGAAACGCATGAATATGGAAAAAATTTAAAAATTCAAACAAGATCACATTTCATTTCAAAAGATTTCAGTTCATTACATAAACCCACCATCGTAAACCACGTTCAGAGAAAATATACTTATTACAACATAGGCCAAGAACACATATGGAGATGCCCCCTTGGATGATCAAAATATATACATGCAATGTAACAACTTTGCCATTACAATCAATATAAAAAAATCAAATGAAAGAGATCTCTAAATATCTAATCTTCCTGCCTCATGTCACCAAAAGCTTATTCGTCTAATGAGGTTACTGAAAACAACAATCCTCAGACTACTCAAAATCAATTGAGCTCCCGAGAGTTTAAGGGGAAAACATAAACTTCGAATTATAAATAAAGCTTGATATAAATAATAATCAGCTATCTCAAATCAATTAGATATAACGAGACCAAGCCACTTAGCCGAATGGGTTTTCCCTTCGCTAGTACCCTAAAATCTTTATAAAACCATATACTGTGCTCCTACATCCGCAATGGTTAAAATATAGTCATTTTAGAATACTATGATGATATGCAAACATGTTTAAACATACTGGATTTCCCATCCTCTGTTTAAATGACTCCCTGTCAAATTTATAGTTTCTCGGGTCATTATTAACCTATTAGTTTTCATAGGCTTACTAATAACCTTTATACAATATATGGACTTCCTGTCCTATTTTATAGTTTTCATGGGTGCACTATGAATCTATTGGCCCCTGCCAATTAACTTAATTAATTCACAGGTTCCCCCGAACCTATTGGTGACTTCAATAACTTTTCCCTTATCCTAGTATTAATGGGTTGACCAGGAACCTATTGACGCTGTCAATAACTTGATCCGGATATAGTTTTCATGGATGCACTACAAACTAATTGGCCCCTTCCAACCACTCTTTATAACATTGTTTTCATGGGATCACTACGAACCCATTGGTAACTCTAATAACTCCCTAAGCATAATTTTCATGGGATCACTATGAATCTGTCTCCCTGACAATTTCCATATTTAGGCATCCTATATTCTGGTCTCCCAGACGTCTTGGATGCAATTCTACTCATCCGGGAGTTTAATCAATTTAGATTCACTACTGGGTTAGCCTAACCGGTTCTTCTATCCTTTATTCCAAAAATGTAGTTATGGGTCCATTATAATGTGAATATATTTATATTTGAAGCAAACACAATTACAAAACAATATAAATTCAATGGGTTTAATGTCCTTGAAACACTTTTCATATGAAACATGGTTAATCCCTTTGACCAATAATTTTATCAAGGAAAGCTTCTTCTTAAAATCATTTCAAAACTCTTTTAATTTAGCCATGGGTTTTTCCTTTAAAAATGAGTTAGGTTATAAATATTTCTACTTTCGACTTCATTGGATACCCTCCTTCCATAGCATATAGATCTACCTTCAAAAACATTAGGTACCTGCCTTTCGAATATTTTAAAATTTTCTTTCAAAACCTTTTGAATGTATTAAAGAATTAGCATTTAATCATTTAGAGCTTCAAACCAATTGAACGTAGCCCTTTGGAACAATTAGAAGCAACCCTTCCGAAATCATTGAAAGTCCCCCTTTTGAAACCCTTGGAAGTAACCCTTTCAAAATAATTGAAAGTCCCCCTTTCGAAACCATTGGGTTTATAATTAAAATATTATTTGGGTCAAAGTGAATATAGGGGAATGCATCTCTTTTGAAACCATCCTTTATCATACAAAAATACTGGAGAAAACATGATGGAATTGGCACCATCCCTTTCAAAAGCTTCAAAACATATAAACAAAACTTTAAAGGATACCGTCGAAACCCCTTTCGAAGCTATTGCCTTCAAACCCTTGGACCCTTTCGGAAGAATTTATGAAGAGGTTTAAATCATCTTTAAAACTAACACTACCTTTTGATAGCATTGATGACTTCAATACCATCGAAAGGCTAAAGAATAGCAGTAAGGCTTCGACTAGTTCGGAATCACTTCTTTCAAAAGCGTTATTTCATAAGCAATGGAACCCATTCGAAAGCCAACATAAGTTAATGGCAACCCTTTCGAAAGCTTTTAAAAACTATTTGAAAAACATATGCTTCGACACCTTCGAAGCTTAAATATAACAAAGGCAAGTGCTTCTCTTTTTAAAAACAAACCAACAACTCCTTTGGAAGCCATGCTTTCTACACCCAGCCTTTTGCCTTTCTCCAATCCGTTGCATACCATTTTTGTGATACCTTGTGTATTGGTTTCGGCTTAGTCGGTTTCGACTAGGTTGAAGGCGGAAGCTTCGATTCGAAAGGTACTCCTAAAGTAGGCGAATCCAACTTTTCTGGGAAAACCTAGTTCAATACCAATTAAAGTAAACCTTTTTCTAACTAACCTATCAAATGTAAACGCTAGATTGGTTGTCTTAACTTTTCAAATTCTTTACTAAGATAACTGCCACTAATTTCATATTTAAACCATGGTTACGTCAATCAAATAAGCTGTAACATCCCTGAAATTTAGTCAAGTTTAATTTGACAATTAATTTAGTTTTGAATTAAATTATGGAATTAAATTGTGAATTTATTCATAAATTAATTAGAAAATTTCTAGAATAAATAATTTTTTTAATTATAAATAGAAATTTGATTTGAAATTTAAGCATAAGTATTTTACAAGTAAATATTGGAGTTAGAAGAAATAAATGTATTGGAAATAAATAGGGGTTAATAGCTTTGAGATTAATGAAAAGTTAACAAAGCGTTGTTCTCTAAATTTTAGATATATTAATATTTGGAAGTTGCAATTTAAAAAAAAAATTAATGTACTCATTTTCAAAATATTATTCTTAAGTCAAATTCTCTTATATAATAAAGGCGATTATTTGTTAATATGTAATCAAGATACTTAAATCCTTCTTTTCTTTTTAAAAGTTGTATAAAAATAAATAATAATAAAATGTATGAATGTAAATTGTATAAATATATAAGTGTATAAATATGTTGAACAAAATTAAAGGTTGCAATGTGAAAAATAATTGGGATAAAATTTTGTTTGTGTAAAAATATATATAAAAGAAAACATAAACATTTTACAAATGTAAACGTGAATTTAAATTGCATAATTATATGTATGAATATATAAATAGACATAAACAGATTTTTAATTCAAGTGAATTGGAAATTTGAATCTAAATTTAAAATAAATGTTTTAGAAAAAAATATTTGGTTTTGAAAATCATTAATGTGTAATTTATATTTTTTACAATGTAAATATAAAGATTAAGTAAGAAAGTGGTATGTTTATTTATAAAATAAATATGATATAAAAATTTATTAAAAATTCTTTTGTTTTGTAAAAATACAAATAACAAACATATACAAAGGGGATGGAGTAAAGAAATCAACATACTTTGGAATCTCATGATTACTTTTTACAAATGGCCTTCAATATAATTAGTTGAATAGAATAATAAGATTTTAAAAAAATTACACAAAAAAAACTTTTCAGCTCCCCCATATGCAATTATTTAGCTTTTTAGCAAATCTGAAAATACAGTATCATAGATTTGGGCATCTCAAATCTCAACACCCAAGAAAACATAAAGTAGAAAAGAAAATTGGTAAACCAAGTCACTCTCAGTTAATTTTTTTTCCAACTGAAACATCTCAAATCTGGAAATACCTCAGCTAAATTCGAAAACCTGAGACAAAGAAAATCTGTAAAGCAAATTCAAGAAATGCAAATCTTCAACCTGGTCAAGTCCCAAATCTGAAAACTAAGAAAATTCAAGGCAAACAACAAGTAGCAGGAAAATCAAGTTCAGATGTAAAGTTTGCGTCCTGGAAAAAAAAGCAAATTTGAAGCTTTAAACAAATTCAGCAATCAAATAAAAGATCAAAAATTCACTATTACAAATCAATTCCTACAACAGGAATCAGGTTTAACTCAGGATAGCAAATCAAGTTTTCAAGTTCGCAGACCAGGATTTTCCCTGTTTTAAAAAGAAAAAAAAATACAAAACTGTAAGTAAATCCTTTCAGAAAAAATTTTGAGTTAGAATTTTTTGTTGAGGGATTTAAGCAAGTAATTCATTTGGTAATCAATTCAAGGTTTCTGTTGCACAAGCAAATAGTTTTCAAAACCTGGAAGCAGGGAGATCAAACAAAGCAAATAAATTCAACAACTTCAAGACCTGAAAGCCACAATCCTGAAGCAACTAATTCAAACATCAAGTAAAAAATTAGTTTTGAAGCAAAAAGGAAATCAAGCAATTTAAGTAAAGTTCAAATTCAGATTTGCATCTCCAGGCCCAAAATTCTTCTCTGCTTCCTCTTTGTTCTCTTTCCTTCACATTTCAGGTGAGCAAGCACACTAACTCTATTATGTTTCTTAGTGTTTGGATTTGTGTTGGAAGTATTGATATGAATGGTGCTTGAATTACTGTGTGAATTTTCTTGCATGTCCCTGTATATATGTATATATATGCAAACATCTGTATGCTTGTCTATATATGCCCAGAAGTACCTTTCTGTTTTTTTTAAAAACTCACAGGCAACAGTATGTTGAAAATTTCAATTCTTTCATCTCCAATAAGTTTAGGCTATAGTTTCTAGATTGAAAATGATTGTGATAATGTGAATTTTTTTTAAAAATAGTTTACAAGCATATACATTAAACAACCATTTTTAAAAGATGAAACAGCGATGAACAAAAATTTAACAGAAAACCAAATGATTTGATTTCACATTTGGATTCGATAACCTGGTTAGTATTTGTAAACAATGAATTTTAAGGGAAAAATCAGGATTTCTAGTTTTTTAAACCAAGGGAAATCGTGAGTTATACAGAAAACTTGTTTTTGTTAATTGCGGATGATCGGCGTAGCAATCATCATCGGGGCTGGAGCCGAAGAGGGCTGAAGTATCAAGGATCAACGAAAAAATAGGGGCGGAATTTTCTGGTGGCCATGGTGGTGTATTGATGATGAAATAGGGTTTAGCAACCCAGTTTTGCCGATGGAATATATGAGAATAATTCGTCGTTGTCAAGACAATTCAGGTCATCGGACCGAGGGGATTAGTGGAATCACGTTGTGACGAAGTTGTGGATGAGGTGGCGACGACTCAGATGGACGAAGGTGGTTCCACGGGCCAGGTTTTGGTGTTAAGGTTAGGTTCCAGGAAGTATCGAAATGCTTGATTTCGAATCTCAGGCAATTCGACGAATCTAGGTGATTAACTGTTTTGGGCAGGTCATTGATGACCTATAGATGGCGATGATGATAATCAAAACACAGGCGAACTCATGTGCATGTGCACATATATATGGTTGTGTCAGAAATTGGATTTGGAGAAGATGAAGTCGAACTCGAGTTTGTGCTCGGGTAAGTAGGGGTTCGAACTCGAGTATTGGCCCGAAGTGATTTGGTGTTATACGAGTTTTGTACTTAGACAGAAATTCGAAAAATAAAAATAAAGCACACGGGTAGTTTTTATGGATAACTCGAAGCAAGCAGTATAACAGTTCGGGGGAGACTCCAAGCAACTTCAGAGGTCAGCGTACCGGACAGTTTTGCTCAAATAGAATAATAAGATTCAAAACCTTTAAACAATTTTAAACCCATTTTTTATGATAATTTTGATTTGAGTTTAGAACAAATTAAAATTTAAGTAAGACATTTTTTAAAAGTAATTTAATTTAATTTTGTCACATTACTTTATAAAATTAATTATATAATGTAATTAAGAATGATGTTAAGATAAAATACTATGCAAACCGATTTTGATCACTCAAGACAATTTATGTGATAAATTTAATTAAGTTTACAAGACAATCAAAATGGTTAACAAAGATAAGAAGGTTTGTCTTTTAAATTTAATAAAAGTAATTGAGAGTTAATTAATTTAAAGATTAAGGATAAATTAATTAGGATAATAAATTAAGAAATGATTAATTAATGAAGGTGATTAAGACTCAATCAATTGTAATTAATGATAATTAATCATAATTTAGGATAATTACTTATTTCAAATCATTTAGGATTAATTAATTAAATGACAATTAATTTAGGGTTAAATTAATGATTAATTAATTGAAGATGATTAATTAAGGTTAATTAATTTATTAAGATTAATTCTTTGATAATTAAAAGTTGATGAATTATAATTAAAGGTTAATTAATTAAAATAATTTGTAATTAATTAATGTTAATCAACCAGGATTAGTGACTAATCTAAATTAAGTTAATCTGATCAATTGACCTTACTTATGAATGTTTGGATCCTATTGGATGATTGAATTGTTCGATATCCCTGATTGTGATGCTCTATTTTGATTTGAGCTATGTTTACTGTAATTTATTATCTGTGATATATATCTGTGATTTGTGAGTGAAAGATAAGCGTTATAGTTTATACCGCTTATCAAATATAAGTGTTATAGTTTATACTGCTTACCAAATATATTGTTGTATTTGAATCCGTGCTGATTGATGATGTTGCACTTATATTGTGTAAACCCCTGGACCACACTATACACAACAAATAGGGATTGCACGTGGAAATTGGTTAAGTCATACATTTTTGAAACAGTTTTAAAATTGAAATTTTGAATCCAATGATTTTGGAAACTAGGGATTAAAGATGCTATACAAGTTACATATGGGTTAAACCATTTTAATGATATTAATTTGGGAATTTGAAATTAATTCAAGGGCTTTAACTCGTGTAAATATAATTGGATTTTTCTGAAACGAAAACTATTTGTTTTCTAATAATAAAAGCTTTCACCTAAGAAGTGAACTTCCAATTGGTGTTGAAAGGATTTCAAGTTTAAAATGAAAATAGTTTTCCAAGTTATGAATAAATCTTTGGAAATGGGTTTGAAAGTTATAAGTTAAATCTTTAATTTAAAGATTTAATTGAGTTAATCCAAATTGAAATGGAAATTATTTTGAAATCTATGAATAGATCTTTGTGAAACTAGGTGAACTTTGTGAAACGAATCTTTTTGTTAAAAGATTTGAAATGGTAATTTGTTTAACCATTTGAAGAAAGGTTTTTGGTTTAACATTGTGACTTAACTGAAATCCCATATCCATATGTTTTTAAATATTGTGCTCATTATTCAGTTTAGCGGGAAGAGGACCTTGTGCATATAACCCATTTTGAATAGTGATACGACGTTATGGATTGCATTTGAAGACCGGTGTTCAAGATCGGGTGTCTTCGAATACGATAGGATAACCTTTTGATTGACTCTGCACTGAGTTGCTCCGGTATAGAGTTCTCCCTAAGTGACGGGAAGTCCGATCAGGATTGTGGATACCCGGATTGCAAGGGCTTCTTCGGAAGTGCCTTCGGTTCTGTTCGAACCCTGGACAGACTTGTATGGTTGTATGTCTGACACTACACTTTGAGATTCAAACTGATCTCTGTCAAACACATTTCTGTTTGGTGGCGGTGGATTTATTCTCTTAGCTTAACATCCTTCTCTGAGGTGTACGAGCTCAGAGGTTATGTAGTTGATAGTTATCAGTGATATACTCCCAAATTTGGTAGTGTGACATGCTGAGTGCTGCTGTGTATCATTTGTTGATCAAAGCATGGCTTTTGTATAAAGCGTAGCATTGTGGACGAGGCTGCATTAGGACTTCACACACCGAAAAAGGTCGAAATAGGGAAGATGCGGCAAGGTTATGAGTGTCGCGCCCTTTAGGGTTTGTCATTCCCTTTTGGAAAAGGGTGGTATCATGGTATGGAGCCCAGATACTTTACTCATGTGGATATTGCAGTTCTATTACTTTGTGATTTCTTTGTGGTTGTTGGATTAGAGGTACCTCGGATAAAGGTCCCAAAGGATCGAGGGATGGCACGCTCGTGTAGTAGTTACCTAGTTACAGAGGTAACCCGGCCCTGTGTCGGTAGAGAGCTGGTTAAGCTCTCGGGACGTCCCGTCAGAGGCGTACTCATGTGGCAGTAGGAAGTTCCTTAGTCTGACCATTTGTTGGAAATCCAATCTTCAATATGCGCCTTGTACGTTTTTAGTTGTATAACCTGCCATTTAACATGGCAGCTATAGTAGGCATAATATCATGGTACCTATGCTGGCTAGGATTAATATTATACTTTCGAAAGGTTTTCCACTATACACTAGTAATAATATCAAAGAATTTTTCTCGTATTAAGCATATTTGACTATCATAAGGGGAAATATCCCCCAAATGTGAGATTGCATTGTGTGTGTACCGGGAGGCCTTATGGTAGTTTCATTTTCCAAAAAGCATTGCGGAATTATTTTAAAATCCTTGGTTGTTTCTTTTAAAGATAAACTATTTTGTTTGCTCATACCAGTCCCACGACTGACCTGGGGTTTGTTGTTCCCTTCCTAAACTCTGGGTGTCCACAATTTTCCACACTAGCAGTCTAGAGTAGGGTTTTTTAGATAATCGAATAGTAGGTGTAGATTCAATAGCATTCACCCTTAGGATTTGGCAATCGCATTTGGATCGGTTGCTTCACTTCATCTTGATTTGGAGTTCGAGCTACTTCTGGATTGGTGCCTTGGAGATGGAGATCACCGATACTAGAGTTCTCTCTTGAAGACCATTTTCGAGATTTTGTTCCGCCACTGGTGTTATCTTTTCTTTCCGCTGCTGTTGTCTTGCATCATATCTCTGATGTATATGGATATCTATTGTATCGTTTGTTGTATCTGATACAATCAGATTTTGTATCAATGTTATATATTGATATATTCTTTTTTCTTCAGCTTTGTTTTACTTATTGTGTTATAAGCTTCGGCGAACCAAATTCGACGTTTGGATCTGCGGCATTTGAATACAAGTGTTATATTCGGTGCTGATTTTCGAAGGTCGAGTTAGGGTCGTTAGAATTGGTATCATAGCTGAAGGTTGAAACTTTAGCTCAGGAGTATAACATATTAAGTAACTCATTAGAGATAGGGTGAAGTATACCCTTGAATGAGTATATCCCTATGATATCCGTTCGAACGCCTTAGTAAATTCTCTTACTATCCACTTATAATAAGCACGAGTGCGAGAAGAGTACGAGATAGTGGACAGGGGAGTACCACTATAAATGGTCAATACACTGCAATAGCGGAAACAACTTTCTCTATCAATCCCCTTTGATTCGATTTCAAATTATTTTGATGGCTCCGTGACAACTCCAGAAAGAAGCTTCGGTGTGATGGTGGCCCTACGAATCGTTGTAGAAAATCCTTACTTCGTATCTTCGTCGGTTTCTTATTAGTTTTTCCATCTAAAACTTTAATAAATTTGAAATTTAAATTGAAAATTTTAAATAAATTGGGAATTTTAAATTGAGTTAAATTGGTAAACAAATATGAAGCTAAATTTGAATTGTATCAATAAAATGATCTCGGTTAAAACCAAATTTGAAATTCTATTGTAATTTCTTGTGTGATCGAAGTCCGAAGAGGTACAAGTTGGTATATACTTTGGAATATTCTGACTTGAGTTTGAAATGCATATCTGGTGTTTGAGAATCATTGAAGATAAGATCCATCTACTTATTGTTTGGGTCTAGATATATTCTACGAGTGGTTAGTTATCCCTTCGAACTAACCATTACCCCTGTATACTTCGTAGATCATAAAACCCAATTATTACGTAATTGAATGAGTTTGTTCTCATATTATTGATATTCTGATTTGGTAAGCCAAATGCAGAATAGATTTTCGGTTTGATCTAGAAAATTGTTCTCTATCTTTGCGTTTCCATCTATTCTTTGTTGTCTCCCTTGCAAATTTCGGGGACGAAATTTTTTAAGAGGGGAATCTATAACATCCTTGAAATTTAGTCAAGTTTAATTTGACAATTAATTTAGTTTTGAATTAAATTATGGAATTAAATTGTGAATTTATTCATAAATTAATTAAAAAATCTCTAGAATAAATAAAAATTTTAAACTATAAATAGAAATTTGATTTGAAATTTAAGCGTAAGTATTTTACAAGTAAATATTGGAGATAAAAGAAATACATGTATTGGAAATAAATAGGGATTAATAGCTTTGAGATTAATAAAAAGTTAATAAAGGGTTGTTTTCTAAATTTTAGATATATTAATATTTGGAAGTCAATTTAAAAAAGTTTAATGTACTCATTTTCAAAATATTATTCTTAAGTCAAATTCTCTTACATAAATAAAGGTGATTATTTGTTAATATGTAATCAAGATATTTAAATCCTTCTTTTCTTTTTAAAAGTTGTACAAAAATAAATAGTAAAAAAATTTATGAATGTAAATTGTGTAAATATATAAGTGTATAAATATGTTGAACAAAATTAAAGGTTGCAATGTGAAAATTAATCGGGATAAAATTTTGTTTGTTTAAATATAAATATAAAAGAAAACAGAAACATTTTACAAATGTAAACATTGAATTTGAATTTAAATTGCATAACTATATGTATGAATATATAATCGACAAAAATAGATTTTTAATTCAAGTGAATTGGAAATTTGAATCTAAATTTAAAATAAATGTTTTAGAAAAAAAATATTTGGTTTTGAAAATCATTAAGGTGTATTTATATTTTATATAATGTAAATATAAAGATTAAGTAAGAAAGGGGTATGTTTATTTATAAAATAAATATGATATAAAAATTTATTAAAAATTCTTTTGTCTTGTAAAAAATACAAATGATAAACATATACAAAGGGGATGGAGTAAAGAAATCAACATACATTGGAATCTCATGATTACTTTTTACAAATGGCCTTCAATATAATTAGTTGAATAGAATAATAAGATTTAAAAAAATTACAAATAAAAACTTTTCAGCTCCCCCATATGCAATTATTTAGCTTTTTAGCAAATCTGAAAATACAGTAACATAGAGTTGGGCATCTCAAATCTCAACACCCAAGAAAACATAAAGCAGAAAAGAAAATTGGTAAACCAAGTTACTTTCAGTTTAGCCCAACCGGTTCTTCTATCCTTTATCCCAAAAATGTAGTTATGGGTCCATTATAATGTGAATATATTTATATTTGAAGCAAACACAATTACAAAACAATATCACTTAAATGGGTTTAATGTCCTTGAAACACTTTTCATATGAAACATGGTTAATCCTTTTGACCAATAATTTTATCAAGGAAAGCTTCTTCTTAAAATCATTTCAAAACTCTTTTAATTTAGCCATGGGTTTTTCCTTTAAAAATGAGCTTAGGTTATAAATATTTCTAAACCTTGCTTTCGACTTCATTGGATACCCTCCTTCCATAGCATATAGATCTACCTTCAAAAACATTAGGCACCTGCCTTTCGAATATTTTAAAATTTTCTTTCAAAACCTTTTGAATGTATTAAAGAATTAGCATTTAATCATTTAGAGCTTCAAACCAATTGAACGTAGCCCTTTGGAACAATTAGAAGCAACCCTTCCGAAATCATTGAAAGTCCCCCTTTTGAAACCCTTGGAAGTAACCCTTTCAAAATAATTGAAAGTCCCCCTTTCGAAACCATTGGATTTATAATTAAAATATTATTTGGGTCAAAGTGAATATAGGGGAAGCATCTCTTTTGAAACCATCCTTTATCATAGAAAAATACTGGAGAAAACATGATGGAGTTGGCACCATCCCTTTCAAAAGCTTCAAAACATATAAACAAAACTTTAAAGGATACCGTCGAAACCCCTTTCGAAGCTATTGCCTTCAAACCTTTGGACCCTTTTGGAAGAATTTATGAAGAGGTTTAAATCATCTTTAAAACTAACACTACCTTTTGATAGCATTGATGACTTCAATACCATCGAAAGGCTAAAGAATAGCAGTAAGGCTTCGACTAGTTCGGAATCACTTCTTTCAAAAGCGTTATTTCATAAGTAATGGAACCCATTCGAAAGCCAACATAAGTTAATGGCAACCCTTTCGAAAGCTTTTAAAACCTATTTTGAAAAACATATGATTCGACTCCTTCAAAGGCTTAAATAAAACAAAGGCAAGTGCTTCTCTTTTTAAAAACAAACCAACAACTCCTTTGGAAGCCATGCTTTCGACACCCAGCCTTTTGCCTTTCTCCAATCCGTTGTGTACCATTTTTGTGATACCTTGTGTATTGGTTTCGGCTTAGTAGGTTTCGACTAGGTTGAAGGCAGAAGCTTCGATTCGAAAGGTACTCCTAAAGTAGGCGAATCCAACTTTTCTGGGAAAACCTAGTTCAATACCAATTAAAGTAAATCTTTTTCTAACTAACCTATCAAATGTAAACGCCAGATTGGTTGCCTTAACTTTTCAAATTCTTTACTAAGATAATTGCCACTAATTTCAGATTTAAAACACGGTTAAGTTATCAAATAAGCTGTAACATCCTTGAAATTTAGTCAAGTTTAATTTGACAATTAATTTAGTTTTGAATTAAATTATGGAATTAAATTGTGAATTTATTCATAAATTAATTAGAAAATTTCTTGAATAAATAATTTTTTTAAATTATAAATAGAAATTTGATTTGAAATTTAAGCATAAGTATTTTACAAGCAAATATTGGAGTTAGAATAAATATATGTATTGGAAATAAATAGGGATTAATAGCTTTGTGATTAATGAAAAGTTAATAAAGCGTTGTTTTCTAAATTTTAGATATATTAATATTTGGAAGTTGCAATTTTAAAAAATATTAATGTACTCATTTTCGAAATATTATTCTTAAGTCAAATTCTCTTATATAAATAAAGGTGATTATATGTTAATATGTAATCAAGATATTTAAATCCTTCTTTTCTTTTTAAAAGTTGTACAAAAATAAATAATAATAAAATGTATGAATGTAAATTGTATAAATATATAAGTGTATAAATATGTTGAACAAAATTAACTGTTGCAATGTGAAAATTAATTGGGATAAAATTTTGTTTGTGTAAAAATAAATATAAAAGAAAACATAAACGTTTTACAAATGTAAACGTTGAATTTGAATTTAAATTGCATAATTATATGTATGAATTTATAAATAGACATAAACAGATTTTTAATTCGAGTGAATTGGAAATTTGAATCTAAATTTAAAATAAATGTTTTAGAAAAAAATATTTTGTTTTGAAAATAATTAAGGTGTAATTTATATTTTTTATAATGTAAATATAAAGATTAAGTAAGAAAGTGGTATGTTTATTTATAAAATAAATATGATATAAAAATTTATTAAAAATTCTTTTGTCTTGTAAAAATACAAATGACAAACATATACAAAGGGGCTGGAGTAAAGAAATCAACATATATTGGAATCTCATGATTACTTTTTGCAAATGGCCTTCAATATAATTAATTAAATAGAATAATAAGATTTACAATTACAAAAAAAAACTTTTCAGCTCCCCCATATGCAATTATTTAGCTTTTTAGCAAATCTGAAAATACAGTAACATAGATTTGGGCATCTCAAATCTAAAAACCCAAGAAAACATAAAGTAGAAAATAAAATTGGTAAACCAAGTTATTCTCAGTTCAAATTTTTTTTTTCAAACTGAAACATATCAAATCAGGAAATCACCTCAGCTAAATTCGAAAACCTGAGACAAAGCAAATCTGTAGAGCAAATTCAAGAAATGCAAATCTTCAACCTGGTCAAGTCTCAAATCTGGAAACCAAGTAAATTTATGGCAAAAACAAGTAGCAGGAAAATCTAGTTCAAATGTAAAGTCTGCAGCTTGGAAAATAAAGCAAATTTGAAGCTTTAAACAAATTCAGCAATCAAATAAAAGATCGAAGATTCACTATTACAAATCAATTCCTACAACAGGAACCAGGTTTAACTCAGGATAGCAAATCAAGTTTTCAAGTTTGCAGACCAGGATTTTCTCTATTTCAAAAGAAAAAAAAATACAAAACTGTAAGTAAATCTTTTCAGAAAAAATTTTGAGTTAGAATTTTTTGTTGAGGGATTTAAGAAAGTAATTCATTTGGAAATCAATTCAAGGTTTCAGTTGCATAAGCAAATAGTTTTCAAAACTTGGAAGCAGGGAGATCAAACAAAGCAAATAAATTCAATAACTTCAAGACCTGAAAATCACAATCCTGAAGCAACTAATTCAAACATCAAGTAACAAATCAGTTTTAAAGAACAAAGGAAATCAAGCAATTTAAGTGAAGTTCAAATTCAGATTTGCATCTCCAGGCTCAAATTTCTTCTCTTCTTCCTCTTTGTTCTCTGCCTTCACATTCCAGGTGAGCAAACACACTGACCCTATTATGTTTCTTAGTGTTTGGATTTATGTTGGAAGTATTGATATGAATGATGCTTGAATTACTGTGTGAATTTGCTTGCATGTCCCTGTATATATGTATATATATGCAAACATCTGTATGCTTGTCTATGTATGCCCAGAAGCACCTTTCTACATTTAAAAAAAAACTCACAAACAACAATATGTTAAAAATTTCAATTCTTTCATCTCCAATAAGTTTTAGGCTATTGTTTCTAGATTGAAAATGTTTGTGATGATGTGAACTTTTTTTTTAAAATAGTTTACAAGCATATACATTAAACAACCATTTTTAATAGACGAAACAGTGATGAACAAAAATTTAATAGAAAACCAAATGATTTGATTTCATATTTGGATTCGATAACCTGGTTAGTATTTGTAAACAATGAATTTTAAGGGGAAAATCAGGATTTCTAGTTTGTTAAAGCAAGGGAAATCGCGAGTTATATAGAAAAATTGTTTTTGTTAATTGCCGATGGTCGGCGTAGCAATCATCATCGGGGCTGGAGCCGAAGAGGGCTGAAGTATCAAGGATCAACGGAAAAATAGGGGCGGAATTTTGTAGTGGCCGTGGTGGTGAATTGATGATGAAATACGGTTTAGCAACCCAGTTTTGCCGATGGAATATATGAGAATAATTCGTCGTTGTCAAGACGATTCAGGTCATCGGACCGAGGGGATTAATGGCATCACGTTGTGACAAAGTATGGATGAGGTGGCGACGACTCAGATGAACGGAGGTGGTTCCACGGGGCAGGTTTTGGTGTTAAGGTTGGGTTCCAGGAAGAATCGAAATGCTCGATTTCGAATCTCAGGCAATTTGACGAATCTGGGTGGTTAAGTGTTTTGGGAAGGTCATTGATGACCTATAGATGGCGACGATGATAATCAGAACGCAGGCGAACATATGTGCATGTGCATATATATTTGGTTGTGTCAGAAATTGGATTTGGAGAAGATGAAGTCGAACTCAAGTTTATGCTCGGGTAAGTAGGGGTTCGAACTCGAGTATTGCCCCGAAGTGACTTGGTGTTATACGAGTTTTGTACTTAGACAGAAATTCGAAGAAAAAATAAAGCACATGGGTAGTTTTTATGGATAACTTGAAGCAAGCAGTATAACAGTTCGGGGAAGACTCGAAGCAGCTTCAGGGGGTCAGCGTACCGGACCATTTTGCTCAAATAGAATAATAAGATTCAAAACCTTTAAACAATTTTAAACCCATTTTTTTATGATAATTTTGATTTGAGTTTAAAACAAATTAAATTTTAAGTAAGACATTTTCTAAAAGTAATTTAATTTAATTTTGTCACATTACTTTAAAAAATTAATTATATAATGTAATTAAGAATGATGTTAAGATAAAATACTATGCAAACCGATTTTAATCTCTCATGACAATTTATGTGATAAATTTTATTAAGTTTATAAGACAATCAAAATGGTTAACAAAGATAAGAAGGTTTGTCTTTTAAATTTAATAAAATTAATTGAGAGTTAATTAATTTAAAGATTAAGGATAAATTAATTAAGATAATAAATTAAGAAATGATTAATTAATGAAGGTGGTTAAGACTTAATCAACAATAATTAATGATAATTAACCATAAATTAAGGATAATTACTTATTTCAAATCAATTAGGATTAATTAATTAAGTGACAATTAATTAAGGGTTAAATTAATGATTAATTAATTGAGAATGATTAATTAAGGTTAATTAATTTATTAAGATTAATTCTTTGATAATTACAAGTTGATGAATTATAATTAAAGGTTAATTAATTAAATAATTTGTAATTAATTAATGTTAATCAACCAGGATTAGTGACTAATCTAAATTAAGTTAATATGATCAATTGACCTTACTTATGAATGTTTGGATCCTATTGGATGAGTGAATTGTTCGATATCCCTGATTGTGATGCTCTGTTTTGATTTGAGCTATGTTTACTGTAATTTATTATCTGTGATATATATATATATATATATATATATATATATATATATATATATATATCTGTGATTTGTGAGTTAAAGATAAGCGTTATAGTTTATACCGCTTATCAAATATAAGCGTTATAGTTTATACCGCTTACCAAATATATTGCTGTATTTGAATCTGTGCTGATTAATGATGTTGCACTTCTATTGTGTAAACCCTTGGACCACACTATACACACACAAATATGGATTGCACGTGGAAATTGGTTAAGTCATAGATTTTTGAAACAGTTTTAAAATTGAATTTTTGAATCCAATGGTTTTGGAAACTAGGGATTAAAGATGTTATACAAGTTACATATGGGTTAAACCATTTTGAAGATATTAATTTGGGAATTTGAAATTAATTCAAGGGCTTTAACTCGTGTAAATATAATTGGATTTTTCTGAAACGAAAACTATTTGTTTTCTAATAGTAAAAGCTTTCGCCTAAGAAATGAACTTCCAATTGGTGTTGAAAGGGTTTCAAGTTTAAATTGAAAATAGATTTCCAAGTTATGAATAAATCTTTGGAAATGGATTTGAAAGCTATAAGTTAAATCTTTAATTTGAAGATTTAATTGAGTTAATCCAAATTGAAATGGAAATTGTTTTGAAATCTATGAATAGATCTTTGTGAAACTAGGTGAACTTTGTGAAACGAATCTTTTTGTTAAAAGATTTGAAATGGTAATTTGTTTAACCATTTGAAGAAAAGTTTTTGGTTTAAAGTTGTGACTTAACTGAAATCCCATATCCATATGTTTTTAAATATTGCGCTCATTATTCGGTTTAGCCGGGGAGGACCTTGTGTAATATAACCCATTCCGAATAGTGATACGACGTTATGGATTGCATTTGAAGACCTGTGTTGAAGACCGGGTGTCTTCGAAAATTATAGGATAATTTGTCGATTGACTCTGCACCGAGTTGCTCCGGTATGGAGTTCTCCCTAAGTGATGGGAAGTCCGATCGAGATTGTGGATACCCGGATTGCAAGGGCTTCTTCAGAAGTGCCTTCGGTTCTGTTCGAACCCGGGACAGACTTGTATGGCTGTATGTCTGACACTACACTTTGAGATTCAAACTGATCTCTATCAAACACATTTCTTTTTAGTGGCGGAGGATTTATTCTCTTAGCTTAACACCATTATCTGAGACGTACGAGCTCTGAGGTTATGTAGTTGATAGTTATCAGTGATATACTCTCAAATTTGGTAGTGTGACATGCCGAATGCTGCTATGTATCATCTATTTATCAAAGCATGGCTTTTGTATAAAGCGTAGCTTTGTGGACGAGACAGCATCAGGAACTCACACCCTGGAAATGGTCGGAACAGGAAAGATGCGGCTAGGTTATGAGGGTCACGCCCTTTAGGGTTTGTCATTCCCTTCTGGAAAAGGGTGGTATCATGGTATGAAGCCCAGATACTTCACTCATGTGGATACTGCAGATCTATTACTTTGTGATTGCTTTGTCGTTGTTGGATTAGAGGTACCTCGGATAAAGGTCCCAAAGGACCGGGGAATGGCACGCTCGGGTAGTAGTTACCTAGTTATAGAGATAACCCGGCCTTGTATTGGCAAAGAGCTGGTTAAGCTCTCGAGATATCCCGCCAGAGACGTACCCATGTGGCAGTAGGAAGTTCCTTAGCCTGACCATTTGTTGGAAATCTAATCTTCAATACGCGCCTTGTACGGTTTTAGTTGTAGAACCTGCCAATTAACATGGCAGCTATAGTAGGCATAATATCATGGTACCTATGCTGGCTAGGATTATATTATACTTTCAAAAGGTTTTCCACTATGCACTAGTAATAGTATCAAAGAATTTTTCTTGTATTAAGCATATTTGAGTATCATAAGGGAAAATTTCCTACAAGTGTGCGATTGCATTATGTGTGTGCCGGGAGGCCGTATGGTAGTTTCATTTTCCAAAAACATTGCGGATTTATTTTTAAAATCCTTGGTTGTTGGTTTTAAAGATAAACTGTTTTGTTTGCTCATACCAGTCCCACGACTAACTTGGAGTTTATTGTTCCCTTCCTAAACTCTGGATGCCCACAATTTTCCACATGGGCAGTCTAGAGTTGGGTTTTTCAGATAATCGAATAGTAGGAGTAGATTCGATAGCGTTCACCCTTAGGATTTGGCAATCGCATTTGGATCGAGTTGCTTCACTTCATCTTAATTGGGAGTTCGAGCTACTTCTGGATTGGTGCCTTAGAGATGGAGATCACCGATACTGGAGTTCTCTCTTGAAGACCATGTTGGAGATTTTTTTCCGCTGCCGGTGTTATCTTTTCTCTCCGCTGCTATTGTCATGCATCATATCTCTAATGTATATCGATATCTATTGTATCATCTGTTGTATATTATTGTATCAGATATAGTATCAATGTTGTATATTGATATATTATTTTTCTTCCGTTGTGTTGTAGTTAATGTGTTATAAGCTTCGGCGAACCAGATTCGATATTTCGATCTGCGGCATTTGAATACGAGTGTTGTATTCGGTGCCGATTTTCAAAGGTCGAGTCAGGGTCGTTAGATAAGCCGTTCCATCAAGCGAAACCGATATTTCAAAGAAGTTTCTCTTCTAAAATAATTGAATTTGCATATAAAATCACTTTGGAAAAATCCCCAAAAATTCCAAAAATTCACTTTAATCTTGTTATCAAACATGTCAAAATTTCAGGCCCAAATTCTCCAAAAAAAATTCAAAATAAATTTATAAACCCAAATACCCATATTTTCCTTTGAAAATTCATAACAATCTTTCAATAGCTTGGAAAATTATTAAAATTATGACCAAACTCCAAAATCATGTTTTACATAACATAAAATATTTCCATGGCATTTAAACATTAACAAAAATCGATTTCTCCATAAAACCGTGAGAAATCATATTTAAACATCCTTGTTTAAATATTTTGTGATTCAATCATATCGCCATCCAATTTACCATAAAAATGAATTTACCCTTCCATCCGAAAACATATGATTCAAAACAAATAGAGATGGAATTATTATTCACCTTGATTTAGATAAGGAGATTGGATTGAGATTGATTCCCCTGAGCTTGAATCTCTAGATTTTAATTCAATTCCTCTTTCTTAATGGCCGGCTCTTCTTTAAGCTTTTGGTTTGCGTTTTTCAAAATGACGTGAATGGTAATGAAATGGGAGGAAAGAGAATATATACAATTGTAAGGGTTATGTGCAGCAAATTCCTAATACACCCTAATGTAGATTAGTTAATCTAAAAACATTCTTAAGCCTATTTAATTATTTTATTACGCACAACCTTAATTAGATTTATTCAAATCTCAACCCCGTTATCACTTAACATTTACATTATTCTATTTAATTTATCCAATTATATCTTCTGAATAATTTTATCAAATATTAGGGGTGTTACAGGCTCCCCTCCTTAAATAATTTTGTCCTCGAAATTCAGTAAGGACTAAACACTAAACATGGCAATCATCTATAACGATTCCTAACAACCATACTAATCTACCCGACTAGCTAATATCTATATAATAAAGACATACCCTCAAAGCAAGTTAGGATAAATATCTCGAATCCTATCCTAAGTTCCCAAGTATTGTCCTTCTCATGCACCATTGAACTTTTACCAACTTGACCGTCTTGTTCCTCAATCTTTTCTCATCTCTTGTTACAACCCGAACTAGTTGTCAAACAATAGTCAAATTAAGCTTTATCACTAGATCTTCCAACCCCGTTCGAGGAATAGTAGTCTTTGGAACGTGCACATACTTGCAAAGATGAGACACATGAAATATATTATGGACACCTGCCATACTGCTCAGCAACTCCACTCTGTATGTGGGTTGTCCAATCTTTTCTATGAACTGGAATGGACCAACATATCTCGATGCTAGTTTCCTTGACTTTCCAAAATATACCACACCCTTCATCGGTGATACCTTAATGAAAACCCCATCTCCCACTAAGAACTCTATGTCTTAATGCTTCTTATCTACGTAACTCTTCTGTCTGGATTGATCTTTCTTCATCCTTTGTCCAATCAATTCAATCTTCTTTGACGCCTTCCTAACCAAATTGGGACCTAAGTCCAATCTGTCTCCAGTTACCAACTAATATACTGGAGATTTGCATGGCCATCCATACAAAGCTTCAAAAGGTGTCATTCCTTTACTAATTTGATAACGATTATTATTGAAAAAATCAACCAAATGTTGGAGATTCTCCCAAGATCCGCCAAAATCCAACACACAAGCTTTCAAAAAATCCTCGAGTACCTTATTAACTCTCTCTGTCTCCCCATACGTCTAAAGGTGATATGCAGTACTCATCTTGTGCTTAGTGCCTAATACATAATGCAGACTTCTAGAATTCGCTAGTGAATAAAGAAACTCTATCGCTGACTATGCTATTAGGAACTCCATGAAGTATAACTATGTTCTTCATGAACAACTTCGCCAAAATAGGCGCCGTCCTGTTCGACTTTATTGGAGTGAAATGGGCACTCATGGTCAACCTGTCCATAATGACCCATATACTCTGATTTTCTCTACTTGACCTTGGCAACCCATGTATAAAATCCATAGATATTGAATCCCACTTCTAAAGTAGAATCTCTAAAGGCTGAAGCAACCCACTCGGCTTCTAATGTTTAGATTTCACTTGTTAACATTTAGCACACTGCCTAACCCACAAGCCAACATCCCTCTTCATGCCCTCCCAATAGAAGCTTCTCTTCATATCTTGATACATCTTGGTCCTTATAGGATGAGTCATAAATTTGGATTGATGACATTCTCCAAGAACTTCTTTCCTCAAGTTCTGAACATCAAGAACACATAACCATCCCTTCTTTCACAACCATCCTCTCTGGTCAAGACAAAAATCTTTCAAACCATCAATCTCAGTTCTAGCCTCAAGCCTTCTGATCTCCTCAGCTAATAATGGATCCCCTTTCTGCTTAGAAACGGTTTTCTCGTTCAACACTGATCGAACTCCTAAGTAGGACAACGTGGCAGTACTCTAACAAGAACTAGCTGTCGATCTTAACTGCACACCACAACTGGCCAAAGCTTCTAGATCCTTCCATTCTGCCAACATAGCCAACACCACATTCGGATGTCTTCGACTAAGAGCATCTGCTACTTTATTACCTTTCCCTATGGTATATTGTATACCAAAATCATAAGCAACCAAAAACTCCAACCATCTCTGCTGTCTCATATTCAACTCCTTCTAAGAGAATAAGTATCTCAATGACTTATGATCTGTGTATAACTCAAATTTCTCCCTTAAGAGATAGTGCCTCCAAATCTTCAATGCAAAGATCATAGCAGCCAACTCCAAATTATGAGTTGAATATCTCATTGCATGTGGTCTAAGAGGTCATGAAGCGTAAGCAATCACTTTGCCCTTCTACATCAACGCAACACCCAATCAAGTTCCACATGCATTAGTATACACCACCAACCCTTAGTTTTCATCTGGAACTGTTAACACTTGTGCATTGGCCAACAAATGCTTTAACTTAAAGAATGCTTCCTCACATTTTTCAGACCAAACAAACTTCACTTCATTCATGGTAAGCTTGGTCAATAGTGCCACTGTCCACGAAAAATCCTTGACGAACCTCCGATAGTAGTCAGCAAGTGTAAGAAAACTTCTGATTCTCATCACCGTCTTGTTGATTCATGGGTTTTGGTTCATGACACAAGCTTCAGAGATCATGAGATGAACTACAAAGAGAATACTATACAAAGGCGACAAAAAAAGAATAAAAGTATATCGTGCACTACAAAGGAGACAAGAATACAATCCAGAGATTAGTATTAATATTTTATTATATTGAGTCTTAGAATATTGTTAAAATCATTCCTCAAGTAGTCACACAAACATACAAATAGTTGTATATTGTTTTATATTTAAAAAAATATGATATGTGCACATAAATCAGCTCCGTCGACCGGCCAGAATTTTGGACTGACCGAACCTGTTGTTAGTGCACAGATATGCTCTGTTTTCTGCACATTTTAAACTCAGCTGACCGGCCAGAATTTTCAGTCAATCGACCTGGAAATAACGGTTATTTTTCTGAAAAGTTGCGATCGTTCGTGAAGAGGAATCACCTTCAATCCAAGAGATATGGTCACAACCCTTGATTGAAACTCCTCATGAAAGATTGTAACTATTCTACAACTATATAAACATGTTTAATTCATTCCTACAATCACCAATTCTTGTTTATAATTCTAAAATCTATTCTCTGTTTATTTCTATAAATAAAAGCATTCATTCTCATTCAGTATCGCTATAATCTCTGAATTAATTTATAGACTTCGATTCTACGAGATTATCCTCCTTCTAAATCTTCACACGTACTACATATTCTTGAGGATTTGATTATAGGAAAATTGTACTATCAAAAGACAATCCATGTTATTTAGAACACACTCGTCAACAAATTATTTGTATTAAGTTGAATTCCTCTTTGGCAGTTGAGGCGGAAAAATTCCTGTTCGGCTGCTCAGGTGTGGTATACCTATTCCTCCGGGTTAAGTGAGGGGATTAGTCTAAATCCAGAGGATATTCTGGGACTGGACATAGAACGGGAAGTTCGAACCAGTATAAAAATTCCTGGTGTGCTTACTTTAATTCTTATTTTACTGCTATTATCAGTTTCCGCATTTATATATTATATTACACGATCCTTAGTACTGCACATACACTTTCATTTGGTACCGGAGCAAGGTTATCCTATAACCGTCATAAAGTTATTTGATATTTATTTCTAGTAATATTTCAACGACACAAACTAACGATGTTGGCACTAACACTAATACTAGTTTCACAGAGGGTCAATAACCTTCACGACCTCCACTTTTTAATGGTATAAATTATAATTATTGGTCAACTAGAATGAGAATCTATATGCAATCTAGTGGTTTTGATATCTGGAATGTTATACAAAGAGAGTACACAACTCCTACTGAAGAATACTCAACTTGGAGTAACACACAAAAACTAGATGCTACATCAAATACAAAGGCTATGAATATTTTATTTTGTGCATTAGATAGAAATGAATTCAATAGAGTTAGCATGTGCACTTCTGGTTATGAAATATGGAGAACACTTAAGGTAACACATGAAGGAACGAACAAAGTTAAATTAAGAAAAATTTCTATGTTCAAAAATCAATTTGAAAATTTCAAAATGAGGCCAAATAAATCTATAAATGACATGTACTCTAGATTCCAGGATATTTATCATGCTCTACTATCATTAGAACAAACATTTACTGATTTTGATGTTGTCAAAAAAATCTTAAATTCTTTAACTGACGAATGGGAAAGAAAAGTCCTGGCCTTTGAAGAAGCAAGTGATTTGTCAACATTAAAACCAGAAGAATTGATAGGTAAATGTCCTACGAAGTAAATTTACAGGCAAAGAGAAATGTAGCACAAGAAAAGAAGAATGTGGCATTTTAAGCAGAAAACGATGATTCCGACTCAGAGAATGAAGATATGGCAATGATTGCTAAAAATTTCTGAAATTCAAAAGAAATAAATTCAAGGGAAACAAAAATAATTCCAACAACAATATCAACAGTAGAAAACCATCATCTTCAGCAATGGAATGTTATGAATGTCACAAGAAAGGTCACATGAAGAAGGATTGTCCAGAATGTAAAAAGAACAATTTTAAGAAGGACAGAACCAAAGGAAGAGCGTTTTCAGTCACTTGGGACGACACAGACTCATCATACTCATGAGAAAGTGAAAGTGACAATGAAAATGAACAACCAAATGTGTGCTTCAAGGCTTCGTCAGACGATGTAAGTGATCTTAGTTTTGAAGATTTAATTGAAATTAATTCTGAATTAGTAAACTTAGCAAAGCAACTTAAAAAGAAAAATAAAGATTTACAAAGAAAATTAGATAGGACGGTGTTAGAAGTAGATATGCTGAAAGATGAGAAGAAAATATTAGAAGAAGAACTTGAAATTTCTCAACAGTCAAATTCTAACTTATCTTCTCAAATTTATTCAATATCTGAAGAACTAGAAATTCAGAAAAATAAAAATGGTGCTTTATTTTTCGAAAATAATAGTTTAAATTCTAAAATTACAGATTTAAATTTAGAAAAATCTAGTCAAAAATAAAATTTGACGACATCTCTAAAAATGTCTCCAATTTCAATAAAGGAAGAGAGAATCTTTCTAAAATACTAGAAAATTCTCAATCCACTAACAATAAATCCGGACTAGGATTTAAGAAACAAAATAAATTTGTTAAAAGTAGGATTAATAATAATATTAAAAAGGATATTGAGAAAACAGTTTGTTCAAACACTAAAACCATTAAGATATGGATTCCAAAATCGAATAATGTTTTGATAAGAAATAAACATATCAAAATGTTCATGGAAACTGTTCATAATAACAAAAACTATGTTTATAAAGGGAATTCTGAACCCGTATGGGTTTGGCTTCCTAAGATCTAACTCTTAGGACCCTAAATAGAAACAGGTACCAACTTTTTATGAATTTTTGCAGGTACCACATAAAAGGAGAGGAAAATGGATTTTAGATAGCGGTTGCTCAAAACATATGACTGGAAACGAAGAAATGTTGTCAAATATTATCTACTCAAATGAGGGATCAGTCACTTTTGGAGATAACTCTAACGGATAAATCATCAGTAAAGGCGATGTCAGCAGCAACGGTACCACTAATTTACCTCTCATTACCGATGTTTTATTAGTCAAAAATTTAAAACATAATTTATTGAGTATTAGTAAGTTATGTGATAAAGGTTTTAAAATAATTTTTCAAAAAATAAATGTAATATTTTCGGTAAAAATCATAACACTATTTTTGAAGGAATAAGAGATAAAAACATTTATATTTCAAATATGAACGTTAAAAATGATTCAAATTTGTGTTCGATAACTAAGGAAAATGATTCCTGACTTTGGCACAAAATATTTTGGCACGTCAATTTTAATACCATCAACAAATTGGCTAAAAATAAATTAGTTAAAGGATTACCTGACATGAAATTCAAAACGAATATATTTTGTGATGCATGTAAATTAGGAAAATTAACAAAATCTTCTTTTAAATCAAAAAATGTAAGTTCTATAGAACAACCACTTGAACTTTTACACATGGATCTTTTTGTTCCAACTCAAGTTCAGTCTATTAATCATAATAGATATGTGTTTGTTATTGTAGATGATTTTTCTAGATACACTTGGATTTTCTTTTAAAAAAATAAAAGCGATACTTTTTATAATTTTAAAGTGTTTGTTAAAAGAATACAAAATATTAAAAGTTTGAAAATTAAAAATATCAGAAGTGATCATGGAGGAGAATTTGAAAATGAAGTTTTTGAATAATTTTGTAACAAGAAAGGTAATAACTATAATTTTTCATGTCCTAGAACACCACAACAAAATGGCGTTGTAGAAAGAAAAAATAGAACGTTACAAGAATGTGCAAGAACTTTATTAGATGGAACCACTTTATCAAAACATTTTTGGGCAGAAGCTGTGGCTACTCCTTGTTACGTATTGAATCGTGTTTCCATTCGACCGTTTACTAAGAATACTCCATATGAACTTCTAAATGGAAGAAAACCAAATATTTCATATCTTAAAGTTTTTGGTTCTAAATGTTTTATTTTGAATACTAAAGATCAGCTAGGAAAATTCGATCCAAAATCCGATGAAGGAATATTCATAGGATATTCGGAACGAAGTAAAGCTTATCGAATTTTTAATAAAAGAACTCAGATTATTGAAGAAAGTTTACATGTTTCATTTGACGAAAATTTTGAAAATATAAATCCAAATATTACTATCGATTCTGATGATGAAACTATTCAGAATAAAAATAGTAATACTAGTGAAAATTTTGATAATATTAATGAAATTACCAAAAATACAAACATTACTACTAATATAATAAAATCACCACTAGAATTTTACGGGATCATCCTATACAAAATATAATTGGAGAAGTAAATACGAACGTTAAAACCAGACATCAATTAAATCAAGTTGGTCATGTAGCTTTTCTCTCTAACATAGAACCTAAGAATATAAAAGACGCCTCAACTGATGACTACTATTCTTGCCATGCAAGAAGAACTAAATCAATTTGAGTGAAATGAAGTTTGGGAACTTGTTCCTAGACCAAGTGATCAATCAGTCATTGGTACTAAATGGGTCTTCAAAAATAAAGTAGATGAACTAGGAAATATAACTAGGAATTAGCTAGATTAGTTGCACAAGGATATAATCAAGAAGATGGAATTGACTACGAAGAAACGTTTGCTCCAGTCGCCCGACTTGAAGCAATACGAATTTTATTGGCATTTGCAAGTTTTCATAATTTAAAACTTTATCAAATGGATGTTAAAAGTGCATTTTAAATGGTTACATAAAAGAAAATGTTTTTGTTGAACAACCACCTCTTTTTTATCATGAAAAATTTCCGGATCATGTTTATAAACTCAAAAATGCTTTATATGGTTTAAAGCAAGCACCTCGTGCTTGGTATGATCGTCTTAAAAGCTATTTATTAGAATCTGGTTTTGAAATTGGTAAAGTAGATCAAACTCTTTTTATTAAGAAAACTAAGAAAGATATTTTGATAATTCAAATTTATGTTGATGATATTATCTTCGGATCGACAAATGATAAGTTATGTCAGGATTTTTCAACTATAATGACAAATGAATTTGAAATGTCTCATATGTCATAGCGAGGTTATCCTATAACCGTCACAAAGTTATTTGATATTTATTTCTAGTAATATGGCAATGACACAAACTAGCGATGTTGGCACTAACACTAATACTAGTTTCACAGAGGGTCAATCAACTTCACGACCTCCACTTTTTAATGGTATAAATTATAATTGTTGGTCAACTAGAATGAGAATCTATATGCAATCTAGTGGTTTTGATATCTGGAATGTTATACAAAGAGATTACACAACTCCTACTGGAGAATACTCAACTTGGAGTAATACACAAAAACTAGATGCTACATCAAATGAAAAGGCTATGAATATTTTATTTTGTGCATTAGATAGAAATGAATTCAATAGAGTTAGCAAGTGCACTTCTGGTTATGAAATATGGCGAACACTTAAAGTAACACATGAAGGAACGAACAAAGTTGAATTAAGCAAAATTTCAATGTTGAAAAATCAATTTAAAAATTTCAAAATGAGGCCAAATGAATCTATAAATGATATGTACTCTAGATTCCAGGATATTTATCATGTTGTACTATCATTAGAACAAACATTTACTGATTTTGATGTTGTCACAAAAATCTTAAATTCTTTAACTGACGAATGGGAAAGAAAAGTCCTAGCCATTAAAGAAGCAAGTGATTTGTCAACAATAAAAACCAGAAGAATTGATAGGTGCTACGAAGTAAATTTACAGGCAAAGAGAAATGTAGCACAAGAAAAGAAGAATGTGGCATTTCAAGCAGAAAAAGATGATTCCGACTCAGAGAATGAAGATATGGCAATGATTGCTAAAAATTTCAAAAAGTTTCTGAAATTCAAAAGAAATAAATTCAGGGGAAACAAAAATAATTCCAACAACAATACCAACAGTAGCAAACCATCATCTTCAGCAATGGAATGTTAGGAATGTCACAAGAAAGGTCACATGAAGAAGGATTGTCCAGAATGTAAAAAGGGCAATTTTAAGAAGGACAGAACCAAACGAAGAGCTTTTTCAGTTACTTGGGACGACACAAGACTCATCTTCCTCATCAGAAAGTGAAAGCGACAATGAAAATGAGCAACCAAATGTATGCTTCATGGCTTCATCAGACGATGTAAGTGATCTTAGTTTTGAAGATTTAATTGAAATTAATTCTGAATTAGTAGACTTAGCAAAGCAACTTAAAAAGAAAAATAAAGATTTACAAAGAAAATTAGATAGGACAGTCTTAGAAGTAGATATGCTGAAAGATGAGAAGAAAATATAGAAGAAGAACTTGAAATTTCTCAACAATCAAATTCTAACTTATCTTCTCAAATTTATTTAATATCTGAAGAACTAGAAATTCAGAAAAATAAAAATGATGTTTTATTTTTTGAAAATAATAGTTTAAATTCTTAAATTAAAGATTTAGATTTAGAAAAATCTAGTCTAAAAATAAAATTTGATGACATCTCTAAAAATATCTCCAATTTCAATAAAGGAAGAGAGAATTTTTCTAAAATACTAGAAAATTCTCAATCCACTAACAATAAATCTGGACTAGGATTTAAGAAACAAAGTAATTTTGTTAAAAGTATGATTAATAATAATATTAAAAAGGATATTAAGAAAACAATTTGTTCAAAAACTAAAACCATTAAGATATGGATTCCAAAATCAAATAATGTTTTGATAAGAAATAAACGTATCAAAATGTTCATGGAAACTGTTCATAATAACAAAAACTATGTTTATAAAAGGAATTCTGAACCCGTATGGGTTTGGCTTCCTAAGATCTAACTCTTAGGACCCTAAAAAGAAACGGGTACCAATTTTTTATATTTTTTTTCAAGTACCACATAAAAGGAGAGGAAAATGAATTTTAGATAGCGGTTGCTCAAAACATATGACTGGAAACAAAGAAATGTTGTCAAATATTATCTACTCAAATGGAGGATCAGTCACTTTTGTAGATAACTCTAAAGGATATATCATTGGTAAAGGTGATGTCAGCAGCAATGGTACCACTAATTTACCTTCCATTACCGATGTTTTATTTGTCAAAAATTTAAAACATAATTTATTGAGTATTAGTCAGTTATGTGATAAAGGTTTTAATATAACTTTTTCAGAAAATAAATATAATATTTTGAATAAAAATCATAACTCTATTTTTGAAGGAATAAGAGATAAATATGAACATTAAAAATGATTCAAATTTGTGTTTAATAGCTAAGGAAAATGATTCTTGTCTTTGGCACAAAAGATTTTGTCACACCAATTTTAATACCATCAACAAATTAGCTAAAAATAAATTAGTTAAAGGATTACCTGACATGAAATTCAAAATGAATATATTTTGTGATGTATGTAAATTAGGAAAATTGACAAAATATTCTTTTAAATCAAACAAAGTAATTTCTACAGAACAACCACTTGAACTTTTACACATGGATCTTTTTGGTCCAACTCAAGTTCAGTCTATAAATAATAATAGATATGTGTTTGTTATTATAGATGATTTTTCTAGATACACTTGGATTTTCTTTTTAAAAAATAAAAGTGATACTTTTTATAATTTTAAAGTGTTTGTTAAAAGAATACAAAATATTAAAAGTTTGAAAATTAAAAATATCAGAAGTGATCATGGAGGAGAATTTGAAAATGAAGTTTTTGAACAATTTTGTAACAAGAAAGGTATTAACCATAATTTTTCATTTCCTAGAACACCACAACAAAATGGCGTTGTAGAAAGAAAAAGTAGAACGTTACAAGAATGTGCAAGAACGTTACTAAATGAAACCACTTTTTCAAAATAGTTCTGGGCAGAAGCTGTAGCTACTCCTTGTTATGTATTAAATCATGTTTCCATTCGACCGTTAACTAAGAATACTCCATATGAACTTCTAAACGGAAGAAAACCAAATATTTCATATCTTAAAGTTTTTGGTTCTAAATGTTTTATTTTGAATACTAAAGATCAGCTAGGCAAATTCGATCCAAAATCCGAAGAAGGAATATTCGTAGGATATTCGGAACGAAGTAAAGCTTATCGAATTTTTAATAAAAGAACTCAGATTATTGAAGAAAGTTTACATGTTTCATTTGACGAAAATTTTGAAAATATAAATCCAAATATTACTATTGATTCTGATGATGAAACCATTCAGAATAAAAATAGTAATACTAATGAAATTTTTTATAATATTAATGAAATTACCGAAAATACAAACATTACTACTAATATAATAAAATCTCCACCTAGAATTTTACGGGATCATCCTGTACAAAATATTATTGGAGAAGTAAATACGAACGTTAAAACCAGACATCAATTAAATCAAGTTGATCGTGTAGCTTTTCTCTCTAACATAGAACCTAAGAATATAAAAGAAGCCTCAACTGATGACTACTGGATTCTTGCCATGCAAAAAGAACTAAATCAATTTGAGCAAAATGAAGTTTGGGAACTTGTTCCTAGACCAAGTGATGAATCAGTCATTGGTACTAAATGGGTCTTCAAAAATAAAGCAGATGAACTAGGAAATATAACTAGGAATAAAGCTAGATTAGTTGCACAAGGATATGATCAAGAAGAGGGAATTGACTACGAAGAAACGTTTGCTCCAATCGCCCGACTTGAGCCAATACGAATTTTATTGGCGTTTGCATGTTTTCATAATTTTAAACTTTATCACATGGATGTTAAAAGTGCACGTTTAAATAATTACATAAAAGAAAATGTTTTTGTTGAACAACAACCTCTTTTTTATCATAAAAATTTCCGGATCATGTTTATAAACTCAAAAAGGCTTTATATAGTTTAAAGCAAGCACCTCGTGCTTGGTATGATCGTCTTAAAAGCTATTTATTAGAATTTGGTTTTGAAATTGGTAAAGTAGATCAAGCTCTTTTTATTAAGAAAACTAAGAAAGATATTTTGATAATTCAAATTTATGTTGATGATATTATCTTTGGATCGACAAATGATAAGTTATGTCAGGAATTTTCAACTATAATTACAAATGAATTTGAACTGTCTCATATGGGAGAATTGTCATATTTTCTTGGATTACAAATTAAACAAATTAAAAATGGAATTTTTATTAATCAAGAAAAATATTGTTATAATCTAATTAAACGATTTGGTCTGGAAAACACTTCTGCCAAACCAACTCCTATGAGCACAACGATTCATCTCGATAGAGACGAGGAGGGCAAAAGTGTTGATCAAAAACTATATCGTAGTATGATTGGATCGTTATTATATTTAACGGCTAGTCGACCTGATATAATAACGAGTGCTTGTTTATGTGCTAGATTTCGAGCAAATCCCAAAGAATCGCATATGCAAGCAGTTAAACGCATTATTCGTTATCTAACTAAAACAAAAGATTTCGGACTATTTTATCGAAAAGAATGTCCTTTCGAATTAGTTTCCTATAGCGACGCTGATTTTGGAGGAAATCGGACGGATAGAAAAAGTACTAGCGGAACATGTCACTTCATTGGACGTTCCTTAGTCTCTTGGTTCAGTAAAAAACATAATTGCGTTTCTTTATCGACATGTGAAGCAGAATATATATCTGCTGCTTTGGCATGTGTACAAGTCATTTACATGCAACAAACACTTCAGGATTTTAATTGTCATCTTGAAAAGTCTATAACTTATTGTGATAATACTAGTGCAATAAATCTTTCTAAAAATCCTGTCAATCACTCACGAACAAAACATATAGATATTCATCATCATTTTCTTCATGATTGTTTGGAAAAAGGATTGATAAATTTAGAGTTTATTAACACTGAAAATCAGATTGCTGACATTTTTACTAAACCATTAAATGAAAATAGTTTTATCAAACTTAGACAAGATTTAGGAATAATATCTCTAAAAGAGTTATAACTAAAAATATGAAAAATGTTTAAAATAAAAAAAATTTCCGACCAAAGTGAGATTTAAACCCATGACCTCTTACTTGCTTGTTATATGGTGTATTATAGCCACTTGAGCTATAGTTGTCTCTTGTCTCAATCACCTTTTTAGTTTAAACTGTATTTTCATAACACTATTTTTGCAAATTATTTTGCTATTAATTACCTGTGATGAGAATTAAATACTAATTCTTAACCACTTGTTTTTAAGTAAACAAATACTTATGTAAACTATGTTTAGTTTTCAAACAAATACTAAGAAAAATTTATATTCAAAATTATTTGAAAATGTCATCTAACAATGATTCTTACAATTCCGAAAACTCTCATTTATCGTATACATCTTCGAATGATGATTCCAATCGTATTCCTGAAAACGGACCCTATCCTATTTTTCCCTTACCTAACCGTGTCCTTATATTCTCTCCTTCCCCGGATAAAGACCCCCGACATGGCTGGAAACCATGGGAGAACACTCATATCGATTATACACCGGAAAAGAAGAAAGGCAAGCATGTTATGGTCATGTCTCCTTCAACTAAACAGAAAATAGATGAGATACACCACTATCAACAACAACAAATGGATCTACAAAAGGAGTTATACTATGAACAAAAAGTTACGGCAAGATGTTTGAGCTTCCTAGAACGGATGACCATAAAAATCTGTTCGTCGAAAAAGGAAGACATTGTTAAACCCACATCTAGACCCTCAACCTCCTCAAATCCTGCTCAATCACCAGTAGCTCCTACGTGGTCACCTATAGAGAATGTTCCATCTCCGAATTCTTGGGAACGTCGATATTTAACAACCGGTGGCTAAGCATTCTTTAATATATATATATATATATATATATATATATATATATATATGTTGCTGATTTTTTTATAAGTTGTATTAATATCATTCAAAAATAATAAAATTTCTCTTGATACAATTTTTTTTAAAACCAAAACAAGCATATCTGGGCAGAACAACAGGGTCGGTCGACCGAAATCCTGAGTCAGTCAGCCAAATCCTTCCCGAAAGTTTCTTTTGTTCATTTAACAGAGTCGGTCGGCCGACCAGACATTTCGGTCAACCAAACGACATAAAACTGTTGCTACCGGTTACAAATTTTTAACCCACCCATTCATTTTTTCACCTACCTCTTCATTTCACTTTCCAAATTTCAGATTTTTACCTCAGATTCCATTGAAATTTATCAAATTTAAATGCCTCCTAGAAAGAAAACTAAATCTACCAGTGCTTCTTCATCAACTCCAGTGGATTCTCAAATAGCCTCATTGCTTGTGAGTGATAAAGTACTCCAAAGATGGATAAAACTTCAAGATGCCAAGATCTTCGAGGAATCCTTCGTAAGTTATAACGATTTCTCTTCTTACAGCATTGAAAATGCCGCAATTGAAAGTGGGCTTGATACTTTTCTTGACCATAGAAAGAACATTTTGAAAATTAACCACATTATGGTCAAATTATTTCTTGCTAACCTAAACCTTGTTAATCCTCCTAGAAACACCGAAAATTGTGTTTGGACGTCGGTATGTGGTACGGAAATTTTCCTTTCACTAGATAGAATAAATCATATTTTGAATGCTCGACCGGGTGGAATATCGTTACATGATGTGGATTGCAATGTAATGAGACGCGACCAAACAAGCCATCTCTTTTTTGAAGATGATGCTGTAGATTTCAGACAAACATCATCTCTTCATCCAAAAGCTAGACTTTTTCATCGTTTCATGATGAAATCCTTTGTTCCAAGAGGCGGATCCTACCACTTTCTATCCTGAAAATTTTAAAGCTTTATATGCTATATGTGGGAATATACGAATCGGTTGGGCACAATTACTTATGGATGAGTTTCTCTCATTTAATCAAGGCAAGATGCTTCATATTTATTATGGAGAATATATAATGAGATTAATCAACAACTCAGTCTCACATGCTCTAGAATCCGAAACAACCAAATTTCATCATTTTGATTCAAGGACCATTAAATTAATGAAGTTGCTGGATGCTCCACCAAGATTTATAAAACTTGATCAATGGCGTACTACTTCTAGAGATCAACTACGCCATAGCCATTCCACACCACATCTAACCACTCATTCTACGGAACGCTTAATTCACCAGTCCATAATTCAAAGACCAGCACCCGGACTTGGTACGGAAGCTGCTATTGATCTTCTGGCTCAAAATCAATTAGTTTTAAATGCCCGTCTATAGAAAATAGACGGAAGATTCAAGAAAATCAAAGGCTTCTTTGTTAATCTTTGGGATGCGTTATCATGCACTTTTGAAGCCGGTGCCTCTCATCTTGCTCCTGGAAAAAGACCAGCACCTAATTTTTCTTGGTCAACTTCGGAAAATACAAGTTCAGGAACATCAGGAACTCATACTTCTCATACTCAGCGTCGTGGTAAAGAACAAGCTCCTCCTGATGAAAATATTCGTCCAGAATTTTGGGATACCGACGACGGTGAGGAATAACCTTGTTGGATTATTTCTATTCTGGTTTTATTGTGAACAATATTTCTATTTTATGCTATGTTAAGTAATGTATCATTAATATTTTATTTGTTTTCGGTATGTAAGTTTAATTCTATGTTCCTAAATTTGATACATGATTTCGTATTTTTTTTACATTTTACGCATCATAAGTATTCCTTTTTGTCGATGACAAAGGAGGAGAAACATATGGAAGCTAACAAGTTTTTGCAGAAAGTCGCCATATATTTAGGGGGAGAATTACAATATATAATACTTCGTCACGTAAGTATTTTCATCAATCAAAAAGGGGGAGAATGTTGATTCATGGGTTTTGATTCATGACACAAGCTTCAGAGATCATGAGATCAACTACAAAGGAGACAAGACTACAATCCAGAGATTAGTATTAATATTTTATTATATTGAGTCTTAGAATATTGTTAAAATAATTCCTCAAGTAGTCACACAAATATACAAATAGTTGTATATTGTTTTATATTTTAAAAAAATATGATCTGTGCACATAACATCGGCTCGGTCGACCGGCCAGAATTTTCGGCTGAACCGAACCTGTTGTTAGTGCACAGATATGCTCTGTTTTCTGCACATTTCAAACTCAGCTGACCGGCCAGAATTTTCAGTCAACCGACATGGAAATAACGGCTATTTTTCTGAAGAGTTGTGATCGTTCGTGAAGAGGAATCACCTTCAATCCAAGAGATATGGTCACAACCCTTGATTGAAACTCTTCATAAAAGATTGTAACTATTCTACAACTATATAAACATGTTTAATTCATTCCTACAATCACCAATTCTTGTTTATAATTCTGAAATCTATTCTCTATTTATTTCTACAAATAATAGCGTTCATTCTCATTCAATATCGCTAGAATCTCTGAATTAATTTATATACTTTGATTCTACGAGATTATCCTCCTTCTAAATCTTCACACACTACATATTCTTGAGGATTTGATTATAGGAAAATTATACTATCAAAAGACAATCCGTGTTATTCAGAACACACTCGTCAACAAATTATTTGTATTAAGTTGAAGTCCTCTTCGGCTGTTGAGACGGAAAAATTCCTGTTCGTCTGCTCAGGTGTGGTATACCTATTCCTCCGGGTTAAGTGAGGGGTTTAGTCTAAATCTAGAGGATATTTTAGGACTGGACGTAGAACGGGAAGTTCGAACCAATATAAAAATTCCTGGTGTGCTTACTTTAATTCTTATTTTACTGCTATTATCAGTTTCCGCATTTATATATTATATTACACGATCCTTAGTACTGCACGTACACTTTCACGTCTCTAGTCTTTTCTAATTATTAATAGCTTCGATCCTATCTGGATCGGCTGACAATCCTCTCTCTGAAACCACATGACCAAGAAACTTAACCTCTTTCTTCCAAAAATGACACTTGGAAAACTTCGCCTTTAGCTGATAATGCCTTTGCGTTTCCCACACTAAGATGAGCTTCATGCTCTCTTTCATTCTTAGAGTATATCAAAATGTCATCCATAAATACTAACACAAATCTGTCCATATACTCTGAGAAGACTCGATTCATCCGATCCACAAGAAAGCAGGTGCATTCATCAACCTGAATGGCATTACTAACCACTCATATGAACCATATCTAGTTCAAAATGCTATCAAAAGAATGTTGTCCTCCACCACTCTCAACTGATGGAACGCTGTCATCAAATCAAACTGGGAAAACGCTCTGGCTCCACTCAACTGATCAAACAGATCATATATCCTTGACAGAGGGTACTTATTCTTTATCGTCCTTTCTTTCAACTTACGATAGCCGATACACGTCCTTAACGATCCATCTGGTTTCTTCACAAACACCACGACGGTTCCCCAAGGCAAACTGTTTGGTCTAATAAAATTCCTTCCTTCTAAATCCACTAGCTGCACCTTTAATACCTTCATCTCGGTCGGTGTCAAATTGCTAGGCGGACTACTCATAGGTCCAGCTCTTCGCACAAGATCTATTCGAAACTCAACATCTCGTTTCGGTGGTAGTCTTATGATTGGGTCAAAGACATCTGCAAACTCTCTTTCTATTCGAACCTGACCTAGATCTTCTTCCACTTCCATTGCACTTAACAAATCACAACTCCGATCAGAATTCTCTACTAGAAATATAATTCGGTTCTGACTATCAAGGTGTCCTAGTGATATCTCCCCATCGTGGCAAAATATCCTGGCCTCATACCTCTTCAACCAATCCATGCCCAAAATGATTCCGAAATATACGAAATAAAAAACACACAAACTGCATGGAAACTTATGATCTAATAAATAAAATTCTAACTGGTCGCATCTCATCCTCAGAGTTGCATACCCTCCTATTGGATTCACAAACCTTAAGGAAGTAACAAGGTATGTGGTTCTAAGCATAACCTCTCAACCAAATACTGTGATACAAATGAATGTGATGTACTAGTATCAAACAGTACTCTAAATGGAGTACTCTGAATCAAAAGCATATCTTCCATCACTGTTTTCCCTTTATTTGCTACAGTTGGCTTTGAAGAAGATGGTGGTCCTATAGCAAAAACCTTCCTTCTATGCACTCTGACTGGCTCTAGACACTGGTTCTTATAATGTCCAACTTGATCACAGTTGAAGCACTTCACATTCTTTTTATCTGCAGCCTTCTTCCCCTTGCCTGACCGGCACTCGTGAGCATAATGACCCCTCTTGTTACACTTGAAGCACACTAAATTAGCCTTTGCCTTCTTAGTAGCATCCCCCTTTTAGGCTCCCATCTTCTTAAAGAATTTCCTCTTCTTTCGTTGAGGACCTTGAGATCCAACTGGCTTCTCCTTAGCGGATATAGAAAGCATCTCTTTATGGTGGATAGCCATCTCCACCACCACATTACAAGGCTCTTGGATATGTGTCATGGTCATTCTAGCAACCTCTGGTGTCAGTCTTTGAATGAACCTCTCATTCCTTCTAATGTCAGTGTCTGTAGTGGCATATCTATATCGAGACAGCTCATCAAACTTAGCAACGTACTCGATTACTGACATTTCTCCTTGAACCAGATCCATGAACTTCCTCATCAACGCCGACTTAGCAACGTCAGATGAAAACCTCTGCTCAAATCTCCCTCTAAAATCAGCCCATGTCAATTCTTCCTCCGAAACTCTATCAGTTACACTATTCCATCGGTGAAGCGCTGCCCCTTGCAACTGCCTAGAGGCCAGCCTTTACTTTTTTCCATCATCCAATCTAAGATCAGTAAAGATCCTCTCGTAGTGAAATAGCCAATTATCAACCTTAACAGCATCCTGCGTTCCAAAAATGGCTTTCCACCCAGACTGGCGTAGTCACTCCTCAATTTAGCATAGTTATTTCGAACTGGAGCCATAGGATTTGATCCTCCAACATTACCAGAAACCACAACTTGCAAAACATTGGTTAACAACTAATATACCATCCCCGCATCTGCTGGTGGATTTCCAGCACCACATTGGCTTCAGCGTTTGGGTTAGCTTTAACATGCCAATCTTGGTTTCTCCTGGTATTAGGTCGAGCATTTCTGTTGGTTGTGGTGCTTCCTCCACCAAGATTTTCTCTTCCGTTTCCATCTTCCATATCCTCTTTCTCGTAAATCTACATACGAGCATTAGTAAGATACAAAAGAATGGTCTAAGAGAGAGGGAGCACGTACTTATATATATATATATATATATATATATATATATCAAATTCAAGTACGTTACTATAGAGTTAACCCAAACCTCGATCATATTTCTAATTTGTTGGAATTATGTTTCAAAATCTTTTAGGTTTACCTTTTCTTTTAAAGTTTCATAAACATATGCTCTAATACCAATTTGTAACATTGCCCTAGAGGCCCAAAACAAATGGCTATGGATGTTGTAGTCATCCGTAGTTACTAATTTTCGCCGACCAAATGTAGCGGTATTAGATCCATTGATACATAGAAATACATGAATATGGAAAATAAAATTAAAACTTAAAATAAGATTACATTCCATTTCAAAATATTCCATGTTCATTACATAATCCCAACATCGTAAACCACGTTTAGAGAAAATATACTTATTAAAACATACTCCAAGAGCGACATATGAAGATGCCCCCTTGGATGATCAGAGTATATACAGGCAATATAACAACTTTTCCATTACAATCAACATAGCGAAATCGAATGAAAGAGAAATCTAAATATCTAATCTGCCTCCTGCACGTCACTAGAAGCTTATTCGTCTAATGAGATTCCTGAAAACGTCAACCCTCGGACTACTAAAAACCAATTGAGCACCCGAGAGTTTAAGGAAAAAACATAAACTTCGAAGCAGACATAGAGCCTGGCATGAATAATAATCTACCATATCTAATCGTTTAGATATCAAATGAGACCAAGCCGCTTAGCGGAATAGGTTTTCCCCTTATTAGTATACTAAAACCTTTATAAAACCATATACTGTGCTCCTACATCCACAATTGTTGAAACAATCATTTCAAAATATTATGATGATATGCAAAAATGTTAAAACATATTGGATTTCCCATCCTCTGTTTAAATGTCTTCCTGTCATATTTATTGTTTCTAGGGTAACATTAACCTATTAGTTTTCGTGGGCTTACTAATAATCTTTATATAATATATCAATTTCTATCATGTTTCATAGTTTTCATGGGTGTACTATGAACCTATTGGCCCCTGCCAATTAATTTAATTAATTCAACTACCAGTTTACTTAATTAAGTCAAGGGTTCCCCTAAGCCTATTGGTGACTCCAATAACTTTTCTCTTATCCCAATTTTCATGGGTTGACTGGGAACCTATTGATAACTGTCAATAACTTAATTCGCATATAGTTTTCATATGTGCAGTACAAACCAATTGGCCCCTTCCAACTCCTATTTATAACATAGTTTTCATGGGATCTTTATGAACCTATTGATAACTCCAATAACTTCCTAATAATAGTTCTCTTGGGATCACTATGAACCTGTCTCCCTTGCAACTTCCATATTTAGGCATCCTATATTCTAGTCTTCCTAACCTCTTGGATGTAATTCTACTCATCTTGAAGTTTAATCAATTTAGATTCACTGCTGGGTTAATCTAGCTAGTTCTTTAACCCTTTATTCCCAAAATGCAGTTATGGTTCCATTATAATGTGAATATATTTATATTTGAAGAAGCAAACATAATTACAAAACAACACTACTCCGGTGGGTTTAATGTCCTTGAAACACATTTTATATAAAACATGGTTTATCCTTTTAACCTATAATTTTATCAAGGAAATCTTCTTCTTAAAATCATTTCAAAAATCCTTTAATTTAGCTATAGATTTTTCCTATAAAAATGAGTTTGGGTTATGTAACCTTTCAAAACCTTGCTTTCGACTTCATTGGATTAAGCCATGTCTGGCCGCGGCAAGCTGCGAGAAAGGGAGAGTCCGGTAAAGTACAACAACGTTGGGGTGGGACCCTCATTTGAAAGCACATAGATCTATCTTCAAAACATTAGGCTCCTGCCTTTCGAAAACTTTAAAACTTTCTTTCAAAACCTTTTGAATGTATTAAAGCATTAGCATTTACTCATTTAGAAGCATAGCTTTGAAACCAATTGAAATCGCCTAATTCAAAACCATTGGAACTTTCGAAATCATTGAAAGCCCCCCTTTCGAAACCATTGGAAGTAACCCTGTCGAAATTATTGAAAGTGCCCATTTCGAAACGATTAGGTTTATACTTGAAATATTATTTGGGTCAAAGAGAATATAAGCGAAAGCTTCTCTTTCGAAACCATCCTTTATGACGTAAAAATACTGGAGAAAACATGATGGCGTCGACATCTGTAATGACCCGCAAATCTGTACCCCTTGAGTTAACACTATCCTACCTAAACCAACTCAAGTTGTACAGAAATACGAACCATTTGGGTTAAAGAAGAAGTGGTAGAAGAAGAAAATAGAAAACAACAACAGAATCTAACCATCGCAGCGGAATAAAATATAATAGATAATAAATGATCTTTACTCAGAATCAAATATATCTACTTATATATTACATCATCAGAGTACATCAATCACAGTTCAACATCACTAACATACAACTGGATACGCAGCTACTCAACACAACGGAATATATATATAAAACAAGTACGAAAGTACGTATCGTCATCCAGCTCGTCTCCTGAGCTCCACAACATCAAATCCTGTATCCTATAATACTCGGTCTGACCTGAGCATTATAGTTAAATGACACCCGAGTCAGTCTGGAATACCAGCGTGATAAAATCACACTCAATTGATTATTAAAGTTCAAAAATCCTTTGAAAAACAAAATCATCTCGTAAGACCACGCTACAAATAAACATGTCGGATTTTTACCTTACATTGCTAAACAGTTTTTATAGAAATCCTCTGATATTATAATAGGGTCTATATACAAATACTTATAAAATAGCCGAAATTGTTACATTCATTAAATTCCATCTACTAGCCACAGAGTGAGTAATACAAACAAAACTCGTACAAGGTTCGTAGGGAGAATGGATTTCCAACTAATGACTAGGCACCGGGGTACCACCTGTCACAGTACGTGGCCTAGATCACAGTACCGAGGAGTACGCCCGCTCCCCTGCAACACAAGACCGGAACTACCCCTTACTGGATAATCCCGAGTGAGATCACCCCGCGGTTGAGATCAGCAACCGCCCACTAAGCCGAAATAAAAGGGACATCTAGACAAGGATGACCTCACCCTGCATGGGTGCTTCCCACCTAGCCTTGCTGCATAACCCCTGATTTTCAGTCATTCCCATTTAATGAGGCTTGAGGCTAAGCGTTACCTTTATAGAACATATCCCTTAGAATGCTTATCGTCCACCTGACGATGTTTACGAAAGCATTCATCCATACAAGTCTGTCCCGGGTTCGAATGGAACCGAAGGAACTACTCCTACTACATCATTTTGGAAATATCGTCAGGGTTAGTAGCGACTTGCCCTTGCACTTCACTGCTCCATCTTCGAATCCAAACTCGTTTCACACGAAACGTACAAACCGGATCGAAGTGGTTTTCGAGAAATAAATCTCGATCCCGGTCCCTTCGAAACGATCAACGCATTTGTCCAATATTGATAGTCGGTGATTTAACTATCAATTAATATTCACAGCATCCATCACACAATAAATAATTTCCCAAATTATTTATTAACCTCAAAATATCTTCACAAGGTATATTTCTATTTTCAACCCTTTGAAAACAGTTTCAAACCATTCTTTGTTTTTCAGAATAAACTTTCCAAAATATTTTCTATCTCCACTGAAATCACCAAGCACAAAACTAGATTTTTAAAATAATTTAAAACACTTTACTTTGAAATACACTTTGAACATTTATTTTAAAAAAACTGCTTCAATAATTTATTAAAAATATATACCATATGAATATTTGAAAGTAAGGTTATTTAAAAAATATAAAACTAGATTTTCACTTTTAAAAACAAAATACTAAGTCACTTTAGAATTTAAATATTAGAAATAATAAATTTTCCAAAACTTTCTTTTTAAAACAACTTTAAAACTTTTAACTTATATTTAAAAATTTACTTTGAAAACGTACTCGGTTATTCAGGGAGAATTTCCAATCTCAATCACTTAAATCAATTTTCCAAATTGATTCCCAATTTATTCCATTTGAAATAAATTTCATTACTTTTTTAATTCATTTCAAAGTTCGTTAATTATGGACTTTATTATTATTATTTTCCGTTTGATTTTAAACCTTTTAACTGAAATATACAAATGTCAGATTTTTTTCCCAATTTCTTCTTTATTCTTTTCAATAATTTAAATCTTAAATTTTAAGTAAAAGTTTTGTTCTTTTAAATAATAACACTGAATTTTAAAATTCATTAACTTTCTGTTTATTCAAATTTTCCTTTCCATACTCAAGATTTATTTATCAGAATTTTAAAGTCACTTTATTTCTTTTCCAATTCATTCTTAAATTAATTCTATAATTATTTTACTTACAAATTCACTTCTTTTATTTTCTTTCCAAAATCCAATTTATATATTTCTGATAATTCATCATACCCAATTATATCCAATAGAACCATAGCATTCAATATTCCAATATAATTCATCATAGAATATCAAATAATCACAACAGATTGTATTAAATAATTATATAAATGTTGACGGATCCAGTTGGATCCCTCCAACCTGTTTTCCCTGCATCCATCGACGTCAGCACAACATAAATATCTCCTCTATATAATGCGAAAATCAATCGTTCCAAGGTGTAATATATATTGCTTTATATAATATAACACACCAAACCAGTCAATCAACCAATCATTTAAATTTAACCAATTTAATTTAAATTATAATTCAGCTGAGTGAGATTAACTCATCTTTGACCTTAAATTTGCAATCCACTCCAGACCACCTTATTTCTTTTCTTCAAACCTTGAGTAAATAAATTCACGATTTATTACCTTTTGAATTAATCTACAAATAAAATTTTCCATTTAATTAACTAACATTAAATTCTAATAAAGTAAAATTTCTTCAACCCTATATATATTGAATTAAAATCATAATTGTTATGTTTATATTTAACTGCAACTTTAACTCTTATTCATATATATTTGTAAACATAAAACTTGGTTCATACATATCATCACTGTTATTATTACCAAAATAAGAACTTTATCTTACTAATGAAAAAAATATTTTCCTGTTTTCATAAAAATTTTCACAGCGACCATTTCAGTATAACTTCATTTTCCCTTTAAACTAAAATATAAGTTTGGGAAATAGTTAAACTTTTGAAATGTTTATATACATATTTCATAACAAAATATGTCTGATACTCATTCCATAGCCCGCCACAAAATACTTAAGTGATATGGTTTATAATGACATTTGTTATTAATCAAATTCAAATAAACTAAAGTTTCCTGTTTTCTGAACATATTTGCCAAAGATCGAATTCAAATTTTAAATGAATAACCGGTACCTTACAGCTTCGACTCGCGAGTCCAGATCCACACGATGATCACGACACCATGCCCTAACCCTACAACCCGATTCGCTTGCGTCTTTCCCTTGCGCGATGGTGCCTCGTGCTTGCTCCATCTCGAATCGAGTACGCGACACCACAAAGCCCAATCCCTCGCGAACGATCCCTTCTTGAAGTTCTTCGAAGCCGCCGCGACCCAATGACGAGATCGACCTCGCGGCCTTCGAACTACCGACCCAGGCCTCGTGTGAGTTTCCAGATCTGCCGCTCGTTCCTCCTTCGCATTGATCTCCCTTCCTTAAGTCGCGAGCTTGATTGTGCCTCCCTCAAAGATTCGAGTTGCAAGAGCGGCAATGGCCGTAACCTGATTGGAGCGAATCGATTTCCCTTTTTTTAAAGGAATAGGTTTTGAACTCAATGGAGGGGAAAGGCGGCTTCGAACTGGAGGAAGAGGGAAGTCGAAATTTTTGAGCGAATGTTTAGAGGGCCGACACGCGATTAAAATTCAAAGAATTTTGCTCCACCGTTTTTGATTTTTTTTCTCGTTTGAGAATGAATGGAATTGAATTGAATAAACGAGGAAGGAACTAGTAAATTTTAGAAGGAACGAGAAGTGTGCGATGGAAGATAAGAGTAGCGTGTTACAACGAATATGAGATGGCGTATACAAGAAGCTTAACCAATTAAATTAAATTTCATTAGATTATTATCAATTAAATTTTCAGTGCGTTTATATATCTTACACTCACACACTAACTTCGATCAATACGAAATTTGAAATCCAATAATAATTCAATATTACGGACCCAATGGAACTAGTTTCGTCGAATTCCAAGACTGTGCCTCGGAAGGCTATTTTTAAATTAAATTTAAACGATATAAATTTCAAAACCTGACAAACCATTTTTAAATTTGATTTCATCACTTCTATTCTCTTCAGTATTATCAATATAAATTTGTAAGCCTTCAAATTATATTTTAACAGGCTTAAAACTCCAAATTCAACAATTTACGCAACTTCACTTATTTAATTTAATAATTCAATTATCAAATAAATTGTGATATTCGTAATTTAAGTTAAAATCACTCTATTGAATATTTAAAATCAATTAAATATCCCGATTTTAAATGCTCGAAAGTTCCGGGTCGTCCCACTCCTCTCCCCTAAAAAGAATTTCGACCCCGAAATTACTAATTAGGAAGAATGGTCCAATACCCGTTTACATATTCCCAAAACCAAGCAATTCAACATCAAACTAACTATCCTTTCATAAAAGACCCATTATCTTTCTTACTATCTTCCCAAATTTTTCCTTAGTTCCCAAACAACTTCACCTATTCAACTATTCAAATTATAATTCAAAACCACGTTTAAAATTTCCAAAATTTCTCAAAAATACATAAAAACACTCTTTTACCCAATATATAAACAAAGATACCTAAGCACACCTTATTGCCCAAAGTGTTTTCTTATGCCTTGTACAATGTTGGTTATAAGGAAGTGATGTTTGAGTTAAAAACATATTTTATTTTATGTTCTTAATTTTAATTCTTTAATAAACCTCCTTATATACACATATATACAATATGCTCCTATTTCGTATTTTCATAATTAGTTTAATTTTCCAAATCCGTTTTCTAGGTCATACTCCATTTTTACTCTCTTCAAATTCTTGAAAAATAAAAATGTCAACTTTTAGCTCAAACTCTTTTTGTACTTAAGATCAAAGCTTAAAGATTTATCTAGCATAGAAAAAGCAAGAAAAACAATAATGGTGAGAACTCTAAACTATAAGCTTGTTCATACCTTTGGAAAATAAAAGTGGGTTACTCAATTTGACGTTATTTTTGTGAAATTAATAATTGGTAAATTTACTTGTTAATATCGCTTGTGAATTATTTGTGATAGTCATGCTTATATAAATAGGGCTAAATTTCTTGTTTTTAGTGAAAATTAGCTTGAAATTGGAAAAGACATAGTTACTGGAATCAAACAAGTTATAACACCCCAAATTTTTAGTAACATTTACTTAGGCAAATTAAATGAAATATTGTAAAATGGTTAAGAGATTGAGATTTGTAATTAGTAAAGGTAGCCGAGCCATGTTTACAAATAAACTAAGTAGATTGAAACCGGATAAAATGTTGGAAAATAAACAAGGGCAATATAGGAAATAGTATTATTCTTATACCCTAAATCCCTTAAGCTATATTCTATATGTTCATTTCTATATTCACAAAACTAAAACCAAAGTAAGAGGTCGGCCACCATTAAGGAGAAACAAGAGAAGATAAAAAGATTTCAAGAGCATAAGCTTAAGCAACCTAATCCGTTCTCAAATCTCAAATCCTTAATCTCAAAGCTAAGGTGAATAATGACTACAACTCATATTTTCTATTGTTTTCTATTTTAAGGTTAAACTAAATTATTTTGCAAGGTTATGCCATATTTTTGAATGATTAAATGTTTATATATGTTTGTTGATGATTTATGCTTATTCATATAGGTCTTATGCTAGGCTTTGGTATGAAAACCCTATTAAATGATATCCAAATGCCTTACGATTTTATATTTAGATCAGAAAAGATATTTTAGATCAATTTTCATAACTTTCAAAATTTATATGGATTTAATACTAATTTTATAGTGAGGAAAATGATTATTTGGGTTTAAAATAATTTACGGCTAAATTATTTGTGTGCTGGGTATGAAATTAATATATGTTAGAAAACAGGTCAAAAATGATTTTGTGAAATTTTGTAGAATTTTGCTAAATGTTTTAATAGATATATAAAATTATTTAAGCTACGTGACTTAAATGTTTTATATATTTATAGAAGGAGAAGGGGTATTTTGTAAATTATTTAAATTATTACTTCAAAAAAATTTGGCAACACTTTTAGAAACGAAATTTGCAATCAATTATGTTTCGAAAAAAAAGCCAGTTTAGTTGAAAAGAATTACTTAAAAAGAATAAAAATAAGTTTAAACAATGCTTTTTACGCGTTTTACAACTTTTGACACTTAGCTTCTGACCCAGTACTTCTGCCACCTTCTCAGTCGAAACCAACGTGCCTAGTATCAATACTTGGTGCGTAACGAATTGGACCAAGTCGGAAGGTATGAAGTCAAAGCAAGGGGTTCCGATGGGGTCAAAGCGCTACTTTACTTTCAAATCAAAATGCGCCTTCTTTGTTTTCGAAAGGAATGCTTTCGACTAGTTTGGCCTTCGACTGAATCAAGTGTTTTAAAGGAAAGGTTTCGAAATGGGTTGCGCCTTTTCTTTAATCAAATGCTTTTGAAGGGACCGAAACCCCTAGCTGTCGCATCTAACCTTTCGAAGCAATGCCTTCGACAGGGTAATTTTTTTTTTTTAAAACCCAAGCCGCTTCTCAAATGCTTTCGTAGTGTTGGTTTCGACACCATCCGCTTCACTACTTAGGAATTGCTTTCGAAAGAGTGCTTTTAGTTGTTTTATGACCCTTTTTTGCTCCGTTGAAGGTAGATCCCAAAGGTTTCAAAAGGTATAGTTCTTATTGGTTTCGAAAGGTTATTCCTCATGTTTTTCTTGAACCCAAACGCTTTCAAAAGTTTTGATATTTGAAAAGGATTTTGATACTTTCGAAAGGTTTAAAAAGAAGGTTTTGAAGAGGTGGTTCATAATGTTTTCGAAAGGTTTTGAAGGAAGGTTTCCAATAATTTTGAAAGGTTTTAAGGGAAACTTTCCAATAATTTCGAAAGGCTATGTTTAAGTGTTTTAAAGATAGGATGTTTAAGGTTTTAAAGCTTTCGATAGAAATGTTTTTCAACATTTTCGTAAGGTGGGTATGAATGGTTTCAAAAGGAATGTTTTGGCCTTTCGGCCTAGGTTATAAAGGGTTTACTTGGTTTTGAAAGGGATACTTTCAATGGGATTGAAAGGGGCACTTTAAAAGATTAAATGATTTCATCAACGAAGTTTTGAGTAAAGTATGTATAATATGGTTAGGTGATTTGAGTAAAACATAGAGTATATTTTCCTTGTTTAAAGTATGATTTAAAGGGTTAAATCATTTTGAAAGAAAAGGTTTTCAGGGAAAATTTATGAGTAGTTAACCCTAAGTAAAATAAATCAGATATTAGAATCCAAATGGGACTGGTATAGTGTCGTGCCCTATACATTAGCTATTATCCCCAAGATAATTTAGTCCAAAATTCCAGTTAGTAGGGCTTTGTCACAGGCTAGACAAAAATGATGTTACACAAAGAAAGGAATATATTTGTATAGAGGTAGGCTATAGGTGAGCCCGCAAAACCAATAGGACCAGTTAGACCTGGAAGTGTAAGATAGGGATTGACCATCCAGAGGAGGAGTACCTAAAAATATTAGATTATTTGTCTATATTGTTTGCTTGGCCGAGTCAGCCAAAGGTTAGTAGTTAGCCAAAAGAAACTACATTGTTTGAACAGATAGTCCATTTGTTACTTGATATGCATGTTTACATGATCATGCTTTACAATTTTAACCAGTTTTGGTTACAGGATTATGATTTGTAAAACATATGTTCAAAAAGAATACTAGTGAGTGGAAACCTGTTCCGCTAAGCGGCGTGCTCTCACTTAGTATAAAATAACCGAGATGTATAGTATTATCCACACTAGGCATTATGTCTGAGTCGAAGTTTATGTTTTTCCCCTTAAACCCTCGGGTGCTTAAAATTTATTTGAGTAGTCTAGGGGTTGGGATTTACAGGTTTTAGTAGGTTGGCGAATAAAGCTTTCAGAGGCGAGCAGGTGACTGACAGATAGCTATTTAGGAGTTGTTGTTTTTCCTTTTATTTTGGGGTGTTGTATTAAGTCAGTCATGACTATATAGTACTCTGATCAACCAAGAAGGCATCTTCGTATGTCGCTCTTGGCATATTTATGCAATAATTATATTTGATCTAAACCTAGGAAATAATTACGGATTTATCTAATTCGAATACGAAATATTGTTTTGAAATGTAACCAGAAATTCTGTTTTAATCTGTAATGATTTTATTTCTTATTCATGTGACTCTGATATTATAGATACCATTAGCATTACCGTATTTTGGCATTAGAAGTTAATATTATAAATGATCGCAGCGTCTGTAGTGCTTAGCTTTTGGCCTCCAAATACAAGATGCTACACAAGTAGCTTACCGTTCTTAGTTTTATTTTGAAAAAACAGAATTCATCTCACCTTTAAAATCGATATCTCTCTAACCTTTTAGAAATTTTCACTTGGCTTCAACTAGAGAGTTGTTTATTAAGGTCTCTAGTACTTTTAGAAATTGATCGCTGGAGATTTCGTCGAGGGTGGTGGTCGTAGTCGCTAAATAATATTAATGGGAAAAAGTGAATCACGAATTTCAAAAATTTGAATCTCTTGATTTACATAGGATTAGTGGACACCGTATGCTTCATTGAAGTCGTATTGAGGTGTAGTATTTTTAGTGAAATTTCGATGGAGTTTCGTGTTGGTCGATGATGATGGTTGAAAACTAGGGTTTGAGGTGGAGTAGATTCGGGAGAATTAGATGATGGCGTTGGGTTCGTTGAGTTCCTCGTCTTGTGGAGCTTCGGTGATTGGAGTTTTGGCCAGTGCGGTGGAGTGTAGGGAGGTGCGACCTCGTGCTTGTTGCGATGTGAAGCTTTAAGAATTCGAATAGTGGTGATCGGTTGGAATTTGCTTGGCTCAACCGAAGGATGAGGTGATGGGTACATTAAATCGAGCTTAAGAATTTGGGTTTGCTAATGGTAGGAGTTCGATGGTTTGATGGTGAAATGGGTATGCACGTGTGCATGTGGGCACATCAATGGGTTTCTACGATTCAAATATGGAGGGAAGATGATTTGGAGGAGATAAGGGAAGGCACTATAGATGGCAAGTTATGCGTTGGTTCGGATGGTCAAGTAGGCTTCGGCCCATTTGATTTTGGTGAGACATTTAATTTCTAATGATTGTTAATCTTATAAATGAAGTGTTGAATTTAAATGGCCGTATAACATTCATTTTAAATCCGTTTGACATACGGATTTTTGCGTTACGTTCGTATTGACGAAGACAACGTTTGATATAACTTATGGATAGTTTTGGTGTAGTATAAGTGAAGGATAAATTAATATCTATTGGCATTAATTACGTTAATTTGGATAATAACGCAATTAAATTAACTATACTTAACGGGTGCTATCTGTTTGGCCAAATAAACACCGTCCTATTTAAGTAAATTGAGTAGAATAATTTGAACACCTTGTTAGCAGAATAAATCACAGTTCTACAATAATCAATTTGATAGGTTATATTTGAATATATATTTAGTAGAATAGATCACGGTTCTGCTGTTACATTACTGTAGACACTTATTTATGTACCAATTGATTAATATTGGATAAGTATTGTATTAACAATCAATTGTTAATTATGGATTTAATTTTCTCATAAGTCTACCTATGTAGACACCAAGTATTATAATTTGAAATGTTAAATTGAATAAATGGCGACTTGTTTAAGCGCCACAGTGGTCGCTAAGCCTTTGTCTAAATTTGGAGAGTAATTATTAAATCAATGTTATTTGAAAGGTAATTATTATTTATTAATAAGGTTGTAAAGGTAATTATTATTTGTCATAATGTTTAAAGATAACTAATTACTGTTTTAAATAATGATTTAAAGTTAATTATTTTATTAATATGACCTTTTATAAGTTATTTCTTAAATTTATTTAAGAATATTTAATTATTGTTTTAAAGTTATTTAATTATTATTTTAGAATATTTTAATTGTATTTTAAATAATTATTTAAAGTTATTTAGTTAAATTAATATGTAAGAGTTAATATATTAATATTATATAAAAGTAAATTTATTACTTATTAATACTATTGTGAAGTTTTATTAATTACTATATTAATAATGTTTTAAAAGTTAATTAATTATTATATTGATATTATTTTGGAATTAATATAGCAATATTGTTTGTAATTAATTTAATTTTATAGTGATGATATTCTAAAGCCATCATTTTGAATGAAGTTTAAAGACAATTAAATAAAATGGATGTTTAAATATTAACTTGTTTATTTAAATGTATTATAAAAAAGTTGATTTTAGAAGGAACGTTATTAATAAAGTTTATTAAAGAAGTTCGTTTTAAATAAGAAAAGATTACAAAAGTAGTTATATAAATTGAAAGGAGATCTTAAAAGTTAGGAAAGAGTTTTATAAATGATTTTGGATATTTATAAAGAGTTCCATTACTGACTGTGGATATTTATAAAAGAGTTCTATAAATGAATTTGGATATTTATGAAAGAATTATATAACAGACTTAAAGATTTATATGGAAATTTTATTAATAGATTTGGAGTTTTGGCAAAAGAGGTTTCGATAAATGAAGAGATTTATTGAAAGGATTTATAGAATAAATTTAGAAAAGAGTTTGAGATTTGGATTTCCCTTAACTAAACTTGGTAATTATTGTGGTGTGGAACTTTTGTTCCATTCTTAACATCGAAGGAATAGTGTTTGGGGTTATCCTTATTATTAATTTAAAATTTTGTTTGACCCTATTAATATGATTTTGAAATGAGAATTCTTCCACAATGTTTTATGAATATACTTATGCCAGCGGAATAAGTATATGAATATTTTAATAAATATCTTGAAATGAGATGTGATAAATAAAAGATTTATTTAGATGAGGCTTAGTGGTTGCTATGAGTAACTAAATCTCTACATTATTTTTGTTGTTTGAATTTTATAGTTAAATAACCGACTATCAAATCTTGGCCAGATTTGACTCAAGAAATTTGATCGCTTATTCGAGTTCCTCGGTGAGGACTTGAATGCTTGTTGCATACTTCCAAAAGATCCGAGAATGAGTCATCCTAGAACTATCGATTGTTGGTTTGAAGAGACCAAGATCGGATATAGTATCTGAAAAACACTTTGAACCATCATTTTCTTTTGAATGGAAAGCATCTTGAAGATGATTGAAGACGGTGCTCCTTGAAGTGTCTTTGGTTTCGTTTAGACCCAAGATGAACTTGTATGGATGAATGCTGACATTGCATTTCTACCTGGAGGGCCATGTCAGCATTCCAAGATGGTTTGCTATGAGGAAATAGTAAGAGCGTAGCCTCTCAAGCCTCACAACTTGGGAATGGCTAAAACAGGGTAGGCCACAAAGCAATATGAGTCACTCCCATTAGGGTATGATCATCGCCTAATCTAGAGTCGACATCTATATGTATGCTTCGGGGTTAATTTTGGTTATTGGTCACAAACTAGGGCTGATCATAGTCGATAATATCCAGTCAAGAGTAGGCTAGTCTTGCTAGCAGAGGGTCCTGTAAGGTCCTCAGGTATATTTTATTTAGAGGTCTACATTGCGAAAGGTATTCCCTTACCCTGCCATTGTTAGAAATCTTTTCTCTAATAAGCGCCTTCGGTTTTGGATTTTATACCTATTATCATTGTGATGTACATGCATCAAAACTACTTCATATATTTACTTTAAACACTTTGACATTATTATAATATCACTGGATTTTATAATAAAAATGGTTTAGTTATCATAAGGAAAAAACTCGTCAGTGGTTATGTGTGATGTGTTCTTATGTGATACTTTTATTTTGAAAAGGTTTTCAAATATCAAAATCAGCATGGTTTGATTTATTTTTCGTTTTTCTTACACTTGGTTTACCTGACTGATCCAAGCATTGTTTTCTTATAATGCTTGGGTCAGGCCAAGCATGTTTTTAGATTAGCTTTCGATGCTTCAGAGTTCAAGAAGTGAGCTGGATGCCAAGACGTACTTCCGTATTTTCTTTTATTTTCCATTGTTTGTTATTGTTGTAGATTTCAGAAATTGTAGGGGTAGGTTGTTAAAATAGTCCAAGCTGATAATAGGTTAGTGTACTATGATACTGTATGTATATTAAAGTTCTTTCTTTTGGTAAAGTGCTGATATATGTATTATATGTTACTCATCGTGTTTTTTTGAGATTCTATTATATCCTTCTTCCTTTCACCCCTAACAACCTATCTTTCGGACGATTAAATGATCGACACATGAATACCGATGCTGATTTAGTGTCGTCTTTAGTAGTAAGAAAGGCAGGTCGTTACAAGAATGTTGGAGTATAGCTTTCAAACGATAACTAGAGCTTGGTAATGGGTTCATAGGACCTTTTCTAGCATGTGATGAGAAGATAGGACCACCCCCATAAGATACTATAGGTCGATGCCGAACCATTGATGGTTCGGTACCGAATCATAGACAAGGAAAATTCCCTCTATTTTTTATGAGTGGTGAACTTTATTTAGTTTTTGGACTTGGTTTGACCACTCCCTTGAGCTTTCTAGCTATCTCTTGGATCATCTCCTTCGATATTTTCCAAATGCAACTTGTTCAATCTGACTGACTTTTGCTGGGTTAAAAGGTTCCATAACATTTTGACCCTAAATTACATCTCATTTTGAATGTGATGTGCTCTGAGTTGACATAAATCAGAATTGTCACGTCAGATCCAAATTTTGCTTCGAATCGTCATCATTTTTCCCGTAAATTCAATTATGTGAATACCCATTTCTATTCTCATTCGCCGTGACATATCAAAGATGTCCATGACTATAAAGTTGGAATTTTCATCCATGACTTGTCAATACAAGTTCAATTTTCATAACATTTCCATTTCCAGAATTATCAGGTTAGGCTCTTTCTATTGATTGAATTTAAAATTAATGAATCTACGCACATAAGCACACAAACATACATGTACATGATTGGTATAGTCCTAGAGTATATGAGTGCAAATGAGGGCACATGTCTTTGTTGAATCATGCTCTTTTGTTTTCTCCTCTCCTGTTTTATGTGGATTATTCGATATGGTTTGGTACCGACCCATAGACCTGAGAATAGAACTGGTCTATAGTCGAAAAAATTGGCTTTATCCCTAAAAAATTTCGATCGATCCATTTTTTTCCTCACTTTATTTTGCTATCTTCTTTAAACTCAAGCTCTGCCATTAAAGAACTTTGTAACTTGAACAATCCACAAATGCCACCACTCTGTAAATTGACCACGTCATAATTGCCTTAACGATTGACCACCGCTAGCCTCCAAATCGAATTTGACATCATCAAAATCGCCATGAACAAAAACTCTATCCATACGAACATAAACCATCTTCTCTATCTAAGAACTTTGAACTTGTGCATATTTTTGTGAGTACTGATGATGGGGAGGGGATAGAGATGAGCAGCGTTGAGGAATGTGCCTGGATTTGGAGGATGGAGCAAAGGTGCTCATGTTGAGAGGAAGAAGAGGAGAAAATTCGAAATTTCCTAAATGGGAGGGTTCATTGCCGAACCATCCCTTTAGTAGGATTTTTCAATTTTTTTCTTTGTTCAAGTGCAAAAAACTCCAGTGCACCCGATACTCCAAGTTCCAATGTATTCCAGGCATGTTTTTGAGGATGTAAAACTTATTGAGGTGGTCAACAATGACTGTCACTTCGAGTGATCTATGGTTTTTCAATGGACTATTACATTATATCGGACATTTGCACTACACTACACAAGATTCACTATAGTACAAAGGTATTGACTTTTAGTTCATCCAATGTTAATTATCATGTTGAGTTTTTTCATAGTTATGGATGTCAGACTATTTACAATGTCTCTCTGCTATGATCGAAGCCAACTAACGGTATATTATAATGAATCTGATACAGAATCTAGTTCTACGAGAGCATCTCCAAAGCAAAAAAATTCCGGCACAACCAAATGTCCAACCTAACATTCCTCAAGGAGATCATCCTACTTAGGTGATTTTGGACTGGACGTGGAACCTGCTTCTGACACTATTCTAGACATGATTATATTGGAAGACCCAGTGATTCATTTGCCTCTAAAGTTGATAAAGCGTTGCATCGGAGGATCCATGAGAAACATAATATTCCATAGGACGTTGTGCTAGTCCATACTCATCATTAGAGGGAACTTCATCCTCTCGAAGGATATACAACATGTAATAAGTATATGTGCATGTTAGGGGGAGTTCCACCGATAAACCTATTTACAAGATAGATTTTACGTCAAATGCAGTTGGCCCACACCCAGATCCACTAAAAAAACTATGCTTTTCTAAATTGCTTATACATCATCTTTTCTTCTCATTTTCAATGGTTCATGACTTCTCAAGAGATTGGGTATTTGTATAGTTTTGATCGTCAAAAGGGAAGCCCTTCTCATATTTTCCTAAACTCCTTTCGAATGTGCAAAGTTTTGGTTCGAACCTACAATAAATTGAGTTATTTCAAGGAAGAGTTCTTATTTATCCGTTGTCCCACTAGGATTGGACAACGGTGGCTATCTGGAAGTAAGTTCCATTCATGTTTCTTAGTTATAAATATATATCCTTGACTTTATGATTTCTAATCAACCTTTTGCTTTTTGCAAGTAGAGCTAGGAAAGCTACCTTGGCTGATAATATGCGGCAACTCCAAACACTCCCCATAGCAGAGAGAAGAGATAAATTGTTACTTACTGACGAAAATATTTTGGCCCATAACTTATTGGTTCATGATCGTCGTGTCGATCCAATTTTATTATCATAGACAGTGAAGAAGATGGCTTTCAAATAGTGAAAAAGATGAACCAATAGCTGGGAATGACGGAGACGGATCACTAATGCCCCTAGGCCAAGTCAAATGATTGAAATAGGTGATGCCTAGGAGCTTAATGAAGAGGGCGAAATCAGGGGCGGAGATGAAGAAGTAGGAAGGCAGGACGAGTAAGGTGATCATGATAATGATCAACAACCACTTTAGAGGAAAAGCCTTAAGATTAAGCTTCCTGGAAAGAAGACTCTGATTCCTCCTCCTCCAGCTACATCTATAATCGAGACTCTTATAAAGACTTCTAAAGACCCTTATGCTATCTTTAGGGATATTCCAAATGTGATCCAATCGTATCCTCTGGCCAACATAAATCTCGAGGATGTTTTATCCCCTTTTCACCTTCATGAAGACATTCCTACGAAAAAGGCATGGGAGATTACCCTTGTTGCAAAATGAGAACCCATGGTCCGTCAAAGGGACACCAGGACATATGCTCGTGCACGTGCACGCACACTCTAATTTATTTGTGTAGTATTCGGGTTCAATGAAGACTAATTTGTTCTTATTTTATCTACAGATTCGACGGATCGACGTGGGTTATATGTTGATTTCCAAGAGCATACAGGATATCGTCCGTGATGCAAATCAACATCTCGGTTTTACAAGCCTAGTTGTGGATCCGAGTCTAGCCGGCACTTGAGCCAACATCGTGGAAGCAAAGAGAAAGGCCATAGGTCATATGATCCATCATCCAGGCAAGGTTGTAGATCCAAGTCTTCTGTTTTGGGTACAGAGAGGCACTCTAGTTGCTAGGACGATCGTTTACAAGACGATACATCTCATGTTTCTCCTCCTACCAAGCATCCAATAGTGTCCCATACTTCTCGGCAATCTCAACATCATAAAAAATCTGGTATGTCTGATTCTTCTTGATGCAAACATGAAAAAACACCTATGGAGAAACCAATCGAATAACCTAATAAGTAGCATGTTGTACAGGTTAAGCGATTGATCTCTTCGAATCCTCTAGTAGCTGACATGCAGCATCAATTTCCCAAAATCAATTTCAAATCTTGCAAATTTGTTCCAAATACAAAAGATATTCCTAATCGATATCAAAATGGTAGCTTATGTCAATGACATCTACGATCATTATTTCATTTGGAGGATAACTAAAAGGATATCAAAATACTCTAAGGGATTGGAAATTGAGATTGTAGGAATGAAGCTTATTGAGGATTAGAATAGTGTGACTATTCCTCATCCTGATAAGGAAGTTGCTGAGTTGAAGAAGATGAAGGAGAAGGTTGATGACAAAATTAAGGAATTGCAAGCAAGTCTTGATCGGGAGCAAAAAAATCACATGATCGAGGTGGAGTCATTCATCACGGGAATCATGATCTAGTTGAAGAAGTCAAGATGCTGAAAGCTCAAATGGATAGAGAAAAGAAGGAGAAAGATGAGGCACGTATAACGGCCCATAATTACTGTAAAGACAAGCCAGATGCGGAAAAGGAAAGAGATGATGCACTGGCAAATCAAACAGAGCCGATGAATTGGTGGCCTCTATAAAGAGGCGGATCAAAGATAGCTTTGATCCACTTAACACAAAATACAATGCTAATGTTCTCAATTCTAGATATTTAGTCTGGCTTGGTAAGGCTTATCCTTGCACTTTATTGATGGCATGGGAGAAGTTAGTAGATGATGAAAGAAAGCATTCTAAGGAAGGAGTGGTGGATGCAAAGGAGTTAGAGAAAGAACTTCTGAGTGAAGAAGAAATTGAGGTACTCAGAGCTGGTGAGCTTATCCTATGCCCCGAATAATCCGCAGTCACCCAGAAGGATATGGTTGAGCACTTCGCCACCACTCCTCATGATGCTGCCACCGGTCCTATCTCCGAGCCACCATGTACTTCTGCTATTTCATCAGATCTGGGATATGATCCGCATAATCCACACCATCACAAGTCTATCATGTTAACTTCTACTCAAGAAGGTAATTCGGGTGGAACACCTACATGCTCAGAACTGCACTGTGGTGGAGGTATATCTTTAAATTCACCATTGTTTGAGAGAATATACATGTTGCCAGTCGATGTTGCTAATCTCTTATTTTAAAATTTTGAAATTACAAGTCAGCCTGCTGATTTTCCAAAGGAAAACTCTCAACCGGAATTAAATGCGATAATGACCGAATCAATGGTCGTGTCTATTTCCAGAAAAATCCTAAGCATCCAAGTCCGCGATGCCCTCGGTCTTGGTGCACTGAAAATCCAAGCCTTAGATGAAGTAGAGCCAGTGATTTGCAAGAGTATCAAAATGATGAAGACATGTTAATGATGGTGACTTTGAAGTCTGTACAGAACCCTACCATGCGGGAAATTTATGACAAACAAGTATTGGAAGCTATCAAGATCAAGCCGAAATTGATCGACCCACATCCAATTCTGCTATCTATTGCTTCGCCTTCTGATTCCATTCATGTTGGTGGCAATACTAAGAGTGTATCTATTTTCTCATCATAGAATATTCTAGTTAAAGGCCAAGGAAGTGGAAGGCGAGGTAACAAGAGAAACCCTAAAGAAAAAGGCGGCGGCTAATCTTCTAATGGGGAAAGCAAAAAGGAAAGAAACACAGGAAAAAATAATCGACTACCCCCATATGCTTTTGTTGCAGTAATTAGGAACTTTATGCCTTTTATATTTATTGTTTTGCTATTCATTTCTCATCGTTATTTTTAAAGCGAATCATCTTCGGACGTCTCCCTGGACGTCCATGACTATGCTTAATTATGGGCATTGACCGAAGTTAACACTTAGCATAGCGGTTTGAATATCCTTTTCGAGGACATTGATGTGTAGGATCTCGCATATCTCCAGGCGCAGACCTTTTGTCTTGCCAATTCCGAGCAAGGTTCTGTAGACAAACTATCTCATTCAACCTTTAGGCTTTGCACACACACACACACACACACACACACACACACACACACACACACATATATACATACATACATACATACATTCACATACACACTCCTACCCCCAGTTCAAGGGTTAGAGGAGTTGTTCAATGTCTATTCCCGTATCCCAAATGTAATTGTACTTTGCATGCTTGATCGTGCACTGTGAAAGTTTGGTTGGCACCTATTCCCAGGCACCTACATATTTGCATTTTTCACATGCAAAATTATATCAATATTTGTAGTGTTAGATCAGGTATAAATAGAATTAATGAGCTCTGAAAGTCATTTCTTTTAATAAAACATCAAAAACAATAGATTCTATCTGATTACAAGGAAAAAGTATTTACACATTTACAATTAAGTTTAATAGCATCATAAATGTTCGCTATTCCACGCCAGTGGGAGTGAGATCCGATCTATCATTGCCAGGTAGAATGTGCCATCTCCAATCTTTTGCTCGGTTGCATACAGACTTTCCCATAGTGAACTCAAGTTCCTAGGGCCGAGAAAAATCCATTTAAGAATGAGATCAGCAATTTTAAAGGTCCGAGTTCTTACCTTAATGTTGTAATGTCGGATGACTTGATTTCGATGCGCACCTGCTGTCTTAGCCTCATCACGTTTTTCATCGATCATGTCTAGGGATTCTAGTAGGAGTTTCTCATTCGTTTTTGGGTTATAATGAGTCACTCAATGAGAAGGCACTTTGAGTTCAACCAAGAACATAACCTCTAATCCGTATGCTAGTGTGAACGGAGAGTGACTAGTCGCCGACTTATGGGTCGTCCAACAAGCCTATAATTCTAATGGTAGTTCTTTGACACATTTGCCCTTGACCTTCTCTAGTTGCTTCATGGGTGCAATACAAACTAATTGGCCCCTTCCAACTACTCTTTATAACATTGTTTTTATAGGATCACTATGAACCCATGGGTAACTCCAATAACTCCCAAATCATAGTTTTCATGGGATCACTATGAACCTGTCTCCTGACAATTTCCAAATTTAGGCATCCTATATTCTGGTCTCCTTGACTTCTTGGATGCAATTCTACTCATCCAGGTGTTTAATCAATTTATATTCACTACTGGGTTAGCCTAACCGGTTCTTCTATCCTTTATCCCAAAAATGTAGATGCGTGTCCAATATAATGTGAATATATTTATATTTGAAGCAAATATAATTACAAAACAATATCACTTCTATGGGTTTAATGTCCTTGAAACACTTTTCATATGAAACATGGTTAATCCCTTTGACCAATAATTTTATCAAGGAAAGCTTCTTCTTAAAATCATTTCAAAACTCTTTTAATTTAGCCATAGGTTTTTCCTTTAAAAATGAGCTCAAGTTATCAAAAAATTCGAAACCTTGCTTTCGACTTCATTGGATACCCTCCTTCCATAGCATATAGATCCATCTTCAAAACATTAGGCTTCTGCCTTTCGAACATTTTAAATTTTCTTTCAAAACCTTTTGAATGTATTAAAGCAATAGCATTTAATCATTTAGAGCTTCAAAACCAATTGAACGCAACCCTTCCGAAATCATTGAAAGTCCCCCTTTTGAAACCCTTGGAAGTAACCCTTTCAAAATAATTGAAAGTCCCCCTTTTGAAACCATTAGGTTTATAATTAAAATATTATTTGGGTCAAAGTGAATATAGGGGAAAGCATCTCTTTCGAAACCATCCTTTATCATACAAAAATACTGGAGAAAACATGATGGAGTCGGCTCCATCCCTTTCAAAAGCTTCAAAACATATAAACAAAACTTTAAAGGATACCGTCGAAACTCCATTCGAATCTATTGCCTTCGAACCCTTGGACCCTTTCGAAAGAATTTATGAAGAGGCTTAAATCATCTTTAAAACTAACACTACCTTTTGGTAGCATTGATGACATCAAAACCATCGAAAGGCTAAAGAATAGCAGTAAGGCTTCGCCTAGTTCGAAATCCCTTCTTTCAAAAGCGTTATTTCATAAGTAATGGAACCCATTCGGAAGCCAACATAAGTTAATGGCAACCCTTTCGAAAGCATTTAAAACCTATTTTGAAAAACATATGCTTCGACTCCTTGGAAGGCTTAAATAAAACAAAGGCAGGCGCTTCTCTTTTTAAAAACATACCAAGGTATCAACTCCTTTGGAAGCCATGCTTTCAACACCCAACCTTTCATCTTTCTCCAATCCGTTGCATACCATCTTTATGATACCTTGTGTATTGGTTTCGGCTTAGTAGGTTTCGACTAGGTTGAAGGCGGAAGCTTCAATTTGAAAGGTACTCCTAAAGTAGGCGAATCCAACTTTTCTGGGAAAACCTAGTTCAATACCAATTAATGTAAACCTTTTTCTAACTAACCTATCAAATGCAAACGACAGACTGGTTGTCTTAACTTTTCAAATTCTTTACTAAGATAATTGTCGCTAATTTCATATTTAAACCATGGTTAAGTTAATCAAATAAGCCCTTCCATCAAGCGAAACCAATATTGCAAAGAAGTTCCTCTTATAAAATAATTGAATTTACGTAGCAAATCACTTTGGAAAAATCCCCAAATATTTTAGAAATTCACTTTAATCTTGTTATCAAACATGTCAAAATTTCAGACCCAAATTCTCAAAAAAAATTTCAAAAAAAATTATAAACCCAAATAACCATATTTTCCTTTGAAAATTCATAACAATCTTTCAATAGCTTGGAAAATTATTAAAATTATAACCCAACTACAAAATCATGTTTTACATAACATAAAAAATGTCCACGGCATTTAAACATTAACATAAATCGATTTCTCCATAAATCCGTGAGAAATCATATTTAAACATCCTTGTTTAAATATTTTGTGATTCAATCATATCACCATCCAGTTTACCATAAAAATGAATTTACCCTTAAATTCGAAAACATGTGATTCAAGACAAATAGAAATGGAATTATTATTCACCTTGATTTAGATAAGGAGATTGGATTAAGGTTGATTCACCTGAGCTTGAATCTCTAAATTTGAATTGAATTCCTCTTTCTTAATGGCCGGCTCTTCTTTAAGCTTTGTTTTGCGTTTTTCAAAATGACGTGAATGGTAATGAAATGGGAGGAAGGAGAATATATACAATTGTAAGGGTTATGTGCAGCAAATTCCTAATACACCCTAATGTAGATTAATTAACCTAAAAACATTCTTAAGCCTATTTAATTATTTTATTAGGCACAGCCTTAATTAGATTTATTCAAATCTCAACCCCGTTATCACATAACGTTTACATTATTCTATTTAATTTATCTAATTATATCTCCTGAATAATTTTATCAAATATTAGGGGTGTTACAGGCTCCCATCCTTAAAGAATTTTGTGCTCGAAATTCAGTAAGGACTAAACACTAAACATGGCAATCATCTATAACGACTCCTAACAACCATACTAATCTACCCGACTAGTTAATATCGATATAATAAAGACATACCCTCAAAGCAAGTTAGGATAAGTATCTCGAATCCTATCCTATGTTCCCAAGTACTGTCCTTCTCATTCTCCATTGAACTTTTACCAACTTGACCGTCTTGTTCCTTAATTTTTTCTCATCTGTTGTTACAACCCGAACTGGTTGTCAAATAATAGTCAAATTAAGCTTTATTACTAGATCTTCCAACCCCATTGGAGGAATAGTAGTCTTTGGAACGTGCACATACTTGCAAAGATGAGACACATGAAATACATTATGGATACCTGCCATACTGCTCAGCTACTCCACTCTGTATGCGGGCTTTCCAATCTTTTCTATGAGCTGGAATGGACCAACAAATCTCGGTGCTAGTTACCTTGACTTTCCAAACCGTACCACTCCCTTCATCGGTGATACCTTAATGAAAACCCTATCTCCCACTGAGAACTCTAGGTCTTTATGCTTCTTATCTGCGTAACTCTTCTGTATGGATTGAGCTTCCTTCATCCTTTATCCAATCAATTCAATCTTCTTTGACACCTTCCTAACCAAATCGGGACCTAAGACCAATATGTCTCCAGTTCCCAACTAATATACTGGTGATTTGCATGGCCTTCCATACAAAGCTTCAAAAGGTGCCATTCCTAAAATAATTTGATAACTATTATTATTGGAAAAATCAACCAAATTTTGGCGATCCTCCCAAGATCCACCAAAATCCAACACACAAGCTTTCAACAAATCCTCGAGTACCTTATTAACTCTCTCCATCTCCTCTTATGTCTGAAGGTGATATGCAGTACTCATCTTGTGCTTAGTGCCTAATACATAATGCAGACTTCTAGAATTCGCTAGTGAATAAAGCAACTCTGTCGCCGGCTATGCTATTAGGAACTCCATGAAGTATAACTATGTTCTTCATGAACAACTTCGCCAAAATAGGCGCCGTGCTATTTGACTTTATCGGAGTGAAATGGGCACTCATGGTCAACCTGTCCATAATGACCCATATACTCAGATTTTCTCTACTTGACCTTGGAAACCCATATATAAAATCCATAGATATCGAATCCCACTTCTAAAGTAGAATCTCTAAAGGCTGAAGCAACCCACTCGGCTTCTAATGTTTAGATTTCACTTGTTAACATTTAGCACACTGCCTGACCCACAAGCCATCATTCCTCTTCACGCCCTCCCAATAGAAGCTTCTCTTCATATCTTGATACATCTTGGCCCTTCTAGGATGAGTCGTAAATTTGGATTGATGACATTCTCCAAGAACTTCTTTCCTCAAGTTCTCAACATCTTGAACACATAACCGTCCCTTCTTTCACAACCATCCTCTCTGGTCAAGACAAAAATCTTTCAAATCATCGATCTCAGTTCTAGCCTCAAGCCTTCTGATCTTCTTAGCTAATAATGGATCCTCTTTCTGCTTAGAAACGGTTTTCTCGTTCAACACTGATCGAGCTCCTAAGTAGGACAATGTGGAAGTCCTCTAACTAGAATGAGCTGTCGATCTTAACTGCATACCGCAACTGGCCAAAGCTTCTAGATCCTTCCATTCTGCCAACATAGCCAACACCACATTCGGATGTCTTCTACTAAGAGCATCTGCTACTTTATTACATTTCCCTATGGTAGATTGTATACCAAAAACTCCAACCATCTCTGCTGACTCATATTCAACTCCTTCTAAGAGAATAAGTATCTTAATGTCTTATGATTTGTGTATAACTCAAATTTCTTCCCTAAGAGATAATGCCTCCAAACCTTCAATGCAATGGTCACAGCAGCTAACTCCAAATCATGAGTTAAATATCTCATTGCATGTGGTCTAAGCGGTCGTGAAGCGTAAGTAATCACTTTGCCCTTTTATATCAACACAACACCCAATCAAGTTCCACTTGCATTAGTATACACCACCAACCCTTAGTTTTCATCTGGAACTATTAACACTAGTGCATTGGTCAACAAATGCTTTAACTTAAGGAATGCTTCCTCGCATTTGTCAGACCAAACAAACTTCACTTCCTTCATGGTAAGCTTAGTCAATGGCGCCACTATCCACGAAAAATCCTTGACGAATCTCCAATAGTAGCTAGCAAGTGTAAGAAAACTTTTGATTCTCATCACCGTCTCTAGTTTTTCCTAATTATTAATAGCTTCGATCTTATCTGGATCGGCCAACAATCCTCTCTCTGAAACCACATGACCAAGAAACTTAACATCTTTCTTCCAAAAATGACACTTGGAAAACTTCGCCTTTAGCTGATAATGCCTTAGCGTCTCAAGTACCACACTAAGATGACCTTCATGCTCTCTTTCATTCTTAGAGTATATCAAAATGTCATCTATAAATACTAACACAAATCTGTCTATATACTCTCAGAAGACTCGATTCATCAGATCCATAAGAAAGCATGTGCATTCGTCAACCTGAATGGCATTATTAACCACTCATGGGAACCATATCTAGTTCGAAATACTATCAAAAGAATGTTGTCCTCCACCAATCTCAACTGATGGAACGTTGTCATCAAATCGAACTGGGAAAACACTCTGGCTCCACTCAACTGATCAAACAGATCATATATCCTTGACAGAGGTTACTTATTCTTTATCGTCCTTTCATTCAAGTTACGATAGCCGATGCACGTCCTTAACGATCCGTCTGGTTTCTTCACGAACACCACGACGGTTCCCCAAGGCGAACTGCTTGGTCTAATAAAATTCCTTCCTTCTAAATCCACTAGCTGCACCTTTAATTCCTTCATCTCGGTCAGTGTCAAATTGCTAGGTGGACTACTCATAGGTCCAGCGCTTGGCACAAGATCTATTTGAAACTCAACATTTCATTTCGGTGGTAGTCCTATGACTGGCTCAAAGACATCTGCAAGCTCTCTTGCTATCTGAACCTGACCTAGATCATCTTCCACTTCCATTGCACTTAACAAAGCACAACTCCGATCAGAATTCTCTACTAGGAATATAATTCGGTTATGACTATGAAGGTGTCTTAGTGATATCTCCCCATCCTGGAAAAATATCCTGGCCTCATACCTGCTCAACCAATCCATACCCAAAATGATTCCGAAATCTACGAAATTAAAAACATACAAACTGCATGGAAACTTACGACCTAATAAATAAAATTCTAACTGGTCGCATCTCATCCCCAGAGTTGCATACCCTCCTATTGGATTCACAATCCTTAAGGAAGTAACAAGGTATGTTTTTCTAAGCATAACCTCTCAACCAAATACTGTGATATAAATGAATATGACGTATCGGTATCAAACAGTACTCTAAATGGAATACTCTGAATCAAAAGCATATCATCCATCACTATTTTCCCTTCATCTGCTACAGTTGGCTTTGAAGAAGATGGTGGCCCTATAGCAAAAACTTCCTTCTATGCACTCTGACTGGCTATAGACACTGGTTCTTATAATGTCCAACTTGATCATAGTTGAAGCACTTTACATTCTTATTATCTGCATCCTTCTTCCCCTTGCCTGACCAGCCCTCGTGAGCATAATGACCCTTCTTGCCACACTTGAAGAACACTAAATTAGCCTTTGCCTTCTTAGCAGCATCCCCTTTTTAGGCTCCCTTCTTTTTAAAGAGTTTCCTCTTCTTTCGCTGAGGACCCTGAGATTCAACTGGCTTCTCCTTAGCGGATATAGATAGCATCTCTTTATGGCGAATAGCCATCTCCACCACCACATTACAAGGCTCTTGATTATGTGTCATGGTCATTCTAGCAAGCTCTGGTGTCAGTCTTTGAATGAACCTCTCATTCCTTTTAATGTCAGTCTGTAGTGGCATATCCATATCGAGACAACTCATCAAACTTAGCAACGTACTCGATTACCAACATTTCTCCTTGAACCAGATCCATGAACTTCCTCATCAATGCCGACTTAGCAACATCAACTGAAAACCTCTGCTTAAATCTCCTTCTAAAATCAGCCCACCTCCATTCTTCCTTCGGAACTCTGTCAGTTACACTATTCCATCGGTGAAGCGTCGCCCCTTGCAACTACCTAGAGGCCAGCCTTTACTTTTTCCCATCATCCAATCCAAGATCAGTAAAGATCCTCTCATAGCGAAGTAGCCAATTCTCAACCTTGACAGCATCCTCCGTTCCAAAAAATGGCTTTTCACCCTAACTGGCGTAGTCACTCCTCAATTTAGCATAGTTATTTCGAACTGGAGCCATATGATTAGATCCTCCAGCATTACCAGAAACCTCAACTTGCAAAAGATTGGTTAACAACTAATACACTATCCCCGCATCTACTGGTGGATTTCCAGCACCCACATTGGCTTTAGCATTTGGGTTAGCTTTAACCTGCCAACCTTGGTTTCTTCTGGTATTAGGTCGAGCATTTCCGTTGGTTGTGGTGCTTCCTCCACCAAGATTTCCTCTTCCGTTTCCATCTTCCATATCCTCTTTCTCGTAAATCTACATACGAGCATAGTAAGATACAAAAGAACGGTCTAAGAGAGAGGGGAACATGTACTTATATATGTATATATATATATATATATATATATATATATATATCAAGTACGTTACTATAGCATTAACCCAAACCTCGATTATATTTCTGATTCACTGGAATTATGTTTCAAAATATTTTAGGTTTATCTTTTCTTTTAAAATTTCGTAAACATATGCTCTAATACCAACTTGTAACATCGCCCTACTTGGAGGCCCAAAATAAACGAATACGGATGTTGTAGTTATCCGTAGTTATTAATTGTCGCCGACCAAATGTAGCGATATTAGATTCATTGATACATAGAAACACATGAATATGGAAAATAAAATTAAAACTTCAAATAAGATTACATTCCATTCAAAATATTTCATGTTCATTGCATAATCCAAGCATCGTAAACCAAGTTTAGAGAAAATATACTTATTAAAACATACTCCAAGAGCGACATATGAAGATGCCCCTTGGATGATCAGAGTATATACAGGCAATATAACAACTTTTCCATTACAATCAACATAGCGAAATCGAATGAAAGAGAAATCTAAATATCTAATCTTCCTCCAGCACGTCACTAGAAGCTTATTTATCTAATGAGATTCCTAAAAACGTCAACCCTCGAACTACTAAAAATCAATTGAGCACCCGAGAGTTTAAGAAAAAGCATAAACTTCGAGTCAGACATAAAGCCTGGTATGAACAATAATCTACCATTTAAAATCATATAGATATCTAATGAGACCACGCCGCTTAGCGGAACAGGTTTTCCCCTTACTAGTATACTGAAACCTTTATAAAACCATATACCGTGCTCCTACATTCACAATGGTTGAAACAGTCATTTCAAAATATTATGATGATATGCAAACATGTTAAAACATACTGGATTTCCCATCCTCTGTTTAAATGTCTCCCTGTCATATTTATAGTTTCTAGGGTTACATTAACCTATCAATTTTCATGGGCTTACTAATAACCTTTATATAATATATCAATTTCTATCATGTTTCATAGTTTTCATGGGTGCATTATGAATCTATTGGCCCCTGCCAATTAATTTAATTAATTCAACTACCGATTAACTTAATTAAGTCAAGGGTTCCCCTGAGCCTATTAGTGACTCCAATAACTTTTCTCTTATCCCAAGTTTCATGGGTTGACTGGGAACCTATTGATAACGGTCAATAACTTAATCCGGATATAGTTTTCATATGTGCACTACAAACCAATTGACCCCTGCCAACTACTATTTATAACATAGTTTTCATGGGATCACTATAAACCTGTTGGTAACTCCAATAACTTCCAAATAATAGTTCTCTTGGGATCACTATGAACCTTTCTCCCATCCGACTTCCATATTTAGGCATCCTATATTCTGGTCTTCCTAACCTCTTGGATGTAATTCTACTCATCTAGAAGTTTAATCAATTTAGATTCACTACTGGGTTAATCTAGCTAGTTCTTCAACCCTTTATCCCCAAAATGCAGTTATGGGTCCATTATAATGTGGATATATTTATATTTGAAGAAGAAAACATAATTACAAAACAATACCACTCCCATGTGTTTAATGTCCTTGAAACACATTTTATATAAAACATGGTTAATCCTTTTAACCTATAATTTTATCAAGGAAAGCTTCTTCTTAAAATCATTTCAAAAATCCTTTAATTTAGCCATGGATTTTTCCTATAAAAATGAGTTTGGGTTACGAAACCTTTCAAAACCATGCTTTCGACTTCATTGGATTAAGCCATGTCGGGCTGAGGCGAGCAGCAAGCAAGGGAGAGTCCAATAAAGTACAACAACGTTGGGGTGGGACCCTCATTTGAAAGCATATAGATCTATCTTCAAAATATTAGGCTCCTGCCTTTCGAAAATTTAAAAATTTCTTTCAAAACCTTTTGAACGTATTAAAGCATTAGCATTTACTCATTTAGAAGCATAGCTTTGAAACCAATTGAAATTGCCTAATTCAAAACTATTGGAAGTGACCCTTCCAAAATCATTGAAAGCCCCCTTTTTGAAACCATTGGAAGTAACCCTGTCGAAATTATTGAAAGTCCCCCTTTCAAAACGATTGGGTTTATACTTAGAATATTATTTGGGTCAAAGGGAATATAAGCGAAAGCTTCTCTTTCGAAACCATTCTTTATAACGTAATAATCTGGAGAAAACATAATGGCGTCGATATCATCCCTTTCAAAAGCTTTAAAACATTTCAACAAAACTTCGAAGGATAGCGGCGAAACCCCTCGAAGATATTGTCTTTGAACCCTTGATCAATTTTGAAAGCATTTAGAAAGAGGCTTAAAACATCTTTAAAACTAACACTACCTTTCGATAGCATTGATGACTTCAATACCATCGAAAATCTAAAGATTGGCAGCAGGGATTCGACTAGGTCGGAACCCCTTCGTTCAAAAGCATTATTTCGTAAGTAAAGGAACCCATACAAAAGAAAACATAAGTTCACGGAAATCCCTTCCGAAGCTTTTAAAACCTCTTTCGAAAAACATATGCTTCGACTTCTTTGAAGGCTTAAATAAAACAAAGACAGGCGCTTCTCTTTCTAAAACAAACTAAGGTATCAACTTCTTCGGGAGCCATGCTTTCGAAACCTAGCTTTCCGCTTTTCTCCAATCCACTGCATACCATCTTTGTGATACCTTGTGTATTGGTTTTGCCTTAGTAGGTTTCGACCGGATTCAAGGTGGAAGCTCTGAGTCGAAAGGTACTCCTAAAGTAAGAGAAACCAACTTTTTTAGGAAAATCTGGTTTAATACTAATTAAAGTAAACATTTTTCTAACTAACCTCCCACGTGTAAACACCAGATTGGTTGCCTTAACTTTTCAAATTCTTTACTAAGATAACCGCTGCTAATTTTAGATCTAGACCATGGTTAAGTTAATCAAATAAGCCCTTCGATCAAGCAAAACCAATATTGCGAAGAAGTCCATCTTCAAAAATAATTTAATTTGCATAGCAAATCACTTTGGAAAAATACCAAAAAACTCTAGAAATTCACCTTAATCATGCTATCAAACATATCAAAATTTTAGACCCAAATTCTCAAAATATTTTTCAAAATAGAATTATAAACCTAAACAGCCATGTTCTCCATTGAAAATTCATAAAAATCTTTCCATGGCTTGGAAAATTATCAAAATTAAAACCCAACTCCGAAACATAAAAATTTTCCGTGGCATATAAACATTAACATAAATCGGTTTCTCCCTAAAACCATGAGAAATCATATTTAAACATCCCTGTTTAAATCTAATATATTTGTGACTCAATCATATCACCATCCAATTTGCCATAAAAATGAATTTACCCTTAAATCCGAAAACATGTAATTCAAAACAAAATAGAGATGGTATTATTATTCACCGTAATTTAGATAAGGAGATCGTATTGAGACTGATTCCCATGAGCTTCAATCTCTAGCTTTTAATTGAATTCCTCTTTCTTAATGGTCGGCTCTTCTTTAAGCTTTTGGTTTACGTTTTTCGAAATGACATGAATGGGAATGAAATGATAGGAACGAATATATATATATATATATACGGGTAAGAGTTATGTGCGGTAAATTCCTAATATACCCTCATGTAGATTAATTAACCTAAAACCATTCTTAATCCTGTTTAATTATTTTAGTAGGCACGACCTTAATTAGATTTATTCAAATCTCAACCCCGTTATCACTTAACATTTAGATTATTCTACTTAATTTATCTAATTAAATTTCCTGAATAACGTTATCAAAAATTAGGCCTGTTACAGGATTTGTTTAGATAAAGAGCTAGCCTTGCTCCTTTTTATTGAAACTCCTTCCACACTTGGTACACAACCAGTTAGGAATCCTAGAAAATATGCAAGGTTCTAACTCCTAATTCTTTGCCAATCTTGTGTCTTGCAATCAAGGCCTCATATTCTGCTTCATTGTTTGTTGCAAGAAAATCGAGTTTCAAAGCGTAACAAATTGAATGTCCCTCAGTGTTGACTAATACCACTACGGCGATGGAACATCGTTTGTTAGACATATTGTAACAACCCTGGTTTGGAAATTATCTGTATATAGTAAATTATAACGGAAGTTGTAATTTAATATTGTAAATTAAAATGTAATTGGAAATTTTAAATTGTTTATTTGGAATAAACAATGAATTTTGCCAATAAAATGAGAAAAATAAAGTTTAGAACTTTATGTTGTATGTTTGGGGTATAAATATTAGGTTTAGAATTTATTATTTGGAGATTTGGTTAATAAATTGAAAATAATGGGATTTTCTTAAACTAGATTTAACAAATTAATCAAATGTTGTGTTTAAACAATTAATTGTTCAAATAAACATAAATTGATGAAAATAATGTTTAAAAACTTTATTTTGATAATTTGAGCAGGAAATAATAAAATTGCAATTTTGGGTAAATACAACAAGATTGGAAAACACTGTCAATATAATCTTTTATTGAATTTAAAATGAGAAATATGAAAGTAATATATGTTTTATTAAAATAAAAGATGAAACATTGTTTGAAAATAATATTTTGATGATTAAAAAGAGCTAAAATGATTTATTGTAATTTATCTGACAAGAAAACAGTTTTGTACAAATTGTTGTATTTAAAATAGTGTTTTATAATAAAGTTATGAAAATTGTGTAATATTATTAAAAATAAGGATTTATTGTTAAAACTAACTTTTTATTGTTAAAATGAATTTTATTTTGTTCAAATAACAATTTCTATTTTCATATAATTAGTTATATACATTTTATTTGGTTAAAAATGAGAAAAATTTGGACATATATTGTTAAAATGAGTTAATATGTGCATTTTGTATTTAGAATTTCACTAAGTATATTTGGTGTTGGGCCTTTTGGGTTAGTATTTGGATCCAACTAGTAAATCTGGAAACTTCTCGTGAGAAAAGAAACACAGTACATTGTTTCTTCTTCTTTCTCAAAGAGCAAAAGTTTACAGTAAAACAACAAAAGAAAAAAAATGGCTGCCTCCATGTAAATTCAATTTTCCACTCCAATTTGCTACAATTAAAGAAGGAATCCATAAAAATAATATTGTACAAGGTAATCTCTATCCAATAGCAAAAGTTTTCATCAAAAATCTTTCAATCAAGATGAAATGTCTGTAACTTTTCTTCTTTTGGCTTGCATGTTCTTTTTTAGCAACTACAGGACTTTGAAGGCTTCTTTGCATATGAAAGCTTCTATTTTTCTTCATTTTGATTAAGCTGAATCCACTTTTTACCAAGGTGAGTGCAAGCTCACAAATTTGCTACCTGAAAATGAAAATATTGTGAAAAACTTGTTTGAGATTTAACCTGAAACGAATTTTGCCAAAACTATTTCATTTCTTAACCAAATGCAATAAATTTGGAATTTCTGGAAAGCTTAGACATAGAGATACAAGTTTGATGTTTTGAATTTTTTGAAAATTTGATGTTTACTTGATTAAAATCCTGCTTATTTGTTGCTTTCTCGAGAGAAAACTGACAGCAACAACAATCACAGGTCTAAGAATTGTTTTGGCCATAACTCTTTCGTTTCTTAACCATATTCAATAATATTTGATGTTCAAGAAAGATTAGACATAGGGCTACAAGCTTCATGTTTTGATTTTTCTAAAATTTTGATGTTTGCTTGACCAAAATCATGCTTGTTTGTTTCTATCTCGAGAGCAAATCGACAGCAACAACAATCACAGGCCTGAGAATTGTTTTTGCCATAACTATTTCGTTTCTTAACCTAGTTCAATAATTTTAGATGTTCTAGAAAGCTTAGATATAGAGATACAAGTTTCAAGTTTTTATTTTTTTGAAAATATGATGTTTGCTTGATCAAAATCGTGCTTGTTTGTTTCTTCCCCGAGAGAAAATTGACAGTAACAACAATCACATGCCTGAGAATTGTTTTGGCCACAACTCTTTCGTTTCTTAACTAAATTCAATAATTTTGGATGTTCTGAAAGCGTAGAGATATTGTTGCAAGTTTAATGTTTTGTGTTTTCTGAAATCTTGATGTTTGCTTGATCAAAATCGTGCTTATTTGATTCTGTCCTGATAGCAAATCGACAGCAACAACAATCACATGCCTGAGAATTGTTTTGGCCATAGCTCTTTCGTTTCTAAACCAAATTCAATAATATGGGTTGTTATGGAAAGATTAAATCATGTACTGCAAGTATCATGTTTTGAGTTTTCTAAATTTTGAAATTTTCTTTGTCGAAATAATGTTTGTATATTATTGTCCTGAGTGCAAAATGACAGCAATAATAATCATCGACCTTAGAATTGTATTTGCTCGTTTTTGCTCTCATTCTCGTTCGGTTTTGATGTTGTTTTTGAGATACTCTGAGAGCTATGATGCCTATCAATAGGCTAGCTATATTAGTGAATTTGAAATTCAAATTTAATTGGAAATTTAATTGATTTTGGGATAATTTCGAATTGAATTCGTATTGAATTCAAGCTACCGGTTTTGAGATATCCTTCTTGATTGTTTTCAAGAACGATTTTCACTAACCCATTTTTAAAATATATGGACGTTTTAAAGTATTATTATATAGTATTTAAAAGTTGTTTTTCTAAGTAAAAATATATTTATTTCCTATAATAAATAAATTTCAAATATTGGATTTTATAATCGTTTTCGAAAAATCATTTTAAATTCCTGTTTTCCTCTAATAAAATTACATATTTTTATGAATTTCGAGCATATGAAAAAGATAATTAAACAGTAAAGTAAGATAAGTGGTATGGTATACATGGATTTGCTTTATCGCTTAATATCAGACTTATACGATCATAATCCTTTTGATGAATTGTTTGAGATGATTTAAGATGTTATTAAATTTTTGGGTAGATTATATGGACCGAGAACTCCAATTTAGGAGAATGTTCGATGAAGGACCATTTTTAGATGTATTTCTTAATTGCCGATGAAATGAGGAGATTCAGAGCTAGAAATTCCTATTTAGAATTATGGTTATAAATAACCATCTAGATGTTATTTTTACTTGCCGATGAAATGAGGTAAGCTTCTTTATGATGATTTTACGACATTGAGATGTATAATGATGGCTTTTGCTTGCCAATGAGATGAGACAAGTCATGATGCTATCAGTACTCGTCAATGAGATGGACGAGTAGGGTATTGTATTTACTCGCCAATGAGATAAGGCAGAGTATATTTTCATGATATTTATGATATTTTATATGTGTGGCACCAACTAACGGTTAGTAAACCATTAGGTGCAAATGTATTATACGTATAGGACGTATGTTAATGCCTATTGGGTTCCTATCCCAGAAGTTGAGACACATTCACAATGTTTACTAGTACTATAGACCACGAGTACTCAATTGGAGTCATCACGATTTAGTTGCGACTTCGATCATCATGATGTTATTAACTCAGATCTTTGTGACTGGGAGTCATTATGATATTATAGACTATAGTCATCACAATGTTCACGATGTTACTTGACTCCAGTCATGATGATGTTTATGGTACCAAATATTAGTACTAGTCATGATGTAAGCACGTGCAGTTTCCCATGAAGGTTTAGATGTTTTGATTTCACCTTTTTATGAGGATGTTGTTATAGCCTTGAGTAAGATGAAGGCTTACATTTATTGATGGTTATATGGTGATTTCATTTATGATGTTTTGAACTCTTATCGGGTTCCTTGAGTTATGAGTTTGGATGATTTCATGATTTTATAGGATACTCTGCGTTTTGCCATTTTGGCGAGTTAAGATTGAGACTCATATACATTTATACCAATGAGATGAGATATAATTGAATTTGGAGATTCTTCTATATTTGAGTTTTGGATCATCTTATTTGATAATGTTTTATGTTTTTCATTTTGGCGACAGTTTGTATTGATGTTTCCCTTTTTGAGGAGATACGTTTCATGGAAACCATGTAGACATTTTGGGCTGTCGCCAATGATATGAGGCGAATGTTTATATTATTTGAGTATTATTATTGAATTTACCTCTTTTGAGCTCTTTGTACACATAAGTGACATCAGTTCATTTAAGTCTTGGGTTGTATTCTTTTTGTTGCCTCTTCTCATTTGAAAAGAATTATCATCTTGTATCTTATGCTTCGTATTATCGTCTATCCTCAGTAACTAATTGTTTTAGCTAGACTGACCCGTGTATTTTGTACTCGGGTCAGACCGATCCAGGTTAGCTATCAATTACGACACTTAGCTTTGATGCATCTACTTGGATATCAGCCTAGCACTTTTGTGTAGTTTATATTTCTTTCCATTTGACTCTGAATGTATTTGATCAGATGTACATAGTGTGGTCTCTATACCACTTTTGTGTATCAGTTTGTATTATACTAGTATGTATCTATGTATATGTATTTATATATATGATGATTACTGTTCTAGATGTGATATGCATTCTATCATTGTATTTTGTTATGGTCGACCCATTAGCCACCTATGGTTTTGCATTAAGTATTTATTGGATATGTTGATCTATTTGAGTAGAACAAAAAAAATAGATAGCAATTGTCGACGTACTCATTAGATATTTAAGACAAGGCTATAGATGGTCGCTCTTAACCAGCCTTATTCTCTACATTGGCAGATAGAATTACTCAGTAATTATCTTTGTTAATGTGGGTCTCGAGGTGGGTGTCATAGCTTGGTATCAGATATGAGTTTGGAACAAAGTATGATAAACACAGAACAAAAACACATATTACGGTACATCCAAATGTAATAAAAGTGTTATGAATCTCGTAATCATCGTGCCCTTTACCTTATCGTGTCTTTTGGAATAGGTAATTTGGGATATGTCTTGGAATATATTTTATTCCGTAGTATTCCCAAATTTAATTGATGGCATCTTATCTTTGGAGTAATCCTAATCGTGATTGTTTTAATTGAGACCTCTTCAATATGAGTGCTTGATACCCATCTGTATTGAAGGAGTTTGTTGCTGACCTTTGATGTTCTTATCTTGTGATTTCTTTAAGGATTGCGAATCCTATTGAGGGGATTCGCAGTATTTGGTATGATGTTTGAGGATTTTGGGATTTTCCTTATAGCTTAACTTTTCGTGCGAATTAGCACGCTTTTTCCTATCTAGAGTTTGGAATGATTTGAGGTGGGGTAGCTTGGGTATTTTCAAGTCGCATTGATCTGAAGGATAATATATTTAGGTATCCAAATTTTGACTGATTTGTTGTTTCTTGCTCTTCGGAATGTTAATGATGATTCTGAAGTATCTGTATTCACTCTCGAGTTTCAAGATTTTGATGATGTATCATGAATTCCAGTCAATGTGACTCTGTTGATTTTTATGAGTCCGCTTCAGGTATGACACCCAATCGAATACTATATTGACTTCATTCCTAGTTCTTAGCCTTTCGGTTATCCTCCCACGAGGATGTACACAAGGGAAATGAGGTGATTCATTGAATTTGTTTGTTATTGCCATTCTTACTCCATTTTGAGATAATCCTCTTTAGATACTCAATTGTAGACATACTTGTGAGAATACTTCACTTGAAGTAATGATATGTTATTTTTGTGTTCTTCTTCTCATTCGAGAAGATATCTTAACCTTACTCTTATATCTCGTTGATCTCCTTTTAATCCACTAAGTGGTGCTAGGGTCATTCCTCGGCTTACATCGATTTTTCATGAGCTACGAGTCATGGAGGATAGTGTTACTCTTACCCCATTCTGCACTCGTTATTAGTCTTGTAAGTGATTTATTATATCGTTCGGAACAACGAACACTCCAGTCTATTCCATCGACCTTAAGGATCGAGTATTCATGGAATATCTCAATGAGTTCTATTTGTGTTCCTAGATTTGAGAATAAGTAACAAATTGTGTTTTCAAATTTTTCAAAAATTGAAGATATATTTCTAAGAGGGTTTGGATTTGGTTTTTAGGATAAATAAAAAATATTTTGAGAACTAAATATGAGATACTTCTTTTATAAAAGATGGTTTTTGTATAGGGTTGTCCATCAAATGCTTTAAGAATTTTGGTCGATACGCCTGATCTACATTATCGATAGGAATTTTCTAAACATTGTGATGAGACAATCAGACATGATACACTAAGTTTTAACAAGATTTAATTAGTAAATTAATTATTATGGTTTGAGAATTAAAAATTTTATTTTTGGATGACATATGCAGACACTGAACCATAGTGGGATAGGATGAGTGGCGAGGTGGTTTTGATCATTTGGTCAAAGCTGTAGCCAATCGATAGGATTATTTATTATAAATTAGGCAAGGCAATGCCATTATGATAATTGAAATGTATAAGTTTGAATATCATTATGTTTTATTTTTGAAATGATGAGATAATACTTTGTTTAAAGAATAAATGTTTGTTGAATATTTTGAAATAAGTTATACATGTTAAAGATGGAGTTTGTTATGAGAATTTGGGTATTTAAAATTAAAAAGTAGTAAATTTTAAAATTTTATCTTAAGAACTGTTGAAATGGAATTATAAAATTCCTCTCGAAAATTTATTTTTGGAATAAGAAGGGGAATATAAGCTTGAAATTTTTTGCCATTTTATAAGAACTATAGAAAGGAGTTTGGAAAATTTCCAAATGTTGAAAATTGAGATTTTGAATTTAAAGGCAATGAGTTTGGAACTTTAAGAAGTTTGATTGTAAATAGAAAAATTTAGATTATGGTTTTGAAGATAATGAATTTCGTACTCTAATAAATTTTGATTGTAAATTAAAATTAATATCTATTGTGTTTCTCGTGATTGTCTTGCATTAGTCTAATAGTCTAACGAATAGCATTTTGCGGTCATTTGAGTAAGGTGATCTTTGAAGTAACCATCTCTCATCGGGTCTTCCTATCTCAATGGTTGTTATCTTAGTATCAGTATGGCTCCTTCTGTAGTGGCATACGAAATATCCTCAGTTTGTTGTTGGAGTCCGGATGCTTTCGAAATGCTTGGACGTAGAGCTACAAGTTTCATGTTTTGACTTTTGTGAATTTTTGATGTTTGTTGATCAAAATCGTGCTTGTTTGTTGATGTCCCGAGAGCAAATCGACAGCAACAATAATCACAGGCCTAAGAATTGTTTTGGCCATAACTCTTTCGTTTCTCAACCGAATTCAATAATTTTGGATATTCTGAAAAGCGTAGACATAGAGCTACACATATATTATTTTGAGTATTCTAAAATTTTGATGTTTTTGCTTAATCAAAATCGTGCGTATTTTTTGCTATCATGAGAGCAAATCGACAGCAGCAATAATCACAGGCCTGAGAATTGATTTAGCCATAACTCTTTAGTTTCTTTACCAAAATCAATAATTTTTAATATTCTGGACAGCGTAGACATAGATCTACAAGCTTTATGTTTTTAATTTTCTAAATTTTTGATGTTTGCTTCATCGAAATCGTACTTGTTTGTTGCTGTCCTTAGGGGAAATAGACAACAATAACAATCACAGGCCTGGGAATTGTTTTGACCATAACTCTTTCGTTACTTAACCAAATTCAATAATTTTGGATGTTCTGGAAAGCGTAGAAAAAAAGATACAAGTTTCATGTTTTATATTTTAAAAATTTTGAAGTTTTCTTGATCAAAATCGTACTTGTTTATTACTAACCCAAGAGCAAATGGACAGCAACATCAATCACTGGCCTAAGAATTGTTTTGGCAATAACTCTTTTGTTTCATAACCAAATTTAATAGTATTTGATGTTCTGGAAAGCATAGATCATGTACAATAAGTTTCATGTTTTGAGTATTTTGGAATTTTGAAGTTTCTTGGTTGAAATTATGTTTGCATGTTGCTGTCCTGAGTGCAAAATGACAGCAATAACAATCATCGACCTTAGAATTGTATTAGCTCATTTTTGCTCTTATTCTTGTTCGGTTTTAATGTTGTTTTTGAGATATTTTGAGAGCTATGATGCTTATCAGTAGGCTAGCTATATTAGGAGTATTTGAAATTCAAAGTTAATTGGAATTTGAATTGATTTTGGGATAAATTTGAATTGAATTCGTAATGAATTCAAGTTATCGGTTTTGAGATATCCTTCTTAGTTCTTATCGTTTTCAAGAACAGTTTCCACTGAACCATTTTTGAAATATATGGACATTTCAAATTATTATAATGTAGTATTTTAAAATTGTTTAATCTAAATAAAAAATTATTTATTTGTTTCCTATAATAGAGAAATTTCAAATATTGGTTTTAATAATCGTTTTCGAAAAATAGTTTAAAATTCGAGTTTTCTCTAGTAAAATTATTTTATAAATAAAGTTACTTATTTTTATGAATTTTGTATGTATGAGAAAGACAATTAAATAGTAAATTATAACATGTGGTATGGGATACATGGATTTTCTTTACCGGTTAATATCGTACTTATATGATCGAAATCCTTTCGATGAACTGTTTGAGATGATTTAAGATGTTATTAAATTTTTGGGTAGATTATATGGACCGAGAACTCCAATTTAGGAGCATATTCGATGAAGGATCATTTTTAGATGTATTTCTTAATCGCCGATGAAATGAGGTGAATTAAGAGCTAGAATATCCTATTTGGAATTATGGTTATAAATAACCATCTAGATGTTATTTTCACTTGTCAATGAGATGAGGTAAACTCATTTATGATGATTTTACGATGTTGAGATGTATTATGATGGATTTTACTTATCGATGAAATGAGATAAGTCACGATGCCACTAGTATTCGTCAATGAGATGACGAGTAGGGTAATGTATTTACTCGTCGATGAGATGAGGCAGAGTATATTTTCATGATATTTATGATGTTTTACTGGTGTGGCACCGACTAACGGCTATTAAACCCTTAGGTGCGAACGTATGGTATGGGACATATGTTAGCGCTGGGTTTCTATCCGAGGAGTTGAGATACATTCACGATGTTTACTAGTATTATAGACCATGAGTACTCAATTGGAGTCATCACGATGTAGCGGCAACTCTGATCATCATGACGTTATTAGCTCGGGTCTTTGTGACTGGGAGTCATTATGATATTATAGACTATAGTCATCATGATGTTCACGATGTTATGATGTTTATGGTACCAAATATTAGTACTAGTCACGATGTAAGCACGTGCAGTTTCCTATGAAGTTTTAGATGTTTTGATTTCACCTTTTTATGAGGATGTTATTATAGCCTTGAGTAAGATGAAGGCTTACATCTATTGATGGTTATATGGTGATTTCATTTATGATGTTTTGAACTCTTGTTGGGTTTCTTGAGTTATAAGCTTGGATGATTTCATGATTTTATAGGATATTCTGGGATTTTCCATTTTGGTGAGTTGAGATTGAGACTTATATACATTTATACCGATGAGATGAGATATAATTGAATTTGGAGGTTCTTCCATATTTTAGTTTTGGATCATTCTATTTGATAATGTTTTATGTTTTCCTTTTTGGCGAGAGTTTGTATTGATGTTTCCCCTTTTTAGGAGATATGCTTTATAGAAACCATGTAGATATTTTGGGATGTTGCCGATGATATAAGGCGAATGTTTATATTATTTGAGTATTATTATTGTATTTACCTCTTTTGAGGTCTTTGGATGCTTAAATGACATCAGTTCACTTAAGTCTTAGGTTGTATTCTTTCATTACCTCTTCTCATTCGAAAAGCATTATCACCTTGTACCATATGCTTCATATTATCGTTTATCCTCATTAACTGGTTGTTTTATCTAGATTGGCCCATGTATTTTATACTTGTATCGGACAAAGTTGTTTAGGTTAGCTATCAGTTACGGGACTTAACTTTCATGCATCTTCTTGGATATTAGCCTAGCACTTTTGTTTGGATCATATTTCTTTCCACTTGACTCCGATAAGTATTTGATTAGATGTATATAGTGTAGTCTCTGTGCCACTTTTGTGTATCAGTTTGTATCATACTAGGATGTATCTATGTATTTGTATTTATATATATGATGTTTACTGTTCTATGACGTGATATGCATTCTATTATTGTATTTTATTCTGATAGACCCATTAGCCACTTGTAGTTTTTTATTATGTATTTAATGGATATGTCGATCCACTTGAGTAGAAGAAGAAAAATAGACAGCCATTTTCGACGTATTCAATAGATATTTAAGACAAGGCTATAGATGGTCGCTTCTAACCAGCCCTATTCTCCGCATTAGCAGATAGAATTACCCAGTAATTCTCTTTGTTACTGTGGATCTCGGGGTACGGCGTCACACACACCATCTTGGTGCATTTTCCATCTAGCATTCTGCTCACCACTGCTCTCCGAGACATCATCTTGCATAGTATACTTAGCTATAAATCCACCAAGCCTTACTCTGAATTGCACTCCCAGGGTTATAAGATATGTCGTACTATCTTAACTCAGTATTCCATTTCAACAGCCTTCCAGAAGTCTTGGGGCATTATAAGACTTATTGTCAAGGCTGGTTGGTAAAATCTTAGATCGGAAAAGCTTGGTAATATGGATACAGCTTTCTTGGGGTGATTATTAAGCAGTATGTGAGCTTTTCAAACTTTGGATAATTTCTATCAGCTCCTGTCAGTTGCTGACTGATTTAATAGATTGTTCGTTGGATAATAGATTCCTCCTGAATTAGTGCGACATTCAAAGCATGTATTGACACTGCCAAATATATAAATAAATCCTCATTATCCAATGGCTTTGACAAAATAGGTGGTCCTCCTAAATGATTCACTAGATCCTAGAATGCATCAACACAATCATGCATCCAAGCAAAACTCTTTCTTCCCTTTTGGACTTTTCCCTTTCCTAATTATGTCAAAGAAAGGAATACATTTATCTGTGGCTCTTGATATGAATCGGTTTGGGGCAGCAACTTTTCCATTCGAACTTTGGACTTCTTTAACCATCTTTAGATCTTCCATATCCCTTAGTTCCTTTATCTTATATGGATTGGCTTTAATCCCATGGGAGTTCATAATGAAGCCCAAGAACTTTCCCAGCATAACTCCAAATGAGCATTTCAAAGGCAGAGCTTCATCCTATATTTACGGACCCCGAATATTTCAACCAAGTCATCAATGTGGTTCCCTGATCGCCGAGACTTCACAAGCATATTATCCACATAAACCTCCATCAATCGTCCGATCTCGTCTTTAGACATCCTATTTACTAGCCTTTAGTAAGTCACTTCAGCCTTCTTTAATCCAAAGGGAATAACAAGATAACCGTACAACCTAGGATCTGTTATAAGACTAATGTGCTCTTAGTCCGGTGTATGCATTGAAAATTGATTATATCCGGAGTACGCATCCATGAATGATAGCAGTTTGTGTCTAGTAGTCAAATCTACTAGCTGATCAATCCTTAGGAGTAGGAAACTATTTGTAGGACATGCCTTACATAGATTAGAATAGTCTACAAAGGTCCTTCAATTTCCATTTGCTTTCTTCACCAAAACTTGATTTGATACCCATTCCGAGTATATGGCATCGCGAACTCCACTACTTCTTTGAGTGCAGCAGATCTCTCAAGACCTAAGCAGCAGCGTATCTGTTTCACAAGAACACATTTGGATTAACATTTAATGCAAGGCATACTATCTCTGATGATATTCTACACATATCAGAGTCAGTCCAGGAAAACGGGTTTGCCAAAAGAAAGCCAACAAATTCTTTTATAATCCTTGTGCTAAGCTATGATCCAACCTTAAGGACCTGTGTAGGATCATCCTGACTGGGATGTTGATCGTTAGGTCGGCTAGTGCAGCTCTTCCTTCCTCTAGCTCTTTCCTTAGATACATATCCTTATGGAGCCACCATGTTACCCGAGGCAGGTCTTGGGCAGTAGTTTCTATGCATCCAAAGCCTTGATGTAGGATGTTCCCTCCATACCTTTTCCTTTTTATTTCCGCTTTGCCTCCTTAAGCTCAGCGACATAACATTTGCAGCCTAGCCCTTAGTCCCCTTGAACAATCCCTACCCCATTCTCAATAGGGAACTTCATTGTTAACACCAAAGGGCGACGACTGCTTTGAATTCAGCAAGGATTAGACGGCCCAAGAAAGCATTATAGGTAGAAAATATATTCAATGCAATGAAAGGCATGACTCACACTCGCTTACGATCGCCCCACTGTAAGAACCATTGGTATATCCATGCAGCCTATGGCTCGGTGCCTGACCTGTTACATCATTTGATTCGAGATTTACACGGCTTTAATTTCTTTTCTTTCATAAACATCTGATCATAGGCCTTTTAAAGAAAAATGTTGACTGAACTCCCACAATCAATCAGAACTTTCCTTACTACGATAGGGCCAATCATGGATGAAATGACAAGTGGATTAATAGTTGGAGCCTCCACTACGTCTGAATTTCTATTATGAAAGACGATATCATCAGTCACACTTCTAAGCTATTTTTTCGGGGTTCCATCTCAATGGAAAAACAAATGTTACCCGCTGCATGCTTTAGAGCACCAACATAACACTCCATCTCACCCCAACTTTTATCAGCTAGATGCAATCCACCTATGATTGCATTAATAAGAAGACATTTTCAAGTCGCCTTGGGTCATCAACACTAGTCCCGACTTTCCCTTGCTGGGGTCCGAAGGTCCTCGCCTACCATCCAAAAGGACTTGAATGAACTGTTGCAATGTTTTCTTCCCGATTCATTCCTCAATTACATCTTGCAAATGTCGCCATTTATTAGTATTATGGCTATGAGTCTTATAGAACCTGTGAAAATTTTCAAACTTTCATTCTTTCTCGACCGACTTCCTAGGAGCCGGCTTCCTATACTGCTCTTTCCCTTGAGTGGCTAAATAAATATTCGCAATAGAATTATTCAACTGGGTGTAGCTATTGAACTTAGGAATCCTGGCACAGTTCCTATTATCTAGTTTAGGCTTTCTATCTCTATCATTCCTCTACTTCTGATTATCATTTTTTTTCCTACACTTACATCCATATTTACAGAACTTCCTTTGGATTGTTTCATGGTGACATTGCTCTGTATCATTTCAGATGAAGGCCTAACATCAACCCGCTTGGCTCGACTGCACACCACTTCCAAGCACAAGAATTCATTAGCCTTTTTTTATAAAAAATGACCATCAGTGGGAGGGGTTTCATTTCCAGCCAATTTCCAAACTCAATTTCGGGATGGATACCCTAAATTAATACCATCAATACAATATCTTCCTACACATTACTCAGTTCCACCGTCGCCTTGCGCAATCCATGTAAAAAAACTTTTAGCGACTCTCTCTCATTAAATTAGGTTACAAAGTGATATTGTGACACCCCACCCTGAGACCCACATTAATAAAGAGTACTATTATCGACATATCCAATAAATAATTAAAACAAATTTATAGATGGTCGCTCCTAAACAGCCCTATTCTCCGTATTAGCAGACGGTATTACCCGGTATACTCTTTGTTAAAGTGGGTCTCCGGGTAGGGCGTCACAGACATGACATCTTTTGGATGTGTAGTGTGAATGCAGAACTATTATATGAATTTTAACACCAACTGGTCAAAAGATGATATGGATCTTGGTGGCAACTGGTAAACCACATTGTTGCCACCCTTGAAGAAAAATCAAAAAGTATCCACATTTATTTGCATCTCTAGCTCTAGCCGTATCCATATGCCAACCGTACTTTACATGATGTTGTTTTGGATCAGTCTTTCCATCATCTGCCGGCATCATCAGCATACCAAACGTTTGTGGATGCTCTTCATGCAAATTGTTCTCTAAAAATTGACTTTGGAAGGTAGTAGAACCCCAATCATCATTGATCCGGTGTTGGCTTTCAGTAATAAGCCTCTTGACCATCTCAGTCAAATTTGGTTCAAATAAATCCGTTGAAAAATAATAAATATGATCCACCCTAAGTGTTTGGCCCGGAAAATGTTCGTAGGTTGTTTCATAATACTTAGGTTCTTCTAACTCCGGGAGAATCGTTCATTCGGCAGCTTGGTAACTACTTCATGGTAGATCTGTTGCACTCGCCTCTCCTCCAACATTATGAACATCTGAAACACATCTAGAAGTCAAACTAGTAGTGTCTGCTAGGAGTTGATCACCATGGCTGATAGTCGATGGTTCGGTACCGAACAATCTTGATGATTCAGTGCCGATCCATATCCCTTAGTCGTGGCTTCTACCGGCCTCTGTTTCAACTTCCCGGCATCCTTTCTTATCATTTCCTATTTTCTATTGTTATGTTTATGGTTCAAGGATGATAAACTATCCGACTTTTAATCAAAAGAAGTTATGTCCCTTATGTTCCTCTCGCAACTACTAATTAATTAATTCAATAGATCCAACTCTACTTCGTCTGAGCATTTAACTCCTTGTGACTCTCCTGAAGCTTTTCCTCCATCCGATCTAATTCAACTTTAATGACCACATCAACCGGGTTTTGATCATCCGTAGCAGTTGGTTGCACAACCTCTCTAGCAAGTCAGGGATCAATCTTGTGACGACCCGACTTTCTCACCATAGAAAGTCGTATCATCTTTAAGAAAGAAAGGGATAGAAAAGAGAAAGAAAGAGAAGAAAGAAGAAACAACATCAGAATCTCAACAACGGAACGAATAAATTATATTAATAACAGAAATATTACATAGTATACAACACTAATCAGAGTTACACAGCATATACATCACATACTAGACAGTTATAAGCACTTGTCTAGTTATTACAACTCAACAAAGAAATACCAACACAGAGAACACACAGCGGAAACTATATATCTAGCGCCGAAGCCTCCTAATCCATTGCTCCTCCATAATTCGTCAAAGCAAACCTGAATCTCTTGACTACTCGTAAAAATTTGAGTACCCAAGAGTTTAAGAAAATAAAAGATAAACTCTGGGTCAGACATGGGTCTGTTGTGAGTAACAGGTTAAAGTTGCTTGACTTCGAAAAACCTTTGAAAAGAAAGGTATCACGTAAGACTTTCCACACATAAACATGGAAAAGTTTTTACCTTACGCTAACCAAAACATTTGATAGAAAATCCAGTGATATTATAATAGGTCCAGGGTTTTCAAGTAAACATGAAATAGCTGAAATTGTTACATCCATTAAATTCCAGGTACTAGACACAAAAGTGGGTAATACAATCAAAATCGTTGGTACTTATTGGATTTTGGATTCTATACAATGGCAGGGCTACCGGGGTACCGCCCGTCACAGTACGTGGCCTAGATCACCATACCGAGGATCACTCCCAATCCCCTGCAACACAAAGCCGGAACCATCTCTTACTGGACAGTCCCGAACAAGACAACCCCGCAGTTGGCGTACGTTCCAACCGCCCATACAGCCGAAATAAAAAGGGACTTCTAGACAGGGGAAAATCTCGTCCTACTTGGGCATGACCCACTTAGCCTTGCTGCACCTCCCCTGTTTTAGCCATTCCCGGTTGATGAGGCTTGAGGATACGATTACCTTTAGAGAATACAACTCTTAGAATGCTCATCGTCCACCTGACGATGTTCTGAAAGCATTCAATCCAGACAAGTTCATTCCTGGTTCGAACGAAACCGATTATCTCGTTACACTCATTTTGGAATCACCCTTAGAGTTAACGACGATAACCCTTGCACTCTGAGTCTTCGTCTCGAATCTGAAAGTACCATCTCCGTCAAACACATTATCGGAATCACCCTCAGAGTTATACTGACGAATAGTTCTTACACCTCGAGTCTTCACTCTTCACATGATATTCATGACCTATCGTTAATTTGGCTCGATGTAGTTTTCGGATATCCAAATCTGGAAACTCGATCCCGGTCTCATCGAAATCAAAAGCGTATCTTTTAAGGCCAAGTTGTTTTAAAAGTTTAAAACAATTCAATTTCATTACCTATATACACACATATAGATAATCCACAGATTCACAATAGATAATCATGACAACAGATAATCCATATTATCATTATCAAAAGACAATCCAAATCATGGTCACAATGCAACCAATGCATCCATATCACACAACAATACTTATCTCATTACTGAGATTTCAACCATTCAAGGCAACCAATATCATCCATTCATATATAAGCAATGATTAATAATCATACCAAATATAATTAATTTAAAATGAATTAAATTAATTACATCATTATTTAATTTAAAGTGAATTAAATTAATTACTTTATCATTATCAAACTTGCTTACATCACTATTAGTTAATTATCAATCAATTAATTAATCATCAACCAATTATTCATTTTAATTAATCATCCCTGATTAATTAACCTTTAATTACAGTCAAGTAATTATCCTTTAACTAATTTAACAAATTAATTATACTTAACCAAATACAGTAATTAACCTTTAATTACTTTATTTATTAATTATTTCCAAATAATCCCTTCTTAATTACATCGTTAATTATAATAATTAATGATCTCTAATTACATTTTATATTTAAATTAATTACATAAGAAATTAATCTATATTTAATCCATAATTGTTAATCACCCTTGATTAACTCCATTCAGTAATTATCTACCCTTAATTACTTCACCAAATAAATTAATTATTCCTTAATTAATTATCTCTAATTAATCCCTTGATTAATTTTACAAAGTAATTATACTCATATTACTTCCATCATCAAATCACCTTCAATTAATTACATACAGTAATTATCCATTAATTACTTTCCTAAGTATTTACTCTTCATTAAATTACATTAAGTAATTACACTTCACAAATGATTATTCTAAATTAATTAAATTGAATTAATTAACTTAATCTAATCAAATTAAACTTGATTTATTACAATAAATAATTGATTCCTTAATTACTTCCATAAGTAATTATACTTAACAATTTACACAAATGGTTATCTTTAAATTAATTAATCTAATTTATTATTAAAAATTAATCACATTAATTAATTATTAAATAATCCTTACTTAATAACTTTGTTAACTATTAATAATTCATTAATTATTTTTCTAAAGTAATTAACTATTATAATCATTATTGATAACAAATAGTTAACCATTAATAGCCCATTAATTAATTCCTAATTATTTAATTAATTAAGTTTAGCTGTAACTTAATTAATCCTTGATTAATTAATTACTAATCATTAATTAAAAATCAAACCTTATTTAATTAATGATTCTTAAATTACAAGTCAATTATTCTAAGAATAATTAATCTTAAACTTTAAGTTCAAAACCCTTAATTACTTCAAGTAATTATCCATTTCATTAATTTATGAAATAAATTAATTATCCATTTAATTACCCTAATAATTAAATGATTACAAATCATTAAATTCTAATTTAACTTTAAGATAAAAACCTTTTCTTATCTATTGTTAAATTATCATTCACAACATTCATTTCCAAATTTCATTTTAAATTTCATTTCAAATTTCATTTCAAATTTCATTTCAAATTTCATTTTAAATTCAAGTTTAAAATGAAACTCAATTTATCTTCAACAAATTTTAAAATTAATTTAAAAACTTTAAATTTACATGATAAAGAATACTTTCTCTTGTAAAAGAAATTTTACAAGAGTTTAAAACAAATTCCTTTTTAAATTCAAAACATTTAAATTTTACTTTGTCATCCAAAATTGTTAAAACACTTAAATTTATAAAACTTAAATTTATTTTAAAACAAAGATTCAAATTCAGATTTGAATCAAATTTAAACTTTGTTTAAAACATTCCTTTACATTTCAAACTCCAATTTAAATTCAAATTCTTTTAAAAACACTTTTAAACACTGAACCCCTTTAAAGTATTTTAAACAAATTTGAATTTAAAAACCTTATTCATTTCCAACTAGAATTTAAATTAAACTTGAATCCATTATTAAAATTAGATTTAAAACTCATTTTGAATCTTTGCTTAATACTTTTAAAATTTCAGTTTAAATTTTGGAAATAGAACAAGATTCTAATCTGTACAAAACTAACTCGAACTACACCTAAATCACTCGATCCTAACCTAACCTAACTCGAGCAAAAACACAAATAACTCGAGTAAACTCGAGTAACATTTCTATTATGAAAATTCATATAAACTTAAGGTTCTGACAGTTATAAACATAAATCTGTAACAACCAAACACCCGAGTCCTCACAACAACTACTTCGAGTCCAATACCCCTACACTTCGAGCAAAAACATGAAACAACCCGAACATCACTCGAGTATCCTTCTTCCCCCAAATCAACAGCTGAGACCCCATGTCCTCCGTGCACCTGCACCACTACTGCCACCAACTCCGACCACTCGCGACCACACACGCAAGTCGACGACCATCTTCCAACACCATTTCGACCTTTAAACCAAATGTAGAGGCTAAAAATCAAAATCGAGCTTACGAGCTCAATACTGGAACAATGTCGAATACCGGAAATGCCTCAAACACAAGACTTCGACCACCAGAGAAGCTTCACCTCCGGCCACTACTTCTTCCACACTCCATCAATCACCTACTCGAATCTGGGAAAGCTCGATCATTCATAGGGTTCGCGACGATCAATTTTCTGATCAACAGAAGAAACTAGGGTTAAAATCTTCAATCCCTAATCACCACCGCCTCAATGCTTTAATCCACTTCCTACCATTTTTTTCTGATTCTTTTATCACCATTCCATCACCAGAGAAGCCGTTGGCCACCCCGACCACTTAGATTGACAGTTACACAAAAAAATACCATTTCTAGACAAACCAGAAATTCTCAACCAATTTCAAACTAAAATTTCTGATTTTAGTTTTAAAATTCAAGTTTTAGATCATGTAATCGGTTTATACTCTTGAATTAATGAATCTGGATGATCAAATTCTTGCTTATATAAGGATTGTCCTGTATTTTTGTTTTCCAGAGACATTACAGGTTTTTTTTAATAAAATTCAAACTTCAACTTATATTACACAGCCATAATCTGTTTGAATCTAAATCCTTAACATAGGTTGAATCAAATGAAATGGATTTTTAAAAAAAATTCCTGAACCTGGAAACTTAAAAACAGAAGAAAAAAATAAGTTATACAGCAGTATGCACAACTACAAATATTCATATATATACCAGTAATAAACTTGTAAATGGCATACAAACATATTCATTTCCAGAGTAAACAAGCAACTAAATTCATACTTAATTTTTAAAAGAGTGTGGTTACTCACAAGTAATTTTTTGTGAGCAGAGAACTTTTGAACACTTGAACTGGAATGTGCTTCAATTTCAAAACTTTGAGTTGCTTCTTTATTCTTGTAAACTTTAAATTCTGTTTGCCGCAATGCTTTGCTTCTTGATTTACAATATATGTATGCTTCCAGAAAGAAAAAAATGCAGGCATGGGCTGAAATTGCAGTTGCTTGCAGGCTTGAGTTGCAAATTGCTTTCAGGTTAATGAATTTGAAGAGGCTATAGGTTTATACTTGATTTGCATTTCAGGTTTGAAGATGATTCGTATAGTTTTTGTTTGATTTTGGTTAGAGGGAAATATTAGTTTCAGATTGATTTTTTTGAGGGGATTTGCAGATTTTGTTTTGAATAAAATTTTCTATTTTGAAGAAGATTGATCACAAATTTTAGATCTTGGTTTGAATTTTGATTTCAGATTTCTTAAGTTACAGCTGAAGATTTCTTAAGTAAGGAAAAGAATAGAAAAAAAAAAGAATAAAAGTGAGAAGTAATGTGTTTATATAAATAAATTTTTGATTTAATTAAAATAAAAGAAAAGGAAAATCAAATAGGACAATTATTCTAAATTTAACATTTATCACAATGTTTACTTTATGGCTTAACACATGTCATTTAGGTGTGTTAAGAGATTTACACATGTAGTTTAAGTATTTTATTTTAATTTAAAATTGTTTATAAAGCCTTAAATCTTATTTTATTACTTATGTATATGTAAATATAAATTTCCCTATTTTTTGTTTTTAAAGAAGAATGAAACAAAACAAATTATAAATAAAAGCTTATCCAAATATTGTTAAGTATTTATTCTTTTAAATTTTCAAAACATTAAATTCAAATTTAAATTAAATTATGAAATCAAATTTTAAAGAATCAAGTTATATATATATATATATATATATATATATGCATATATAACTCTTATTAAATTTTAAAAATAACAAATCTATTTCTATAAGAAAAACTATTTATGTTTATAAAAAATAGGTATTATAATTATTATTTGAACATAACAAATTAAAAAAATTTAAATAATTTATAAAAGAGATTATAAATCACTTCTATTATTCAATAAATTAAGATCATATGTAAATTATAATTTAAACTCTTATATATAATTTCAAGTAATATCTTAGAAAGAAAATAAAACAAAGCTTTTATGTTAATCTAATTTAGATTCATATTTAAGCTAAATAAATATAATTTAAACAAATAACATTTACTTTTAAGTATTAACAAACCATATAGTTATTTATTAAATTTCTTTGAAAAGCTAAATATTAAATTTAAATCTAAATTTCCAATTTACCAAAAATAAATTAGAATTAGAGAATTACTTTATTTACTAAATTCCAAACCAAAGCTTATATATTTACAATATATACAATTATATATATATATATATATATTATAAATAGAAAATAATTTATTTTCTTTAAAAAGATAAAATCTACCAATTTAAATATTTATTAAAGAAGATTATTAAATAAATTCAATATTTTATTAACAAAAATTATCAAATAAATTTAATTTTTGACACAGATTATTAAATTTATATTGCCAAAAATTCTGGGACATCACATTCCTCCCCCTTAAAAGAATTTTGTCCCCGAAATTTAAAAGCAAAGGTAATTTAATAATCTATCTAAGATTTTATTTTAAAACACAAGCATATATTATCAATCATATGCTATCAACTATAGCAATCAATTTACTCAAAAAAACAAATCTAACTATCCATACAAAATTCTGGATAGGATTTCCTTGAGTTTCCCAAGTATAAATACCGGAATACTCACTCTACAGAATCCAAACAATCTATACTACTAAGCTACAGAGCTCCTATTCAACTAGATTTACAAAAGTAAATAGGATATCAGACAAGTCTGACTCAACAATCACATCCTCTTGAAATGCTGGTTCCACAACCATAGATAGATCATACACATACTCCCTCAGAGATACGTGAAACACATCGAATCCCAGTTATCCAAACTAGCAATTCAACCTTGAAAATCAAACACTTATCCAACCAAAACACAGAAGAGATCCAAAACATTTCGGAGCTGACATACCTAGTCTTACCCAATCTTATAGCTCCTTAGATCGGAGAAAACTTACCCAAAATCAAATCTCCGACTCCGAAATCCAAATTCCTTCGTCTTTTATGCACAAAACACTTCTGACGAACCTGGGCTGCCTTCATCTCTCCCGATCAGCTCAACCTTCGCTGATGTTTTTAGAAACAAACTGGACTAAAACAACCCAACAGAATAATCTCCTCCAGATCAATCCCAAACCAAGAGCACCACTCTACTCCACAAACATCAGAAGACAAACTTACTTCTCCTATCCGGAAAAGACAAAACAAAAACACTTTCAAACTGCTTCCGCTGCACAACTCTGATCTGAAGTAGAAGAAAATGCTGATGAAGAACATGAGCACAAATTGGACAACACATCTCAGAAATATGGTTCAACAGATCCATAAAAGAAAACTCAGATGTCCCACCTGATCCTAAGTTGCTTCACCAAACCCTTGCTCTAGAAGTCATCCTTCTACTAAACCGAACCACCGATAGCACTCCTGGAATCCAGCCGATAAGAAAACTCAACCTCCAGATGCGGACAACCCTCTAATAACTCAAGAGAACACTCAAACTATCGCAAGTCACTTTATCGATCAACCAGTCCAATATCCAAAGAAAACTGTTCCCTCTTTACCAATCAGAACAGCTTACGCTTATCTAGCCAATCCATCAAAGAAATGGATCCACTCTGCTGCTTATGAATTCCACCTCCAGAAAACTGTTAACCAGAAGACCTCCTTGCCAGCACAGAACACTCCGAGCTGCACTGCTGACACTGACGCCAAAGACTTCCTAATTCAAAGCTCTTTGAGAAACTCAGACCTCAAACCAGACGGAAAACATCCTGCTGAGCACAGCCACAACATCGAAGCAGGTATACTTCCTAAACTTGTTCCAAAGAAAAATCTTCAAAGACATCCGTAGTCACTGTGTCTCATCACACAACAACTAATTCCTAAGGTATCAAGATATCATCACTCACTTCTTCCCAACCGACAAATCCAACTTGCACTACCAAGATGGACTCCAAACCTTAAAACAGGTTTCCTTCAGAGATCGATGAAATCCTTACATCCAGCTGCAAAACTTACTCGAGACGGTACTAGATCTACAGTCTCGATGGATACCCTTCCAACCTCAACATTCAAACTCCAACCATTGGTAGTAGTCGTGTTACACACCCCACTATCTTATCTACCTTTATAACTTATATTGGAAAACCCAAACAGATAACCCAACCGACAGGTAGAAGTAAATAAATATATATATGTATGTATATCAAAATTACAAATACGCTCTCTCAAGAAAGAAATCACTTCAAAGCCTAGGTATTCACTCAACCTAGCGCTCTGATACCAACTGTGACGACCCGACTTTCTCACCACAGAAAGTCGTATCATCTTTAAGAAAGAAAGGGATAGAAAAGAGAAAAAAAGAGAAGAAAGAAGAAACAACAACAGAATCTCAACAGTGGAACAAATAAAATATATTAATAACATAAATATTACATAGTATACAACACTAATCAGAGTTACAAAGCATGTACATCACATACTAGACAGTTATAAACACCTGTCTATTTATTATAACTCAACAAAGAAATACCAACACAGAGAATACACAACGGAAACTATATATCTAGCACCGAAGCCTCCTGCTCCATTGCTCCTCCATAATTCATCAAAGCTAACCTGAATCTCTTGACTACTCGTAAAAATTTGAGTACCCAAGAGTTTAAGAAAACAAAAGATAAACTCCGGGTCAGATATGGGTCTGGTGTGAGTAACAGTTTAAAGTTGCTTGACTTTGAAAAACCTTTGAAAAGAAAGGTATCATGTAAGATTCCCTCACATAAACATGGAAAAGTTTTTACCTTACGCTAACCAAAACATTTGATAGGAAATCCAGTGATATTATAATAGGTCTAGGGTTTTCAAGTAAATATGAAATAGCCGATATTGTTACATCTATTAAATTCCAGCTGCTAGCCACAAAAGTGGGTAATACAATCAAAACCGTTGACACTTATTGGATTTTGGATTCCATACAATGGCAGGGCTATCGGGGTACCGCCCATCATAGTTCATGGCCTAGATCACCGTACCGAGGATCACTCCCAATCCCCTGCAACACAAAGCCGGAACCATCCCTTACTGGACAGTCTCAAAGAAGACAACCCCGCAGTTGGCGTACGTTCCAACCGCCCTCACAGCCGAAATAAAAAGGGACTTCTAGACAGGGGAAAATATCGTCCTACTTGGGCATGACCCACTTAGCCTTGCTGCACCTCCCCTGTTTTAGCAATTCCCGGTTGATGAGGCTTGAGGCTACGATTACATTTAGAGCACATCTCTTAGAATGCTCATCATCCACCTGACGATGTTCTGAAAGCATTCAATCCATACAAGTTCGTTCCAGGTTCGAACGAAACCGAAGGCATTATCTCGTTACACTCATTTTGGAATCACCCTCAGAGTTAACGACGATAACCCTTGCACTTTGAATCTTCATCTCGAATCTGAAAGTACTATCTCCGTCAAACTCATTATCAGAATCACCCTCAGAGTTATACTGACGAATAGTTCTTACACCTCGAGTCTTCACTCATCACATGAGATTCACGACCTATCGTTAATTTGGTTCGATGTGGTTTTCGGATACCCAAATCTGGAAACCCGGTCCCATCGAAATCCAAAGCATATTTTTAAGGCCAAGTTGTTTTAAAAGTTTAAACAATTCAATTTCATTATCTATATACACACAGATAGATAATTCACAATAGATAATCATGACAACAGATAATACATATTATTATTATCAAAAGATAATCCAAATCATCATCACAATGAAACCAATGCATCCATATCACACAACATTACTTATCTCATTACTGAGATTTCAACCATTCAAGGCAACCAATGTCATCCATTCATATATAAGCAATGATTAATAATCATACCAAATATAATTAATTTAAAATGAATTAAATAATTACATCATTAATTAATTTAAAGTGAATTAAATTAATTATTATCATTATCAAACTTGCTTACATCACTATTAATTAATCATCAATTAATTAATTAATCATCAACCAATTATTCATTTTAATTAATCATCCGTGATTAATTAACCTTTAATTACATTCAAGTAATTATCCTTTAATTAATTTCACAAACTAATTGTACTTAACCAAATATAGTATTAACCTTTAATTACTTTATTTATTAATTATTTCCAAATAATCCCTTCTTAATTACATCTTTAATTATAATAATTAATGATCTCTAATTACGTTTTCTATTTAAATTAATTACATAAGAAATTAATCTCTATTTAAACCATAATTGTTAATCACCCTTGATTAACTCCATTCAGTAATTAACTACCCTTAATTACTTCACCAAATAAATTAATTATTCCTTAATTAATTATCTCTAATTAATCCCTTGATTAATTTTACAAAGTACTTATACTCAAATTACTTCCATCATCAAATCACCTTCAATTAATTACATACAGTAATTATCCATTAATTACTTTCCTAAGTAATTACTCTTCATTAAATTACATTAAGTAATTACACTTCACAAATCATCAAATAATTATTCTAAATTAATTAAACTGAATTAATTAACTTAATCTAATCAAATTAAACTCAATTGATTACGATAAGTAATTACTTACTTCCATAAGTAATTATACTTAACAATTTACACAAATGATTATCTTTAAATTAATTAAACTAATTTATTATTAAAAATTAATCACATTAATTAATTATTAAATAGTCCTTAGTTAATAACTTCATTAACTATTAATAATTCATTAATTATTTTTCTAAAGTAATTAACTTATTACAATCATTATTGATTACAAATTAATTAACCATTAATAGCCCATTAATTAATTCCTAATTATTTAATTAATTAATTGTTAGGTGTAACTTAATTAATCCTTGATTAATAAATTACTAATCATTAATTAAAAATAAAATCTTATTTAATTAATGATTCTTAAATTACAAGTTAATTATTCTAAGAATAATTAATCTTAAACTTTAAGTTTAAAACCCTTAATTACTTTAAGTAATTATCCATTTCATTAATTTATTAAATAAATTAATTATACATTTAATTACCCAAATAATTAAATGAATTACAAATCATTAAATTCTAATTTAACTTTAAGATAAAATCTTTTCTTATCTATGGTTAAATTATCATTTACAAATATATTTGAAAACATTCATTTCCAAATTTAATTTCAAATTTCATTTTAAATTCAAGTTTAAAATGAAACTTAATTTATCTTCAACAAATTTTAAAATTAATTTAAAAACTTTAAATTTACAAGATCAAGAATACTTTCTCTTATAAAAGAAATTTTACAAGAGTTTAAAACAAATTCCTTTTTAAATTCAAAACATTTAAATTTTACTTTATCATCCAAAATTGTTAAAACGCTTAGGGCCCGTTTGGTTTCATTTTGTATTTTGTGTTTGCACCAAAATTGGGCACAACACTCGTCGGAAGTTTTTGAAGAGATAATAAATGAAGAGTGCAAATTAAAACAGAGGATTATCTAACAAAAACTCCAAATAGCATGTAAATAAGCGCGTAGACAAGCAATTTATAGTGGTTCAGCGTATTGCCTACGTCCACTGTGAAGTTTTTATACTTTTATTGACTTTCTTTCGATGATTACAAGTCGGTACAGCAAACAACAGTGAATTACAGTCAGGAATTCGAATTTAACAACAAGTTTATGATGTCAAATGACGGAGATCTCAATCCGGCAGAGTCTGGATGCTTCAGAATTCAAAAGTCCCTTTTCTGTTGGCCCTGGGGCTCTATTTATAGGCGTAGGCTGCTGATATTTCGCTGAAAACTGGGAAGACCACTTCTGGCACGTGAGGGGGCCCACACGCACGGTCTCGGGAAGTTTGGGCCCACTTTGGCATCGGTTCGAACTCCATTCGAACCGATCAAGAATTCGTCCAATCGAGGTGAAATTTGGCGTGGACATTCTCCAACATGTATGCAAGCTTCTGTGAAAATTTCATGGCATTTAGATCAATAGACTGGGAGATATGATGGATTCGAAATGGGGTTCATTGCATGGCTTTTTGGTTCGAAACCATGCTTTCGAACCGATGGTTTCGAATCCATCATGGCACGTGACTTTGTGGCGACGTGAAGCGCAAACTTCGAACCAACCCGGTCTTCACTCCGAGTTGACCACTTTGACTCCATGGATCTCGGCGAATTCGAACCGAAGGAAGACACGTCATCATGGTTGGTTGACCCAGTGGATTCGAATGAGGCTACACAGGATGGATTCAAACTTGGCATCATGGATGGGCTCGAGCATGGCTTCGTGGATGGGTTCGAACGAGGTTCCATGTTTGGGTTCGAGCAATGATTCTTGTTTGGAGTCGAACTAGGCTTTGTGGTGGGTTCGAAGCATGGCTTTTGTGATGGATACGAACTATGTCACTTCTCCATGGACACGAGGCCCATCGGTTCGAACACGATGGGTTCGAACACGATGGATTCGAAGGTGACGTAGACGAACCCGAGGTGGTTCGGTGGATTCGAAGCTTATGGATTCGAACGTGATGGTTTCGAAACGTTGGATTGCGATGGCTTCGAAACCTAAGCTTTCCCCTTCAAATTGAACCGACATAACTCGAGCGTATGAACTCGGATTGACTTGAAACTCGAGATGTTGACTCCTATGGTCTTTCTTGTCGTGTCCTATCGATTGTAGCTCAATCTGGACTTGGACAAAATTCAGTGATATCCATAGCGAGACAAAGTATGACCGGTCTCTGAGACGAACTGTTCTCCGTTTCTGATCGATCTTTTAGTATCGCGGCTTTGCCAAAAAGCGGGATAACATTTTGCCCCCCAAAGTACGTCTTGTGGGAACATGACGTGCTTTGAACTGCTGTAATTTCTCTGAACAATCATTGCTCTCTTTTTTGTTGAAACTCATATGCTGTATTGTTGTAACCTTGTGTTGACATGATTGATTGCTGTATAGTAGTGCTTAACCGTTGGCTGTTGCATTTGTAACAGGATGAGTGTTTGATCCCTGTAAATGTTTAAAATCGATTGTTAGTTGCGACATATATGCACATATGTTAGTTTGAACCTTGTTAACGTCGTGCGTCCACGAGTCGTTGTCAGTTCGATTTGCTATAGAATTTCATATCGATTCTCTCCTGAACCGACTTGGAAATTTGAGTTGAGACAACGCTTGATGGTTGTTTTGAAAAGTCCCTTCGTATCGATCCTCTCCCGAACCGATATTGAAGGCTGAAGGAGTTGAATTTGCATTGTGCGAGTGTAACATTCCGAACCGACGACTTAGAGCATCGATGGATTCGAAATCTGCGTTTGTTATGGACGCGGTACGCTTGCGCTATGATGGATTCGAAATGGACATTCGAACCGATATGAAGGAATGGATACGGAGTAGTTGATTTGTACAAGAGCTTTTCGAACCGTTGGTCCCATCGTGTGTTTCACATCGATGCAGCTCGTCGCTTTGTTGTGCGCTTCGCACCGATGACACGCGGGGGTAACTTCGAAACGACAGGGTCCTAGGCCGATGGCTTCGAAAGGAGGCTTCGAATCGATAAATCCTTAGGCATATGGGTTCGAATGGAGATTTCGAACCGATGCGCGTTTTGACTGGTTGCGACCGGTCGAGTTTACTGGGTGGCGAATCGACCCGGTCATCTCCAACCCCCCATATAAATAGCAATGACCTCGGTCTTTTTTACTTTTCACTTTTTTACTGTTGCCTTCTTTTACTGTGTACTCGAAACTCCAGAGAAGAAGGTGACGTGCTTTTGTATCTGAACAATTTGAGATCCAAACCTTCAATTCCTCAAACCCATCATCAAAACTAGGTAACTAATCTTGAATTCACACGGCAAAGCTACCTCGAACCCATCACTCCTTCATCGATCGGCCTTTCTTGGGATTTGGTAAATCCAGATCTGGCTTTTGGAGGAATTTCGAATTGATTCAGAAACTCGTGTACGAATCGATGGGGGGGCAGCACCATTCTCTCTCAGACTTTGAGTCGATCCTTGTGATTCCCTTGGAGGGGGTGCAGTTTGCACCAAGCTAACCATGGTGTTGAGTTGTATCGGTGCCCAACGACCGATACGAGAAGCAGCCGTTGATTGGAATGAAGCTCTCAACTTTGCATCGATACGAAACATTCCTTTACGACCAATACGAAAGGCATCGAGTCGAACTCGAGCGATGTTAAGTTGAGGCTTTCCTGATCGGTACGAACTAATTAACCAAGGATCGATTCGAAGTTATCCCCCACTGATCGATTCGAGCTTGGCGTTTTGATGGATTTGAAGTGTGCCACTCCGTATCGATTCGAAGTCACCCTTCACTGATCGATTCGAGCTTGGCACACTGACTATCGATTCAAAGCTCGCTCCTTCGGATCGATTCGAAGTGGTACGATGATGGGTTCGAACAAGTCACTTGTGATTGGTTCGAAACTCCATATAGTGGATACCAAAGTTTGATATTTTCTGAGAATAATTCCGACGAGCTTCACTCCTGCATATTTGGACATGTTAAACTGCATACTTGACCACCTTTCGAAGCTCGTCGACGGAACAATAACAATTTTTATTCGAACCAATTTTCCTTATGTGAAGGGTTTCGCGATGACGGTCAACACAACTGGACTTTGTAGCTTTGTCGTTTGCATGTTTTCTTTAATTCTGCGATATCCATCCAAGTAATGCACAACACCGCATAACACACATTCATACACTATACACCGGGGAATTCACGGGCCCCTTGTCATCTAATGATGGTTTCTCATGAGTTAGTCAGTTATGGAGCCTTCGAGTTCGCATCAGCAGGAAACCCCACAAGATACTCAGAGTATGGTTCCCCCGAGGTTAGAGGTCCCGGACATTGATCCTGAAATTATCGGCCCAGCGCCGGATGAACTTCCCAACGCTTCATTCATTGCCAATCCATCAGATTCCATCCCATCTCATATTTACGAAGATATGTTAGGGAGGATATGCCTGAGGCACGGTTTGTCACTAGACGACGTGTTACTACCGGGGCCAAACGACAGACCACACAATCCGCCAGAGGGGTATACCGCATTCAATCGCCATGCGTGCACGGCTGGGGCGCTTCCTCCGTTCAATGAATATATAAGAGAAGTGCTATCTTTTTTGGGAATCGCACCATCCCAACTTCACCCGAATGGGTATGCTTCGGTAAACAGCCTGTTCATCGTCTTTATGGAATATCCTCATAGACCACCGGCCCCGACTGAAATCAGATACTTGTTTAACTTCAAAACTCGAAACGATTACCCATCTTTTACATTCTTGGAGGCAGTACGAAATTGTCAAGTGGTTACCGGGTCCTGGACTAGGTTAAGCTATTACAGGACGGAATGGTTCTACGTCAGGTGTCCCCCGGGCTTCGCCAGGCAGTGGTTATTTAGACGTGAGTACATCTGAGTTTCCAAACAATTACTAAGGCGATTGCAGTCGAAGTGTGACTTATATATTTTTCTTCTGTACAGCGATGATCCAGCGTCCCGACGGTGTAGACTTTAAGGAGATAGTACGAGTGCTCCGAGAGATCCCGAGCGTCGACAGGGATATCGATGTGTTACTGACGGATAGGAATCTCCGGGCCTGTGGACTAATTGAACGGTGGCAGATTATAATATACGACTGGGTGCAAAGAATTGTTCCGAAAAAACATGCCAGGCACAAGAAGCCTAAAGTCATTGTAGCCGAGGAAGTTGATTCTGAAAGAACTCACACCGACGACGAGCCGTTGTTGGAGCCTACAGACGTGGCTCAAGATGTTGAAGAGCAAAGAAAAGACAAGGCAGCCGTCGTCACGTCAACTAAGAAGGGGAGATGGAAGTCGGTTGTCACGGCCCGATCCTCCCCCGGAGTTAGAATTTTTGAGATGTCTCCTCCGCGAACCGAAAGTCTTTACGAAGGGCTTACCGACCTTTCAATCCCGGATGATGTGTCTTTTCAGCATGACGCCGGGTTGGAGGAGTTTCATCGTACTCTTGAATTGAGCGAGCCTTTTATCACTAGCTCAGTCGACACTTCTGGTTGGTCGGGGGAAATGCATGTTCATACACATTTCACGACACTACGTAGTCCCAAGTCTTAGTTCATCGGTTTCGAGAAACCACTAACTCTGTTCTCCTCTTTGCCTTGTAGGTACCATGTCCAGGCGTGGTTCGATGCTAGGGAGTCTGCGACATGCTCGGAAACCATCGTATCGCGACTCGCGCAGACGGGAAGGAGATAGGGACTATGATCAGGAATATTCCGGATATTCGAGCCGTGAAAGATATGACACAGATAGGGGTTATAAGCGTCGATCCCGATCGCGTACTCCTCCTCCTCCCAGAGATCCCGTACAACCTCCGGCTCATGTTTCTCGCCCCTCTGAGCCTTCACGTCATATGTCCACTTCCCAATCTTCAAGGCACGAATCTCACCGCTCCAGAAGCGAGGCATCGACCGCCGTAGTTGCGGAACAGCCTCCTGTGGGAATTTCGGGCGAAGGGGCGCTCAGGCTTGCTTAGTTGAAAAAAGACTTCCCAACTATTTACTTCGACAACTACATTTTTTCCCCACACTTGAAAAGAATTCCTCCGTCGGCGGAGCAGGTGGTGGACTATGTGCACGACTTCTACACTCAATATAAAGTATGGTTTAAAGCGGCGGAGAAGGCATCGGAGCTGGCCTTTGAGCGTGGGGCCGCCAACGAGAAGTTGCAGGCGGAGCTGGCCCAGAAAAGCCGTACTATCGATGTGCTGAACACCGAGGCCGAATCTTCTAGAAAATCAGAGATGGAAGCCATCAAAAAGGCCGATGAAGCCCAACTCACGATGGATAGAATGAAGCGCGAGCATTACGCCACGGTTGAGGACATGGACCATCGGAATACTCTGGTCACTTCCGAGAGGGATGCGGTGCTAAAGGAGCTAAATGAGCTCAAATCCAAATTCGCCGAAATCGCCAAGGATAGGGACGATGCAAACAATGCAGCCCAGGAGGCGTGCGAACAAGCGGTGATACTCCGGACCGAACGGGATGAGGCAGTGGCCAAAGTTCAAGCGGTCGAGGCGGAGATTGAGGAGAGAGTTCAGCAAGCCGAGGCCAGGCTAGAGGCTGACATTGAAGATCTGCTTATCACATACAATGCCAATGTATTGAAGCACAGAAACTTGGTCTGGCTTCAGGATTACCCAGTGCATCTCCGTAGTGCTTGGGAACGATTGGTTGAGGGGGAAGAGGAAGCGCACCCGGACGAATCGGTCGACCAATTCGAGCTTGAAAACCGGTTGCTAACAGATGAGGAAAAGAGGGTCCTCCATGATGCTATGGTCGCTCATGAGAAAGAGATGGTTGGCGGTCGATCTTTGGAGGCCGGGGAAGGGTCAGGCGTTGAGCATCGTGCCACCGCTCTTAAAATCACCGCCCCGCCTCCGTCTGAGCCTGTATCTGCGGTTAGCTCACAGACCGTTCCTGCTTACGACCCAGAGCAACCACGGTTATCACCAATTCGCGAACACGTCTCCGAAGTCGTCCCACCATCAGCGAACCGAACTGAGGAAGGTATTCTGAACAAATTTCAAGTGCATTTTCGCTAGAACTCTCGTTTCGAAGTGATTGTTCTTAACTCCTTCTCTTCTTTATCCAGTGACCAGGACTACCCCGGTGTCTTCGACCCAGGAGCCGAGTCAAGGGCAGAAGGCTATTACTACTGAAACGACTGTCGTGACAACGGTAGCGTCTACCGGAGCGGCGCAGGAAAGCTCTTTGTCTCTTGACGAACAAATGGTGAGCGAGCTACTCGGTCAACAGGGAGACTTCTCTACGGACTTGCCATTTATCATCAGTGAGCTCCCGCCAGCCTCTAGCTCTTTTGTGCAGACCGGAGTCGCCCCCAGCCAGGCCCCATCGACTCGAGATGAAGAAATCTTGGCCGAAATCCATGCTGAATTAGAAGCTGAGGGGCAAAGCGGTAGTGTCGGTGGTGACACTATTCCATCTTCCGTTGCGGGTCCTATCCCTCCTACTCCTCCGGCGGGGAGCCCTCATCTAGACTCAAGTTCTGAGGAAGACGTAGATATTATGCCCCCGGCCGAAGAGCAACCACCGGTGAGGAGGTCGTCCAAACGAAGGATTTCCGTTCCTAGTGACTCTGACGACGAACCGCTAATAAGGAAGCCAAGGAAGAAAGAATAGAGCGTCCCCCCCAGCAGATATTTTGGTAGATAGGAACTTGTTTTCGTTTTTTGTTAGTAGGCCGTGTGTAGATGCAGGTTCGGCCCCTGCTAGTAGGCATTCTTTTTTGGAAGAACTTATTTGCGTGTAAGTCTTGGTTTTAAGTTAGTTGAAATAAAATTTAGTTTCTTTGTTTCAACTCTCATTTCTTTTGCGCTTAAGTGTTTGTAGTGCCTTGTTTTCAGTCCGGTGCACTTGTGGCGTTTTTACCGTCGAGTGGAGTTCGTTTTTATTCACCAAGTCTGAGAATCTTGGTCGCAAGTTGTGATCGATGAATAACCGAATTTCGGACATTGTATCACTTTGGTTAGCGATTAACACTTAGCTTTTTTTCCCCCTAGTCTTGGGGAATAACATTTGCGTTTTTGTGGTTGAGTGCGTTTATTACAAACTTTAAACACATGTCCACATTCTGGGGACTTAAGATAATTTGAGATCGATAATCCGGTTCGCACTCCGGGAACTCGAGAGTTATTGATGCTTGTAACATGGTCCGCATTCCGGGAACTTGGAAATGATGTTCACATTCCAACTCGCACTCTACGAACTCGGAGTTAGTATTAACATTTCAGTTCGCACTACGGGAACTTTAACTTGGCGTTCATGCTCTAATTCACACGCCGGGAACCTGGATAAAACATGTATGTTTGGGTTCGCACTTCAGGAACCTGGAATTGATGTTTGTACTCCAACCCGCACTCCGGGAATCTGGAATTAGCACGGATGCTCCGGTTCACGCTCCGGGAACCTGTAACTTATGTTTATACTCCAATTCATGCTTTGGGAACTTGGAGTCCGTTCGTACTCTGGGAACGAATTATTGAATGTTTATACTCCAATTCACGCTCTGGGAAGTTGGAGTCCGCTCGCGCTCTAGGAACGAATTGTTTAATGTCTATACTCCAATTCGCGCTCTGGGAAGTTGGAGTCCGCCCGCGCTCTGGGAGTGAATTGTTTAATGTTTATACTCCAATTCACACTCTGGGAAGTTGGAGTTAGCCTACACTCTGGGAGCTACGGATTTATACTCCGGTTCGCACTCTGGGAACCGAGAGTTGTTTTTATACTCCAATTCGCACTCCGGGAATTTGGAGTTGGCTCACGCTCTGGGAGCTATAGATTTATACTCCGGTTCGCACTCCGGAAACCGAGAGTTGTTTTCATACTCCGATTCGCACTTCGGGAATTTGGAGTTAAAGGAGGGACTGTCGTGTATCAATCCCTGTAAATATTGATATGGTGTCCTGCCCCCGAGCTCGGGTTTCACTTAGCGAGTGACCGGTCATGTCGCAGCCACTCTCTATTTGAATAAATCCCACCGCATGATGGAATTTAGCTCTCCGTGCGTTGTGATATTGTACGTCACACTCAATAAATCACAGCTTTGGCTCGAAGAGATGGCATTTTATTGCTGAAACGAGAAAATATGGCAAAGTCAGTTGCCTTATTACAAATTCAAATCTCGGAATGCTAGAATAAAATGCAAAAGAACAAATTGGCAGAAAAAGTAAAGTCTTTCATGTGTAGTAGCGACGAAGACTCTCGCTATTCCAAGCCCTCGGCAAGGTGAGACCGTCAACGGTCGATAATTTGAACGTGCCATCTCCGAGCTTTTGTGAAATCACGTACAACCCTTCCCAAGTTGGCTTCATATGCGAAGGAACCGGATAAACCCTTTTGAGCACGAGATCGCCGAGTTCAAAGGTTCGCGGATGGACCTTGGCATTGAATATTCGGGCGACTCGACTCTGATATGCGGCTGCCCTCAAATCAGCCTCTTCACGCCTCTCATCCAGTAAATCCAGAGATTGAGCAAGTAATATGGCATTTGTCTTCAGATCATAATACGTTGCACGATGAGAGCGCACTTCCAATTCGACTGGAATAACGACCTCTGAGCCATACGATAGAGAAAACGGAGTGTGACTGGTTGCAGTTTTGTGAGTTGTTTGGTAGGCCCATAACGCCATAGGGAGTTCGTCGACCCACTTGCCTCCAGCCTTTTCTAGTCGCTTCTTCAGAATGGACTTTATAACTTTATTAACAGCTTCGACCTGACCATTTGCTTGAGGGTGTGCCACTGCAGAAAACTTCTTATGTATACGAAATCGTTGGCAGAAATTTTTGAACTCGGTACTGTCGAATTGGGCTCCATTATCGGTGATGATAGTATGTGGGAGACTGAATCGGCAGATGATATTGCGCACTACGAAGTTGATCACTTTCTTTGTTGTAATCGTTGCAAGAGGCTCAGCTTCGGCCCATTTAGTGAAGTAATCAACCGCGACGATGGCGTATTTCGCGCCACCTTTGGCCAGAGGCAATGCTCCAATTATATCGATTCCCCATACCGTGAACGGCCAGGGGCTAACCATTTGGGTTATTTCTGTAGGTGGAGCTATAGGAATCCGAGCATGTTTCTGGCATTTGTCACATTTTTTGGCGTAGTCTGATGCATCTCGATTAACGGTAGGCCAGTAATATCTGTATCGGAGTACCTTCTTGGCGAGTGCCTGCCCCCCAGTGTGATCGCCACATTCTCCCTCGTGTACATCGTGTAACACTCGCTTGATTTCATCGTGTGCGATACATCGGAGTAGAGGGACAGAATACCCCCTTCTGTACATAACTCCGTTTTGAATGACAAATCGTGAGGCTTTTCGAAGGACCTGCCTCTTCTCACTCCTGCGCTCAGGCAGTGTCCCATGTTCAATGTAATTTCGATAGGGGGTCATCCACGATTCCCTACTTGTGGTAGCCTCGAATGCATGGCTGACCTCACTTTGATCAATGCTCGGAGAAGGTAGGGTTTCAACGGGAACAAGCCCCAACTGTTGAGCTTCGCCCGTACTTGCCAACTTCGCCAATGAATCGGCCTTCTGATTGTGCTCCCGGGGGATATAGAAAATGGCATAGTAATCGAAACGATCAAGGATTTCCCTGACTCGAGATAAGTAAGCAGCTAGTCTTCGATCCTTAGCTTGATATTCACCTCGGACTTGACATACGATTAATTGGGAGTCACAATAAATCTCCACAGCGACAATTCTCAGGTCGTGGGCCAGCTTCAACCCAGTGAGTAAAGCTTCATATTCAGCCTCATTATTAGTTGCACGGAACTCGAACTTTAGGGCGTAACATATAGATCGGCCTTCAGGGGTTTCAAGCACTACCCCTGCTCCCGAACACCGTTCATTGGAGGTACCGTCAGTATATAACTTCCACATGTGTTTAGGAGGTTCGCTACTCTCAGGTAATTCCTCGGGTACAGTGAATTCAGCGACGAAATCTGCTAGAACTTGGCCATATATGGCCCTTCTCGGAGTATAGGCAATGTCAAACTGGCTCAATTCGATATTCCATTTTAGTAGCCTACCAGACGTCTCAGGCCGCGTGAGGACCTGTCGTAACGGCTGGTCGGTGTACACGGTGATAGGATGAGCCTGAAAATATGGACGGAGCTTTCTCGAGGCAATGACTAGGCAATATGCCAACTTTTCTAGCTTGGGATAGTTCCTCTCGGCTCCGGTCAACCGTTTACTTACGTAATACACCGATTTTTGCACTCGGTCTTCCTCCCGGACTAATGCTGCACTGATTGCGCTTTCGGATACCGCCAAGTAAAGATATAATTTCTCGTGATCAACAGGCTTCGAAAGAATCAGCGGTGTAGAAAGATGTCGAACCAATGACTGAAACGCACCTTCACATTCTGCGGTCCATTCGAAGTTTCGTTTCCCTTTTCGGATCAGATCGAAGAAAGGGACGCATTTGTCAGTTGACTTCGAGATGAACCTACTCAATGCTGCGACTTTCCCATTGAGACTCTGGACTTTCTTTATGGTCCTTGGAGTTTGAAGATTCCTGATGGCCCAAATCTTTTCAGGGTTAGCCTCTATCTCTCGGGCGTTGACGATGAACCCAAGGAATTTTCCGGACGCAACTCCAAAATGGCATTTTAGCGGATTGAGCTTCATCCCATATCTCCGGAGGATATCAAACATTGATCCTAAGTCCTTTACGTGATCAACAGCATATCGTGACTTTACTAACATGTCATCCACATAAACTTCCATGGTCTTCCCGATCTGGTCGGAAAACATCCGGTTAACCAAACGTTGATAGGTTGCGCCGGCATTCTTTAACCCAAAAGGCATGACTTTGTAGCAGTATAGTCCCAAATCAGTCACGAAGCTCGTATGTTCTTGGTCAAGCATATGCATGGGTATTTGATTGTAGCCCGAGTAAGCATCCATAAAGGATAACAACTCATGTCCGGCGGTTGAATCAACAAGCTGATCGATTCGAGGAAGTGGAAAACTGTCCTTCGGGCAAGCCTTGTTCAAGTCAGAATAATCGATACACGTTCTCCATTTTCTGTTCGGTTTTCGGACAAGTACCGTGTTGGACACCCATTCCGAGTATAAAGCATCTCTAATGAACCCATTTGTTTTCAACTTATCGACCTCTTCCTTAAGGGCGGCAGATCTCTCTGGATCCATACCACGCCTTTTCTGTTTGACCGGGATATACCACGGGTCAATATTTAAAGTGTGGCTTGCGATATCCGGCGAGGTCCCACACATGTTAGAGTGTGTCCAGGCGAACATGTCGAGATTCGTCCGGAGAAATTCAACCAATTCCTATTGTGCCCCCTGGCTCAGTTGAGACCCAATTTTTAACATTCTCGAATCATCGCCATCATTATCGATCAGGACATTGATAGTTAGCTCAGCCGGAGACGCCTGACTCTATGTAGACTCCTCATTGTTGTCGTTGTCCCTTGGGTCAAGGTATTTCTGGAATTGGTTGTGGTGCCCGGGCCGAGGCCCAAGCACCAATTGTCAATCATCGGCAGAACGGACGTAGAGAGATTCCTCTACGCCCTTCCCTTTCTCCCTTCGCTGCGCCTCTCGCAGCTCCGCAACATAACAGGCTCTTCCAACAGCCTGATCTCCATGAATCACACCGATACCACAATCGGTAGGGAATTTCAAAGTCAAACACCACGGGGCGATTGCCGCCCGAAATTCAGCAAGGGTCGGTCGGCCCAGAAACGCGTTGTACGGTGAATGTATGTCCAAAACAACAAATTGTAACATGCGTACTCTTCTGCACTCACCGATCCCCAACTCCACGGGTAACTCCACAACCCCCGTGGGTATATTAGCACTTCCATCGAAGCCATGAATCCTGGACTGACAGGGCTTCAGATCTTTGGCTTCCATCTTCATCTGATCGTAAGCTCTCTTGAACAAAATATTGACTGAACTCCCACTATCCACCAGTATCCTTTTCATCCAAGCAGGACCAACATGGGCGGATATAACAAGTGGGTCATTGGTCGGGGCTTCGACCTTGGCTGCATCACGGTTTCGGAACACGATGTCATCTGTCATCGTCCTTTGTTGTTTTGTCGGAGCCCCTTCGTCATAACTACTGCAACATTCGAAATCCATATGCCTAACCGAGTTAGCATATGACTCCATCTCTTTTCAACTCCTATCCGCCGGATGAGGACCACCACTGACGGTGTTTATCACTAGCCTTCCGCTCGTTCGGGCGGGTTCTTCCTGCCTTGGCTGATTTTGCCGATTGTTCTGGTTTGACGGACCCGCACCGCCAGACTGCGGCGCCCGTACAAACTGGTCCAACTTCCTTTCCCTGATTAACTTCTCAATTAAATCCTGCAAGTGTCTGCATTCATTGGTATTGTGGCCGTAACTGTCGTGAAATCTACAAAACTTGCCCGTTTGAATCTGTCTCCCTGACGACGGCTTCGGAGTAGGCTTCTTGTATTGCATGGCGTTACAAGTTTGTAGATATACGTTCTCCAACGATGTATTCAGCGGGGTATAATTGTCGAACATAAGGGCCTTACGCCTTGGCCCACGGTTTTGATCCCGCTTCCTGCTCTGATTCCCATTATTCTTCGGTTGTGATTGCTTGTTCTGGATATTTAACTGCACTTTCCCAGAACTCTCTCCCGATTGTTTAACAGCCACATTACTTTGAAACCCCTCTCCACTGGGTCCTGCGTCGTCCTGTTTCCTAGACTGCTTCGCGTCCTCACGCCTCAAGAACTGGGCGGCTTTGGAGTAGAAGCGATCCAACGACGCAGGAGGTTTTCCTGCCAGCCAATTTCCAAAATCCGAATCAGGGTCAATCCCTTTCATCAATGCCATTAGAATCGAGTTATCATTAGGATTGGAGATTTCCACATAGGCCTTATGGAATCTCTCCAAGTAGTGTCTAAGAGTTTCTCCTGGAGCTTGGGTAACACTAGACAAAGTGTTGAGGTCCTTGGGCCTTGCAACATGCATGCGGAACTGTTCCACGAACTTCCTGGCCAGCTGATTGAACGAAGAGATAGAACAGGGTGGCAATCGCGTGAACCACATCGTAGCAATGCCCCCCCAAAGAGATAGGAAAGCTCCTACACTTGACCGCATCGTCTGCTCTAGCGGCGCTCATGGACCATTCATACTTCAGTATGTGTTGATTAGGGTCCGAGTTTCCCTCGTACATCGGTAACGTGGGCATCCTAAATCGCCGAGGGGGTTCGGCATACAGAATCTCGTCTATGAATGGGGTGTGACTCCGGGAGATTCCCCAGTCGTCGTTAGTAAACCCATGACTTTCATGGATCATCTGCCTGATCATTTCCGGAAGATCCGTTATAGCTGCGTTCTGGGCATGTCGAGCCAAGGTGTGGTCGGGCTCCACAATACGGGACTGGACCGGATGCTGTCGACGGTCCGGATCACGCCTCCTTGGTTCGACATCTTCTGGTACATACGGCTCAGGAGTTTGCCGTCGTCGGTGGTGGTTCTGATCTGACAAAGTATGGATGTCAACCCCTGGCTCCGTAGCAATGGTTGCAGGACGGTCGTCGGTAGTGTGTTGAGGAACAGTGCCTCCCCGGGAGGAAGGCCCTGTATGGAAGCTTGCAGATGGACCGACTCGTAGTTGCCCAACCGTCAATGCCGGAAGGTCTCCGGTAGCCTGTGCATAATTCCCATCCATTCGGGGTCGTGAAGGTCGGTGATGATAATCGTTGGAAGCCGAACTCTCCGTGGAAGACTGGGATGCATAATCCCTCCTAGACCGCCTACGCTTATGACTGTGTAGCTGGCGGGTTAATTCAGCGTTAGCGCGTAGTTGCTCCGTCAACTGTTGCCGACTTTGGGTCAGCTCTTGGAGCAACGTTTGAAACTCTTGCCTCGTTACCGGTCCGGATGACTCCGAAAGCCCGACGACGTCCCGAGTAGATGGTAGCTGAGCGGGATCTGGCCTATCCCGGCCTTCTTGGTTACCAAGGTTAGAAGTGGTTCTTGTACTCACCATTGTGAATAGTAAGATTCTTTCCTAGACTTTTATCAAGTCTGAACAGAACGGAAGGAATCTGAGCTTGAGATTCGGATCTTTCTCTTAGATTTATGCAATCTGGTATCGATGACAGATCCGAGGAGCAGGAGAAAATCTGGGTTCTCTCAATGAAAGCACCAAAGTGTTTGCACCAAAATTGGGCACAACACTCGTCGGAAGTTTTTGAAGAGATAATAAATGAAGAGTGCAAATTAAAATAGAGGATTATCTAACAAAAACTCCAAATAGCATGTAAATAAGCGCGTAGACAAGCAATTTATAGTGGTTCGGCGTATTGCCTACGTCCACTGTGAAGTTTTTATACTTTTATTGACTTTCTTTCGATGATTACAAGTCGGTACAACAAACAACAGTGAATTACAGTCAGGAATTCGAATTTAACAACAAGTTTATGATGTCAAATGATGGAGATCTCAATCCGGCAGAGTCTGAATGCTTCAGAATTCAAAAGTCCCTTTTCTATTGGCCCTGGGGCTCTATTTATAGGCATAGGCTGCTGATATTTCACTGAAAACTCGAAAGACCACTTCTGGCACATGAGGGGGCCCACACGCACGGTCTCGGGAAGTTTGGGCCCACTTTGGCATCGGTTCGAACTCCATTCGAACCGATCAAGAATTCGTCCAATCGAGGTGAAATTTGGCGTGGACATTCTCCAACATGTATGCAAGCTTCTGTGAAAATTTCATAGCATTTGGATCAGTAGATTGGGAGATATGATGGATTCGAAATGGGGTTCATTGCATGGCTGTTTGGTTCGAAACCATGCTTTCGAACCGATGGTTTCGAATCCATCATGGCACGTGACTTCGTGGCGACGTGGTGCACAAACTTCAAACCAACCCGGTCTTCACTCCGAGTTGACCTCTTCGACTCCATAGATCTCGGCGAATTCGAACCGAAGGAAGACACGTCATCATGGTTGGTTGACCCAGTGGATTCGAATGAGGCTACACAGGATGGATTCGAACTTGGCATCATGGATGGGTTCGAGCATGGCTTCGTGGATGGGTTCGAACGAGGTTCCATGTTTGGGTTCGAGCAATGATTCTTGTTTGGAGTCGAACTAGGCTTTGTGGTGGGTTCGAAGCATGGCTTTTGTGATGGATACGAACTATGTCACTTCTCCATGGACACGAGGCCCATCGGTTCGAACACGATGGGTTCGAACAAGATGGATTCGAAGGTGACGTAGACGAACCCGAGGTGGTTCGGTGGATTCGAAGCTTATGGATTCGAACGTGATGGTTTCGAAACGTTGGTTTGCGATGGCTTCGAAACCTAAGCTTTCCCCTTCAAATTGAACCGATCATAACTCGAGCGTATGAACTCGGATTGACTTGAAACTCGAGATGTTGACTCCTGTGGTCTTTCTTGCCGTGTCCTATCGATTGTAGCTCAATCTGGACTTGGACAAAATTCAGTGATATCCATAGCGAGACAAAGTATGACCGGTCTCTGAGACGAAATGTTCTCCGTTTTTGATCGATCTTTTGGTATCGCGGCTTTGCCAAAAAGCGGGATAACATTTTGAGTTTTGTGTTTTCAACCTGCATTAAGAAATAGCAAGCAATACGAGAAGAAGATTTATAATTCTTAGCCGTTGCGATGACCAACGGACAACGAAGGAGTTAGATTGTTCTCCTTGCTTTTGTTATCCCTCGAAACACGAAAAACAAAATAAACTTGTTTTCTATTCTACATGTTAAATCCATTTTACAAAATTGTTTGTTTTTCAATGATACGTACAACGGACGCGCTTTTGTATAGACGAAAACACAAAACTAAAAACGACAAGCCAAACGAGGCCTTAAATTTATAAAACTTAAATTTAATTTAAAACAAAGATTCAAATTCAGATTTGAATCAAATTTAAACTTTATTTAAAACATTCCTTTACATTTCAAACTCCAATCAAATTCTTTTAAAAACACTTTTAAACACTTAACCCCTTTAAAGTATTTTAAACAAATTTGAATTTAAAAACCTTATTCATTTCCAGCTAAAATTTAAATTAAACTTGAATCCATTATTAAAATTAGATTTAAAACTCATTTTGAATCTTTGCTTAATACTTTTAAAATTTCAGTTTAAATTTTGAAAATAGAACAGGATTCTAATCTGTACAAAACTAACTCGAACTACACCTAAATCACTCGAGCCTAACCTAACCTAACTCGAGCAAAAACACAAATAACTCGAGTAAACTCGAGTAACATTTCTATTATGAAAATTCATATAAACTTAAGGTTCTGACAGTTATAAACATAAATCTGTAACAACCAAACACCCGAGTCCTCACAACAACTACTTCGAGTCCAATACCCCGACACTTCGAGCAAAAACATGAAACAACCCGAACATCACTCGAGTATCCTTCTTCCCCCAAATCAACAGCTGAGACCCCATGTCCTCCGTGCACCTGCACCACCACTGCCGCCAACTCCGACCACTCGCGACCACACACGCAAGTCGACGACCATCTTCCAACACCATTTCGACCTTTAAACCAAATGTAGAGGCTAAAAATCAAAATCGAGCTTACGAGCTCAATACTGGAACAATGTCGAATACCGAAAATGCCTCAAACACAAGACTCCGACCACCAGAGAAGCTTCACCTCCGGCCACTACTTCTTCCACACTCCATCAATCACCTACTCGAATCTGGGAAAGCTCGATCATTCATAGGGTTCGCGACGATCAATTTTCTGATCAACAGAAGAAACTAGGGTTAAAATCTTCAATCCCTAATCACCACCGCCTCAATGCTTTAATCCACTTCCTACCATTTTTTTCTGATTCTTCTATCGCCATTCCATCACCAGAGAAGCCGTTGGCCACCCCGACCACTTAGATTGACAGTTACACACCAAAATACCATTTCTAGACAAACCAGAAATTCTCAACCAATTTCAAACTAAAATTTCTGATTTTAGTTTTAAAATTCAAGTTTTAGATCATGTAATCGGTTTATACTCTTGAATTAATGAATCTGGATGATCAAATTCTTACTTATATAAGGATTGTCCTGTATTTTGTTTTCCAGAGACATTACAGGTTTTTTTTTAATAAAATTCAAACTTCAACTTATATTACACAGCCATAATCTGTTTGAATCTAAATCCTTAACATAGGTTGAATCAAATGAAATGGATTTTTAAAAAAATTCCTGAACCTGGAAACTTAAAAACAGAAGAAAAAAATAAGTTATACAGCAGTATGCACAACTACAAATATCCATATATATACCAGTAATAAACTTGTAAATGGCATACAAACATATTCATTTCCAGAGTAAACAAGCAATTAAATTCATACTTAATTTTTAAAAGAGTGTGGTTACTCACAAGTAATTTTTTATGAGCAGAGAACTTTTGAAAACTTGAACTGGAATGTGCTTCAATTTCAAAACTTTGAGTTGCTTCTTTATTCTTGTAAACTTTAAATTCTGTTCGCTGCAATGCTTTGCTTCCTGATTTACAATATATGTATGCTTCCAGAAAGAAAAAAATGCAGGCATGGGCTGAAATTGCAGTTGCTTGCAGGCTTAAGTTGCAAATTGCTTTCAGGTTAATGAATTTGAAGAGGCTATAGGTTTATACTTGATTTGCATTTCAGGTTTGAAGATGATTCGTATAGTTTTTGTTTGATTTTGGTTAGAGGGAAATATTAGTTTCAGATTGATTTTTTTGAGGGGATTTGCAGATTTTGTTTTGAATAAAATTTTCTGTTCTGAAGAAGATTGATCATAAATTTTAGATCTTGGTTTGAATTTTGATTTCATATTTCTTAAGCTACAGCTGAAGATTTTTTAAGTAAGGAAGAAGAATAGAAAAAAAGCATAAAAGTGAGGAGTAATGTGTTTATATAAATAAATTTTTTGATTTAATTAAAATAAAAGAAAAAGAAAATCAAATAGGACACTTGTTCTAAATTTAACATTTGTCACAATGTTTACTTTATGGCTCAACACATGTCATTTAGGTGTGTTAAGAGATTTACACATGTAGTTTAAGTATTTTATTTTAATTTAAAATTGTTTATAAAGCCTTAAATCTTATTTTATTACTTATGTATATGTAAATATAAATTTCCTTATTTTTTTATTTTCGAAGAAGAACGAAACAAAACAAATTATAAATAAAAGCTTATCCAAATATTTTTAAGTATTTATTCTTTTAAATTTTCAAAACATCAATTTCAAATTTAAATTTAATTATAAAATCCAACTTTAAAGAATCAAGTTATATATATATATATATGCATATATAACTCTTATTAAATTTTAAAAATAAAAAATCTATTTCCATGAAAAAAACTATTTATGTTTATAAAGACTAGGTATTATAATTATTATTTGAAAATAACAAATTAAACAATTTTAAATAATTTATAAAAGAGATTATAAATCACTTCTATTATTCAATAAATTAAGATCATATGTAAATTATAATTTAAACTCTTATATATAATTTCAAGCAATATCTTAAAAAGAAAATAAAATAAAGCTTTTATGTTAATCTAATTTAGATTCATATTTAAGCTAACTAAATATAATTTAAAAAATAACATTTACTTTTAAGTATTAACAAACCATATAGTTATTCATTAAATTGCTTTGAAAAGCTAAATGTTAAATTTAAATCAAAATTTCCAATTTACCAAAAATAAATTAGAATTAGAAAATTACTTTATTTACTAAATTCCAAACCAAAGCTTATATATTTACAATATATACAATTATATATATATATATATATTATAAATAGAAAACAATTTACTTGCTTTAAAAATATAAAATCTACCAATTTAAATATTTATTAAAGAAGATTATTAAATCAATTCAAAATTTTATTAATAAAAATTATCAAATCAATTTAATTTTTAACATAGATTATTAAATTTATATTGCCAAAAATTCCGGAATATCACAAATCTCCACAACATCGTCTGTGGAATGCGAAGTGGTGGAATGTTCTCTTCTGGGTGCTATAGTAGCAAGCACTTATATAGATTTACCAAAAATACCAGTAGTAATAAACTTGAAAGCTAGAAGAATTGGATCTATCTCTCGGATAGACAATCCAATAGTAGATGATGGATCCAACAAGCTTGAGAATATTGGTTCTCGGTGAAAGCACCAAAATGTTGGCATTAAAAATGGCATTAATACCCAATATAATATGTAGAGAAATAAAATGATGAATTATAAATGAAAATTGTGGAAAAAATAGTAGACAACAAATTTATAGTGGTTCGATATAATGTGCCTACGTTCAATTAACAATTCTTCTCCTCTAATTACTGAAAGTACAACTGATGTTCTTATGGTTCATCCCCGAACATAAGCTATTATAAGAATTTAATACAAATGCTAGAAAGTCAAAAGGATCCTCTAAATAAAGCCATCCATGGTCTATTTATAGGTGTAGGTCGGCGGGAAACCCCAATCACGTCCAAACCCACGTTCTCCATGATCTTCCAGCAGTTGTCAAAGAAGAAGACGCGGCCATCTCAGCAATCCCTATGAGTTGGTACTTGACTTTAGCTATGGGTTGGTACCAATATACAAAATTTTATCAAAATGGATTTTAAACTTTTGGAGATTAGTCGCTTTATCATTAGCTTCATGGCCGCATAGTTGTTTGAGTCATTGTTGATATGTTTCGAAGTCTAGTTATGGATCAGTGGAAGGCTGAAGTTGCTCATCTGAATTGCTTGTGGAGAACGCTGGAGTATAGCATGCAAACAATAACTGGAGCTTGGGAATGGGTTCCTAGGACCTTTGATATCATGTAATGAGAAGATGGGATCACCTCCATACGATAGTATGGGTTGGTACTGAACCATTAATGGTTTGGTATCGGACCATAGACTTACGTAAAATTCCCTCTATTTTGTATGAGCGGTGAACATTATTTAGTTTGTGGACATGGTTCTACCACTCCCTTTAGCCTTCTGGCTACTCCCTTGGATCATCTGCTTCGACATTTTCCAAGTACAACTTGTTCAATTTAACTACCTTTTGCTGGGTTAAAGAGCCAGATAACACTAACCTTACGAGGAATGAATTAGTGGACAGACAGATGTGAGACTTCTTTTTAGGAGCTGAAGTACTTACTCATGCATCTATTCGTGTTGTACCGTAGGGTAACAAAGATTATAGATGCATATGGATTTGGTTTTGGAGCAGTTCTTATGTAGAGAGGTAAAGTGATAGCTTATATATTGAGGCCGGTGAGTCCTAATGAAGCCCATTATGCCACTTATGATTAAGACCTCGCCTCTATAGTTAATGCATTGAAGATATGGCGACATTATTTGCCAGGGGAGAGATTTGTCCTTTAGACATATTATAAGTCAATGAAGTATCGGCTTAATTAGAAGGATCTCAACATGAGGTAGTAGCATTGGCTGGCATTTCTTATAGCTTATGATTTTGAAATTCAGCAATCCCCTAGAAAGGGGAATGAAGTAGCTGATGCATTGAGCAGGAAGCATTACGCAGTTATTTCTATGATGATAGCTGAGCGGAAGGACTTGGAGTTTCTATCCATGTGTGATATTTGAGAAAGAGATTTTGTTGTTGGTTCGTGTAGGATGTTGGCTATTTATAAAATCCTCCATTTTGAGGCCCGAAACTAAGTGCTACAGATGTTGCTATCATTCACAATTAATTTCTAATGACAAAATGCGGTCATGTTAATTATAACAATTACATTAGAAGCGCAAGAATATAAAAAAATTCAGACACAATAAAATAGTAACTTTTTCATTTCATTTCATAAACAAAATTTCATATTCATTACATACTCCCATTCGATACCATGTTCAGAGAAAATATAATTATTAAAAAATACTTCAAGTGTGACATATTAAGACGCCCTTTCGGTTGATCCGAGTCTAATACTTGATAGTATAACTTCTATCATCGCATCTATTTAGACACAAAACAACTCAATGGAAAATAAAAGCTCCTCATAATAGCTAGCTTACCACTTACACGTCTCCAAAAGCTTATTCGATTAATCTGGAAACCTGACGCTTAATCCCGGCGTGCTCAAATGAGTACCCGAGAATCTAAAGGGGAAAACAAAAAATTTAGGTTGGACAAAAAGTCTAGTGTGAATAATAACCCTACCATTTCAAACCAAAATAGATATCTAGTGAGACGGTGTTATAGAGTTAAACGGGTTTTTCCCTCACTAGTATCTTCACCAATTATGTCAATCAAAATTCATGCAGCCGCAACCACAATGGTTAGAACATAGTAAAATAATCATTTATAGGCATGCAATGTGGGTAAGTCTGGTTAATCTATCTTCACTGTATTATACACTCCTTACCCACCCAAAATCTTATAGTGGATTATCTATCCCAATTTAATAGTCTATTTGTCTAGATTTAAATGGCTATCTATCTAAATTTAATTTGACTATCCATCTTATATTTATGTGGACTACCCATCTCACATTAAACAGTATGTGGATTATCTATCCCGAACCATATGGACAACCCATCCCACATGGTTTAACTAATTAAATTCATGTGGCCTATCCACCATACATGTCCCATATCTCTCAAATTATGTGAACTATCAATCACACATATCATAGTTTTCCTAGGATGACTATGAACTCATTATGAATCATATAAATACTATCCATCTCTAGTGTTATATGGACTATCCATCACACATCTCATAGTTTTCGTAGGATAACTAAACCCATCAAATATCAATTTACAATTCGAATACAACATGATTCGCCCAAGTGCCCAACCCTTGTCTGTTGGTGCATCAATGAAGGCGATAATAAATACAGAAGTTGCGGTTAAGAAGGTAGGGATAAACAAAACATTGAACCATCCGACGTGCTCAATCAGCTATTCATCATATCCAAATAGGGAGTAGGTGCGTAGTGCCTTCCACGCAACCTAACATCGAATAACCAATGGCAAGCACCTCTTTCCCCTCTGGATTGGGCCTCCCCCTGTAATGATTAAATATTAGATAGGTTTTTTTTGTTCCTGAAGAGGTGCATATCTTACCCGTTCCAAATTAGGTTATCAAATTTTAAACTTATAGCATACATAAAATAATATACATTAGTATCCCCAAGGAAGTTGTTGAACTCATAAAACATATGGCTTGTCAAGCCGTCAATATAATAATTCAAAATAGAAGGCCTATGGCATCCATGCTGTAAAAAATGTCATTCGACCTATATCCGAGATTTGAAAGCAAAACTCTAATTTTATAAAGTATATTGCTATACTACCGAAATCATAAGGTTATTGATTTTCTTAAGACATAGGCTATCTTACCTACAAAACAAACTATTAGTTTGCAAAAGAAAACATGGCATCTCGACGACAAAGCATCATGTATGAAATAAAAGAGTTGCAAAATCATAGCCACATAATGAGGTTTCCGAAAACAAGATATCGAAAATAATGATATCAAAAATATAGTACTTCAGTCATTCTACTGGAAAACAGCTGATATCGAAAATGATGACTTACGGCATCGAAACCTCAAAACGTTGGATGTTGGTTTCATAAAACTGCAGTGACTACACCTCTACTTGAAGGTCATTAGAAATAAAGACATGTGAATCAAAGCTTTAAAGCATAGGTTTAAGAGTTAGACTTACGACATGAATGCCATGTTATTTGGGTTTTAAATCAAAAGGACAAGGGATGTCACGCTTTAGAAAAAAGTAGAGCTCCGAAATCAATATCGGATCTCTTCACCCATGATATGTCGCACTCCTCCTATGAAGGATGTCAGATATCATGAGGGATGCCATATGTCATCGATGGCATTACTGTAATAAGCATTAAAACTATTTTCTTTCCTTTTTGAACCAATTTTTTTACCAAGTCTAATCGCTTGTCAATTTTTTATGGGCTAAAAACAAACTTTATCAATTTCTTTGTAGAAAGACTGCCATAATGAGGTTTGTCTTTCCAAATCCATTTCGCAACCCATCAATTAATATTATTGCTTAATATTAATTGTAAGCTTTTCAAGCTTATTAAATTCAAAGAAAATCATAACCTTTGTGGGAAAAATTCTTAAAAATCAGTAAGAAACAAAAATTTTATACTCTTTCTTCTGTAAAAAGTTTATGACCAAAATAATTATTTAATTGTTTTTATTAATTAAAACCCAAAACAAACACTATTTTGTCCTTAAGAAATTTATAAAATATTCATATTAACATAGAAAATTATGAAATTAAAAATCCTTCTCCGAAATAATGTTTTACATAACATACTAGAAAATTAAATCGACTGAAGATTAAAAGATTAGGTTTTATCTTCAAAACCTATCATAATAATTCCATAAAATTTCAATAAATCATTATTCTATATAAATGATCAAACATGCAAAACAATCAAGATCAATTCGAAAATTATACATAATTCAAAAATTATACATAACCGAATTCAAAAAAAAAAAAAATAGAGGTGCTCAATTATTTTCACCTTAAATTGGATGATGAGATTGAAATTTAATTGAGTTTACCTTCCCTAAGTTTTGCCCTTCGAATCACTTTAGTTTCCCCTTCTTTTTCCTGGATTATGATTGGCCTCTTTCTTTTCCTTTGATTATTTCATGACTGTAACAAAATGAATCAGAGAGAGTGTGCTTAAGGGATGAAAGAAGTCTCTATTCGTAATTTTTCCATCTCATTTATCCCCTTCTATATTAAGTTTTAAAAAAACTTGTTAATTGATTAGTTAGGCCTGACCCAATTAATTATCAAATCTCATCCTCCTTATCCCACTACATTATTCTATTTGATCTATCCAATTAAATATCCTAAATAATTTTAAACTAAAATTAGAGGTGTTACAAGCTCCTCCCCTTAAAGAATTTTTCCACGGAATTCGGTAAGGACCATACAATAAACATACCAAACATGCATACAAATGTAACAAACAATGCCAGCATATCCTACTAGCTAGAAAGTCTATGTAACAAACATAGAACATACTATCATATCAACTCAGGATAAGTATCCCCAATCCTATCCTCTGTTTCCTAAATACAGTCTTTCTCGGGTCGCTGCACTAGACTTTTACCAAACTGATTGTCTTATTCCTTAGCCTCTTCTCATCTCTGACCACAACATGAACTGGTCTCACAAAAGTCAAATTCATTTCCACTACTAAATCTTCCAATGCAATCGAAGCAATAGTAGTCTCTGGATCATGCACATATTTTCTTAGATGAGAAATACGAAAAACATTATTGGCTTCTACCAAACAACTCAGTAATTCTACCCGATACACGAGCTTTCCGATCCTCTCTATAATGGAGAACGATCCAACATTCCTAGTTGCTAGTTTTCTTGACTTTCCAATCATTTCATACCCTTGATCCGTGATATTTTAATAAAAACACGGTCTTTAATTGAGAACTCTAGATCCTTACACCTTTTATTGGTGTAAATATTCTACCTAGACTAAGCTTCCCTCATCCTAACTCGAATTAACTCAATCTTATCTATGGCTTCTCTCACTATATCTGGACCATGAACCATCTTTCTCTGGTCTCCAACCAACATGCTGGTGATTTGAACGAATTTTTATACAAAATTTCAAAAGGCAGTATTCCCATACTAGTCTGATAACTATTATTATAGGAAAACTCGATTAAGTGCAAATGGTCTTCCCATGACCCATTAAAATCTAGTAAGCAAACTCTTAGCAAATCTTCAAGTGCTTTATTGACTCTCTCTGTCTGCCCATCCGTCTGTGGGTGATAAGTGGTACTTACCTTAAGCTTGTTACCTAATACCTCTTGTAGGCTCTTCTAGAATTTACTAGTAAACAAAATATCTCTATCACTGACTATACAACTAGAGAACCTTTGTAGTCAAACAATGTTCTTCATAAACAACTTAGCTAATACAGGTGCCGTCCTGGTCAAGTTAAAGGGGATGAAATGTGCACTCTTGGTCATTCTATCTACTACAACCAAAATACTCTCATTTCCCCTATTCTCCTTTGGCAGACTATCAATAAACTCCATGGATATAGAATCCCATTTTCAAACCGGTATATCTAAAGGCTGAAGCAATCCACTTGGCATTTGATGCTCGGCTTTCGCCTATTGGCAATTTAAACATTGCTCTACCCATAAGCCAACATCGCTTTTCATACCTTCCTAGAAGAAACTCCTTTTCATATCCTGATACATATTAGTTCCTCTAAGATGAATAGCAAAATTTCGATCGATGACATTCCCTAAAAACTTCCTTCTCTAGGTCACTAACATTTGGAACAGGCAATCATCCCTTCTTTCTTAACCATCCATTCTGGTCAAGACTTAAATTCTTTAAATCATCAATCTCATTTCCACCTTCAAGACTTCTAAATCTTTTGACTAGCAATGGATTATTCCCGTTCTTAGAGATATCCTTTTAATCATCACCGGTTGATCTTCCAAACATGACAACATGGCAGTTTCGCGATTAGAACTAGCCATTGATCTTAATTGCAAACCATAAGTAGTCAACATTTATAAATCCTTCCATTCCTCTATCATAGCTAACACCACATTCTGATGTCTCCTTTTAAGTGCATCCACAAAATTATTTCCTTTTCGTAGCATATACTCAATACTAAAATCACAAGCTGCTAAAAATCTAGTTATCTCCACTGTCTCGTATTCAACCCTTTCTGGGAGAATAAATACCTCAAAGACCAATGATCATAAACAATCTGAATCTTTCTCCTAAGAGGTACTGTCTCCACATTTTCAAAGCAAAGATCACTACTGGAAACTTTAAATCATGAGTCAGATACCTAACATTACATGGTTTGAGATGTCAAGAAGCATAGGCAACCACTTTACCTCTGTGCATCAATGCAGCTCTTAATCCTATTTCACATGCATCGGTATAGAATACAAAATCCTGATTGCCATCTGGCATAACTAACACGGGCCCATTATTCAGTAAAGATTTTAGCTTGGAATGCTTCCTTACATTTACTAGACTAAATAAAATTTACGTCCTTTCTGGTTAGTTTAGTCCAGGGTACTACTATCCGAGAGAAATCCTTGATGAACCTCCAGTACTAGCCAGCTAATCCAAGAAAACTCTTTATCTTGGTCATCATCTCAGGTCTCTTCCAATTATTTACAGCTTTAATCTTGGCTTGATTATATATATATATTTTCAAATATAATATATATATAGTATTAATCAATGGCGAATGAAGGCATGTATGTGGGAATGGTAACTGATCATACCTACCTTAAACCTCCAGATATATCACTTGCACACATTTTCAGCACCACATCTCACCAGCAACAATGCGATAGCACATCAATAGCGGGGCGTTGCAAAAATCCCTAGTCTAGAACATGGGCGAAACAGGACTGTGCGGCCGATAGAGAAGATGATATCACCGATCTAACCTTTTACGCGCCGTCTAAAAATGGAGAATCAAAAGGCTTATTACCGCAAACAGTGTTTGATGCTACTCCTGAAAAATGGAAGAACGCTTTGGTTGTTTACATCATAGGAAGGATACCCATTTGCAACAACTTCAAAGATTTTGTTCATAAGTTTTGGAAGCCTAATGGAACTAATGAGATGTTCTTCAAGAAGAATTGTTTCATTTTCATAAAATTCTAATGTAGAAGATTGCTCCAAAATCATATGGTCAGGACCTTATACTATTTGCTCCAAAATTTTGATCATTAAGAAATGGAAACCAGGTACCCAAATTGCCAAAGAACATGTCTCCACTATTCCAATATGGGTACACTTTATGAATTTGAAACGTGAATGTTGGGATAATGAGGGTATTAGTAGAATAGCTAGGGTGCTCAGTCGCCCAATTCATATGGATACAACCACGCTGATAGAAACATGACTTAATTATACGCATGTTTTAAATGAAGTTGACATACATTTCTCATATCCATCTACTGTACAAATGGAATTATATAATGGCGAAATTGACACTATACAAATAGAATATGAACGTAAATTTATGCCATGTTCAACATGTAACGTTTTTGGACGTATAGATTCAAACGATCACATATCAATTACAAAAGAATGGAGGCCAAAAGTTACATGCATCATTACAGAGATACAATTAGAAATGAATTCTTTCGCACAGAGTATTGATGCTCAACAGACTTATCATTTTAGAACATCTACAGATAAGAAAATGATTGAGTCCAGTTCTAATGTGCCTCTTTACAACTCTTTCTCTACGCTTGTAGATATGCTCAACACAACAGTAGAAGGGTCCGCACTAGAAATGAATGTTGAATGCACCCCATCCATGGCCACGTCATCAATCGTCTTTTCTATGCCAACCAAGATTGTGATTCCTATCACAGAAGAACATTTTGAACCAACTCTGATAAATAAAGACAGCGCATTGCACAATAGTGATGATAAGAAGATTTCATAAGGAACATTGCAAAACAAATTTAAGAAACAGGCAATCATAGTAATACTAAATTAAATGTCTCCCCTATGGTTTCGGAGAACCCTATGTATGTGAAGAAGCATGAGTTAATGGAAAATACAGAAAAAACATCCACTGCTCCTCCTAAAATAGCTACAAGGAGCACTGCGACTAGTAAATGAACATTATGACATGGGATATTAGAGGTATGAATGCTAATGACAAAGTCAGTCAGGTATTCACACATTTAACGTTTCACAAGCTTACACTTATATGCTTAGTTGAGACCAAAATAAATACAACCAATATAGATAAGTTGCAATTGCAAATATCTAAATGGCATATATTACATAACAATGATGCTGGTAGCAAAGCTCGCATATTAATTCTCCTGGACAGAATTGTTTGGTCTTATGATATGATCAGTACATTACAGCAACATATAACGCTGTTACTAACAAATAAAGGAGATATGCAATGTTATTGTACTTGCGTGTATGTTAGTAATTCTTTTTCAGAGCGACAGAAATTATGGGATATGCTTTACCTCGACGCTTCTAACATAGGGTCTTCTTGGCTAATAGGAGAGGATTTCAATAGTGCTCTCAATCTGAAGGACAAGAAGGGAGGATTATCAGTCCTATTTTTCCTATTTGAATACTGTTAAAAAGTGTTTATTTAAATTTGGTTTTGTTGAATCACTTTTACAGGGATGCAAATATACTTGGCGATGTAGAGGAACTGCAACGAACATAGACAAAGTGTTCGTTAATTATGATTTGATATCTATATTCTCAGAACTCAGCACCATCGCCATACCATCATCGGTTAGTGACCATACCCCTATTTTAATTATTTTTAACCAATAACATCGACAATAAAAAGGAGCTCTATTGAGATATATCAACAACCGGTGCTACTTACAAGGGTATAATCAGTGTATTGCTAAAGGTCTTATTGCATATACATAGGGTACATATAGTCATAAACTTATTCATAAAATAAAGGGAATCAATCATGAATTGAAAGCTTGGAACAAATTAAGAGCAAAGAACAGTAGTATAGCTAAACTTTAGACTGGTTTCGATGCTGCTTTCCGTCAGATAGACCAAGATCCAAAGAATCTTATTTCATACAAACACATGTACCATCTTGATCAGACATTAAATGATCAGCTTCAAAAACACCATGAGCTTTTGAGAAAACAAAGTAAACTGTTATGGCTACAATAGGGAGACAGGAACACTTAATACTTCTATGCAAAAATGTCATTGCGACGACATAAATATAAGATCCAAGATTTGCTTAATGTTTAGGGACATTATATGATTATGACATAATAAAAGACGAGGAGATAGCATATTACCAGGCATTATTTAACGGTGACACTAATTTTTCTTTCCAGATGTTACCACCAAAATGCAAATAAACAATAAAGAAAAAGAATACTTAGCTTCCCTAGTTACTATGACCGAGATCAAAGCAGCTTTGTTTTCGATTGATGATTCTAAAAGCCTGGGACCCGATGGTTTTTCATCCAAATTCTTCAAAATTCATTGGGATTACTTGCAAGAAAACATCTTCAACGTTGTATCAGAGATATTTCATGCTATGAAACAGCCACAGGGAGTAAACAATAATTTTATTACTTTAATCCCAAAAAAGATAAACCTCAACTAATTTTGAACTATAGACCTATTGCATGTGCTAATGCCTTATATAAAATTATTTCAAAGATCCTTTGCAATAGAATTAAATGTTTTCTACCTTGTTTAATTGCATAAAACCAATCTTCATTCATAATGGGTAGAAACATTGGTGAAATGTGTTGCTTACCCATGAACAAGTTTTGGATTTCTCTAAGCTTGGTAAACAAAAAATATGTATCAAAATTGATCTTCAAAAAGCTTATGATATTGAAAATCGCCAGTTCATATGTCACATGCTAAAGTTTATAGGTTTTCCACTATCTACAATAAAGTTAATCTATGAATGTATTTCAAAGCCTACATTTTCCATTATGATAGACGGAAGACCATAAGGCTTTATCGAGTCAAGTAGAGGGCTACGACAGGGCGACCCATTGTCCCCTTATTTATTTTGTATTATGATGGAGTTTTTTTACTTTACTAATGGAGGAGGGTGTTATTGATGGTAATCTACAACTTATGTCTAAACAATAGCCTGCCATAACCCATCTCCTAAATGCGGATGATGTTATGATCTTCTTATCAACTACTAAAGAGAATGTTGCTTACATGAATTACATTTTTTATATTATGGAGGAGACTATTGGATTATGCATTAATCAAACTAAATCTCAACTATTTTTTAGTAACGGTTCTATGTACAGATCATAAATTGCAACTATTCTTCAAATCACAGAGCATGAATTACCTGTTAAATATCTTGGCGTCCCTTTGACATCGGACTATTCCACACAATCCACTGTTCAACCCTGATACATAAGATAAGCACCAGTTTAGAAGGATAGGATAACAACTTAGTGAAAATTGCTGGAAGAACAGAACTAATTCACAGCACAATCACTCCTATTGTAATGTATTGGCTTCTTATATACAATTGACCCCATTCTGTACTGAAGAAAATTGAACAAATGTGTGCAGATTTCCTTCGGAAGGTTAAATTACATAAGATATCATGGGATAACTTAGGTAAGCCTAAACTGGAGGGGGGTGTTGGACTACGGAAATTCTCAAACCTCAACAAAACTGCAAGGGTTAAGTTGTTATGGAATTTATCAACAGTAGATTCCCTCTGGTCCAGATAGACGCGGACTAAATATGCATCGAGGGTAAACTTTTGGGTTTTTCCTATTGACAATAATCATTATGGTGTGATGAAATCAATTCTCCGGCAGCGTGATCTAGCTGCAAAAATTATTACTCGAGTTCTAATCAATGGGGAGTACACGGATTTATGGTTTGACCGTTGGATAAATCACAAATCCTTATTGGAATTAATAGGATGGAACAAGGTTTATCTCAAAAATTCTGCTAATAACAAAGTAAGCTATATTATACAAGATTGAATATTACAGCCCCATTTGCTACTGGGGACTATGGAAGTGTCAGATCTATTATGCAGGTGAGCTTATTTTCCAATCAGCCTGCCGACTATTGGAGAATCGTATAACAAAGAAATTTACTTTCTCCAAAATCTGGAATGAACTTCAACAACATAAAAGTTGATGAGAATTTTAAACTGATATGTTATGACAAGACAGCTAGAAAATTTTCATTCACAACATATATGGCTTATCTACAACATCTAGCTATAGCAGTTAGATTGACTATTTAGGGATTTAGATTGACTAATTAGGGATTAAACATAGATTTACAGTGCGTGCTCTACAATAAGCACAATGAAAATCTTCAACATTTATTTTTAGATTGTGAGTTTAGTTCTTATCTTTGGGATTCTCTATTGATGAAGCTGGATCTTTAACCTACAAGTACGAGCTTGCTGTGGCTACGGCTCTCACATTCGAGGCGTAGCTTCAGCAACAAATCAGCTGTTCATGATCTAGCATTTATTGCGGCACTCTAATCCATCATATCTAGTTGGAAAGAGTTGGACGTCGATTTGAAAGGAAGTATTGCTTTTTGGAACAAAGATCTAAACTCATGGAAATTGATATTCTATTACAGATTGCAAGATGTTTTCACCATGGGTGTGTATCATCGTCAGATAGAGAGAAGCTTTTGAGATGAGGCATCGAGTTACATGCTTTTGGATAATGTGTCGATGTTTCAACTTTTAATGTTTTATGGGCCAGAGTGTTTTCATCTACTTTTGGGCTGAATTGGTTGGTAACTTTGTAATGGCGGAGATGTGAGTTCTTTGCCAATTAGTTTAGGACATTTTATTCATTTTTTATATATGGAGTTTGTATATGTGTTGGTTTTATTTTCCAGCTACATTGGAGATTGCTTAATAGAGGATGTCGTTCTCTTTTTCCTTATCACAATGGTAAGGTTTTTTAAGGAGGCGAATCTATATATTCTGGGCTCTCATTTCGTTACTAATAAGAATCTTTGGTTTTCAAAAAAAATCTTAGCCGGATCCATAGATCACCATTCCTTTGAAACTACAAGACAAAGAAACTTCACTTCTCTCTTTCAAAAATGGCACTTCAAAAAAATTTCTTTTAGTTGATGCTGCCGCAATGTCTCAAGCACTATTCTAAGATGAATCTCATGATCTCTTTCATCCCTAAGAAATATCAAAATGTCATCGATGAACACAAACACGAACTATCCAAGTGCCCTTGGAATATTCTATTCGTTAAATCTACAAAGAAAGCATGCACATTAGTCAACCCAAATGGCATTACTAACACTCATAGGGCCATAACTCGTTCGAAACACCGTCAAAGAAATACTGTCCTCCACCGCCCTTAGTTGTTGGAACGCTGTCGCCAAATCCAACTGGAAAAACACTTTGGCACTACTGAACTGACCTAATATATCATAAATCCTTGGTAACGGGTTTCTATTCTTTATTGTCTTCACATTTAGCATATCAAAATCAATACACAACCTCAACAAAATTCTGACTTCTTTACGAACACCGCAGCCGCTCCACAATGCGAACTGCTTGGGTTAATAAAACTCTTTTCTTTTAAGTCCACTAGCTGCACCTTCAACTCTTTCATCTCAATAGGTGTCATTTTTCTAGGTGGTCTACTATTGGGTTCAACTCTAGGTACATGGTCAATTCTGAACTCAATAGCTCTCCAAGGTGGTAAACTTTTAACTAGTTCAAAAACATCTACAAATTCCCTGACAACTAAAATCTGACTCAATTCAGCTTCCACCTATGTTGCATTCGATAAAGCACAGATATCTAAACTTGAATTCTCAAATGAGTATATAATTCGATCACTACTATTAGGGTGTCTTAATGATACTTTCCTATCCTAGAAATATATCCTAGCATCATATTTTCTCAACCAATCCTTACCCAAAATAATCCCAAAGTGCATAAAATAAAATAAAAATTATGGGCACCTAACAACTCAAATTCTAGATGTTTCCATCTCATCCCCAGAGTTGCATACCCTCCTACTGGATACGCAACCTATTAACCCACCTTTTGGTAATGCGGTACATAGGTGGATTCAACCCAACAGACTTTATGATCATCAAGGAAGAAAGCTCGAAGTGATGTTTACTAGAATTGGAGATTGATTATGGATAAGACTGTGGATGATAGTCGTACGGATTCATGTGGATAGCATTCTGGAAATTGCTGAGTATGAATTTCACACATTAACTAAAAAAAATCAAGTACAATCATTTTTCTTAATGGATCAACGATGATCCTTCTCCAACATGGATCCGCAATGATCCATTTCTATTATGGATCAGCTATGATCCATCTCCAAAATGGATCGGCTATGATCCATCCCTAATAGGGATTGAATATGGAACATCTTCATTATGGATCGACATGAATCGATATGGTTATAAGTTGCTCGGATGGACAGTACAAATCAACGTTGATCGATCAATGGCTTAAAATCCAGAAGTCAACTATGCACGAAACATTGGGAATAGAAGATATTACATGGTGGGACCCACTATATCGATCGCATGTAAAAAGAGTAAGAAAAATGATCGGTATTGATCCTTATTTTGATGAAAGTGGCGCCTACATTTGATAAGGTAATCTCGTTTGGATTTGGAGACTCTGCTGTCAAAATTTTAGAAAGATATTTTCTCGTCTTCCCCTATAAATACATGCTCATGGTTCATTTGAAGGATTAATTTCATTTGCCGCTTCTTCTTTACTATCTTCTCTTCCTTCATTACTTTTCTAAGGAAAAAATCAATTGCACTTGCAATCTTACAGTATAGATAAAAGATATGGAAGCGGATGTAGGCCAGAGTTTGTCGAAGCACTATAAAATTTGTGTTTCATTTACTTTTTTGTAATTTATTTTGTGATCTATGTTCTTATCTTTATTCGGGTATTGTTATTAGTTATTGGTTCTTTCATATTCAATCGAGTGTTGGTGGCCATTTTGTTGACAACATTTTGGTGCTTTCACTGAGAAATCTAGCCTCCATAGATTTGGAATTTGGATTCAGGACTAGGAAAAGGTTTAGCGCTTGGATTTGGAGCAACGGTGAGACAATTAACAAGGAGAGTGCTACCAGAAAGGAGCCGCCATGGAGGGAGTCAGGAGGCTTCCCCAGGAGCTGGTATCAAGCATTATCTACATCACCAGGGATGAAACGGAAACGATATTGGATGCTATGCAGGAAAGGATGCAAAAAATATAGGAGGAGATAATGTAGAATTTACTTTAGTAGATTGGAAAAAATAGAGCATAAAACCAAGGTAAAGAGTAGTAGGAGCTAATGACAACTTGGATCATGGAGTTGAAGCAGCAGTAATTGCTATAAATCAGAACCGGGAACATGAAGGTGGAGCTATTGGACAAAGGAATGGAACAGAGCAACCAAAGGCAGTCCTCGGCCATCTCAAAAGGACCGACTTCGATCCCCAAGGCTTTGGGGGCACGCCTCTGGGTTTGGTCGATCGCAATGCTAGAGGACCTGTGGTCGATCCCATAGAGCTTGGTGCGAATCAAAATTTGAATGTTCATCGGGAGGAGTACGTTCTGGAATTCCCTCGTGGACTCGGGGGGTAGTTTGAAAATGATGATTGGAGACTACCACTAGATGACAATGATAGATTTATAGAGATCAAGCGAGCTATGGGTGGAGGATTGGTGAATAGAAATCTAGAGAATGTAAATAGAAGTCCATTCACTCCTAATATCTGGAATGCTTGGAATCGATCAGAGTTTAAACTACTAACAATGGATGTATATGGCGTAAATTTAGACCCGACTATGTATATAATGAGGTAAATATGACACATTGAAGTACTGGGGGCATCAGAGGAAGTCATGGCATGATGCTTTCTCAAGTATTTAATGGATGTAGCAGCATCATGGTTCAGGTAGATGTACAACGGTTCTATTGGCATATGGATTTAATTCAATAAACTTCATGATCATCAAGGAAGAAAACTCAGCGAGATGGTTACCAGGATTGGAGATTGCTTATGGATAAGACTACAGGCGATAGTTGTACGGATTCATCCGAATAGCATTCTGGAATTGGCTAAGTAAGAATTTTAGACCTCGATTGAAAAAAATGATTGGATATGATTGTTTATCACAATGGATCGGCTATGCTCCTCCTCCAACATGGATCTGCAACGATCCACCTCCATTGTGGATCGACTATAATCCATCTCCAAAATGGATCGGCTATGATCCATCCCTAATGTGGATCGGCTACAATTGATCTCCAAAATGGATCATGGATCGACTATGAACCATCTCCAAAATGGATAGCCTATGATACATCCCCTATATGGATTGGATATGGAACATCTTCATTATGTATCGACATGAATCGATATGGATATGGACTGCTTGGATTGACAATACGGATCAATAATTATCGATCAATAACTCAAAATCCAAAAGACAACTATAAATGAAACATTGGGAATATCAAGATATTACATGATGAGACCCACCATTTCGACTTCCCGTGAAAGGGGCATGGAAAACATTCAACATCAATAGTTATTTTTATAGAAAGGGGCCCGCGATTGATAGGGTGACATCTTCTAGATCTGTAGACTCCGCTGCCGAAATTTTAGGAAGATGTTTCACCGTCTTCCCCAATAAATACAAGCTTTTTGGTTCATTTGAAGGATCTTTTTCTAGCTCGCTCTTCTTCTTCACTATCTTCCCTTCCTTCGTTACTTTTCTAATGCAACAGACAACTATACTTATAATACTATAGTATATTTAAAAGATTATTAGAGTGGACATAGACCAAAGTTTGCCGAAAAACTATACCACTTGCATGTTCATTTACTTTTACACAATTTATTCTGTGATATGTATTCTTATCTCTATTTGGATATTGTTATTGGATATTGGTGCTTTCACATTCAATCGGGTGTTAGTGGACATTTTTGATGCCAACATCACCCTTAAGGAAGTAACAAGGTATGATGGTTCTAAATGTAGTTTATCTACCAAACACTGAGAAATAAAAGAATGTGATGCACCGGTATCATATAACACACTAGTACGTATGCCATGAATCAAAACCGTACCTCCCATCATAACCTTTCCCTTCTCCTCTACTATTAGCCTAGAAGATAATGGCTCTAAAGCAAAGACCTTCCTTTTTTCCACCTTGGCCAATTCTAGACATTTATTCTTACAATGCCCTATCTGGTTGTAATTATAGCACTTAACATTCTTATTTCGCACAACCATCTTACCATCACCGGATCGTCACTCATTAGCATAGTATCCCTTTTTGGCACACTTGTAATAAACGATATCAGTTTTACCTTTCTTGGCAGCTCCACCCTTTTAAGCTCCCTTCCCTTTAAAGAACTTTCTATTCTTACTCTGAGAAGTTTGAATTTCCACCTGTTGATCCTTTGCAGAAGTCGAAAGCATCTCCTCGTTCCTTATAGCCATCTCCACCACTACATTACTTGAATCCCTGAGATGCGGCATTGTTGCCTTGGCAATCTCCGACTTTAAACCCATGATGAACTTTTAATTTCTCTTAATCATAGTATCTGTGGTGGCATATCCATATCATGACAACTCATCGAACTTAGTTGCATACTCTAGGACAGACATTTCTCCTTTAGCATAGTCCATAAATTTCCTGAGCAGTTGACTTGGCTACGTCAGACAAGAACATTTCCTTAAACTTCCAACTTAGCTTAAGTCAGTTCCTCTTCTAGTACACCTATAGTCACCTTCTTCCATAAATACAAAGCGAATCCTTGCAACTTCCTTGATGTTAATCCCTTTTTCTGCTCATTATTCAAACCTAGATCAGCAAAAATCCACTCATAGTGCAACAACCAGTTCTCCACTTCAATAGCATCTTCAGTCCTAAGAAAAGGCTTTCCTTCAAGACTGGTGTAATCATGGCTCAACTTAGCATAATTATTGTCAATAGGTGCCACAGGATTAGATCCACCCGCATTAGCTGCATTCCCTCCAGCCAAACTAGCAGCAGCTCCATCTTTCATCATGTTGAGAAAGTACTGATACATAGTCCACATATCAACTGGTGGAGTTGTAGATCTAACATTAACATTAGCTTGTCGGCCCCGATTCCTTTCGGTGTTGAGTCAAACATTTCCATTGGTCATGGTGCTTCCTCCACCTAGATTCAATCTTCCATTTCCTGCTTCTACATCTTCCTTTCTCATAATCAGCATATGAGCCTTCATAAGATATAGAAGAATGGTCTAAGAGTGAGGGAAGAATACACACTTGTATATTGAAAATACAAGTATGTTACTATAATGTTATCATATGCCCCGATCTTATTTTCCGATTCATTGGATTATGTTTTCAAAAACTTTTAATCTATAATTTTTTTACATAAACCTATGCTTTGATACAAGCTGTAATATCCCCCTTTTTGAGCCTCGAAGCTAAGTGCTATGAATATTGTAGTCATCCACGGTATTAATTTCTGACGACAAACCGCGATCATGTTAATTGTATCAATAACATCAAAAGAATAAGGATATGAATATTTTTAAACAAAATTCAAAAGTAAACCTTTTAATTTAATAAATAAATAAATACTACATAATCCCATTTGATCCCACGTTCAGATAAAATATAATTATTACAAAATACTCCAAGTGCAATATTTGAAGATGCCCTTTGGTTGATCAAAGTCTATTATTAGATAGTTATAACTTCTGTCATTACATCCATTTAGATACAAAACAACATAGAAAAAAAAATAAAAGTTCTGCAAATAGTTAGCTGACCTCATACACGTCTTCATAAGCTTACTTGTCTAACCAGAAAACTTGAAAATCCCTACTCCCAGCCTACTTAAATGGATACTCGAGAGTTTAAGGGGAAAATAAAAACTTCGGATCAAACAAAAAGGCTAGTATGAATAATAACTACAATTTTGAACCAAGATAGACATCTAGTGAGATCGTGCTATACAGGGAATGAGTTTTCCCCTCATTAGTATCTTAACCAGTTATGCCAATCAAACTTCATGCACCTACAACCACAATGTTAGACCATAGTAAAATAATCATTTGCATACATGCAATATGGGTAAGTCTGACAAATCTGTCTTCTTTGTGTTATAGTCTCCCTTACCCCACCTAAAATCATATAATGGATTATTCATCCCAATTTAACAAACTGTCCATCTAAATTTAAATAACCATCCGTCCAAATTTAATATGACTATTCGACTTATATTTATGTGGAGAACCCATCTAATATATAAACATTATGTGGATTATCTATCCTAAGCCATATGAACTACCCATCTCACATGGTTTATCTAGTTAAATTCATATGGACTATCCATCACATATGTCTCATTTGTCTAAAATTATGTGGACTATCCAACACATATATTATAGTTTTCCTAAGATGACTATGAACACATCATGAATCATATAAATGCTATTCATATATAGTATTACATGGACTATCCATCATGCATCTCATCGTTTTCCTAGGATGACTAGGAACCTATCAAATATCATTTTATAATTTGAATATAACATTAGTCACCCAATTGTCCAACCTATATTTATTGGTATCCTAATTCGGTTATTACCCTTAAACTTATGGCATATCGAAAACAATATACATTGGTATCCCCAAGGAAATTGTTGAAGCTATAAAACATATGGCTTGTTAACCCATCAATATAACAATTCAAAATAGAAAGCTTGCAACATCTATGCCATTAAAAATGATATCAGACCTTTATCCAAGGTTCAAAAACAAAACTCTAGTTTTATAAGGCTATACTACCGAAATCATAAGGTTATTGATTTTCTTAAAAAAATGGTTATCTTACCTTTAAAACATACTTTTAGATTGCAAAAGAAAATAGGGCTTCGCGGCCTATAAAGCATCAATTACGAATAAAAGAGTTATGGCACCAAAGTGGCATAAACTGGTTGTCAAAATTAGGAAAAACATATGAGCTCAGAGCTGACAAGCTATGTCAGCAATTACTTAAAAAACTATGACATCGAAAATATAGTACTTCGGCAATTATGCCGTAAAACAGCTGAAATCGAAAATGATGACTTGCAGCATCAAAACCTTAAAGTATTTGATATTGGTTTCATAAAACTATGGTGACTATGCTACTACTTGAAGATTGTCAGAAATAAAGACACGCGGCATCAAAGCGTTAAAGTATAGGTTTTATAGTAAAAAACTTACGACATCAATATTGTGTGATATGGGTTTTAAAACAAAAGGACACGGAATGTCGCGCTTTAGAAAACAAAGTAGAGCTTCGAAATCAATATTGGATTAATTCACTTACAAGGTGATGCATTTCTCCTATGATGGATGTCGGATACCATGAGGGATGCTGCCAGTCATCGATAACATTACTGTAACAAACATTAAAACAGTTTTCTTTCCTTTTTAAACCAATTTCGTTTTACCAACTCTAATCCCTTGTCAATTTTCTATCAGTTAAAAACAAACTTTATCAATTTCTTTAAAGAAACGCTGCCGCAAGTCGGTTTTATCTTATCGGTTTTATCTTTCCAAATCCATTTCGTATCCCATCAATTAATATTATTATTTAATATTAATTATAAGCTTTTTTAGCTTATTAAATTCATAGAAAATCATAACCTTGTGGGAAAAATCCACTGAAAATCAGAATTAATATATTCTTTTTATGGTAAAAATTTTAGGACTAAAATAATTATTTAATTATTTTTAATAATTAAAACCCGAAATAAACACTATTTTTCTTAAGAAATTTATAAAATAGTCATATTAATCCGAAAATTTTAAAATTAAAAAATCATCTTCAAGATAATGTTTTACACAACATACCAGAAAACCAAATAAATTGGAAATTAAAAACTTCAGTTTTACCTTTAAAACATATCGTAATAATTCAACAAAATTTCCATAAATCATCATTCTATCCAAACAATGATCAAACATCGATAGCATGGCAAATCAATCAAGATTTGTTCGAAAATTGGGCATAACCAAATTCATACACAAAAATAGAGATGGTTAATTATTATTCATCTTAGATTTGACGATGAGATGGAGATTTGATGGAGTTTAGCTTCCCTAAGCTTTTCCCTTTAAATCCCTTTAGTTCCCATTCTTCTTCCTTGATTATGGCTGGCCTCTTTGTTTTTTTATTGTTTTGTGAATGCAAAACGAGAACGATTGACAAAGGGAGGGCTTAAGGGATGAAATAAGGCTCTACTCCTAATTTGCCTTCCTCCTTTATTCACTTCTATATTAAGTTTTAAAAGAATGTTATTAATTGATTAGTTAGGCCTGACCCAATTAATTATCAAGTCGCATCCTCCTTATCCCACTACATTATTTTATTTTATTTTTCCAATTAAATCTCCGAATAATGTTAAACTAAATTAGGGATGTTACACTAGTATTATCATCGAACTATCTTTGATTAATCAAATTGTAGAGGCTCAAAGGAGAGACCCGACTATTATAACTCTTATTCAAAGGTTGGAATCTAGTGATGTAAATGAAGGTCTTGTTAGATATTTTCTTGATGCTCATCGCTGCTTAAGGAGTGGTAGACTTGTTATTCCTGATTTAGATGGCCTCCGTAAGAAAGTGATGGATGATTGCATCACTCGTGCTACAATATTCATCCTGGAAGAAGTAAGATGTATATGGATATAAAGCATTTTTATTGTTGGGAAGGGGTGAAGTCCAACATCGGGAAGTTTATTGAGGGATGTATGAAATGTTTCCTTGTTAAAGCTGTATCAAATTTCTAGTGGTATTCTTCAGCAATTGGAGGTCCCTCTTTGGAAGTTAGACCACATATTAGTGGATTTGATTGTTTCATAGTATTTAACTTATATAAATCCCAATGTAAATTCTAGTAAGAATTTCTCTAATGTTGTATTCTTTTTAGGTTTTGGAGGACTTTACTGATGGTCTCCTCAGCCTAGGAGTGGCCATGATAGCATTTGGGTAGTAGGTGATCACTTGAATAAATCAGCATACTTCATACCAGTGAAATCGAGTGGGACTACTTCATAGTTGCTAAGATTTATGTAAAGGAGGTTGCTATACTTCATGGAGTTCCCAGTGCCATTATGTGGGATCGTGATACATTATTTACCAGTGTTTTCTAAAGGAGTCTTCAGTCTACTTTGTGTATAAAGATGAACTTTAGTACTGCATATCATCCACAAACTTATGGTTAGACAAAAATAGTTAATTAGGTGTTAGAGTATTTGCTTTGTTCTTCTGTTCTTGAATTAGGCGTTAGCTCGGAGGATCATACCATTTTGTTGGAGTTTGCTTACAAAAATAGCTATCTAGTATAAGCATGGAATCGTTTAAGGCTTCGTACGGTTGTATGTCTCATTCACCATCTTATTGGCTTAAGACTGGAGATAGATTTATTCTTGGTCCGGATTTTATTAGAGAGGCTTTCGAAGATTGCGTTGATTCAACAAAGGATGAAGGAATCCCAAGATCGATAGAGGTCTTATGTAGACCATATGAGGAAGGATGTCAAGTTTGTAGTTGATGGTCTTGTTTTTGTGATGATATCTCCTCTGAAAGGTGTGACGAAGTTCACTAAGTCAGGGAAACTTGCACCTTGCTTTGTTGGTCCAATTATGAAACACAATGGTTGTATAGTGTATCGAGTTGCTCTTCTTGACCAGTTCTCTTTATTCATGATGTCCTCCGTATTTCCTACTTGAGTAAGTGTGTGAGTAGTACCGAGACAGTTTTAAAGCTATGATGCATTAAGGAGCTTGATATTTCACCAGACTTGGCTATTGTGTAGCATCTTATCCATATAGTTGACTCGGAGGTTCAACAGCTTCGGAACAAAAGGGTCCTGTTGATGAAGGTGCAATGGTTCGATAAACCGTTGGATTATGCTTGAGAAACCGGGGGGCAATATGGCATGGGTCTATCCTAAGCATTTCCTGATACACATGAGTCTGATATGTTTTTAGTTGCTTGTAAATTTTTTTTAGTAGTTAATGGTGTAATCGAGCTTGAAGTTAGTGGTACAATTATAGATTTTTCCCTTTGGAGAAATTGCGGGGACGTAATTTTATGCAAGGGGATATATAACAAGCCATAGTTAAGAAGGAATTAAATAATTAAAAAGGGATTTTAATATTACAAATGTTGAAAATAGAAATAATTGGGAAATTTTAGGAGGTAAAATATTAATAAAGTAATAAAATAATTTATTTGAGTAAATTTTGATTTTAAAGTAGAGTTTGGACATTTTAAGGGTCAAGATGAGTATTAAAATATATTTAAAATGGTTTAATAATTTTTTTAAAGCTAAATATTAAGGTAAACGAGATAGAGGTCTTATTTTAAAGAAAGTGAAATTTTATTTCATTTTTCAAAGAAGATTATAAATTTATTATTTTAGAAGGAAAATAAAGAAATAATTATTTAATTGGTGAAAATTCTGGAAAATAATTTATGGAGAATAAATATGAAGTTTATTTGATGCTTTAGGCTAAGTTAGTGTGGTAGAAAAATAGATTAGCACGAAGAACAAGAAAGAAAAAGAATGCAAACAAATGAACAACTGTAGCCGAATAGCCCATCCCAACACTTGGAAAGTATTTATTCTCTTTTGTCTTTAAAAACAAGTATAGATCCCACATTTCTTGCTTCATATATCCATCTCGTATGCTCAATTCAACCTCCATTCCACTAAACACCAGATTATGAAACACTAATCATCTTCCGCTAAAATTCAAAAGTAAAATAAAAATAAATCCCTAAATATTCTAAAATAAATATATATCTTTCTAAACTCCATGCTACACCTCTAGGCAAGAAGAAGTTGAGATTTTGATTGAGTTTGGTCTTTATTGGGTTTTTTGGGGAGAACGAAAAGAGATGGTGGAAGAAGCAACCCTATAGTAGAGGCTTAGCTATTTCAAGGTGATAGTTTCCTCATGCACATATGTGTCTAAATGCATGTATTCCTTCTTGACTCTTAGAGTATTGCAATTAGTTGCAGATAATTATTGCACCCATTGCTTGCTTTTCTTTTTAGTAAATTTGAGTGATATGGAATTATTATGAGTTGAGGAGGGTACAGTAGAATGTAGAGATGAAATGGGGCTTGGAGGAAGAGGAGTCGACGGCCAAAGTTGGTAGAATCAGTAGCCACATGACCCAGAATTTTGCATTCTCGGTCGCGACTGGCCCATGGGTCATGTAGAACGATGCACTAATGCATTGCTTGGATGTCATCCATGTCTATGCAGTGCACGGGTCCTTGTTTTTAAGAAAAAATAAAATAAAAGAAAATTGAAATAAATAAACTAAACTATAAATGATGTATTTAAAAACTTTAAATACATTCCGAAGTAAGTTTTATGAAATTTTAATAAAGGAAGTTGCGGTAGGAATTGTTTTTTATAGTAAGCACTAGCTATAAAAGGACATAAGATATGTTTTGAGGATTTGTAAATTATCAAAAAGGTAACGATATGATTTGTAGAGCTAGCAAGTAAATAAATACAAAAGTAAATGATTTTATAAATATGGCTACTTCTGCAATTAATGAATAAGGTCAAATTACGTATTTGATTGTAAGTAATTGAAAGAGTATTTTTTTGCTAATTGAAGTATATGAATATTATGGAAATAAATGAATAATTTTTTTCCATTTAAACTTTTTATTACTTGGATTAGTGATGTCGTTTATGTGTAACGAAGAGTCTGAATAAACGGGGTTATAAAACCATATAGTATGTGATTTTCAATGTTATTTCTCCTATAATTCTTTATAATTAATACATAGAATACCATTTGTGATATGTGTGTAGTTTACGAGCTTATAGTAAATGATTAGATAACACTGATTGGTGGGATGCTGCAGTTATATTTGGTTCGTTACTATTTGCTTGTAATGTCACTTATTAAGGGTCAAGGACCTCGAGAATCTTCTAGAGGTGATTTAATGAGTTAGAAGGTCGAGTGAAGCCATTACTTTAAGGACCGTATAATCAGTATGTATATGTATACATGGTTATTCTACACGCTCGTTTGGACATGTAGGTTTGAAGTGTTTGAATCTACACTGTATGACTCACCCCACTATGGAGAGCATGTGATTAGGACCCACCAAATAAGCCAGTAATCATCCTAGCAATCTAGATTATAGGGTCATGCCCTAAATCCATATTGTCAATAGTGTAAGTACTAAGGCTAAGGGTCTATTCTTTTAAAGCCATTGCTTGAACGACATATAAGGACCTATAGTCCGTTACCAAGGGAAAGTAGGAATCATGATCAATGCTCAACGTAGTCTGGCAGCATGTATATGGCTAGTAGATGGATATTGGTGTTGCGATTTCAGAAGTAACTAATGGATTATAGGAAATAGACTGCGATCATTAGCGTTTCTTGGAGCAGTGATTTAGTAAATTGGTCTCATATCTGGATGACTTAGGTAGGTTCATATTTAATGACTGTTCTTATTTTTGACTTCTTTAGAGAGACAATGGTTGTATGAGACACTAAAGGTTAGCAGTGTGTTAACCTACCACTCGATTCACCCATACCCAATAACTATATGTGTGTATATGTATTGTTTAAGGTTTTAGTGCTTGTATGAATGCTGAGTCTACATATATTCTCTACAAATATATTATTATGAGACTCTTAGGGCCATATATCAAGAGCTTTGTCTCTTATTAGAATTGATGGTCGAGGTGGTAGTGTTTTACTATGATACGGATGTTGGTGGGTGATGCTTATATCATGTGATATGTATATGATATTTCTTTATTTATCACAACATGTATACACTATACGCTTTTTAGACATAGTCTGATCCGTGTGTTATTTCATAATACTTGGGTTAGTTCGAAATATTTCTAGTCCAAGTATCTTGTAGCTTGCTTGACTTGTGGGACGTTTCTGGAGCATAGTATACTTTGTAGGATGATAGTTTCCCTTTGAGATTTTATAGCCTCATTTATTTATGATATGATGTATCCATTCGACTATGATATGTATATTTTATAGAGTGAGCAATGGACTAGCATTTTGTTTCTCACTTTGGACATGTAATATTATTATACTATATTTTATCACAGTGTTCTATTTATGTATTCTCTGTGTATTAACCAATTTTTCATATATCATATGAATAGAAGTATGATTTAATTAATTTTTCATCAAATCCCTACCATCAAATTCCTAACACACCATTTCTAACATCAAAGACTTTGAAAATCTAGTTTTCCTTAATCTATACTCATATGCCGAAAAAGGAATTTAGATGGAGAATTTTTACAATTTCACCCTTCATTTGGATACCTATTCCGTTGTATCTTAGAACCATCTATTTTCCCCCAAATCGTTTTGAACTTTTCTAAGTACAATTTGCATAAGGAGGTTTATTTTTAGATTTTAAAACAAAAATATTTTTAAAAGCATATTTTCTTTACTATCTATATCGTATGAAAACAGAACATCTAAAGCTAAAACATCTTTTTCCCTTGTTATTTTCTATATTTTGTATATCATCCCTCTTGTTGAATAGTAAAACTCCACAAACACATCGACTCTTCCTACACTAAGCAAGTTACATTCAGAAATTTTCAATTTTTTTTTAAAATATTTTCCCCCTTTTTACCAAGTTTGTAGTAGTTTGAAAATTGAATCTTTCATACTTATTTAAACATAGCATTTGAACACAATTTTTCAAAACATTTGACCACAATCTCTTAGAGCATTTAGATATAATTTTTCAAATAAATCGCCTCTTTAACTTTAAAATAAATTAGGCCACATCTTAACGTAATCGGGATTCAGTCAATGCGTTAATGCACATGATTGACCCTGGCATTGCGCAGTCAATCTTATATTTTGAAAACTTTCATTTTACTTCAAAACTGCGCACAACACACAAGGATATTTATAAATTTAGCTCTTAAGGCATATGGATAGTGACTCGTGGTGATATAGTAATAACTTCTCAAAAAAATTTCTTAGTGGAATAACTTTCGTACCATATATTTTGCCTGCTTTAACTTTGAGTCAATCAACATCCTTTGTGTGTGTTTATCATATCATTAATTTCTTCTCTAATCATACTACTATCTTCTTTCTACCTTGATAGTATTGTCAAACATTGGTATTTACATTCTTTATCTTTAATCTTCTATGTGAGTATAGCATAAAGCACACAAAAGTATTGTAATGACCCGTTAAATTAATAATATTAAATGAATTGAATTAATATAAATTCTAATCTAATTGAGAATAAATGTAGAAATTTGGTATAGTAGTTGTAATTTAGTGTAACAATAAAAAATTTATGACAATAGATTTGGATAATGTAAATTGTCACAATTTGATTTAAAGTTAAATATAAGAAACTGATATAAGGGTTGAATTAGTGAATATCAATAAAAAGATTAAGTAGAATGAAATTCATTTAATATAAAATAAATAGTGGAAGACTTACATTGGATTGTAAAATGGATAGTAACTAAATAAAAGGTGACCGCTGAATAAATCAATGCAATAAGTGTTGATAAGGAAATTTAATGAATGTTGTCAATAATAAATGGACTTAAGATAGTAATAAAATTTGTTTTGCCTATGTAAATTTTATGTATTGATAAGCCATAATTAAATTTGAAATTTGGTAGTAAATAGGGGATAAGTTGACTAAGGCAATTAGTAATTTAATAAATGAATGCATAGTAAGTAAGTGGAAATGTATGCATAAAAATATTTTCATATATGGGATAATTACAAAAGTTTACCCATTTATCTAATGTATATAATTGAATCTAAATTTAGGGCAACATTTTGTTATTGATGGTATAAGTGAATTTGAATAAAAGGGTAAAAATTATGTAGATTTAACATGTATTGAGTATATAGCTAAGAAGGGCATTCGATGTAAATGAATCTAAATTAATGTGTCTAGTAAATAAAGGAGAACTTTAAGGGAATAAATATAAATGAATGTATTTGGGGAATGGAGTCCTTTTATGTATTGAATAGTATAACGTTGTTATTAAGAATGAACGTTACTTTAGTAATTATTAATATGGTAACGGAAGAGTGTATAAATTTTATAGTAACGTAAAAAACGTATTATAAGATAATAATTAAGTGTAGACTTATAAAATATATTTATGACAACAAATTTTGTAAGTTATTTATCCAATTAGTTGTTAAGCTTTATTTATGTGTAAGTTAACAATATTACAATTCAATTGAATACAGTAATTTATGCAAACAAAAGATGAACATTTGGAAGTATTACTGTAGTGATATATATATAAGAAACGGTAACTTTGTAGTTGGGGAATAATTGATTTATTTGTGAGTTGTAATCAAATAGAGTCAAATTTATTAGAATTTATTGCAATTTATGGGATTAATTGCAGTAACCTTTGAAGATTTATTCACTAAAATAATTGACGATGGAAATTATATGTAAATTTGCTTTTAGTTAATTTAAAATATCCAGAGGGCTAGAAATGACACAAATCTACTAGTTTAGAAATTTACAATAAAAAGTGGTAAGTAATTTTTCTAAATATTTAGATAGTGGGAAGATGTAGATTTAGATGGAATTTATTATTTAACTATTTCACATGTTGAAGATCTAAGGTTAGAATTGAGATTTTTAATGTATAGATATTGAGCCAATGTTAGTTTCATTAAATTGACATCAATAACTTTGAACAATAGAAAGAAAGTGAATTTAATAAATTTAATCAAACGTATAATGTTGAATTTATTAAAAATTGGAATTTAACCTTTAAGTAAGTATTAACATCTAAATTGATGAATAGAACAACTATGTATTGACACTTGGATTGTTTAGAATTGGAGTAAATAATTAAGAAAATTTAAAGGGAGAAATTTGGTCAATTTTTGAATTTAGATGTAAAAATTGGATTTTTATAATTTATTTAATTTATTTAATGAATATTAAAAATAGCCATTTTGGCCACGGACTCGGATTTCGACGAAACTAGTTTCATCGGATCCGTATCGGTGAATTATTATAGGGTTTCAAGTTTCGTATCGATCGGATTTGTCGTTTGATCGTACGGGCGTGAAACGCCTTGAAATCAATTTTAATAAAATCAATTTGAAATCAATTTGGAAATTTTGTTTTCAGCATAACTTCTTCATACGATCAAATTTGGACGTGAAACTTTTTCCATCGCGTTCAGAATATCTTAAAATACCTATTTGGATATATAGATTTAATAAATTCGGTTCCGGAGGCATAGCGGGCTTTTTGGGCCATAGTTTGTTTCGTACGTTCACTTATCCGATCTATCTACGCTATCTCTAGTCTACCTATATAAGCACGGTTATAAACCCTAGCCCCATTTTATTTTTCCCTTTTGCTGTACGTTCATTTCTTCGTCTCCTTCTCCTCCTCAAATGAATGCAACCTAGATCTACCCCAATCCAAATTTCAGTGAAAATGCAAACACTTCAGAAAAATTCCACAAAAATATATGTTAATGTTCTCGAGGCACGTAATCTACTGGTGCAATTCGTTTTCTGTTTTGAACATTCGTTTGACCAGAATTAATTCAAACAGTCCGTGACCATTCATCATCGTCGTCGCAAACTTCGTCGGATCGTCAAACCTTTTCTGGGTTTTGTAGAGTGGACGATGGGGATCGCATCTATATGGTTTTTGTGTCGATTCAACGGTTAGATCGTCGTAGATATTCGATTAGGGTTCGGAGGTGGCGGAGGCTGGTGGAGTTTTGGGTGACCGGACCTATATGGGGAGGTGCGGCCTGGCGAGCTGGAGGCGATGGTGGTGGTGGCAAGGCGTACGGTGGCCTGTGGCGTTGTCGAGGCTTGGTCAAAGCTCCGGTCAAAGAGGACGTGTAACGGTCTGGTCACGAGTGAGCTTCTCTGCCGTGTGCGTTTCTGGGAATAGAAGGAGTGACGTGGCACATATATTTGTAAGTGATGAATGTGTGTCGTTTTATTTATTTTCAATTTTGAATTCAATCATCATTTTTTGCCATAACTTTCTCATACGAAGTCGGATTCACACGAAATTTCTTTTGTTAGGATTGTAATTTAATTCCGGACTTGATGACGCTGGTTTGGACGAATTCCGAGACGGGCGAATTTTTTGGGTTTAAATCGAATTTAAATTCGATTTAAATTCCAAATGTGAGTGTTTAAACCCACTCACAACTACTAGAAGCTTTTATGTTTGTTAAATTAATTTTAGAAATGAATAGAAATTTATTTATGAGTATTTGGCATGTTTATTTCACTCATATTTGTTGAATTGTATTTATTAAATTTAACTGTTAATTTAATTTATTTATTGCGTATTAATTGATAGTTAGAATTTATTTGTTTGCCTATAAACTGCTAGTTAACAGTTATATAGATTATTACTGAATATAGACTGTTAGATTAATAGTTGTTAAATTTAATCTGAATAAAATTGCCAGTTATTACCTGTTATATATTATCAAATATAAATTGTTATTGATTTATATTGCTTGATGATTGTGATTGGATGATGGGTGATGTTGATGGATGTTTTATTGTATATCATTAAATTGCAAATTATCATGCATATTTCCTTTCATTCGGGATTGTGGTTTGAAATGATATACAACCGCAAAATTTTATATCTTTTAAATTGCGGATTGAAATGATAAATATCTGTATCACTTGACCATAGGATAGAAAATTATATACAGGCACCGCGGTATATATATAACTATTTTAATGTGATTTCTATGGTTTGGATGGAATACGGTTTATAAAAATCTTAAATTTTATATTGTATAAATATTTTTCTTCATATATATATACATATGAAGTTGAAAATTTTGAAATTAAAAGGTGTATAAAAATCTTTATTAAAAATGGAAGAAAATTAAGAAAATGGAGTTTAATAATTTATATCATATGTTTAAATGTTAAGTTTGGAAATTTTAAGATATGATATTTATAATTGGATTTTTCCCAAAATAAATTGAAATGAATATTCTAGTATAATTTCAATTGGGAAAATATATATATTTTATTACTAGAAATTGAAGTCTTATTATTTATGGATTTTATGTGAATATTCAAGACTAATTAATAGAACAATTGATCTGTTGAAAGAATAAAATCCAATTTTAGTTTGAAATATTGTTACTCAAAATGGATATACGTATATATAAACAAATTGAAGTGGTTTTGGAACTTGAGAGAGATAATATAAATTTTGGTTTAGACTTTAATAAAGAAATGTATTTGTAAATCCATGAGAACTATTTTCTTTACAAAGTAACATTTAAGTTAAACCATTTAATTCATATACCGTTGAATGTCCAAACCATTCAAGTTATTTTTTAGAAGTTATGGTTTTAAATTATGATTTTCAAAATATTATGCTTTGAAAATATTTGATTTTCAGACGTTATGAAGTTAAAGCATTATGATTTTGGAAAAGAATTATATTTGGGATAAGTGATAAAATATGGTTTTGGGTTTTGAAATGATATCGTATTCATGGTTATGAAATGGAATGTTTATTCTGATTTTTAAAGTATAACCTATTTTTAAATGACCGCGGTGTTATAATAACGATGGGTTGGCAAAGAGACCGGGATCGGATATGGACATACTCTCTGTCGATACCGAAAACCACTTTGACTAACCGTGTACGCGGTGGAGATTCCAGAATGAAGTAGGTGGTGGCGACGTTTCCTGTAAGGTAAATACGTGGACCCGACTCCCGTGAGTTGGCATAAGGTGGCTAAAACAGGAGCGATTCTCAGGCCAATGAGGTCATTCCTCTGATCGGACCCTCCTCTTCGATATTATACTTTGACTTTGATAGATTCAGTGGCCACTTCTATATTTTGATTTTGGGGAGTTAGTCCGAGGTGGGCGGTAACTGCGGCTACGCGTTTCCACCAGCCTGGATAGCAATTGGTATATCTACCCTGGCATTGCCTAGTTGTGCCGTGTCACCTACCATATCGAGCCTTTACTACGAGTTTCTATTTGTGTCGTACCTATGGAGTATCCTCTGGTAGCCTCCCGATCAGGAGGTATTACGGTACTGTATAGACTATTGGCATTTTACGTGTTAAGGTGGAAAATGTAAAGCCTTAACGCTATTTAAAAGTAAGTTTATTTTATAAATAGACACTACTATAATAGCGCAATATACTACATAGTAAATAGTTTAACGGATCCTTAGGAGATGTAAATCCCGAGCATCTCTTGAGTTACTGTACTCATATTTATTTCTGTTAATTTAACTCACATAAGATCCTTTAGTCTGACTCGAGTGTTTTTGTCTTTTCAAATTTGCTCGGGTCAGTCCGAGCGTTTCAGTATCGAAGATTTTAGCTTTGGAGGACGAAGACGAAGAATCCGTATTATATTATTTATAGTATTGCACCACACTCTAAATTTCCGTTGCATTGATTGTATTGGTATGTGTAACTCTGATATTCATTGTATAAGTAAAATAAATATTTTGTAAACAGTTATCATGAACTGTATATTGATTATTATATTTTATCCTTCCGCTGTGAGATTCTATTTTGTTTTATTTCTTCTCTGTTTTCTTATTTACCCCATAACAGTCCGCCCTTCCGTATGGTTTGAATCGGCATGTGTGTCGATTTGAAGCGTGCGAAAAGGCGGGATGTTACAGCTGGTATCAGAGCTTTGGTTTAGCGACAAACCTTGGCTTTGTGGGGGTTTGACTCTTTGTTAATAAGGTAGTAACACCCTATGGGAGTCGCTGAGTGTATATATATGAGAGAGCGTACTTGTTAGTGTTATAAAAGGGTTTTAATATTGTGTTAATCTGTTCCGTTTCGTATTTATAAATTCTGGTTGACGCATGGGACGCTATGCCATCAATAGGGATTTCTAAACACTTAATAGGACAGTCCGACATAATATTTTTTTTTAATATAGGTGAATGAAATAATTTTGCCTATTATATTTTCTATATATAAAAAATATTTTTATAAAGATATATATATATATATATTTGGTTGCTATAGATTGGGTGTTAGGAAATAAAAATATTTATAACAATTGAAGCTAAGTTGAAATTATAATAAATCAAATTGGAGATTTTAGAACTTAAGTCCGGGATTTTGAAAATCTGTTTTCAATGGATTTATGGGATATAGGGATTTGGTTTATAAGTATTTTCTTATATAAATATTTAGTATAATTCGAAAGAATTGGTTTAAAGAGGATTTTGAAGAAAATAAGTTTGTACTTTCCTCTCTGTCGCTGGAAAATAATTTCGGTGATGACGGCCGCCTCATCGACTTTCATTTTCGAGTTTCGAAGGGAAATGCCACTGTAGTAAATTCTACTACAGATTTGTTTTGAAATTATTTAAAATTTTAATTGATTAAAGGTAATTAGAGATATAAAAGTTGTAAGAAATTAATTATCTATTATTTCAAAATAAATTGAATTTTGACCCGGAATTTAATTCTAAAATTTTCCATTAATTAATTGTTAAATTTTAGTGGAATAAAAAAAGTAAGTAATAAATGGATTGAAAACCTCTAATAAGTAAGAGAATTAATGCTAAGTATAAAGGAAGTTAAAAATTTGAATTATAAATAATGGTAAAGATTTATTGGAAAATCAATGAATTAAAAGAATTGAGATTAAACTAGTATAAGTTCAATTGCATTTCTCTTTAAACATATATAACTTACCAAATATGAAAGGTTGAAATGTTAATTAAGAGATTTGAATAGAATATTATGCAAGTTGAAATGTTGGAAATTTTGGATTATTCTATGAATTGCTATTATATAAATAAGAATTTAGTGGTATAAACTTAAGTTATAATTGAAATTTTACTGAAAATAAGTCAAGAATTATTAATAGGTGATATGAACTTAAGTAAATAAAATGAAATTCTTTAGTAAGTAAGGATTGATTGTAGGGTTATTAACTTAAGTATGTTTTAAATTTCCCCTATTCTAATATAATGGAAAGTAGGAATAAATTAAGTGTAAGTAGAGGGTTACTGTAATTAAATATAATGGAAACTTCAACATTAAATAAATGAATGAGATTTAAGGTAAGTTGAAATTGTAATTTATAAAACAAATATATATTAATTAAAGGAATGGAGAAGAAACTTGTAAATTTTCACTTACATTCTTAAAACATACATAACTTACCATATAATAAAAAGTTGCAATGTTAGTAAGAAAATGTAAGGGGAAATCTTACAAGTGAAGAGTAAGGTAATAAAGGTATTCTATTAATTTGCTATTATTAATGAGAATTAATTGTATAGACTTAAGTTAAATTGGAAATTTTACTATAAGTAAAGGTAAGTAGTATAAATAGATGATAGAAACTTTAGTAAATAAATTGGAATACAAATATAATGAATTTTGTGATAAATGGAAAATGAAAATTTGTAAGAAATAAAGAAATCACTCCATAAATGAAAGAAAGAAAATCAAACCATTGAAGCATGAGATAAATGTATAATAAATAAATTTGGGTGTTGGTTTGAATTGTGTTGTTTGATTTATGTTGTTGGGTAAGAAATTTGAAGTGGTTAAATGAATAAGTATCTATCTTTGTTCCATCTAAGACTGTTGAGTAAAGGATGCACTTGATAGTTAAATCCATTTCATACAAATTTCAAGTTTGAACCCAAACAACTATCTGTTTGATGGATTAAATGGTTGCTTCGTTTGTGTATGTATGTTGTTTGTAAGGTTGATGGTTGTTGAATTGTTTGGTTGATTAATGATTGAATCCACTTGAATAGTTCACTTTAAAATAAATATTTAACCTTTTAGATTATATAAGTGAATACAGGTGATGGAAGCAACTGCTACTGCTTTTGGTTCCAAAATAATAAGCGTATATTGCCCGACAAATAGGTACGTTTTCGGATTACGTTTAAAGCGCTATTTTTCCGTGTTGGGATATATAATATTTTGATAATATATGTAATATATTTGTATATTTTGATATTATATTTTCTCCCGAGCCTCACCGTACAAAGGAGACTCTGCCAAAAAAATTCGTAAATTTTGGACTTAGAATTTTGTTGAATATTTTCCAAACTTTAATGATTTAAGTATAAAAGGTTGTAATGATTATAAACGGATATATTTCATTAAAGGAAATTAATCCAGTAAGTTATTGTTTATAAGTTAATATTTGAAATAAGATGTACTGTTTATTCTTCCTTCTCCCTTCTTTTTCCTTTTCGGGGACGAAAAGTTTTGAGTGGGGGAGATTGTAACGACCCGTTAAATTAATAATATTAAATGAATTGAATTAATATAAATTCTAATCTAATTGAGAATAAATGTAGAAATTTGGTATAGTAGTTGTAATTTAGTGTAACAATAAAATTTTTATGATAATAGATTTGGATAATGTAGATTGTCACAATTTGATTTAAAGTTAAATATAAGAAACTGATATAAGGGTTGAATTAGTGAATATCAATAAAAAGATTAAGTAGAATGGAATTCATTTAATATAAAATAAATAGTGGAAGACTTACATTGGATTGTAAAATGGATAGTAACTAAATAAAAGGTGACCGCTGAATAAATCAATGCAATAAGTGTTGATAAGGAAATTTAATGAATGTTGTCAATAATAAATGGACTTAAGATAGTAATAAAATTTGTTTGCCTATGTAAATTTTATGTATTGATAAGCCATAATTAAATTTGAAATTTGGTAGTAAATAGGGGATAAGTTGACTAAGGCAATTAGTAATTTAATAAATGAATGCATAGTAAGTAAGTGGAAATGTATGCATAAAAATATTTTCATATATGGGATAATTACAAAAGTTTACCCATTTATCTAATGTATATAATTGAATCTAAATTTAGGGCAACATTTTGTTATTGATGGTATAAGTGAATTTGAATAAAAGGGTAAAAATTATGTAGATTTAACATGTATTGAGTATATAGCTAAGAAGTGCATTCGATGTAAATGAATCTAAATTAATGTGTCTAGTAAATAAAGGAGAACTTTAAGGGAATAAATATAAATGAATGTATTTGGGGAATGGAGTCCTTTTATATGTTGAATAGTATAACGTTGTTATTAAGAATGAACGTTACTTTAGTAATTATTAATATGGTAACGGAAGAGTGTATAAATCTTATAGTAACGTAAAAAACGTATTATAAGATAGTAATTAAGTGTAGACTTATAAAATATATTTATGACAACAAATTTTGTAAGTTATTTATTCTATTAGTTGTTAAGCTTTATTTATGTGTAAGTTAACAATATTACAGTTCAATTGAATACAGTAATTTATGCAAACAAAAGATGAACATTTGGAAGTATTACTGTAGTGATATATATATAAGAAACGGTAACTTTGTAGTTGGGGAATAATTGATTTATTTGTGAGTTGTAATCAAATAGAGTCAAATTTATTAGAATTTATTGCAATTTATGGGATTAATTGCAGTAACCTTTGAAGATTTATTCACTAAAATAATTGACGATGGAAATTATATGTAAATTTGCTTTTAGTTAATTTAAAATATCCAGAGGGCTAGAAATGACACAAATCTACTAGTTTAGAAATTTACAATAAAAAGTGGTAAGTAATTTTTCTAAATATTTAGATAGTGGGAAGATGTAGATTTAGATGGAATTTATTATTTAACTATTTCACATGTTGAAGATCTAAGGTTAGAATTGAGATTTTTAATGTATAGATATTGAGCCAATGTTAGTTTCATTAAATTGACATCAATAATTTGAATAATAGGAAGAAAGTGAATTTAATAAATTTAATCAAACGTATAATGTTGAATTTATTAAAAATTGGAATTTAACCTTTAAGTAAGGATTAACATCTAAATTGATGAATTGAACAACTATGTATTGACACTTGAATTGTTTAGAATTGGAGTAAATAATTAAGAAAATTTAAAGGGAGAAATTTGGTCAATTTTTGAATTTAGATGTAAAAATTGGATTTTTATAATTTATTTAATTTATTTAATGAATATTAAAAATAGCCATTTTGGCCACGGACTCGGATTTCGACGAAACCAGTTTCATCGGATCCGTATCGGTGAATTATTATAGGGTTTCAAGTTTCGTATCGATCGGACTTGTCGTTTGATCGTACGGGCGTGGAACGCCTTGAAATCAATTTTAATAAAATCAATTTGAAATCAATTTGAAAATTTTGTTTTCAGCATAACTTCTTCATACGATCAAATTTGGACGTGAAACTTTTTCCATCGCGTTCAGAATATCTTAAAATACCTATTCTGATATATAGATTTAATAAATTCGGTTCCGGAGGCATAGCGGGCTTTTTGGGCCATAGTTTGTTTCGTACGTTCACTTATCTGATCCATCTACGCTATCTCTAGTCTACCTATATAAGCACGGTTATAAACCCTAGCCCCATTTTATTTTTCCCTTTTGTTGTACGTTCATTTCTTCATCTTCTTCTCCTCCTCAAATGAATGCAACCTAGATCTACCCCAATCCAAATTTCAGTGAAAATGCAAACACTTCAGAAAAATTCCACAAAAATATATGTTAATGTTCTCGAGGCACGTAATCTACTGGTGCAATTCGTTTTCTGTTTTGAACATTCGTTTGACCAGAATTAATTCAAACAGTCAGTGACCATTCATCATCGTCGTCGCAAACTTCGTCGGATCGTCAAACCTTTTCTGGGTTTTGTAGAGTGGACGATGGGGATCGCATCTATATGGTTTTTGTGTCGATTCAATGGTTAGATCGTCGTAGATATTCGATTAGGGTTCGGAGGTGGCGGAGGCTGGTGGAGTTTTGGGCGACCGGATCTATATGGGGAGGTGCGGCCTAGCGAGCTGGAGGCCATGGTGGTGGCGGCAAGGCGTACGGTGGCCTGTGGCGTTGTCGAGGCTTGGTCAAAGCTCCGGTCAAAGAGGACGTGTAACGGTCTGGTCGCGAGTGAGCTTCTCTGCCGCGTGCATTTCTGGGAATAGAAGGAGTGACGTGGCACATATATTTGTAAGTGATGAATGTGTGTCGTTTTATTTATTTTCAATTTTGAATTCAATCATCATTTTTTGCCATAACTTTCTCATACGAAGTCAGATTCACACGAAATTTCTTTTGTTAGGATCGTAATTTAATTCCGGACTTGATGACGCTGGTTTGGACGAATTCCGAGACAGGCGAATTTTTGGGTTTAAATCGAATTTAAATTCGATTTAAATTCCAAAGGTGAGTGTTTAAACCCACTCACAACTACTAGAAGCTTTTATGTTTGTTAAATTAATTTTAGAAATGAATAGAAATTTATTTATGAGTATTTGGCATGTTTATTTCACTCATATTTGTTGAATTGCATTTATTAAATTTAACTGTTAATTTAATTTATTTATTGCGTATTAATTGATAGTTAGAATTTATTTGTTTGCCTATAAACTGCTAGTTAATAGTTATATAGATTATTACTGAATATAAACTGTTAGATTAATAGTTGTTAAATTTAATCTGAATAAAATTGCCAGTTATTACCTGTTATATATTATCAAATATAAATTGTTATTGATCGATATTGCTTGATGATTGTGATTGGATGATGGGTGATGTTGATGGATGTTTTATTGTATATCATTAAATTGCAAATTATCATGCATATTTCCTTTCATTCGGGATTGTGGTTTGAAATGATATACAACCGCAAAATTTTATATCTTTTAAATTGCGGATTGAAATGAAAAATATCCGTATCACTTGACCATAGGATAGAAAATTATATACAGGCACCGCGGTCTATATATAACTATTTTAATGTGATTTCTATGGTTTGGATGGAATACGGTTTATAAAAATCTTAAATTTTATATTGTATAAATATTTTTCTTCCATATATATATATACATATGAAGTTGAAAATTTTGAAATTAAAAGGTGTATAAAAATCTTTATTAAAAATGGAAGAAAATTAAGAAAATGGAGTTTAATAATTTATATCATATGTTTAAATGTTAAGTTTGGAAATTTTAAGATATGATATTTATAATTGGATTTTTCCCAAAATAAATTGAAATGAATATTCTAGTATAATTTGAATTGGGAAAATATATATATTTTATTACTAGAAATTGAAGTCTTATTATTTTTGGATTTTGTGTGAATATTCAAGACTAATTAATAGAACAATTGATCTGTTGAAAGAATAAAATCCAATTTTAGTTTGAAATATTGTTACTCAAAATGGATATACGTATATATAAACAAATTGAAGTGGTTTTGGAACTTGAGAGAGATAATATAAATTTTGGTTTAGACTTTAATAAAGAAATGTATTTGTAAATCCATGAGAACTATTTTCTTTACAAAGTAACATTTAAGTTAAACCATTTAATTCATATACCGTTGAATGTCCAAACCATTCAAGTTTTTTTTTAGAAGTTATGGTTTTAAATTATGATTTTCAAAATATTATGCTTTGAAAATATTTGATTTTCAGACGTTATGAAGTTAAAGCATTATGATTTTGGAAAAGAATTATATTTGGGATAAGTGATAAAATATGGTTTTGGGTTTTTAAATGATATCGTATTCATGGTTATGAAATGGAATGTTTATTCTGATTTTTAAAGTATAACCTATTTTTAAATGACCGCGGTGTTATAATAACGATGGGTTGGCAAAGAGACCGGGATCGGATATGGACATACTCTCTGTCGATACCGAAAACCACTTTGACTAACCGTGTACGCGGTGGAGATTCCAGAATGAAGTAGGTGGTGGCGACGTTTCCTGTAAGGTAAATACGTGGACCCGACTCCCGTGAGTTGGCATAAGGTGGCTAAAACAGGAGCGATTCTCAGGCCAATGAGGTCATTCCTCTGATCGGACCCTCCTCTTCGATATTATACTTTGACTTGGATAGATTCAGTGGCCACTTCTATATTTTGATTTTGGGGAGTTAGTCCGAGGTGGGCGGTAACTGCGGCTACGCGTTTCCACCAGCCTGGATAGCAATTGGTATATCTACCCTGGCATTGCCTAGTTGTGCCGTTTCATCTACCATATCGAGCCTTTACTACGAGTTTCTATTTGTGTCGTACCTATGGAGTATCCTCTGGTAGCCTCCCGATCAGGAGGTATTACGGTACTGTATAGACTATTGGCATTTTACGTGTTAAGGTGGAAAATGTAAAGCCTTAACGCTATTTAAAAGTCAGTTTATTTTATAAATAGACACTACTATAATAGCGCAATATACTACATAGTAAATAGTTTAACGGATCCTTAGGAGATGTAAATCCCGAGCATCTCTTGAGTTACTGTACTCATATTTATTTCTGTTAATTTAACTCACATAAGATCCTTTAGTCTGACTCGAGTGTTTTTGTCTTTTCAAATTCGCTCGGGTCAGTCCGAGCGTTTCAGGATCGAAGATTTTAGCTTTGGAGGACGAAGACGAAGAATCCGTATTATATTATTTATAGTATTGCACCACACTATAAATTTCCGTTGCATTGATTGTATTGGTATGTGTAACTCTGATATTCATTGTATAAGTAAAATAAATATTTTGTAAACAGTTATCATGAACTGTATATTGATTATTATATTTTATCCTTCCGCTGTGAGATTCTATTTTGTTTTATTTCTTCTCTGTTTTCTTATTTACCCCATAACAATCCGCCCTTTCGTATGGTTTGAATCGGCATATGTGTCGATTTGAAGCATGCGAAAAGGCGGGATGTTACAAGTATACTTTGATACCATTCCCCATTACTTTGAGGGTTCTTCTTATGACTTTAACACATATCTAGTAAAACATTCCTAGGTTTATACTAATATTCCTTATATTCAATGGTGATTCCTTGTGGTTGCCCTACAGACATTCATTGTCATTTTATTCGTAGGTCTTGACCTTTACCCTGTCTTAGCTAGACGGTTATGCCTATCTACTCCATATCATAAATTGGTTTGGTTTTCATCACTCTTTATAAAATTAAAACTTTACAGTTATGAAGTACTTAATCCAAAACAGTTACCTTTCAAAATACAAACTTAAAAACTTTTTCATTAAATTCAAAAGTTGTTTGGTTTCTTAATAGAGCCATTAAAAATTTCTCATTCTAATCAACTTTCCCTTTTTAAGGACCTTTTACAGCAGAGATATACTTCTTTAAAAGTACAATTTTTAACTCAAAATATTTATTTGTGCTTAAAAACTCAATCGCCGTACCAAACCATTTTTCAAAAACATCTTCTATAACTCAAAAAAATGAAAACTAAAGCAGACAATCATAACTTCCATTCTATTATTTTCCTACTACTTATGCTATTTCCAGTTTCGACCTTAGCGGAGATTTCAATAGGACATGAGGGAGACTTTTAAGGATATTTGCACTTATATTTATAGAAATCATCCATTTTCCTATGCTTTGACTTACATTGTTCCGGGCAGAATTACCAATACTATTCTAATATAAATTCTTAATACTGTTCCTATTTAAATTTCATAATGTTGCTACTATTTATATTTCTCCTACCTAAATGGCTTTTTACTTATATGGCTCTTTTTCTCACTGACTCAATGCAGTGTGTTCACTACTGCTTTAGTCATTAGGCTTTTCTTTATTAATATAAAAATAGATATTTATAAATCTACTTTAGTTGTTTTTCTCCATCATATTCTTATAAGGGTACGTTTCTTCTATCTTAGTTATCAGGCATTCTTACTCTTCCATCCTTTTTACTACATTTAAATCAAGTACCATTTCCATTTATCCATCCCTTAAAAGAACATAAAAGAAACTTTTAAATTTACAGTAATAGGAAAAAGCATCGTACCAAACATACGCTCTATTTTCCATTCGTTTAAAAAACAAAAATCCTTTTATTTTAATAAGTATCTCCAAATAGCCTTTCAAAGCTCCAAATTTTCTTTCTTTTTCGAAACAAAAATTTTCCAATGATAAGGTCCTTTTATTTTAATTAAATCCTTTTTTAAAACCATTCAATACATTTCAAGAAATTTTCTAAATCTTTTGGTTAAATTCTTTCATATAGGGTCGAACTCAAAAATGAATTCTATTCGCCATTTCCTTTGGAGTTTCCTTCTTTTATGCTCATTCTTAAATCATCTTCATCAATCATATCAAAACCTGGCTATCTTCTTGTGGTAGTTAATGTACACCTTCTTGTAGGAACTTGCCTGATCTTTTTTCACATCTTACTTTCGGATGCTTGCAATATATAAGTTCTTACTTCCCATATGTTTGGATGAAATATATGTTCAATTAATAATCCATTGAAGTACAAGCCGGGTAAAGAAGTCAAGTACCATCCCACTTCACGGTTGCTTCTATAGGTCGTGCTCATGCTCTTCTTTTTCAATGCCTTATAGTACAGCCTACACCTGATGGTGTAATCTGGGCAGGTGTACAAACTTAACTCTATTTATTGTCCCAATTCATAGTTGTCTCATCCATCTTTTTAGAATATGGTCATAACTATTTCTATTGTTAGAATTCATAGAGTTTGGTGTATAATAAATATAATTATAAGAAAAAATACAAGTACTTCACTCAACGTATCCTAATCCCAATGACCAATTAACCTAAGGTCTGATGCCAAATATAACAACGTGTACCTTTATGAGCCTAAATTTCGACTAAATTGAAATTCAATTTCATTTGGCTACGGATGTTGGTGTTGGTAACCTAAATAAACATAAGTATATCAGAGGGCTATCCACATAAACTCACAGCAAAATCAAAAATATGATAGAACATATATACTGACTAAGGCACTACCTTGGAATCAATATTATTCCCTGAATATCCAATTGCCTTGTTAGTGTCAAGCTTGAATGAGAAGACTTCCCTATATACCATTCCCATCTTGCACCAGTACCCTATCCCTCTTAATTTATCTTATAGGTTGTAGCGAGGAGGTGTTTAGAACAACATTCGAGCGGTTGGAAAATTAAATACTTTATCTATAACATAAGTTTATGCCGATTGATTTCTATTTATGTGTTATGTCTGTTATTCATGGCTTATCCGATTAATTCCATATGCACATACGATATACCAAATCATCTCTGAGGTACAACTATATATATATATATATGTATGTGTGCGGATATGATATATATAAATGTAACGACCCATAATTTTATTACATTGAATTGGAATATTTAATTTATTTAATATTCAAATATTTTCTTTTAAATAATAAATAATCCATTTTAATAACCATATAATAATAATAAGTGATTTGTAATGGTTTTATAAATATATAAACTTGTTTTATAAAGATATACAAACTTCATCATATATTTATAAGTGGATTTTAATATTACTTAAAATGATTTTATAACTTAAAAATCTTGTTTGAATTACTTAAAGATGATAAGAAATTTATTTTCAAGTTTTGTTTATAAATAAGTAATTGATTAAAAACTAAAAATATGACCAAAATTCGGATTCCAAATTATCAACGATTTAATAAATAAAAGTTATGATTGAACGTTGTAACGTTATTAATTGAAATATGACATGTATACATATATGTACATGCATACACATATACACATACCAATATACATTTACATTTAGCATATAAAACATAAAAGGTTTACTTTTTAAAAAGCAAACTTATACATCACCTTACAAGGCACATGGATGGCACATAGATGGGGACTGGGTTAAGCACATCGTTGTGTAAGAGATGTTTGTGCCAATTTTTCTATAAATAGCCAAGCACCCCTTTCATAATATACACACTTCTTCTTTTATTTTTCTTTGCTTCTTCACTTCTCTTCTTTTAATTGCCTTACGCCGTGAGTTTTAAAGAGTGAGCGGGGCTTAGGCCATGGGTTCTTAGAGGAAGGAGGAGGTGTAGGCGTAGGCCATAGTGATGGTGGATGTGGGAGACCGTGAGCTTAAGTAGAGGAGGTGAGCATGGCTATGTGGTTTAGAAGAGAGAAGGATTGTTTAGGTGATTTTTTTAGATGAAATAGAGGATGTTAGAGAAGTGTTGTTATAATTTGATGTTGGTAAAAAGATATTTGGTTCGAAAATTGTGAGTTAATTTCACTTTGAATCACTTGATAATCACTTGTTTATATTACTAACTAACCAATTAATACTGTTTACTATTAGTGATAATAATAGATATTAACTACTTAAAGTTATACCCTTGATCATATGCTAAATGATTGCTTGTATGATTTTTTAATATGTTTGGATGATGATTCATTGATTATGTAAAATTTTGATTGTGATAGGATATGGTTATTATGAATTATAAGTTGAAAATATATGTGATGAGAAATGATAGCTATTGAATTAACAATACATATTTTGTGAAAAATTATTCACATTATACCCAAAAATAATATGTATACAATATTTTAGGCCTATTTTTTTTTAAAACCAAAAAAATTGTCATTTATAATACCGGAATTTACTTCGAAAAAGTAAAGAAATGAGAAAGTGGGGTTTTGAAATAGATTAAGAATTTGTTTCAAAAAAAGGAAGTGGAAAAGCGGATTTTTGAAATTATTTCGAAAAATAAAATATATGGTTTCATTTATGAAAAAAATAGTTTTAAAAGGTGGAAAATGATATAGAAATATCACAAAGCTTAAAAAGAAAGATTCGGAAGTAAAAAGGTTGGAAAAATGAATATTATAGTAATATAATATTATAATATGTGAAAAAAGTTAATAAGTAAAATGGTAAAATATTATTTTAAATTGGTTAATAATAGTTTATTACGTTATTAAAATGAAATAAAAGTGTTTCGGACAAGTTTTATAAAATTTGACCAAAGGGTGAAAAATAACCCGTCGCGTTTTGGTTGTCCGCGATTTCACGACCTAAAAAATTAAACGGACATGTAGGATAAAATATAAGTCAATATTCTCTAAAATAAGAATTTTCTGGACCCTTGTTGGTATGTTTTTCAAAGGAAAAAGAAAAATCAAGATTTCGTTTAGTAAAGTTTGACATATGTCAAAATCAAGTTTTCGAATCGTCGCGTTTCACAGCTCTAAAATATAGTTTTCAACACTTTAAAAATGGATATTTTTAATCACTAAAATTATGAGATAAATTCCATAAATATGTTAAAATGTATTAAATGGGATTTTTGTTATATAAATGGACATATATATAATGGAATAGGTGTTTTGATCGACAAATATTTTAAACCACTATTCACCAGCAATTTAACAATTGAATTTGGCAATTTTGAATAAACGATTTAAACTTAAATTTCTCTTCCCGAATTTTTTGGAAATGTTTTCCAAATAATTATACAATTATTTTAAATGCTTAGAGTCAACCAAATAATTTGACCACCTTTAGGTGATAAAGAGATAGTCTCTTGGCTGGAGTTTGGAAAACTAGTTGCCTGCTCCCCCTAGCTATTTGGACTACCCAGACGGAGGGAATAGTAAATTTGATTTACTCAGACTATATTTTCCTAAGATTAAAGTAAAGATTTATAAAATCGTATTTTTTAACTAAAGTGGTAGATTTAAATCGTGTTTTATAAATAAAAGAATACATTTATAAATGGCATTTTTACAAATAAAAGTGGTAAGTGTTATAAAAGAGGTTTTATAAAAGAATGGATTTTTATGGATTTTCATAAATGGAAATATTTTCTGAAATTTAGATTTTTCCAAATGGTAAACATTATTTTTAAATAGTATTTGGGTGGTACGGAGAACTATTTAAACTCTATTAAATTCCATGGAGGGAACTTGCACTATCCTGTGAAAAGGTGATTTCACCGTTATTCGACGAATAGTAAAGGTTGAATATGAAAATTCATATTAAGCATACATAGTATAATCTCTATGGATCCCTTTCACTCAATACTAACGGGTTTGAGTTTATAGTAAATGATGTTTTAAATAACATTATTTTCAACCCCTTAAAGATATATTTTGGAAATTTGAAATCTTAATTACGATTGGAATTATACTAATAATTAAATATGGAAATATTATCCTAATTAATTTAAAGACAAGTGATTTAAAGATTTCTAAAAGATAAAAGAGGTTTTAATTAACCAAAGGGATTTAATAAAAGAGGCTTAGCATTTCTGTATACATATGAACATCTTTTTATTTATCGATAATTGGTTTGGAGAGACCAGGATCAAATTTGGGTGATTCCTATCTGAAAACCACTTCGAATCAATATATGCATTAGAAAGTGAAGACATGCTGAAGAAATGATTTTGAAGACAGAAGATCTTCATAATGTACGGCTGCTTGCCACTAACCCCTTGGGCGATTCCCATATTTTGTATATGGTTTAGTAGTACCTTCATTCTGAAATCTTTGATGTAAGGACTGCTCGCTACTATTTTAAGGGTTGATTTTCAAACAGGAAGTAGTAGGAGTACCTTTGGTTTGTCCTGTTTCTAGATAACTTGTATGGACAAATGTCTAATCTTGCATTTCTAAGGCCATGCACATTGGTTTTTACAAATGTACATATGTTTGGTGGTGTAGGAGGTAAGGTAACCCCTCTTATACTTAACATCTTCCTTAAGGAATACGATCTTAGGGGGTTGTACTTTTGTAGAAATCGATTACTGTGTTGTTAGAAATGGAGATGTGGCATTCAAAGTGGGATTTATTCTTTTGAGAAAGGTAAAACATTGCCTCAAGCCTCATGCAACGGTAATGGCAAAAACAGGGTAGACGCGACAGGACTATGTAGGTCACACCCATTAGGATATGGTCATCATCTTTTTAGATTTCCCTCTATATACCGGGTTTGTTGTGTATGCTATGAGACATCTCAGATAGGTAGGGAATGACTAGGGTGATGTCATATTTGGTACTGTTTATGGTAGAGGTAGGTCGGTCTTGTGTTGGCAGAGGGCTGTTGGGCTACGTCTTGGTACATTCCTCTAGAGATGTATTGTATGAAAGGTAGTCCCTTACCTTACCATTGTTGGAATCCAATCTCCGATATATGCCTTTAACGGACTTGATTGTATACCTAAATATGTCGTCGAATTTAACAATGTAATAATTTTGGCTATTTTGAAGAGATTTCAAAGTAATGTCACTGGAAAGAATAACTTATAATTTAATAAGAATGTTTTAGTTGTCATAAGATAAAAACCGTCCATGTCTATGTCCAGCATGGTCTTATGAGATAATCTTCTTTTCAAAGGTATTGCTTGGCATCAAAGTCGATCTATGACACTATCATACATATTTATGATTTGTGTTGCACATGTTGGTTTGCCAGACTGACCTGGGTATTTTTAATACTTGGATCGGATCCTAGTAATTTTCAGGTTTGGCTTAAGATGCTTGGGGTTTCCAGGGGAAAGCTAGAGTTCTTCATCAACCAATGGTCGTAGATTATATTCCCACTGTATTTGTTTACTGTATTATATTCAGCATTTTTAAAGACAGGTTTGTAACTATCCTGGCTAAATATGCTTTGATGTATGTATATAAATTTTTCCACCGTAAAGATTATTGAAATAACATATGTTACTACATTCATATGAGGTTCTGTTCTATTTCTTTATTTTCTTTTTACCCTTAATGGTACGCCTTTTCGTTCAATTTGAGTTGGATATGTGTTGTTTATTGTCAAATTAAAATGTATGGAAAAGCAGGTCGTTACAATAAACGTTGTACTACCTAAAAGAAAACCCTGGCCACTTAATACTTCTTGAATAAGGAGGAGGCAAACCCAACGGCCATTTAGCACCTCAACCCCAAAACAGCTCCTCAATAATGTAATTGCTAGTCATCCGGCCCTTAGCTACGAAGGCGAATGACCCCTGGATACGACTTTATAATTTAATCATTCATAACGCATCTCCAATATTTATCTAAGGGCTAACTAGCCTTCCTTCGACGAACGGCAATTAATTGAACTTTAAGGTCTTAGCATATCCCATACAGATTCTACACTAGTGGAAAGCAAAATCCATCAGGGCATAACCTAAGTCTTCGTTAGCGATCGCTCGGGCCATCGATAGTCAAAGTCTATCTGCCATCCCTACTAAATACTTGTTTACTAACAACACTGACATAGCTCGCCAACCCCCATAATCGAAATACCATTTAGACTTGCCGGATATAAGTAAAGGAAAATATCCAATTCAGTTACTTAATACCTCTTGTTTAAAAATGAAGTAGCCTCATTTCTCTATTAGGCACTGTTGTAGGTTACTTGAAACTTCTTATGTAGAGAGGAGGTAGACCGAATGACCATTTAATACCTTCTACCCCAAAGTAAACCCCTTGACATCATAAAGTTACCGAGCCATTTAATACTTCAAATTCGAAGGGAACCCTTGGTATATTGTTCCATTCCTATATGCGAGCATATATCCCTTTTCCATTGGGCTATAATTGGATATGTCCAAGATTAGTAGTACATATACATCGCTACTCGTAGCCTCTAGGTGAAGGGCAGACTTCTGTTATGTAACTCCACTGCCTAGCATCCCAACCTATACTAAGCTAAACCATTTGTTCTATGCCTAAATATTGGGCTAGGCCCACTAATTCATGCTCACGCTAAACGTATTATTGAGGCTATAAGTTCCCAAAATGGAAATTATATGTCCCTTAAGTTTATTTATTAGTATTCATTAACTAATTTGCTATGAATCTACCAATGCACTTATTTCCTATATTCTTCATGTCCTATTTATGCCATCTAAATGTCACTTTTTTACACCTAATTAATTGTACTTAATAAATGGTTATTATTACTCAAATCGGGCAATAATGGCATTTATTCATTCACTTTAAATTCAACTTATTATGCCTATTCTATTTTTATTCATTACTGTAATGTCTAATTTTGCAATTAATCCCCTTAACAAATTTATATGCCCGTTTGATTTCTATAACTCCTCTATTAAGTGCAGGTTTATTACCCATTAATATAGCAATCATTATTCCTAAATGTTGGAGTTATACTACCTCTTTTCGTTGCAACCTTTTAATCCTATGATTTACCACGTTACTAATACTTAGTCGTCCTAATTGTAACTAATATGAGTACCGACGTATATTTATTATGCTTTATTCATTAGGATATGAATATTTATATTTGTGCGGTTATACATACATACATACATACACATATATATATATATATATTTGTGTGTGTGTGTAAAACTTGTTACTTCCTATGCTAAGAAATCTTAGAGGACACACTATTTGTAAATTCTATAAAGAATGGTTTTTCCACACTTTAATATATTAGAGTTATCCTCTTCCAAAGAAAGAAATTATAACCATTATGCCTTTCCATAAAATACCTTAAAATAGAATTTTTCTCTGTTTGAAATTACAAGAAATTATCTCTTTATTTCTATTGAACTAGACGGTGCAAACTATAGAGAAGGACGTCGGTGCTTTACACATCTCTTTCATTTTCGTATATACCTTATTATTCCAAATAATGCACTTTTTATACATAGTTGTGAAGTTAGACAGTCTATGGAAATTTACATGGAAATAGATACAACTAAACTGTACCTACAATGCACCCCATAAATTAAAACAAAGAAATTTGCATTCCGAGTCAAACTAAGGCATCAAAAATGATTATTAAACAATCTACTACCCAATCAGCATAGATCTGGAAGAAAATTCATAACCTTATCACATCATACTTTAAAATATTAAGGGGACTAATTTCCAAATTTTTTAGATTAGGAAGTATAGGCCATTCCATCACAGTTATATAACTTACAGAATATGTAGGCAAATTTTCAAGTAAATACAATTGTTTTAAGCCTACAATTCAACAGTCCTTGCAGAGGTATAATAATCAAACAAAATTCAATGGTATAAATTTCAATGTTCTATATAAATCATATAATTTCCCACTGACCTTTCTAGCCGTCCAAATCTCTAAATTCGCATTCAATTCTATAATTGACTCTGTTTTCCTTTCTGTGCCAAAAATATGTATAATAATTTATGCACATACCCATTAGAATACAGATCTAAGAGGAGATTTGAGCTCAGTAAAATATAGATCTATAGATATATAATTTACCTTTCTTGCAAAATTTATTTGCTCCTTCGCTTCTTCTCTTTTATTTTCCACCCTTCTTCTATTTATGTATGTATAATAATAGTTTAATTTCTAAGAAGGGAAACTGGTAGAGCTTTTCTGTTCTGATCAGAAAATATGAGAAGAAAAGTGAGGGGCCAGGTCTTTATTTATTGGCGCTTAAATCAATTTTATTAGATTTATATTTATTAAATCAAAACCATTAGGCCGAGGTCCAACCCTAGCCGTCTGCGCTTGAATCGGTCAATTGCTCCCATATAGGCTATCGACCACCGATCATTCGGCCCAAGGAGGGGGTCGACCGGTATGGCCCAATTGTTAATTATTATTTATTTCCAAAATTCCTGTTTTATTATTTTCAATCAAAAGACTTCAAATGCCAATAACTTATTTCTGTGAATTTTGATCACTAAACTTCATAAATGAAAGTTGCTCTAAAAATTGCCGCAAATGTAAAGGTGAAACTTTCATGGTCAAATTCCAACATTTGCTCAAATTCCTCCTTCGAGCCTTGCTAAATTATTTATTAATTATTTTTAATTAATTACTGTTAATTTCATTGAATGTTACATTATATACGTATATGTATCTATAGTTATACCTTGGAGAAAGTTGGATGTATCATACATGCATATGGAAATAAATAGATAAACCATGAATAATAGATATTATACTTGATAAAAATCAATTGGCATAAATTAGTGTTATGGATAAATATATAACTTTCTAGTCACAAGAATATTGTTTTGACCACATCCTCGTTACAACCCACTTGATAGATTTAAATGGGCATGCTACTAGTGTAAGGCAGAAATGGTAGATAGAGAAGTATTCTTATTCATGCTCGGCACAAGTGAAGCAACTAGATGTACAAAGAATAATATTAATTCCAAAGTAGTAGAATTACTTGTTATATGTATCCTATTATATTATTTTTATTATGGTTTGAGTTTATGTAGATAGAACTTTGATATATTTACGTTTATTTCAAGTTACTACACCAAACGATCTGTGCACTAGTGGAATTGGATTTTGATTTACTCAAGATTAGGACCTATTATGATATGGGTTGTTACATCTGGAGATCAACTAGTCAGACCTCCTCCCACGAGGATGTCGGCTAAAGAGAATGAGGAATTAAAGAACCAGTTGTTAGAGCTGGAGGCTAAGTGTTTTATCTAGCTCAGTGATCACCTTGGGTGCCACAGCTATGGTTTTGAAGATAGCAGATGGTTCCTTTAGGTTATGCATTGGTTAATGGAAGTTAAAAGAGCTCACTATAAAGAATAATTGTCCTTTTCCCAGGATTTATGGTATATTTGATCAACTTAGTAGTGCTAAGGTCTTTCCCAACTGGACCATTCAATCGGTTTCCATCAGCTCTATATTGCGGTGGGTAGAATTCCATTAATAACTTTTCAGACTCGATATAGCTCTTATGAGTGACTTAAGATGCCATTCGGTTTGACCAATGCACCCGCATGCTTCGTCAATTCGATTAATAGGATTTTCGTATACTATCTTGATAAGTTTGTCCTGGTATTCATTGATGATAACTTGGTTTATTCTAAGTTAGATATAGAGCATGAGAAGGACCTCTGAGTTGTTTTAGGAACACTTAAGTGGAATCAATTAAGGCCAAGTTCTTCAAATGCCACTTTTGGAAGAAGGAGGTGAAATTCTTAAGCCACGTAATATTAGAGGCTGGTATTTCTATAGACCCACCTAGATTGTAGCTATTCAAAAGTGGAAGAGGCTTAAGATAGTAGAGATCTATAGTTTTCTAGGTTTAGCTGGTTCGTATTAACATTTCATAAAAGATTTCTCAAAGACAATGCCAACTCTTACTAACCTTACTAAGAAAGGAGTAAAGTTTCCATGGATAGACATGTGTGAGACTCTTTTCAGAAGCTGTAGGAGTTACTTACCAATGTAGATATTCTTATTGTGCCAAAGAGTAACCAAGACCTTGAGGTTTATATAGATGCATGTGGTCTTACGGGTGAAGTAGAGTGATGGCTTATGCATTTAGGAAACTGAGGCCTAATGAAGTCCATTATCCTACTCATGATTTAGAGCTTACCAACAATATTGTTGCATTAGAGATATATGGCATGAATATTCATTAGGTTGTACGTAAGCTCCTGTGAAAATTTCATAGCATTTGGACTTGAAGATTGTGAGTTATAATCGATGGAAGTTCGGGTTTCCAGTAGCCTGTTTGGTTCGTATCGATCCTTTCGCATTGCTCTATTCGCATTGATCCGAGCACATGTCTTCATGTTGACATGGCGCTGAATTCTTGGATCGATCCACCTTCGATGCCGAATCGACCGAGTCATTCCAAGGTTTTTGCCTTATCGCATCGATCTTAACTCTTCTGTTCGTATCGATCAGTTGCGTTGTTCTATTCGTATCGATCGATTGCATTGACTTAATCAATACAAACTAGACATTCACGCTTTCGTTGATGGAGTATACCTCTTCGATGGATACGAACAGGACAGTCTTCATGGTGATGGACACGAATAGATAGGTATGTGATGGATATGAAGTAGGATGAGCTCAGACTGATATGAGGTGGGGCACGCATGATGAATACAAATAGTGTATTCTTTGTGGATACAAATAAGGCCCGCGAATCGGTGGATACGAAGTGCACTAAACCCGATGGATACGAACAAGGACAATGTTCAATTTTGCATGGATCATATCTTGAGCATACAAACTCGGATTGACCTGAAATTTGGAATGCTAGCTTTCATAGCTTTACTTATCTCATCGTATCAATTGTACCCCGATTCGGACTCAGGCAAAAATTGGTCAATATTCATAGTGAACATGCAAACGACCGATCTTCGGGATGAACTGTCTTTGATTTCTAGTCAATTTCTTGATGTGATGGCCTTGCTAAAAGGCAGAATAACACTTGCCCTCCAAAACATGCCTTGCGTTAGGAAGGTGTGTTTTGTAATACTATAAGCTAGATGTTCATATCGCATTAATGACCTGTAAAAGAGATTGATAGTCTTATCTAACTTTGAATGACGATCACTCGAGATCATATGTCATTTGAGGTGGTATGTGACTGTTAGGGATCGCATGCCGTTCGCGGTGAATGGCAATAGTTCGTGGTCGGGGTGCCGTTCGACGCGATTTGTGATCGTTCGAGATCGCGTGCCGTTCGCGGCGAATTGTGACCGTTCGCGGTAGGGTACCATTCGCGGCGAATGGTAACCGTTCGAGGTCGGGGTGCATTCGAGGCGATTTATGATCATTCACGATCGGGTGCCGTTCGTAACGAATTGTGACCGAACACGGTCGGATACCATTCGCGGCGAACTAGGTGCAGCTCGAGGCGAGTTGTGACCATTCGCGGTCGGGTGTCGTTCGAGGCGAATTGTGTGTGCCCGAGGGGGATTAGTATCATTAAGGCCAAGTTTCACGTTCGAGTGAGTTTCTGAATTGTTTGTTACGACGGTTTATCGCCATTTCAGAGCATGCCTGAGGACCGTTCGTGGTCCCGTATATGTATAAGTGGGATAGCCGTCATGGAATAAGAAATAGCATATTTACTTTAAAACCAAAGAAACCAGGTCCAAACATGAAAAACAAAAAAAACAAAAGCAAAACAGAGACGTCAAAATGCAAACATCTAGATCGATGCGATTAATAGACATATCAGAGCATGCCCGAGGATCGTTCGCGGTCTTGTACATGTGTAAATGACTTAACTACGTTGGTGTGGACTTTTCCACTTATTCGTCATTATTTCAATCAGTTGATGATGAGCTGATGCCCCGATCCTGAGCCATTTCCAGCTGATGCAGGTGGTGGCCGCTTTCGTTCCACCGTTGTTGTTCCCCTTCTCTCGAACTGCGACAACAAACAATTCCGGATATGCCCCTCAACCTCATCCTTCAAGTTCTGGCAATCATTCGTGCTATGACCATTCTGCTCGTGGAATAAGCAATACTTGTCGGATCTTCTTTCATTGTTGGTCGGATCCCTTCTCATTGGCTTTCGATGAGAAAACTACCCCCGATATCCTGGTAGATTCGCTCCAACATCTCGTTCAACTTCGTATAAGAGATGAATCTAGGTTCCTTTAATAGTCGTGTTGGTCCATCACCGTTATCCTTGGCCTTCTGTTTCCCTTTATCAATTCCTGCACCTTTTTCAGTAGGATTTCCGCCCTTGACTGCATATACATCGATTTCTTCTCCTTCCTCTCTTTCAGCATTTGCATCCTCTAATCGGAAAAATCCTTTACCCACATGATAAGATTCTCCTAGATACATAGGGGGATCCCTTGTCAATGAATTCTGGAATTTTGTACCATTACCTATGCCAGATACAACTACCATCAAAACCACGAATGGATCTGGTCGATCCACCGACGCCGCCACTGCATTGAATCGTGTCAGAAAGCTCCTCAAAGATTCCTCGGTTCTTTGCTTTAATGTAGCCAAACTCATCACATTCTTGGGCCTCGAGATGTCTGAATTTCCTCATAAAATTCTCAGTCGAATCGGTCCATGTTCCAGTGGAGTCGCTCTCCAGTTGCCTGAACAATAGCACTACAATGCCTGTCAAATACAATGGGAAGCATCGGGCTGTGACCTCCTCCGATGCCCCAATACCTCCATATGTCTCATGTATCGTGTCAGGTGAACTGCAGGATCCGTCCACCCATCGTACATCACCAGTGTAGGTAGCTTGAACTCTGGTGGATTCCTAGCCTGTCTAATTGCGGGAGCGAAGGGGCTCAAGTTCATGTCTTCCAGAACTTTATTCACTAGTCCGCCTCTCATGCCTCGTCTGACCATCTCCGCCAGTCTGTCACTGTTGCCAAGCAGTGTTCCTTGTCCACTGCCTTTGACCCGCCCCCCGAGTTCATGAGGGAATCCTAGAATCTGATCTCTGGATGGGCGTCTATCCCTCTATCAATGCCATGTTGAACAACTCCACCTGATATCCTATTTGAGGTTGGATCAACACGCTCTTGGTGAGTGCCCCTAGCTCTAGGGCCACTCCTGATGGTACCACTCTATTGTGGGTCCTGGTTGCTCCATGCTCCTAGCTCCAATCTCTAGCATCTCCTGTGGCTATGTTAGCTTGATTCTACACTCTGGTTTGTCCAGCTTGTCGAAGAAGATTCTACATCATCTCTTCTTGTCTTTTCAGAAGCTCTTCATGCATACCTCCTATCATCATCTCCATTTCATCTCTGGTGATGAAGATCGTGGCTTGGTTTGCCCCTGAGGAAGCCTCCTGACTCCCCTCATGTTGACTCCTCTCAGTCCTCTGTCTTCTTGTTGATTGTCTTGCGATAACTTTCCACATCCAAGTCTTTACGATTTTAGATTCAAGTCTAAGTTGTAGAATCCCTGTGCTAGCATTCTCAGTGAAAGGACCAAAATGTTTGTTATAAAATTGGTCACAAACAACCAATTGTCCATGAAAGCACACAGATCACAGATAACAAATATGTAGAAAATATATTTACCAAATAAAAATTCCGGTCGTCCGAGAGCGACTGTGGCGGCTTCCGCGGGCTTCCGGGCGCGCTAACTGGGGCAGTTTCTATATAGAAATTCCGGGATCGAACCTCATTTCGGAGACCGGGACGGTCCTGAATCGCGATCGCCCCAAATGGAAAAAAAATAGACTGCTCCTCCTGGGTGGGTAGGAAAGGGGGCGGAGGGAGGCCCGCGGACTCCCACCCGGTCGTCCGGGAGCGACTGTGGCGGCTTCTGCGGGCTTCTGGGCGCGTTAACTGGCGCAGTTTCTGCGTAGAAATTCAGGGATCAAACCTCATTTCGGAGGTCGGGACGGTCCCGGATCGCGATCGCCCCAACTGGAAAAACGATCGATTGCCCCTTCTGGGTGGGGGGGAAGGGGGAGGAGGGGGCCTGCAGACTCTCACCCGATCGACCGGGAACGACTATGGCGGCTTCCACGGGCTTCCAGGCGCGCTAGCTGGGGCGGTTTCTGCGTAGAAATTCCGGGATCGAACCTCATTTCGAAGGCCCACGGACTCCCACCCGGTCGTCCGGGAGCGACTGTCGAGGTTTCCACTGGCTTCCAGGCGCGCTCACTGGCGCAGTTTCTGCGAAGAAATTCCAGGATCAAACCTCATTTCGGAGGACGGGGCGGTCCTGAATCGTGATCGCCCCAACTGGAAAAACGATCGACTCCCCCTCCTGGATGGGTGGGGAAGGGGGAGGACGAGGGCCCGCGGACTCCCACCTGGTCGTGTGGGAGCGACTGTGGCGGCTTCCGTGGGGTTTCGGGCACGCTAACTGGGGCAGTTTCTGCGTAGAAATTCCGGGATCGAACCTCATTTCGAAGGCCGGGACGGTCTCGGATCGCGATCACCCCAACTGGAAAAACGATTGACTGCCCCTCTTGGGTGGGTGGGGAAGGGGAAGGAAGGGGTCCACGGTCCCCCACCCGGTCGTCCGGGAGCCACTGTGGCGGCTTCCTCGGGCTTCCGGGCGCGCTAACTGCGGCAGTTTCTGCGCAGAAATTCCGGGATCGAACCTTATTTCGGAGGCCAGGACGGTCCCGGAATAAATTAAGAAAATATATTTACCAAATAAAAATTGAAAAAACTCAAAAATATTTAAATTAATAAATATATTCAAAATACTAGTGTAAATATTTTAACACACATATTAACATATGTAAGCTTTATAACATATGAAATTAACAAGTGTATAATATGTAGTATACAATCTAACAAGTGTCATGTTAGTTTATTTCCTTTTTATTTTAAGTTCAAATAATGAAAGAAAATCAAAATTGTAAATATTAATATGCTTCTACATTTTCTTTTCTTGTATACAAACCTGAGAAGAAATCAAAACCTAAAAAAATAGCAAATATTCTTTAAGATTCCAGTTGAAAATCAAATTGCAAAACCCATATCAAAGCAAGCAGATCAACTCAGTGGAAACAAATCTTAAGACATGAAACCTGAAGCAAATTAAATGATCAAAGCAGATTCAACTCCAACCCTGAAAACCAGAACAATTCAAGATTAAACATCAAGAAAATCAAATAAGCTTCAGTTTTGGACGAAGAAACTTCAGATCAAATTACGGGATCAAACCTCATTTCGGAGGCCGGGACGGTCCAAGAATAAATTAAGAAAATATATTTACCAAATAGAAATTTAAATAAGTCTTTCAAAAATATTTAAATTAATAAATACACTCAAAAATACCAGTGTAAATATTTTAACACACAAATTAACATATGTAAGCTTTATAACATATAAAATTAACCAGTGTATAATATGTAGTATATAACTTAACAAGTGTCATGTTAGTTTATTTTCTTTTTATGTTAATTTCAAATAATGAAAGAAAATCAAAGTTGTAAATGTTAATATGCTTCTACACTTTCTTTTCTTGTATACAAACCTGAGAAGAAATCAAAACCTAAAAAAAAGCAAATATTCTTTAAGATTCCAATTGAAAATAAAATTGCAAAACCCAAATCAAAGCAAGCAGATCAACTCAGTGGAAACAAAACTTAAGACATGAAACCTGAAGCAAATTAAATGATCAAAACAGATTCAACTTCAACCCTGAAAACCAAATCAATTCAAGATTAAACATCAAGCAAATCAAATAAGCTTCAGTTTTGGACGAAGAAAGTTCAGATCTAAGTTCTCTGTTTTCTGTTCAAGCTGTATAAAGGTGAGTAAACAATAACTCTTGTTTTAATTTTTGTTGAAGATGAATGTATTTAATTTGGTGTTGTGGCAAATTGTTTGCATAGATGAAATTTTAGCCTGCCTGTTTAAAACATGCAAGTATAAGTGGTGCATGCCTGATATGTTTGATTCACTCTGTTCCAGGCTACAGAATTTTAGAACAAGTAAATAAATTCAAATTTCTTTTTAACTGATCTCTGATAGTCTTTGGTTTTCAAGATAGGATTGTTTAAACATGAATTAAGATCTAAAAAATTTATGTAAGTAAAACAAGTTTTTATCAGTGTAAATCAAGAAAATTTAAGATCTGTTCAAATCCAAGAACCATAATTCCATGTTTCACTTATATGATCTTGATCGTCATCAAGATCCATGAATTTTAAGAATTGTATCACAATTTTTAGATTGGAATCGGGTTTGTATTTTTGGGTTGACCAGTAAAGTAAGTTTGAGCAATTTCGGGCGATCGCAGCGATGCGGAGGATCGGGGTTTCGACTGAAGCTAACTAAAGGATCGAAGATCTAGGGAAAAATGCCAAATGAATTTATTTCTCACCGTGGCAGCGGCATTTGGTCAAACTAGGGTTTAGACCCAGATTTGAGATGGGGTTGTTTCTATGGCAAATGTGGTGACGTTTTTGGATCGAGCATGACCGGTCGTGGGGGAAAGGCCAGAGGAGGGTCGGATGAAGTTAGGGTCTTGGTGGTGTGGATGATGGAGGTCGGAGTTGTCGTCGGCAAGCTGAGTTTGGTCAAGGAAGTGAGTTCCAGATAGGTTCATGTTTGTCCAATTTTGTTTTCGAGTTTGTTTCATATTCAGGTGTTTGGGATCGATGGGGATGATCATAGATGACATGCTGGTGGCCTCGTCAATGATCGGAGATGGTCGTAGCTTTGGTGCATGTACATGCATGTGCACCTATGTCTGGCAACGTTTAAGTTGGAGAGGATGATGTGAGTCTCGGGTTCTTCCTCGCGTAATTCATAGTGGGACTCGAAGCAATTGTAGAATGATCGGTTCTCATGTCTTACTCGTGAGATTTGAGAGGTGAGCTCGGGTTTTATAACGAATTTAAATTTAATAAAGGCAAGATTTAAAAATTTAAATGAATCCAGTTTAAATTATTTCCTAAATCTAATTCTTATAAAATAAATGTTCTATTTTGGTTTAAGAAATGGTAAGGTTTGTTTAACTTAAATGTATCAAGTTAAATTCTTAAATTTTTCTTCACCTAATTCTAAATATGAGTTAAGTAAATGATAAAATAAAGTGTTTAAATTCATGGGTTAATTAAGTAATTAGTAAGATAAATGGCTTATCTTAAAATAAATTATGGTCTTGGATAATTAATAATTAATTAAATTAATGAAGTAATTAAGGGGAAATTAATTAATTACTGATTAAAGATTAATTAATTAAGGATAATAAATCCATTAGAGATTAATTAATTGGAAATTAGAGATTAATTAATGCAAGTAATTAGAGATTAATTACCTAAATGATAATTACTTAATGGAAGTAATTAAAGATTAATTACTCAGTGTAGTTAATTAAGAATTGATCAATTAAGGATTGATTGATTAATTAAGGATTGATTTATATGGAAAATGAATCAAGGATTTGTTAATTAATGAGTGTGATTAATTAAAGGGTAATTAGTCAATGTAAGTGATTATCGAATAATTAATGTGAGTAATTAATTAAGGATAAATGTAACTAATGTGAATGGATGGAAGTTAAACTTATTTGGCTAATTAATTAAAGGCTAATTATGAAATGTAATTAGAGAAGATAACTAAGGGATGATTAATTAATGATTGTAATTAATTATTGATAGTTAAGTAGGATTAAAAATGATTAAATTAATTAATTTAATTAAATTAATTAGAAATGGTGTGACTAATTAATCTTGCTTATGAATGATTGGTTGATATTTCTGATATGAAATGTTTTGTGATATGATATGTTTGGATGGACAATGATAATGTGGTTATCTATCGATGATGAATTGCTGTGTAAAAAGTGACATCTTGTATTTAAAGTTGAATTGAATTTCACTTGAATAACTCGGGTTAAGATGGTAATGAATTCGAAGAGACCGCAGTCGGGTATTAGCAAATACCCGAAACCACTTCGATTCTTTATAGATTGATATGTGAAATCAATAGGCTGGAATGAAATGATTTAAGTAAGCTGGACCATTTAGTCTAAGTTTGGTACTTAGAATTGATGTGTGTAATAAGTGTTGTCTATACCAAACCTGTGGATTTGTAAAATTGATACAAGTTACCTGGGATTATATAAATTGTATGCTTTTGTATTCCATGTTAGATGGGTTTACTCACGCTGGTTACCAGCCTTCAGGGTGTTACTCTGATGTAATGCTCGGGTCAGATCGAGTATTGCAAATTTTCAGGTAAGGACGTTCTAAAGCTCAGAAGACGAGCTGTATGGCAGGATCGTATGGAGTGTTTCCGCTGTGATATATTGTTATATATCTGAGACATGTTGATTGTATCTGTCCAGTGTTTGTATACATGTTGTAGCTCTGATGTAATAAAGTGTAATTTGACAAGTACAGTTTTCCTTTGTATAACTGTTATTATTTGATATTATATTTTATCCGCAGCGAATGTGAGATGCTGTTGTTTCTGTTTCTTCTTTTCTTCTATCTCTTTTCTTCTTTTCCTAACTATCTGGAGTTTTCGGGATCGAAAATTCTGGATCGTTACATTTGGTATCAGAGCAGAAGGTTAAGCGACAACCTCGGTTCTAGTGGGATTACTCATTAAGGATAGGGTCAATGATACCCTAGAATGGGTTGAGTGTATATATTTACGAGAGCGTACTTGTTATTTTCTTATATAAAGATTTTAAATGATTTTAAAGATAAATGATTTTATATAAGAATATATTTTGATATATAAAGCAATATTTCTTTCTAACAAATATTAAGGTAATTGACTGTTAAATTATTGGAATTAAATAAGGTGGTAATAGAAATACAACCAAATTGAAATTAAATAAAGATGAGATTGAAATGGATTCAAACTAAAATTTAAATCTTGAATTTGGGAAAGAGTTTTAGAAAAAGATAATAATGAATTGGTTTCCTTGATTATTATCATTGTTGTGTTTAATAATAAAATGTGTATTAATGAGTAAGCAAAATGAAATGTTTTAGGAAAGTAAAACATTTGAGTAAGTATGACTAATAAATTGGAACTAAAGATGATCTGAATTGTGAAGTTTTAAATCTGGGTCTAGAATTTGAAAATTGTTTCAAAGTGATAAAGAAATAATAAATAATGTTATTTAATGTATTTGAATGAAGGGTCCTGTTTCAAACAAGAGTTATTTGAAAATTTAAAGAAATTTGTTTTGAATTAAAAACCAAAGGTGGTTTAAAATTTAAGGATAACTTGGTATGCAAAAGAAATAATATGTATATATAAGGAATATACATAATATCAAAGATGGTTTGAAATAAAGCACTAAATGTTGAGTTTTAAAATTGGAATGTGATGTAAAACCCAAAGCGATATAAGTTTTTGAATTTATAAATGGGGAGATTATTTATGAGAAGTTTAAAATTTGAATTGGTGATTCAAATTGGGTAAAGTTGACTGGATTAAGTAAATAGAATTTAACTTTGGGAAAGTTAAATAATTTAACAAGCAATCTGAATTGGATATTTCAAGATGAAATTGGGATTTAACTTGGGAAATTAAATGGTTAATTTGAATAGTGAGTTTGTGCAATCTCAAAAAGGGTTTGAGATCTAGAAATTGGAAATGGATGGATGTTTTAAAATAATTTGGATGGTATCATCCTGTTGTTATTAATAATTTTTAAACTGTTAATTGGATTTGTTTAAATGAATGAATGAAGAAATGGATTATGATAATAAATCCATTATTGAGGGAAATTAAACTTTAATTTGAAATTAAGGATATGGAATTACTTTGAATTTAAGATTTGAATGTTTAAGATTGATTGCAACCAAAAATTTTGAAATTTGATTTCAAAATTGTAATTTGGTGATAAATTGAATTTCAAAGATTGAGTTGTTTAAAAAAGATTTGAACTTTGATGTGAACTTAGAAATAAGTTTATATGGAAGTAAAGGCAATTTAAATGGAATTTTGAAATTTGGAACCATAATTTAATTAAGGACTTTAAAAGTAAAGATAAATTTGATTTAAGGGTTAAATCATTTAATTTAACTCGAATTTATATAATTCGAGATGGTTTAAAGTTGAGATTTAAGTTTGCATTAGTTCAAATTGAATTTGGTTTGAAATAATTAGAATTGAAGATGGATAAGTATAAAATTCAAAGGGAAAATTTGAATTGGATTAATTAGGAATGAAATTGAAGTTGAATGAGTTCAAATTCAAATGGAAATTGGGATTAATTCAAGCAGAAACTGAAATAATTTGAAAATTGAAGTGGATTCAATTTGGAATTAGTCTAAATTGATTTGAATGATTTGGAGTTGTAATTAAAGATAAATAGGTTTAAAATTCAAATGGCATTTGATTTGAATTTGGAGAGAAATTGAGGATAATTCAACTTGAATTGGGGTAAAATCAAGTTCAATGGAAATTGAAGATATTGAAATTGAGTCAATTTAAATGGAAGTGGAAATTTAAATTGAATTGATGAGGATGGAGATTGGGAATTGAACAGTTTAGTTCTGGACTATTTTCAAAATAAATTGTTTTAATAGAAGTCTATTTTTCCAAACTATTTACTATACAACTTTTCTTTTTAAACCTAAAACTATCATACACTTGTTTTACAATTACTTTTGGAACTATTTAACAATTTTTCAACTATTTTATAACTAATTACTATTTATAACTATTTTATAATTATTTAACTATTTTATAACTATTTTATCATTATTTAACTATTTTATAGATATTTTACAAATTAATAATTATTTTTCAACTACTTATCTATTTTTAAACTTGTCAAGCTATTTTCTAAATTAAGCTAGATAGAGTCCAAACTGTTTATGATTAAATATCCGTTTGAGATAAGAATTGAAGTGATAATCCAAAGAGGATTGAGGAAAATGTGAATAGAAAAGAGAATTGATTTGGCTAATAATCAATAAAGATAAATATGTAGGATGTACGTATATTATTCTATTCGAATAGTGATTTGATCCGGATTTGAGCACAGAATTTCGAGATAGTTTATCGATCCAAGCTGGGATTTTTAACTCGATTTTTGACGGCGAACCTTATGGATTGTTGATTGGTTCTGGATATTCTCTATCATAGTTATGGCTACGCAAGGAGAATGACGGTTTGCGATCAAGAAACCAGATCTGAATCCGCACTAGAAAGTCGGATGGACGATACTAGTTCGGAGGTGAAATTGTGTGATCGAGTGAGCGATCAGATTGATATTGCATACGGATGATATGAGTACATCGTACAGATTTGAATGAAATTGATTCTGGGAGTTTATGGATAAGAAATGTGAAATGATTTTTGAAATGAAACGTATATTTTGTGACACATATGATGAAGTAAAGTGGAAATTGAATATTTCTATGGTAAATAGTTACTTTATGGAAGTAAATAAACTGGTAAGTGACTTTATAGAGTAATCAAATTTGAATATTTGATGTGGAATAAACAAAGTTATATATCTTTGTTATATAAAATAAATCTCCCCTTGTTGAATTTATTGCTAGAAGGAAAGGATTTTTGAAAGTGTTTGAAGTATAAAAGGGAATTTATACAAGTTTGAAGTGATCTGAAGATTTTTAAAGTTATATATCTATATATAAAGGATCTTATGAGAATGATTTTGAGAAAGGTTTTTGGAACCTTTGGATTTGGAAAGGCTTTTTGATTTTTGGGGAATAATCAATTTTGGAATTTGGAAAGCCTAGTTTGAGAATTATCGATTTTGGGAATCAATTTTGTGTAAAGGAGATTTATATGAGATTCATACTAGGTGTATGATTTGGAAGATACTATATGTGTATAGTATAAAGTGTTTTGAAAATGGCTTTGGAGAAAAAGGTGCTCCCTTGGAATGAACTTCTCAGGAGTGCCACAGGGTGGTACTGTCTTGAACCCTAGGGGGCTCTAAAGTTGATCCTGTGAGGAGTCTGGACAAAACTAGTTCCTAAGGATTATGTGTAGCGTGTAGCGAAAGTCGAGGGCGTTGATGCCTACAGAGGCATTTGGGTTATGCTGTGACGATAGTGTAACTCGATGTCATTGCATTCTACTACAGACCATAGCGAAAGTCGTGTGTGCCGCTGAGAGCCAACAGTCTATGTTTGATTTTATATTGGTAGATTGCGACCTATGGTAATATAGCGAAAGTCGTGTGTGCAGCTGAGAGCTAACAGTCTGCATTTGATTTTACATCGGTAGACTACGACCTACATGGGAGTGGAGAAGTTTCATTTTGGCAGCAAAAATTGGGGGCGCTGATGCCTATAGTTACATAGACTTTTGCTGCGATGGCAACGTAACCCTGGAATGTAACTACGATCTGTTGAGGGTTCCACGGCGTAATCGAGGGGCGTGGAGAGCCTACAGTTACATGGACTTTTGTTGCGATGGCAACGTAACCCAGGATGTGGCTGCGACCATGGATGGGGGTGATGATTTCCAAAGCATTCTCACCAAAGATTTTTCCTCTATTTTCAAAAATGTTTTCTATATCTTCAATAAAATTATTTTCCAAATATTTTCACTAGGTGTGGAAAACGGGTTTACCAAGCACTTATAGATTTTCAATCCTACGCCTGATCAACTATGACCGAATGTCTATGAGAACAAGGATGGATTTGTTGAAACATTGAGTTATAAAAGTACTTTTATAAAAACTATTTTGGTAATATTATATAGATTTTAAAGAAGTATTTTAAAAATGATCAAAAAATTTTTATCTTATTTTAAGCATTTTAATAAATTCTAGTTTCATTCCTTTTCGAGGACAAAAAGATTCAAAGGAGGGAGGAATGTGATAACCCATATTTTGGATATCAAATAATTGGATAATTACCTGATTTTTACTATTAAAAACACTGATTTATAAGTTGAACAAATAAATTTGATAATAAATATTATTTTGATAATCTACTAGTATTTAAAATGGCAAAAATATTATTTTTAAACAAATTTAATGGGTGTTTGTTTAAATATATATTAGTCAATTTAAAATTTAATTTGAATTTGAGATTGAAATCCAAAGATAAATATCTTAAAGTAAATTAGATTTAATAATAATGTACGTTTGATTTTTTATGGTAGATAAGTAGTTATATATTATTTTCTTTAAAGGATTTTTAAGAATAACTTAAGAAAATATATTTACCAAATAGAAATTAAAAAAAATTCAAAAATATTTAAATTAATAAATACACTCAAAAATACTAGTATAAATATTTTAACACACAAATTAACATATGTAAGCTTTATAACATATAAAATTAACCAGTGTATAATATGTAGCATATAATCTAACAAGTGTCATGTTAGTTTATTTTCTTTTTATTTTTACTTTCAAATAATGAAAGAAAATCAAAGTTGTAAATATTAATATGCTTCTACACTTTCTTTTCTTGTATACAAACCTGAGAAGAAATCAAAAACTAAAAAAACAGCAAATATTCTTTAATATTCCAGTTGAAAATCAAATTGCAAAATCCAAATCAAAGCAAGCAGATCAACTCAGTGGAAACAAATCTTAAGACATGAAACCTGAAGAAAATTAAATGATCAAAGCAGATTCAACTCCAGCCCTAAAAACCAGATCAATTCAAGATTAAACATCAAGCAAATCAAATAAGCTTTATTTTTGTACGAAGGCAGTTCAGATCAAAGTTCTCTGTTTTCTGTTCAAGTTGTATAAAGGTGAGTAAACAGTCTAACTCTTGTTTTAATTTGTTGTTGAAGATGGATGTATTTAATTAAGTGCTGAGGCAAATTGTTTGCATAGAGAAATTTTAGCCTGCATGTTTAGAACATGCAAATATACGTGGTGCATGTCTGATATGTTTGATTCATTCTGTTCCCGGTTACAGAATTGTAGAACAAGTAAATAATTCAAATTTATCTTTAATTGATCTCTGACAATCTTTGATTTTCAAGATAGGATTGTTTGAACACGAATTAAGATCTAAAAAATTTATTTAAGTAAAACAAGTTTTTATCACTGTAAATCAAGAAATTTACAATAGAGATTTAAGATCTGTTAAAATCCAAGAACCATAATTCCATGTTTCACTTATATGATCTTGATCATCAAGATCTATGAATTTTAAGAATTGCATCACAATTTTTAGATTAGAATCGGGTTTGTATTTTGGGGTTGACTAGTAAAGTAAGTTTCAGCAATTTCCAGTGATCGCGGCGATGTGGAGGATCGAGGTTTCAACTGAAGCTAGCTAAAGGATCGGAGATCTAGGGAAAAATGCCAGGTGAATTTATTTCTCACCATGGCAGCGGCGTTTGGTCAAACTAGGGTTTAGACCCAGATTTGAGATGGGGTTGTTTCCGTGACAAATATGGCATCGTTTTTGGACCGAGCATGATCGGTCGTGGGGGAAAGGCTAGAGGAGGGTCAGATGAAGTTATGTTATTGGTGGTGTGGATGATGGAGGTCAGAGTTTTCGTCGGCAAGGTGAGGTTAGTCAAGGAAGTGAGTTCCAGATGGGTTCATATTTGCCCAATTTTGTTTTCAAGTTTGTTTCGTATGTCAGGTGTTTGGGATTGATGGGGATATTCGTCGATGACATGCTGGTGGCCTCGTCAATGATCGAAGATGGTCGTTGCTTTGGTGCATGTGCATGCGTGTGCACCTGTGACTGGAAACGTTTAAGTTAGAGAGGATGATGTGAGTCTCAGGTTCTTCCTCATGTAGTTCATTGTGGGACTCAAAGTAATTGTAGAACGATCGGTTCTCGTGTCTTACCCGTGAGATTTGAGAGATGAGCTCGGGTTTTTATAACAGATTAAAATTTAATAAAGGCAAGATTTAAAAATTTAAATTAATGTAGTTTAAATTATTTCCTAAATCTAATTCTTATAATATAAATATTCTATTTTGATTTAAGAAATTGTAAGGTTTGTTTAACTTAAATGTATCAAGTTAAATTCTTAAATTTTTCCTAACTCAATTCTAAATATGAGTTAAGTAAATGATAAAATAAAGTGTTTAAATTCATGGGTTATTAAGTAATTAGTGAGATAAATTATGGTCTTGGATAATTAATGATTAAATAAATTAATGAAGTAATTAAGGGGAAATTAATTAATTACTGCCTAAAGATAATTAATTATGGATAATAAATCCATTAGAGATTAATTAATTGGAAATTAGAGATTAATTAATTGGAAATTAGAGATTAATTAATGCAAGTAATTAGAGATTAATTACTTAAATGATAATTAATTAATGGAAGTAATTAAAGATTAATTACTCGGTGTAATTAATTAAGAATTGATCAATTAAGGATTGACTAATTTAAGGATTGATTTATTTGGAAATGAATCAAGGATTTGTTAATTAATGAGTGTGATTAATTAAAGGGTAATTAATCAATGTAAGTGATTATCGGATAATTAATGTGAGTAATTAATTAAGGATAAATGTAATTAATGTGAATGGATGGAAGTTAAATTAATTTGGGTAATTAATTAAAGGCTAATTACTAAATTTAATTAAAGAAGATAACTAAGGGATAATTAATTAATGATTGTGATTAATTACTGATAGTTAAGTAGGATTAAAAAATGATTAACGTAATTAATTTAATTTATTTAAATTAATTAGAAATGGTGTGACTAATTAATCTTGCTTATGAATGATTGGTTGATATTTCTGATATGAAATGTTTTGTGATATGATATGTTTGGATGGAAAATGATAATGTGGTTATCTATCGATGATGAATTGCTATGTAAAAATTGGCTTCTTGTATTTAAAGTTGAATTGGATTTCACTTGAATAACTCAGGTTAAGATCGTAATAAATTCGAAGAGACCAGAGTCGGGTATTAGTAAATACCCGAAACCACTTCGATTCTTTATAGATTGATATATGAAATCAATAGGCTGGAATGGAATGATTTAAGTAAACTAGACCATTTAACCTAAGTTTGGTACCTAGAAATTGATGTGTGTAATAAGTGTTGTCTATACCAAACCTGTGGATTTGTAAAATTGATACAAGTTACCTGGGATTATACAAATTGTATGCTTTTGTATTCCATGTTAGATGGGTTTACTCACGCTGGTTTCCAGCCTGACCCGAGTGTTACTCTAATGTTATGCTCGGGTGAGACCAAGTATTACAGATTTTCAGGTAAGGACGTTCTAGAGCTCAAGAGACGAGCTGGATGGCAGGAACGTATGGAGTGTTTCCGCTGTGATATATTGTTGTATATCTGAGACATGTTGATTGTATATGTCCAGTGTTTGTATATATGTTGTAACTCTGATGTATTAAAGTGTAATTTGACAAGTACAGTTTTCCTTTGTATAACTGTTATTATTTGATATCATATTTTATCCGCAGCGAATGTGAGATGCTGGTGTTTCTATTTCTTCTTTTCTTCTATCTCTTTTCTTCTTTTCCTAACTATCTGGAGTTTTCGGGATCGAAAATTCCGGATTGAAATATAACGTTTATTTGTGATTAAATATGGATCAAATATACATATTCTTGTATTGTTATTAGAGTTTGATACTCGTAGAAGATAATGCATAGCCTTGTACAAATAAATAATTAAGAGACTAATGTACAAATAGTTTATTGGTCATACAAGTTGGATCTTGCATGGGTCTTATAGTGATAACATGCCGAAGGATCTGAGGTAAGTATAATTAATATTTCTTTTTTAATCTTTCATTCAGTTCATTTGTATGTTTTTCATGATAAAATTTTTATTAATTTTATTAGTTTCATAATTTTATCCGCGTTGATTATTTTATCTCTATGTAGAAAATGTTCTTACGAATGTTAGCACTTCATTCTACTAATAAGGTCACCGCTAGATTTTGTTTCTTAAAATCCTAAGTGAAAAAATAGGATTCTATCGATTTCTCTAGTGGGTGTTAGGACTTGCTTGCATAGGATTATAATCTTGAGTTTTCTCAACAAATCATTGCCCCACAAACGATGGATAACACTTTATCGGTTACATCATATGAAATTCCTAACTTACAATCTTCGTCATAACCTCAATCACACCTTGAGATTTCTCAACAAATTTAAAGAGATTACTCACTTATACCCACCATTTTGCTATGGCTGTTAGGGTCAAAAATGGCTACCAACACTCAGTTATGTGAAAGCACCAATATTCAGTCAAAGATCTCAGATAATATAATGAGGAGAATAATGAAATTAAAACAGATAGCAAGTAAAGAGAGACACGGATTTATAGTGGTTCGGCTAACTTCGGCCCATGTACACTCCAAAGATTTTCCTTTTATTCATTTATGCTACGGTTACAGTTACAAATCCATGAAATACCAGAATAAAAATGGCAAAGTATATCCTAAGTAGAAGATAGAATGAATCAAAAAAGAAGACCCCTTTGTTGATGCTATGTCCATTGTATTTATAGGAGAAGACATGAAAATATCTTGCTCAAAACCTGAATCTGGAACCTTAAAGCCAAGACGAGCCTACCCAGAAAGTTTAGGGTCCATCAGAGCCCATAATAGAGATCAGGGCCTATCCTTATTTTAGGGGATTTTACATGGTGCGATCCCTATAATGGGTCTCCTATGTTGTATTGTACTTCCCCTTCAAATTTCATGTTGATTGCATTTGTAGAGTTTGAGTTATTGACCGATCGTTGCTATGAACTTAAATATGGCTGATCCTTCATAAGGAAGAGGGATGATCCCTCCAAACTCCTCCATTTGATGTGTCACCCCTAGGTTAGACTCCCTAAGGTCCTTTATTTTTTCCCCCAAAGTTTAACTTCAATCCGCCTTCTAGTTATTGACTTATGGAGCAATCGTTATTGAGTTGTGTTGCGTGCATCGTTTAATCTGATCCCTTTAATCTGATCCCTCTTCTAGGGGAAGTATTTGTTCTATACTTAGCCATTTTTTGAGTGTTGTCTATTCGAATCCATTCAGCTATCATCCATAATTCCAAATATAATCGATCTCTAATTCTAGTAACCACCTCTTTGGGCTTTCTGCCTTGATAGCCATGAAGTCTATTGAGTTTAGTTTGCTTGTATGCTGCCTTGGTAATAGGCGGGTTAACAATGGCCTATGCATAATATATGTACCTTGAGTTTGCTTAACAAAGACATACAGTTATCTTGCCTTGATTAGTCAATATATTAATAATACTACACATAACATCTCTAGTTTGAGTTTTCTCAACAACAAGATAGTACGTAAGTAATTTATTAATAAATAAATGGTGGAGGATGACATTTATATTAAAAATTCATAATTTTAATAAATATTTATTTAAGTGGCACTGATTTAGGAAATAATGCATTTCTTTTAAATTCAAGTGTCGATCAAATCAAAAATTATGGTATACGTATAATACATATGCATTCATTCCTTATCTAAGTTGGGTTTCTTACAGTTCCACTTAAGTTTATACATATATAGTTATATAAGCATTAACTTATTTATTTTTATAATTTAATTTACTTATATAATATCTACATGTATCTTAGTATTAAATCTACTTAATTTTGATTCTTATTAATTAAATCATATCATTTAATTTAGCTTAATTTATATAAAGTTTCTAAGAATTTAATATTACTTATCCTAAACGGTTTAAGATAGCTAATCAACTATACGATTCATAGTTTGTCTGTATGTAAATATCTATATATGTATACATTTTAAATAATTAACTTTTAATAAATTTTATTAAATTAAATAATTTAATTAACTTTAATTTTTAATTTAATTTATCATATAAAATTTTAAGATCAAAAATAACTACAGTGTAAGCTATTAGCTTCTAATAAATATTTAATTAATCATATTAATTAAATTTTAAATTTAGAAATTTCCAAATTAATTTTTACTTTCTTAAAATAATTTTTAAAAAATTAAATGCATTAATAAAATTTAAAAAATATTACTAATATATTTTAAACTTATTTAAATTTAAAATATCTATATAAATATTTACGTAGATTTTGAATATTAGCCCAACGCCCAAAATTGATTACAGTCTTTATATTGGAGATAGCCTTTGGGTTTACTTTATCCTTTAGGTCAGGACAATACCTAGATAGGTAGAGTACTTGATTACCCAAACTCAACCTTAGACAATACCTTTATAGACATCCTACAAAATGGTAGGCTTTAATCAGTAGCGATAACATTGCTAATTTAGACCATGTAGAAATTTATGGCCCGGTCCAGTTAGAAATGGGCGAAATAAGTAGATTTAAAAAAATTGCTATTTGGATCATAGTGGACCAATGAAGTCTAATGGGTTTCACTATATCAAATCTAGTTAACTTAAATAAAATCAGATTTTTATTTAAATTTTTGATTCAATTTATTACATATACGTTTATTAAGTATGAAGTTTAAATCTTTGAATATATGAAATATATTCATATTCCTTAAAGGTGTAAAAAGAAGCTGAATGTATTAATATTAGATCTAAATATAATCACATTAGACTAAATGGAAAGACGAAAAGGTGGTATCAATGATTGATTAAACCTTCCTCTTTTTAAATCTTCTACTATAATTATAAAACATTTTATTCTAGGGTCCCTAGGTGGAGTCCCCCCTAAAATTTACTGCCTCCCCAATTTAAAAATGGAGTCCCTTTAATTGGCATATATATATATATATATATATATATATATCAATTTCCTCAATTTAGTTTTCAGTTTATTTCTATTATGTGAGATGTTTAATTAGTTGCAAATTACTGGATATTAGTAACAATGATTTTTATACAAAACTTAACATAATTTGATTAATGCAACATAAAATCCAAATTCAAAATAAGGAATCTAAGCTTGGTTTGGCAAGTTTTATTCAAAATTAAGATCTAGATTACATTTGATTAATGAAAAAGTCTTAATGAATTAAATACTAACATTAAATAAAACAACTCAAAATATTTAACGAAAATTTGATAAGAAAATTAAATTTAAATAAAACTAGGACAAAAATGAACTTTTCATAAACATCCAAATTTGGCTAAGAAACTTTCACCATTGCGTTCATAATGATTTTCTGCATACTTTTCGTATATAACACAACCATAATCGAAGTTAGTATTGGGAAGTTACAAACGTTTGATAATTTAAAAATAGAATAAGCTTGAAATGAAAATCACCCAAAATTAAAACTAAGACCGGTCAACCCTAGGGTATCGATGGTCAACCAATAGTGATCGACCGAAAGGGGTAAGACAATCGTCCGTCCACGTTTAAAATTTGAGACTTATGGAGCTTGTTTGAGCAAATAAGATCGTTTGCTTCGTTGTCAAGTCAGGATGTGCACATGAGATGTTACTAAAATATTCACCAGGCCAAATCAGCAATCCAAAGTCATTCCTAACCTCTATAAATTACAACCACGGATTACCCTAAAATCAGTAGAAAACTTATAGAATACTAAAACTCTACTGAAATTCTTCCTCTCCACTTCATAATTTCTTCCAAAATTTAAAATAAAATAAAAGCAAACACACGATGGTAAATCGGATCTGGAAGGAGCAAGCTTAGAGAGGGTGATTCTCTGATGGAGCGTGTTGGTAGAGCTTGGATCTAAGGTAAGTGCGATAGGTTTAATAAGTTGATTATTACAGTTAAATTTAATCTATACTACTTGATTTACGATGTTAGTAATTTAAAATATAAATTGTAAATCCTAATTACTAAGCCTGAAATATGAACTAGAAAGTTTAGTTGCTGTAAATAAATAAACCTGTCAACCCCTTCTTAACTAAAACCCTAAAAAATCGATAAACTGTTAGTATATAACTGTTAAATGCATAAATATCAAAACAATGACACTAATGTATAATCTCCAGAGAAACTGGACATTGTAATTGATTAGCCTTCGCTCGTTGTATTGCTAACTAATAATAATAAAACAGTGATTAAAATATAATCAAACAAATAAATAAATAAACCCTAATTTTATAACGTGACCGATCGACACTCACCATGAGTGGTCGACGCAAGCAATCAACCGATAGGGTGTAACAGTCGACCGACTATGGCCCGAAATGCGTAGCCTGAACCCTAGCCTATGGCCTATGTTAGTAATAAAAATTAATATAAATGTTCATTGTTGTAGTAACGACCCTAATTTTGATTAACATTGTTTAGGACATTTGATTAGTCAAATTAAATGAAATAATGTAAATGATTAAGGGAATTGAGATTTGAAGGTTTGTCGTGCCTAGTTAAACAATGAACTAAAAGGAATTAGAATGAAATAGGAAAGGCTAATAGATAAGGGAAATGTAGGAATAAGTTAAATTCTTATACCCTAAACCCTCATGCACTTTTATTTTACACGTTCATAAGCAAAACTAAATTAAAGAAGAGGCCAACCATCATTAGAAGAAGTAAGAAGAAGAGAAACTAAAATCAAGAAGAAGGAAGCTTAATCAATCTAACTCAAGAAACAAATCCCAAACTCCGTGATCACAAGCTAAAGGTGAATAATATGTTACATTTCATTTTATTATTTTCAGTTTTAGATGGGATCCGAATTATTTTGCAAATGATTTGCCATATTTTAATTGTTTAAAAGGATATATATGCTTGTTGATGATTTTTGTTATTCATATACATTTTATGTTGATGTTTAACTTGAAAAACCTATTAAATGACATACAAATGCCTTGCGATTTTGATATAAGTTGGGTTTCAAGTTTCACAATTTAATAAATTAATGTGGATTTATTATGAATTTTCTAGTGAAGAAAATGGTCAATTGGGTTTAAAATTAGTTACAGCTATTATATATTAGCTTTAGGTTAGAAATTTAAATATGTTAGAAAACATATTAAAATCGATTTATGTGAATTTTTAGAGAATATTTTTTGAGTGTTTTATTAAATATATAAAATTATTTAAGATATGAGATTTAAATATTTCTAAAACGAGAAGGGGCAATATGTAAATGTTTAAATTATTAATCTCTGAAATTCGGCAGCACTTTTAGAAAAGATTTTGGAAAAGAAACTGATAACCAATTATATGATGACAAATAAGCAAGTTATTTGGAAAGAAATTGCTTTTTAATGTTAAAAACTAGTTTTACACGGTTTTGTTGTTCCACCACTTTCGACCGCTACCTTTCGACACCATACTTCCGCCTTCCATCCCAGTTGAAACCAATACACATGGTATCAAAGACATGTTACATAGTGGATTGGAGCTAAGCGAAACGTATAGAGTCAAAACAGGGCTTTTGAAGGGGTTGAGACCTTGTTTTTCTTTTGAAAGGAAATTTCGCTTACTTTACTTTCAAAAAAAATGCTTTCTAATGAGATAGCTTTCGACTTGGTCAATTGTTTTAAAGAAAGGTTTCGAAAGAGGTTGCGCCTTTGTTTTAAATAGAAAATTTTGAAGGGGTCGAAACCCTGCTGCTATATTCTACCTTTCAAAGCAATGACTTCGAAAGGGTTCTTTTGCTTTAAACCCTGAGTCGCTTCTCTGATGCTTTCAAAGGGATTGGTTTCGACACCATCCACTTCTTTTAGTTAGGAAATTGCTTTTGAAATAGTTGCTTTCAACTTAGTTCTTTTAAGTCCCTTTTGAGATTTGAATGTTAAACCTAAAGATTTTGAAAAGAATGGTTTTAAATGGTATCGAAACTATGTTCCACATATTTTTACTTGAACCCAATGTTTTCGAAACGTTTGGTTTATGTAAAGGACTTAATACTTTCGAAAGGTATATGATAAACACTTCCAAGGGGTGGTTCCCCATTGTTTTTGAAATGTTTACCTTAGTATTTGAATGGACGGTTTCCAACGTTTTCGAAAGGAATTTTAAAGTGTTTTGAAAAGAGGACGTCTAGGTTTTATAAAGCTTTCGAAAGGATACTTTCAATGTTTTCGAAAGGTCTATTGTGAATGGTTTCTAAAGAGGTACTTCCAATGGTTTCGATATGGGTAATTTCAATGGTTTTGAAAGGGGTAATTTCAATGGTTTTGAAAGAGATTGTTTAAATGTTTTAAATAAAAGTTTTGAATGTTTCCATCAATAACCGTGTAAAGTATAGATAACATGGCATAGTGATTTGAGTAAAGCATAGAATATATTTTCCTTGTTTAAGTATTATTTATAGGGTTAACTCAATTTGAAAGAAATATTTTCAAGGAAAATTTAATGGGGTATTTGACCTTAAGTAAACGACTCAGATATTTGAATACCATATGGGACTGGTATGGGATCGCGCTTGTAACATCCCCTATCTGGAGGCTCGAAGCTAAGTGTTGTAGATGTTGCAGTCATCTATAGTCTTAACTTCCGATGATCAAATACGGTATGCTAATGGTATCCATAATATCAGAGTCACGTGAATATGAAATAAAAACCACAGATTTCAAAAACAACATTTATGATTATATTTCAAAACAATATTTCAGATTCAAATTACATAATCCCATAATCGTTTCCCCAACATTGATCAAATATAATTATTACATAAATACGCCTAGAGTGACATATGAATCTGCCCACTTGGTTGACCAGACTACTAGACGGTCATACAGAACTAATATAACACAGCGGAATAAAATCAAACAAACAACTCCTAAATATAGCTAGCATCAGCCTCCTGCTCGTCTTTGGAAGTTTTATTCATTAATCTACTAAACTTGTAAATCCTTAACCCTCGGCCTACTCAAATCAATTTTGAGCACCTGAGAGTTTAAGGGGGAAAATATAAACTTAGAGTCAGCCACAAATTCCGGTGTGAATTATACTATTACATCTTGGTTTACTATTAAGTGAGACCACGCCATTTAGCGGAACGAGTTTTCCCTCACTCATATCACTTTAAGACATATCTTTTCGCAAATCAAAATCCTACAACCAAACTGGTTAATCAAAATGATATATCAACAATAACAAATATCTTCTATGCCTAAAAAAAGGTAATATATGGGCCATCTATCCGAAACAATATAGTTTTGTTTGGCTAACTACTAACCTTTGGCTAACCCAGGCCTACCAGACAAAATAACAAATAATCTAACATCTGTTAGACAAACTTCTAGATGGTATGTCCCTATCTTACACCTCCTAGGGTCTCTTGATCATAATGGTTTTACAGGCCCACCAATGACCTATCCTCTTTTTATGTACATATATTCATTTCTATGTGTAACCATCATTTATGTCTACCAGTGACTAAGCACTACATAGTGGAATTTTGGACTAAATTAGCTAGAGGCTAATAGCTAATGAGTAGGGCGCGACCTTACACTAATCCCATCTGGTCTTCTAATCTAAATCATTTTCTTAGGGTCAACTATCCTTGCAAGTTTTTCTTGAAAACCTTTTCAAACCGATCTAAACCTTTAAATCATACTTAAACAAGGAAAACATATTATTTTCTTTATCCAAAACTCTTTGCCGTGATATATAATTTACTCAAAACAATGTTGATGAAAACATTCGAAACCTTTGTTTACGCCTTCAAACAATTCTCATTCGAAACCTTTTTTAAGCCTTTAAACAATTCTCTTTCGAAACCAATGAAAGCAACCATTTCGAAACTATTGAAAGCACCACTTTCAATATAAGTAAACCACTTTACTTTATAATCTTAGATCGAAAGGCCAAAACACACCTTTCGAAACCATTAATCATCGACCTTTCGAAAACATTAAAGTCATCTCTATTGAAAGCTTTATAAATCTTTGACACTCTCTTATAAATCATTTCAAATATGGCATTCGAGAACATTGGGAACCTTCCATTTAAACATTAAGGTGAACCTTTCAAAAACAATGGATAATCACCCCTTCGAAACCTTATAAATATACCTTTCGAAAATATTGGGAACCTCCCCTTCGAAACCTAGTTACCTTTTGAAAGCATTAAAGTATGCTACTTAAGATAAACCTTTTGAAAGTATTGGGTTCATATTAAAACATGTAGAAAACCTTTCAAAACCATTGAAAACCGTACCTTTCGAAACCTTGGGATTTAACTTTCAAATATAAGAAGGTTCTTAAAACATCTAAGTCGAATGCAACTCTTTCGAAAGCTATTTACTAATTAAAAAAGTGGATGGTGTCAAAACATATCCCTTCAACAGTAGTGGAGAAGCGTCTCTAATTTTAAAACAAAGGGATCCTTTAGAAGCCAATCTAGGTCGAAAGGAAAAAAGCAAAAACAAGTGTTTCGACCCTATCGAAAGCATTTACTTTAAAAAAAGGCGCAACCTTATTGGAAAGCCTTCTTCCTATAAAATAATGACCAAGTTGAAGTAATCTTATTCGCAACCATTCTTTTCGAAAGCAAAGCAGGTGCATTTCCATTTAAAAGCAAGTAAGGTTCGACCTCCTTTGGAATCCCTTGTTTCGACCCTATACCTTTCGCCTATCTCCAATCCACTACGTACCAAGACTTTTGATACCATGTGTATTGGTTATGACTAAGGTTGGAGGTACCGAGTCGAAAGGTAGCAGCCAAAAATGGTGAAGCATCGAAACCTTACAAAATCTGATTTTTAACTTAAAAAAGGTAATTCTTTTCAACTAACCTGCTTGTTTGTCATCTTATAGTTGGTTGCCTTAACTTTTCAAAATCCTTTCTAAATGGTGCTACTGAATTTCTAAAATTAACATTTTAAAACATTTGCTAATAGCTCCTTCTCCTTTTATAAACATATAAAACATTTAAGTCTCGCACATATATTAATATTATATATCTATTATAACACTAAGGAAAATTTATAAAAATTATCATCGATCACTTTTAATATGTTCTCTAACACATTTAAATTTCTAGCCAAAAACATATATATAATTGACATAATTAATTTTAAAGCCAAATATCCATTTTCTACACTAGAAAATTAAGAATAAATCGACGTTGATTCCAAAAATTTACACCTCTGAAATATCATTTCTGACCATATACTAAAACGGTGAGGCATTTGAATGTCATTTGATAGGTTTTTCAATCCAAAACATGTCATAAAATCAAAATGAATTAGCATAATTCAACAATAAGCATATACATACATATACATACATATATATATATATATATATATATATATATATATCCAATTATCATTCAAAACATGGAAATTTACGTTGCAAAATCATTCGAGTCTAATCTTAGAAACCGAAAACATCAAAATATGAGATGTAACATATTACACACCTTAGCTTTGTTGTTAAGGAGTTGAGATTTGATGTTGGATTGAATTTTAGTTAAGCTTTTCCTCTTGATTTAGTTTTTCTTCCCCTTACTCTTCTTTAATGGTCGGCCTCTAGGTTTAGTGTTTTAGATTGTGAACATGAGAAATGTAAAAGGTTGGGTATAAGAATGTGTCTTATTCCTATATTGCCCTTATCTAATTTTCCCTTTTCTATTTCACTTTAAACTCCATTTAGTTCATTAGTTTAACTAGGAACGGCTACCTTTTGATTACAAAAATCTCAATCCCTCAACCATTTTTGTAACAACCCGCATATTTATCGATTTTATATTTAAATATTTTATCGATACTCGAATTTTAGTCTGAAAACCTACTTTTTGCAAACAGTCGAATTGGGACTCGAGACCCCTTCCATTGAGTTCAAAATGCCGTTTGCAACCTTTTTGAGTATAAGCTTCGATGTGTTTGGAGTTAGTTGAATTTTGCTACATTTTCACTTAGGGCTTTGGGTTGGGTTCAGCCCACTAGCCAACTTAATACCCCAAACTAAGCCACTCCTCTTCATTCACTCCCTCTTCCTCTACTTTTCAGTCCTAAAGAGATTAATGGTGAGTGGAATGGGAAATTAAAACTCTAAACCCTAGTTTTCTTTTGCAAATCAAGCTCTTTCTCCAAACTAATAGAAGAAACTTTGGTAAGCCTTCTCTTCATCTTCTCCAACTCTTTCTCCATTCAATTTCAGAGATTTCCTAAACCTAATTTAGGAAATGTTTCTCCTTTAAGCTTAGATTCAAGCTTGTTGGGTTGGAATTGAAGAGTGGTTGTTCTTGCCATTGCTCTTTAGCTTCTTCTCTATTAATTTTGTGAAAAGGTGAGATTTTTATCTCACATCTATGACTATAATTATCTTTGGTTGTTAGGTATGAATTCCTAACACTTCTTCATGTGCATTTGCTCTTGATTTGGATTGGTTTTGTGAATATTCCAATTTTTTGGGTTTTTAAGTCAAATTTGTGTGAAAATCCTTTTATGGATGTTTGATCATGCTTTGGATGATGCATCGAAGAGCATATAGGGCCGGGTTGCCGATTGGCATAAACCCTTAGAGCCAATGTTCGTCCGGTTGCATTTTGGAAGAGTTAGCTCTTCATTTGGATAGGCTGAAAAACAGCCCAGGCATGATTCAGTCGACTGAAATCTCTGTTCAATCGACTGAATCTGGAACCCGAAAGTTTTCAGGCAGGGTTTAGTCGACTGAAAATCTCAGTTCAGTCGACTGAACCTGGAAACAGAAAGTTTCCAGGCATGAATTCAGTCGACTGAATTCTCTGGTTCAGTCGACTGAACGTGGAAACAAAAATTTCCCAGGTAGAGTTCAGTCAACTGAATTTGCTGTTTAGTCAACTGAAATCTCTATTTAGTCAACTGAATTTGCTGTTTAGTCAACTGAAATCTCTGTTTAGTCAACTGAATTTGTTGTTTCAGCCCACTTTGCCTTTTAGGATTGAATTTTCAATTTGAATCGATTCGTGATGATCCTATTTGTTGTTATCCTTTATCATGACTTTGATGACTCCTTTTTAGGGATTTTTGAATATCCATTTCGATGGATTCTTTATTGATTTGTTTGAAATTTATTCACGTCTTCCTATGAGAATTTTGATGATCGATTGTTCTACTATCATCTTTGTGATTTGTCACTTCAAATTATACAAAGGTCTCAATACTAGTAGTAAATATCAAAACCCTTTCGTTTAAATGATTTCAACACTATTTTATTACAAAGCTCGTCTCTTAAACCATTTTCCAATCTACTAGCATATACAAACCTTTACCTCATTCGTATGAGAAATCTAATTAAACGGCTTAGTAAAAAAAATGGTATGAAACGCTTGCGTTTACTTCGTCAGTTAATTGTTGGACTTATTCGATTGAATCTCTTGTGACAATTTTCTAGTGGAGATCTACAATTTGTTCGTAAATATTTAAGTTAAGCTAGTGGTTATGGGACATGAAGCTAAGCTCGTATATTTACTAGCTTACTGTAATTGACACTTCTTGATGATCGATGATGATCATTTTTGTGATTTAGACTAGCAATTGTGCGATGTCTCATTGTCTGCGAGGGAGACTAGACCCCGTTTCAGTGTGATTTGGACTCACACATGTGGGGTAGCGCCCCATGGTCTTCGGGTCGTTCGTGTGTCAAAAATTAATGGCTAGCTACCATGAGATAGCATCACCTTCGTGTGATACATATGTTGGTGAGTTTTCATGCTCCCGTTCGTGTGATAGGCCTCTCTCCCTTTTTATGATTTCTGGATTTTGTGTGTTGATTTCTGGAAATTTTATGCTTCACCAATTTTAGTGATTTTCATTTATATGATTTATCAATTTTTGTGCATTGGTGAATTCGTGTGTCATTGACTTGTTGTGAATACAAGTCTTGGGTATGAAACCCTTTTTGGATCTTTGAGAAGATTCTTGTGATATTGATTAACCTCATGTTGATTTTCAATTACATACTTATAGTAGTATGCTATTATGGTTATCATATGTTTATGCCATATCTCTTATTCTATATCATGTCATCTGATATTTATAGCTAGACTGATCCGTTTATTATTTTCTTATGAAATAATACTCGGGTCATACCGAGATGTTACAGGTGCTTCCGCTTGACTTCTCCCCAGGGATTCATTATTCTGACTTTTGGCTAACTACTTAGATTAGTAGTTTTTGGATGTATACAGTTGAGATATAGACTCTATGATGTATACTTATTCTTTCGCATAGCACATGTTGCTGTTCTTTTGGGTTATTGTGGATCTTTCATACCACTACTCTGATGTACACTTTTATGTGTTATATATTCATATCTTTTTCCGCTTTTGTGATATGGATGTCTGTGACTGTTTTGTGTTATGTTTATTTCTATATTTGTTTTCGAATATTATATATAGCCACTGTGTGATAGCTTTGAGTTTGTATCGTTATGTCGGATTTCCTCCTTAAATGAAATATGCTCTACTATCTGAATTATCGGTTCTCGCACAAAGATATTACACGGATGGTCGCTCCTCAACAGCCTTATTCTCCGTGCTAGTTGACAACATTACTCTGTAGTGTTCTTGGCTACCGTGGTATAGAGGTGGGGCGTCACAGCTTGGTATCAGAGCCAAACTTCAGAACAATGTAGAATAATTTAACAAGGATCATCGTCCTAAGTCCATCTTAGGAGTCATGCCTTAGGATTTAATTCGTGTCTTCGTACCGTTCTATCAAATTTTCTTTTATGATTCCTTGTTTTATTTATCAAGGTTGCTTGATATTCATTAGGTGAATAACCTTTTTCTTCTTCTTTCTTTCTAAAGGAAGGAAAATGGTTAGACCAGGCCGTCCCAGCGCCATTCAATCTAGTGCTAATCCCCAAGATGGAGTTTTTATGTCTGTCTAGCAGCTTCTTCATTTAGTTAAGAATGCTCAAGCAGCTGGTTCTAATTCGGAACGTACTCATCCTAAGTCTGGATTTGCACGTTTGTGCAACGATTTTACCAACTTGGGTGGGAAGCCATTCAAAGGTTCTGAAACTATTATTGAAGTCCAGGCTTGGTTAAGATCACGTGATCGAATCTTTTCTCGCATGAACCTCATTGATCTTCACCGAGTTTAGGTGGCCTCTAGTATGCTCCAAGAAAGAGCAGTGGACTGGTATGAACTTCTTATTTCTGAAATCAATGAAGCGGATCTCACCTGGGTGCAATTCCGGAAATGCTTCGAATTAAAATTTGTGCCAGAAGCTGAGAAGGTGACTTTGGCTCGCCGTTTTATAGACCTTGTTCAAGGTGAATCCTCTGTGACTGATTATGTTGCATCCTTCGAGTCACTTTCCAAATATGGAGTTGAATACATCAACACCCCATTGAAGAAGAACCAAAAATTTGTCTATGGCTTAAACAAAAATCTCAAGAAGCCATTACTTCTAAAATTAGAAGTTCCCTTCGACCAACTCATTGACATCGCTCTTCGTCTTGAAGAGGCGGATAGGGAAAGCGATGTTGAAGTTGTGGGTGCCAAACCGAACTTCAACAACAAGAAGAGGCCAAACAAATTCAAAGGTCCTTATCCCAACAAAAAGGGTAAGCAAGCAACTCCTGCTGCAAAGGCTCCTTCTCCTAGTAGTGGGAAATGCTTCAACTGTGGGTCTAGGGACCATTTTGCGAACAAGTGTTCAAAGCCCCGTTGTTGTCGCTATTGTAAGAGCCCGGATCATTATATACATCAATGCCTCAAACTTGAAGGCAAGAAGGAGGGAAAGTTAAATATTGCTCAAACCCCTGGAAACACATCTCGTGGTCAAGGTACATCTCATTCTATCCTGGATGGTATTATTAAATTTCGTGATCAACCTATTCGAGTTCTTTTTGATACGGGAGCATCCCATTCTTTTATATCAAAAGAGCTTGTTGATACTTTTTCTTTAAGTGTTGTTGCTTTAATGACTTCTTTGAGAATGCGAATCCGGTTGGTGGATCCGCAACACTCAGTTTATTGTGTAAGGATGTCGAGATTATTTTACGCGATTTTTCTTTCCTAGCCGATTTACACGTCATGCGTTATTTAGGCTTTGGAATGATTTTGGGAATGGATTGGCTTAACCGTTATGAAGCTCAAATCCTATGTCCTGAGCGGACTATTCATCTTCGACATCCTCAATCTGTTGAGCAGATTTCTATCGTACTTAAAGATCCGGATTCCGACTTGACAGCATCTTTATATTCTTTAAATCCTCGTGATGACGATAATGATGATGAGGAAGATACTATTTCTCTTATTCACATTGTTCGTGAATTTTCCGACATATTTGAGCCCGTTTTAGGATTACCACCCAAGCGAGCAATTAAGTTCAAAATTAATCTTATTCCTGGAGCTCAATCTATTACTCGTCCTCCTTATCGCATGTCCAATAAGGAAAATGAAGAGATGCGCAAACTATTATCCGAATTGGAGACGAAGCAATTTATTCGCTCTAGTTCCTCGCCTTGGGGAGCTTCGGCAATTTTTTAGAAGAAATCCGATGGTACTCTTATACTTTGCGTTGATTATCGCAAACTTAATGATCTTACTATCAAAAATAAATATCCTTTACCTCGGATTGATGATCTATTCGATCAACTTAGTGGTGCTATGGTCTTTTCACAATTGGACTTGGCAACCAGTTTTCATCAGCTTCGTATTGCTGAGGATAGCATTCCTTTGACATCGTTCCATACTCGGTATGGATCTTATGAATGGCTTGTTATGCCATTTGGGTTAACGAATGCCCCGGCTTATTTCATTGACTTAATGAATCGAGTTTTCAAAGACTTCCTCGATCGATTTGTTTTCATCTTTATTGATGATATTCTTGTGTATTCAAAAACTGAGGAGGAGCATGAAAAGCATCTTCAGATTGTGCTGGAAACTCTTAGGAGTAATCAATTGAAGGCAAAGTTTTCTAAATGCCACTTTTGGCAATCTCGTGTGAAGTTTCTCGGTCATATTATTTCCGAATCTGGAATTTCCCTGGATCCTTCAAAGATTGAAGCGATTCAAGATTGGAAGAGACCGGAGAGTGTGACGGAGATTCATAGTTTTCTTGGATTGGCGGGTGACGACATCGATTTATCAAGGACTTTTCTAAGATTGTCGTGCTTCTCACTAGCTTAACGAAGAAAGGTGTTAAATACATTTGGTCGGACAAATGTGAAACTTCTTTTCAGAAACTAAAAGAACTCCTTTCTGATGCTCCTATTCTTGTTATTCCCGAGGGGAATCAAGCTTTCATTGTCTATACCGATGCTAGTCGCGTTGGTTTGGGTGCCGTTCTTATGCAAAGAGAATGTGTTATTGCTTGCTTCTAGGCAATTGAAGCCTGCTGAGACTAGATATGCCACTCATGATATAGAGCTCGCGGCTATTTTTTTCGCCCTTCGTATTTGGCGTCATTATCTTTTAGGAGAGAAATTTATTCTTTATACCGATCATAAGTCATTGAAGTATTTATTCTCTCAAAAGGAACTTAATTTGCGTCAACAGCGTTGGCTCGAATTCCTTGCATCTTATGATCTTGATATTCTTTATACTCCCGGAAAGGGAAATCGAGTTGCCGATGCACTTAGCCGCAAGCAACAAGCGGTTGTTTCCATGATGATATCCGAATGGAATGATCTCGAGGTTTTATCCACTTGTGAAATTCGAGACCGTGTTTCCGATTTATGTTCATCTCTTGTTTTATGTAGCCTTGAGGCTCATCCTTCTCTTTTAGACCGCATTCTTGAAGCTCAAAGACTAGATCCCGAATTGGCTCTTCTTGGCCAAAATATTAAGGATAAAATTGATATTGAAGGTTTGAAAGACTTCGATATCGATTGTCGTGGCGGCATTCGAAAATTTGGTAGACTTATCGTGCCAAATATTAGTGATCTTCGTAAAGATATTTTAGAAGATTCTCATCATTCTAAATTTACCATTCATCCGGTAGTAGTAAAATGTACGCGGATATGAAGCGGCTTTATTATTAGGAGGGAATGAAATCTGATATTGCTAACTTTGTTAAGTGTTGCATGACTTGCCAACTCATTAAGGCCGAACATCAAAGGCCTGGTGGGTTATTGCAACCTTTAGAAATTCCAATTTGAAAGTGGGATCAAATTTCCATGGATTTTATAGACGGCCTTCCCCGTTCTCGTTCGGGTCATGATAGCTTATGGGTTATAGTTGATAGGCTTACTAAATCCGCCCATTTTATTCCCGTTCGTCCCAATCGGACCGTAGCTCTTTTGGCCAAATTTTTTATTAAAGAAATTGTTAAATTGCATGGAGTTCCTACTTCTATTGTCAGTGATAGTGATCCATTGTTTACTAGTGGATTTTGGAAGAGTCTTCAAAAAGCTTTGGGAACGAAGCTAAATTTTAGCACCGCTTATCATCCCCAGTCCGATGGACAAACCGAGCGTGTGAATCAAACTCTTGAAGATCTTCTTCGTGCATGTGTTCTTTATTTTGGTGGAAGTTGGGAAGATCATATTTCACTTGTTGAATTTTCCTATAATAATAGCTTCCAATCTAGTATTGGTATGGCACCTTTTGAGGCACTCTATGGAAGGCCATGCCAATCTCCTTCTTGTTGGCTTGAGGCCGGTGAGAAGCTGGTTTTAGGTCCAGATTTTATTCGTGATTCCACAGAAAAGATTGACCTTATTCGTCATAGAATGAAAGAAGCCCAAAGTAGACAAAAATCCTATGCCAATAACCGAAGAAGGAAATTAGAATTTTCTGTGGGAGATCTTGTGTTTATTCGTGTTTCGCCTATGAAGGGTGTTGTACGTTTCAGTCGATCGGGAAAGTTAGCACCTCGATACATTGGTCCATTTCCCATCACTGAACATATTGGTTCCGTGGCTTATCGTCTTTTATTACCGGCTCAATTTTCTGCTATTCATGACGTGTTTCACGCTTCTCAATTGCGGAAGTGCCTTCGAGATTCCGATTCTATTCTTGAGTCCGGTGATGTGGAAGAAATTGAAGTTTCACCTAATCTAACTTTTGAGCAACATCTTATTCGTATTATTGCTTCGGAGGTCAAGCGCCTTTGAAATAAAGATGTTCCGCTTGTTAAAGTTCAATGGTCCTCAAATCCTAAGGATTTCTCTTGGGAATCTAGAGAATTCATCGAGCGAATACATCCGGACTTACTTTCTCGTGTTCTTTGAGGTGAACTTTTTATTTCAAATTTCTTTTGTGTTGAATATGCTTTTATGGTCGTTACTTTATATTTTCTTCTTAAATATTGCGTGGACGCAATTTCTTTAAGGAGAGGAGTCTGGAACAACCCGCATATTTATCGATTTTATATTTAAATATTTTATCGATACTCGGATTTTAGTCCGAAAACCTACTTTTTGCAAACAGTCGAATTGGAACTCGAGACCCCTTCCATTGAGTTCAAAATACCGTTTGCAACCTTTTTGAGTATAAGCTTCGATATGTTTGGAGTAAGTTGAATTTTTCTACCTTTTCACTTAGGGATTTGGGTTGGGTTCAGTCCACTAGCCAACTTAATACCCCAAACTGAACCACTCCTCTTCATTCACTCCCTCTTCCTCTACTTTTCAGTCCTAAAGAGATTAATAGTGAGTGGAATGAGAAATTAAAACTCTAAACCCTAGTTTTCTTTTGCAAATCAAGCTCTTGCTCCAAACTAATAGAAGAAACTTTGGTAAGCCTTCTCTTCATCTTCTCCAACTCTTTCTCCATTCAATTTCAGAGATTTCCTAAACCTAATTTAGAAAATGTTTCTCCTTTAAGCTCAGATTCAAGCTTATTAGGTTGGAATTGAAGAATGGTTGTTCTTGCCATTGCTCTATAGCTTCTTCTCTATTGATTTTGTGAAAAGGTGAGATTTTTATCTCACATCTATGACTATAATTATCTTTGGTTGTTGGGTATGAATTCCTAACACTTCTTCATGTGCATTTGCTCTTGATTTGGATTGGTTTTGTGAATATTCCAATTTTTTGGGTTTTTAATCAAATTTATGTGAAAATCCTTTTATGGATGTTTGATTTTGCTTTGGATGATGCATCGAGGAGCATATAGGGCCGGGTTGCCGCTTGGCATAAATCCTTAGAGCCATTGTTCATCCGGTTGCATTATGGAAGAGTTAGCTCTTCATTTGGATAGGCTGAAAAACAACCCAGGCATGATTCAGTCGACTGAAATCTCTGTTCAGTCGACTGAATCTGGAACCCGAAAGTTTTCAGGCAGGGTTTAGTCGACTGAAAATCTCTGTTCAGTCGAATGAACCTGGAAACAGAAAGTTTCCAGGCATGAATTCAGTCGACTGAATTCTCTGTTCAGTCGACTAAACCTAGAAACAGAAAGTTCCCAGGCAGAGTTCAGTCAACTGAATTTGCTGTTTCAGCCCACTTTGGCTTTTAGGAATGAATTTCCAATTTGAATCGATTCGTGATGATCCTATTTGTTGTTATCCTTTATCATGACTTTGATGACTCCTTTTTAGGGATTTTTGAATATCCATTTCGATGGATTCTTTATCGATTTGTTTGGAATTATTCACGTCTTCCTATGTGAATTTTGATGATCGATTGTTCTACTATCATCTTTGTGATTTGTCACTTCAAAATATACAAAGGTCTCAATACTAGTAGTAAGTATCAAAACCCTTTCTTTAAAACGATTTCAACACTATTTTATTACAAAGCTCGTTTCTTAAACCGTTTTCCAATCTACTAGCATATACAAACCTTTACCTCATTCGTATGAGAAATCTAATTAAACGGCTCAGTAAAACAAGTGGTATGAAAAACTTGCGTTTACTTTGTCGGTTAATTCTTGAACTTGTTCGATTGAATCTCTTGTGACAATTTTCTAGTGGAGATCTACAATTTGTTCGTAAATATTTAAGTTAAGCTAGCGGTTATGGGACATGAAGCTAAGTTCATATATTTACTAGCTCACTGTAATTGACACTTCTTGATGATCGATGATGATCATTTTTGTGATTTAGACTAGCAATTGTGCGATGTCTCTTTGTCTGCGAGAGAGACTAGACCCCATTTCAGTGTGATTTCGACTCACACATGTGGGGTAGCACCCCATGGTCTTCGGGCCGTTCGTGTGTCAAACATTAATGGCTAGCTACCATGAGATAGCATCTCGTTCGTGTGATACATATGTTGGTGAGTTTTCATGCTCCTGTTCGTGTGATAGGCCTCCCCTCCCTTTTTATGATTTCTGGATTTCGTTTGTTGATTTCTGGAAATTTTATGCTTCACCAATTTTAGTGATTTTCATTGATATGATTTATCAATTTTTGTGCATTGGTGAATTCGTGTGTCATTGACTTGTTGTGAATACAAGTCTTGGGTATGAAACCCTTTTTGGATCTTTGAGAAGATTCTTGTGATATTGCTTAACCTCATGTTGATTTTCAATTACATACTTATAGTAGTATGCCATTATGGTTATCATATGTTTATGCCATATCTCTTATTCTATATCATGTCATCTGATATTTATAGCTAGACTGATCCGTTTATAATTTTCTTATGAAATAATACTTGGGTCAGACCGAGATGTTACAGGTGCTTCTGCTTGACTTCTCCCCAGGGATTCATTATTCTGACTTTTGGCTAACTACTTAGATTAGTAGTTTTTGGATGTATACAGTTGAGATATAGACTCTATGATGTATAATTATTCTTTCGTATAGCACATGTTGTTGTTCCTTTGGGTTATTGTGGATCTTTCAGACCACTACTCTGATGTACACTTTTATGTGTTATATATTCATATCTTTTTCCGCCTTTGTGATATGGATGTCTGTGACTGTTTTGTGTTATGTTTATTTCTATATTAGTTTCCAAAGATTATATATAGCCACTGTGTGATAGCTTTGAGTTTGTATCGGTATGTCGGATTTCCTCCTTAAATGAAATATGCTCTACTATCTGACATATCGGTGCTCGCACAAAGATATTACACGGATGGTCGCTCCTCAACAGCCTTATTCTCCGTGCTAGTTGACAGCATTACTCCGTAGTGTTCTTGGCTAGCGTGGGTATAGAGGTGGGGAGTCACAATTTTAATCTTTACATTATTCTATTTAATTTAACTAATTAAATCTCCTGCATAATATTAATAAAAATTGAGGGTGTTGCAGACTCCCCTTCTTAAAGAATTTCATCCTCGAAATTACCGTAAGGTACTCACCATAATCAAGCATAAGGGTAAAACATACCATGAAACAAGCTAGGATAAGTATCTCCGATCCAGCTCTCTGTTTTCCAAGTACAATCCCTGAAGTCGTCACTCCACTAGACTCTAACTAGTCTAACTGTCTTGTTCCTTTGCTTCTTCTTATCTCTAGCGACCGTACAGACTGGCTTCCTAACTATGGATCCACTACTAAGTCATCTAGTACAGTCAGTGCTATAGTAGTCTCTGGATCTCGAATAAACTTTCATAAGACAAAAACAACATGACCTTCTGTCAAACTGTTTGGTAACTTTACTACACGAGTTTCCCGATCCTCTCTATGATGGGAAATGGTCCAACTAATTTCTGTGCCAACTTCCCTGATTTCCCGAATCGAATCACACCTTTAACGGTGATACCTTGATGAAGATATGATCTACAACTGAGAACTCCATTTCTTTTCATCTTTTATCAGCATAACTTTTCTACCTAGGCCGAGCCTCCTCCATTCTTGCTCGAATTAACTCAATCTTTTCTGCAGCTTCTCTAACCATATATCGACCAAGAACTAACTTATCCTCGGTCTCTAACCAACAAACGAGAGATTTGCATGGCCTTCCATACAAAGCTTCAAATGGTGCCACTCCTATACTAGACCGATGACTATTGTTATACAAAAACACGACTAAGTGTAGATGGTCTTCCTATGATCCCCCAAAATCTAATACACAAGCTCTTAACAAATCTTCTAAGACTTTGTTAACTCTTTATGTTTGTCTGTCTCTCTACGGACGGTAAGCGATACTCATCTTGAGCTTGGTACCTAAAATCTCTTGTGGACTCTTCCCGAACTCACTTGTGAATGAGGAATCTCTATCACTTATTATGCTACTAAGAATCTCATGCAACCTAACTATATTCTTCATAAATAACTTAGCTAAAACAGGTGCCATCCTAGTTGACTTGATTGGAACGAAGTGGGCACTCTTGGTCAACCTGTCCACTATGACCCATATACTTTCATTTCCCCTATTTGACCTTAGCAACCCATCTATAAAGTCCATAAAGATAGAATCACATTTCCATACTGTAATATCTAAAGGCTGAAGTAACCCACTTGGTTTCTAATGTTCGGCTTTCACTTGTTGACATTTAATGCACAGCCTAACCCACAAGCCAACATCCCCTTCATACCTTCCCAGAAGAAAGTCCCCTTCATATCTTGGTACTTCTTAGTTCCTCCTGAATAAATAGTGAACTTTGAACGATGGCATTCCTCAAGAACTTCCTTACTAAAACTTCCCACATTTGGAACACATGGCCTTCCTTTCTTTCTCAACCACTCATTCTAGTTAAGACTGAAGTCTTTCAAGTCATCGCTCTTTGTTCCTTTCCTTAACATCATGATCCGTTCAGCTAACACTGGATCCTCTATTTATTTAGAACCAATCTTTTCGATCATCATCGGTCGAACTTCCAAACAGGATAATACCATAGTTTGTCCACTAGTTGCAGCTTCAGATCTCCATTGTACTCTACATGTCATTAACGCTTCTGAATCTTTCTACTCAGCTATCATCACTAACACTGTGTTATGATATTTCCTTCTTGCCCTTACCTAGTGTGTACTCAATGCCAAAATCATAAGTGGCTAAAAAATCTAACCACCTCTTCTATCTTATGTTCAACTCCTTCTAAGAGAACAAATACTTCAACAACTTATGATGCATATACAACTCAAACCTTTCTCACAAAAGGTAATGCCTGTGCACCTCCAATGCAAAAAATACTGTTGATAACTCCAAATCATGGGTTAGGTATCTAACATCGTGAGGTCTAAGCTGTCGAGATACATAGGCAATAACTTTACCTCTCTGCATTAAAACAACTCCTAACCATGTTCCACATGCATCTGTATATACCACTAAATGCTAATTCCCTTCTAGAACGACTAAGACATGTGTATTAGTCACTAAGTGTTTCAGCTTCTGGAATGCCTCTTCACACTTATCGATCCAAACAAACTTCTCATCCTTTTGAGTTAGCTTAGTCATCGGTGCAGCTATCCGCGAAAATCCTCAATAAATCTCCGATGTTAACCAGATAATCCTAGAAAACCCTTTATCTCAGTCACTATCTCGGGTCTTTTGAAATTATTCACTGCCTCGATCTTATTTGGATCTATAAACAAACCTTTCTCTAAGACTACATGACCAAGAAATTTCACTTTCTTCTTCCAAAAATGACGCTTTGAGAACTTCGTTTTTAGCTGATGCTGCCCAAGCGTCTCAAGCTCCACTCTAAGATGAACCTCATGCTCACTTTCATTCTTAGAGTATATCAAAATATCATCTATGAAAACCAACATGAACCTATCCAAGTGCTCTAAAAAAATCGATCATTAAATCTACAAAGAATGCTGGCGCATTAGTCAGTCCGAATGCACCACTAACCATTCATACGATCCATATCTGGTCCTAAATGCTGTCAAAAGAATACTATCCTCTACCACTCTAAGCCGATGGAATCCTATTTCCAAATCCAACTGGAAAAACATTTTGGTTTCACTTAACTGATCGAACAAATCGTCAATTCTAGACAACATATATCGATTCTTTACCGTCTTCTCATTCAACTTACGATAATCGATACACAACCTTAACGATCTGTCCGCCATCTTCGCAAATACTGCGGCTGCTCTCCAAGGTGAACTACTTGGTCGGATAAAATTCTTGCCTTCCAAATCCACTAACTACACCTCCCTCATCTTAGTAGGTGTCATTCTGCTTGGCGGTCTACTCGTCGGTTCTGCTCTAGGTACTAAATCTGTCTAAAAATCAATAGCTCGTTTCGACGGCAATCCAGCTACGGATACAAAGACGTCTACAAATTCTCTAACAAAAAAACTTAACTTAACTCAACTCATCTTCTCCATACATAACACCTAACAAAGTACCTCAAAACTAGGGTTTTCTATGGAGTATACTATCTGATCGCTACAATCAGGGTGTCTAAGCGATATTTCCCTATCATGGCAAAATATACTTCATCATACTTACTTAACCAATCCATACCCAAAATAATTCCGAAACCCAACAAAATCAAACACATGCAAACTACATACAAAGGTATGACCTAACAATTCAAACTCTAGATGGTCACACTTTATCCCAAGTGTCGCATACCTCTTATTGGATTTTAAACCCTTAAGGAAGTAACTAGGTATGAGGGTTCTAGGTTAATCTTATCTACCAAACAATGAGATATAAAAGAGTGCAAAGCAATGGTATCAAATAGAATTCTAACTGATATGCCATAAATCAAAAGTGTACCTCCTAACACAGCTTTTCCTTTCCCTTGCACTATTGGCCCCAAGGTAGCTGGTTCCAGTGCAAATACTCTGCCTTTCCCATCCTTTGCTAGCTCTTTGCGTTAGTTCTTATAGTGCCTAACCTTATCACAATTGAAACACCTCCCCTATTTTTTTCTCAGCAGCTTTCTTTCCCTTGCCTGTTCGGTACTCATGGGCATAGTATCTTTTCTTTTCACACTTGTAATAGACCACTTCTGCCTTTCACTTCTTAGCAGCACCATCCTTTTGAGTTCCTTTTTATGGAAAAACTTTCTCTTCTGACTATGCCCTCCTTGAGCTTATTTTGGCCTTATTTGTTTCAAGAAAATCTTGCATCTCTTCATTCCTTAAGGCAATCTCAATAACAGCATCACTTAGATCCCTATTATGCGGTAACATGGTCTTAGCAAGCTCAGGCTTCAAACCTCTAATGAACTTCTCATTCCTCTTAATCATAATTCCAATTTTAGCATAACCATATCTCGCTAGCTCCTCAAAACTCGTCGCATACCCGAGCACAGTATTATCCCTCTGCTCCAACTTGGAAAACTTCCTAAGCAGAGTGGACTTAGCAATTTTTGACATAAACCTTTCCTCGAACCTCCTCCAAAACTCAGTCCATATCGTATTCTCCTCGTTAACTCCAATTGTCACGCTATTCCACCAAAAAAGTGCTTCCCCTTGAAGCTGTCTAGAAGCGACTAAGTCAGTGAAAATTCACTCAAATGAAGTAATCAGTTCTCTACTTCAATTGCATCTTCAGTCCCGATAAAGGCTTTCCTCCCAGCCGAGCATAATCTTTACTCAGAATAGCATAGTTATTCACCGTTGGAGCTTCTTGGTTTCTATCTCCAGCATTACCTCCAACTACTCTAGCATCAATTCCAGCCTGCATCATGTTCATGAAAAACTGATACGTTGCTCCAACGTTTACTTACAGGACTCCATCACCCACATTTGCAGCTTGTGTCTGACCTAGGTTTCTTCTCATATTTGGCCTGGCATTTCCATTCATAGTGGTGCTTTCCCCTACAAGGTTAACTCTTCCACATCTAGCATCCATATCTGCACTCGACTCTTCATAAGATACATGAAAATAGAGAGATAGAAGAATAGAGGTATAGCATATACTTATATATAGCAAATACAAGTACGTTTCTATAACGCTATCCCATACACCGAACTAATCTCTAAGTGCCGAGGATTATGTTTTTTTTCAAAAATCATTTTAGTTTAAAGTTTTCATAATCCTATGCTCTAATACTAAGTGTAACATCCCCTATCTAGAGGTTCGAAGCTAAGCGCTATAGATATTGCAGTCATCCATTGGATTAACTTCCGTTGACCAAATACGGTAAGGTTATTGGTATCCATAATATAGAGTCACATGAATATAAAATAAAATCAAAAAATTAAAAAAACTACATTTATGATTACGTTTCAAAATAATATTTCATATTCAAATTACATAATCCAATAATTGTTTCCTAAGCACTGATCAAACATAATTATTACATAAATATGCCAAGAGCGACATATGAAGATGCCCCCTTGGTTGACCAGAATACAAGATAATCATACAGACCTAATACAACACAGCGGAATAAAACCAAACAAACAACTCCTAAATATAGGTAGCATCAGCCTCCTGCTCATCTTCAAAAGAGTTATTCGTCAACCTATTAAACCTGTAAATCCTTAACCCTTAACCCACTCAAATCAATTTTGAACACTCGAAAGTTTAACGGAAAAAACATAAACTTCAAGTCAGACATAAAGTTTGTTGTGAATAATATTATTACATCTCGGTTTACTGAAAGTAAGTGAGGCCACGCCACTTAGCAGAACGGATTTTCCCTCACTAATATCCCTTTAAAACGTATCTTTTTATAAATTGAAACCCTACAACCAAACTGGTTAGTCAAACAAATATATTAATTATAGCAAATATCTTATATGCTAAAAAACAAGCAATAAATTGTAATGACCCGCTCATTTATTAGTTTAATAAATTATATTTATTTTTAAAATATTCCAATAAGTCTTACTAACATAAATTATGATGTTTTGAACAATGAATAATAATGGAAATAAGTATTCACAAAAATATATTTCCTTCGGAAATATATAGATAAAATGATCGAAAACCGTTTTATCAATAATCGGCTTTATAATAAAAAAATGTCCTGCACGAAGCATGATACATACACTTATTTTTATAATTGAACATGAATATGAAATATAATTAATTCACTTATTTTGGGGAAATTAAAAGTATGTATGACATCCTCAATGATGCCATTATATTTAATAATCGATTTATGATTTTAAATTGAGATTTAATGATTTAAAGATTATTATGATAATTCAAAATAATTGTTTGTATATGATAATATTTCATTTTAAATAGTTATATAGTGATATAAATAATTTATAACAGTTTTATAAAGAGATATAAAATCAGTTTGAAAATATAACAAAGTTAATATCGCTTTATTGGTATAATAGCAATATTTGTAAATAATGGTTGACATTGATTTATATGATTTTATAATTCAAATGATATCATGTTTATTAATTAATAATGATTATAAATTTATTTTAAAATTTCATTTACATATATATATGTATGTATGTATGTATGTATGTATGTATGTATGTATGTATGTATGTATTTATGTAATTTAAATTATAAGTGTAAATGTGATCGGGAATCGATTTCCTAATTTTCAACGGTTTAACGAACAGAAGTTGTTCAAAAGTCAATGGACCTTGTTTGTATGTCATTTGTACGTATATAACATACAAATATATCCACTAACATATACATGAACGCATATATACATACATTTGATATACATACATGTATAAATACATAAACCTTAAAAATATCTATTTTTTTACAAAACATAACCCTTAATTTATCCAAATGTCAAAATGCACATGGATTGGAACTGACTGATGTGATGGAAGCACATAAAGAGAGGGGATATCGAAGGGACCATGATAATTAAGGAGGGTGTGGGTTAAGTGTGGTTTTGTCCATTCACTTTTAGATATTTCCTACCATTTTTTCTATAAATACCCATACATATCCTTCCATTTCATTCCCCTTCTTCTTCATTTTTCTTAAGCTCCCCATCTCCATTTTAATGTCTTCTTCTTTAAATAATTTATGAAGAAATTTTAGTATTATATACAACATATACAAAGTCAAATCACATCAAAATTAAGTGCAAACACCTCTCTATCTCCTCTACACCTCGCACCACAACCTACCTCACCTTTGGCCAAGCATATCAACCTCTAAGAAGCATGATTGCACCCAATTGAAGAAAGAAAGGAGTTTGGGAAGCTCCGGAACAGGGAAAAGAGAAGGAAGTGCTGCTGGAATCAATTCAAGAAGCTATGGAAAGGATTGGTGGAGTCGAACCATAAATGAGTGCTCGATTTACTTACATTTAGAAAATAATTATATGACTATTTAAATTATAATTTTGAATGCTTAGTTGATAACTTGAACGATTATATGGTTGATTATATGGATGTTGATATGCTTGACAAGTTGGTTGTGATAAATTATGAGAAATCACAATAAAATGGTTAATTAATATAAATAAATTCATATAATATGTGTATGGAGTTACTTAGCCTCTTAAGGGTTTTGAAAATCTAAAAAGGTTTAACAATGATTATGAAACATTTTATAAACATATGAAAGTGTTTTGGAGAAATTTGAAAGCCAAATGAAAATTTAGTCAAAAATTGGCGCGTCGCGTAAGGGTAGTTCGCGATTTCGCGTCATAAAAGTCAAAAGAGTGTATAAAATGGAATTTAGCATTGATTTCTTCAAGATAAGAATTTTCCTAACTATTATATCCATAATTTTCAAAAAAATAAAAAAAATCAAGATTTCGACAAGTTAACTTTGAAATATGAGTAAAACAAGCTTTTTAAAAAATTGCGGTTTTGCATTTCGGAATCCAAAACTGCATTTCTTTGAAAATGATAGTTTACACTTGGTTAAATATATGAAATAAATTCTAAAAATCTTTTAAAATGTTTTAAAAGCGATTCAAGTAATAAAAATGAATTTCTAAATATTAAAAAATCGTTTCGGTCAATATAGCTTAAAAAGCACTTTTCATAGCCCTTTTCGCAGCACTTTTCGATGACTTTTGAAATATAGTTTTAAACGCAACCATTCTTTTCAAACTACTTTGAAAATGTTTTAAAATGATTAATAAATTATTTTAAAGGTAATTTGAACAATCTATGGAATGATTAAAGGTTTAATGATTTAGTCTCGATCAAATAACTTGACCACCTTATGGGTGTCAGGGAGATAGTGTATAGGCTTGAGTTTAGAAAACCAGTTTCCTGTTCTATGCGGCTAACCGGACTGGCCCAATAGACGTGATAATAAATTTATTTTACTTGGATCAAAATTTTCCAATGTATAAAGATACAATTTTCCAAATTTCAGTAACCTGGATTGCATGGAAATGTTTTCCTAAATAAAAGGTGCAATGATTTGGAATTATTCCAAGATTAAAAAGATTTTAAAATTTACCAAAGGATTTGATAAATGAGGCTTAATGATTCCATACACTGTAATAAAGCTAAAGGAATTTAATGAATATATCTCTAAGAGAAATCTAATTTAAATAAAAAAGGTTAATAAATGGAATGATGTGTGATAATCACTTATATACCTAAATGCCTTTTTATCGATGATTGGTTCGAACGAACCGGTGCAGGATTTAGGTAACTCGTATCCAAAATCCACTTCGATCCAATGTATACATTCAGAAGTGAAGACATGTTGAAGATGATTTATTGAAAACCAAAGATCTTCAAAATGTAGGGATTGATATCACGAGTCTTAGGGGTTTACCCCATATTATATTTATATGGCAGTGGAGTCTACATTTTGAAATCCTCGTTGTATTGAAGAAATGATAGTGTGGCATTCTAAGAGGAATGTGCTTTATGGAAGAATAAAGCGTGGCTTTGTGAATACCAAAGCATGGTTTTGTTAAAGTTGAGTGTAGCCTCATTAGCCTCACATCCTGGAGATGATACAGGTAATTATATGGTCTGTAGTACATATATTTCAGGTTGTTGGTTGTACAAGTGTGGAGGAGTCTAATGGAATCTGGATCCTCAAGGCATTTATTTTAATATATTGGTTTACTTGTGAGAAGCGGTAAGGCTACCAGATATTGGTAGTGTAGCAAGTGCAATTCGAAGTGACTTGCTTGAGAAAAGCGATAAAGGCACCGTGGAAGCTATGTTGTTATACATGGATCGAAGGAAAAGGCCACTAGTTCCCTATCATGTTAGAAATCTAATTCCAATATGAGCTTTACGGTTATAAGTGTAGTCCCAAAATAGCTATAATGCTTTGCAAATATTTTAGCTACCCCTTTTGTATCATATATTCCATCCAGTATATTTCATTGCCCTAGTTCGGATAAATTACCATAGGCTTAGTCTGGGTATTGATACTTTCATTTTGTGTGTATATATATTTGAAAAGTGTTTTCAAAGCAATTTCATTAAAAATAATATCAAGTGTTTTCAGTATAAAGTATTTTGGTTCTCATAAGGTAAAAACCCGTTCGTATTTATATGTGGCCACGGTCTTATGAGATACCATTCTTTTCATAGGTTTTGATTGACTTCAGCATGATCTATATAATTAAAATTTCGATTATATCATGCTGGTTTATCAAGCTTGATCCGAGTATTTTCAATACTCAGGTCAGATCCAAGTAGTTTCAGGTTTAGTTGAAGACAATTAGAGTTTCCAAAGGTGAGTTGGAGATATTCCTCTACGTATGGACGTATTCTATTATCCGCTGCGTATACTGCATTTGTTTTGTTTGGTTGTCAGCCTTCGTAAGGACGGAGGTTTATAACTATTCAGGCTGAATCTAGGGTAGACTCTGATATTATATTCAAAAAAATTCACTGTAAGGATTATATATTGAAATAATATATGTTATTACATTCATGTGAGATTCTATTATATTTTTATTTTCTTTTTCTCCTAACAATCGGGATTTTCGGCACTTGGATTTGCAGCACGAGAATGTATTAGTGTCGATTCTCGAGGGTTGAAAATCCCAGTCGTTACAATTGATATCAGAGCTTAAGTTGATCATGCACCTAGGCTTTGTTAGGATAAGCCTCATTATAGACAGGGTTAGTAATCCCTAGGATGAGCGACTCATTAAAGATAGGGTTAGTAATACCCTAGAATGAGTTTTGAGAGTATTACACATATGATCGCGTATTTTTTATTTGATATAAAAAATGTTCTATCTTGGTTTATCTATTGAATGGTTTATAGATTCTAATCGGTATGTGGGACGCCACGATATCGATAAGGATTTCTAGACATTTAAGTAAGGTAAATCGACATACTATTTTAAAAGAAGTATATTTTATATATACAAAAGTATAACTTTGAAAATTAATAAGACGTTATCCCTATAGAAAATTCCAAGAATAAGGTCTTGATCTATTTGGTGATGGTGGGAATAATCTCTAAGTATCGATCATATATTGGCTTGGGCGAATGGTATCGAAAATTTGGTATATTATTCTTCTTATCATTGTACAATCAAGGCAAGTTCAAAGCCGAAAAAGTTAAATCAAATAATTTGGATTAACGATATAATACCTCTGATAGTAACTTAGTATATCATTTAGGTAAGGATGTCTTATTATATGCTGGGTGATGGGTTATGGGCTGATCCAAAGCAAGCACCTAGAGTACGTGCATAGGAAGAAGCTAAAGAAAAAGCAAAATTAGGATCCTATGCTGACATCGATTATTACTATTGCGGTAAGAAAGGACATTATGCAGTTATGTGTGAAATTTAGCAAAGGAAGAATCAAAGGAGGGAAAATAAAAATTATGATCGGGATGATATAGTCTTTTTCAAATATAAAGAGAGAGAACATTTTATACATAAATTTCCTAGAACAAAGAAGAAATCGGGGAACGAAAAGAAGATAATAAGCTGCTACCGATGCGAGAACCTAAGGCATGAAGTCAAAGATTGTCTTAAACGAACTTGCATTTGGTGTTTACAAGGGAAACACATAATGAAGGACTATCCAAAAATGAAAGTGGTTAACTTAGGTCTCCAAGATAAAACACCGTCTACCTAAAAAGGAACCCAAAAATAATATATATGGTAGTAAGTATCTATATAATGGCATCGTGTGATAGGTTGTATTCCCTAAAAGTTATCTCTAAAAGTTTGTAACATAGGGTAAGGTTTGCAATGAATGTATAAATTTGTTGTTAATTAAAAAACTTCCTTTTGGATTATCCTCTCGGAGCATTTCTTTTATCTTATCTCTAATAAAATTTAATAAGATATTTAGTAATAAAAAGTTTAAAGGAATGTTATAAAGAAGTATTTTTATATAAAATAATATAAATAAAGAAATTCATTTAAGAATATGTTTTATAAAAGTATTTAAAGTGGAAGATAATAATTTTTTTATGAAACATTTTCATGAAAGTTTGAATTTTTTTTAGATCATTTTGTCACTTAGTTTTGATCTAAGATTCGAGTATGGAACTATGAGGTATTTACATCAATCCGAAAAAGGATTTATCACTCGATTATTGATGGAAAACATTGATGAGGCTTTATGATTGGGTACTTGAGTTTTCTATCATAGTTAAGGCTATGTAAGGGAAATGAAGTTTTCTGATTAGGAAGCCTAATCAAAGTCTGCACTAGAGGATCGGGGGATCAATACCGGTACAGAAGTAAGTTATGGATTCGAATAGTAGATCGAATCAAATATTGTGTACGGATGATTTGTGTACATCATATGCATGTAAGTTTAAAAATAAATATATTTGGACAAATAATTTTGGGTTTTGTTTCGGTGTAATTTCGGGGATGAAATTCTCTTAAAGGGGTAAGTCTATAACGACCCACTAATTTATCAGTCTGATAAATTATATGATAAATTAAATTTATTTTTGAAATATTCCAATATAAGGTTTAATAACACAAGTTATGATGTTTTGAACAATAAATAATAATGGTAATAAGTATTTACAAAAAAATATTTCCTTCGGAAATATATCGATAAAATGGCCAAAAACCGTTTTATCACTAATCAACTCTATAATCATAAAAAGACGCACATGTAGCAAGATACATACACATATTTTTATAATTGAACAAGAATATGAAATATAATTAATTTACTTATTTTTGGGAAATTAAAAGTATATACGACATCCTCAATGATGCCTTTAAATTTAATAATTGATTTATGATTTTAAATTGAGATTTAATGATTTAATCATTATTATAATTATTCAAATAATTGTTTGTAAATGATAATAATTCGTTTTAAATAGTTATAAAGTGATAATAAATAATTTATAATAGTTTTATAAAGAGATATAAAATCAGTTTGAAAATATATGAAAATTAATATATTTTTATCGGTATATTAGGAATTTTAGTAAATAACAGCTAATATTGATTTATATGATTTTATAATTCAAATGAGATCAGTTTTATTAATTATTAAGGATTATAAATTTATTTTCAAATTTTGTTTACATATATATGTAATTTAAATTATAAGTGAAAATGTGACCGAGAATCGGTTTCTCGATTTTCAACGGTTTGACGAATGGAAGTTATTCGAAAGTTGTTGCAACCTTGCTTATATGTCATGTGCACATATATAACATACAAACACATCCATTAACATATACACGAACATATATATACATGCATTTGACATACATACATGTATAAATAAATAAACCTTAAAAATATCTAAGATATATTACAAAATTTAACCCTTAAGTCATCCAAATATCAAAATGCACATGGCTTGGAAGTGAATGATGTGGTGAAAGCACATGGGGAGGGGTGATAACGTTGAGAACTTGATTATTAAGGAGGGTGTGGACTAAGGGTAGTTTTGTCCATTCACTTTTAAATATTTCCTACCATTTTTTTCCTATAAATACCCATACATACTCTTCCATTTCATTCACCTTCTTCTTCATTTTTCCTTAGCTACTCCTTTCCATTTTGATGGCTTCTACTTTAAATAATTTATGAAGAAATTTTAATAGAAAATAAAAAAAATTATATACTTACATATACAAAGTCAAATCACCTCAAACCAAGTGCAAACACCTCCCTATCTCCTCTACAACTCATGCCACCACCTAATTCTCCTTTAGCTAAGCACATCGACCTCCAAGAAGCATGTCCAAACCCATTTGAAGAAAGGAAGGATTTTGGGAAGCTCCAGATCAAGGAAAAGAAGATGAAGTGCTAACGGAGGGTTGCTAGAATCAATTCCAGAAGCTACGGAAAAGATTGGTGGAGTGGAACTATAAGTGAGTACCTAATTTTATTACATTTAGAAAATAATTATATGACTGTTTAAAATATAAATTTAAATGCTTGGTTGATAACTTGAATGACTATATGGTTGATTATATGGATGTTGAAATGGTTGATAACTTGGTTGTAATAAATTATGAGAAATCATAATAAAATGGTTTGTTAATAGAGATGAATGCATATAATATGTGTACGGAGTTTATTTAGCTCTTATTGGTTTTAAAATTCTAAAAAGGTTTTAAAATGAGTTTGAAACATTTTATAAACATAATTTTTTTGGTGAAGTTTGAAAGCTAAATGAAAATTTAATCCAAAATAGCGCGTCGCGTAATGGCAGTTCGCGACTTCACGCCATAAAAGTCAAACGAGTGTATAGAATGGAATATAGCTTTGAATTCTTCAAGATAAAATTTTTGCTAACTATTATATCCATATTTTTGAAATAAAGACAGAAAATCAAGATTTCGATAAGTAAATTTGAAATATGAGTAAAATAAGCTTTTTAAAAAATCGCGGTTTTGCAGCACGGAAATCCAAAATTGGATTTCTTTGAAAATGGTATTTCAAACTTATTTAAAAATATGAAATAAATTCAAAAACAATTTAAAATATTTTAAAGGCGATTTGAGTAATAAAAATGAATTTTCAAACGATGAAAAGTCATTTTGGTCAATATAGCTTAAAAAGCACTTTTTGTAGCACTTTACGCAGCACTTTTCTATGAAATATAGTTTTAAACGCGATCATTCTTTTCCAAATATTTTTAAAATATTTTCGTATGATTATTAAAGTATTTTAAAGGTAATTTGAACGATTTGTGGAATGATTAAAGGTTTAATAATCTAGAGTCGATCAAATAACTTGACCGCCTTATGGGTGTCAAAGAGATAGTATCTAGGCTTGAGTTTGAAAACCCAGTTTTTTGCTCTCTCTGGCTATCCGGACTATCCCGACAGATGGGATAGTGAATTTGATTTACTCATAACAAAGTTTTCCAATGTATAAAGGTACAATTTTCCAAATTTAAATAACCTAGACTACATAGAAATGATTTGGAAACATTTTCCTAAATTAAAGGTGAAATGATTTGGAATTATTCGAAGATTAAAAAGGTTTTAAAATTTACCAAAGGACTTGAAAAATGAGGCTTAATGATTCATATAATCTTATAAAGCTAAAGGAACGATTTAACGAATATGTCTCTAAGAGAAATCTGATTTAAATAAAAAAAAGGTTAATAAATGGAATGGTGTGTGATAATCACCTATATACCTAATTGCCTTTTTATCAACGATTGGTTTAAAGGAACCGGGGTCGGATTTCGGTAACTCTTATCCGAAAACCACTTTGAACCAATTTCTATGTTCAGAAGTGAAGACATTTTGAAGACGATGATTATTAAAGGCCGAAGATCTTCAAAATGTAGGGATTGTTGTCACGAGTCCCAGGGGTTTAACCTACATTATATTTAAAAGGAAGTGGTGTCGGCATTCTGAATCCTCATTGTATTGAAGACCGGAGATCTTCGTAGAAGAAGGACTGCTTGTTGACATTCTCTTGGTTGCTCCTAATATAAAGACATTTATTATAGCAGCGGTCCTATTGTGTTTTGAAATCTTCGGATTGCAAGGACTACTTGCTACTAATGGTAGTAAGAGGAATGCCTTCGGTTTCATTCAGTCCTAAAACAAACTTATATTGACGAATGTCTAACATTGCATTTCTAAGATCACAACGTTGAATTTTGAAAACATACATCTGCTTGGTGGCGGAGAAGGCAACTTGTCTTAGCTTAACATCTTTCTCTGAGACGTACGAGCTCAGAGGTTATATGTTCGTGAAAGTCAATAGTGATCGAACGAATGGAAGTGTGGCATTTTAAGTGGAATGTGCTTTGTGGAAAAATAAAGCGTGGCTTTGTGAATAGCAGAGCGTGGCTTTGTTAAAATTGAGCATAGTCTCACAAGCCTCACACCCAAGAGATGATACAAGTAATTATGTGGTTTGCAGGACATATATTTCAAGCTATCGGGGTTATGAGTATGGAGGAGTCCAATGGAATCTAGATCCTCAAGGCATTTATCTTAATATAGTGGCTTGCTTGTGAAAAGCGGTAAGGCTACTAGATATTGGTGGTGTAGCAAGTACAGTTCCAAGTGACTTGCTTGAGAAAAGCGACAATGACACCGCGGTAACTATGTTGTTGTACGTGGATCGAAGGAAAAGCCATTGGTTCCCTATCATGTTAGAAATCCAATTCCAATACGAGCATTCTGGTTTTGATTGTAGTCCCAAAATAGCTGTAATGCTTTGCAAACGTTTTAGCTACCCTTTTGTATCATATATTCGGTCCAGGTATATTTCGTTGACATAGTCCGGACACACAACGATAGACGTAGTTTAGGTATTGATACTTTCATTTTGTATATATTTATTTGAAAAGTTTTTCAAACCAATGTCATTAAGAATAATGTCAAGTGTTTTCAGTATAAAGTATTTTGGTTATCAAAAGGTAAAAACCAGTCCGTATTTATGTGTGGGCGCGGTCTTATGAGATACCTTTTTTTCAAAGGTTTTGATTGACTTCACCATGATCTACACAATTAAAATTTCGAGTATCTCATGCTGGTTTATCAAGCCTGATCTGGGTATTTTCAATACTCGAGCCAAATTCGAATAGTTTCAGGTTTAGTTGAATATGCTTGGAGTTTCCAAAGGAGAGCTAGAGATCTTCATCTATGTATGGACGTATTCTATTATCCGCTGTGTATACTGCATTTGTTTTGTTCGGTTGTCCGCATTTGTAAGGACAGGAGTTTATAACTATCCACGCTAAATTTATGTTAGACTCTGACATTGTATTCAAAATTTTCAATTGTAAAGATTATATATTAAAATAATATATGTTATTCTATTTGTATGAGATTCTTTTCTATCTTTATTTTCTTTTTCCCCCAACAATCGAGCTTTCCGGCACTTGGATTTACGACATTAGGATGTATTAGTGCCGATTTTCGAGGGTCAAAAATCCCGATCGTTACATAAATGAACCATCTATCTGAAACAATGTATTTTTGTTTGGCTAACTACTACCATTTGGATGAATCAGGCCTGCCAGACAAAATAACAAATGATATAACATCTGTTTGACAAACTTCAGGTCGGTCTATCCGTAATTTACTAACCCCAGGGTCTCCTAATACAAATGGTTTTTACGGGCTCACCAATAGTTATGTTCATATATTCCTTTCTGTGTCTAACCATCATTTAAGTCTACCTATGACAAAGTCCTACACATTGGAATTTTGGACTAAATTAGATAGGGGCTAATAACTAATGAGTAAGGTACGACCCTACACCAATCTCATCTGGTCTTATAACTTAAATCATTTTCTTAAGGTTAACTACCCTTGCAAATTTTCCTTGAAAACCTTTTCAAAATTATTTAGCCCATTAAATCATACATAAACAAGGAAAACATATTATTTTCTTTATCCAAAACTCTTTTCCATGATATATGCTTTACTCAAAACATTGTTGATGAAAATATTTGAAACCATTGTTTAAGCCTTTAAACAATTCTCTTTTGAAACTAATGAAAGAAGCCCTTTCAAAACTATTGGAAGTACCCTTTTAAGTATAAGTAAATCGCTTTACTTTATAACCTTAGGCCGAAAGGCCAAAACACATATTCCGAAACCATTAATCATAGACCTTCCGAAAATATTAAAATCATTTTTTCGAAAGCTTTATAAACCTTTGATACCCACTTGTAAACCATTTCTGATACGCCTTTCGAAAACATTGGGCACCTTATATTTAACCATTAAGGTGAACCTTTCGAAAACATTGGGTAATCAACCCATCCGAAACCTTATATATACCTTTTGAAAATACTAGAAACCTCCCCTTCGAAACCTAGTTACCTTTCGAAAGCATAAAATATACTACTTAAAACAAACCCACTGAAAGTATTAGGTTCAAGTTAAAACATGTGGAAAACCTTTCAAACCCAATGGAAACCATTCCTTTCGATATCTTTGGGTTTAACTTTCAAATGTAAGAAGGGTCTTAAAACAACTAAGTCGAAAGCAACTCATTCAAAAACTATTTCCTAAAAAAAAAGTTCATGGTATTAAAACCTATCCCTTCGAAAGTAGTGGAGAAGCAGCTGTAATGTTAAAACAAAGGGACCTTTCCAAACCAATCAAGGTCGAAAGGGAAAAGGCGACGGCAAGGGTTTCGGCCCTATCGAAAGCATTTACTTTCAAACAAAGGAGCAACCTCATTCGAAAGCCTTCTTCCTTTAAAACCATTGACCAAGTTGGAAGTTATCTTATTCGAAACCATTATTTTCAAAAGAAAAACAGGCGCATTTCCATTTAAAAACAAGCAAGGTTTCGACCCCCTTCAAAACCTCTGGTGTCGAACCTATACCTTTCGCCTATTTCAATCTACTACATACCAAGGCTTTTGATACCATGTGCATTCGTTTCGACTAAGGTTGGAGGCGGAGGTACTGAGTCGAAAGGTGGATGTCGAATATGGTGAAGCATTGGAACCTTATAAAATTTGATTTTTAACATAAAAAGGGTAATTCTTTTCAACTGACTTGCTTATTTGTCATCTTATAATTGGTTGCGTTAACATTTCAAATTCCTTTTTGGAAGGTGTTGTTGAATTTTAGAGATTAACATTTGAAAACACTTGCAAATAGCCACTTCTTATTTTATAAACATACAAATATATAAGTCTCACACCTATAATAATTTTATATGTTTATTATAAAATTGAAGAAAATTTTATAAAAATCTCATCAATCACTTTTAGTATGTTCTCTAAAATATTTAAGTTTTTGACCCAAAACATATATATAATTGCCGTAATTAATTTTAAGCCCAAATATCCATTTTCCACGTTAGAAAATTAATAATAAATCCATGTTAATTCAAAAAATTATAAAACTTGAATCCCATCACTAAAATATCAACAAACATATATATATATATATATATATATATATATATATATATAATTGTCATTCAAAATATGGCAATATACTTTGCAAAATCATTTGAGTCTAATCTTAGAAACCAAAAACCTCAAAATATGAGATGTAACATATACTCACCTTTTGTTGTTAAGGAGTTGAGATTTGATCTTGGATTGAATTTTAGTTAAGCTTTTCCTCTTGATTTAGTTTTTCTTCCCCTTACTCTTCTTTAATGGTGTCTGGCCTCTAGGTTTAGTGTTTTAGATTGTGAACGTGAGAAAAGTTATGGTATGAAAGATTTAGGTATAAGAATATGGCTTATTCCTATATTGCCCTTATCAAATTTTCCCTTTTCTATTTTCATTTTGAACTCCATTTAGTTCATTAGCTTAACTAGGCACGGCTACCATTAGATTACACAAATCTCAATCCCTCAACCATTTTAATCTTTACATTATTCTATTTAACTAATTAAATCTCCTGAATAATGTTAATAAAAATTAGGGGTGTTACAGTACCATATACTTTAGCTAGTTGCCCCTAGCTAATATAAGTCCAAAATTCAGTGTGTAGGGCTTTGTCGCCGGTAAAACTAAAATGATGTTACACGCAAAAAGGAATTTATAGAGAAAAGGTAGGTTATTAGTGAGCCCGCAAAAACCATTAGGATCAGTTGACCCAAGAAGAAGTAAGTTAGGGACAGATTGTCCAGAAGAGTGTCTAACAAAAGTTAAATTATTTGTTTATTTTATCTGGTAGGCCCGAATCAGCCAAAGGTTAGTAGTTAGCCAAACAAAACTATATTGTTTGGATAGATAGTCTATTGATTACTTGATTTGTATGCATACATGATATCGTTATTATTGCTTTAACCAGTTTGTTGTAGGAATTTAATTTGCAAAAGATATGTCTTAAAAAGAGATATTAATAAGGGGAAACCCGTTCCGCTAAGCGGCATGGTTTCACTTAGTATCAGTAAACCGAGATGTATAATATTATTCACACCAGGCTTTATGTCCGTCTCGAAGTTTATGTTTTCCCTTAAACTCTCGAGTGCTCAAAATATGATTAGAGTAGGTTGAGAGTTAAGGACTTACAAGTTTTAGTAGATGGATGAACAAAGCTTCCGAAGACATGTAGAAGGCATGGATAATTATTTAGGAGTTGTTATTTTTATTTCTATTTCAACTGTAATGCATTATGATAGTTTTTGTCTATTTAGTACTCTGATCGTCCAATGTGGCATCTTTTTTTTGAAATAGTACTTTATATACAACATGTCACTAAGACAACATATCACATGACGATAAACGTTCGAATCACGCTACGCGAGTCGAACTTGTGATCTCTCACACCAAAGCCGAATCACTTAACCAGTTGGACAAGGGGGAATCTTCATATGTCACTCTTGGCGTATTTTGTAATAATTATATTTGATAAAAACCTAGGATGATGTTTGGGGTTATGTAATGGAATATGAAACATGGTTTTGAAATGTAATCGGTAAAATTGTTTTTGCAATCTATGATTTTGTTTCATATTCTTGTGCTTCTGATATTATGGATACCATTAACATTACCATATTTTATCACCGAAAGTTAATACTATAGATTGTTGTAGCATATGCAGCGCTTTGCTTCAGGCCACAAGATATGGGATGTTACAGTTGTGTAAGCCTATTTAGGTTGTTTGTTTGTATGTTAGAAGATGTAGGGAAGCTGGTTCCTTATGAGAAGATGTTCACATGAGGGTCAATCATTGGACTAGGGGTGATTTTTATGAAAATGCCACTTACATAAAATTCTACGGTGGATGAAAGCACTGATTGATGCTTGACAAAGTGTGTGGGTCTGGCATAACGGAATCCTGATATGCATCGACATGATATAGTTCAGACGTGGATCTCAGCGCATGTAATAAGAGGCATGTAATATGGTAGAGAGACAAACACAGGATGTAGACGACGAGACACTTTGGCGAGTTGGCATTTTGGGTTTTCCTCTTCGATGTATAGTTGGGTTAAGAATAACCGTAGTTTGGAGAAGTTCGCTCCCCAGTAGCCTAGTGGCGGTGACAATAGTGGAAAGTTATTACCACAGTAGCCTAGTAACGGTGATAATAGTAGGAGTTTATTTCCATATTAGCCTAGTGGCGGTTATTCCATGACAAGTAGCTCTATGAGTGATGGTTAATCTTTAGTCATTATGGTTTGATCCATAGTTTGATCCATGTAGTAGCCTGCACAAGTTGTAGTGTATGTGTGTGTTGGACAAAAACCCTTAAGTAATAGACCTTAGGGTTATATAGACACTTATAATACACTTTATGTCACATAGAGTAGAGTCGAAGTTAATTTCACATGATCACCATATATTAAACTTGTACTCATTCACCAAAAATTTGCCTGACCCAACTTTTCCTTTCTTTTCCTTACCACGGGTGGATAGAGCAGCAGGTAATTGGCTCATTCTTGATACTTAAGGAGACAAGCCATCGCAGAAGTTGCTTGTTATCATATTTACTCTCCATGTATCCTTTATCTACCTTATCAATACTTTGTATTTCCTTTATCAGACTTGAAGTGATATTTTCTATGGACTCTACATTTGACTACGTACTGATTTTCTAAGAGTGTGTTTTGGGATTTTTTTAAGATGGATATTTTTCAGTATTATATATTATGTTCCTCCCGTTATGAGTTTTGAAAGTGTTGTATATCTTGGATTATATATGTTATTTCAGTCTCTATAATATTATAAAATCCGATAGCTCGTATTTCTTGGCATGACGCGAGTTCGAAAGTCACATTAAGCTTTGGATTGGTGTGTTGGGAGGTGTGGATTGTCACATGTGGTATCTGAGCTAGGTTCAGGATTTTTTAGGGATTAGGAACTTATTGAGAGAACGTACTTAAAAAAAAATTCCAAAAAAAAAAACGATTTTCAAAAGGTTTTCCGAAAATGTTTTTCAAAAGTTTTCGAAGATCGGTTATGAAAAATTATATATGCACATAAATAATGATTTCCAAAAAGCTTTCCAAAGATTGTATGCATGTCATAATCTCTCTTATTTGTGCCTATGTTATCTGCTTATACTATTTATGAAAAGTTGCTAATAGAATTCTTAAAATTCATAGATAGAAAATGAGCAATCCAGCAAGTTTAGGCTCAAGCGATGCATCGGATGTTCCGAGCAAGATTGTTCCAGTTTGACTTCGCCCGCATCTTCGGGCAAGGGAATAGACTAAGCTTAATTCCACTAGAGGACCCGTAGAGAGGGCGACTGTTGGGCGAATTCTCACCCATGAGATCACGAGGCCAAGGAGCATCAATGTCGTTCAGAATCACCATTTACACACGATATCCATGTCCATTCGGTACCTATGCCTAGCCGGACCAAACCCCATCCCTCATCTGCCGAACCAACACCTCTCCTTCCCAATACCGGACCAACCATGCCGAACCAACCTCTACTAGGCCATCACCGGTCCAAACAACTACCGGACCAATCCACTTCAAACCACCATCACCGAACCACACTCCTCTAAACAATACCGAACCAGTTCCATCCACCACGATGCCGAATCAACCCGCTACCATATGATCCACCGGACCAACACCACCGAACAACTCCACAACCTCTCCATACCGAACCAAAATCCTCCACGCACGGCCGAACCAAGCTCCGCCGAACCAGAACGCTGCCAGGCCAGATTGCTTCAGCCCAAGCCCACCAGCTGCTATATACTTCCAGGACCCCTGCCCCCGATCTCACTCTATAAATAGAGGGGCAGGGGTACAACAATGGCAGACAAGTTTGAGAGCTCAAGCACGGAAGGAACTTTCAAACAACTTTCATATACTTGTATACAAAGCTTTGTACTTGTAATCTGAAAGAAAAGAGAGAATAACATATAAAGTGGACGTAGGCACGTTCTGGCCGAACCACTATAAATCTGCGTGTCTTTTTACAATTTAGCCCCTGTTTTTTTTACTTATTTGCATAACTCACCCAAATTACTAAGAACAACATAAAATCAGCTAAATCATACGACTTGGAGGTGTTTGCTCATTTTTTGTGCAAACATTTTTGGTGCTTTCACTGAGAACTTGGAACTCGAAGCTTCAGCTTCCCTCATTCAACCTTCTTTCCCAAATAGAACCCTTCATTGCCTAGGAAAACATGACTTCCAGGCCGAGAAAAGACGCTAACAAGGGAAAGAACATCGCAACTAGCAGCGTTCCGGATCCAGTAATCACAGATCAAGAGAATCATCCCATTCCAACAGCAGTACCGAACGAGGATCAGACAAACCCGACAGCCACTGCCACAGAACAACCAGCAGCAATTAGTAGGGCAGATCTAGACAGAGTCGTGGCTGAAGTAACTAACCGCTTCATCTCCCAACAAGAAGCTTTGGTGGACCAACTCATGTCACGCTTAAGGGATGCCGAAGAATCCAACCGCAACACTGAGTCATGGGGCGAGTCTCAATCTGGAGGATCTCGGAGACAACAAAGGTCTTCCCTCTTCGAGGAAGCTATCAACAGGAACAACAATGATAGGGGCCGCGCCCGGACTCAGCCCGAACTCCGACTCGAGGAAGCGCTTGGAACCGAACCCGATGGGGGAGGCACCAGGCGAGGGTCGGATGTAGCTGGGCCAGTCATGCCGCCTAATCATAGAAACCCCGCTGAACGGAGCCGAGCTAGAAGCTAGCCCGAAGTTGACCCCATGAAAATGCTCGAAACAGAACCCCCCAGGGGAAGATCAAGGCAGGGGCCAACTGTAGCTGGTCCTAGCATGCATCCGAGCAGCCAAAGACAGCCACTGGATAACGTCAGAAGTGATAGACTATACCATCCCTACAGGTCATCTGGACAAGATCGACCCCGCAGGGAAGAACCAAGCTCATTTTTGTCCGCTCCAAACTCTGATGAAAGAATGGCATGATTATTCAGGGAATGCGTCCGACGGGAGCAAAGGGATCGAGGGATAGGCGCTAGGGTAACCAGCCCTTTCACCCGCGACATCGAAACCGCCATCACCCCTCGAGAATGGAAAATGCCGACGATGGAACCGTACAAGGGAACTTCCGACCCCGTTGTACACTTGCAGAGATACACGCAGCATATGCTCATGAGCGGAGCAACGGAAGGAGTGTTGTGTAAATGCTTTCCTCTATTCCTAGCAGACCTAGCTACCTCCTGGTTCTGCCATCTACCCCAAGGATCTATCAGCTCATGGGAGATGTTGAAAGAAAAGTTCATTAGCCAGTTCCGCATTCATGTGGAACAACCCAAGGATGCTTATTCTCTATCTACTGTCAAATAGAAATCCGGAGAGGCACTACAACAATATCTCACACGGTTCAACGCCGCAGCGGCCACAGTCCAAGATGCCGATGAGAAACTCACCCTAATGGCCCTCTGTAGTGCTGTGCACCCGGATACCAAGTTTGCTAGAAGACTAACTAAAGAAAAACCAGGTACCTTGCCCGATTTCTTCCATGAAGCTGGAAAGTACATGAGAATCGAAGAGGCTGCCACTGAAAGGCAGACAGGACCACAGGCTAAGACGGCTCATGGAAACGCCCCAGCCGCGGCGAAGGACATTTGGAGAAACGACTCCAGAGACAATGCAGGGGGCAAGAAGGGAGAAAAGCGCTTGTACCGACCAGGACCGAGATTCGACGCTTACACTCCCTTGAATGAGACAGTCGAGAATATCTTCCTGGCCACCCAGGATGAACTTACATACAAGCGTCCCCCGTACAAGAAGGAGTCAGATCATGCAATCCAGTCCGGAAAGTTCTGTCGTTTCCACGAATCTTATGGACATGATACCAATGAATGTCGCCACCTCCGCGACCTAATCGAAGAACACATCAGAAGTAAGATATTAGAACGCTATGTAAAGGGCCAGAATAGGACTCCGCTCCCGCCAAGGAAAACCCAGGACAGCCCCACCCAGAGACAGGCGGAGGAAATCTCAACACCAGCGGTTCTAGCCAAGAGAAGATAGTGGTCCGTACAATATCTGGAGGGCCACACATCGCCGACAAGAGCTGGGCAGAAATGGAAAGGTATGGAAACTCACTCAGAAGCGAGGGAGACTGCGTCAATTCTGTTATGGAAGAACGCCACCCTAAGCAAAGGGAAAATAATGACATCACATTTAGTGAGCGCGACCTAGAAGGAAGGTAATACCCTCATATGGATCCTATGGTCATCTCTGCCTGGTTCGGCCCAGCTAAAGTTTTTCGAATCCTAGTAGACACTGGAAGCTCAGTGAATATTCTGTTCAAGCATGCTTTCGACAAAAGTGAAACTGTCAATGAAGGACGTGTCTCCCTGCAACAAACCGCTGCATGGTTTCACTGGACAAGCAAAGATGCCCCTCGGACAATTGGATCTCTTTGTTGAATTGGGAAGTCATCCCCGCTCCGCCGTTCGGAAACAAACATTCATGCTAATAGACAACCACTCAGCCTAAAATGCCTTTTTGGGAAGACCAGCCTTGTCCGACTTCCAAATCGTCCTCGCCCCATGGTGCCTGAAGATGAAGTTCCCAACGGATAATGGAGTGGGAGAAGTAGAAGGGGATCAAGACGCCGCTTGGGACTGCTATGTAACCGAACTTCGCAATAATCGCAGGAGAGATAAAGGGAAAAATGCAGAGACTATTCTCTGCATGAAAAGCTTGGAAGCATAGCAACTAAAGAAAGCCCCTCCTCTTCGGTATACCGGTGATCCTTTCAATGAATTAGACCCCAGGGACAAAGAGGAGGAGGCCACCGCCGAGCCTGCAGAGGCTATGGAATTCGTATCTGTAGACAAACGCGACCCAAGTAAACTGCTGAGAGTCGGATCTCAGTTAAAAAGAGAACTAAAGAATAAACTCATTGATTTTCTTCGCCACAACATGGATGTATTTGCATGGACGCATGCTGATATGACTGGAATCTCCCCGGACATAGCATGCCACGCACTAAACATCGATCCTACCAAGGTACCGGTAAAGCAAAAGAAGAGAAGTATGGGGGCAGAACGATCAGCAACCCTCGAGGAAGAAGTAAAGAACTTACTTGCCAATGACTTCATACGTGAAGCCATCTACCCGGAATGGATCGCCAACCCGGTACTGGTAAAGAAAGCTAATGGGAAGTGAGGAACATGCATCGATTTCTCCAACTTAAATGACGCTTGCCCGAAAGACTGCTACCCCGCTCCCCCGAATCAACCAACTCGTGGACAGCACAGCCGGGCACGAACTTTTATCCTTTATGGACGCACACTCAGGATATAACCAGATCCCTAGGCACGCTCCCGACCAAGACCACACTAGCCTCATTACTAACCGAGGATTGTACTGCTACAAGGTAATGCCATTCGGACTTAAAAACGCCGGAGCTACTTATCAGCGCCTCGTCAACAAGATGTTTGCAGAACTGATAGGATGAACTATGGAAGTTTATGTGGATGACATGCTGGTAAAATCGAGGAAAGCCAACGACCATATAAACCACCTGGACGAGATGTTTCAAGTATTTCGCCAATATGGAATGAAGCTAAACCCTCTAAAGTGCTCCTTCGGAGTGTCATCGGGAAAGTTCTTGGGATTCATCGTTCATGCCAGGGGGATTGAAGCAAACCCTGAACAAGTCCGAGCTTTACAAGATATCAAGACACCATCTACTCGAAGAGAGATACAAAGCCTAAACGGAAAAGTGGCCGCCCTGAGTAGGTTCATCTCTAAAGCAACCGACAAATGCATCCCTTTCTTCGAAGCTCTAAAGAAAGACAAAGGAAAGTTCGAATGGACTGACGAATGCTCCACGGCCTTTCTTAACTTAATCGGACACCTCCAGAGACCACCGGTACTTTCAACTCCAAATGAAGGCGAGGAGCTATACCTATACCTTGCTGTGTCACCACATGCCCTAAGTGCCGCGCTGGTGAGAGAAGACAACCGCACGCAACGGCCCGTATACTTCGTAAGTAAGAGGTTTACGGGGGCAGAAGTCAGATACCCTAAACTTGAAAAGCTAGCATACTGTTTGCTTATCACGTCGTGGAAACTGCGACACTATTTCCAGTCTCATTCCATCAGAGTTTTAACCGATCAGCCGCTAAGGCAAGTGCTCCATCGCCTCGACACTTCTGGGCGATTACTTAAGTGGTGCATCGAGCTAAGCCAATATGATATCACTTACCATCCTCGCACCGCTATCAAGGGGCAAGCCATAGCTGATTTCATTGCCGAATTCACTACTAGCGAAGGTGAGGACCAATCTGAAATAGCAGAAGATATCAAGTGGAATCTCTTCGTAGATGGAGCGTCGAACGAACAAGGCTCGGGGGCAGGTGTTGTGATAATTACCCCCAGGGGAAAGAAGCTGCACTACGCCCTAAGATTGGAATTCACTGCCACCAACAATGACGCAGAATACGAAGTAGTGATAGCCGGATTAGAACTTGCACTGGAAATTGGGGTCAGTTCTTTGTGTCTCCATAGTGATTCTCAACTTATTGTAAATCAAATACTGGGAGATTCCAGACTCGAGGAGAACGACTCACAGCGTATCTAAAGAAGACCAGGCTACTGCTCAATCAATTAGATCACTATTCAATCAAACACATTCCCCGAGAAGAGAATCAAGAGGCCGACGAACTAGCAAAACAAGCTAGCATGAAGAACATCACCATTTTCGGAGCATTAACCATCTCAAAACAGCTGGCACCAAGTTTCGAGCAAGTAAATCTAATAGCTGCAACCGAAGAAGAAACATGGATGACCCCTATCCGAGAATACTTACAAAACGACACCCTACTCGACGGGCGAAATGAAATTAAGAAAATTCTAAGGAAAGCCTCCCGCTACACAATGCAAGAAGGCATCCTCTATCGGCGCGGCTTCTCTAACCCCTTATTGAGGTGCGTTGCTGGAAGAGAAGCCAAAGAAATTCTATCCAATTTCCATCAGGGAAGTTGTGGAGACCACACCGGAGGGCAGACCCTAGCAAAAAAGATACTCCGATATGGGTATTTCTGGCCCACTTTAAACAAAGATGCCTTAGACTTCGTCAGAATATGCGACAGATGTCAGAGATTTGCTAAGATTCGTCGACTACCAACCAATGAAATTACTCAGATGACCAGCCCTTGGCCCTTCGCAATATGGGGAATTGATTTAATTGACGAACTGCCGATGGGCCGAGGCGGGGCCAGACATGCTATAGTGGCAGTTGACTATTTCACCAAATGGGTGGAAGCGGAGCCTCTGAATGAAATATCTTCAACTAAAGTTATCAACTTCTTAATCAAAAACGTTCTGTGCAGGTACGGGGTTCCACTCAGAATAATATCAGACAACGGGCTTCAATTTGACAGCGAGGAATTTGCCGACTGGTGCCAAAAGCACGGAATTCATAAGGGCTTCTCATCCGTAGCATATCCCCAGGCAAATGGACAAGTCGAAGCTGTCAACAAGATTCTCAAGACTCTAATCAAGAAGAAGCTTGAAAAGTCAAAAGGCGCTTGGGTGGACGAACTTCCTACAGCACTATGGGCCTACCTCACTTCTTTCAGAACATCAACAGGGCATACTCCGTTCTCTTTGGCATACGGATCAGAGGCCATGCTCCCAGTTGAAACTATTGTACCTTCCCATCGTAGGATCCACTACAACCCCGAAGAAAACGAAGAACTCCTCCACATGTCTTTGGATCTAATTGAGGAGAGAAGAAATGATGCAGCACTCAAGGCAGCAGCTCACAGACAAAAAGTGGCAGCACTATACAACTCCAAAGTCAAACATCGCAGCTTGCAAGAAGGAGATCTTGTCCTCAAGCGAGTCTTTCCGTGTCCAGGAGCGCTGGATCCAATCTGGGACGGACCATATGTAATTCATAAAGATCTCCACAACGGAGCTTATATTTTGTCAACAGTGGACGGAGAGGTGTTCCAGAGGGCATGGAACATCCGACACCTCCGTCGATACTTTTCTAAACTTGTACTGCCCATATGAAGTGAATTAACAAAGAGAATCAGTGGATGTAGGCATTTTCGTGCCGAACCACTTTAAAAACTTGGCTCTTGTTAACTTGTTCCTTTATATCTTGGCTACTTGTTAAGCTTTATCCTTTACTGTTGAACAAAATCCTTTGCAGATGACATTTCAATTCAGAACTTCACAACACAATTCCACATGGACAAAATCTAACAGGTACGCTACGATCCTATGCCCTCGCCAATGAGACACTTTGCTCTGGTATCCCTCTACCGCGAGTTAACTCATTGTTTGCCTCGGCCCTTAAAGCCGACTGTAATAAGCCGAGTATAAGCCACAGAGAAGGCCGATTATGCCATGGCAGCTCATTACAGCGATTCGGCTCGCCGACAACTGTGAACCGATCATAAGCCCCAACATAAGGTGTGGCCAGCCAGGGGCAGTTCACAGTTGACGATCGGCCCCCACGCTAGCCGGCCACAGTAAATCGAATAATACCCGCGATTACGGGCCATAATGGCCCGGGTAGTTACTGTGCGCGATCGGCTCCGATGTGTCTTAAGTGCGGCTGTGGTAAAAAAGAAAACTCCCCGCAGAGCCGTAAGATGGGTGACAAATGTCTCTAAGACCCACAGCTAGGGAAAGTGACTACAAAACCCGTTTGCCACGAACTTAAGCACATCGACGGCCTTCCGTGACTGGAAGTTTTACTTTTCCTATATTTCCATTTCATTTAAAACTTTTCTCCTATTCTCCATAATGGTGCTTGAAAGTACAGGACATGAAATAGGGAACGCTCGTTAATGGGAACAGAAACTTACAACCGGATGACGAGACACTCATCAGCATTCCGTGCTTAGTCTTACAGGGCGCGCAAAGTTGCCGTCCACAGCCGAAACATGAAGGGCGGTACCTTCTACTTTTATACATTAATGCATAGCTGCAGTTCATATTCATACATCACACTAACATTGCAAAACATGAAATTATATTACAAGCAGAAGCTTAGTATCAAACACAATCAAATCACAGGCATATGCATGGTTATATTTCTTATACAACACATCAAAAGCAATGACAACATTCAAAATATAACAGAATCAGCTCGTGTTATAAAATTACGTAGAGTCATTCAATGACATAATTACAATCTGAAAATACACAAATGTTTTTGACTAATTATATATAGGAAAGTCAAGAAAACCAAAAACTATACGGATCGGGTCAAGTAGTCAACTGCATCAATGCTCCGCCCCCATCTTACTAGCTCTCCGAATCTACTTGACGGCAGGATCGAAGCTCCCAGCAGGTTGACCAGAAGTCCCACCTGTCCAATTTAGAAAAAGAGTCCATTAAAACCGGCAACGAACGATCAAGTTATGAAAAACTAAAAAGAGAAAACTCACCAACACCTTCTTCTTGGTCCTCATCCCCCAGCTGCACACCGGCTTCCTCTGCAGCGAGTAGCCGCATCCCCTCCTTCACCGCTACCTTCTCCTCCTTTGAAAACTAGGCAGTAACCATATCCATCCTGAATGCCGCTCCACCTTCCTTATCTGCATCGGCCCTGGCCTCCTCCAAATCCCGGAGATATATCCTGGCCATGATCCGGGGATAGTCATCCATCCAGGATAGATTACCCTGCTTCCAGGTACGAAAGTACATGTCCTGCAACATCTCATCCATCATCCCCTCATTCTCCTCAAACTCCCTCACCTAGGCCTCGGAGGACAGCAACTAAGCGACGACAACATCCCTCTCCCGCCGGTATCTCGAGCACTCAGCCTGAAGGGATCTCCTCATCTCCTCCATCTCTTCTTCCAACTTGGCTTGAGCAAGTTCTGCAGCTTCAAGCCTCGCAGATATTTCTTCAACCTGCTCGAGATCCGCCCTCCTAACCTCATCAACCATGGTAATGGCCATGTCAATGTGTTTCTTGCAAGCGGCCTCCATTTTCCGCAACTCGGCTCTGCTAGCCTCTTCCATGGTCTTCTTCAGTCGTTGGGAGTCGGCTTCATGCTGCAAAATTTGAATAGCCTGGTCGGCAAGTTGCTTGGCCTGATCAGCGACCACTAACCGCAGCCTTATATTGGCACTCCCTATCTCCTCCCCGGCCTTGGCCAATCGGGCGTGATGTTCCATTAACTTCTTGGCCTCCTTCGCGACCTGGTCGATGTTGGCCTTGGCTTCGTCCCCCATAGCGGCTATCCGAGTAGTGAGCAGATCCAGATCTAGGGACTTTGCCTCATCAAGAACCCGAACCATGGGATTGCGGGGGAGAAGATGCTCGCCCGTGGCCTCGTCAAATAAGATATCCTGAGAGCTTGGGTCCAAATCCGGGTGGCCGGCAAAGGGATTGCGAGGCACGTCGGGACGTTTTACGCGGATAACGGTAGGATTTTCAGGCGGATGCGGGGAGGGAATATACTCAGTGTCCTCCTCCGTGATATCATGAATAGGTTGAGGTGGAAGCTGCGGACCGGGTGAAGATTCAAATAAGGAGCGACTCCTCTTCTTTTTCTGAATACTCTCTTCGATGACCCCAAGAAGAGGACGGTAGCTAACTACGTCTCCTGGACGACTAGTGGGAGGCTTAGGCTTGGCAGAGGCTCTAAGTAACTTGTATTGTTCAAGGAGGTGTCGAACGTTTGAAGTTTTGGCCACCTCGCCTGCCCCTATAATAAAGAACAAGTGTTACGATCATACATGGGTCCATAATTCAAGAAATATGTTAACTTAAAAAGAATGAGAAGGCACGTCTGTTATACAAACCCTACGGAGTAGTAGAATACTGCAATAAGTCCTGAATCTCAGTACATGACGGAAGCGAACCATAAAATATTCCTAAGTCCCTATCATAAATGGAGTCTGCAGAAGTCAAAAGTTCACCTTGAATCGCCGGAGTCGCCTTAGCTGAAGAACTCTTAGAGAATGGATCGGCACCAGCCCCAGCCTTGTCAACCTCTTTTTCCTTCTCCACCGAGGCTGATCCTTCCTCCAACCCCTCAAAAGCCTGGCGGAAGGCATCATCCGTCCACTCCTGGATCTCCCCTGCCTGCTCAAAAGACAAACCCCCGGCACCACTACCACCCTGTCCTTCACCTTCTCCATCTTCTCCGCTCTCCTCCTCGCCTCTTTCCTCCTCTCCACCTTCCTCCTCCGGAATGTCTGGACATGTGCTGGGAGAAGGTCCATCAGACTTCTTAAGCTTCTTTCCCCCAACAACTGGAGGTATCGAGAAAGGCCTCCTTTTGCTACTCTTCGCAGTAGCCCCATCCTTAGCTTTAGCAGCCCTCTCCTCGGCTGTATCTCTCTGTTTAACCACAGATTGACGTGGCAGAATCAGGTTGTACTCCAGGAGAGTGGCATTCCTGATCAGGTAGGAAGCCGACCTATCCCTTCCCGAAATGACCTTTATTTCAGCAGCTATCCGCGCCAAGGAATCATTCTCCACGACCGCAAAGCCACCTGTTGCTAGCAAGAAATAAAAGCATATAAGATGAAGCATTGCGACCGCGACGAGGAAAATATAAATGAAGTTCAACTTACAGCAGGAAGTGAAAAGGCGGAAAGAAACAGAGTCATCCTTAATGAAAAACCATTCTTTCTTGAACATACTGAACTTCGAGTGCAAATCCAGATCAGGCTTGAAGGGCACGGCCGCTTCCAAGCTGATATATGGAGACCCCTTCATATAGCCTCTCAAGTTGTACAGATACCGGATCTCCCGGTTGGAAGGGGGACGACCATATTTCCTCTGAAAGATGACGAAAAGACTCACCGGAATGGCGTAGGAGTTAGGCTAAAGCTGGAATGGAGCCACCTTCAGATATGTGATAAAGCTAACTCTCCAAGCGTTGAGAGGCGGGATAGCACCACACATGCAATGATATCTGCTGTACGCAAAGTATCCTTCAGGAGGGTCATATGGCATAACCCCCTCTCCCGGCAACAGCATAAGAGCCCTGTCAATTCCGAAGGAACGAGAAATGACATCAAGCTGCTCCTCTTTGAGGGAGCTCGGAAAGCAATCGGGAGGAGAGTTCAGAAGCTCTTGGGGACCATACCCATCCACTAACGACCTCGGGGCAGGTCCATGTCGCGCCGGTCCTGGTTGGGCTGGGGGCACGGAAGAAGACTCTTCTCTATCCTTGGACTTCTTTCTATCTGATCGAGTTTCCGCTTTGCGAGACATTTATCTGCGACACAAGAAAAACATGGTATTAGAACAAGGAGTATGGGAATGTAAACGAATAGTTATCAAGTTCCATTCGGTGGTCAAGTTTTCGAGTTTCATTCGGCATTAAAGGTTAAAGTCTCATTCGGCATTCCCAATAATCGAACTCATTCAGCAATTGTCCATTCGGCATCGCTTGGATAATGTTCGCTCGGTAGTAAAACTTTCAAGCCCATTCGGCGAAAAGAGAAACATACCTATTCGGCACGAGTTTGATTCGGTACGAGTTTGATTCGGCACGAGGATTGATTCGGTACAAGGTTGATTCGGCACTCAAGTTGGTTCGGCTCTCTCTGATTCGGTAAGGAATAACGAAGGGGTGTAGCCCTTATTTATAGACGTGCACAGGACAACCGAACCAAATGGTTCGGCACTCAGGGGCCGAATGGAAACAGCTAAAACAAAGCGCGACACATGCAGGCATGTGCCCCACTTTGGGGGGAAAATGTTGGGCGAATTCTCACCCATGAGATCACGAGGCCAAGAAGCATCAATGTCGTCCAGAATCACCATTTACACACGGTATCCATGTCCATTTGGTACCTATGCCTAGCCGGACCAAACCTTATCCCTCATCTGCCGAACCAACACCTCTCCTTCCCAATACCGGACCAACCATGCCGAACCAACCTCTACTAGGCCATCACCGGTCCAAACCACTACCAGACCAATCCACTTCAAACCACCATCACCGAACCACACTCCTCTAAACAATACCGAACCAGTTCCATCCACCACGATGCCGAATCAACCCGCTACAATATGATCCACCGGACCAACACCACCGAACAACTCCATAACCTCTCATACCGAACCAAAATCCTCCACGCACGGCCGAACCAAGCTCCGCCGAACCAGAACGCTGCCAGGCCAGATTGCTTCAGCCCAAGCCCACCAGCTGCTATATACTTCCAGGACCCCTACCCCCGACCTCACTCTATAAATAGAGGGGCAGGGGTACAACAATGGCAGACAAGTTTGAGAGCTCAAGCACGGAAGGAACTTTCAAACAACTTTCATATACTTGTATACAAAGCTTTGTACTTGTAATCTGAAAGAAAAGAGAGAATAACATATAAAGTGGACGTAGGCATGTTCTGGCCGAACCACTATAAATCTGCGTGTCTTTTTACAATTTAGCCCATGTTTTTTACTTATTTGCATAACTCACCCAAATTACTAAGAACAACATAAAATCAGCTAAATCATACGACTTGGAGGTGTTTGCCCATTTTTTGTGCAAACATCGACAGGTGCATTTCCTGTCCCCTCACCTACCACCGTAGATTTTGCTAAATTATGCAGGATTACGTTATCCTTGGAGAGAAGTCATATGTGGGGACTGAGTTATATGTGGATCCGACGGCATGGATCTGTACATGTGAGAGGATTTTTGGCTTGATGGGTCTGAATGATGAGGCGAGGAGGTAGTCGTCTACATGACAGTTATAGGGTGACGCAGTTAGTTGGTGAATGGTAGTTGAGGCTGAGTTAGTTGGTGAATGGTAGTTGAGGCTGAGACTAAAGGAGGCGAGATCACCTGGGCGGAGTTCCGGAGATGATTGGAGGTGAAGTTTCTTTCTACGGCAGAGGAATTTGTACATGATGTGTACGTAAAAATTTATATTTTTACTCTCATATTCAATATTCTTCTATTAAAATGAAGGACATATTAGGGTATTGTTACATGTTTTGACCAATATATAAAAGTGTTTTCTAATCATCATTCACTCATCTTCGTTTGGGTAAAATGATAATTTTTCATATGCATTATTTTTTAGAAAATCTATTTGCAGATTTTGATTTTATTTTACAGAAAATTGAGTGCAAATTGGAATAAACTTTATGGATTTATGCATGCATATGTTTTGCAAGCCAAAGAGCGAAGAAAAGAAAAAATTAACTCTTCATGGAGGATCCCACCTACCCACTAGCAAATGGACCACAATTAAAATAAAAGCGCACATTAGCGGGAATTAATTAATCATTAACGATTATTTGGAGAGCACACAAAGTGAACGTTGATTTTGGTAGCCCTGTAAAATATATTATGGTCTTAAACTTGTATAAATTCTCTCTTGTGTTCACAAAAAAGATTTATAGTTGTAGCCACAAAATTATAAATAAAACGCTCTACTCTTCTTTAGTTTAATGGCTTCTTAGCCTTTATTTTATGCAACTTTATTTCATGCTTTTATTTGTGTTATTATATTTCATGCTTCTCTATTTATTTCACGCAAGTAGAGTAGATTTCTTTTATGCAAATTAGTGTAGATTTACGTTTACGCAATTAATTTATTTCCTTTCTCTTTAATTAGCATTTCTTTTTTTGTTAATGTTGAAATCCCTTTTTGTTGAAATGAATTCAAGGATGATAGGTTAAAAACCTTAAATTTAGGGTAATGAAGCTCTCATAATTCATGTAAAATCAACATAATGATTTTATTTACGATCTTTTGTTTTTGGGCTTAATGTAAACTTAGGTGTTGATGGAAGTTTGATGTTTATGATTGAATTTGATAGTTTATGTTGTTAATCATAAATATACTATACTTAGTCAGATATAGACTCAAGTTACATCTTCATTTAAATATTTGATTTTGATAATGAAGTTAAAAATAGAATTAAAATTTGATATTCTATGTTACTTGATCTAAGATATTAAATAGATCATGCTTAAAATAAATTTTATTTCTAACTTCGTAAGCATTTTTTTAAGATTTAGTAAGTGGGTTTGGTTGATGTATTAAAATTTAATGGTTTATGTTGTTTTAGTTAATATCATAAATAGGTTATACTTAAAATTAACGCATCAACTAATTATACTTGTGTTAAAAAGAGAGAGTATAAATTTATTATGTGTTGATTTAGATGAATGTGAGAGTGGATTTATCTCTAAATTGTCTTTTAAACCCACAACCCAATCCACCTCGATCCGCAAATCAAACCAACCAAACCACTATCCACAATCCACAACCCGAACAATCTGCAAGCAACTTCATTTCAATCTCATCAACCTTAACGCAACCCAAAATCTCTAGACCTTCCTCTGCAACGAATTCACCTATAGCAACAATTCCAACTCCTCCCACAGCCTTCCTCACCCAATCACGAATAATCACCCTCATCAAAATCCTAACCATCAAACCTTCGAACCCGAACCAATCACCAAACCCAAACCAACTGAACAACCAATTCCGCAACCACCAACTCCTCAAACCCGCGACCTCGTCTCAATTGCCTGAATAAAACCCGCGACCTCTATCTGAACCAGTTTTGATTTAAGAATTCTGATTTGGAATTAGTATGGGTTGAGTTGAGAATTTGTTTTGATTGGGAGCAAGTTTTAGGAGCAAGTTTTGGCTTTGTAATTTTTGTGTTCACTGCGTCGAAATTACTGTGTTGGAATCGTGTTGAGAAATTTTGTGTTGGGATTTCGCGTTGAGCAAGGGCTTTTACTGTGTTGATTTGAGGTTTTAGTTTAATTTTTTTATTATTATTTATGTTTTCTTTTGTTAAACTTTCATTCTTTCTACTGGCCAAAAAACATTTCTTTATAAAAAATATTTTAGAAAAAATTGCTTTCGTATGGCTTGGGTAATTCGGGCACAGTTTAAATTTTTTTATGTTTTCCTTTGTTTAACTTTAATCTTCCTACTTTAAAAAAAATACTTTGCTTTTGTTTTTATTATGTCCTTATATCAGAGCTTAAGTGGGCGGCTCCTTCGGGCACTTTTAAAAAATAATCGTTTTTCAACACATATAGGTTGCAAACTTCAGGAAATCAAAAGAGGAAGAATTGCTAGTTCTGTTTTGTTTGCCAAAAAATTATGCTAAAAAAATTGATTCTTTTAAATAATTTGCAAACAATTCTACATTTTCTGGTATCGTGTTCTTGTGTGTTTTTTTTTTGCATTATTGGTTCCTTGCATTTATAAAAAAGCAAAATAAAAATTCATTTGTAGTCGTATTGTTAACGCAAGTTTAATTTCTATTTTGCATCATTTCATAAACGTTTTTACTTTTTAAGGGCGTCATCCAAATTCACATACGGTGGGGATTTCATCACCTTTCTTTAGCCCACAAATTGCATTTTATTGTATAAAAGTGAATCAAATAATAAAGGTTAGACTTTGAATTAAGGGTGTCGTAGGCACATCTAGGGAAAACTCGTATTTTGGCAAGTTGATTCCTTTTTAAAAATTTCTCTTGGTGTCTAAGGCAATGTCAGATTCTCAATCATTTATAATTATTATGGTGATTCGTAAGATATTATATTGACTATGTTTTTTAAGGTACTTTAACCTTCAACTATACTTCTACGGTGATTCATTATGCACTGATAAATTCTGTTCGTTACCTCGTTAAGAATTTTTTTTGTTGAATTAAGTCAAAGTGCCACTTTATAATTTTGGATTAGGAGTTACTAAGGATAGAAAATTTCCGATTAAGGTTGCCTATTCATTTTGGTGCATTAGCTTCATGCATATAAAAAAAGAAAAAAATCAAAAAAGAAGGAAAAAAACATTATTTTAAAAAAAAACCCACTTCCGTCTTTTCTCTTATCTTTATTGTTCATCTTTTCTTTTTCTCTCCCTCTCCCACCTTAATCTTTTCCTTTGTGCGTAAGTGTTTGGACTCATGACACTTCTACTATCTGTTTAGTGTGAATAAACAATCCTTTCACAATGGCAAATGAAAATCCTCCTCATACCATCATGGGCATAATATTTCTCGATCGAGTAATACCTTCCTTGCCCCAACGTGTAATCATTTCGAAATCCATTTAAGTCTCATTAACACACTTTTAAAATTGGCAATTTCGAAAATGACGATCCTTGTATCTTTTTAACGAAATTTGAACAAGTTTATGCAGCTATTAAACTTCAACAATTATGTGACAATGGAATAAAACTTAGGTTGATTCCATTCGCACTTAACGATTACGCCAAAAAATGGTTGTATAGTTTGCCTTCAAATTCAATTGAAATATGGGATGAATTTGTAAAAGTTTTCTTAAGGAAATTTTATCCCTTAGAAAAAATAACCAAAATTATAAACGAAATTGTAAATTTTCATCAATTTGGGGGTGAATCCTTTGGGAAATATTTTGAAAGATTCGTGGAACTTTTAATAGAATATCCACATCACAATTTTGAAAAATGGACTCTTTGCCAAATTCTATATAATGGACCTGAAAATAGCTCTCGATCAATGCTTGAATCAATGTGCCAAGAAAACTTTTTAGCATAATACCACGATGCCACCTAGTAATTTCTTGAAAACTTAGCTAAAAAATCAACTCAGTGGGAACAATCTAATCAGAAATCAATCCATCCATGATCAAGCGCACACTTGATTGGAACAACATTAGCCTTAGAAGCAAAAATTAATGCAATGACAAATAAATATGATAATGTTTTTTCATCAAATTAGATGAACCAAGCTTCTCAAGTCTTGTGTTATAAATGTAACGACCCAAACCTAATTGTCTATCAAAGTCCTCACTCGATAGAACAAACCAACGTTTTTCACAAAGTTGGGAATGATCCGTTCTCTCCAACATACAATCCTGGTTAGAGAAATCATCCTAATTTCGCTTAGAACCAAAACAATTCAAACATAAATTTGGCTCAACCTTCTTTTCAAGCATTTCCAAACAGTGCTTCGAATCCTCATTTTTAACCAAATCAATTTCAACAAAACTTTGTGCCACCTTCTCAAAACCAAGCGCAGCAATCCCTTGTTTCTTAAGATGATAAACGAATGACATCACTTGAGAAAAGTTTGAAAATTTTGGTTGAAGAGACTACTCAAATCTTAAATCGAACGACAATTTGCAAAACCTGCTAATCTCGTACATGCAAAATCTGAGTCAATTGATCGCTAAACTCGAAATGCAAATGAGTCAATTAGCTAACACTGCGAGTGAATGAGAAAGAGGTACATTCACGAGTCAAACTATTCCAAAATGTAGGAACCAAAACGTAAGCTCAAACCAAACATTGTCGTTCAAGATAGCAATGTGAATCAAATGAACACTACCACCACATTGTGACATGGTAAACAAATTGATAACCAAGTTGTTAATCCAAATGACATACCAGAAATTCCACTCAACACTTAAAAAATCATAAATGATTCTAATCAAAACATTGAGTCGAACATCTAACAAAATTCCAAATCTAATTCTTTTCCAACTCAAGTAGACCATCCAACTAAGTTTCGAGTTCCATTTCCACATCGATTTTGACCTAAGAAACATTCGATCAAATGGAAAAGATTTTAGAGATATTCAAATAAATCAAAGTGAAAATTCTTTTCTTAGATATCATCCAACAAGTCCTAGATTATGCTAAGTTTTTTGAAGATCTTGTGCACTCAAAAGAGACACTCGAGTGCCAAAAATGTCTTTTTCGCCGTCGATCTAAGTGAGGTCTTGACTCAATTTATTATCGTGAAATACAAAGATCCTGGTTTCTCCACAATGTCTTGTACGATAGGAGACAAGAAACTCAATAAATGCTTCATAGACTTAAGTGCGGGTGTAAATTTTCTTTATACTCTATGTATCAACAAATAGGCTTAGGTGAGCTTAAACCGACTAGAGTCGTGCTACAATTAGCTGATCGTTCTATAAGGAAACCTATAGGTGAGATTGAAGATGTATTGGTTAAAGTAAGAGAATTCGCATTCCATGTCGATTTCATTATCTTAGAAACACAACATTTAAACAATCTCATTGGCCAAATTCCTTTGATTTTAGGACAATCTTACTTAGCCACCTCGAATTCCTTGATCAACTGTCGAAATGGTTTAATTAAAATTTCTTTTGGTAACATGACCATAGGCCCTAACATCTTCAATTTAGAAAATCAATCAAATGAACCATTCAACCACACTTTAAAAGTTAGTGTTATTCATGAAAACTTTGAAATGAAACAATTGACCTCAATAACAAACACAAGATAGAGTATGAATAATTGTTTCAAGATATGCCAAATGGATCAAAGACATGCTTCCTGTCGAACTTATCATGGTTGAGTTTGAAACTAAACTGATTTCTTTGATTAAGCAATTTCTTAGGGTAGAACCCAAACCTCTTCCTTGCCACCTTAAGTACGCATACTTAAGTGATAACAAAACTTTTCCCATCTATTACTCGGTATTCTAGCTCGGCTATATTAAACTTATTGCACAAGTTAGATCTGACTGCCACCATGGCCAATGATTCCATAATGATAACTATGGGGACTGGACGTCAAGTATAGATGATTATATGAAGTCATAATTGAATGGATTTAATTGATGTACGATGTAGGATGCTCAAAGCATAGAATATGGCTCAACTAATTGAAGGATTGAGCATAGCATGGCGTATTGTGAGCGATTGGCATACTTGATCAAGAAGGATCAGTCGGTTCACTGAGGAGGGATCGACATCCATCAAGGATTGAGTGCATTCATGCATACAACAATCAATATCTCAGGATCTACATGTCCAAAGCCTATGAAATTTGAAGTGCAAGGTAAATGGATCCTAGGGAACCTACCTAGGGGTTGCAAGTCATAAGAACAATCTTCAAGGGATCGGCATACATCCCTAAAGAGGGTTCGGGTGCAAGTAGTGCACAAGTGATATCAAGTCAAAGATCGAGCAATTACTCTAGTTATAGTGGTCTAAAAGACATGCGAATTAAAGGACGGACATATTTTAGCATGAAGAAGCAACCATAGGGATCACTGCCTAAAAATCGACCGATGAAGGGATTGGTACCGATCTCTTCTCATAGTGAATTAGGCCTAGCGATCCCTCTTACGGGCCTATGTGGATTAGAAGGTCCTTCAGCCGAAGTTTTAGAGAAATTGGTGGTTGTTTTCACCTATAAATACTGGCCTACTAGGTCTTTTTGAGGATCTTTATGCTGCTTGTTACTCTAGGCTCTATTGTAATTAAGCGTTCACTATTCCTTAGTGTTGTAGTTAGATTTATAATTGATCAATAAAGGTAATCTTTAAAGTGCACGTGGGCATTCAACGCCAAACCATCATAAATCCTTATGGTCTTGATTATTGCTTTTTATATGTTAATAGTTTAATCATTTCCTCAGTTTAGTTTTGTTTTTCTTCATTTAATTCTCTACATAAATCTATTTTAGGGTGTTTGTACCAAATTTAGTTGCAAACATTTTGGTACTTTCACTGAAAGGCTTGATTTTCAGCTTACAAGGATCCCTTTGTTGCTACCGGATTGGATATATCCTCTAAAGGAGATCTATAGTTATCTTCAAGAAGTCGCTAATACTACTCAGATTTGTAGAAATCTAAGCAAGGCAATTAATAATGGTGAGGCATACTAGATCTATTTCTCAAAACATGGAAGAAAATGAGAATACTAGCATTCAACAAGGAGACCTAAGCAATCACCAAAAAATGTGAATACTTATTCAGTTGAAGTTTAGAATCCCACTAACTCTATTGCAAGGGCTGAATTTCATAATTTGATGAGAGAGTTAATGGAGAGCCATCGACAATTAAATCAACAAATTTAGACCAATATCAACTTGATGAACCAAATCAATCAGCAGCAGCGAGGGAAAGCTAGGAATGAACCTACTCCTTACTCAGCATCGGAGAGTTCTATCTCGTCAGACGAGTATCATAGGTACAGGCATCGAAGAATAGACGAATATCGCATAGAAACTTCAGGGCATCAACTGGAAGACCATCATGGTCTGCCAGGATCGATCGATGCTGACTCCTACATAGGGATCGAAACTGATCGTTCCACCAAAAAGGGGAATTCATCCATGCCTTATGGCAATCAAGCTGGAGCTTCTACGGTTGGTTTGGATGCTGGAGTTCAATTTAATCTTGACCAAGCTCTTCCCCAAAATGATGATGAATCAAATTTACAAAATACACATTGAGAAGATAGTAAACAAAGAAGGCATGAAATGACCCACAGACATCGACTGGACCATTCATGTGAGGTGGAGCGTGACCACCGCTTGGCATCAACCGTTCGAACTCCAAACTTATCGGCTATGGCTAGACAATTAGTGAGGGAAATCCAAGGCTTAACCAACGATGACTAGGGAATCTCAAGAATTCATACCCCCATTCACTGATAGTGTATTACATGCATGGTATCTAAGGAGGTTCAACATGCCGTCAATACCAGCCTACGAGGGAAAGACCAACCCCAGGCAGCATATCATGAGATATGAATGGTTGATGGATTATGCACGAGCTGATGATGCAATTAAGTGTAGATGATTTTCCCTAACTCTCTGGAATAGCGATGATGTGGTTCACAAGACTACCCACGTGATCAATTTTAAGATTCGATGATTTGGCAACCAAATTTGTGGAGCAGTACCAGATGCACATGACTCATCCTAAAGATGTGATATCCCTTTCTAGCGTGATTTAGGCTCCAAAAGAGTCATGAAAAATTATTTGAAGAGGTTTCATACAACTGTTATGGAGGTTAGTAATCTGAATAACCATGTGATAATCATGGCTGTGACGAGAGGGATTGATCCTGAGTTTGAGTTTGGCGATTTGTTAGCCAGTAAGCTGCCCGCAACATTGCTACGCTTTTACACAAAGGCTGCTTAGTATTTGATAAAGGGGGAAGTCAGGTCCTCTAGGAAGAAGAATGTTGTGAGACCAAGTGAAGAGGGAGTACAGAGTAATATTGCAATAAAACAGTCTGATGATAGTTCTGAAAAAGTCTAGGTGAATGTCTAGAATAAACCAAATCAGCAAATGGGGGGTGGAGGTAGGAACCATGAACGAAAGAGGGATTTTGGATGAGGGAAGTTTAGGACTCTGATGTATAATACTTACATGTTGTTGAATATGTCCCTGGAGAATATCTATCTGTCTACTTCCAATAGCATGTAGTATAGGAAGCCGCCTCCAAAGGAATCAACAGAGAAGAAGAAATAGACTGGGAAGCATTGTGGGTTTCATGAGTGCTATAAGCACAATACAAATGAATGCAGGCATCTCCAAGATGTTATAGAGAAAATGATTCTAGAAAGATAATTACAGTAGTTTGTGATATCCCCGTAGGATGGTGGGCAGAAGACATCTGACCCTAACCGAGGACAAGCCCCTCGTAGGGCTAAGATGCCTACATGAACTGATGGAAGAATGGTGATAAATATGATAGTCGGAGGATCACACCCAACAGATAAGAGCTGGCAAAAGATGGAGTACCATGCTTGCATGATTAGGCATGTGGATTTTGAATGCTGTTCGAACAAGAAAGATGAAGCTCTGGCAAAACAGCAACGCACGATGGTGGATGATATTGTGTTTAGGAACAGAGATGCAAATAAGGTCAAGGCTCTGGTAATCGACCCAATAGTCATTTCGGCCATGATTGGCCCCGCTTTGGTGAGAAGGATATTGGTTGATTGTGGAAGTTCGGTAAATATAATCTTCAAAAAAGCTTATGATCAGATGAGGCTGGAAACCAAAGACTTAAAATTGTCTAAAGCTCATATACTCGATTTTAAGGGCATTGCAACTAAAGCTATTAGTTATGTGGAGTTACTTACAGAGTTGGGAGAAGGTGAACGAAGGAGAGTGCGGATCTTGCCATTTGTCATTTTGGATGTTGATGTTGAATATACGAGTATATGATTTTTGTTTGATGATAATAAACATATATATATATATATATATTCATTTAAATGCATTTGTTAATATACTATTTTATTTTCACAGATTAAATAAATATTTGATGAATAAAATAAATAACACAGAATTTGAATTCAAAGGATATTTTATTCAAACAAATATTTATTACAATTTTTGAATAGTACAAATTTCAAGCTCTCACTATATATACTACAATTTTGATTACATCACGATTCACATTTACAGTTGACCTCACTACATATCACTCATTCACTCACACTCGTATTTGTCTTCAATTTTATTCCAATGTGAATCCAACATCTGAGCAATCTGCAAAAATATACGTTGACGTAGTAAAATTGAAAATAAAATATTTTTGTAGTATAAAATAGAATGTGATTTTGAAAATAATATTTGCCTCAGTTATTTGGGTTGTTCGTCATCATTTAAATTTGAATTTATCATACACGAACAGCTTGTGACGTGCACACCAATATATACACTTGATAAAATTATAGGGACAGGTGAGCACAGGTCAAACCCGAATGAAAAGCCGGGTTCAACTCAAGTGCAACAAAAAAAGGTCACAATGTCAGCACAAGGTCAAACCCGAGCTTTAAGCTGGATTCAACACAGGTGCAAATGGCCAAAACTCAAAAATCAAGCCTCGACCAAAGTTCAAGTCGTTCACATGAATTTAACTCAGTACAAAAGTGATGATCTACAACTCAGTGCAGCACAACCAAACTTCCCAGGCTTAAAGACCAGAGAACAGCAAGTGGAACTGACCACACAAGGAAATGCATCAATACTAAAGTATAACCACCACTGACTCAATTCAAAAAGTCAGGCAATGTCAAAGATCAGAACAATGCAAAACTTCCAGATGAACACATAATGAAGACAATCTACTGAACTCCAAGAAAAACTCAAAGGCAAGTACAACTCTAACTGGAAGCACACAAATGCACATACCAGACATGTCAACACACAAGGGATGCACCAGTAAACCTGGCTTCACAATGAACACTACTACAACAACAACAAATGGAGTAAAGAGTAGAAAGTTCAACCAAAATGAGTCAAATACAATATGACAACAATGCAGAATTACTCGTGACACAGATACAAGATGAAATACACAATACCACAATGCATCAGAGATGTGTGGATATAAGAAAATGTAACTTCAACAAGTTATGCAAACAATGTATGCAACCACATGGTGACAGTAGAATACAAACATATAGAACAAAGGATAGTGCAGTGCAGACATGATGAAGTCAGTGCCAATAGTACAATGTAGATGTCGAATGGCCAAGAAAGTACACACACTAAACCAACAAGAGGCCACAGGAATTAATATGGCAACACAACAAGCACATGAATGCATAGTGCAAACTACAACACCAAGTGATACAACAGCTCTGTGACAATATCAAGTGAAGGCCACAGCAGCTCAAATGAGCAATCTCACACATGACAGTGAAACATGCCAGAGAAAAGCCGTGTACATGTTCGAACAAAGCACAGTTCAAAGCAATACTACAAGTCGAGTACGCTACAGGGATAAACACAAATGGCTAGAGTCAAGCACAAAGGAAATAAACACTATCAAACAAAGTCAAAGCCGAGGTCAACAGAGCAAAGTCGGGAAGGATAAAAAATGACCGAAGTCAATCTACAAGCATCAGAAAAAGCCATGGGTCAAAAATACAAAAGCCAAAGTCAAGTAGGAATTTCACTACCGTAACGACCAAGGAAAGATCGAACGGTTCTGAATCGAAGCCGTGTCAATCAAGGAATCGAGCGAGTTCGAAATCAAAACCGTGTTAATCAAGTAAACGTAATTATTCGATATGAACAAGTCCGAAATTATCATCAGCATTAAAACAAAATCGAATGGCCAAGATAAATCAAGTGACGAATTCAAATAAATGTATACAAACGAAAATCAAGGATCTCGAATTCTATATAAACAAGTAACATCATCGGCAATTGGATATAGAGCTCAAGCAAGGAAAATAGTAAAGAAAAAATACAAATAACATACCGTATTCATAGTTGAACTGAAATCAAATCGAAGGATCTGTATTCGAAGTAAGGAGACGGTTGATTGCTAAAGCAAATCAGAGGAACTACTGTAATCGATCAACAATCAATCAGATTCTTCGATAACCGAAGCCCTAATCAGACAAGGCCGAAGCCCTAGCAAATCTCACTGAAGCGAAGACAAGTACGAAGCCCTAGTTAATCTCATAGGAGCGAGCGCAAGGCCAAAGCCCTAAATTCAGAGCAAAAGAGGGACGAAATCAAAGCCGCCATTCTTTGATAAAAGCATGCCGACATATCAAAATAAGAGGGCGATATTTTTTACTTAGACCATCTTTATTTAGGGTTTATAATTAGCGTTTTATTGTTTAAGTTGTTTTTAAATTTAAATTTTTTTCTAAACAATTGTAATTTCTAGTCATGTGACTAGGGGACAAACCGCGTGGCGTAGTTTGAAAATTCGCAACTCAGTGGCTGAGTTGTGGTAGGGTTTTGAGCATAGAGTTAGGTTAGTCAATAGTAGGTGTTGCAAGTTTACGTGTGTAAGCGTCTGACTATCTAATTTCTAGTAGAAACCTTGGGGGCAGCACGTAGGCAAGGTTTTTGCCGAAGATGGGTAAATTCTGTGTCGTTCTATTTCTGCATTTATTCTACTATTCTCCGTGCTGCTATTGTTTTGATATATCTGTGTTGAAATAATTTTATAAGCTTCCACAATAATTTTTACAATTGATAGTATCACCCTATTCACCCCCCTCTAGGGTGAAATCGATCCTACAAGTGGTATCAGAGCTAGAAATAGAAGACAACTTCTGTTTTTAAAAAAATTGATTTTTTTTAAATCAATTTTTGTTTTAAAAGGTTGAATTTTTAAAATGGCTTCTTTTAATAATGCTTTTGCTGAGGGCCAGTCCATAGTTAGACCACCAATGTTCAATGGTGAATACGCCTACTGGAAAAATAGAATGAAATTTTTTTGAAAACCATTGACGCTTGGAATATTGTTGAGACAGGTTATAGAGCACCAACTATAATTGTAGATAATCAAGAAATAGATAAACCGATGGATCAATGGACAGAGCTAGAAAATAAACTACAAAATGCTAAAGCTATGAATTCTATTATCTATTCATTGGATCAATTTGTGTAATGACCCGTAAATTTCGATAAATTTTATTTGTTTTATTAATATATTTAATTGAAATTTTGAGAAATTGCAAACAATAAAATTTGAGATAAAAATTTAATATTTGAAATGCGTCATGTTAAGCATGGCAACTGGTAAATTTTCATCCGAAAATATGAAAGTTTATTTTCGTGTGTAAGTTTATTTCAATTTAATCTGTTAGGAATTGATGAAAATAAAATGTTTTCGAAAATAAAATATTTTTATATAGAAAAATTGTAAATCATCTTCTGAGCAAGATGACATTTTTCGTTTTTCCAAATTTGGACTTCTTTAGCTCCGTCGATCTTATTTTTCTGCGTTTTTGCTGCATTTTCCGCTAGTAGGAAATTCAAATTTTTATAATTCGATCGTATCACTGATATCCATATACCGTTTTGATCGTTTCGTCGTGCTGATCTCTACGGCATATTCAATTCTGTATTTTAAAATCCGATACGCGGCGGAACCCACGTAACAGTTAATCGTATTGGTACGACTTTTGTTTCTTTTGACCATTCGCTATTCCACCGTTCAACATAGGTCGATAACAATTAATAAATCACAGAATTCTACGCGTGACCATTTCTATTCCACATTTTCTTCTGTTCATTTTCTTTAAAATGTTTGCTTTTGAAACGTTCGTTGGAAAATAAAGTCAATCCTTCTCTCTGCTTTCTCTTCTACCGATTCTACTTTTCACCTGCAACTATTTATTTCAAACCTCCCTCTTCCTCTTCAAAACTTCATGCTACATAAAAAAAAAGAATGCAACCAGCTCATGCACATGCGCATGAACCAAGTCCGCCTTAAATCGCCTATGCCCATCGACATCCACCAACGGATTTTTCCACCACCATGCTCTGGTCTCGCTTGCGCTGAGCTCCAGCCTTCAACGAGCTGTCCATCTCCCCTCCTTTCATCTCAGCCTCTACCTACTTCGCCCCGCTCCCTCGCAACCTCCATCGACCCCATTCCCTACGTCAGCTGCCAAACACCGCGCCTCACACCAAGCCGAGCCCCTGACCTCCGCCACCAAGCAGCAAGCGCAGATCCCCTCTCCACGCAACCCGCCCTCCGCCGTTAAGCACTTCACCCCTTGCTTCCTCCTTCCCTGCTCCTGCACGCACACAGCGAACTCCATCGCGCTCACCCATCTTAGGCCGCAGCTCAGCTACCGCCTTCTCCTTGCTCGCCCAAAGCCTCCGCTTTCATCCATCACTTACTTACCCGCCTCATTTTCCTCTCCTTCCACCGTGTGTACATGCATGCTTTCTTTCTTTTACAGGTAGTAATATGCATATATAATAGTATACAAGTTTATAAAGGCAAAACCATGTTGTTATAATTTAAACTTATATAAAGATTTATTCATGCTTTATAACATGTTTGTCTGCACCTATATCTGCATATTTGGATATTTGGATGTGTATATAAAGTTCTAAACAGATATTATATAAGAAGTTATCTGTAAATATATAGCTATGGTTTTTGTGTTAGTTAATAAAGTAAGTTATTTAGTGTGTGTATAAAAATAAACAGCAAGATCTATACAGAAAGTATTTATGAAACATCCGAATATTTTTATAGAACATATTATTATAAGAGTGTATATAAAAGGGTTATTAAATATATGTTATATAGTTATATTCTTTGGGTCTGTATATGGTGAAGAAAATATATAATTGTATTCATGTGTAAACTTTTTTATGTTTTCAAAATAGATTTTCAGTTATAGCATAATGTGCATATATTATGATAAATTATTTATCTGAGAATGTGAAAGGAATATTATATGTATATTACTCTATTCGTATTCTGTTTATAGAGATATGGATATTTAAGTTGCATCTGTAGCCTAAGTAAAGCAGTATATTTTATATTATAAATTTCAGTTTAAAGTAATATAAAATAAATAAGGGAGTATGGGGATTTACTGACCTTTGAATACGACATGTAAGTATCGATTTTAACATGTATTTGTCTTAAGAAATAATGATATATATATATATATATTGATTTTTATATATCCTTCAAAGTTAATATTGATTTAAATCACACATATGTATATATATTTGATATCACTGAATGCTTGCTTTGCTTTCCAGGCTAACTTCTACGTTTACTTCATATCATACGCATCTTTTAAAGTTCATTTATACCATCTATCATCATCGATCTAGTTCTAATTTGATTTCGTCAATTCCTTATATATCAGCTTTTCTATCAAATCCGAACCAATCTTGATTTGCTTTGGAATTCGTAACATGTCCTTTATCTCTCTAGCCTTGAAAGGTGAGCAATCACTCACGATTAATGTTCTTTTATTGATTAAATTTGATTTCAATTGAAACGACAATTGAAATATGCTGCTGCTAGTTGTTTACACTGTTAAATATATGTTATTACCTATATCACTTCACCTGTGACATCTGACACCATTATCTGTTATTTATACGATGATAATCCAGTTTGGTTGATAATTGAGTGGTAGATGATATTTATATTGGATGTTAAATTGTTAATATTTAAAGTGATAAATAATATGCAATTGAATCTGATTTAGGATAGTTAATAATTGATATATGTGTTGAAGTTGATTAGTTAAATTCGCATAATATGACCCCCTTTAAATGTTAAATAAATTGACACGTAGAAATAGTGTTAATTACGCCTTGAATCATTTAGATGTATGTTGTTTAAATTGATGTAGTATAATATTGATAATGGACATCAAGTGAAGAACCGTATAAATATTAATGTAATAATCTTTAATCTACATGAAATGATAGTGTAGATTCTGAAAATAATTATATTAATTTGCACAAACATCAATGTGAATTGATACGATTATTTCGGGATTATTTGAATTAATTAATTGACTATTATTGTTAGCACCAAAATTGGTCACTAACACCCTTAGGAAGATTGTGTAAAGAGATTAATGATAGAGAACAATATATAAATTTAAATGCAGAGGGCAAGAACACCTAATTTATAGTGGTTCGCCATAACTGCCTATGTCCACTTCGAAGTTAATCTTTATTGCTTTCCCCATTACTTGAGTACAGATACAATCCCGTAATCAATAACTTGAATTGAAGTTTGAATGAAAAAGAAGAGAGTATAAAAAATGGCAGAGTCTCCCCAGTGTTCTCGAAAAAAAAGATCCATTTCACTGTACCCATGCCTCTCTATTTATAGAGAAAGGTGGGTTGGACTTCCCTGGTGGGCCTGGTAGCTGAATATCTCAGCCCAAATAGTACAATCTCTTTGTGCCGAACCATAGACGCCGAGCATTCTTTGAATGCCGAACAGGGTGTGAAAGCCGACCGATCTTCTTAGGCTGAACGAGATGAGGCTGAACGCTCTGACTGCCGTGGAAAGCACTTGTGTCGAACGATACTGGAAGTCGAACCAGTGCCTTGGCCGAACGATGGCTAGGCCGAATGAGGCTAGAATGCTGAATAGTCCAGGAAGGCCGAGTAAAGCATAGATGCCGAGCAGAACCTAGGCCGGACGATATTTTGGCCGAACGTTACCCAGGCCGAACTATGTCTCGGCCGAACGATCCTTAGGCCAAGCAATAGTTAGGTCGAACGGTAGTTGGTACCGGATAATCCTGCCATGCCAAACATAGTGTGAAGGCCGAGCGATACAACTGAAGCCGAACGATCCACGTATGTCGAACAAACTGAGTGCCGAGCGCTCCTTTCTGCCGAGTGTCCCCTTATGCCGAGCGCTCCTAAATGCCAAGTACTTGCTGGATGCCGATCGTGATGATATGCCGAACAATCTAGAGGGGCCGAGTATCGAGTTGCCTGGTCAAATCTCCAGGAAACACTTGCCCCCTAAAGCGTATCTCGTGGCTGAACGTGATGCGCTTTTACTACGTGTCCTTTGTGCTTTGCTCCGAACCCAGGCCCATCATACTTGGGGGTTGTTTTTCTTGTGAATACCAGTTGTGGAGGTGTGTTCCGAACGTAGTGTGAATGCCGACCGATACAACCGGAGATGAAAGATCCACGTATGCCGAACAAACTGATGCCGGACGATAGTTTTGACCGGTTCTACCGGTCATCGTCGTTTTGCCTTCTTCTTCCTCCCTATAAAGGCCAGCGTCTTTCCCCTTTTTCTCTTTTCACTTTTTACCTCCACTACCTTATACCTACAAACTTCACCTGTTAATCAGATACTAAAGACTTAATCAATCCTTCCTAAGTCTCGATCTATCAACTAGGTATTGTCTCCACTATCTAAATCCTTTCCATGATAAAACAGTTTCAATAAGAGGCTTAAGTTTGTAAATCGGAACCGTAGCCAAAAGGGTTACGTGGATGGAGGAATCAAACTTCGATTAGGATATCTTTAGGGCTGGATGATGTGAGGTAAGGAGAAATGACCGAGGATGATCACACGTAGGAGTTGTTGGGTGATGTGTTGTGGTTCGGCTCGGTCTCTTCGTGCCGAACGAGACTGGAAGAAAAGAAAGAATAGAGGAGGAGTAGGTGGTGGTTAGGATGCCGGACGGCATGACCTCGAATGACTCGCCGAGCGATCTGCTCTTGATGTTCGGCGTGGATGGAGGAGGAGAGGAAAAAATGGAACTTTAGCCAAGGGTAGTGAGTCGAGTGTTTAGGCACGGCATAACCCTGGTTCGGCGTGACACACCATTTGCCGAATAGAGGAATGGATGGTTAGGGAGGAGGCATGATTAGTGGGGATGCCGAACGTTACTTTGGCCGAGGAGGACTTAGGCCGGGTGTTATTAGGCTGAACGGTAGTTTTGCCGAACGGTAGCTCGGCCGAACGATAGCTTGCCCGGTCAACAATTAGGCTGAACAACCTTTAGGCCGAACGATCAAGAATGCCGACCCATATTTTAGCCGAACAAACATAATTGCCGAACCACATTTTATAGGCTGAATAGTCATGGATGCCGAACCATATCAAGGCCGAACCAAACATAGGCCGAACGATCAATTGCCTTGCCTAATTACATAACAAAACAAGGGCAGAAACTTCAGCATACTAGTGTATCGAACTAATTTGGACTGATAACCTCCTAGTTTCAACAGACATAAACCTGAACTCAAATTGACTTAATCGGATAACTTCTTCTAACATTCTCTGAATCCGAAACTATAAACACCATAAGGAAGGCTTTTGGGGACAGTCAGCAATGACGGTCTTCGAAGGCGATGATTCGAAGCTCAATCTCATATTATTAACTCTGGACTTTCAATTTTTCAGTGCTTACACACGATTGATCGCACTAGTTCACACACCACACATGGGAGGAATATTTGTGTTGTTAATTCTAACATCGAACATTTTTCAAGTATAGTTCACACAGATGCTTAGCCGAATTCACTATTTATTGAAGATATCTAAAAAATCCAACTCCGCCACGATTTCTGACAAACCGGGGCCATCCTCTAACCAGGAAGTCGTAGATGTCTTAAATCCATCCACATCCCCTGCACATAACTTTGCCCCCGATGCCCTGGAGGCATCGATCCTCTTGGACAACCCTATCAATTCACAGGCTTCAAAAATCAATGAAGTAGCGCTCCGGCGAATATGTTCTATTCACGGAATACCTTTTGATGACATGCTAGTTCCATCAGGGCATGATCGGCGACACCTGCCCCCAGTCGGATACACGGCATGTAATAAATTCATGTGCTGGGTTGGTAGCGTGCCACTGTTCAGTTTATTTCTTTGGGACATGCTACAATACATCGACGTCGCCCCGTCGCAGTTGCATCCAAACAGTCATGCCTTCATCTATGGCACTTACATACTCTTCATGACCGTCTTCTCTAGGCCTCCAACTTCTAGCGACATCAGATATATCTTTATGATCAAGAAGCGGAGAGATAGCCCCTCCTTTGTGTTCCTCAAGCCACGCCACAAATGCCAAATTTTAACCGGGGCGTGGAGTAAGTTTTCCCTGTACAAACAAGAATGGTCCTATGTGCGTTGCCCTCCAGTTTCACGAGGAGATGGATTGAAGGAAGTAAGTCTTCTTCTTGGAACGATACTCATGTTTTGGTCGTGGCTATGCCTTTTCTAACTCTTGTTTCATCTTCTCAGGTATCAATCCACGTCCTGACGGGCGCGGATATTCTGAGGCCGTTGAAGCTATTAGAGCTCTTCCCGCCGAGGAACGAGACATCCGAACTCTCGTTTCTAATGAGTCACTATCACGGTTCAGACTGTTAGCAGCAGGTCGTTTTGATCCGGGGCCCACTTCGAGGAGCGATGTCGCCAAGGAGGTGGAGGAAAAGATAGGTGAGGCTAGTCAGGCAGGAGAAGCTCCCAAGCCAGATGCTCAGGTGATTGGGGCGCTAGATGAAGAGAAATCTGAGACTTCTTCTCCCATCGAGGAGAGTTATGAAGTAGAGATCACAGGCGCCTCTGAAGACACGTCTGAGTTGAGTATAAAGGAGCGGCTGGAGAAAAAGAAGAGAGAAATGACCAAGATCAAGGTCGAACCTCAAGCCGTGGACCCCGACGATCCTTTGAATAAGCCGCTGAAGATCATTCTCCCTGGCAGGTCTAAACCCGTGGATGTCCCTCATACTTCTTCTGTTGTCACTCCTCCATCAAAGAAGGGTACCAAGGGTAAACGCGGAGGAGAGGGGTTGTCTGAGAAGACAACGGAGGCGAAGAAGGCGAAGAAGCACAAGAAGTAATCATTACTCTCGTTCAACGAGAGTCAGTTTAGATTAGGCAAGTACTTTTGTTTTCTTAGTTTGTGTAAATAAACTTTTGATTCCGGGCTTCAAAGGAGTTATAATGGAAACTTATCTTTGATGAATAAAACTTAGTTTTTCAGTCTTTCCATGGCTCTTGTCATTCAATTTTCTTTGTGATTGTGATTCAAATCCAAGCTGTTGTGAACATAATAGACCTCTCGGTTCATCTTCATATAGCTCGAAAATTCTTTGTGAGCTATCTGTTTTTTCTTCCGCGCTCCAAGCACTTAGAATATTTTCTAATACGCACGCCGAAGGCTCGATGACTTCACGTCATTTATATCCAGTCCGTCTTCAACGGACCTGGTCATTTAAATCGTTTATACTTGAGTCCGCGCTCCGGGGACTTAGAGTACTCCAGTCCGCACTCCGGGGAATTGGAGATTTTAAGTCGTTTATACCCGAGTTCACGCTCCGGGGACTTAGAGTACTCCAGTCCGCACTCTGGGGACTTAGAGTACTCCAGTCCGCACTCCAGGGATTTGGAGATTTTAAGTCGTTTATACTCGAGTCCGCGCTCCGAGAACTTAGAGTACTTTAGTCCGTGCTCCGAAGACTTGGAGATTTTAAAGCGTTTATACTCGAGTCCACGCTCCGGGGACTCAGAGTACTCCAGTCCGCACTTCGTGGACTTGGAGCTTTTTAGTCGTTTATACTCGCGACCACGCTCAGGGCACTTAGAGTACTCCAATCCGCACTCTGGGGACTTGGATATTTTAAGTCATTTATACTCGAGTCCGCGCTCCGGGGACTTAGAGTACTCCAGTACGCACTCCGAGGACTTGGAGATTTTTAGTATCGTTTGCGCGTGTTCGTACGTCGGCCAGAATAATATGGTTTCGTTTGCCTGTCACAGGATCAACATTTGTAGAGACATTAGTAATTCATGGAAAAGATGGCTTCAAGCCTTTATTAATGAGAGCAAGCTAAATTGTATTATTACATGCCAAGAATTAGAAATAAAAGCATATTGGAAATGAATGCAGCTAATACATGAAAGAAATAGACTAAGTATAATAATGCCGCAAGTGCTCGTTGTTCCATGCTCGGGGGAGCGTCACACCGTCGACGGTCGATAGCTTGAAAGTTCCTTCTCCAAGCTTCCATTCGAGACGTATGGACCCTCTCATGCGGGATTCATATGAGATGGGACCGGAAAAACTCGTTTCAAAACAAGGTCTCCCACACCAAAAATTCTCGGTCGGACCTTTTCGTTATAATATTTAACGACTCTATGTCTGTATGCGGCAGTTCTCAAATTGGCTTCTTCGCATTTTTCGTCAATGAAGTCCAATGATTCTAATAAAAGATTCTGGTTCGACTCGTGGTGATAATGAGTTGCCCGATGTGACGGAACTTCAAGTTCCACGGGTATGACAGCTTTCATGCCATATGCCAATGCGAAGGGAGTGTGGCCAGTCGCGGTCTTGTGGTCGTCTTATAGGCCCAAAACGCCGTTGGAAGTTCATCCACCCACTTGCCTCTAGCCTCTTCCAGACGCTTTTTCAATACTGACTTGATTATCTTGTTTACGGCTTCCACTTGTCCGTTGGCTTTCGGGTGAGCAACTGCTGCAAACTTCTTCTCAATGCCGTATTTCTGACAAAAATCTTTGAACTCCTTGCTCTCGAATTGAGTTCCATTATCTGTGACGATGGTCCATTGAAGGCCAAAACGGCATATGATATTTTGTACGATGAAATTAATAACCTTATTGGTGGTTGTTATGGCCAGAGGCTCTGCTTTTGCCCATTTAGTAAAGTAGTCGACCGCAACTATTGCATATTTCGCTCCACCTTTTGCTAAGGGTAAAGAGCCAACTAGGTCAATCCCCCACACTGCAAATGGCCAGGGACTAACCATCCGTGTGAGTTCCGTCGGCGGAGATCTTGGGATTTTTGCATATATCTAGCATTTGTCACATCTTCTCATATAATCTACAGCATCCCGATTCACCGTTGGCCAATAGTATCCATAACGAAGGATTTTCTTCGCCAGTGTCTGCCCCTCAGTATGTTCACCGCACTCTCCTTCATGGACTTCCTTCAAGACTCGTTTTATCTCATCATGGGCAATGCCTCGGTGTAATGGGGTTGAGAATCCCCTTCGATACATTCTTCCATCCTGTATTACATAACGAGAAGCCTTACGAAGGACTTGTCGTCTTTCGCTCCTTTCTTTGGGTAAGATCTCGAATAGCAAGTACTACCTGATCGGGGTCATCCACGATTCCTTCTCGATTTATGTTTCTAGCACGAAATCTGCCTCCATCATATCTATACTCGGAGCATGGAGGGTCTCAACAGGAAATAATCCCATTTGCTGTGCATCGCCAGTGCTTGCAAATTTTGCCAATGAATCGGCTGCTCTGTTTTGCTCACGCAGGACATGTGAAATATCGTAGTACTCGAGATTCGTTAGCATCTCCTGAACTCAACCAAATATGGGGCAAGTCTCTGCCCCCTTTCTTGGTAGTCTCCTCGCACTTGGTACACCACCAGTTAAGAGTCGCTAAAGATTTCAACCGATTTTACTCCCAGTTCTTTAATAAGTCTTAAGCCGACGATCAATGCTTCATATTCGGCTTCATTATTTGTCGCTGTGAATTCGAGCTTCAAAGCGTAGCAAACTAATCGGTTTTCAAGAGTTACAAGAACTATGCCAACCCCGGAACAACGGTCATAGTAAACTATCTTCTGAACCTGGTCTTCCTCGCGAACCATGGCTGTGCTGATAGCATGCTGTGATACAGCCAAGTATACGTACAACATTTCATGGTCTATTGGTTTTGATAACATCGAGGGACTTTCCAAGTGCCTTAAAAAAGCTCGGAATGCTTCCTCACAGTCGGATGTCCATTCAAAATTCCATTTTCCTTTCTTTATAACATCGAAGAAAGGAATGCACTTGTCTGTGGCCCTGGATATGAATCGGCTCAGCGCGGCTACCTTTTTATTCAAGCTTTGCACCTGTTTATGGTTCTGGGCACTTGTATATTTTAGATAGCCTGAATCTTCTCTGGGCTAGCCTCGATTCCCCGGGCATTCATAATGAATCCCAAAAACTTTCCTGATGCTACGCCGAATGAACACTTCAACGGATTGATCTTCATTCCATAATGCCTGAGTATGTCGAACATCTTCGCAAAGTCTCGGATTTGGTCGTTTGACTGCCGTGATTTCACGAGCATGTCATCCACATAGACTTCCATTGTTTTACCAATCTGATCTTTGAACATTCGATTCACCAAGCGTTGATAAGTCGCTCCTGCGTTCTTCAATCCATATGGCATTACTACATGGCAATACAATCCCATGTTCGTGACAAAACTGGTGTGTTCTTGGTCTGCGAGGTGCATTGGGATTTGATTATATCCAAAGTACGCATCCATAAATGATAATAACTCATGTCCGGCAGTTGAGTCGACCAGCTGGTCAGTCCTAGGCAATGGGAAACTATCCTTAGGGCATGCTTTGTTTAAATCAGAATAATCAACACAGATCCTCCATTTTCTGTTTGCTTTCTTTACTAGCACCGGGTTAGATGCCTATTCAGGGTAGAGGACGTCGCGGACGAACCCGTTGGCTTTGATTTTGTCCACCTCCTCTTTGAGAGCCGCAGACCTCTCCGGGTCCATACCTCTCCTTTTTTGCTTCACAGGTACATGTTTCAGGTCTATGTTCAACATATGGCTCGCAATCGCAGGAGAAATCCCGCACATATCAGAATATGTCCAGGCGAAAACATCAAGATTCGCTCAGAGGAAATCGGTAAGGTTCTCAACGGCCAAAGGGTCGAGTTGCGACCTAATTTTAAGAACTCGTGATGGGTCGCTCCGGCTAACTGGGATGTCAATTGTGAGTTCCGCCGGTGCTGCATTGGTTTCCCTGGGTCCCCATCATCGTCTCTCGGATCTATGTCTCCATAGATCCGAGAATGTTGCCCGAGCCGGGCTCGGGCGCTACTTGTTAATCATCATCGTTTCGAATGCGGACGAAGCGGTCCGCAACCTTTCCTTTCTCTCTACGCTAAGCCTCTCTCAGCTCAGCCACATAGCAGACACGTACGGTCGCCTGATCACCGTGTACCACTCCAACACCACTGTCTGTGGGAAATTTTAATGTCAGACACCAAGGGGCCAATGCTGCCCTAAATTCTGCCAAGGCTGGACGTCCTAAAAATACGTTATATGGAGAGTCAACGTCCAACACTATGAATGGTAGGATTCGCACCCTCCTATGCTCGCCTTGCCCCAGTTCAATTGGTAACTCCACATATCCCACTTCATCCGTTGATGCGCCGTTAAAGCCATGGATTCTGGCACTGGATGGTTTCAAATCCTTAGCTTCCAGCTTCATTTAGTCATATGCCTTCTTGAAGATGATGTTGATGGAGCTTCCACAATCAATTGGAATTCTCTTCACAAACGCCGGCCCGATTGTCGCAGATATGACCATCGGGTCGATGGTAGGGGCCTCCACCTTGTCCGCATCTCGGCTCCTAAATACAATATCATCATCCATCGTTCGCTGCTGCTTTGCAGGAGTCCCATCCTCCACATTCGAACAGCACTCATATCCCGCATGTCTTAAAGAGTTAGCATATCGCTCCATCTCTTGCCAATTCTTATCCGCAGGATGATGTCCGCCCGCAATCGTGTTGATAACCAATCTACATACAGTTCGAGCAGGTTGTTCTGGTTGGCGTGGAGCTGGCCCATGTCCAGGGTCCGTCGTCTCTAGTCTTCCGTCTTGTGGATCTTTGACGAACTCCTGCATCTTCTTCTGTCTAATCAACTTTTCAATAGCGTCATGGAGGTGCCTGCACTCCTCAGTGTTGTGCCCATAAGACTTGTGAAAGCGGCAGTACTTCCCAGTCCGCTTCTGTTCCTCCGCTGATTCCTTTGGGCATGGTTTTCTATACCGGAACGTGTTGCAAGTTGACAAATAGATGTTCTCAAGTGATGCATTAAGCGGGGTGTATTCATTGTAGGTCGAGATCCTTGACTTTCATTTACCCGTCTCTCTTTTCCTCCTGGGATTTCCACCTTCGAATCCTTTAGACTGTCCAGGCTTGTTTTTGACGTTGGCTTGAGCTTTTCCCGAATTATCGCCAGCTTACTTCATGGCGACGGTACTTTTCACAGTCTCCTGAGCAGGCCCTGGTGCCTTGTCTAGTATCATCCATCGAGCTTCTTCCCTTCTTATGAATTGATGAGCTTTCGAATAAAAATGCTCCAGCGTGGCTGGGGGCTTTCTCGCCAACCAATCTCCAAATTTAGAGTCTGGATCCACTCCACGCATTATCGTCATCAAAATAGCGTGGTCGTTTGGATTGCTCACTTCAGTAGTAGCAACATGAAATCACTGCAAGTATGCTTTCAATAACTCTTCCGGAGCTTGGATTACGCTTGATAAGGACATCACATCCTTTGGACGAGTGGTGTGTATCCTGAACTGCTCTATGACTTTCATTGCCAATTCGTCAAAGCTGGATATAGATCGCGGGGGAAGTCGAGTAAACCACATGGTGGCGATCCCGGATAGAGTGGTTGGGAAGCACCTACACTTGGTTGCATCATTAGCTCTTGCAGAATCCATCATCCATCCGTACCTCATCACATGCTGCCTGGGATCAGTCTTCCCTTCGTAGGCTGGGATAGTCGGCATATTGAACTTTTTGGGGGTACTCAGCCTACAGGATACCATCCGTAAAGGGGGTATGGCTTCTGGACACTCCCCAATCTTCATTGGTCAAGCCTTGGTTTTCTCTCATTAACTTCCTGACCATAGCTGTTAAGTTCGGAGTTTGTATGGAGGATGGAAGGTTGGGTTCCGTTCCATGGGACCGTGCGGGTTGATGTCCCGCCTGTTTTGGGTCTTGGAGATTCGAGTGCCCGGTCTCTTCGCGGGCTTGATTCCCAACGCCTGCTTGTGCACCCTTATCCTTACAGCGTCTATGCCTAGGATGTTCGTCAACCGAGGTTGAGCTATCAGATTCAGAATAAGGGGCAGGGTTGCCTCCCGCATTCTAGCGCTGCTGCTGAGCAAGCTGAGTCATGAGGTTAGTGTTGGCTTGAATCAGCTCAGCCAGTTGCCTTCTACTTTCCTTGAGTTCTCTTATCAAGTCGTTGAACTCTATTCGGGAAACAACTTCCACTTGGTTTTGGGTGGAGGGCCCTCCACCTCTTGTTGCTTGCTGATTTCTAGGTCCAACTTGTTATACGCTGGCAGTTTCATGGACATCTGCGTTGTGGGAGGCTGATCTGGTTCGTGGTCTCTCCCTAGTAGAGTTGTTGGTACTAACTCTGAATAGAATCAACAGATGCCTTGTGAATGTTTTTGGATCTCCTCTGGGGGATTTATGAAATCCAGTAGCTACAAAGCAGATCCTAACAGACTGAGAATTCACGTTCTCAGTGAAAGCACCAAAATGTTAGCACCAAAATTGGTCACTAACACCCTTAGGAAGATTGTGTAGAGAGATTAATTAAGAAAGTAAATGAAAATAGAGAACAATATATAAATTAAAATGCAGAGGACAAGAACACCAAATTTATAGTGGTTCGGCGTAACTGCCTATGTCCACTTCGAAGTTAATCTTTATTGCTTTCTCCATCACTAGAGTACAGATATAATCCACAGATCAATCACTTGAATACAAGTTTGAATGAAAAAGAAGAGAGTATAAAAAATGGCAGAGTCTCCCCAGTGTTCTCGAAAAAAAAGCTCCATTTCACTGTGCCCTTGCCTCTCTATTTATAGACAAAGGGTGGCTGGACTTCCCTGGTGGGCCTGGTAGCTGAATATCTCGGCCCAAATAGTGCAATCTCTGTGTGCCGAACCATAGACCCGAGCATTCTTTGAATGCCGAACAGGGTGTGAAAGCCGACCGATCCCCTTAGGCCGAACGAGATGAGGCCGAACGCTCTGATTGCCGTGGGAAGCACTTGTGCCGAACAATACTGTAAGCCGTATCAGTGTCTTGGTCGAACGATGGCTAGGCCGAACGAGGGTTGAATGTTGAATAGTCCAGGAAGGCCGAGTAAAGCATAGATGCCGAGCATAACCTAGGCCGGACGATATTTTGGCCGAACGTTGCCCAGGCCGAACTATGTCTCGGCCGAACAATCCTTAGGCCGAGCAATAGTTAGGCCGAACGGTAGTTGGTGCCGGACAATCCTGCCATGCCGAACATGGTGTGAAAGCCGAGCGATACAACCGAAGTCGAACCACGTATGCCGAACAAACCGAGTGTCCAGCGCTCCTTTCTGCCGAGTGTCCCCTTATGCCGAGCGCTCCTAAATGTCGAGTACTTGCTGGATGCCGATCGTGATGATATGCCGAACAATCCAGAGGGGCCGAGTACCGAGTTGCCTGGTCAAATCTCCAAGAAACAATTATTGATCGTTTTTATTGCTTGTTTATTTACTTTGACACCATCCCAGTTATCACACTGCAAGTTCCCTTCATTATGCTTTGATTTTTGAATTGAAATGGAATCGGGTTGAAATGATAAATACCCAAATGAACTTGACTTAGGATAGAGAATTAAATAAAACCCGATTGGTCAATAATTGGATTTAAGAATAAATAAAGATTATTTGAATAAATAATAAGTATTTGAAATAAAGATGGAATCTGAATTTTAATGAAAAGAAAAATATTGATATTAAATACTCTGAAACAAAATATTAACATAATAGTTGATAAAAGAACGTTGTTTTAAAATTAATTATTTAATAATTAAGTTTGGAATTATTTAATAATTAAGATTAGAATTATGTAATAATTAGGTTTTGGAATTATTTAATAATCAAAATTTGAAATTATTAATTAAGTTTTGAAATTATTTAATAATTAAATAAGATTGAATTATTTAATAATTAAGTAAAATTGGATTCTTTAATAAGTGAAATTGAACTTCTTGAATAAGTCAAATTGAGTTTCTTTATTTATTTGAGTTTTGAACTAAGTAAATAAATAAGTGAAACTGAATTTCTTGAACAAGAAATAAAAATGTGATTTATTGGAATTAATGTAAGACTTGAAATTTAAAGAATTTGATTTGACGAATTTAATTTAATTCAATTTGCATGTTTTGAGATAATGGAACTGAACTTAAGTAATTGATTTAATGAATTAGAATTTAATATAGAAATTGTTTTGAATGATAAATTTAACTTAACGAATATTGAATGAAATCGATCGATGAATTTAAATTGATTTGGAGGTTAAATTAAATTAATTTAAATGATTACGGAATAAAACTTATATATGAACTTGAATCAATATTTGAATTGTTTAAATAAAAATTAAAATTGAATTATAAGATTTTGAAATAGTAGTTTGAAAGTTTTGAAACGTAAATTATGGAAATTGATATAGAAAGACTAATGGAATGTTGGTTTACAAATTCTAATTGAAATTGAAATTGATTTGGTTTGAAATATATTAAACGACCAATCGGTGTAATAATTACGAAAGTTATTAAAGAGACCGGAATCGGTTATGGACATACTCTCCGTCTAAGCCGAAAACCACTTTAATAACTATACGCGGAGTGTGATCCAGAATGAAGTGCTTGGAATGATGTACGTGATGACTGAAAAAAGAGAACGATAATGGATAGCCTTGACACTGTTGTCAAATTGAAAATGACTAAAACAGGAGCCGTGTCGGACCAAATGGGGTTAGCTACCTCGAGCGAACACACTTCTTCGTAAACTTCTCATTACTTGTTATTGATTAGTGCACCCTCGAAATTTTGGGAGTGTTGTTTCGCGGTGTTGCGATCGTTGCGGCGATTCGTTCTCACCAGTCCGGATCAGGCAAACGGTAATTTGGACGTTTTGAAATGTAAATTATGGAAATTGATATTGAAAGACTAATGGAATGTTGGTTTATAAATTCTAATTGTAATTGAAATTTATTTGGTTTGAAATATATTAAACGACCAATCGGTGTAATGATTACAAAAGTTATTAAAGAGACCAGAATCGATTATGGACATACTCTCTATCTAAACCGAAAACCACTTTAATAACTATACGCGGAGTGCGATCTAGAATGAAGTGCTTGGAATGATGTCCGTGATTACTGAAAAAAGAGAACGATAATGGATAGCCTTGACACTTGTGTCAAATTGGAAATGACTAAAACAGGAGCCGTGCCGGGCCAACTGGGGTTAGCCACCTCGAGCGAACACACTTCTTCGTAAACTACTCATTACTTGTTATTGATTGGTGCACCCTCGAAATTTTGGGAGTGTTGTTTCGCGGTGTTGCGATCGTTGCGGCGATGCGTTCTCACCAGTCCGGATTAGGATAACGGTAGTTTCACTACCTTAGGTATTGCCTCATGTGCCTTGTCATACTTGTATCCCAATATATGCAACCACAACGAATTTGTTTTGTGTTATACCTATGGAGTACTCCCTGTTATCCCGCTAGTTTACGGTGGAGTTTACAGTTCTGTATAGTCTATGACGCTTATATAAAATGTGTTAAGGGGGATAATGGTAATGCCTTAACACTATTTTGATGCTTTATATTACTGATAGACATTATCTACTTAGCGTAGACTACTACATAGTAGATAGTTTAACGGATCCTTAGAGGATGGTTATTCCAACATCCTTTGAGTTATTTGTATTTCAGTTGTTATTTCACTTGAGTTGGATTTATTGATATAAGAATGTTAATCCTGACTCGAGTGTTTTGTGTTTTGCTTTACGCTCGGGTTAGACCGAGTGTACCAGTATTCGAGACTCACCTTTGAAGTTGGAGCTTCTCTTGGAGATCCAGCTATCTCTCCAGCTTTCAGATATCCAGTTGGTTCTAGAGATGTATTCTGATATTGTATTCGACTATTGTATTCAAGACTTCTATTGTACATTATTTTACTCTGATATGTATATAGTAGCTTCATGAACTAACATCTTTTGTTTCCGCTGCATTTATTATTCTGTGATCTTTGATTATTTATTTACTGTATATGATCAGTTTTTCCAAATTTAAATTAACAATTCGGTATTTTGAACCATTCAAGTCCGGCATGTGCGGATGCGAATGGTCCAAAATAGCGGGTCGTTACAGTTGGTATCAGAGCTTTGGTAGCTCTAGGCAAAACTTTGTATATAGGGTAAATGTATTTACAGAATCACTCTCATTCGAGTTTGAATCTCTTCCTTTTAACTCGATTCCTTTGAATTTTGGAACATTCCCCACAGTTCCACAATCCATTCGTGTCCCTCACTATTCTCTTCTTTTAATTCCGGAGTATCCCATAACTCCACTTCGAATGATCTTTATAATGAATCGGCGGTCTCGCCAATCTTCGAATTATTTGTAAATGGGTGAAACTCCTTTACAATAGACATTGATTTACCGGAGATTTCTGTATCCTTAGTTTGCGATGCTATCTATCTCCTGCTATGTCAGGATTCTATTTCTCGAGATCGAATGTCGATTTGCCTCGGAATTCTGCATCGATCTTATTCTTTAAGTCACGGTTGACCCGGTTAAAGTTGCCCATGAATTAAATAAGCTTATCCATCTCCCGATTCTGTTAATTGAATCGTCTTATCTTTTCTTTCGAACTTGTATTCGAATCAGAATTCTCTTTAATTGTGTCCATCAAATTTGAATCTCTGTCCTTGCTTTGAAAAATCCATTCATGTATCGTCGAGCGAGAAGGTGTATTTGTGAATTAATATTAAAATTGTTAAATATATATTGTGTTCTTTGAGTTGTTGATGTTGATTTAGGTTTCCGATCGATTCGTCTGATCAACGCTATCGATAGGATTTCCAAAACACTTTAACAGAGCAAACTGACACAATATTGTTTTCAAATTTGGTAAATAAAATAAAGTCTGTATGATTATATTATATATATAAGTATGAATTTTCTTTAACTAAACCGTTAAAAATTTGATTGTTGTAATGATAATATTTGATTATCATTATTTGTCTTGTAAACCACTGACTTTGGTAATATAAATAAATGAATTTATAAAACTTGGGTATATTTTGATTGGAATTTGAAGTGAATTTAAACTAGGATCTGAGAATTTAATTTCCGATAATTTCGAACTATGGTTTTAAAGTTTAGAATGTATATTATTTAAAATATTTTCGAATAGAAATGGTTTTCAAAGAATTTTAAATGATTAAACTTGAGCTCTTCTCTTTTGTCGCTGGAAAATAATTTCGGTGATGACGGTCGCATCATCGACATTCGTTTTCGAGTTTCGAGGTGGAGAGACCATCAGCAGCTTGCTGCATTTTTGTTTTGAAATGAATTTGATTTGAAATTTCTTAAGTATGACATGATTTAAAATATATATAAGTATTTGATATAGATTTGAGTTGGATATATTGTACGTATATAATTATCTCTAAATGGTTGAAGTTAATCGGAAATTTAGTTCTTAAAATTTGGGTAAAAGATGATTTCAATTATAAATGAAACCAAAATTTTGAATTAATAGTTAAACTTGAGAGAATTGAATTAGAAATTACTTGTATAATACTCAATTGAATTCAATATAACTTACCTAAATTGCTCAAAAAGTTAACTGTGTAATTGGATAGTATACAATACAAATTGTCTTTATAAATAAAATTTGAGTGCGTATAAAAAGTTATATAGTTAAAGTTTAATAATAAAATGATTAATAGAGATAATTAGAATACTAAGTTAGTGGAATAATCAATGGATTAATAAAATAAATAGTTGTTTGAAATAAATTTTGTAACAAACAGCGATAAATTGAAAATAAACCAAGTTAATGAAATCCCTTGAGTTCATTGTCAACTGTTGAATATAGATTAATTTAAATTGAACTTTGTACGGTTTTAATTAATTGTTTTATTTTGTCATTCAAGTCTATGTTCTTCTGGTCGTTTCTATTCTCCTACCTTCTTCCTTTTCGGGGGCGAAAAGTTTTGAGTAGGGGAGAGTGTAACAACTCGTAAATTTCGATAAATTTTATTTGTTTTATTAATATATTTAATTGAAATTTTGAGAAATTGTAAACAATAAAATTTTGAAATAAAAATTTAATATTTGAAATTCGTCTAGTTAAACATAGCAACTGGTAAATTTTCATCCGAAAATATGAAGGTTTATTTTCGTGTGTAATTTTATTTCAATTTAATCAGTTAGGAATTGATGAAAATAAAATGTTTTCGAAACCTAAATATTTTTATATAGAAAAACGGTAAATCATCTTCTGAGCAAGACATCATTTTCCATTTTTCCAAATTCGGACTTCTTTAGCTCCGTCGATCTTATTTTTTTGTATTTTTGCTGCATATTCCGCTAGTAGGAAATTCGAATTTTTATAATTCAATCGTACCACTGATATTCGTATAACGTTTTGATCGTTTCGTCGTGCTGATCTCTGCGGCATATTCAATTCTGTATTTTAAAATCCGACACGCGGCGGAACCTACGTAACCGTTAATCATATCAATACGACTTTTGTTTCTTTTGACCTTCATTATTCCACCGTTCAACGTTGGTCAATAACAATTAATAATTCACAGAATTCTACGCGTAACCATTTCTATTCCACATTTTCTTCCGTTCATTTTCTTTAAATTGTTTGCTTTTGAAACGTTGGTTGGAAAATAAAGCCAATCCTTCTCTCTACTTTTCTTCTACCGATTCTACTTTTCACTTGCAACCATTTATTTCAAGCCTCCCTCTTCCTCTTCAAAACTTCATGCTACATAAAAAAAAGAATGCAACCAGCTCATGCGCATGCGCACGAACCAAGTCCACCTTAAATCGCCTCCGCCCATCGACATCCACCACCGGATTTTTCCACCACCGTGCTCCGGTCCCACTTGTGCCGAGCTCCAGCCTTCACCGAGCTGTCCATCTCCCCTCCTTTCATCTCGGCCTCCATCTACTTCGCCCCGCTCCCTCGCAACCTCCATCGACCCCAGTCCCTACGTCAGCTGCCAAACACCACGCCTCACACCAAGCCGAGCCCTTGTCCTCCGCCAACAAGCAGCAAGGGCAGATCCCCTCTCCATGCAACCCGCCCTCCGCCGTTAAGCGCTTCGCCCCTTGCTTCCTCCTCCCCTGCTCCTGCATGCACACAACAAACTCCACCACGCTCACCCATCTCAGGCCGCAGCTCAGCCACCGCCTTCTCCTTGCTCTCCCAAAGCCTCCACTCTCAGCCATCACTTACTTACCTGCCTCATTTTCCTCTCCTTCCACCGTGTGTACATGCATGTTTTCTTTCTTTTACAGGTAGAAATATGCATATATAACAGTATACAAGTTTATAAAGGCAAAACCATGTTGTTATAATTTAAACTTATACAAAGATTTGTTCACGCTTTATGACATGTTTGTCTGCACCTATGTCTGCATATTTGGATATTTGGAAATGTGTATATAGAGTTTTAAATATATATTATATAAGAAGTTATCTGTAAATATATAGCCATGGTTTTTGTGTTAGTTAATACAGTAAGTTATTTTGTGTGTATATAAAAATAAAGAGCAAGATCTATACAGAAAGTTTTTCATAGCTTGCTTTTATATTACTTGAGATGTTGTTGTTCTTGCTTAAGATATACAGGGAGCATATATTTTATGAAACAACCACATATTTTTATAGAATATATTATTATAAGAGTGTATATAAAAGGGTTATTATATATATGTTATATAGTCATATTCTTTGGGTCCGTATATGGTGAAGAAAATATATAATTGTATTCATGTGTAAATGTTTTTATGTTTTCAAAATAGATTTTTAGTTATAGCATAATGCGCATATATTATGATAAATTATTTATCTAAGAATGTGAAAGGAATATTATATGTATATTACTCTATTCGTATTCTGTTTATAGAGATATGGATATTTAAGTTGCATCTGTAGCCTGAGTAAAGCAGTATATTTTATATTATAAATTTCAGTTTAAAGTAATATAAAATAAATAAGGGAGTATGAGGCTTTACTGAACTTTGAATACGACATGTAAGTATCGATTTTAACATGTATTTGTCTTAAGAAATAATGATATATATATATATATATAGATTTTTATATATCCTTCAAAGTTAATATTGATTTAAATCACACATATGTATAAATATTTGATATCACCGAATGCTTTCTTTGCTTTCCACGCTAACTTCTACGTTTACTTCATATCATATGCATCTTTTAAAGTTCATTTATACCATCTGTCATCATCGATCTAGTTCTAATTTGATTTCGTCAATTCCTTATCTATCATTTTTCTATCAAATTCGAACCAATCTTGATTTGCTTTGGAATTCGTAGCATGTCCTTTATCTCTCTAGCCTCGAAAGGTGAGCAATCACTCACGATTAATGTTCTTTTATTTATTAAATTTGATTTCAATTGAAACGACAATTGAAATATGCTACTGCTAGTTATTTACACTTTTAAATATATGTTATTACCTGTATCAGTTCACCTATGACATCCGACGCCATTATTTGTTATTTATACGATGAAAATCCAGTTTGGTTCATAATTGAGTGGTTGATGATATCTATATTGGATGTTAAATTGTTAATGTTTAAAGTGATAAATAGTATGCAATTGAATCTGATTTAGGATAGTTAATAATTGATATATGCATTGAAGTTGATTAGTTAAATTCGCATAATATGACCCCCTTTAAATGTTAAATAAATTGACACGTAGAAATAGTGTTAATTACACCTTGAATCATTTAGATGTATGTTGTTTAAATTGATGTAGTATAAAATTGATAATGGACATCAAGTGAAGAACCGTATAAATATTAATGTAATAATCTTTAATTTACATAAAATGATAGTGTAGATTCTGGAAATAATTATATTAATTTGCAAAAACAACAATATGAATTAATACGATTATTTCGGGTTTATTTGAATTAATTATTGGGTTGTTATTGATCGTTGTTATTGCTTGTTTATTTACTTTGACACCATCCCAGTTATCACACTGCAAGTTCCCTTCACTATGCTTTGATTTTTGAATTGAAATGGAATCGGATTGAAATGATAAATACCCAAATGAACTTGACTTGGGATAGAGAATTAAATAAAACCGATTGGTCAATAATTGGATTTAAGAATAAATAAAGATTATTTGAATAAATAATAAGTATTTGAAATAAAAATGGAATCTGAATTTTAATGAAAAGAAAAATGCTGTTATTAAATACTCTGAAACAGAATATTAACATAATAGTTGATAAAAGAACGTTGTTTTAAAATTTATTATTTAATAATTAAGTTTGGAATTATTTAATAATTAAGATTAGAATTATGTAATAATTAGGTTTTGGAATTATTTAATAATCAGAATTTGAAATTATTAATTAAGTTTTGAAATTATTTAATAATTAAATAAGATTGAATTATTTAATAATTAAATAAAATTGGATTCTTTAATAAGTGAAATTGAACTTCTTGAATAAGTGAAATTGAGTTTCTTTATTTATTTGAGTTTTGAACTAAGTAAATAAATAAGTGAAACTGAATTTCTTGAACAAGAAATAAAAATGTGATTTATTGGAATTAATGTATGACTTGAAATTTAAAGAATTTGATTTGACGAATTTAATTTAATTCAATTTGTAGGTTTTGACATAATGGAATTGTACTTAAGTAATTGATTTAATGAATTGGAATTTAAATAGAAATTTTTTTAAATGATAAATTTAACTTAACGAATATTGAATGAAATCGATCAATGGATTTAAATTTATTTGGATGTTAAATTAAATTAATTTAAATGATAACGGAATAAAACTTATATACGAACTAGAATCAATATTTGAATTGTTTAAATAAAAATTAAAATTGAATTATAAGATTTTGAAATAGTAATTTGGACGTTTTGAAATGTAAATTATGGAAATTGATATAGAAAGACTAATGGAATGTTGGTTTATAAATTCTAATTGTAATTGAAATTTATTTGGTTTGAAATATATTAAACGACCAATCGGTGTAATGATTACAAAAGTTATTAAAGAGACCAGAATCGATTATGGACATACTCTCTATCTAAACCGAAAACCACTTTAATAACTATACGCGGAGTGCGATCTAGAATGAAGTGCTTGGAATGATGTCCGTGATTACTGAAAAAAGAGAACGATAATGGATAGCCTTGACACTTGTGTCAAATTGGAAATGACTAAAACAGGAGCCGTGCCGGGCCAACTGGGGTTAGCCACCTCGAGCGAACACACTTCTTCGTAAACTACTCATTACTTGTTATTGATTGGTGCACCCTCGAAATTTTGGGAGTGTTGTTTCGCGGTGTTACGATCGTTGCGGCGATGCGTTCTCACCAGTCCGGATTAGGAAAACGGTAGTTTCACTACCTTAGGTATTGCCTCATGTGCCTTGTCATACTTGTATCCCTATATACGCGACCACTACGAATTTGTTTTGTGTTATGCCTATGGAGTACTCCCTGATATCCCACTAGTTTACGGTGGAGTTTATAGTGTTGTATAGTCTATGACGCTTATATAAAATGTGTTAAGGGGGATAATGGTAACTCCTTAACATTATTTTGATACTTAATATTACCGACAGACATTATCTACTTAGCATACACTACTACATAGTAGATAGTTTAAAGGATCCTTAGAGGATGGTTATTCCAACATCCTTTGAGTTATTTGTATTTCAGTTGTTATTTCACTTGAGTTGGATTTATTGATATAAGAATGTTAACCCTGACTCGAGTGTTTTGTGTTTTTCTTTACGCTCGGGTCAGACTGAGTGTACCAGTATTTGAGACTCACCTTTGGAGTTGGAGCTTCGCTTGGAGATCCAGCTACCTATCCAGCTTTCAGATATCCAGTTGGTTCTAGAGATGTATTCTGATATCGTATTCGACTATTGTATTCAAGACTTCTATTGTACCTTATTTTACTCTGATATGTATATAGTAGCTTCATGAACTACTATCTTTTGTTTTAGCTGCATTTATTACTCTGCGTCTGTGATCTGTGATTATTTATTTACTGTATATGCTCAGTTTTTCCAAACTTAAATTAACAATTCGGTATTTGGAATTATTCAAGTCTGACATGTGCGGATGCGAATGGTCCAAAATAGCGGGTCGTTACAATTTGAATTTAATCGTGTCCCACATTGTCTAACTGCGCAGGAAATATGGCACACACTCGAAGTGACTCACGAAGGAATGTCTCAAGTCAAAGAATCTCATCTTGCCATGCTAAGCAGCGAATACGAGAATTTCACAATGGCCAAGGAAGAAAATGTCAAAGAGATGTACGGACGACTTTCCAATATTGTATACAAATCAAAAGCTCTTGGAAAATCATACACGAAATTGGAAATAGTTCGAAAAAATTGTAAGAGTCTATCCACGGAGTTTTGAAGCAAAAGTCACAGCTATTTAAGAATCGAAGGATTTGAAACAAATCAAGGTGGAAGAGCTCATTGGAAATCTCACCGCTTATGAGCTAGAAATGAAATTCAAGGAAGAGCGTGAAGGAGGTGACACTCGAAAGAAATCAATAGCTCTCAAAGGAACAACTGAAAATAAAGATGATGATGATGATGGTGGTGAAGCTGAATTAGCACTATTAAAAAGGATTCAAAAAGTGGAATCGCAAATATGGAAATCCGACCAAAAATCATCAAGTAAAGAGCATAATAAACAAAGTTTTAGAAAATTCATAAAAACAAGAGATCATCTACCACAAGTGTAATAAACCAGGCCATATCAAGCCAAATTGTCCTCAAAATCGACCCAGTCAAGGAAAGAAACTGAAGAGGAGAAGTTTTGCAGCTACTTGGAACGAAATCGATGAAGATGAAAGTGATAGCACCGGTTGTGAGAGTGAAAGTGCAAATTTGTGTCTTCATGGTGAAATAACTGACAGTGATGACGATGAGCCAAGTGAGGTATCAAAAATTACTCATTCAGAATTACTTATATATTTCCACGAAGTAAGTGGCTGTTTTTAACGACTTAGGGAGAAGTATGCCAAACTTGAATCACAGAAAGATACCGTGATAGATTTAAATAAACAACTTGACCAATTAGTTAAAACCTATCAAAGTAGGATCCCTAAGTGTGATAAGTGTCCAACATTCGAAGAAGAGATTAAAAAATCAGAAATCAAAATTAAATCGCTTAAAAATGAAATTCTGATTTTGAAAGAGAGTGAAAATACAAGAAGAGAAAATTCTATTAAAAGGTGTACACAATTGTTAAAAGAAAATGAATCTCTAAGAACACAAGTCCAACAACTATCAACGACTTTAGATAAATTTTCAAAAGGTGAAAAATCATTGAATATGCTATTAGGAAAACAAACTGTTAATACAGTTAGACAAGGACTTGGATATAATAAATCTAAAAATGTTAGAAATGAAATTAATCAAGTCGATTCAATGTGCACAATTTGTAGAAAATTTGGACACAATCAAAACAATTGTTGGTATAGACCCAAACACGTGAAAACTAAACCAATTTGGGTTTCAAAAGGCACAAATATAAAATACCTTAAAGTTAAACTAATCTGGGTGTCGAAAAGAACATATATAAACAGTTTTAGGTCTCCACAAACCTATCTTTCAAATTTTATTTCCACTAACAATCATGGACCTATAAAAACAAATAGGTCACTAAACTCTCTTCTTGTGTAGGTATGCTGGCAGGCTAAGGAACAACAGCAATGGTATCTGGATTCTGGCTGTTCCAGGAACATGACATGCGACAAATCAAAGTTCCTTAGCCTAGAAAAGTACGGATGTGGCAGAGTCACAATGGGTAACAATGACAAGTGTAGAATTGTCGGCAAAGGTAAAGTAGGTAAGAATACATTTACCTTAAATGACGTACTATATATTGAAAATCTGCACCACAATTTGATATCAATCAGCCAGCTATGTGATAAAGGTATGAATGTTATTTTTGACTTTGACTTGTGCAAAATTGTTGACCAATCATCAAAAGAAATCTTATTTTTGGATAAGAGGAAAGGTAATATAAACTCTCTATCGTTTGATGATATTACCGTTTCAAAATGTTTGGCAGCCAAGGATATAGAAGAAAATTTATGGCATAGATGATTAGGGCATGCTAGCATGAATCTGTTAAACAAATTGAAAAGAAAAGATTTGGTAAGAGCGCCGCCATCACATGATTTCGAAACAAAATTTTTATGTAAAGCATGTACTATGGGAAAACTTAAAAATCATCGTTCTGTGCCAAGAACAATGTAAGCACTTCTAGAGTTCTTGAACTAGTTCATATGGATTTATTTGGACCTAACGACATTGCTGGCTTAGGTGGTAAGAAATATTGTTTTGTGATAGTTTATGATTACTCAAGATATACATGGGTATATTTCTTAGCTAAGAAATCAGAAACATTTACATACTTCAAAAAATTCACAAAATTAGTTCAAAATGAAAAAGAAGTTTCTATTATTTCACTAAGAAGTGATCATGGTGGAGAATTTGAAAATTATGAATTTGAAATTATTTGTGATGAAAATGGATTCAAACATGAATTCTCTGCACCACGTGCTCCACAACAAAATGGGGTAGTTGAGAGAAAGAATCGAACATTGCAAGAGTTGGCTAGGTCTATGATAAATGAGTATAAACTACCTTTGCATTTTTGGGCAGAAGTAGTAAATACAGCATGTTATGTAATGAATAGAGTTATGATTAGACGGATTCTTAACAAAACACCCTATGAGCTATGGTTCAAAAATAAACCAAACATTGCTTACTTCAAAGTGTTTGGGTGTCCTTGCTATATTCTTAATACAGATGATCAATTAGGAAAATTTGAAGAAAAAGCTGATGAGGGCATTTTCATGGGATACTCTTCTAGAAGCAAAGCTTATAGAGTCTACAACAAAAAGACTAAAACAATTGTGGAGTCAATCAATGTGAAATTGGATGAAAGAAATGATGATCAGGAAACAATCAAAAGCAATGTTGAAGAGGAGAACGAAAAAGATGAAAATGAAAAACCAAAAGAAACTGCAGAATTGGTAATAGGAAATTCAAAGCAGATCATCCTCCAGAATTGGTAATAGGAAATCCTATCGCAGGTATACAAACTCGTTCCTCCTTTAGAAATCTATGGGATCTGTTTTTATATAGTGGATTTATTTCAGAAATAGAACCAAGTGACATAGATACAGCTCTTAATGATGAAAACTGGTTTATGGCCATGCAAGAAGAGCTAAATCAATTTGAACAAAATGATGTTTGGAGTCTAGCACCTAGACCTAAGGATTATCCAGTCATAGGAACAAAATGGATTTTTTAAAATAAATATGATGAATCTGGAAATGTAATTAGAAATAAAGCAAGATTAGCCGCTAAAGGATATAATCAAATTGAAGGAGTTGACTTTGATGAAACTTTTGCACCAGTAGCTAGACTAGAATCAATTAGAATATTATTAGCTTTTTCTTGCTACAAAGGATTTAAACTAAGACAAATGGACATTAAAAGTGCTTTTCTTAACGGAATTTTAAAAGAAGATGTATTTGTTGAACAACCAGAAGGTTTTGAAAGTCATGAATATCCAAACCATGTATATAAACTTAAAAAGGCACTGTATGGATTAAAACAAGCTCCTAGAGCTTGGCATGAATTTCTTAGTACTTATCTCCTTGAAAATGGGTTCAAAAAGTGCTGTGTAGGCACCACACTATTTCTGTTGCATGAAAACGATGATCTTTTGATTGTTCAAATATATGTTGATGACATCATTTATGGTGCTACTAACAAGTTATTGTATGAGAAATTTGAAAAAGTTATGCAGAAAAAGTTAGAAATGAGCTTGGTTGGAGAGTTAAAATTCTTTTTAGGATTTCAAATCAAACAAAGCGTTAAAGGTACATTCATTTCTCAAACAAAATATATTAGGGAACTTGTCAACAAATTTGGATTGAAAGATGCTAAACCAGCAAGAACCCCCATGAGTTCAACAATTAAACTTGATAAGGATGAAAAAGGTAAGGCAGTTGATCAAAAGCAATATAGAGGTATGATTGGATCACTCCTTTATCTTACCGCTTCTAGACCTGACATCATGTTTTCTGTCTTCTTGTGTGCACGTTTTCAATCTAACCCAAAAGAATCTCACTTAAAAGCTGTTAAAAGAATTATAAGATATTTGTTGCACACCCCATGGTTTGGTCTTTGGTTTCCAACAAACGATAACTTTGAATTAAAAGGTTCTACAGATGCAGATTATGCTGGAAGTATAGTTGATAGAAAAAGTACTAGTGGAGCATGCTTTATGTTAGGACATTCATTAGTAGCATGGTCAAGAAGAAAACAGAACTGTATTGCATTATCCACCATAGAGGCAGAGTATATTGCTCTAAGTGGTTGCTCTGATCAAATCTTGTGGATGATACAAACTTTGCAAGACTATGGTCTAAATTTTAAACGTGTACCACTAATGTGTGATAGCAAAAGCGCAATTGATCTCACAAATAATCTTGTACATCACTCACGAACAAAACATATAGATGTTAGACATCATTTTATTAGAGATCATATTTCCAAAGAAAATATCAACATAAATTTTATTTCAACCGATTCTCAATTGGCCGACATATTTACCAAACCCCTACTAGAAAATAGTTTCTGCAAACTACGTCTCAGTTTAGGTGTTTTAGAAATTTGTCTTTTTGCCTATTTAAAAAATCTTTCTCCCTACTAATTATCGAAAAGGTAAATAATGATTGAAAAAATGATGAGGGTTGATATTAATCATATATTATAACTCAAGATATTATATTTAGTAAGTTTCTTTAGAAATTCAAACAAGAGTTATAAAAACTTTTTGTTTGGTAAAGATTCCATGACCATTTCTATTTCTATCATATTTCTATCGACCATCACTTATCAAAATTCAATATAGTTTGTCGATATGTGGTACTTTAAACATGAATCATTCGTTTTTCATTTTATATATAAAATAAAATAAAATAAAATCAAAAGTATTCACTCTCATTTAAGAGTCCTCACGGTTATGCATGGGTGAATTACTTGGAATTTGTTACGTGCTTCCATGCTCATTTAAAAGTCCTCACGGTTATGTATGTATGGAACGCATATCAAGATTGATTTATTAAATAAACAAGTTGATTCTAATCCCATTTAAAAGTCCTCAAGGTTATGCGTGGTTGGAAGATACTTGAATTCATTTTTTAAAAAATAAAATTAGAATACTACTGATCTCATTTAAAAGTCCTAACGGCTATGCATGGTTAGTAGATATTCAAATTCCTGATATAAATATACCACAAATAGACACAACTGTATGGTTTTATATGATGACATCATTCCCATCATTCAAAAAGTGGAATATGCGCCTAACAAGAGTAGTTATGATTTTGGTTTAATTTTTTTATCGAAACTTAATATTTATATTCGATTGGATTTTAATGTTGTATTAATATCTATCACTTTATCTCTATTTTTCAATCACTATTGCTCTTTTGCTGATAACAAAAGGGAGAGAGAAAAGTTAAGATTTTGACAAATAAAGGTCAAATATTTTCTATTTGCATCTAGGCTCATTTGCATATTTTTAATTGTATGCATATATGAAGGAGGAGCTTTGCGTAAAGAGGAAGCATTTAAATAAGGGGCGCAAATAGAGCATATCAATGATCAAATACATTTAACATATTCAAAATCTTAAATATATATTTTTTATCATCAAAAGGGGGAGATTGTTAAATATGCAAGTATATAATTTTTGTTTGATGATAATAAACATATATATATATACACACACACATTCATTTAAATTTATTTGTTAATACACTATTTTATTTTCACAGATTAAATAAATATTTGATGAATAAAATAAATAACATAGAATTTGAATTCAAATGGATATTTTATTCAAACAAATATTTATTACAATTTTTGAATAGTACAAATTTCAAGCTCTCACTATATATACTACAATTTTGATTACATCACGATTCACATTTACATTTGACCTCACTACATATCACTCATTTACTCACACTCGTATTTGTCTTCAACTTCATTCCAATGTGAATCCAGCATCTGAGCAATCTGCAAAAATATACGTTGACACGGTAAAATTGAAAATAAAATATTTTTGCAATATAAAATAAAATGTGATTTTGAAAATAATATTTTCCTCAGTTATTTGGGTTGTTTGTCATCATTTAAATTTGAATTCATCATACACGAATAGCTTGTAACGTGAACACCAGTATATACACTTGATAAAATTATGGGGACAGGTGAGCACAGGTCAAACTCAAATGAAAAGCCGGGTTCAACTCAAGTGCAATAAAATATAATGTCACAATATCAGCACAAGGTCAAACCCGAGCTTTAAGCTGAATTCAACACAGGTGCAAATGGCCAAAACTCAAAAATCAAGCCTCGACCAAAGTTCAAGTCGTTCACATGAATTTAACTCAGTACAAAAGTGATGATCTACAACTCAGTGCAGCACAACCAAACTGCCAAGGATTAAAGACCAGAGAACAGTAAGTGGAACTGCCCATACAAGGAAATGCATCAATACCAAAGTATAACCACCACTGAATCAATTCAAAAAGTCAGGCAATGTCAAAGATCAGAACAATGCAAAACTTTCAGATGAACACATAATGAAGACAAGCTACTGAACTCCAACCAAAACTTAAAGGCAAGTACAACTCTAACTAGAAGCACATAAATGCACATACTAGACATGTCAACACACAAGGGATGTACCAGTGAACCTGGCTTCACAATGAACACTACAACATCAACGACAAATGGAGTAAATTGTAGCAAGTTCAACCAAAACAAGTCAATGACAATATTACAACAATACAGAACTACTCGTGACACAGATATAAGATGAAATACACAATACCACAATGCATCAGAGATGTGTAGATACAAGAAAAAGTAACTTCAACAAGTTATGCAAACAATGTATGCAACCACATGATGACAGTAGAATACAAACATATAGAACAAAGGATAGTGCAGTGCAGACATGATGAATTCAGTGCCAACAGTACAATGTGGATGTCGAATGGCCAAGCAAGTACACACACTAAACCAACAAGAGGCCAGAGAAATTAATATGGCAACACATCAAGCACATGAATGCACAGTGCAAACTACAACACCAAGTGATACAACAGCTCTGTGACAATATCAAGTGAAGGCCACAACAGCTCAAATGAGCAATCTCACACATGACAGTGAAACAGGCTAGAGAAAAGCTGTATACATGTTCGAACAAAGCACAGTTCAAAGCGATACTACAAGTCGAGTATGCTACAGTGGTAAACACAAATGGCCGGAGTCAAGCACAAAGGAAATAAACACTGTCAAACAAAATCAAAGCTGAGGTCAACAGAGCAAAGTAGGGAAGGATCAAAAAAGACCGAAGTCAATCTATAATCATTAGAAGAAGTCATGGTTCAAAAATCAAAAAGCCAAAGTCAAATAGGAAATTCACTGCCGTAACGACCAAGGAAAGATCGAACGGTTCTGAATCGAAGCCGTGTCAATCAAGGAATCGAGCGAGTTCGAAATCAAAATCGTGTTAATCACGTAAACGAAATTATTCGATATGAATAAGTCAGAAATTATCATCAACATTAGAACAAAATCGAATGGCCGAGATAAATCAAGTGATGAATTCAAATAAATGTATACAAACGAAAATCAAGGATCTCGAATTTTATATAAACAAGTAACATCATCGGCAATTGGATATAGAGCTCAAGCAAGAAACACAGTAAAGCAAAAACACAAATAACATACTGTATTCACAGTTGAACTGAAATCAAATCGAAGGATCTGTATTCGAAGCAAGGAAACGGTTGATTGCTAAAGCAAATCAAAGGAATTACTATAATCGATCAACAATCAATTAGGTTCTTCGATAACCGAAGCCCTAATTAGACAAGGCCGAAGCCTTAGCAAATCTCACTGAAGCGAAGACAAGTACGAAGCCCTAGTTAATCTCACAGGAGCGAACGCAAGGCCAAAGCCCTAAATTCAGAGCAAAAGAGGGACGAAATCAAAGCCGCCATTCTTTGATAAAAGCAGGCCGACATATTAAAATAAGAGGGGGATATTTTTTACTTAGGCCATCTTTATTTAGGGTTTATAATTAGGGTTTTATTGTTTAAGTTGTTTTTAAATTTAATTTTTTTCTAAACAGTTGTAATTTCTAGTCGTGTGACTAGGGGACAAACAGCGTGGCGTAGTTTGAGAATTTGCAACTCAGTGGCTGAGTTGTGGCAGGGCTTTGAGTATAGTGTTAGGTTAGTCAATAGCAGGTGTTGCAAGTTTACGTGTGTAAGCGTCTGACTATCTAATTTCTAGTAGAAACCTTGGGGGCAGCACGTAGGCAAGGTTTTTGCCGAAGCTGGGTAAATTCTGTGTCGTTCTATTTCTGCATTTATTCAGCTATTCTCTGTGCTGTTATTGTTTTGATATATCTGTGTTGAAATAATTTTATAAGCTTCCGCAATAATTTTTATAATTGATAGTATCACCCTATTCACCCCCCTCTAGGGTGAAATCGATCCTACAGTTGACTCTCCATACAATGTTTTTTTAGGTTAACCGGCCCTAGCTGAATTTTGGGCAGCTCTTGCCCCACGTTGTTTGACTTTGATGATTTTTTCAGATAATAGTTTTAGAGTTGTTCACGGCAATCATGTGACTGGACATGCCTGTTATGTAGATGAGTTAAGGGATGCTCAGCGCAAAGGAGAAGGCAAAGGTGTGGATAAGACTGTTCACATCCAAGCATTCGAAGATTGACAAATAGCGCCTAAGCGTTGGCTTGGGTGCCATAGTCGGTTCTATAGAGATATACATCCGATATATGATGAAGAGGAGCCCAAAGAGACCAAGGCTGCACCGGCTGAGCTGATAGTTGATATCACGATTAGCCACGATGACCCACCACGAGTCCTACAGATCGGATCACAGCTCAGCCCCCCAATGATGAAAGAACTTGTTGGTTTTCTCTGAGCAAATGTAGACATGTTCGCTTGGACTCACTGTAACATGTGTGAAATCTCGCCTGTCATTGCAAGCCAGACATTGAATATCGACCCGAGGCATGTCTTGGTAAAGCAAAAAAGACACTGCATGGATCCGGAGAGATCTACTGCTCTCAAAGTGGAGGTAGATAGAATAAAAGACAATGGTTTTATCTATGATGCCCTATACACTAAATAGGCATCTAATTATGTACTTATGAGAAAACGAATGGGAAATGGAGAACATGCATTGATTATTTAGACTTGGACATGGCATGTCCAAAAGACAGTTTTCCCCATCCAAGGATTGACCGAGTGGTGGATTCAACTATAGGAAACGAATTGCTATCTTTCATGGATGCATACTCGAGATATAACCAAATTCCATGCATATTCTTGGTCAGGAGCACATCACTTTCATTATTAATGTTGGATTGAACTGCCATGTAGTAATGTCATTTGGATTAAAGAATGCGGGAGCGAATTATCAGCGCTTAGTCAACAGGATGTTTAAAGATCAGATCGAAAAAACAATGGAAGTGTATGGGGATGATATGCTCTTGAAGTCACGACAATCAAGCGACCTCATCAAAGACTCGGCATATATGTTTGGAGAGACCCCTGTTTTGTCAAAGCCGATGGATCATGAAGATTTGTGCATTTAACTGCCTGTATCGGTACACACTATATGTGCTTCATTACTTCGCGAGGAGAATCAAATCCAGAGGTCGGTGTATTACATCAACAAACCATTGACGGGAGCTGAAAGGAACTATCCAAAAATACATAGATTGGCATACTGCTTTCTGATTGCATTACAAAAGCTTCATCCATACTTCCAGGCACACCAATCATTGTTTACATCGACCAACTATTACGGCAGGTCCTACAGCGACCTGAGATGTTTGGAAGGCTACTTAAGTGGAATATCGAACTCCGTCAATTTGATATTAATGATCTCCCTCAGAGGCCTATCTATGGTCAAGCACTTGCAGATTTTATAGTAGAGTTTACTATATGGGATGATTCTCCCGAAGGTAGTGAAATTAGAAACTGTATGTCGATGGAGCATCTAATGATCACTATTCTGGAGCTGGAATTATGCTTGTAGCTCCTGAAGATCGATCAATCTGTTACGCTTTAAAGCTTGATTGTCCATCGACAAACAACAAAGCTGAGTATGAAGCTCTAATTGCTGAACTTAAACTCACTAGAGAACTCAGAATAAAATCTCTTGAAACGTTCTGCGACTCACAGTCGGTAGTTTACCAAGTCAAGGGAGATTATCAAGTTAAGGGACAACGGCTTGCCTCATATCTTACTCAATTCTAAGAGTTGTTGGTAGAATTTGAGTACTATGACATTTCACATATTCCACGGGATCGAAATAGAGCGGCTGATTCATTGGCAAAGTTTGCCAGCATCGGTGATGGACAAAAGATGGGCTTGGTTTCGGTCGAAATACTAAATGCCCCAAGTATAAACATGATAGAAATTAACCAGACACTTGTAGCGGAGCCTGAGAGGGAATCATGGATGACACTAATCAAAGACTATTTGCTACAGGGAATCCTACCATATAAAAGAAATGAAAAGCGACAAGTCCTCTATAAAGCTTCGCGATATGTTATGCAAGAAGGAATTATGTACATAAAAGGTTTTTTAGCTCCCCTACTTCGGTGTGTCGCTCATGACGAGATAAAATGTGTCTTAAAAATGTTATTGAAGGGTAATGTGGCGACCACACTAGGGGAAAATTTTGGCAAAGAAAATACTACGTTACGAGTATTATTGGCCAATTGTCAATCGAGACACCGCTGACTATGTAAAATGGTGCGATAAGTGCTAGATATATGCAAAAGTTCCAAGAGCTCTACCGACGGAAATCATACAAATGGTCAGCCCATGGCTGGTTTGTATGTGGGGTATAGATATTATCCATTCCTTACCGATCTCTAAAGGTGGCGCAAAGTTTGGTATCATCGTCGTTGATTCTTTCACCAAATAAACCGAAGCAGAACCTTTAGCCACGATCACGACCAAAAAAGTAATCAACTTTATTGTCTGAAACATCATATGTCATTTCGGTCTACCCCATCGCACATGAGTCCAATCTGGGAAGGACCATATGTCATTGTACAGAGGCTTGGAGAGAGAACTTTCAAGCTAGCGACTATCAATGGCATTACACTTCCAGGGGCGTGGAATAGCGAGCATCTACGACGCTATTTCGCTTAGTTTATTTTATTTTCATTTTAGTTGTATTTTCTTTCAGAATTTTTCTTTAGAATTTGATTTTCCATAGTTATAATAAGATATATTATGTTATTACTTTCCTTTAACAAATAAAGTTTTGGACTTCCTTTGCATTTATTTTTGCTGTAGCATTATGTATTAGTTGCATGACGAAACTGATTGATGTTGACATGTATGAACAGGCTCCCGAAGTTTAAAATTAATCAATCATGCTAATTACCAATGGGACTAAATAAGATGAGCTTGGTCCACTTGTTCATATGCTAACTCCCATTCATAATCCAATAGACGGGATACACCATGAGGAATAAATGTGGCTCGGCCATCTAATGATTGAATAAATCCTGCAAAACTATAGAACTGAGATAAAATAACAGCAATCATAACATGACATATCACTCGCTAAGTCAAACCCATGACCCTGGGGGGAAATCAATAAATTAAGGAGAGTATGATCCAACTGCTCTCTAAAATAACTCAAAGTCCTAAAAGTGTGGACCGTAGTATAAACATAAGTCAGGTGTGAACTGACCACCCACAACATAACTCTAGGTCCCTAGAGTGCGGACTGGAGTATAAACATAAGTCGGGTAAGAATCGACCACCCGCAACATAAGTCAAAGTCCCCAAAGTGTGGATATGAGCATAAACATAAGTCAGGTGTGAATCAGCCACCCACAACATAACTCTAAGTCCCTAGAATACGGATCGAAGTATAAACGCTAATCGGGTGTGAATCAACCACTTGCGAAATAACTCTAAGTCTCAAGAGTGCAGACTAAAATATAAACATAGATTAGGTGTAATTCAACCACACATCAACTAACTCTTATTTCCAAAGTGCGGATATGAGCATAAATGTATTGCTAAATGAGGTTCGATCATTCTATTCCATGAACTCCGACCTAAAATCGACAGGAGGAGTGTAAACTCGCTAAGGATGGAGTTCAACCATCCAACACCTAATCCCACTATTACAAGGCTTGGGGCAAGAGTGAAGTTACTCAAAAACCATTGAATTTGATGGTGTAACATCAAGGCTCGAGTCTAGCATTTGATACGACTCAAGGCCATGGCCAGATGGGGAGATAAAGCTAGTGAATTGTTACTAGAATTAATGAACAACAACTTACAAGTACGTTGAATGGAAAGTAATAGTTCAACCACTTAAATAGAATTTCACATGAAAGCTCAACAAAAAACAAGAAATTATATTCACGTGATAGTTTTTGAGATCATGGTACAAATTATTTCAAAAAATTGGAAACCATACACATACAACCACAATTAATAAATGAAATGACAAACCAGTAGCTATGTAGACTATACACACATGAAACCGAAGTGATGGCTATTTCTTCGACCTCCTCTCCTTTTTGGATTTTTCGGGAGTGGTGCTACTTGAGCCACCGTTGCTTCTCTTCCTTGATCCTTTTCCACCTTTTGTAGGAGAGCTTATAAAGCTGGAAGGGAGTTCACTAGTAATCGACCCACTAGGTGAAATAACATGTAGTGGCATAAGGCGTGGATCGTCGATGTCTATCTCGACAGGCTTAACTTTAGCCTTTTTATTTAACAACTCATTCTTCTTGATATGCTCTTTTAAGCTAATCTCTTCAGTGTGTTTGGAGGCGTTGGTAATCATAACATCATCGAATTCATCCATTGGGAGCAGATCTTCAGCCTTATCATTGTCAAGAGCTCCGATGACTTAAGCATCGGGTCCCGGTACATCAGTGGCCATCGAAATTTTTGCTAGTTTCTCTTGTTACTCTATAGTAGCTTCACTTTTTGGAGTTTGACCGGGACCCGGAAGACTGCAAAATTTTTAAAACAAGGAGAAAAGCCTAAAATCATTAGGCATGAAGAATAAAACCTTTCAAAAATTGAGGGAACAAGTGGAATACCTATATCAAGTTGGCTCTCGGTGGTAGCTGGAGTGCACATTTACAAAATAGGGGACAATAGTTTGGATTGACAACCGGGCATATCTAGATCATAGGCCAAACCTTGATCAAGGCCTAAGGAAACTGATGCTCCAGCTGTTTAGGAAGAAAAGGGGCCCTAAAGATCGGCCTTCGAGGATTTAGTAATATATTCTCCTTTGTCAGAAGGTACAGAAATGTTAAAGTATCGAAGCCTCGCGGTAGCCAGATCTAGGGGTTTGTTTCCACAAAGAATCTCTTGCACTAAGTTTTCTTCATCAAATTCAGTTCCACCCAACTCCCTCTTCTTCATCTCAATGCTGTGCTCCCAAGCTTCAGCAAGTGATTTGAGATAACTGTTACCCAGTGGCTTGACTAGGTAAACAGAGACTTGATGTGGAAGGCTCGTTCGGCATGAAGGGTCGTTAGGCACAACTAGGTCGTTCGATACAACTGGGTCGTTCTGCATAAGTGGGTCGTTCGGCGCAACTGGGTCATTCGGCATAATTGTGTCGTTCGACATAACTAGGTCGTTCGACATAACTGGGTCGTTCGGCATAACAAGGTCGTTCGGCGCAACTAGGTCGCTCGGCATTCAAGCCTCGACCGGCATTCCAGCCTCGTTCGGCATTCCAGCCTCGTTTGGAATTCCAGCCTTGCTCGGCATTCCAGCTTCGTTCGGCATTTAAGCCTCGACCGGCATTCCAGCCTCGTTCGGCACATGGCCTCGCTCGGCATAAGCATGCCATTTGGCATCTCCCCTCGATCGGCATCAGATCTCGTCCGGCTTACACCTTTCACTCAACATACTGCCTCGTTCGGCTTGGAGACATGGCTCGGCATTTGCCGTTCGACATTTATGGCTCGAAACACAGAAGTCACTCACCACGGGCCGAGGTATCTTGCTACTAGGCCCATTAGGGAGGTCCAACCCATCCTCGTCAATAAAAAGAAGGGCAGGGGCATAGTGAAATGGACCTTTTTTTAGAGAACACCGGGGAGACTCTACCGCATTCAAGACTCATTCAAGGCTTATCCTTTTTTCTTAGCAGTTGTATTCAAATAGTTGGTGTACGGATTGTATCTATAATCAATTATTGAGTAAAGAAATAAAGATTAACTTCAAAGTGGACGTAGGAAATTACGCCGAACCACTATAAATCCGGTGTTCTTATCTTTGCATTTAATTTAGCATACTGTTCTCTGTTTAACTTTACTTTCTTCGTTAATCTATCTACACAATCTTTCTTAAGGGTGTTAGTGACCAATTTTGGTGCTAACATTTTTGTGCTTTCACTGAGAAACGAATTCTCAGGCCGATAGGATCTACTTTATAGCTACTTCATTGGAAAAATCCCCCGAAGGAGATCCGAACTACTCATAGGACGCCCATTGAATCTATTCAGAGTTTCGACCGACAACTCTATTATGGGAAGACAACGTACCTGATTAGCCTCTCACAATGCGGACGTCCACGAGACTGCTAGCGTGCAACAAGTTGGACCTAGTAATCAACAAGAAAATTTAGGTGCAGGGACTACCACCCAAACTCAAACGGAAGTCATCACCAAGACGGAGTTCAATGACTTGATGAGGGAACTCAGGGAAAGTAGAAGGCAACTCGCTGAGCAGATTCAGGCCAACGCTAATCTCATGACTCGGCTTACTCAGTAGCAGCATCAGAATGCTGGAGGTAGCCCTACCCCTTATTCTTCATCTGATAGCTCGACTTCAGCAGATGAACCTCCCAGGTGTAGACGCCGTAAGACTGAAACTGCACAAGCAGGTACCGCTGATCGATTAACCAGGGATCAAGCACGTGAGGAGGCCGGACGCCCAGATCACCAAGATCCTAATGAAGCTGGCCTTCTGGATGCACGTTTGGCCGATCGCCAACAGAGGGGACATCAACCCGAGCGGTCCTGTAGAAAGGAACCCAACCATCCATCCTCCATACAAACTCCGGACTTATCAGCCATGGTCAGACAGTTAATGAGAGAGAACCAATGCTTGACCAACGAAGATTTGAGAGTATCCACGAGTCATACTCCCTTCACAGATACTATCCTGCAGGCCGAGTATCCCAGGAAGTTTAGTATACCAACTATACCGGCCTACGAAGGGAAGACTGATCCCAGATAGTACGTAATGATGTATGAATGGATGATGGATTCTGCCCGAGCGAATGATGCGACCAAGTGTAGATGCTTCCCAATCACTTTATCAGGAATCGCCACCATGTGGTTTACTCAACTTCCCTCGCGGTCTATATCCAGCTTTGATGAGTTGGCATTGAAATTGGTAGAACAATTCAGGATACATGCTACTCGTCCAAAGAATGTGATGTCCTTATCAAGTGTAATCCAAGCTCCGAGAGAGTCATTGAAAGCGTACTTGCAGAGATTTCATGTTGCGGCCACTGAAGTTAGCAACCCTAACGACCATGCATTTTTAATGGCGGCAATGCGAGGTGTAGATCCAGACTTGGGGTTTGGAGATTGGTTGGTAGGAAAGCCCCCAACTACGTTGGAGCGATTCTATTTGAAAGCTCATCAATTCATAAGAAGGGAGGAAGCCAGGTGGACCAGGCGAGATAAGGCACCAGGGCCTATTCAGGAGACTGTGAAAAGTAACATCACCGTAAAGCAATCTGACGACAACTCAGGAAAGGTTCAAGTCAACGTCCAGAATAAGCCTGGGCAATCTAAAGGGTCCGAAAAAGGAAAACCTGGAAAGAAAAGAGACACAGGAAAATGGAAGCCAAGGATTCCAACCTATAACGAATACACCCCCTGAATACGTCTCTTGAAAATATTTATCTATCAACATGTAACACCTTTCAGTACAGAAAGCCATGTCCAAAGGAGTCCACAGAGGAACAGAAGTGGACGAGGAAGTACTGTCGCTTCCATGAGACTCACGGGCACAATACTAAGGAGTGTAGACACCTCCATGACACCATAGAAAAGTTGATCAGGCAGAAAAAGCTGCAGGAATTTGTTAAGAACCCACAAGAGGGTAGGCAAGGAACATCAGACCCCGGACGCAGGCCGGCTCCATGCCATCCGGAGGAACCTGCCCAAATCGTTGGATGATTGATCATAAACACTATAGTCGGAGGACCTCACCCTGCAGACAAGAATTGGCAGGAGATGGAACGATATGCTACCACCTTAAGGCATGCGGATTATGAATGTTGTTCGAATATGGAAGATGGAAACCCCACAAAACAACAACGCATGATGACAGACGATATAGTGTTTAGGAGTCGAGATGCAGACAAGGTAGAGGCTCCTACCATCGACCCGATGGTCATATCTGCGACGATCGAGCCAGCATACGTCAAAAGAATTTTAATTGATTGTGGAAGCTCCGTCAACATCATCTTCAAAAAGGCATATGACCAAATGAAGATGGAGACAAAAGACTTGAAGACATCTAAAGCCCATATCCATGGCTTTAATGGTACAGCGACAGATGCGATGGGGTATGTCGAGTTACCAGTTGAACTGGGAGAGGGTGAGCGTAGGAGAGTGCGAATCCTACCATTCATAATGTTGTATGTTGACTCTCCAAACAATGTATTTCTAGGTCGTCCGGCCTTGGCAGAGTTTAGGGCAGCTTTGGCCCCATGGTGTTTGACATTAAAATTTCCAACGAACAAAGGAGTCAGTGTAGTGCATGGCGAACAGGCGACCGGTCGCGCATGTTATGTGGCAGAGCTGAGAGAGGCTCATCGGAGAGAGAAAGGAAAGGTTGCCGACAACTCCATCCGCATCCAAAACACTGACAATTAACAAGTAGTTCCCGAGCCCTGGCTCGGGAAACATTCTCAGATCTATAGAAACATAGATCCGAGAGATGATGATGATGGGGGATTTAGGGAAGCGAATGCAGCACCAGATGAGCCGACGATTGACATTCCAGTCAGCCGGGATGACCCGTCACGAGTCCTTAAGATTAGATCGCAACTCGACCCGTCATTGGTCGAGGATCTTACTGATTTCCTCCAAGTGAATCTGGACGTTTTCGCTTGGACACATTCTGATATGTGCGGGATTTCTCCCGCTATTGCGAGTCATATTTTGAACATAGTCCCGAAGTACGTCCCAGTAAAACAGAAACGGAGAGGCATAGACACGGAGAGGTTCGCCACCCTCAGAGAGGAGGTGGACAAACTCAAAGCCAATGGGTTCGTCCGCGACGCCCTCTACTATAAATGGGTATCTAACCCAGTGCTAGTGAGGAAAGCGAATGGGAAGTGGCAACTTGCATTGATGATTCTGATTTAAACAAAGCATGCCCGATGGATAGTTTTCCTTACCTAGAATGGACTAACTGGTTGATCCAACGGCCGGACACGAGCTACTGTCATTTACGGATATGTACTCGGGATACAATCAAATCCCGATGCCCATTCCAGATCAAGAACAAACCAGTTTTGTTACGGATGTTGGGTTATATTGATATGTCGTAATGCCCTTCGGATTGAAAAATGCGAGAGCAACTTATCAACGTTTGGTGAACCGAATGTTTAAAGATCAGATTGGTAGAACGATGTAAGTCTATGTGGATGACATGCTCGTGAAGTCACGACAGCCAAACGACCACATTCGAGACTTAGCAGAGATGTTTGATATACTCAGGCATTATAGGATGAAAATCAACCCTTTGAAGTATTCTTTTGGCGCTGTGACAGGGAAGTTCTTGGGTTTCATTGTGAATGCGTGGGGAATTGAAGCTAACCTGAAGAAGATTCAGGCTATTCGGGACGTACAAGGGCCCAGAACTATAAAGCAAGTACAAAGCCTGAATGGAAATGTAGCCGCGTTGAGTCGATTCATATCTAGAGCTACGGATAAATGCATTCCTTTCTTCGATGTGATAAAGAAAGGAAAGAGAAATTTCGAGTGGACATCCGACTCTAAGGAAGCATTCCGAGCTCTGGTTAGACATTTAGAAAGTCCCCCGGTGCTATTAAAACCAATTGACCATGAAATGCTGTATGTACATCTAGCTGTATCCCAGCACGCTATCAGTACGGCTTTGATTCGCGAGGAGGACCGAGTTCAAAAGCCAGTGTATTATGTCAGTAAACGTTTGACGGGGAAGAAAGAAATTATCCCAAGATCGAGAAACTAGCTTACTGCTTGGTGATTGCATCACGCAAGCTTCGTCCATACTTTCAGGCACACTCAATCAGTGTTTAAACTGATCAACCCTTGCAGAAGGTACTCCAACGACCAGAAACCTCTGGAAGGATGTTAAAATGGAATATCGAGTTGAGTCAGTTCAATATTACCTACCTGCCACGAAGGGCCATACAAGGGCAAGCGCTAGCAGACTTCATTGCTGAATTCACCGTGTCAGACGAATCAAATGGTCACAATGTCATACCTTTTGTTCGATGGAAGATGTACACCGATGGGGCATCTAACGACCGTTGTTCGGGGGCTGACATAGTTCTTGTGACTCCCGAAAACCGATCAATTTGTTATGCTTTGAAGCTTGAATTCCCGACAACAAATAACGAAGCCAAGTATGTAGCATTGATTGCTGGCTTGAGACTTATCGAAGAATTGGGAATAAGATCGGTTGAAATCTTTTGTGACTCACAACTTGTGGTGTACCAAGTTCGAGGGGACTATCAAGAAAAGGGACAGAGACTTACCCCATACCTGGCACGGGTTCAAGAGCTGCTAACGAATCTGGAGTATTATGATATCTCACATATCCTGCGTGAACAAAATAGAGCAGCCGATTCGTTGGCAAAATTTGCAAGCACTGGCGATGCGCAGCAAATGGGATTGTTTCCCGTTGGAACCTTACGTGTTCCAAGCATAAATATGATGGAGGTAGATTCATGTTAGAAACAAAAATCAAGAAGGAATCATGGGGGACCCCATTCAAGCAATACTTGTTACACGGAGTCATACCTAAAAGAAGGAGCGAAAGACGACAAATCATTTGTAAGGTTTCACAATATGTAATGCAGGATGGGGTAATATATCGGAGGGTATTCTCGACCCCCTTTCTCCGGTGCATAGCCCATGATGAGATAAAACGAGTCCTGAAGGAAGCCCATGAAGGAGAATGTGGCGACCATACTGGGGAGCAGACATTAGCAAAGAAAATCCTCCGCTAGGGATACTATTGGCCGACTGTAAATCAAGATGTCGTAGACTACGTGAGAAGATGTGACAAATGTCAGAAATAGGCAAAAATCCCGAGAGCTCCGCCGATGGAACTCACTCAAATGGTTAGTCCCTGGCCGTTTGCAATGTGGGGGATCGACATAGTCAGTTCCTTACCCATATCAAAAGGTGGTGCAAAATACGTGATAGTTGCGGTCGATTACTTCACCAAGTGGGTAGAAGCAGAGCCTTTTGCCACTGTCACCACCAAAAAGGTCATTGATTTCGTTGTATGAAACATTATATGCCGTTTTAGCCTTCCACGGACCATCATTACAGGTAACGAAATTCAATTCAAAAGCAAAGAGTTCAAAGAGTTTTTCCAAAGATATGGTATTGAGAAAAAGTTTGCAGCAGTTTCTCATCCAAAAGCTAATGGACAAGTGGAAGCCATGAAAAAAATAATCAAATCCATTTTGAAAAAGCATTTAGAAAAGGCTAGAGGCAAGTGGGTTGATGAACTTCCAACAGCGCATTGGGCTTATAGAACCACCCACTAGTCTGCGACTGGCCACACTCCATTCGCATTGACATATGGCATGGAAGCTGTTATACCCATAGAACTTGAAGTTCCATCACATCAAGTAACTTATTATGTCTCTGAGTCGAATCAGGATCTTTTACTGGAATCACTGGACTTCACAGATGAAAAGCACGAAGAAGCTAATTTAAGAGCGGCCGCATACAGACATCGAGTCGCTCGATATTATAATGAGAAGGTCCGGCCGAGAATCTTCGATGTGGATGACCTCGTTTTGAAATGAGTTTTTCCAGTCCCATCACATATGGGCCCCGCATGGGAAGTTCCATACCTCATTGAACGGAAGCCTGGAGAAGGAACTTTTAAGCTAGCGACCGTTGTGACACTCCCCCGAGCATGGAATAACGAGCATTTGCGGCATTATTATACTTAGTTCATTTCTTTCATATTTTGGTTGCAATTATTTCCAGCATGTTTTTATTCTTGGTTTACGACATGTAATAAGACAATTTAGCTTGTTTCATTAATAAAGGCTTGAAGCCATTTTTTCCATGGATTGTTGACATTTCTGTGTATGATAACTCTGTGGCAAACAACTAAGAGGTACATTATTCTGTCTGACGTACGAACGTGCACGAGCACTAAAAATCTCCAAGTTGCCTAAGTGCGGACTAGAATACTCTGAGTCCCCTGAGTGCGACCAGAGTATAAACGACTCAAAATCACCAAGTCCCCTGAGTGCGGACTGAAGTACTCTGAGTCCCTTAAGTGCAGATCAGTTTATAAGTGACTCAAATTCTCCAAGTCCCCTGAGTGCGGACTGGATTACTCTGAGTCCCCTGAGTGCGGACCAGAGTGTAAACGACTCAAAATCTCCAAGTCCCATAAGTGCGGACTGGAGTACCCTGAGTCCCCTGAGTGCAGTCCAGAGTATAAACAACTCAAAATATCCAAGTCCCCTGAGTGCGGACTGGAGTACTCTAAGTCCCCTGAGTGCGGACCAGAGTATAAGCGACTCAAAATATCCAAGTCCCCTTAGTGCAGACTGGAGTAATCTGAGTCCCCTGAGTGCGGACCAGAGTATAAACGACTCAAAATCTCCAAGCCCCCTGAGTGCGGACTGGAGTACTCTGAGTCTCATGAGTGCAAACCAGAGTATAAACGACTCAAAATCTCCACGTCCCCTGAGTGCGGACTGGAGTACTCTGAGCCCCCTAAGTGCGGACCAGAGTATAAACGACTCAAAATCTCCAAGTACCTTGACTGCGGACTGGAGTACTCTGAGTCCCCTGAGTGCGGACCATATTATAAACGACTCAAAATCTTCAAGTCCCTTGAGTGCGGACTGGAGTACTCTAAGTCCCCTGAGTGCGGACCAGAGTATAAACGACTAAAAATCTTCAAGTCCCCTGAGTGTGGACCAGAGTATAAACGACTCCAAATCTCCAAGTCCCCTGAGTGCGGATTGGAGTATAAACGGGTTAAAAATCTCGAAGTCCCCAGAGTGCGGACTGGAGTCCCGTGAATCCCCAGAGTGTGGATTGGAGTATGAACTGTTTGAATTCTTTAAGTGCCCGGAGTGCGAACTAGGACACGAATGACTTGAATTCATCAAGTCCTCGGGGTACGGACTAAAAAATATTCTAAATGCTTGAAGCATGGAATACAGGATCAACAACTCCAAAGAATTTCGGAGTTATATGAAGATGTATTGAGAAGTTTATGTAACTCACAATAGCTTGGGTTTCGACCACAATCACACAGAAAGCTGAATAATAAAAGTCTTTTGAAAGACAAAAGAACTAAGCTTTATTTATTCAAAAATAAGATTCTACTACAACTCCTCCAAAATTCAGAGTCAAAAGTCTATTTACATGGACTACGAAAATAAATAAAAATAATCACATAATCTAAACTAACTCTCATTGAATGAGAGTAACAATTACTTCTTCGACTTCTTCCCAGACGACTCCTCTCCTGTGCATTTTCTCTTGGTAATTTTCTTTGATGGGGAGGTAACAACTGAAGAAGTACGGGGAACTTCCACTGGCCTGGACCTGCCAGGGAGGATGACCTTCAACGGCTTATTCAGAGGATCATCTAGTTCCACGACTCGAGGCTCGACTTTAATCTCGGTCGTCATTTTCTTTTCCTCCTAGAGCTGCTCCTTCATGCATATTTTAGAAGTATGTTCAGACGCGCTTGTGATCTCGATTTCATAACTTCCCTCGATGGGAGATGAAGTCTCAGACTTATCCTCATCAAGCGCCTCTATCACCTGAGCATCTGGACCGGGAGCCTCCCCTGCGTGAGTAGCCTCTCTTGTTTTTTCCTTCACCTCCTTGGCGTCATCACTCCTCGGAGTGGGCTCGGGATCAGAACGGCCTACGCAAAATCATGGAAAATAAACATTAGAATACAATAGCCTCTCGTCAAAAACGACAACTCTTCGAATGTTAAAGTGAAGGACTATCTATCGGCTTCTGGCTGACTCTAAGCCGTCCGAGGGGTCTCACCCTCTGGAATGGGAGATAGAATGTGAACGTCGAGGCTAGGGTCCTCCAGGTCGTAACCAATATGTTGCTCAAATGGATCAAGTATCGGCCGATCGATCGATTTAGTAGGAGCATGAGCTGGAGACTCGGTCTCGGATGGACCGGCACTGACATCTTTCCCTTTCGATGAGGAGGGACCTTTGCAGTAAAGAGCTTTCGCCGTAGACAGGTTTGAAGGCTCGTTCCCCTTAAGAAATTCTTTTATTAAAGCATCTTCATCGACCTCCTCAGTGCCAAGTTCGACCTTCCTAATTTTTATCAAAGTCTCCCATGCTTCAGCTAGGGATTCGAGGTAGCCCTCATCCAGAAAAGTTACGTCTCGATGCATGAGGACGCGGGCGTTGAATTCGGTAATCAATGGGTCGAACATGCATTTGACCTCCTCCCTACCAGCCTCTTTACCCGCCTCCAGGCGAGAGTCAATCTCCGCAGATGCCATTTTCTTGCCCTCTTCATGGGCTTCATCCTTTAGCATCCCGACTTTAGAAAGTTCACTATCAAGCTTCGCCTTTAGAAGTCGTGTAGCAACGATCTCGTCGCAATATCGTTGCGACTCTTCTTGGGAAGCAGTCTTCTCTTCTCTTTCTTTGCAGGTTGCTCCTCCAATTCTTTGACTCGGAGGGCAAAGGCATCCCTTTCTTTCTGCACCGAACCCTTCTCTAAAGCTAGGGCCCCACAGCGTTGGACCGCCTCGTCAATTCTTTTTTATGAGTTGACTCCAGACGAGTGACGGCCTCGGCAGTATCTTTAGCGCTCTGTTGGGCGGCTTCAAGCTGAGACTTGTAAGAAGCAAGCTCTTCGTCCTGATCTTTAATAATGTCATTATCATGGATAGCATCAAGCTTCAGGTGATCGATCTCATGTTGACGCTCTATGGAGACTTTTGAAACTTTTTCGGCTAAGTGCACGAACGCATCGTGCTGAACATAGACGTCGTTAGTGCAAGCGATAGCACTTTGCTTGACATGCCCTAGAATTTGGTCAATCGCCAAAAGAAATTTTAAGCCATCAAAGCATATCTTTGGAAATGAGGCTTTAAGCACAGCAAGTTGCTCAGCGACCAATGGATCAGATACAGGAGCAAGAGGAGTCTGCTTAGAGATTGCAGGTGTTCTATGGGGATCTCGAGATTGCCTGGTACTTGATGAACAGGAGTGTTGATCCCGATGGGCCTCGGGCCAGGACCCCTTATGTGCAAGTTTCTCTTTGCTATGCTCCGGTTGAGAAGGAGGATCACGAGGGTAGGAGGATTGACTATAATTCTTCCTTTGGTGGGACGATTCTCGACGGTGGTAGTCTCGATCGCCTGAGTCGTCTCTATCTCGATGCTTGCCGGAACCCGAATCCCGGCCGAATTGGTGAAAGATCGATGAAACGTGGAGGCGGTCAAGTCCATTTGTGCGCCCCTTGTCACCTACACAGAGTTTAAGTAACGACGAATTAGCAAAGAGTAGAGTGATGGCAGAAAGTTAAGTGCAAGGTGAGGTGCATGTGTTTGTGTGTCCTAGTGTTTCCCCCCGATGGACCAGTTTCTTTACTAACAGGAGTTTTATCTCCTTGGTTTTGGGCTTGAGCGCTTGCATCGCCTTTCATGGGCGAATGAAGCTTAAGGGCCTTTGGATCGTCGAAACCATAGTTGAGCAGATCTTCAGGTATGATGAGGTTCGGCAGGCCTTTCAGAGAACTTTCTAAGTGCTACGAGGAAGCTTCTTTCTCCACTAGAATAAGGGTAACTTTAGAAGTTCCACCCACTATTTTCTTCCTTAGCTTGTATGTCAGTTTCTTCTTCCTCTTCGAAGGGGAAGGCGACGTTACAATGTCATGAAATTCAATTATCGGGTCCCGAGATGGACTAACATTTTCGCCCTATACTTCGGGATTTTTGGTTTCTTTAATCTCCCCCTCCTCTAGTGTGTCAGGAGCGTTGCGTGCTGAAGACTCGGCCTGCTTTTTTCCTTTGCCCGAAGCAGGCCTGGTTATGGTGACACCTTGGGGGAGGCTTATTCGGCGACCTTCCGACAGTAACCCAAATTTCATGAGCGACTCATTCGAAATGAGAGACCTGATGTCCCAGTCTTCTGCGGGGAGAGCTCGGATGGCTTCGACAGCTTCAGAATATCCGAGGCCCTCGGGACGAGGGTTGATACCTGTGAAAGTAGACGAAGGGTCAAAAAAGATGAAAATTTTGCCAAATTCAAGTGTAGATTCAAAAAAGGAACTCACTTCCTTCTACCCATCTCCTGGCAAAACCGGAAGGACAAGGCACGTAGAACAACTCTTGCTTGTACTGGGCAAATTTGCTCCATGCCCTAGTTAGGATTTGGCATTTGCTATGTGGCTCAAGGAATATGAAGGATGGGCTATCTGAAAGTCTCTTCAAGTGATAAATATAGCGGATATCACTCGGAGTCGGAAGCCTGAAAAGGACACTCATGAAGAGAATACAAGTGCGTATATGAATGCATGGCTGCTCGGATGAAGTTGCGAGGGGGAAATCTCGATATACTGCGACACATCTCGAAGAAAGGAGTTAAATGATGACACGTTGCCAACCCAGCACATGAATCTATTATAGGCTGTGTATCCAACTGGGGGCAAGTGAGGACGATCATGCCCCGATGGAACTAGCACATCGTCGAAGGGGATTCCATGGACAGAGCATATCCGATGGAGCGTACTTTCGTCAATCTTTGAAGCCCGGGAACTATTGAATCGTTTAAGAAAATCGCTTCCTCCAGAGCATCGGGAGTCAAGTCGAAAGATGCAGTCGTAGAGCTCGGCAAGTCCTGAGCAGGAGTAGTTGGCGGATTTGAAGTTCCTATAACTTCTTTTCGAGAGGATGGCCCGGGTCTATTCGAGATCGTAGCAAAGCACCTGTTTGAACTATAATTGAAAAACAATCAACATTAGACTTAACAACATAAATATTCCCCCAGTGTGGTGTGTGAACTAGCGTGATCGTTCAAATATAAGTGCCAAGCAGTGAAAAGCCGCTAGATTGATGAAATAAGTTTAAACTTTGAATTGTCATCTTCGAAGACCGTCATCGCTGACCATCCGCAAAAGCTTGTCATAGCACGGTTTATATTTTGAACTCGACATCGTCACCGCATTTGAAAGGTTATTGACTGTTCAGCAAGTTAAGTCCAAGTTATCAGTTGTTTAAACACGGGATTTATCAGTCCGGATTGTCCGATATGCTTTGTTGTTTGAGTCTGTCCTTGTTCATTATCCTATGTTTAGGCATAAAATATGTGTTGAGTCAATTATGCATTAGGTTCGACTGGTGTTGATATTATACACAACCCTCCGACCTAACCACTTGATCGTTCGACATTCAACTAGTCATGCCGAACCACAATCATGCCGAGCCACCTCGCTCGGTATTCTACCCTCAACACCAACACTCACCTACCACTCATTATCACCGTTCGGCATGCGGCAAGACATGCCGAACCGCAAACATGCCGAGCCATGCCATTCGACATGCCACTCTTTCAACTGTCCTCTCCATCGTTCTGCATAAAGGAGTCATGCCGAACCGTATTTATGTCGAGCCGCATCGCTCGGCACTCTGCCCACATCTCATTTTTCACCTGCACTCCCACTAGCATCGTTCAGCATAAAAGAATTATGCCGAGCCGTGATCGTGCCAAGCCACATCGCTCGACACGCCAAAATTAACTGCAACTTCACTCCGGTGCTTCTTCTCCAATGTCGTTCGGCATGAGGAAATCATGTTGAGCCACATCAACACATCGCCCTCTTCCATCCTCCACTCCACCTGCTCCTAAGACTAACGTCTTCTTCCATCTTCCTCTCCATTCTACACGACCCTACCTTCCTAATCTACATGACTCTCATCGTTCATGGGTTAGAGGAAGGGCGTGGATTCAAGTCTTGTCTTAAATCCCTAATCAGGGAGAGTCAAGCATGTAAAGGGTTACTACCTAGAATAGGGAGCAAAGTCTGATGAAATGCTCAAATTGGTAGTAGTGATCTACTCAGGCTTACTATTGAAGGCGATCGAGAAATAGCTAAGAGGAATCAAGGGATAGAGGAGTTGTCGAAATGTTAGCAAAGATTTGGAAAGAAGTAAGCTCGTAAGTACTAAAGAGCAGAGGTAAAAGTAAAAGAGAGAAGAAGAAGAAGCCTCAGTTTATATAGAGAGAAGAGAAGTCGAAAGGGCAACGACCGGTAGAACCGGTCAAAGCACCTCCCTCATTCGGCATTAATGTCGTTCGGCATTTGTACGCCGCTCGGCATCAGCCAAGCCGTTCGGCATTCATATGTCGTTTGGCATTCATATATCGTTCGGCATTAGCATGTCACTCGGCATACAATGCTTCGTTCGGTATTCAGGAGAAGCTACTATCGAGAAAACAAAGCAAGAGCTTAAAGGAGTGTGTGGAGTGCTCATGATTCAAAGCATATCATGTTCGTCCACATGATACACTTTGGAGGGCAAGTGTTACACAATGGCTTGACCAGGTAAACATGACTTTATGTGGAAGGCTCATTCGACACGAAGGGCCATTCGACACAACTGGATCATTCGGCGCAACTGGGTCGTTCGGCGCAACTGGGTCGTTCGGCATAACTGGATCGTTCGGCATAACTAGGTCGTTCGGCATAATAAGGTCCTTCGGTGCAACTAGGTCGCTCGGCATTCAAGCATCGACCGGCATTCCAGCCTCGTTTAGCATTCCAGCCTCGTTCGGCATTACAGCCTCGCTCGGCATTTCAGCCTCGTTCGACATTCAAGCCTCGATCGGCATTCCAGCCTCGTTCGGCATTGCAGCCTCGTTCGGCATCCAGCCACGTTTGGCATTCCAGCCTCGCTCGGCACATGGCCTCGCTCGGCATAAGCATGTCGTTCGGCATCTCCCCTTGATCGGCATTAGATCTCGTCCGGCTTACACATTTCACTCAACATACTACCTCGTTCGGCTTTGAGACATGGCTTGACATTTTCCGCTTGGCATTTGTGGCTCGGCACACAGAAATCACTCACCACGGGCTGAGGTATCTTGCTACTAGGCCCGTTAGGGAAGTCCAACCCATCTTCGTCTATAAATAGAAGGGCAGGGGCACAGTGAAATGGACCTTTTTTTTAGAACACCGGGGAGACTTTGTCGCATTCAAGACTCATTCAAGGCTTATCCTCTTTGCCTAGCAGTTGCATTCAAATAGTTGGTGTACGGATTGTATCTATAATCAATTGTTCAGTAAAGCAATAAAGATTAACTTCAAAGTGGACGTAGGCAATTACGCCGAACCACTATAAATCTAGTGTTCTTATCTTTGCATTTAATTTAGCATACTGTTCTCTCTTTAACTTTACTTTCTTCATTAATCTCTCTACACAATCTTTCTTAAGGGTGTTAGTGACCAATTCTGGTGCTAACAATAACCTTCACCAAGAAAACTCAAATCTCGTTGGATGAGGACTATGGCGTTATATTCAATAATCAATAGATCAAACAAATCCTTGATTCCATTCCAACTGGACTTTAGAATCTTCTTCTACGATTTCAATTTCTCCCATCATCTCCTTATGGCCTTCCTCTCAAGCCTCCTCTTTAAGAGCTTCTATCTTGGCAAACTGCTCATCAAATATAATTTTTAGGCTTCTAGCTTCAACAGCCTCTTTGCAGTACCTTTGCGATTCTTCCTAAGCCTCAATTTTCTCTTCCCTTTCTTTCTTGAGAAGCTCCTCAAGTTCCTCGACATGGCGGACTAAGATATCGTTTTCCTTTTGCAAAGAATCTTTGTCCAGAGCGAGTGCCCCGTTGTGGTTGAGGGCAACATCGAGTTCCTTTTTATGGGAAGCTTCTAAATGGCTTATCGCCTTCGATGTTTCCTTGGCATTTTTCTCTGCCTCGATAAGTTTTGTTGTCAATTTCGATAGTTTGTCATCTTGATGTTTGATTATGTCTTTATCATGTATCACTTCTAGCTTGAGATGGTCTATTTCATATAGTTGCTCGATTGACACTTTAGAGATTTTTTCTGCCAAGTTTTAAAACAATTCATGCTATGCGAACACGTCATTAACACATGCAAGGGAACTTGGTTTGGCATGTCCTGGGATCATATGTATGGTGGGAAGGAATTTAAGCCCATCGAAGCCGATTTTCGAAAAAGTGGCCTTAAGCTCGGCTAATTTCTCAACTGTAGAAGTGTTAGAAGCTACATCTGGCAAGGATCGATCGAAAGCGGTAATTGGATGCGTGTTCGATCTATAGTCGCAAGATTGCTTTGAGCTCGAAGAATGATAGCGCTGCTCATGTGATGTGGTGGTTTGAGTGTTGTGGTAGGGAGGCTTGTCTCCACTATAAGCAGGAAAATTGGGTTGGTCTTCCTGGCGAGACGTCTGAGATTAGGATTTGCGCTTGGAAGATGAGGATTACTTGGATTAATATCTTCTTTCCCGTCCATTATCTTTTTCCCTATGCTTAGCAGACTCTGAGTCACGACTAGATCGATGATATGTCGAAGAACCTCTTAAGCGATCAAAGGCCTGGGACTAATTCATCGCACTTGCAAAGATCAAATGAAAACTTGTGAGTAACTATCATGCAATTTGATTTAAAATATAGCTATTAAATAAATAATAATTTGGCTTTAAAATATACTAAAAATAAAGTTAAAATTTGTTTAAATGATTTTAACCTAAATTTAAATTTAACAAAGGTTGTTTTGTTCTTGTTTTAAATATAGTTGATAAAATAAGTAATTTATTTATATAGTGATAATTTCATTTATAAATTATTTTAATTTAATAACGAGTTTTTTTCAAACAATATTAATAATGTAATATTGGAAAGTTTAAGCTTTAAAATAAATAGATAATTTATAACATGTGTTAAGTAACAAACCATTACAAGTGATAAACAACTTTATATCTATGAACATCAAGTATGAAAGCAAACCAGGTTTGTGTAAAATAAAAAAATAAAAGAGTAAGGCCTGTAGGTAGTTATGTAGAGCAAGCAAAAGCAAAGTAAAGTAAGATATGTTTGTAGGCTGTGTGGTATGCAGGCAAGTAAGGGTGAGATAATAAACAAAGTAAAATAAAGCATAAAGTACTTAAGCAATTAAATGCTAGCACAACTTAAGTCAATTCGAATTGTTCCAAAAATCTACTCAGCCTCCAAAATAAGATCTCTGATCAAATAATAAGATTTTGTGTACCTGCAAATTGCTTAACCCAGATATCACCTACCTTGTAAACTTCTTTATATTTGCCTTCTTATTTTCTTCCATTCAAAAACTTAGCAAACCCTGAAGTAATAACAAATACTTCCATTTATACAAACTTAAATAATATTTACAACAACTAAAGCAACAAGGTTAGGAAGATCAAAGCAAACAATTCTCAGTTTTTAAAGTTCAAGCTGTTTCAGACAAGAAGTGCTCTGTCTTCTCAAAACTGTGAGTAACTTCACCCTTAAAATTTAAAGCAAAAGTATGGTTGCATGTTGTGCTGTGATAATTATTGCATATCTTCAAGTGTATATGTGTATTTACATTGTTAAGTTCTGATATATGATGTATGCATACCAGGAATTCCTCTGCTTCCCGTTTTTAAGTTCTAGTTTTGATGTTTATTTAAAACCTCTTGATTTAATCTCTATTTCAATTCAAGTTTCAAATGAAATTTGTGTGTTACATCACCAATACTAATTTAAAATTTTACTTAAGATAAATAACTTAGTATTACTTCTGGAAATGTAAAACACAGAGTAAACTTAAATTTAGTCAAAAATAATTAGTCATGATTTATAAATTAAGGTTTATGAATCAAATACAAATACCAAAATATGATTTTTAAAACTAATATGATGGTTTTCAGTCGAGTGGTTTAGGTGGAGTTCGACTTAGAACAAAAGTTGGTTTTTGGGTGATTTCTGGCGATCGGGGGTACTGGAGATGCTAGGGTTGTGTGAGGAGGTGGAGGAGCTTACCGAGGTGATGGGGAAAATGGCCGATGGTGATGGAATTCATCGAGGAGGTTGCCGTAGTGGATTTTTGTTTAGAACCCTAGTTTAACTAGGCTATGTTGTTCGATCAACCTCGGGTTCTACAGTGGACCGAGTGCATCGTGCTTTTGGGGATGGGTAGGAGGATGATAGTCGAAGCTGTGGCCGGAGTTTTAAACTCTCTGGTGGTCGAGGCGGCGAGAATGAGCTGTTGTCAGGTCTGGTGGTGGTGGGAATATGTTGTTCCAGGTTCAAATTCGAGTTTGATTTCGAATTCGAGACGAAGACAGGGCTCTGGCGATCGGGGGGAAAGAGTATGGGTGATCGCCGACCTGTTCGACGTCGTGGCAACGTATGGAGATGATCGGAGATGCCGTGCACGTGAACGTGCACGAGTTCTGGAACCTGAGAAGTTGGTAGCGTCGGTTGGAGCAGAGGACACTCGAGTTATTTCAGGATTCACGTGAAGTAGATCGAATTTTGGCCCGAAGCAATGGAGAGTTTGGTTCGAGTATAGGTTGGTTAAAGTTTTTTTAAAAACTGTCACCGTTTTCTTTGGGAGGGTTTTGTTTTTCTCGGGACATACTCGAGTCATTTGAGTATGTGACTCGAAGCAGAAGGAGGGAAGACTCGAAGCATTTTTGGTTCGAGTCGAGTCAGTGTTTGTTCAGGCTTTTGTAAAAACCTGGAAGCAAAATTTGTTTTGAAACAAATTCAATGAAACCTAAAAATAAATAATAGATTTAAACAAGTTTAAATCCAGTTGAAGTATGAATTCAAATTTATTCTTGAATTCAAATCTGAAATAAAAATAAAGTTTTAAAACAATTAAATGTGGATTTTTTTCAGGTTTAAAAACCTGACAGTTTCAAATTTTAAAATTTAATTTAACTTATAGATTCAAATGAACTTTTGAATCTAAGTTTTTAAAAATGAATTTGGATTTTAAATCAAGAATTAAAAACCAAGTTTTTAAAAACAAGTTAAAGCCAAAGTTTTAAAATCAAAGTTAAACCAATTGATTCAAGTTCTTCTTTGAATTCAAGTCTGAGATTTAAATCAGTTTTTAAATCTAAATATATAAAACAAGTTTAAATCAAATAGTTTTTTATAGGTAATTTGTTTCAAATAAATATTTAAATTAATTTTTGACATAGTTCTTTTTAAATGGATTTTTTAATGGAAGTTAAATAAATTGTTTTTAACTTGAATTTGCAAGTTAAAATATTAATGTATTTTGGAAGCTTAGATTTAAATAAAGATTTAAGTAGTGAATTTAAAGGCTTATCTTATATAAGTTCATATGTAAGTAATAAATGTTATTTACATTTATTTAAAGGATTATAAATTGAATTTAAATTTGGTAAATGTTTAAACAATAATCATTTTGAATCTTAAATTCAAAATGAAATTTGAATTTAAATTTAAAATGTAATGTTCTAATACACTTTAATATTAAGGGAGTCGTTAATAAAGAAATAAATTATCTTAGAAATAATTTAGATATTAAAATGATTTAATGAATAAGTTAATTAAGGAATGACTTATGTATTCAATTTATAAATTAATAATTTAGATTAATTTATAACTAGAGATTAATTAAGAAGTAAATTAAGAAATGTTATTAGTTAATGAAATAATTAACTAAGAATTATTTAGTAATTAATTAATGTGATTAATTTTAATAATTAATTAGATTAATTAATTAAGATAATCATTTGTAAAATTATTGAGTAATTACTTGATAAAAGTAATTAAGGGATTTATTACTTATTGTAACAAATTTTGATAATATGATTAAGTTAAGTTAATTAATTTAGTTTAATTAATTTAAGAAATCATTTGATAATTTGATAAATGTAATTACTTAGTGTAATTAATAGAGCATAATTACTTAGGAAAGTAATTAGATGATAATTACTGGGTGTAATTAATTGAAAATGATTTGTAATGAAGTAATTTGGATAATTACTTTTGTAATTAATCAAAGGATTAATTAATGGAGATAATTAATTATGGGATAATTAATTTGTTAATAAGTAATTAAGGATAGTTAATTACTGGTTGTTATTAATTCCAAGGTGATTAATAATTGGGTTTAGTTAAAGATTAATCACTTAATTTTATTAATTTAAATAAAGTAATTAATTTAAATGTAATTAGAAATCATTAATTAATGTGATTAATGATGTAATTTATAATGGATAAATTAAGAAATAATTAATAATAAAGTGATTAATTAATGTAATTAATTAAGGATAAATGTAACTAATTTTAGTTAATTAATAAATGAAGTAATTATATGTTAATTACTAAGAATGATTTAAAATAATTAATTTGTGGAATTAAATTAAGACTAATTAGTTATTGTAATTAGAAGATGATTAACCAAAGGTGTTTAATCAAGATAAATATCTAGAGAATAATTAATTAATTTGATTTATAATTAATTAATGGTTGTATAAGTAGGATTTATAGATGAAGTAATTAATTCAATTTATTTTAAATTAATTAGAGATAGAAGTAGTTGATTTAATTCATTTTAAATTAATTATAAATGGTATGATTATAAATGGTATGATTATAAATGGTATGATTATAAATCATTGCTTATGGATGAATGATATTGATATTTCATTTGATGATTGTGAACTCAGATATGAGATGAATAATATCTATGTGATATGGATGCTTGGTTTAAGTATGATAATATTCATTATCTGATTGGGATGATAATATTAATTATCCGTTTATGATGATAATGTGAGTATCTATTATGAGATGTGAATTACCTATCTATGTGTATGTTGATAATATTGAATTGGATTGTTTTAACTTTAAAACAACTAGGCCTTAAAAGGTACGTTTTTGGATTTCGATGAGACCGGGATCGGGTTTCCATATTTGGACATCCGAAAACCACATCGATCCAAATTAACGATAGGTCGTGAATCTGAAGTGAAGTTGAAGTTTCAGAGTGCAAGGGTTATTGTCGTTAACTTTGAGGGTGATTCCAAAATGAGTGTAACGAGATAAAGCCTTCGGTTTCATTCGAACCCGGAACGAACTTGCATGGATTGAATGCTTTCATACATCGTCAGGTGGGCGATGAGCATTCTAAGAAATGTATTCTCTAAAGGTAATCGCAGCCTCAAGCCTCATCCACTAGGAATGGCTAAAACAGGGGAGGTGCAGCAAGGTTAGGTGGGTCATGCCCAAGCAGGAGGAGATATACCCCTGTCTAGATGTCCCTTTATTTTTTGGCTCTATGGGCGGTTGATTGCAACAACTGTCAGGGTTATCTTGTTCGGGATTGTTCAGTAAGGAATGGTTCCGGCCTTGTGTTGTAGGAGGTCGGGAGTGATCCTCGGTACGTTGATCTAGGCCACACACTGTGATGGGCGGTACCCCAGTAGCCCTGCCATTGTATGGAATCCAAAATCTAATAAGTGCCATCGGATTTGATTGTATTACCCACTTTGTGGCTAGTATGCTGGAATTTAATCATGTAACAATTTCGGCTATTTTCTATTTACTTGAAAACCCTAGACCTATTATAATATCACTGAATTTCCTATCAAATGTTTTGGTTAGCGTAAGGTAAAAACTTACCCATGTTTATGTGTGGGAGGTCTTACGTGATACCTTTTGTTTCAAAGGTTTTCAAAATTAAGCAACTTTAACCTGTTACTCACACCAGACCCATGTCTGACCCGGAGTTTATTTCTGTTTTTCCTAAACTCTTGGGTACTCAAATTTTTACGAGTAGCCAAGGGATTCAGGTTGGCTTTGACGAATTCTGGAGGAGCAATGGAGCAGGAGGCTTCAGCGTTGTAGATATATATAGTTCCGCTGTGTTGGTATCTTTGAGTTATTTATTTGAGTTGTACCGAGTTGTATTAACTAGACGGGTGTTTATAACTGTCTAGTATGTATTGTATTATCTGTGTAACTCTGATGATGTTGTATATTATGTAATACTTATGTGATTAATATAATTTATTCGTTCCGCTGTGTGATTCTGATGTTGTTGTTCTTTCTTCTCTATCTTTTCTATTTTCTCACCCCTTTCTTTCTTCAAGATGATACGACTTTCTGGTGGTAGAAAGTTGGGTCGTCACAGTTGGTATCAGAGCGCTAGGTTGAGTGAATACCTAGGCTCTTGAGTGATTTCTTTCTTGAGAGAGCGTATTGGTAAATTATATATATATACATATATATATATATATATATTTCTACCTATTTGTTAGGTTACCTGTTCTGGTTTTCCAATATAAGTTATAAAGGTAGATAGGGTAGTGGTGTGTGTAACACGACTACCAATGGTTGGAGTTTAAATGATTAAGGTTGGAAGTGTATTTGTCGAGACTGTAGACCTAATACCGTCTTAAGTGAGCTTTGGGTGGTGTAAGGATTTCATTGATCTCTGAAGAAAGCCTTTATGGTTCAGAGTTCATTTTTGAAGTGTAGTTTGGATGAGCTAGATTTTGGATCTGTCGGTTGGACAGAAGCCAGGCATGATATCTTGATACATCAAGGAGAAGTAGCTGTGTGATGAGACACAGTGACTATGGATGTCTCCAAAGATGTTTCTTTGGAACAAGTTAAGGAAGAGTGTCTGCTTCGGTGTTGTCGCTGTGTTCAGCTGGGTGTTTCTGTTTGATTTGGGGTCCGAGTTTCTCCAAGAGCTTTGGATTAGGAAGTCTTCTGGCTTAGCAGTTTTTCTTAGGGAAACTTCAGAAGCAGCAGAGTAGTTCCGTTTCTTCGATGGATTGGCTACATAAGTGTAAGCTGTTCTGATTTGTAAAGAGAGAGCAGTATCTTTGGAATTAGGCTGGGTTGATCGCAAAAGTCGCTTGCGATAGTTTGAGTGTTCTCTTGCGTTTCAGAGATTTTTCTGGATGTCTTTAGGAAGTCAGAGTTTTGTCAGCATTTGGAGATTGAGTTTGGTATCGACTGGATTCCAGAAGTGGTACCGATGGTTCAGCTTAGTAATAGGATGATTTTTGAGTTTGGTGAAGCGGCTCGGGTTTTGGAGGAACTTCTGAGTTTTATTTTTGGATATGTGGACCTTATTTTTGGAATGTGTTGTCCAGTCTGTGATTGAGTTCATAATCAGCATTTTCATCTGTTCAGTCAGAGTTGCGCAGTGGAAGCATGGTGGCGGCTGTTTTAGTTTGGAAGCAATTGGATGTTGCAATGTTTGGGTTAGAGACTTTCTACAGGGAAATTTTTCAGGATCTTAAGCCTAGTTTGAAGTGCACCTGTTTTATCTTTCCCGGATGAGAGAGGTGAGATCAGCCTTCTGATTGTGGAATACAATTTGTGTTCTGAGTTTTGGTCGATCTTGGAAAGATCATTTTGTTGGATTGTCTTTGGTTCAGTTTGTTTCTAAGGGCATCAGCAAGGGTTGAGCTAATCAGGAAATATATAGGCAGCACAAGATCGTTCGTAGAGTTTTATGGATAAGAGAAGGAGGAATTTGGATTCCCAAGTCGGAGAATTGATTTTGGATAAGTGTTTGGTCTTCAGGATTGAGTACGTGTAAGATCTATCTCTGGTTATAGAACCAGCAGTTCAGGGAGTTTTGGTTGTTGATTCAGACTTGTCTGTAGTCTGATATCCGGTCTTTTTTTGCAAATCTAGATGAGTGGAAGCTCTGTAGCTTTGTAGATTGATTGTTTGGATTCTGTAGAGCGAGTATCCTAGTATTTATATTTGGGAAACTCGAGAAAATTCTATCCGGAATTTTGTCTGGATAGTTAGATTTGTTTGATTGGATAAATTAGTTGCTATGGTTGTTAGCATCTGGTTGATATATGCTCGTGTTTAAAATTAAATCTTTAGTTGAATTATTAAATTACCTTTGCTTTAAATTTCGGGGACGAAATTCTTTTAAAGGGGGGGAATGTGATATCCCGGAAATTTTGGCAATATCAATTTAATAATCTGTGTTAAAAATTAAATTAATTTGATAATAGTTGTTAATAAGATTTGAATTGATTTAATAATATTCTTTTAAATAAATATTTAACTGATAATTTATCTTTTAAAAGCTAGTAAATTGTTTTCTAATAATAAATATGTATAAATATATATATTTGTATATAATCTAAAGATCTATTTTAAAATTTAATAAATAAGGATTTGTTTCAAATTCCAATGTTTTGGTAATTTGCAATTTGATTTAAAATATAGCTATTAAATAAATAATAATTTGGCTTTAAAATATACTAAAAATAAAGTTAAAATTTGTTTAAATGATTTTAACTTAAATTTAAATTTAACAAAGTTTGTTTTGTTCTTGTTTTGAATATAGTTGATAAAATAAGTAATTTATTTATATAGTGATAATTTCATTTATAAATTATATTCATTTAATAATGAGTTTTTTTCAAACAATATTAATAATGTAATATTGGAAATTTTAAGTTTTGAAATAAATAGATAATGCTTAAGGAACAAGTGTTATCATATTGGAGCTTTATAACATGTGTTAAGTAACAAACCATTACAAGTGATAAACAACTTTATATCTATGAACATCAAGTATGAAAGCAAACCAGGTTTGTGTAAAATAAAAAAATAAAAGAGTAAGGCTTGTAGGTAGTTATGTAGAGCAAGCAAAAGCAAAGTAAAGTAAGATATGTTTGTAGGCTGTGTGGTATGCAGGCAAGTAAAGGTGAGATAATAAACAAAGTAAAATAAAGCATAAAGTACTTAAGCAATTAAATGCTAGCACAACTTAAGTCAATTCGAATTGTTCCAAAAATCTACTCAGCCTCCAAAATAAGATCTCTGATCAAATAATAAGATTTTTTGTACCTGCAAATTGCTTAACCCAGATATCACCTACCCTGTAAACTTCTTTATATTTGCCTACTTATTTTCTTCCGTTCAAAAACTTAGCAAACCTGAAGTAATAACAAATACTTCCATTTACACAAACTTAAATAATATTTACAACCCCTAAAGCAACAAGGTTAGGAAGATCAAAGCAAACAATTCTCAGTTTTTAAAGTTCAAGCTGTTTCAGACAAGAAGTGCTCTGTCTTCTCAAAACTGTGAGTAACTTCACCCTTAAAATTTAAAGCAAAAATATGGTTGCATGTTGTGCTGTGATAATTATTGCATATCTTCAAGTGTGTATGTTTATTTACATTGTTAAGTTCTGATATATGATGTATGCATACCAGGAATTCCTCTGCTTCCCGTTTTTAAGTTCTAGTTTTGATGTTTATTTAAAACCTCTTGATTTAATCTCTATTTCAATTCAAGTTTCAAATGAAATTTGTATGTTACATCACCAATACTAATTTAAAATTTTACTTCAGATAAATAACTTAGTATTGCTTCTGGAAATGTAAAACACAGTGTAAACTTAAATTTAGTCAAAAATAATTTGTCATGATTTATAAATTAAGGTTTATGAATCAAATACAAATACCAAAATATGATTTTTAAAATTAATATGATGGTTTTCAGTCGAGTGGTTTAGGTGGAGTTCGACTTAGAACAAAAGTTGGTTTTTGGGTGATTTCTGGCGATCGAGGGTACTGGAGATGCTAGGGTTGTGTGAGGAGGCGGAGGAGCTTACCGAGGTGATGGGGAAAATGGCCGATGGTGATGGAATTCATCGAGGAGGTTGCCGTAGTGGATTTTTGTTTAGAATCCTAGTTTAACTAGGCTATGTTGTTCGATCAACCTCGGGTTCTACAGTGGACCGAGTGCATCGTGCTTTTGGGGATGGGTAGGAGGATGATAGTCGAAGCTGTGGACGGAGTTTTAAACTCTCTGGTGGTCGAGGCGGCGAGAATGAGCTGTTGTCAGGTCTGGTGGTGGTGGGAATATGTTGTTCCAGGTTTCAAATTCGAGTTTGATTTCGAATTCGAGACGAAGACAGGGCTCTGGCGATCGGGGGGAAAGAGTATGGGTGATTGCCGACCTGTTCGACGTCGTGGCAATGTCTGGAGATGATCGGAGATGCCGTGCACGTGAACGTGCACGAGTTCTGGAACCTGAGAAGTTGGTAGCGTGGGTTGGAGCAGAGGACACTCGAGTCTTACTCGAGTTATTTCAGGATTCACTTGAAGTAGATCGAATTTTGACCCGAAGCAATGGAGAGTTTGGATCGAGTATAGGTTGGTTACAGTTTTTTTAAAAACTGTCACTGTTTTATTTGGGAGGCTTTTGTTTTTCTCGGGACATACTCGAGTCATTTGAGTATGTGACTCGAAGCAGAAGGAGGGAAGACTCGAAGCATTTTTGGTTCGAGTCGAGTCAGTGTTTGTTCAGGCTTTTGTAAACACCTGGAAGCAAAATTTGTTTTTAAACAAATTTAATGAAACCTAAAAATAAATAATAATTTTAAACAAGTTTAAATCCAGTTGAAGTATGAATTCGAATTTATTCTTGAATTCAAATCTGAAATAAAAATAAAGTTTTAAAACAATTAAATGTGGATTTTTTTAGGTTTAAAAACCTGACAGTTTCAGATTTTAAAATTTAATTTAAAATCTAAAACAAAAATTTAAACCGTGTTTTAAAATTTAAAGTTCAAAGTATATATTCAAATGAACTTTTGAATCTAAGTTTTTAAAAATGAATTTGGATTTTAAATAAAGAATTAAAAACCAAGTTTTTAAAAACAAGTTAAAGCCAAAGTTTTAAAATCAAAGTTAAACCAATGGATTCAAGTTCTTCTTTGAATTCAAGTCTGAGATTTAAATCAGTTTTTAAATCTAAATATATAAAACAAGTTAAATCAAATAGCTTTTTATAGGTAATTTGTTTCAAATAAATATTTGAATTGATTTTTGACATAGTTCTTTTTAAAGGGATTTTTGAATGGAAGTTAAATAAATTGTTTTTAACTTGAATTTGCAAGTTAAAATATTAATGTATTTTGGAAGCTTAAATTTAAATAAAGATTTAAGTAGTGAATTTAAAGGCTTATCTTATATAAGTTCATATGTAAGTAATAAATGTTATTTACATTTATTTAAAGGATTATAAATTGAATTTAAATTTGGTAAATGTTTAAACAATAATCGTTTTGAATCTTAAATTCAAAATGAAATTTGAATTTAAATTTAAAATGTAATGTTCTAATACACTTTAATAGTAAGGGAGTCATTAATAAAGAAATAAATTATCTTAGAAATAATTTAGATATTAAAATGATTTAATGAATAAGTTAATTAAGGAATGACTTATGCATTTAATTTATAAATTAATAGTTTAGATTAATTTATAACTAGAGATTAATTAAGAAATGTTATTAGTTAATGAAATAATTAACTAAGAATTATTAAGTAATTAATTAGTGTGATTAATTTTAATAATTAATTAAGATAATCATTTGTAAAATTATTGAGTAATTACTTGATAAAAGTAATTAAGTGATTTATTACTTATTGTATTAAATTTTGATAATATGATTAATTTAAGTTAATTAATTTAGTTTAATTAATTTAAGAAATCATTTGATAATTTGATGAGTGTAATTACTTAGTGTAATTAATAGAGCATAATTACTTAGGAAAGTAATTAGAGGATAATTACTGGGTGTAATTAATTGAAAATGATTTGTAATGAAGTAATTTGGATAATTACTTTTGTAATTAATCAAAGGATTAATTGATGGAGATAATTAATTATGGGATAATTAATTTGTTAATAAGTAATTAAGGATAGTTAATTACTGGTTTGTTATTAATTCCAAGGTGATTAATAATTGGGTTTAGTTAAAGATTAATCACTTAATGTTATTAATTTAAATAAAGTAATTAATTTAAATGTAATTACAAATCATTAATTAATGTGATTAATGATGTAATTTATAATGGATTAATTAAGAAATAATTAATAATGAAGTGATTAATTAATGTAATTAATTAAAGATAAATGTAACTAATTTTAGTTAATTAATAAATAAAGTAATTATATGTTAATTACTAAGAATGATTTAAAATAATTAATTTGTGGAATTAAATAAAGACTAATTAGTTATTGTAATTAGAAGATGATTAACCAAAGGTGTTTAATCAAGATCAATATCTAGAGAATAATTAATTAATTTGATTTATTATTAATTAATGGTTGTATAAGTAGGTTTTATAGATGAAGTAATTAATTTAATTTATTTTAAATTAATTAGAGATAGAAGTAGTTAATTTAATTCATTTTAAATTAATTATAAATGGTATGATTATAAATGGTATGATTATAAATCATTGCTTATGGATGAATGATATTGATATTTCATTTGATGATTGTGAACTCAGATATGAGATGAATAATATCTATGTGATATGGATGACTGGTTTAAGTATGATAATATTCATTATCTAATTGGGATGATAATATTAATTATCCGTTTATGACGATAATGTGATTATCTATTATGAGATGTGAATTATCTATCTGTGTGTATGTTGATAATATTGAATTGGATTGTTTTAACTTTAAAACAACTTGGCCTTAAAAGATACATTTTTGGATTTCGATGAGCCCGGGATCGGGTTTCCATATTTGGACATCCGAAAACCACATCGATCCAAATTAACAATAGGTCGTGAATCTGAAGTAAAGATGAAGTTTCAGAGTGCAAGGGTTATTGTCGTTAACTCTGAGGGTTATTCCAAAATGAGTGTAACGAGATAATGCCTTCGGTTTTGTTCGAACTCGGAACGAACTTGTATGGATTGAATGCTTTCAGAACATCGTCAGGTGGGCGATGAGCATTCTAAGAAATGTATTCTCTAAAGGTAATCGCAGCCTTAAGCCTCATCAACCGGGAATGACTAAAACAGGGGAGGTGCAGCAAGGTTAGATGGGTCATGCCCAAGCAGGACGAGATATACCCCTGTCTAGATGTCCCTTTATTTTTCGGCGGTGTGGGCGGTTGATTACATCAACTGCCGGGGTTATCTTGTTCGGGACTGTTCAGTAAGGAATGGTTCCGGCCTTGTGTTATAAGGGGTAGGGAGTGATCCTTGGTACGTTGATCTAGGCCACGTACTGTGACGGGTGGTACCCCAGTAGTCCTGCCATTGTATGGAATCCAAAATCCAATAAGTACCATCAGATTTGATTGTATTACCCACTTTGTGGCTAGTATGCTGGAATTCAATCATGTAACAATTTCGATGATTTTCTATTTACTTGAAAACCCTAGACCTATTATAATATCACTGAATTTCCTATCAAATGTTTTGTTTAGCGTAAGGTAAAAACTTACACATGTTTATGTGTGGGAAGTCTTACGTGATACCTTTTGTTTCAAAGGTTTTCAAAATTAAGCAACTTTAACCTGTTACTCACACCAGACCCATGTTTGAACCGTAGTTTATTTCTGTTTTTCCTAAACTCTCGGGTACTTAAATTTTTACGAGTAGCCAAGGGATTCAGGTTGGCTTTGACGAATTCTGGAGGAGCAATCGAGCAGGAGGCTTCAGCGTTGTAGATATATATAGTTCCACTGTGTTGGTATCTTTGAGTTATTTATTTGAGTTGTATCGAGTTGTATTAACTAGACGGGTGTTTATAACTGTCTAGTATGTGTTGTATTACCTGTGTAACTTTGTTGATGTTGTATATTATGTAATACTTATGTGATTGTTATAATTTATTCGTTCCGCTGTGAGATTCTGATGTTGTTGTTCTTTCTTCTCTATCTTTTCTATTTTCTCACCCCTTTCTTTCTTCAAGATGATACGACTTTCTGGTAGTTGAAAGTTGGGTCGTCACAGTTGGTATCAGAGCGCTAGGTCTAGTGAATACCTAGGCTCTTGAGTGATTTCTTTCTTGAGAGAGAGTGTTGGTAAATTATATATATATATATGTACCTATTTGTTGGGTTACCTCTCTGGTTTTCCAATATAAGTTATAAAGGTAGATAGGGTAGTGGTGTGTGTAACACGACTACCAATGGTTGGAGTTTAAATGATTGAGGTTGGAAGTGTATTTGTCGAGACTGTAGACCTAATACCGTCTCGAGTGATCTTTGGGTGGTGTAAGGATAACATTGATCTCTAAAGAAAGCCTGTTAAGGTTCGGAGTTCATTTTTGAAGTATAGTTTGGATGAGCTAGAGTTTGGATCTGTTGGTTGGACAGAAGCCAGGCATGATATCTTGATACATCAAGGAGTAGTAGCTGTGTGATGAGACATAGTGACTATGGATGTCTCCGAAGATGTTTCTTTGGAACAAGTTAAGGAAGAGTGTCGGCTTCGGTGTTGTCGCTGTGTTCAGCTGGGTGTTTCTGTTTGATTTGGTGTCCGAGTTTCTCGAAGAGCTTTGGATTAGGAAGTCTTCTGGCTTAGCAGTTTTTCTTAGGGTAACTTCAGAAGCAGCTGAGTAGTTCCGTTTCTTCGATGGATTGGCCACATAAGTGTAAGCTGTTCTGATTTGTAAAGAGAGAGCGGTATCTTTGGAATTAGGCTGGGTTGATCGCAAAAGTGGCTTGCGATAGTTTGAGTGTTCTCTTGCGTTTCAGAGATTTTTCTGGATTTCTTCAGGAAGTCAGAGTTTTGTCAGCATTTGGAGATTGAGTTTGGTATCGACGGGATTCCATAAGTGGTACCGATGGTTCAGCTTAGTAATAGGATGATTTTTGAGTTTGGTGAAGCAGCTCGGGTCTTGAAGGAACTTCTGAGTTTTATTTTTGGATATGTGAACCTTAATTTTGGAATGTGTTGTCCAGTCTGTGCTTGAGTTCATAATCAGCATTTTCATCTACTCAGTCAGAGTTGCATAGTGGAAGCATGGTGGCAGCTGTTTTAGTTTGGAAGCAATTGGATGTTGCAATGTTTGGGTTAGAGAATTTCTACAGGGAAATTTTTCAGGATCTTAAGGCCAGTTTGGAGTGCACCTATTTTATCTTTCCCGGATGAGAGAGGTGAGATCAGCCTTCTGATTGTGGAATACAGTTTGTGTTCTGAGTTTTGGTCGATCTTGGAAAGATCATTTTGTTGGATTGTCTTTGGTTCAGTTTGTTTCTAAGGGCATCAGCAAGGGTTGAGCTAATCAGGAAAGATGTAGGCAGCACAGGATCGTTCGTAGAGTTTTGTGGATAAGAGACAGAGGAATTTGGATTCCCAAGTCGGAGAATTGATTTTGGACAAGTGTTTGGTCTTCAGGATTGAATTGTCAGTTTAGATAACTGGAATTCGTTGTATTTCACGTATCTCTGAGGGAGTACGTGTAAGATCTATCTCTGGTTGTAGAACCAGCAGTTCAGGGAGTTTTGGTTGTTGATTCAGACTTGTCTGTAGTCTGGTATCCTGTCTTGTTTTGTAAATCTAGATGAGTGGAAGCTCTGTAGCTTAGTAGATTGATTGTTTGGATTCTGTAGAGCGGGTATCCTGGTATTTATTTTGGGAAACTCGAGAAAATTCTATCCGGAATTTTGTCTGTATAGTTAGATTTGTTTGATTGGATAAATTGGTTGCTATGATTGTTAGCATCTGGTTGATATATGCTCGTGTTTTAAAATTAAATCTTTAATTGAATTATTAAATTACCTTTGCTTTAAATTTCGGGGACGAAATTCTTTTAAGGAGGGAGGAATGTGATATCCCGGAAATTTTGGCAATATCAATTTAATAATCTGTGTTAAAAATCAAATTAATTTGATAATAATTGTTAATAAGATTTGAATTGATTTAATAAACTTATTTTAAATAAATATTTAACTGATAATTTATCTTTTAAAAGCTAGTAAATTTTTTTCTAATAATAAACATATATAAATATATATATTTGTATATAATCTAAAGATCTGTTTTAAAATTTAATAAGGATTTGTTTCAAATTCTAATGTTTTGGTAATTTGCAATTTGATTTAAAATATAGCTATTAAATAAATAATAATTTGGCTTTAAAATATACTAAAAATAAATTTAAAATTTGTTTAAATGATTTTAACTTAAATTTAAATTTAACAAAGGTTGTTTTGTTCTTGTTTTAAATATAGTTGATAAAATAAGTAATTTATTTATATAGTGATAATTTCATTTATAAAATATTTTAATTTAATAATGAGTTTTTTCAAACAATATTAATAATGTAATATTGGAAAGTTTAAGTTTTAAAATAAACAGATAATGCTTAAGGAACAAGTGTTATCATATTAGAGCTTTATAACATATGTTAAGTAACAAACCATTACAAGTGATAAACAACTTTATATCTATGAACGTCAAGTACGAAAGCAAACCAGGTTTGTGTAAAATAAAAAAAATAAAAGAGTAAGGCCTTTAGGTAGTTATGTAGAGCAAGCAAAATAAAAGTAAAGTAAGATATGTTTGTAGGCTGTGTGGTATGCAGGCAAGTAAAGGTGAGATAATAAACAAAGTAAAATAAAGCATAAAGTACTTAAGAAATTAAATGCTAGCACAACTTAAGTCAATTCGAATCGTTCCAAAAACCTACTCAGCCTCCAAAATAAGATCTTTGATCAAATAATAAGATTTTTTGTACCTGCAAATTGCTTAACCCAGATATCACCTACCCTGTAAACTTCTTTATATTTGTCTTCTTATTTTCTTCCGTTCAAAAACTAAGCAAACCTGAAGTAATAACAAATACTTCCATTTATACAAACTTAAATAATATTTACAACAACTAAAGCAACAAGGTTAGGAAGATCAAAGCAAACAATTCTCAGTTTTTAAAGTTCAAGCTGTTTCAGACAAGAAGTGCTCTGTCTTCTTAAAACTGTGAGTAACTTCACCCTTAAAATTTAAAGCAAAAGTACAGTTGCATGTTGTGCTGTGATAATTATTGCATATCTTCAAGTGTGTCTGTGTATTTATATTGTTAAGTTCTGATATACGATGTATGCATACCAGGAATTCCTCTGCTTCCCGTTTTTAAGTTCTAGTTTTGATGTTTATTTAAAACCTCTTGATTTAATCTCTATTTCAATTGAAGTTTCAAATGAAATTTTGGTGTTACATCACCAATACTAATTTAAAATTTTACTTAAGATAAATAACTTCGTATTGCTTCTGGAAATGTAAAACATAGATTAAACTTAAATTTAGTCAAAAATAATTTGTCATGATTTATAAATTCAGGTTTAAGAATCGAATAAAAATACCAAAATATGATTTTTAAAATTAATATGATGATTTTCATTCGAGTGGTTTAGGTGCAGTTCGACTTTGAACAAAAGTTGGTTTTTGGGTGATTTCTGGCGATCGGGGGTACTGGAGATGCTAGGGTTGTGTGAGGAGGTGGAGGAGCATGCCGAGGTGATGGGGAAAATGGCTGATGGTGATGGAGTTCATCGAGGAGGTTTCCGTAGTGGATTTTTATTTAGAACCCTAGTTTACCTGGCTATGTTTTTCGATCAACCTCGGGTTCTACAGTGGACCGAGTGCATCATGCTTTTGGGGATGGGCAGGAGGATGATAGTCGAAGATGTGGACGGGGTGTTAAACTCTCTGGTGGTCGAGGCGGCGAGAATGAGCTGTTGTCAGGTCTCGTGGTGGTGGGAATATGTTGTTCCAGGTTTCGAATTCGAGTTCGATTTCGAATTCGAGACGAAGACAGGGCTCTGGCGATCGGGGGGGAAGAGTATGGGAGATCGCCGACCTGTTCGACGTCGTGGCAACGTCTAGAGATAATCGGAGATGCCGTGCACGTGAACGTGCACGAGTTCTGGAACCTGAATAGTTGGTAGCCTGGGTTGGAGCAAAGGACACTCGAGTCTTACTCGAGTTATTTCAGGATTCACTCGAAGTAGATCAAATTTTGACCCGAAGCAATGGAGAGTTTGGCTCGAGTATAGGTTGGTTACAATTTTTTACAAACTGTCACTGTTTTTCTTTGGGAGGGTTTTGTTTTTCTCGGGACATACTCGAGTCATTTGAGTATGTGACTCGAAGCAGAAGGAGGGAAGACTCGAAGCATTTTTGGTTCGAGTCGAGTCGGTGTTTGTTCAGGCTTTTGTAAAAACCTGGAAGCAAAATTTGTTTTCAAACAAATTCAATGAAACCTAAAAATAAATAATAGATTTAGACAAGTTTAAATCCAGTTGAAGTATGAATTCGAATTTATTCTTGAATTCAAATCTGAAATAAAAATAAAGTTTTAAAATAATTAAATGTGGATTTTTTTTCAGGTATAAAAACCTGACAGTTTCAGATTTTAAAATTTAATTTAAAATCTAAAACGAAAATTTAAACTGTGTTTTAAAATTTAAAGTTCAAAGTATAGATTCAAATGAACTTTTGAATCTAAGTTTTTAAAAATTAATTTGGATTTTAAATCAAGAATTAAATACCAAGTTTTTATAAACAAGTTAAAGCCAAAGTTTTAAAATCAAAGTTAAACCAATGGATTCAAGTTCTTCTTTGAATTCAAGTCTGAAATTTAAATCAGTTTTTAAATCTAAATATATAAAAAAAGTTTAAATCAAATAGTTTTTTTAGGTAATTTGTTTCAAATAAATATTTGAATTGATTTTCTACATAGTTCTTTTTAAAGGGATTTTTGAATGGAAGTTAAATAAATTATTTTTAACTTGAATTTGCAAGTTAAAATATTAATGTATTTTAGAAGTTTAAATTTAAATAAAGATTTAAGTAGTGAATTTAAAGGCTTATCTTATATAAGTTCACATGCAAGTAATAAATGTTATTTAGATTTATTTAAAGGATTATAAATTGAATTTAAATTTGGTAAATGTTTAAACAATAATCATTTTGAACCTTAAATTCAAAATGAAATTTAAATTTTAAATGTAATATTCTGATACACTTTAATATTAAGGGAGCATTAATAAAGAAATAAATTATCTTAGAAATAATTTAGATATTAAAATGATTTAATGAATAAGTTAATTAAGGAATGACTTATGTATTTAATTTATAAATTAATAGTTTAGAATAATTTATAACTAGAGATTAATTAAGAAGTAAATTAAGAAATGTTATTAGTTAATGAAATAATTAACTAAAAATTATTAAGTAATTAATAGATGTGATTAATTTTAATAATTAATTAGATTAATTAATTAAGATAATCATTTGTAAAATTATTGAGCAATTACTTGATAAAAGTAATTAAGGGATTTATTACTTAATGTAATAAATTTTGATAATATGATTAATTTAAGTTAATTAATTTAATTTAATTAATTTAAGAAATCATTTGATAATTTGATAAGTGTAATTACTTAGTGTAATTAATAGAGCATAATTACTTAGGATAGTAATTAGAGGATAATTACTGGGTGTAATTAATTGAAAATGATTTGTAATGAAGTAATTTGGATAATTACTTTTGTTATTAATCAAAGGATTAATTAATGGAGATAATTAATTATGAGATAATTAATTTGTTAATAAGTAATTAAGGATAGTTAATTACTGGTTTGTTATTAATTCCAAGGTGATTAATAATTGGGTTTAGTTAAAGATTAATCACTTAATGTTATTGATTTAAATAAAGTAATTAATTTAAATGTAATTAGAAATCATTAATTAATGTGATTAATGATGTAATTTATAATGGATTAATTAAGAAATAATTAATAATGAAGTGATTAATTAATGTAATTAATTAAGGATAAATGTAACTAATTTTAGTTAATTAATAAATAAAGTAATTATATGTTAATTACTAAGAATGATTTAAAATAATTAATTTGTGGAATTAAATAAAGACTAATTAGTTATTGTAATTAGAAGATGATTAACCAAAGGTGTTTAATCAACATGAATATCTAGGGAATAATTAATTAATTTGATTTATAATTAAATAATGGTTGTATAAGTAGGATTTATAGATGAAGTAATTAATTTAATTTATTTTAAATTAATTAGAGATAGAAGTTGTTAATTTAATTCATTTTAAATTAATTATAAATGGTATGATCATAAATGGTATGATTATAAATCATTGCTTATGCATGAATGATATTGATATTTCATTTGATGATTGTGAACTCAGATATGAGATGAATAATATCTATGTGATATGGATGCTTGGATTAAGTATGCTAATATTCATTATCTGATTGGGATGATAATTTTAATTATCCGTTTATGATGATAATGTGATTATCTATTATGAGATGTCAATTATCTATCTGTATGTATGTTGATAATATTGAATTGGATTGTTTTAACTTTAAAACAACTTGGCCTTAAAAGATACGTTTTTTGATAACGATGAGACCGGGATCGGGTTTTCATATTTGGACATCCGAAAACCACATCGATCAAAATTAACGATAGGTCATGAATCTGAAGTGAAGATGAAGTTTCAGAGTGCAAGGGTTATTGTCGTTAATTCTGAGGGTGATTCCAAAATGAGTGTAATGAGATAATGCCCTCGGTTATTTTCGAACCCGGAACGAACTTGTATGGATTGAATGCTTTCAGAACATCGTCAGGTGGGCGATGAGAATTCTAAGAAATGTATTCTCTAAAGGTAATCGCAGCCTCAAGCCTCATCAACCGGGAATGGCTAAAACAGGGGAGGTGCAGCAAGGTTAGGTGGGTCATGCCCAAGCAGGACGAGATATACCCCTGTCTAGATGTCCCTTTATTTTTTGGCTGTGTGGGCGGTTGATTGCAACAACTGCCGGGGTTATCTTGTTCGGGACTGTTCAGTAAGGAATGGTTCCGGCCTTGTGTTGTAGGGGGTTGGGAGTGATCCTCGGTACGTTGATCTAGGCGACTGTGACGGGCGGTACCCCAGTAGCCCTGCCATTGTATGGAATCCAAAATCCAATAAGTGCCATCGGATTTGATTGTATTACCCACTTTGTGGCTAGTATGCTGGAATTTAATCATGTAACAATTTCGACTATTTTCTATTTACTTGAAAACCCTAGACCTATTATAATATCACTGAATTTCCTATCAAATGTTTTGTTTAGCGTAAGGTAAAAACTTACCATGTTTATGTGTGGGAAGTCTTACGTGATACCTTTTGTTTCAAAGGTTTTCAAAATTAAGAAACTTTAACCTGTTACTCACACCAGACCCATGTCTGACCCGGAGTTTATTTCTGTTTTTCCTAAACTCTCAAGTACTCAAATTTTTACGAGTAGCCAAGGGATTCAGGTTGGCTTTGACGAATTCTGACGGAGCAATGGAGCAGGAGGCTTCAACGTTGTAGATATATATAGCTCCGCTGTGTTGGTATCTTTGAGTTATTTGTTTGAGTTGTATTGAGTTGTATTAACTAGATAGGTGTATATAACTGTCTAGTATGTGTTGTATTATCTGTGTAACTCTGATGATGTTGTATATTTTGTAATACTTATGTGATTAATATAATTTATTCGTTCCGTTGTGAGATTATGATGTTGTTGTTCTTTCTTCTCTATCTTTTCTATTTTCTCACCTCTTTCTTTCTTCAAGATGATACGACTTTCTGGTAGTAGAAAGTTGGATCGTCACACCCGCTTCAGCGTCATCGGGTTTGTTGGACTAGAAATCCTTAATCTCACCTTCTTCACTGTCATCTCGAGTCCCCTTGGCAGGGGCACGACAAGATTGATGGCATCCCTTCCTTGCTCTATAATGTTTCTGAACAATGCCGCACTTCCGGGGAGCTCAATGCTACAACCCTCTTTTAGTAGCCCGAATAACGATAGTAACTCATCGGTAATAAGAAGTTTGATATCCATATATTCGACAGGGGTAGTGCGAATAGCAGCGACCGCTCTTGAAAAACGAACACCTTCAGGACGTAGACAGACACCTGTAGGAATTTCAAATGTTAATAGATTCAAAAATATGACTTGGATTAAAGGACTTAAGAATGAAAAGAAGGTAATACTTACGTCCTTCCAACCATCGCCTCGCGAAGCCAGGTGGACAACGAACATAAAACCACTCGTGTTTGAACATAGACAGTTTATTCCAAGCATCTATTAAGACTTGGCAGTTAGGAGAAGGTTCATGGAAAACCTAGAAAGGACTTCCTGACCACCTTTAAAGTAATAGATGAATCTTATGTCCTTAAGAGTTGACGGATGAAATATAACGTTCATAAATAGTAGGAAGGTTCCATGTAGGGAGGCGTGACTATTTGGACAGAGTCGAGCAGGAGCTATTCCAATATATCTCAACATCTCTCGAATAAACGAATTAAAGGGCGGTATGCATCCAGCCCATCACATAAATTTTTTACATGCCGTGTACCCCTCCGAAGGCAAGTGAAGCCTGTCGTTTATTGAAGGAACTAGGACGTCTAGAAATAGAATTCCATGAATGGAACACAGCCTGCGAAGGGCAGCCTCGCCAATTCAGGAGGCTTGAGAATCTATTGGGTTATCTAAAAGAATGACTGCATATGGAGCATGACATATATCCTCTGCTAGAAAGATCGAAACATCTAAAAAAAGGTTAATCAACGGGCCAAAAACTTCTATTTATTATGCTTGATGGTTGGGAGAAAGCCTGCTGGATATAGTTGCAGATATTGATTTTTCCTCAGGATCGATATGTTGCATGGCCGATTTGAAAGACATACCAGCTAAACGCGCTGAGCGACAGGAGTCCATATTAGTTATCTTTGTAGATAATCGAGGTTAAAAAAGTTTACCTGTCCCTCCCGTGTTAAGTGTAAGCTAGTGCAGTTTAGTGTATAGTAGAAATAAACAAGCTTAAATTCAGAAGATGAAGTTAATTGATTAAACTTTGGGTTTCAACAAGAGCGACCATCATTGCTGGCCATCTCAACTGGTAGAGAGATTGATCGGTTGTAAAAGCTTTAGGATCGACAATCGGTATATCGAAGTATGATGTTTGTTATTCAAGTCCATATGCGAGTCTTTAATCTATGTCAAAAGATCTCAAGATTTTATTGTTCAATCTTGATTTCGGTGGTAAATGTTCATGTTTTAGTGTTCATCATCATTATATGACCGAGTTTGTTGGATGAATTAGTAATAACCGTTCGAACAAGTAGGATTAAACTAGTTTACAAGTTCAAAGAACACTTACAAGTCCTTATGCAAATCCCTGTATACTGAACCCTGCATACCGATCCCTATCCTAAAGCTTTTCTACCGATCCCTCTTTTCACCTAAGTCCCACCGGTCCCTTCGCTTCACCCTCTGCCTCACCATCTTCCACCGAAAACTCTTATCCCTTTCATTCTACAAATTCTAACAATCGATCCCATTATTTTAACATGGGTTTGCCGATCCCTAACCATGCCAATGCCTCTACTTTACCATCCTCGCATCAGGCCTCAATACCAATCCCTTATCAACAAACGAGGGATCGATCTATGCCTAAGCCTCCGATACTGATCCCTCCTATAGTTTTCTTCTTCCTCCTTCGTCGTTCTGCCGAGGCTAACTCCTTCCCACACGTCTTCCCCAAACAATCTATATCCTCATCATCCACTTCGTCACATATCAAACTGTCATCAGTGAAATAGGACCCATTGCCTCGCCTTAAAATCAAAAGAAAGGTGAAAAGCTTACCTGATTCAATCAAAGATGAACTATAGAAAGAAAAGATTAGGTTACGAATCAATTGGAAGGTGGGCCAGTATTTAAGAGAAGGATTTACCGATTAGAGCAATGGATAAATTGAAAAGTAGGGGTCGGGTTTTCCTTTTTTAAGCGAAGAGAGGGTTCGTTGATGGAAGGATGGATGAAAAGCAAAAGTGTATGAAAAAGGAGAAGGGTGAAGTGAGCTTTTATAAGGAAATGGGGTGCTGGTTGTGCGCTTGACATAATATATACTGATCCCTACAAATGCTAAAAAAAGAGGGAAAAGAAAGAATGAATGATGGGGATCGGCTACAGGTATGAATACAAATAAATATAGGCAGACAAATTATTGAAAGTATGTACATACAAATTACTATGAAAGTTGGCAATGACCAGTGAAAGTGAGAGCACGTTCAGGAGCCGACAACAAAAAATGTGTATATGAATGTGCACTTGAACGACTCAAGAGTTCATTTCGAAATCGAAAAAAATTAAAGAAAAACATGAAACTTTCGAGTTCGAGATTGGACCATGTAAAAGCTTATTGTCTCGCAGAATCGGAATTATATATATCAATTAACGAAATATAACCTTGGATGTATATTATTGGAAATCGACCAAGCATTGTGACAATCAATAAGGAATTTGACGCCTTGAAACAATAATTCGATAAAGGGATAGCAAATGTTCAGAAAGATAGATGGATCTCATTCTCATCGATTCAAAGCACGTCATGCTAATCACAAGATATGCTTTGGAGGCAAGTGTTACTCGACATTCTAGTCCGACTATATTGAACTAATTGCATGAGTTAGATCTGAGGTCCTAAAATTCTATGACACGCAAGGAGGGCATTTTATTTCTTTAAAGGCCTTCTTCCTTTCCCTACTAAAAAAATGTAATTGCTCGCTTCCCGCCTCCCTAAAATGAAAGGAAAGAGATCGAGCCTAGTTGAAACATCCTACTAGAAGGGAGCAGAAGCGAGTCCAATTAATAACATATAAAAGGAAGTTGGTCACCCGGACTGTAGACAAAGCCTGGAAGTGTTTTAGCTTCCTATATTCTCTTTTCTCCCTTATTTTAGGGCCTAATTGAATGCTTAGAACCACATTGAATGGACCTATAGTAAAATGACCAATTTCTCATGATCCAATTCCTTTTTTCTTGTCCCTAATTAATAACTGGATGTTAGTTTCCTATACTGGGTAATACTGGACCTAATTAATATACTAGAGATCGCCTATCGATCGCTCCTTCCTTCACTTCCTGGGCCCAAAGCAGTGCTTTGTTTCCTGGCCAAATCAAGTATTTAGGGCTTCTTGCTATATATTAATCGAAAGATAGATCCATCCATCCGTCTAGATATCTAGAAAAGTATCAATTTCATTCAATGATTCAGAGAACGCTCCCTCGGCTCATGAAACAGTTCTGCTGCAATGGATGGCAGAAGGTCCATAGTACCCAAAGCATTAGAGTGATCCAGTAGCTAGAAAGGGGCCTAGAAGTGCCTAATACTACACCACACTAAACTTGGCCGCTGTACAAGCTAAATAAGTAAATATAAAAGAAAACGTTGTTATACAATAAAATTTATCACGAACCCTATTTGGTTAAGTCCTGCCTTCCACCAATGCTCACCGAGACAGGACTTGGGACTTCTTATCGGCCTTGTACAACCATAGAAGGACGAGACAATGATCGATGCTTGCTATCACCCGTGCCCCCAAGATAGAAAATCTCCTATTCTAACAAATTGTGGGATGTGTGCTACCGACTAGGGACTAGACAATCATGCAAGGATAGCTAGATTTTTCATTATCGGGCCGTGGATAGCTATCTCACACCCAACAATTCCATTTCATTACCACTAACCCTAAATATACTCACTCCCTAGTGTGGAACTTGTCCGAAGGGTTTGGCTAATCCGAAGATTCTATCCAAGCATAGAGAGCTTCTTCATCCTTCCCGCGTTCCTAGGAGGCTCCTCTCCCAGGACATAACTTTTCTCCATCTTTACCTGCGGCTTTCCTCACTATATTCCCTGTCCCAATTAATATACTTGATGTTGGAGTGTAGATTAATACACTTGGACTTCCCTCTTCCCTTGTTAGGCTATGCCTCTCCCGAATGTTTATACTGGCGAAGTGTACTCTCCCCTAATTGATCGGGGTCGCCAATGAATATATGCGGGCAAACATTCCATTGGTTACCTTGTTAGTTGCTTATAAGTTTACCGGGTGACACCCGGTCGCCTTGGGGTCGCCTCCGCTCTTTGCTAGCATCCATATTGGATTACAGGAGCAGAGCTGGCTCCATACATACCATATAGGGAAGATGTAGATTGCTAATCGTTGTGGTTGCGTCTTCTGTTTATTAGGAGAGATAAAACTGGTTAATCCAGGGAAGATAGAAAAAAGAAGGAACATCAAGGCCGGTGATTTCAGAATGATAATTGTAGGGATTAGAAGTCAAGTACATATGCTTATATGAAGTTAGAATTGAATGGACTTGATGGATGTATGATGTAGGATGCTCAAAGCATGAAATATGGTTCAATGAATAGAAGGGTTCGGCATGGCATGGCACATTGTGAGGGATCGACATACTTGATCAAGAGGGATCTGTTGGCTTCACTGAAGAGGGGTCGGCTTCTATCAAGGATCAAGTGCATTCATGCATACAACAATCAATATCTCTGGATCTACATGTTCAAATCCTATGAAATTTGGAGGGCGAGGTAAATGGACCCTAGGGAACCTACCCTAGGGATTGCGCATCATAAGAACAATCTTCAAGGGATTTGCATACATCCCTTCAGAGGGTTCGACTGCAAGCAGTGCAAAAGTGATATCAAGTCAAATATTGAGCAATTACTCGAGTTCCAGTGGTCCAAACGGCATGAGAATTGAAGGACAAATTTATTTTACCATGGAGAAGCCAGTACAGAGATCGCTGTCCAAAAATCGACCAATTAAGGGATTGGTATCCATCCCTCCTCATTGGGAATTGAGCCTAGCGATCCCTCTTGCGGGCCCATGTGGATTAGGAGGTCCTTCGGTCGAAGTTTCAAAGAGATTGGTGGTCGTCTTCACCTATAAATACTGGTGTAATGGGTCATTCTAAGGATCTTTATGCTGCTTGTTACTCTAGGCTCTATTAAAATCAAGCGTTTGCTATTCCTTACTACTATAATTAGATTTATAAGTAATCAATAAAGGATAATCTTTAAAGTGGACGTAGGCATTCAACGGCGAACCACTATAAGTCCCTATGTCTTTGATTATTGCTTTTATCTGTTATTGGTTTAATCATTTCCTTAGTTTAATTTTGTTTTTCTGTACGTCTCTACATAAATCTAGTCTTGGTTGGTTATGACTAATTTAGTTGCAAACACCATCATTATTTCTACCGATCTTTCCCTTAACCATGAAGCATCTCTTCTCTTCAATTCTTTTGAAAAACAAAAAAGCAATTGGGTGGTCCATTATTGATATTAACAGAATTTGATTTGCACCATTCAACATCATATTCATTTAATTAACAAAGCCAAGCTACTCTTGATGTGCAATGAAGACTTAACCCTAAAATGAAAGAGGTGGTTCGAAAATAAATTCATAAGCTTCTTGATAATGATATCATTTATCTCATCTCCGATAGTTCGTGGGTTTGCCCAATTCATGTCATGCCAAAAAACTCCGATATTACCGTAATCAGGAATGACGCTAAGGAACTCATTCCAATCTGTACTCAAACGGGTTGGGTGTTTGCATGGATTATCAAAAATTAAATGTTACAATACATAAAGACCATTTCCCTCTTCTTTTCAACAACCAAATGCTTGAACGATTAGCTAGCCATGAATTTTATTGTTTTCTTAATGGTTATTCTGGTTATAACCAAATTCGAATCACTTCCTAAGATTAAGAAAAAAATGACTTTCACGTGTCCTTTCATCACTTTTGCTTATCGACGTATGCCATTTGGACTTTGTAATGCCCCTGTGACTTTCCAAAGATGCATGGTTAGCATCTTTTCTTAGATGATCGAATACTTTTTAGAATTTTTTATAAACTATTTCTCTATCTTTGGAAATTATTTTTTGAATTCTTACATTATCTCTAATTGGTTGTAAATCGATGCAAAGAAAAACACTTAACTTTAAATTGGAAAATATACCACTTTATGGTCAAAGAGGGCATAGTCCTCGGACATATCATTTCAAATATGGGCATTGAGACTGATAAAGCAAAACTTGATGTTATTTCAAATTTACCCATTCCTACATCCTTTAAGAACATTCAATCATTCTTAGGGCAAGCTAGTTTTTGCTGATGTTTTGTAAAAGACTTTAGTAAAATTCCTAGACCCTTGACAACACTCTTAGGAAAAGACATTTCATTCGATTTCAATTCTGATTGTGCCTCTTCCTTCGACGTCTTAAGAATGAAATCATTTTGCTTCAATCATCTACTCGTCAAATTGGGATCTTCCCTTCGAGATTACATGTGACGCTTCTAACTTTGTTGTTAGTGTTGTCCTAGGACAACGCATCAACAAAATCCTTCACGTCACCTACTACACTAGTATGATTTTGAACGATACCCAACTTAACTACACAACCACTGAAAAAGATCTTCTAGCCATAGTTTTTGCACTAGAAAAGTTTAGACCTTATTTTATAGGCTCACACATCATAGTCTACACTAACGAATCCCCTGTTAGGCACCTTTTTGCTAAAAAGAATGCTAAATCTTGTTTGATTCATTGGATCCTGTTACTTCAAGAATTTGATCTTACAATCAAAGACAAAAAAGGATCTAACAATGTCATATAGCCGGTCACTTATCTCGTCTTCCAAACACATCATCTTCTTTACCCATAAATGAGAACTTCCTCGATGAACAACACTTTTCAATTTCCATCGGTCCATAGTTTATATAGCAAACTATTTAGTCACTAACGGAACTCCTTAATTTTCATCTAAACATAATATATACCAATTTCCATCCCAAGTGAAATATTTCTATTGGGACGATCCATACTTGTTTAAGCATTGTTCCAACCAAATCTTTTGATAACGTGTCTAGGATAGTGAAATCAAGAGTGTTCTTTCATTTTGTCATGACCAAAATTATGATGGACATTTTAGTCCTAAAAAATTACAAAAAAGGCACTCTAATATGGCTTTTATTGGCCTACACTTTTTAAAAGAACGCTTGAATTTTGTTAAGCATGTGATCATCATCAAATGTTTTGAAAATCACAAAAAGAAACATGATCTACCTCGATCCTAACAATTGAAATCTTTGATGTTTGAGGAATTCATTTTATGGGACCTTTTCCTAACTCTTTAGAAATTTCTATATTCTTCTTGCCGTCGATTACGTTTCTAAGTGGGTTGAAGCTATTCCATGTAAAACCAATGATCACAAAATTGTTGTGAAGTTTTGGAAAAAAACATCTTTTCTAGGTTTGGTACACCTCGCACAATAATTATAGATAACAGAGTTTACTTTTATAATTGATCGTTTGAAACTTTAATGAAGAATTTCATAATAACCCATAATTATCCACTCCTTGTCATTCTCAAACTTATGGTCAAGCTGAAGTTTCAGATCGAAACAAATTTTGGAGAAAACTGTTAATAAAATTCGAAAAGATTGCTCTAAAAAATTAACAGATACACTTTGGGCTTGCAAAATTTCTTGTAAAACTAATCTCGAGATGTCCACATTTAGATTAGTATATAGTAAAGTGTGTCACTTGCCAGTTAAGCTTGAACATAAAGCATTATAGGCAATAAAGAACATAAACTTTGATCTTGAGAAGGCCGGTGAAAATAGAAATCTGCAACTCAATGAATTAGAAGAGGTTGGAAACGACGCGTATGCTTTTCCTATAAGTCCTAAGAAAAACATTTTCCATAAATTATAAAGTTCTTTGTATGACTCTCAACTTCATTTATTCCTTGGTAAATTAAAATCGAGAAGGACAAAACCATATGTGGTATGTACTGTTTTTCCACACGATGCAATAGACATACAAAACCCTAGGGATGGATTGATTTTCAAGGTCAACGGTCATCATTTAAAGTCTTACTTGGAATTGGAAAGTAACCAAGAGGAGGTGCACATGATTCTTTAGGAGTCATACCTTGTTTAATAAGGAATTTTAACCCTCTCTTGTAAATATGTATATGTTTTTCTTCTTTACACTCATTATATCATGCATTGACTGTGGAGACATAGTCAAAATCGATTCTGGTAGGAGGTCTCATGTTTATTTTATTTTACATGGTTTTATTTTTGCATTTTCTTTTGATTTCTTTTGAAAAAAAGGCATATTAATTTAACTTTGAATTGGCATGGTAGAGTAAGCATATTGTTTTGGTCATTAGATTGAAATTTTTATGAAACTGCTTGTCTCAACGAATGACATAAAGAAAAGTTTAAATTACAAGCAACTATATTGTAACTAGTAAATTAGGAAATTCATAGTTGATGGCTATGAAGTCTATTATAAACGGTAGTCTTTGTTTAAAAAATGGTTTATTTAAAGTACGAGGGTTTGCATTTTTACTCTTTAAAATTAATTGGTGCAAATATGATTCTGCATAACTCTCTCTCCTAAAAAAATAACACATAAAGTCAGGTGTACATATATAAGTGTGTACACCCGCAATGCTCTATATATTTCTCATGTAAGCTTGCAAGGTAGTGCGTGAATGGTATATTTGGCCTTAGTATTGTGAGTTAGGTGCATTTATATAAAAATTATAATATAATAAGAATAAACACCTAGAGTTAAGTGTCCCTGCCTAAGTATGTACACTCACCACGCTCTGTACTCTTTTCTTGTATGCCCGTAAAGTAGTGTTTGAATGGTATATCTGGCCTCGTTATCCTGAGTTAGGTATATGTAAGTAATAATAATTTTAATATTAATAAAAAAAATTACACATAGAGAGAGTAAGCAATTGAAACTAAGGATTAGCTTGACTTTGTTGATTTGACTTGTTATATAAAACGAAATGAAGATACAACTCTGCAAACTCCGACAATCAATTGAAGAATTTATTTCATAGTTGCACTATATTATCAACCGAAACAACTAGCTAAGCTAAAGTCGAAATGTGATAAGAACTTAATTTTTGGAAGTTTTGATTAGTAAAGGATTGAGATTTCTCGATCATAATCGGGACTTGTATATTACTATCTCATGTTAATTAAAAGTAAATTCTTTATATCGTGAATAAAACATGAATTCATATCTTTTGCATTAGGAACTTTGCACATTGCATTTGGATTTTGTGGGTAGTATCCGCTTAAAGCACTCATAAGACCATAATCATCCTACTGGGGACACTTGGAGGTTTAACGGCTTATTGCATACGCTCAATGCAGTGGTGTTTCCTATGAAAGTGGATTTATCATTGTTTTACTTTATTTAAGGATGAATAAAAAGATAAGTGTGATGTTATTTGATGTGTATGTAAAAATATATATTTTTACTCTTATACTTACCGTTCTTGTATTAAAATAGAGGAAATAATATGGTATTTTTACATGTTTTAACCAATATATAATATATTTTTTCAAATCATCATTCATTAATTTACATTTAGGCAAACAACAATTTTGTATGCATGCATTAATCTTGAGAAAATTTATTTGCATATTTTACTTTCATTTTGTGGGAAATTAAGTGCAAATTTGAAGAAGCTTTATGCATTTATGCATGCACGTGTTTTGGAAGCCAAAGAAAGAATTAACTCTTCATGGATGAGCCCATCTACCCACTTGTAAATGGACCACAGTTAAAATAAAAGAATATGTTAGCGGAAATTAGTTAATCACTAATGATAATTTGGAGACCACACAAAGTGGAGGCTAATTTTGGTAGCACCCTAAAATATAATAGGATTTAAACTTGTATAAATACCCCCTTATGGTTCATGAAAAGGATGATGGTTGTAGTAGTAAAATTATAAATAAAAGCTTTTCTCTTCTTTAGTTTAATGGCCTTTTAGCCTTTACTTTATGCAAATTTATTTCATGCTTTTATTTGTGTTATTTTATTTCATGCTTCTCTTTTTATTTCATGCTTCTCTTTTTATTTCATGCAAGTAGATTAGATTTCTTTTATGCAAATCACTATAGTTTTACTTCTATGCAATTAATTAGCTCTCTTTCTCTTTAATTAGCATTTCCTTTCTTTTTGTTAATGTTGAAATCCACTTTTATTAAAATGATTTCAAGGATGAGAGGCTATATCCCTTCAATTTAGGGATAATGAAGCTCTCATCATTCATGTAAAGTCAACATAATGATTTCATTTATGATCCCTTTTTTAGGCTTAATATAAATTTAGATGTAGATGAAAGTTTGATGTTTATAAACGAATTTGATTACTTATGTTGTTAATCACAAAGGCTACACTTAGTCAAATATAGACGCATGTTATGTCTTCATCTAACTATTTGATTTTGATAATGAAGTTAAAAGTAGAATTCAATTTGATGTTCTATGTTACTTGATCTAAGATGGTAAATAGGTCATGCTTAAATAGATTTTATTTCTAACTTCATAATCATTTTCATGAGATTTAGTAAGTGGGTTTGGTTGATGTACTAAAATTTGATGGTTTATGTTGTTTTAGTTAATACCATAAATAGACCATATTGAAAATAAATGCATTAACTAATTATACTTGTGTTAAAAAGATAGATTATAAATTTATCACGTACTAATTTAGATGAACGTCAGAGTAGATTTACTCTAAATGACCTTTTAACCTCATTACTTTTATTTTACTTTTACTCTAGTTTTTCAATAATTTTTAGCTAAAATTATTTTCAAAACATTTGGAATAGTTTGATTGAGTAAGCTGAAATTTTTGCTTTCCGTGTGGTTCAACCCATAGTTGCCGGTGCCCTGCAGTTGTATGTCATGCACTTGCAACATTTTATTTCATAACATTTTGCAATTTTCTAATCGATAGAAAATTTGAATTTGAATTATAACAGTTTGAGAAGTTTATTTACTTGAAGTAAGGATATAAGTCAGTGAAAGAGTATGTCAATCAATTCAACGAGTTAGCCAGATATAGAATGGAACCGATCGATATCCTGCACAAGAAGGCTTTGAAGTATGCTAAGGGGCTAAACCAACCTCTTTAACATTTAGCTCTGATTCACATTCCTGTGCATGCTACATATGAAGGTTTAGTAGAGATGGCTTTGCTGAAAACCATCTCTAAGGAGGAAGCAAAAGGAAGAACCCAAGAATACCGGAGGGAAAGCACACTAGCAGAACTAGCGTAAAGGAAGAGGTGGACCTAAAGGGAAGATATGACATGCACTGTCGGAGTGTACCAAGAAGAGGCATTTTGCCAAGGAATGCAGATCATAGGGTCTAAAGGTCAAATGCTATAATTGCAATCAATTTGGCCATATGAAGCGAGAGTGTCTAGCACCTCTGAAGATTTCTACTCAAATAATTACTACATGTGCATTGGACACGATACCCAGCTTGAGTAGCCACTAGTTGTAGATAAGGGGAAGAAAATCATGATCGAAGGTGTGTTGACTTTATATGGTTTATCTATTCGCACTTTATTTGACACGGTGGCTTCACACTCTTTCGTTTCTAGTAGACTTGTAGATAAGCAACATTTAGACACTATTATATTTACGGACCAAGTAGTTGTGCCAAACCTAGTAGGATGATCGGCCTATTTTTCTACGGTGTATAGAGATTCAAAGTTGTTCATTTTAGGGGTTGAGTTCGACTGCAATGCTTTTGTCTTGGGATTTTCTGGGTTTGGTTGATATTGGGCATGGATTGGATGATGATGTATGTAGTTATATTATACTGTGATAGGAAGGTTGTTAGATTAAATATGTAAAGTGGTCGTAGCTAGTAGATTTATTACAATCCCGGAGGATCAGTCAAGTTGATCTACTTGTATTCTTTAAACTATTATATGATGAGCTAGATACAATGCCTATAGTTAAAGATTACCCAAATGTCTTTTCCAATGTCACCGGTCTCCTAACCCTAAGAGAGATCAAGTTTCGAATTTACCTTGTAGAGAATGCCAGACCTATTGTCTTACCCTTAAGGCTTATGGCTCTTAAGGAGAGACACGAGTTGAATAAGCAAGTAACGGAGTCATTGGAGTAGGGCTTCATTCGAAGGAGAATTTCACAATGGGGAGCACCAGTCACCTTGGCCACCAAGATGGTTCTGCAAGACTCTATGTCGATTAGAGGGAGCTAAATAAACTAAAAAAGAAGAATCGGTATCCACTGCCCTATATAAACAACCTCTTTGATCAGTTAGTTGGAGCTAAGGTGTTTTTATAGCTTGACTTGGCTAACGGATTCCACCAGTTGCACGTAGCAGAGGATAGTACCTAGAAGACAACCTTTCATACACTTGATGGAATTTATGAGTGGTTAGTTATACCCTTTGGACTGACCATTGTACCCACCTACTTTGTTGATTTGATGAGTCGAGTTTTTAGAAGGTTGCTTAACAAGTTCGTCCTAATATTCATGGATAATATTTTAGTCTATTCAAGGAGTAGGGAGGAGCATGCATTGCATTTAGGAGAAGTGCTTAGTACACTTCGTACGCATAAGCTGAAGGCAAAGTTTTTGAAGTGTCACTTTTGGAGAGATAAGATAGGCTTTTTGAGACACATCATCTTAGAAGGTGGGTTAGCAGTAGATCCTAGTACAGTGGCAACAGTCCGGGATTGGCATGTGCCAAAGAATGCCATGGAGAAGAGGAGTTTCCTTAATTTGGCAGGCTACTATCAGAAGTTCATTAAGACTTCACAAAGATCTCGACCCTAAAACCCATCTTACTAAGAAGAATCTAGTTTTCCCATGGGATGCAAAATGCGAAGATGCTTTTATCATGTTGAAGAAGGCTTTTGACTAATGTACCGGTTTTGGAATTACCTGATGGGATGAAGCCATTTTCAGTTTATACCAATGCCTATGGTATGGTGTTAGGCGCCATCTTAACGCAAGAAGGAAAGGTGATGAGTTATGCTAGTCGACAATTGAGGACCCACAAGAGAAACTACCATACCTATAATTTTGAGTTAGCGGCCATTGTCCTTACGCTAAATCCATGAAGGCGTTACCTTTTAGGAGAGCGGTTTGAGCCATATAAAGATCAGAAGTCCTTGAATTATTTGTTCTCTCAGAAGGACTTGAATTTGAAGCAGCAAAGGTGGATGGAGTTTTTGGCATCATATAAATTTGATATCTCATATACCCCTTGTAAGAGTAATGTAGTGGCTGATGCTTTGAGCAGACAATGTGCAGTACTGAGTCCTTGCTTCTTGGAGTGAAAGCATTTGGAGTTCATTTCTACATTCGACTTCCAACCATCATCATAGACCACCCAGGGATTACTAGCAGCTTTAGATGTATAGCCTATATTGATGGAGTGTTTGGGTCTAGACAGAAAAAAGATAAGGAACTAGTAGATATCTTTGAGAGGCTTGATATAGGAGATCGGTCGAGTCATACGAGGCATTTTGCAATTAACTCGAAGGGATGGTTGCAAAGGGATGTCAGGCTTTGTTTTCCACTTAGTATGAATTTGATAGATGTGATACTAGCAGAGTCTCATTATTCTAGGATGACCATTCATCCCCGGTGACAAAATGCATCATGACATGAAGAGACTCTTCTACTGGACTGGTATGAAGCATGTAGCTTAGTACGTAGCTAGATGTATGACTTGCTAAAAGGTAAAGGCGGAGTAAAAGAAGCTAGGAGTATTATTGCAGCCATTGGATATTCCTCACTGAAAGTGGGAGAGTATTTCTGTGGACTTCGTGGTTGATTTACCAAGGATTAGGTGAGAGACTAAGAGCATTTTGGTCATAGTCGATCAGTTGACCAAGTTCTTTTATTTCATACCAGTGAGGAGTACAAGGACGACGATAATGTTAGCGACTCCATGCATGAGAGAGGTTGTTGGATTATATAGAGTTCCTAGCATAGTAAGCAACTGAGATCATTTTTTTCTCCAACGAGTATTGGACTCTACAGGAGGCTATAGGGACAGAGTTGAGCTTGAGCACCGCATATCATCTATAAACGAACGAATAAATAGAGAGTGTAAACAGGGTATTATCGGACTTAATATGGATGTGCATTTTGGAGGTTCTTAGGAGGATTACTTGCCGTTGGTGGTGTTTACCTACAATAACAGTTATTAGGCTAGCATTGGGATGGCACCATTTGAGGCATTATATGGTAGACCTTGTAGATCACTGTCGTGTTGGCAGGATACTACGATAGGATTATTCTTATATCTGACATGATGAAGGAGACATCGAAGAAGGTACCGTAGGATAATGAAAACTGCTCAGGATAGGAAGAGATCTTATACTGATAGGAGATGTACAAAGTTAGAGTTTGCAGTGGACGACATGTTGTTATGATGGTCTCACCCCTTAGGCATGTTATAAGATTTGGTAGATCAAGGGAGCTAGGACCATGGTTTGTAGGGCTTTTCTCGATAGTCGCTTAGGTAGGGAAGCTAACATAAAGAGTATAGCTTCTAGATAAGTTAATAGGGGTACATGATGTTTTCCATGTGTCGCACTTGTAGAAGTGCTCACGCTATACAGCTACCATAGTTGAGTTGAGTCATCTAGAGGAGGTGAATGTTGAGAGAGAGTCACTTGTTTATCGTGCATCCACTCATATTCTTGAGCATGATACAAACCTACTCTACAACAAAGAGATTAGACGTGTTATGGTCCAATAGGGAGACAATCCAATGGAGAGTAAATGGGAGCCTAAGGCGAAGATCCACACTACCCCTCCCATAAATCTTTTCTGGTACATTTCCAATTTAAGTTTAATAAATACATACTACTTATGTATATGACTTATCATGGTATAACTTTTAAGTAAAGACCTTTGGATGGTAGGAATGATTGTAAACATGTCAATAGGACATGTTATGGTTGATGGTCACTGGTGGATGTATTGTTTGATTTGCTTCTTTTATACTTTAGGACAATATATCCTCTAAATAATATATACACATTCACAGTATCTCTTACTTGTTGTCCAGCCTGTTGGATATTACACATATACGAATGTGTGTTTATTTTATTGAGCATTATGCGTGTGGATGTTGCATATGGATGGTATGGTTGTGCATACACGTAAAATTACAAGTATATTTACTTACGATGTTGCATACATTTTGGATGCATGACATGAGCATTTTCATGAGAGAAGATCGACTGGATCAGGGGACCGCTTACTTCTAGCATTAGTATAGGTTCACATGCATTTCACATTACATATATACATATGTTGCATTAGAAAATTTCTGTAAACAATGATTGCCTATGGATAATGGATAAGTAAATGGTTGTAGCTGTTGAATGTTGTGTGTGTAAAATACATATTTTCATCATTTGTGATTTTAGGGACGAAATCCTATTTAAGAGGGAATAATGCAACATCCCAAATTTTTTAACGAAAACTAAATTAAAATAAAACAAGGGATAAAATAAAATTTTCACAAACATCCAAATTTGGCTACAAAACTTGCATTATTGCGTTCGTACTGATTTTTTAGATAAGTTTCATATATTATACTTTGAAGTCAGAGTTTGTACGCAGAAGTTACGAATGTTTTAAAATTTAAAATACATAAGCTTAAAATGGAAATCAACCAAAATTAAAACTGTGAATGGTACACCCTAGGGTGTCGATAGTCGACTGGTAGCGGTCAACCCGGCGGGTAAGATGGTCAACCATCCACGTTAAAATTTCGAGACTTCTATGGCTTGTTCGAATGACTAAGATCATTTGCTTCGTTGCCAAGTTGCGATGTGCATATGAGATGTTAACAAAATATTCTCCAGGCCAAACCAATGCTCCAAATAAATTCTTAACATCTATAAATTGAAACCTAGGCTAATCCTAAAATCGGTAGAAAAACTACAGATTATCAAAATTCTATTGAAATTCTTCCTCTCCACTTCAAAATTTTCTTTCAAAAAAATTAAAATAAAATCAAAGCAAACACATGATAGTAGATCGGATCGGGAAGGAGAAAGCTTACGGAAGGCAAATCTTTGGAAGAGCATGTTAGTAGAGCTTGATCTAAGATGAGCGGGAATAGGTTTAGTAAATTTATTATTACATCCAAATTTAATCTATGCTACTTTATTTAGGGTGCTAGTAATTTAAAATGTAAATTTTAAACCCTAATAATTAAACTTGAAATCTGAATTAGAAAGTTAAGTTACTGTATATTGGTAAACATGTAAAACCCTTTTTAATTGAAACCCTAAAAATTGGTTAGCTGTTATATAACCTATTAAATGCATGAATACCAAACCAATGAAATAGGTATAATCTCAGGAGAAACTGATCACTGTAATTGGTTAGGGTTACTTCAGCGTATATGCTGATTGATAAAGAAATTAATAGTATTCAAAAATGAATCAGAAAAATTAAAAAAAAAAACCTAATTTGTATACCATGACCGGTCAATCTCTCACCCTTGGCGGACTAATACGGTGTAGTGGTCGACCGGTTATGACCTTGCCTAGCCTGAACATCGGTCTAAAGATCGGTCTAGTAATAAAAATTTAGTATAAATGTTAACTGTTGCGTGAGCCTATATAAGGCTATTTGTATGTATGTTAGGAGCTATAGGGAAGCTAGTTTCCTATGAGATGACGCTAGGACGTTGCGGTGTCGAGTAAATACTCTTTACCCAATAGGGGGTTGATTATTTGTTCAAACACATTTTTATTGCAAATGACACTCATAGTTAGGTCTATGATGGACTCGCAACACTGATTATGCCTAATGAAGTGTGTGGGCCTGATACATTGGAAGCGCTGGTATGCATGAATACCGACGCGATGTGATATAGTTTAGATGTGGATCCTAACGCGTGCAATAAGAGGCGTGTACTACTGTCGAGAGGCGGACATGGGATGTAGACGATGAGATACTTTGGAGAGTTGGCATTTCGGGTTTTCCTCTTCCATGTGTAGTTGGATTACATGTAGTCATAGTTTGGGGGAATTCTTTCCCCAGTAGCCTAGTGACCATGACAGTCGTAGAAAGTTATTCCACAGTATCCTAGTGGCAATGATAGTAGTAGGTGTTTTACTTACACGGTATCTTAGTGGCGGTGTTTCTACGAAGATTCGCTCTAGGGCGATGGCCGATCGTTAGTTATTGAGGTTTGATCCATAGTTCAATCCTTGTAGTAGCTTCATAAATTGTAATGTAAGTGTGTGTTGGATAAAAACCCTTAGGTAATGGACCCTAGGGATATATGGAAACTTGTAATACAATCAATGTCGGTTAGAGTAGAGATAAAGTTAACTGCACATGATCACCATATATTAAACTTGTACCCATTCACCAGACATTTGTATGATTCACCTTTTCCTTTCTTTTTCCCCACCATTGGTGGACAGGGCAGCAGGTGATTGACTCATTCCTGATACTTGAGGAGATAAGCCCATCACGGGAGTTGCTTGTTATAATATTTACTCTCCATGTACCTATTTATCCACCTTATCGGTATTTTTTATTTTCTTTATTAGACTTGAAGTGATATTTTCTATGTACTGTGTATTTGACACGTACTGATTTACTAAGACTGCGTTTCTACATATTTTCTGAGATGGATATTTTACTATTATATATTTTGTTCCTTCCACTATAAGTTCTGAAAGTGAAGTATATCTAAGATTATGTCTGTTATTTTAGTCTTCACAATGTTACAAAACCCAATAGCTCATATTTCTCAGTATGACACAAGTTTGAAAGTTACATTAGGCTTTGGATCGATGTGTCAAGAGGTGTGAGTTCTCACATAAAATATATGTATGTGCATAATAATTAAATTGGAAATAATTTCACTTACTCAAAATGTGGATATATTAAATCAATAAAAAAATTCAAATATATTTCCAAAAAGAACAAATGATTTCACTAATTTCAACTAAATAGTCTTGATATATAAATGGGATTCATATATTTATAAATGCAATGTATATACAGATACGTACACAAACACATATGCATGCATGCATGTATGTATGTATGTATATGTTTATATCTGTGTATGTAAATATGGGTGTGTGTATATAATATTTAATTTTATATCCAAGATTAATCCCATCTAAAACAAAACAAACAAAAGAAATATTAATATCAAAATATACACTTTAGTTTTTGGACAAATATTATTGTACTTGTAGTTTAAATTAAGATCTATGTTTGGTTAAATATCTATATTTCAAATCTTATATTCTATGAATACATCACGCATAAATTACCTTCAAAACGTTATGTATATACAAAAACATGTTTATAGATAAAATTATTTTTTTCCATATATAAACATTTCAGTTTGAACAAACAATTGGATTAAACCAAGGCATCTAATTAGTTGTTTAAATCGTGATGTCAATTTTAGATCTGGGTAAAGAAATAATATTTACATAAAATCCTTATAAGGAGAAACAAGAAAATATATATGTGAAATTGAATTTACCTTATGGATATAGCCAAAATTTACACATCGATCTTTGAATTCTCCTTAAAAATTTGAAATCGGCACTCAATCTTAGCAAGAGATGGATGAACCACAATGGTCTTTATTTTATTTGCTATTTTGAGTTAATTTGATGTTGTTTATTTTTAGAAAGTGGTTAAAGGAATTTTATCCATGACGGCGAAGAAGAGAGAAAGGAAACTCTTCTGTTCAAAAAAATATATGAATAGATTTGTTTGTAATGGGAAAATGGAAACCTTTCCCATTCTCCTCATTAAACTTCCTTATTCGATTCCTTTTAAAGATGTCAATTAATTCATCACTCGTCCTTTAAAATGTGGCAATCCCTATCTTGTTTCAATAAGGAACAAAATTTTCAAAAATCCTCCTAGTAATTATTTAATATTTAAACCCTGATTAAAAGGTATATTAATATCGTATACCGATGTATGCACATATAAGTTCTATACATGCATTTAAATAATTATCATTTACATATTTCCAATACCACTATCCCAATGGTTAGGCACTCTGGTTTGGTCCATGAGGTGATAGATTCGAATCCGATATAGTGCATGATTAGAACCAGTAGATATTTGTTGACTTGTAGTAAGTATATACCACCTATGACTTGTAATACAACTATGTGCTACCACATAAGTACCCAATTTCAAAAAATAAAATACCAACAATTTTGATATATCAAATAAATTGAATAATAATTAATATTTCTTAAACATTAGTTGATTTTATTAATTTATAACATTTTATAAATTAATTAAATCGCATAGTTTTCAGAGAATTCATAAAACGGTTGTGACTCGGAGATGTGAATCCAGTCAGCGATTAATTTGAATAATTCAAAAATTAATGTTTATGCGTCATTTTAGTTAATGGCGTGACAGTTGAGCTGAATTCATCACTTACAACCTTTTTTGTGAAATCATTCTTTTTATATTTTTAAGTGGTTCCATTTAGTAATGGTAATTTACACTAATTCTCATCGTTAACATAATATCACACTAGAACTTATGAAATTTGGTTTTGGACGAAATTCCAGCAGCATCCTCATTCAACTTGATAAGTCCCAATACAGAGTCCTTGGTTTAATAATAAAAGCTATTATTAACCATACCGCTCTTGCCAAAATCTTTGACTTTGAGTTGACTACAATTAGCCATGATATTACCTCCTATAACTAAGGAGATGAATTTTCTATTGAATAATGTTTCACTTTTAATGCCTCGACTAAGACCTAACTATAGTCATTCGATGAAAGCCAGGTCATAGTTTAACTATAATCAAAGTGGAGTATCTATGTTGATGTTTAATCATATTCTCAAGTCAAGAGAGCTGTGTAATATCCCATTTTGAGATGCTTCAGTTGATCTTAGTTATAGTTACCAATAGAAAACCCTCAAGTAAGTTACTCCAAAGTTATCCAAAACTACTAGTACATCACCATTTTGAGTCCCTTATAGCGATGAATTATACACTGCCTAACATTTAGAGCGTGTTACGTATTCTAGTCATAAGGAGGTATCGATATCTTGTCTCAAAACATCTTGATTAGGAATATTCAAAATAATATATTATTTTTAACATGATAAATTTCTTATGATTATAACACATTGTAATTACTATCACATTACATATCATTTAAGTATTTTCTATTTAATATGCTTTAAATTAATTAATTATTTAATTATATCACAATATAATAAGCATATAATAGAAAGAAAATACCTTTTATTTTGAACAAGATTAGTTATAGAGTTAGATATATGTAACTAATTACATAATTGCCCTTAGGGCATACCCTTAACTGTAACATCATGAACTCAAACAGAGTTCGTGAGTGTAGAGAATGCTAGCATATCGATAGTGATCTCCTCGATCTCTACCAAACCTAGGGTTTTTCTCTTTTTTTGCCGCCTTTAGTAAATGAAATTGATCAAATTTTAATCTATTTATTAAATGAATTATTATTTACGGTCAAGGTTATATGTTTTATATAATTTTATCCCAAAACCCTGTATAAGAGTTAAATTTTGTACTAGGTCGAGGAGTCCTATTTGTGGTGCTTATTTAGAGGTGGCATCAATAATTATGCATTCAAAATTATATTGTAAGTAATAAAGTACCAATTTTTGAATATGATTGAATTAAATAATAAAACTTGTATCATTGTGTAGATAGTATTTTTTGTTCAAGTTTGACAATAAGAATATGTAAATCAGGTGAAGGAATTGAAAGTTATAACTTAATGAAAGTTTGGACTTGAATCGGGCCGAGTTAGGTCCTAAGGCACATCATACCAAAATAGGAATGAAATAAGCTAGATAATCTAAAGGAAAGGTACATATTAATTCTCATTTTCCATTCTCAAACGAACCAAATCCTAAGCTAAAACCTGGATTCAAAATTCCTAAACAATTATTCCCCAAATTCAACAGAATTATAGGCTAAAGAAATCATTATGAAGAGAATAATAAAGAGTAGGGCTATTATGGTAATAGTAATTTATCATTACCATACTAATACTAAGCAATTGGTAAGCGATATTGAGCTACATCGGTACATCAATGCTATCAGTATGGCAACACCTAATTAACCATTGTTAACGGTAAATGTAGCGTTAAAAAATGTCAAAACCAATTGTAATGATAAATTTACCAATCATATTAATTTTATTTCTTCACTGTGTTAATTAATGCTAATAATGAACACTTTAATAATGATCCAATTATAACAAAAATGTTTGTAGTATTATTTATGTTGATGTTTTTTTATCGACTTCAAAGACTATTTCATATTGTTGTAAATAATTCGTGTGGAAGCAATAAAAAGTTTCTATATCAAGTAAAGGAAGTCAAAATGTTGATATAATAATTAGCGGAACTAGAATCGGTACAAAAATATTTTTCATTTTATCATTATCAAAATTTTAATGCAATAAAATTTAATTTTTTTTATGCATTGATAAATTTACCATTACCAATCAATGTTATACCCACCTATTTGTATACTAGTGATCATTTTGCCAACCGTAATAGCAAATTATAGGTAGGCAATTTTGGTTTACCGATAGTATCAGTATGGTAATGGTTTTCGCGTATTGGTAATGGTTACCATTACCATAACAGCCCTAATAAAGAGATACTAATATTAAACAGATTCATGGAGTTTGAAGATTGAGTCGAGATTAAGACGGTGAAAGAATAGAGGATTTTAATTGAATTTGGGGATATTGGATAATTTTTGAGTAGGAATTTATTTGCTAAGATATGTAATATCATATATGATTTTATTTTATTTTTAATAGTTTAAGTTAAGTTAATGGTCATATTTTGTAGGATTTAGATGTTGACATATGTTAAACTTTGGGTATTGATATTGGAATTGACCTTAAAAATGGATAGTTTACCATTAATAATGAGTTATGACCATGGGTAAGAAAAGCAGAAAAGACGAATAGAAAAGAATAGATAAATGAAAAACAGAGTAACTCATTTCATGTAAACAGTTATAAATAGCATATGAACCGAAAAATGATTTAGTTAATATGATGATAAAATTAAAAAATTTAAGGGTAAAGGTTAAGATAATGATAAAGAAAGATGTAGGAAGAAGAGAACTACGAATACAGTAAAGTCAATATGATATGGTAATAAAGACAATTGGGTAAGCGAATAATATGATATACTTGATGGAATGATCATTTAAAGTTTTATCATGCTCAGATAGCGCATATAAAGATATAAATATAATTTAATTGAAGATTGAAAATCACTAAGTGAAAAATTACCAAACGTAAAAAACCAAAAATTGACAGAAAGTCAGATGTTTGAATTTAAAATTCAGATGTTTGAAATTTTACGGTGTAAACCTACAAATAAACCATTCGTATTTGTGAAATTTAGACATTTGAAATTCTAGTTCAAACATTTGAAATATTGAATTAGACAGTTGAATTAAAGAACCATACGTCTGAGAAGTTGAAGGAAATATTCCTTCAGGCATTTAAAAGTATGGATAGTGTAGTTAGACATGTAATTTAGATATCCAAATATATGGTCAAAGAAACATCTAAAAGTCCAAGTCAAGCCAAGATTGAACCTGAGCCACAAGAGGTCTGTATAAATAGTTGAAGTCGCTTTAAATGGATTGAGTGACTGTGCAAGGACGTTGTATGATACTTGTAAGTATGTGTAGAGTGATACTCAAAGATTATAAATTTAAGGAACACATGTATTGATACAAATTTAACTGATGACAAATAAATGTTTGATATGAGTTGGTTACTCTATGTATCTAAGTCTTCTCAAATATGGTGTTAGGATTAGGTGGATGCAGACATCCATTTAATTCATATGATGACTGTAATATGAACATTGGGTTTAATAGGTCACCTATAGTAGGGACATGGATTAGCATATTGCCTACTTTTATAAAAAGAACATAATATACCAAAGATAAGTGAAGAGATATGATACGCTTTATGATATTGAAAGCATATGAAAATTGAAAAAAGGTAAAGTAAGGTACGTTGTATGATGTTAAAGACGTATTGGCAATAGAATGTTGCTACCTTATGTAATATTGATTTGTAATTGATAACTATCGTTATGTTGCAGAGTGAAGGACTAAAATTGATAAACACAGGTAATACACTAATGATAAAAGTAGATTTGATTTATAATGATGTTTCACTAGCATGTTGGCATCATATACTTAGACATATTTTTCTCGCTCACCGAGCATATGTCCTACCCCTTCTATATCTCCTTCTGTATTTGTTAATGATAGGCTAGCATGCCTTTAATGGAATGCTTAATGTGAGAATGCGACGATGGAAACTCGATGGAGCATGATTGTTTATTTCACATTATTTAGCTATCAACTGTTTCAGTACTATGTATTTATGTTGAACCATTTGTTATGAACACATTATTTATAATTTGATGTAATAACACTTATAGTTATATAGTCTAATGTAGATATTTTAGTTATATGTTGGAATATATTTTGTTTCTTCAATTGTGATTATGAAGGTTGTAGATAGCTCTATATACTATTTTATTATATTTTACCCTTGCAAACCATCGTCTACGACTTTTGTGATTCGAATGTAGGATCAGAAGGTCATAAATGTCGGGTTGTTGCAATGTCAAATTCCTTACAAAAGAAGCATGTTTAGTTTCATAAAGTTTCTACTACATCAATAACGCATAGATCAAAAAATATGTTGTAAAATTTTGAACATTGCGCTCTAAAACATTATTCGGTGGAATATTTTGTAGAATAGTAAAAAATCAAAATTATTGTGTTATAGTTAAAAGTTCTACAAGCACATCAAATGTAAAACTAATTGTGGAAAATGTTAACACCATAAAACTAAGTTAATTGGAGTCCATTAGTTTTTTGCATTTATCACTCCTTAGAGCATTCCTATCCATTTTGTGCTCCAATCTTACATTTTAGGCAATTACATTTTGTAAGACGTTGGTTTCCTAAATGTTTTGGGGACCAAGCGCTTGTTTAACAAGCGCCTTGCATTCAGGCGCTTGTTCAACTAGCGCCTGAAGATGAGGCGCTTATCAAACTAGCATCATCTGTTCTAAGGGTTAGGCGCTTGCAACAAACGCTTAAGCCCCAGCTCCAATATGAGGCACTTTCCTCCACTATTTCCTCGTTTTTTACTTTCTTTTTCACTTTCCATTTTCTACTTGTATTCACCAATATGTTAAAATGTTGCACTGACCCATCAAAATTACTAGACAAACTATCCGTTACATGACTAATGTTGATGTCGGTGCAATCATATCATTCCAGATGCTACTGTGCTTGTAGCTTATCTATGATGCTTGCACGAGCTTCCCTTGACGAGAACACATGGACTGAGTGCAGCGCTAACAACACCAAAGGTATATTTTCAATGAGTAATTATTAGGCAAAGATGCATATCACAAACTATAAAAATTATTGGTTTGCTTAGTTTACTGTTAACATTAAATAATTACTTATATAGGTCGGTCATATAACTATACGCGGTAGTTAACATAAATGTATTAGTAAGTTTTTTTACATTACCTAAGCCTATTAGGATTAGGCTATATGCGTTAGTGATTTTCTACAATTACCTACGTTTGCACATGTCAACCGTTGTATAGTAGAGGCTCTTACAGAGAGATGGTGGTCTACCACTCATACGTTTCATTTTATAGATTTTAATTTGGGACTGACTCTTTTAGGCTTTTATATGTTGACTGGTATAGAGGTTGATCAACCAAACCATGCGCCGGTACCCTTTGATAGTTCATTTGAGGATTTTGAGTCATATTCTATGTATATACCAGCTTTGGCCAATGAAGAGGTTAGAGGAGGTGTTGTTACACTTACATGCCTTGAGTGGTATATAGCAAACTATAGAGACGCCGAGGAGATGTAGACTCCTGGTATACGTGCATTTTATTATATGTATTTGGTTCTACAATTTTTTCAAACAATAAGAGACAATTAGACTTAGATATCTGGCTGGACTGGTATATGTAGATGGACTTCATATTTAAGATTATGGTACTACCATCTTTGGATATCTATATGTAGCATCGGACACCTATATGCTACAATAGTCCCAACAGATATTTGGTTTTTAGTACATCCTTCATTTTTGGTACTACGAGTATACGGCCAACATGCACTCATGACTTATTAATGAAGTGAACACTACTCCATATATTTACTTTTCCAGGTTATATCATTAGGGGAATGTCATGATGCACCATGCTGCATAGAGGGTGCATAAAGAATTGTAGGAGTATATTCAGTTTAAGGAGCTCGGTGACGATCATCCCTTCACTTTTCAATATTTTATTTCAAGAAGTAGGATTTGCTTTTAGGTTCCTACATGTCATTTCATCTAGTATTTAGGAGAGCGGTGTTGGCTGCAACTGTATGGTTAGTTCGCATTCCCTCAGATCCACTTCCATAGGATGATATGTGCAGATACGTTCATGCTGGTCTGGCTTATATTACTAGTATAAGGGACATGAGATGGGTAGATGGTGACCTTTTACTATACCGGGAGATTTCAATGCATAATGGACTCGAATAAACCCCACATACTTACTTATTAACTGATCATATACGAGGTTTGAGCTCAAATCATATTGGCATGCATATCTCTTTTGGTAGAGTAATATTTCCACCAACTACATTTGTGCATATATCATCTCAATACACACAGCCACTTATGTTCGATCCGCCTCGTCATGCATTCAGAATATATACATTATAAGGTGATGTCGTCGAGTATCTATTGCATTATCCTAAAGACGAGCATGTTCATGGTAAACCTTCTGCTAGTTTATATCATTCGCATCAAGTACATATGAATTTTAAATTTTTATGTAGTTCACTATCATTTACAACTATGATATATGAATAATTTTTGTTTTTTATATCATAGTTCGACTGGTACGTGGATTAGGATAGTGATTGCTGCATTTGAGCACGTGACGCTTGATTATACTCATCTTATGCATTAGGGTTATCAGACTGCTATATAGAAGCAATAGACTCAGTATTAGACTTAGACGGCTCGGTATGAGGTTTAGATACATGATTATCAGGCATAAATTCAGCAACTTCGATGGTAGCATGTCTATTGAAGATTTTATATTTTTTTTATTGATAGCAAACGATAGCTTTGATGAAATGATGAAAGATCATTTCTATCATGAAAGAGAGCTAATAGCTATTTCTCTACTACAAGTTTGTTAATCAAGTGGGCAACATGGTGGTTCAGTTGTTGGTCGTCGCTACAAAAATTGCAAACATTTCTGGTATAATGAAAATTGATGGAAGACTATTTTATTCCAAATCCTACTTTTACCTATGGTTATTTTAGAAGAAGATTATGAATGCACCGACCTTTATTCCTTTGGATTCTACAATCCATTAAAAAGCATGATAAATACTTTGTCTTCAAACTTAATGCATCTCATACTCAGGGATTGACTTATATCCAAAAAATGATTGATGCATTAAGAATGCTTCCATAAGAAGGACTAGCAAATGCTCTCTATGAGAATTTGCGCCTGGGGGAAAGCATGGTGCTAGAATATTTAAACCATTTCTGTCAAGTGTCATCGACATTTAATGTGATCAATACTTAGAAGATTGAACGAAGCTGACAAAGCAAGATTAATGGGGAGCATGGAAGTGGCGGACGGCTAGGGATGTCGAGTAGTATAGATTGTTTGCATTGGTACTGGAAGAACTACTCAAAGGCATATGTCAAAGCTTATATGGGTAAGTCTCATAAATCGACAGTTACTCTTGAAGCAGTAGCTTTATATGACTTATGGATCTAACATGCCTTTTTCGAAATGCTCGGATCTAACAGTGACCTAAACGTAGTCGAACTATCTACTTTATTAATAATTTACCTAATGGTAGATCAACATCGTATTCCTTCAGTTTAGGAGGCAGCATGTACAATCATAGATATTATCTTGGCAATGGCATATATCCTAAATGGAGTACCGTTGTCAAGATAGTTCCTAAGCCTTTAGACAATAAACAATCAAAGTTTGCATCAATACAAGAAGGATAGAGAAAGGATGTTGAAAGTGAATTGGTGTTCTTCAATTAGAATTTTCCATAGTCAAAAATCCATGTAGACTTTGGTCAGCATGTAAAATAGCAAAAATAATGTACACTTATGTATTTTACACAATATAATTATTGATGACGAAAGAAACAAGGAAGATGACTTTATCTATGAGGCTGCTCTAGCAATAGCGAATGTATGGCACAACGGTATAATTGAAAACTCTATGGAACTAGAGTTTCATGTTTCTAGGAAAAAAATCGCTTCGTAGTGTTCAACTCCACCAAAGACTACAAAATAATCTAATAAATCACTTTTGGAGTTTTTGTGAAAATTAGTAAAAGTTTATTATTGGTGTTAAGTTTGTTGTTGTCCTTAATGTTGTTTTAATGTATTTTAGTTGCATTTCATATCAAGTGATGTATCATAATTTCATTTGGTGTTGTTAAAAAGTAAAACAAGATTAATTGGTTGTAATACTTCTAAATTACCGGATTAAGTTCAAATCGGTACATCAACTAAAGATAAAATAGTTGTAAAATACAAATACAAATACAACTACAACCCATCTTCATGCTTACGTCTTATAATTTCTCTCCACCTAGATTCTGTATACGCTCATTGTTCTTTAGACATATTCAACATATGCACAAACATTACTACATCTTCATCTCTCTGTTTATTTCCAGTAAGAAGTTGATCCAGTTTCAACACCCTGGTGTTGAGCAGACCGAAACTCCATTGTATGATTATACCTATCTTCAGATTCTAGCAAGAATTTTCTTAACCGCTTGGACCGCCCCAGTAGCCTGCTTCTTTTGCTCTGGCTCCTTGAGGCCTAGTAAAATCATTTTGGCAGGGGTTAGCTACTCTTCTGATCTCAAATTCTAACTTCTTAGTGATTTCCCAACGCTAGAGCTTCCTCCGACTCTCGACGCTTTAACATAGGATATGTTTGAGTAAACATCTTGAATATTTTTTGAAGAGAAGATCTCCATTTTACAAGCTCAATTAGTAGGTCACAAACATGCATGAAATGATAAAAATAAGCCGCTTGTTTACTCCTAGGTTTGTTGATTTGTTTAAACAATTTATTTATCGCCATCCTCTATAAAAAAAATCACTAAAATACTTAGAGAACTATAAAAATATCATAGACATAATAAAATTAGGAAATCTTGATAAATGTATTTCATTTCCAATGCCATTAGGACTCATCCGCTTCATCGTAAACATTTGGGAATCAAATATTTGTGTTCGATGATTAATTTTTCCATAACGACCTTTGATTGAAGATAATGATCTTTTACGATCAATGTTTTTTCGATTATAATAATTCGTAATTCTACCCCCAAAAAGTATCACCACTTTAGTCGGCACCTCGGATCGAATCGCTTGAGAGTGCACACCAAATGTAACATAAATCGTAGTCTTCTCCTGAAGTCCAACTAGTAGTAGTGAATAATTCACCAATCGGAATTGTATTGTCTTCTAAATCGAATCTTTGAGAACAACACTTACGGCATCGGCATCGGCATCGACATCGAAATCGAAAAACATTATAGGATGAGTGAAGTGAGAGTAAAATGCTTTGTGGTGTTGTATAATGTTGTGTGGAAGGAGAAGAGAGTGAATATGGACGATATTTGAAGATAAATGGGGGAAAGAACCGTAGAGTAGCCATTGGGGAGGAATATATTTGGGCGCTTGTTGAACAAGCATCCAAGCAACCGGCGCCTATTTAATAAGTGCCTGAAATGAGGTGCTTGTTGAACAGACGATTATGGCATCCAAATATATTACAGATTCTCGATCACTTTGACTGAATATGTAACCTATTATAATTTGTGCATTCTGTTGGACTGTATTTAGGGTTAAATATAAAATGTAATATGTAAGGCTCCATTGGGGATGCTCTTACGGTTAATTATTTACCACTAATTTATTTATTTTGGTAAATATTAAGATTTGATGAGTAACATTAAATCATAGAATGAGGTCTATATATATGTATATATGTACATACATACATACATACATACATACATACATACATACATATATACATACATATATATGTATGTATGTACATACACAGTAAGATACACACACACAAGTAAAGTCTATGAGGTAGGAGTAAAACGTCTCTTTCCGATATACCATAAAACAATTATTTTACAATAGTTTTTCTCTTCCACTATCATTTGACTAATCTTTATTATTAAATATATGCTAGGGTGACCTTATAATAGGTCCATTAATTGGAATTATACAAATATATTAGTTTGTTATCAAGTAGATCACGTACGGTTCCCAGCACTAGTGCTTAAGGGTATCGATCTTAATAAAAAATGAGTGTAATTGCATTTTTTGTGTACGGATTTCAAATATTTCATGCTCTAAGCGAGTATTTTTACTTGTTTAAGGAATACTTTTAAAATTGCCGATTAGAAAGTCTATCGGACAAGTTTATGACTATTTTTGGACTTAGGTTAGAAGCATCAAATTTTAAACTCAAAGCATAAGCATTTCTCCAACTTTATATCTCGCCTTCAATCCCACCTTAGAGTCTAATCCAACCACAGAAGCCCACATCCATACCACACCACCACAATCCAACATCATCGCTGCCTCCATATTCGAGCTGCTCCACATCATTGTTGCCTTCAATCACCAACAGCTCCAACCATAACCCAGAAGGGCAATATTATTTGCATTCGATATCATTGTGACACCACCAACCACTAACAGCTCATCAAAACCCTAACTCACGCATCATCCATTGTACACAAGCACTAATAGAAATATTAAGGGTCCAATTGATTCATATCGATTTTTCAAATTCATTATAATTCCTCATCAGAAGACAATGGAGGGACGATATATGGAACAGTGGGACGATGAAGGGGCTGGAGAAACGATGAAAGGATAAATCATTTTCCATGTTTTTGTTATTTATCAAAAAATAAAAGCAAAATAAATTAGTTTTCAATTCTGTATGTTAACTTTATTTTTTAAGTTGGTTGTTTTACAAAAAATACACGCGTCTTGTAGTTTTTTATTTGGATAAAAACTCAAAACTAAAAGTGACAAATTAAACATAACCTAAGAAATTGACAGGAAAATGAAAATGCCATATTAAACCAACGTTAAATTAACATAATGATACGTTCACTTTTACAATTTAAAGTGATGCTAAATTAAGTTAGTATTGCACGAATATCTAATGCAATATTCGGTTTACAGTAGCATTATATGAATATTGATAATATACTTATTTTTATAGTTCAATAAATGCTGAGGTAACTAGCATTAGAAATATGTTGCTAATTTCATTTTTTACAGTACAAAAATGCCTATAAATATAAAAATAAAATGTTCAACCACCAATAACTATACCTGTCACCTCCTCTACTAGCATCGAAGTCCACCAAACAATGTTGTAGCACCACAAGTTGCCGTCTATATCAATTCTTCTTTCAAAATTGTTCTCGTTTCTTTCAAAACTGAGCCAAACTCTAACTCTCATCGACAACCACCAATTGTCACTCTTGGCATCATCGTAGCCAATCCACTATCACTGGTCTCGTTATCACTTATCACTACCCCCTCCTCTAAAATCCGCAATGATCACTATTTCCTACTTGTACCATCAGGTTTGTTGATGGGATAAAAAGAATGTTTGTGACATGAATTAACATAAAATATTTGTTCGCCGATGAAAAAAAATCTTAATGATCAAGTCAATAACCATCACAAGTTTAGGCTCGTTTGGTTCGTAATTTTTATTTCATTTGTTTGCATCTAAAATGAAATAAGCATAACGTATTTTTTGTTGAAAACAATCAATGTAGAAAATAAAGATAACATACGAAATAAAAAATAATTTTTTTAATGCCTTGACAAATAAAAAAAGAATGAAAACAGTTCACCCACTCTATCTTTTTTAGCTTTCCATGTATTCTGTTGTGAACGTTGAAATCGTAAAACGAAAAGGCCAAAAAGAACCAAATGTGTTGTTAAGTCAAATTCTCAGTTAGGTTACTTTACTTTTCATTGAAAACTAAATTTGCACTCACTGAAACGTTACGCTATATTTCTATTATTATGCGAGGACACAATTAGTATCAATAACAGGAAAATATCATAGACGACAAATTTAAAGGTTTTTTTAGTACCTATGACAGCTCATCAATATTTTATTTCCAAAGACAAAAAGGACAAAAGCATTAAAATATTTTTAAAAGCCCAAACTGTTGTGCGCGTTTTCTCTTCTTCTTCTTTGATCCTCTTCTTCACTTTCTCTTTTTGCGTGTTCAAACTTAAACTTTCTTCTTTATTTTTCTTGTTGTCATGTGCAATCCATTCCTATTAACTTGATGTCGATTTTCGTCTTTTTGAACACGACAGTGGAAATTTTTGGACTTAGGTATGATTTTATGTTTTTTCTCCTTTCTCTTCTATCGGTATTTTAATTTAGTTATTTCTCATATTCTTTTTTTCTTTTTAAAAATTAATTTTAATTTTTTGTCGTGTTTTCTTCTTTCATATTCTATGAAAAATTTGGACAGTAGCAGTAGGTATGTTATGTTTTTTTTTTTCAATGCTGCAATGTTTCCTTATTTGTTTTAAATTAAATTTTGTTTGGTTTTTGTTCATTGTCGTATATGTTGGATTCATATTAGTTTGGATGAAAATGTATTGTTGCGCTTATTTCAGTAAGGATCGGTTTTTAGGTAGCATTTTTAGGTTTTTTTTAGTATCATTTTTTCACAGTAATAAAGTTTTGAAGTGTTTTACTGTTTTATTTTGTTTTTTGAGTAGATATAACAATGAAGATGTTACAGAGTAAATATGATTATATCCATCAAACATTCAATGGGTTAAATTAGTGTTTCATTAGTATCAAACATTCAATTAGCTTTGATTGAGTATCATTTTTGTTATTAATTTCAGTATTAGATTTTTGGTACCAGTTTTACAATCTGCAGGTATCATTTTATAAAGATTGAATCTATAAAAATGAAGTGGTTACAGATTAAATATGATGATAAATGAGTTGAATTACCGTTTTATTACTATCAAAAATTTACTAAAGTTTGTTTGTATCAAACATTCAATTAATTTTGTTTGAGTATCATTTTTCTTATTAGTTTCAGCATCAGATTTTAGGTATCAGTTTTACAGTCTGTGGATATCATCTTTAAAAAAATTGTTATATTTTTGTTTTTGATTTTTTTTGTATAAAGAAAATTATCATACCATAATAAAATGACAATCTGAAATAAATATTTTTTGATTAATATTTTTTTCTTGCATTCATGTTGGTTTGATTGAAATGTTAATCAATGTATGTTTTTATTTTATGTGTTTATAAGTTATTTCGTGATGTTATGTCATTGTTGTGGAAAATAGCCAGTTTCTTTTTATGTTAGCATCACCTTTTAGTTTCAACAACTATTATTTTGTTAGTATCAGTTTTTGTTACTATCTTATTGTACAAAGTTGCAGATATTAAAATAAGATTTGATACTAAGATTTTTAGTTTAGTATTAGTTCTGAAGTAACATTTGCATTGCTTCGTATCAGAAAGTATTAAAATTTGATATTAATATCAGTTTTGAAGTAACATATGCATTGCGTGGTGCCATAAAGTATTAGAATTTGATATTAAGATTTGAAAAAGTGATATTTCATGGTGTTTATTAGATTAGTGCTTATTAGCTGTTTTTAGGCATCAGATTTCTAAAATGTTTTACTGCCTATTATTAGAATTTAGTTTCGAATTTTAGGTATCAGTTTTTAGTTAACTGTAGTAGTTTCTAGGTATCAGTATTTGAGTTAATAGTCGATTAATTTTTTAATATTTTTTTATTATTTGCAGGTTTTCTCCCTTTAGCTATGAGAATTGTTTCTCTTAAAAATATGTATAAATGGAAATGGTCTTTGAATAACTTAAAATAAATGCTTCAAGAAGATCGTGATTTGGTTTTTTATGTCAGGTCGCCATCAGTGTTTGATTTTAGATGTTCGTGAAGTTTTTCCTTCAACCTTTCCTAATTACTGCTATCTTCATATGGAATAATATCTACTTTCAACTTTAAAGGCAAAGAATGCGAACATGTTTATCGTTGATTTGTTTTTTTTTTGAAATGGTACTTTATAAACAATATATCACTGGGACAACATATAACATGTCAATAAACGTTCGAATCATGCTACGCAAGTTTCGAACTCATTGATTTGTTCAAGATGTGCATGGTTCTGATATGCTACATGACCCCTATTTCTAATTTCGATAAGTTTATTGTTGATGAAAGTGTTGAAGATGTTATTAAGCCACCTAAGGAGAAACGCGACGTTAGTGGGCCTGCTATTAAATAGAAAGGGGGATTTGCATATTTTCAAAATAAGCAAAGTAGATGCGGTGTATGCAAGAAATATGGTCATAATAAGCGTAATTGTCAAGCTTCTAAGAAAATATGATTTGATTTTCATGTTTTTATGAATTTGTTGAGAATTATACTTGGTTGTATGTCTATTTTAGCAATTTTATGTAATTAAACTTGGTCATTTAAGTAGAGTGGTTTAACATATATTAATATGTACATTGATTTGCTTTTTTTAATTGAACTTGGTTGTGTGGTATCACTTTGATTTAATAGTTATGTGCTGAGAATATATAGATGGCATGAGAAGTGATGAGTTATTGTGCTTTTATGTCTCAAAATTATTTCATGCATTGTATCAGTTTTTGGTACTATTAGTGTCAATTTCAGGCATATAAAAAATTTAGTATTAGTTTTTATATGCTATTAATATCATTTTTAAGTATTACATATTAAGGTAATTTTTTTTCATGTTTTTAATATCAGTTTCAGATATAAATAATTACGATATCAATTTTTTGTATGCTATTAGTATCATTTTTATGTGGTAACTTTTATCTCCTTTTCAGTTTTGAAGTAACTAAAATGATTTGTTTATTGAGTTGTCATGTGTAGAACTTGAGAAGAATTATGAGCTTAGATGTTATTGTATAATTTAGACTATGTTATGGTGAAATGCCGACAACTCGGTATATAATGTAGAAGTATTTCTTGGCCTTAGTGCTATTGTCAAATTATATCAAACAACTACTGGGTATTATTTTTGCATATATTAGGTATCGGTTTTGTTGGAAATAACATTTAAATTAATTTATAAAATAATTAAGCATGAATTCGAATCAACCGGCTATTAGATATGAGTTTTCGTTGTTTCGGCATTACTTTTGTCAAGCATGATAATGAACTGAATAACTAAGTTTATAGTGCATCATATTATACAACACAACTATTGGCTATTATTTTTTTGTATTTGTAGGTATCAGCTTTGTGGTAAATAACATTTAATATAATTTATAAAACAACCAAGAATGATTTTGAATCAAAGAACTACTAGATATGAGTTTTCATTGATTTGATATCACTTTTGTCATGCATGACAGTAAACTAAATAACTAAATTTATAGTGCATCATATTGTATAACATAGCTATTGGGTATCATTTTTCTGTATATGTAGGTATCAGTTTTGTCGTAAATAACATTTAAAATAATTTATAAAATGACGAAGCATGAATTCGATTCAAATAGCTACTAGATATGAGTTTTTATTGATTTGATATCACTTTTGTCATGCATGACAATAAACTAAATAACTAAGTTTATAGCGCATCATATTATATAACACAACCACTGAGTGTCATTTTTATGCATACGTAGTTATCAGTTTTGTGGTAAACATTTAAAATAATACAAGCATTTTCTATAGCAAGACAAAAAAATACAAATGATACAAGTAATGGTTAGCATCTCAGAAGAGAAAATTTCGTCAGGCGTTCATTTAGTTGAACCGAGCACTTAAATGTATATTACTTAAATTGAACTAAACATCAATTTTCACAATAGAAGCTAAATTCAAATAGTTCTAAGTCAAATAGTCCTAACTCAACCCTCAACTGTATATTACATGAACTGAAAGTTACATCAATTTTTACAAGAAATTTACTTCTTAATGTTTTCTCTTTACTCGAGTGTAGACATAGAATCAGCCAAATTCCAACAGTGGTCATTGTCCTTGTTGTTGATGAATTTCGTGTTGATGAATTTCGTGTTGCTGTTCAATTTTGGGTTGAACTAGGATTTTTTGATTTGACAATTGTTGATGAATTTCTTGTTGTTGTACATCGATGGTTGATATCTATCTCAGAGATTCTTTACTGTTTGATCTTTCATGATTAATGATGAACAATTCAAGTAATAGCCCAAGGATCACCAATACCGAATATTTCACAAACAAAGCTTAATATGATTTTGTTTTGTTTAAGATGACGTACCTTGATTAACAGCGGAAGATGTAAAGGCTGTCATCTTCTTCTTCTGACTTCTAATAATTACTCTTCTTCTTGGAATTCGGTTTCTCTCTCTAACCCTATTTCTTTATATGTTTCTTGATCTAGAAGAATACATCTATATCCAGGAGAGAGAGGACCCGATCTTTTATATAACATTTAACTCTAAATCTGGCACGTCCATCATATGCCAATTCAACGCTTAAGATTAATCACAGACCTAATGTTCTAATTATAGAACGGTCTATTTATGACTTAATTAATTGGGTCACATTAAGATTAGAAACTGCATAACGTTAAAGGTAAATGAAACGTTCTATTTATGACCTAATTAATAGGGTCATATTAAGATTAGAAACTGCATAACGTTAAAAGCAAATGAAACAATTGCAGTTTCTAATAGCAGTTTTTCTAACATTCTCCTACTTGACCCGATTATTTATAATATCAAGTGTTGAACATCATACTATGATAATTTGCTGAGAGTTATGGCGGTTGTGCATTATTAATTCAATGCATTCCCTTCCATATACTACAATACCAGCAATCCATCATTTTATACTCATAATTTATATAAAACAGCATAATGGTCCTCATAATGTCTTATATCATAATGATTAAACATAATATCTTTATAAGACTCTTTCTTGTTTAAAATTACATAAAGTACGTACTACCACATTAAAATAAGAGACATAATTGTATATCAGAAACACACAAAGGAGCTCAGAATTCCACACATCAATTATTATTAATACAACCATGACCCATTCTTTAAACATGTTCCTTAAATTGTCTTAGCTATAACTCTTTCGTCAAAGGGTCTGCAATCATAAGTTCTGTCCTGATGTGCATGATTGACACTCTTTGTTTCTGAACCTCATCTTTCACAACAAGATACTTCAGTTCCATATGTTTGGCACCTTTAGAGTACTTGTCATTTTTTGAGAAAAACACTGCTGCAGAGTTATCACAATAAATTTTCAACGGCTTGCTAATGGTGTCGACAGCCGCAAGTTCTGAAATAAAGTTCCGCGACCATAATGCATGAATTATGGCTTCATAACATGCCACAAATTCTGCCTACATAGTAGATAAAGCAACGATAGTTTGTTTCGCACTTTTCCATGATATGGCTCCTTGAGAAAACATAAACAGGTAATCAAAAGTCGATTTTCTAGTATCGATGCATCCGGCAAAATCTGAATCGCTATATCCAACCACCTCCAATTCATTGGATCTAATATACATGAGCATGTAATATTTCGTGCCTTGTAAGTACCTTAACACTTTCTTTGTAGCTTGCCAATGTTCCCTTCCTGGATTACTTTGATACCTCCCTAACATACCAACCGTAAAACTGATATCCGGTCTAGTACAGGTTTGAGCATACATTAGGCTACCAACTAAAAATGCATATGGAATTGATTCCATTTCCTTTCGTTCAACATCATTCTTAGGACATTGCATGAGATTAAATTTATCACCTTTCCGTATAGGAACTTTCCCAGGTGAACACTTACTCATTCCAAATCTCTCTAGAATCTTTTCGATATATCCTTTCTGAGACAATCCCAATATTCCTTGTGATCGATCACGAAATATTTCTATTCCAATCACATACGATGCCTCTTCCATATCTTTCATTTCGAAGTTCGTTGAGAGAAATTCCTTAGTCTCATGAAATATGTTTAAATTATTTGCAGCAACCAAGATGTCGTCAACATAAAGGACTAGATAAATAAACTTACTCCCACTGATCTTTTGGTATAAACAGTGATCAACCTTATTTTCCTTAAAACCAAAAGATGTAATAATGGTATTGAACTTTATATACCATTGCCGGGATGCTTGTTTAAGCCCATATATTGACTTCTTAAGTTTACACACCAATTGTTCTTTACCTTTTACAGAAAAACCCTCAGGTTGATCCATATAAACATCCTCATCAAGATCTCCATTCAGAAAGGCTTCTTTCACATCCATTTGATGCAATTTCAAATCATAATGTGCTACTAATGTCATTATTATTCTTAGTGAGTCCTTTTTCGAAACATGAGAAAATGTCTCCTTGTAATCAACACCATCTTTTTGAGTGTAACCCTTAGCAACAAGTCTAGCTTTATATCGTTCGACATTACCACTAGAGTCGTGCTTGGTTTTAAAAATCCATTTGCATCCGACTCTTTTAAAGCCATGTGGTAACTCAACGAGATCCCAAACTTCATTCTATTGCATGGATTTTTGTTCTTCTTTCATGGCATTAATCCATTCCTTTGACACTTTACTTTCTACAACATGTGAAAACGAAACTGGGTCCTTATTGATTCCTGTATCATAACCTGATTCTTGCATATAAACCATATAATCATTAGAAATAGCTGACATACGATCTCTTTGAGATCTTCTTAATGCTACTTGTTGTGGTTCATGCATATCAGCATTATGTAAGTCATTTCCTTCAAGAAGTACTTCTTCATTTATATGTTGTTCATCATCATGCTGCTCTCCAATAGCTGGAACAACATTTGGAGTAATATTGGATGGATGAACTATTCTAGGCAATGTAACATTTATCATTGTTTCCTTTATTTCCACTTTTTCTCTTCTAGTACTCCCACTGATTTCACCAATCTCAATGAATCTTGCATTACCAGTTTCTATAATTCTTGGACTATGATTAGGACAGTAAAACACATATCCTTTAGATTTTTCGGGGTAAGCTAAAAAATACCCACTAATCGTTCGAGAATCTAATTTCTTTTCATGTGGATTATAAATTCTCGCTTCCGCTGGACAACCCCAAACAAGAAGGTGTCTTAAGCTAGGTTTTCTGTTAGTCCATAATTCAAAAGGAGTCTTTTGAACAGCTTTACGAACCCTATTCAACAAATAATTAGCGGTTTTGAGAGCATACGACCACAAATTTTTAGGTAGTGTAGAATCTGACATCATACTCCTAATCATATCTATTAACGTCCTATTGTGCCTTTCTGCTACACCATTTTGTTGTGGTGTACCTGACATTGAGTATTGCGCACATATGCCATGACTTTCGAGGAATTTTGCGAAAGGACCTGGACACTAGCCTGACTCATTATATTTGCCATAATATTCACCACCTCTATCAGACCTTATGATTTTCACCTTTTTATCTAATTGCCTCTCAACTTCCTTTACAAACATCTCAAGGACATTCACAGATTGAGATTTTTCATGAAGCAAATAGACATAACCATAGCGGGAAAAATCATCAATAAAAGTGATGAAATACTTTTCTCCATTAAAGGCTGGAGTGTCCATAGGTCCGCAAATATCAGTGTGTATTATTTCAAAAAGCTGGCTGCTTATAGTGGCTCCTTTCTTATTATGTTTGGTTTGTTTACCTTTAATATAATCAACACATAATTCTAGATCACTAAAGTTCAAATTTGACAAAATTTCATTACTTACTAATCTCATCATTCTTTCTTTGGATATGTGACCTAGTCTTTTATGCCATAAGAAAGCAGAATTTTCATTCAACATGCTACATTTGCATCCAACATTATTTATTACATTCAGCAAGAAATTCGCATAAGTGCCATTCAGTTTCAATTTATATAAACCATCAATTAGAATACCAGAACCAACATTATCAGTATTCTTATATAAATCAAAACAACCAGATCCAAACGTACATCTAAAACCAGAAATATCCAACTTACTTACGGAAATAAGGTTTCTAGATAATGAAGGTACATAAAGAGTACTATATAAGTATAATACGTATCCACTTTCTAGAATTAGACGATAAGTCCCAATGCCTTCTATTGTGGATTTCTTTCCATTTCCCATAAAGAGAAAACGATCTTCATTTGGATTTATGGTTCGGATCATAAGAAATCCCTTTCTTTTCGAACCAAGCTATCCTTTCCGGACAGTCATTTTGATAATGTCATTTCCTTTTACAGAAATGACATCGAACATCCTTTAGTTCCTTCTTTTCCTTATCCTGTCCATTCTTAGCAGGTGCCTTTTTCTTCTTGAAATGACTTGATTTTCCATTCTTTTCTTTACCAGCTTTATTACTCACAAAACTTGCTGAGTGATTCACTTGATGTTTCAAATGTCCTTCTTTCTGAACAAGTTTACTGGCCAATTCATTAGCATTCCACTTATCCTTTATAGTGTTATAGTTCATTTGAAAAGGTCCATATTCAGAAGGTAGCGAGTCCAGTATAAATTGGACAAGAAAAGAATCCTCTACTGTAAGTCCAAGGGAGTTTAACATTGCTGCAAGATTAGTCATCTCTATAATGTGCTCTTGCATAGTTCGCGACCCATCAAACTTCATGGTCGTGAGTTCTGCCATAAGAGTACCAGTGAGTGACTTATCAGCTGAACGAAAACACTCTTCCACAAACTGCATATATTCCTTAGCACTTTCTGTTTGCGGAATTGTTGACTTGATGCTGTTAGCAACAGTCATCTTAATAAACATAAGGCTCAATCTATTACTGCGTTCGCATGTGTGATTTTTCTATCTCAGTACTAGCTGTTGTAAGAGCAATAGGTTTATCCTCAAGGAGTGCCAAGTCAAGATCCTGAACACCTAAATGGAAATTGACTTGTTCTCTCCATTCAGAAAAATTAACACCAGTGAACAATGTAACAGATGAAGCATGTGTATTCATGGGAACTACTGTAAATTTAAAAAATTTGAAATAACTATAAGATCATAGCTAACGCGATTCAGATATGTACATAATAGTATAATATAGCACTCATTTGGGTAGATACTATCTTATACTTAACATAATTAAATACCAAAACATAAGTAAGTAATAAATATATTCAATTAAATAAAACTGTCATATTTGGATGATCAATATTTATTTAATCAAGATATCTATTAAACCTCATCATGTCAACTAGTTGTATAACAAGACTTTCCTTTGGGTAAGTTCTCAGCTTCTACCATTAGTGACGCCAGTTTTTTTTTATGGTATTATTATAACTGGCAATTTCTATCAATAATCATTATGTCACTTATGCACTAAATGATTATTCTGATTTTGACCACTTTGGTGACTAACAAAATCATAAATCTCATGTGCATAATTGACTTATAACACATACTTGATTAAACATCATGAGTAAAGCATAGAACAGATCAATTGCAATCATATGAAATATTCAGTTATTGATTGGTGGCTCTGATACCAAATCTTAGAGATTCTTTGCTGTTCGATCTTTCATGATTAATGATGAACAATTCAACTAATAGACCAAGGATCACCAATACCGAATATTTCACAATCAAAGCTTAATATGATTTTTTTTAAGATGACGTACCTTGATTAGCAGCGGAAGATGTAATGGTTGTCATCTTCTTCTTCTGACTTCTAATAATTACCCTTCTTCTCAGAATTCGGTTTCTCTCTCTAACCATATTCCCTTATATGTTTCTTGATGGAGAAGAATACATCTATATCCTGGAGAGAGAGGACTCAATCCTTTATATAACGTTTAAGTCTAAATCTGGTATGTCCATCGTATACCAATTCAAAGCTTAAGATTAATCACAAGCCTAATGTTCTAATTATAGAACGGTCTATTTATGACTTAATTAATCGGATCACATTAAGATTAGAAACTGCATAACGTTAAAGGTAAATGAAACGTTCTATTTATGACATAATTAATAGGGTCATATTAAGATTAGAAACTGCATAACGTTAAAAGTAAATGAAACGATCGCAGTTTCTAATAGCAATTTTTCTAATAGTTTATGGTTGTACTGGAAATGATTGATTGTGGTTTCTGCAGCCATGGTTACGTTGAGATTAATTTTTGAGATCGAAATTTGAGAAGGAGTATGGAAGTGAAAATGACGAGTGAGTTCCACGAAAGGGAAAAGCAGAGACAGTCTAAGCGACGGACGGGGTTTGGACTGTCCTAAAAAGAAAAAATAAAGCGTATGTATTTTTGTCTAATTTTTAAGCTTAATTTATAGTTTTAAAAATTTTGGCACTCCATAATTGCGTGGAGCCCTATCATAAAAAACAAGTCACATTCACAAAGAAAAGTATGAGGGCCACGTCAACAACAATAATGGAAATGATATTTTATTCCTAAATCAAACTCATATGGGTATTACTGACCATAGAGGACAATAAGGGAACATAATGCTAGTGCTGTTTATAACTTGATTTATTTGGAGTATTCGAAACACTGCTAAATGCTTGGGGGCATTCTAGATGGTGCAACGTATGATCAAAACAAAAATTAATATAAAAATGAATATAGCAACATATGAGATCCACATGGACAATCTGTAATAAAAGATTCAAGCATTAGCAAAGAAGTGTATTTATTAAGGCAATGAAAAAAATACTATTGATTTGAATGGAAGCAAAGAATATAAATGAAGTGCGATTGTATATGATGTGTTTGCTTGTGATATGAGAGCATGGAAAAGTGCATGAGAACAATTTATGAAAGGGAAATGTGTTCTTCTTTACGAAAGATGCATTTTAAAAGGACAATTTAATTATTTTGTTATAAATAACTAATTTTGTTATTGTTTTATTTTGTCTTGCCTTTTTCTAGTCCATACATTTAAACGAATTTATATTATTAATAAATTATGAAATACTAAAAGAAATACGAAGAAAAAAATACAATTTTGGTTACATGCTAGTAGTTCAAGATACAAATAAAAATTTATGCATCTCTTCTAAATCTCGCTACTGAATACGAAACAAGTCATCTAAGCTAATCGGAATAGTTCATTAGCACATATTAACTATGTAGCATGCGTTACCGTTAGTCAGAACATATGCGATTTAACCTTTCCGAAGATGTGTCTGACGTGGACCGTACATGTGTTTAACGTTGGATCAAACGTGGATTCGTGAAAATCATGTCTGACTCATTTAATATGTCGGAAGCGACGCAGATGTGAAAGAGGAGAAAATTGTTGGCAAACGTTTCCTAAAGACTTTTCCACGAAGGGACACGGAGAGACCACGTACCTCGTACTATTTTAGTATTTTATATACATCTATTTTTGCCTATCGACTCAGGCACCCCATGCATTATTTCAGTCCTTGTATGCATTATATTTGTCAATAATACAAAAGCACGTACATACAGCCAGAATGCAAAAGTTTGAATTATGAGCTAGCTCTCTGTCTCCTTATACTTGTTTATTATTTAATTACAAGTTGTTGGTTGTTTTGCTGAATTATTAGCATTTGGGCTATGGTTGATCTGTTACATCTCTGTCTGTGTAATTAATTGAATGTAGATTCGGTTAGGAAGTATGTCACAGTGTTTGTTTTATTTTTTATTTTAAACCATGAGAACCTGACAGGCCGGTAAACTTCTGAGTAGGGTACAATAAAACCGTCCACTGGTCATGTCCCCATACCTTCCGTAAATTTATATAGGATAGAAAAGCTGTTGAGATTAGTCGCACATTGGATAATCTACGATATAAACCATGAATAAATACTAAGAGACCTCCCTTCATATAACCAACTGGTTTTGTGATAATATGAGGGTTATCTAATATGGTATTAGAACGGGTTTAATTGTATCACACGTCACCCCCAATGGATGTCCACGTGTTTCGCGGATGATACGTCACACATGCGAGGGCATGTTGAGATTAGTTGCACATCGGATAATTTACAATATAAATCATGCATAAATACTAAAAGGCCTCTCTTTACATCATCAATTGGTTTTGTGATAATATATGCTTCTCTAACAGAAGCGCAAGATAGTAATCGAATTTGGGTTTTTTATCAGGATCCAAGCCTCCTTTCTGCAATTATATTTTTATTTTGCTCACGTTGTTTTAAAATCACTGTATTGTATGTTGGCCTACATATATGCATGTGTAATGAATAATGATACATGAAGAGCACCGTGAGTGGTCGGGAAGATTGTTACGGTCTGTATTTTGGACTGGGTACAAAATAGTAATTTCACATCTTAGATATTTACCCGAAAAGGAGTTGAGAAGTGCGTGCGAGAAAAAGGTTGAATGTGCGTATGTCTGCTGATTCTTTTTTTTTTTTTTTTTAATTTTGGTGTAAAGCTGTTATGCTATTTTATTTCCTGCAAGGCATACAACTAAGGAATCAAGTATAGGCACGAGAGCACTTATTTTGAAAGAAAACGACATATTGTGAGTGATTGGATAATACAAGTAAATGTATGACACTTTTGACATTTAAGTCCTACTTTTTATTTTTGTCAAACGTTTCCAAAGTAACAATCACAAGTAAATGTTTCGCAACAATGAGAATAAGACAGGAAAATATTCAAAGTACTGGTTCTAATGTTAACTAGAACGTTCCAGAGCAGCCTCATTAGGATTTAGCAATTATTGATACCGTTAATAAATTGGTTCATTTCGATTTTATTGGTTATTTGGTTGGTTTTGATTTCTATTTTTGAATTTATTCGCATTTTTTAAGTAGTTTTGTTTTTAAGTATTTGAGAACCAAATCAACATTTTAAACCAAATCCAAAATTGAAATTATTTCTAAAAGATCATATACATACATATGTATATTTATATGAAATTATCTATTTAGATGGTAGTAGCACATTGGTACTACAAGTTTTAATTAGTATACAAAACACTACATATCAATTTATGTTCGAATCTCATTACGCAAGTTTCAAACATGTGACATCTCATACAAAAATCGAAGTGTCTAACCACTGAGACAGTGATACTTATTTTAAAATCATATATATTATCAATGCCAATTTATTTTATATTAGTATTTAGACAAAATTATTTTTCTTCGTTAATGTTTTGAAAAGAGAAATAATTAGTTTATAGAATTAAAGCACTATCAGCATCACGTTGAATCAGGTGCATTGACAACATGGTAAAATAAGAAAATTTTCAGAACATATTTCATTTATTAATATTACAATAGATCTTTGTTTTTTGTTTACATGAATAATTCATTTGCATCGAGTAATAGTTAATATATATCTGGGGCAGCAAGAGCGTAACATTTGATTTTCATTCTTTTTTTATTTTAGTTTTATACCTTTTTAATAAACTATGCTATAATCTTGATTTTGTTTAAATTAGTTTAACTTTAATATAAAATTTATTTTATTTTATGTTATAGAGATTCACATTCAGAAAAATGAATATCCCCTACCCCCTAAGAGAAGCTCAGTGGATAAAGCATCCATGGTGAAATCGGTTGATACGAGTTCGAATCATGACAACATAATTCCCTTTGCATTAACTAAAGTATGAGTTATGGATCAATGCATGATTCCTTAATTAAGATGTTACAAATGAAGAACACAAATTAATATTTGGTTTACCGGAGAGCTGAAAAAAGTGAATATCACTATACGATATAAATATACAAATTTAGCAGATTAACGTGACTAATCGTATGAGGAATTTATGACCATTAGGATTTACGATCATTTTATATAAAATGAACATACAATATCTCATTAATATATTTTTGCACATTTATAGAGATACATACATACATGTGTATGTATAGTTTGTTTCGACCATACATATAAATAAATATAGCTTTTTTATTTGCTAAATAAAAGTAGTTCTGTTTGTTATCAAAATTTTCAGCATAAATTAAAAAAAATAACTTTTAAAATAATATTATGCATATTTAAAACTTAAATATTTAAATTTATTCAATTTTATTTTTGATCGAAAGAATTTTTTTAACTTATGAATATATATATATATATATATATATGTGTGTGTGTGTGTGTGTGTGTGTGTGTGTGTATATAATTTAAATTAGAAATTGAATCTAATAATAACAATAATATCTATTTAAATGTCTACTAGAAAAGCTTTTTAACATTGAACCACACCCAAATGGGAAAATATGTTAATAAAATACATGAGCAAGATACTTTTAAAAAGTTAATATTATAACTCATAAATGAGCTTTATAGCCTTACGAAAGCAAAAGATAAGGGACAGGTTAATAAAAAAAAATCCACACTAAGGGATCTCAACAAGGGCCGATCTCCCCACTCTAGCCGAATTTGATACTGGCATGACTTGGAGAACAACGCACTCTCTCTTCCTTTTATTTTGAGGCTCATTTGCAACATGAGCAGATATGTATGTGTGTGTATGTATATTATTCAACATTACATACACATACATATATTATAATAAAATATATGGTTTTTATGTTTAGAGGAAAGAAGTTTTTCTTAAGAATAGGAGTGACACTTAATTCAGGAAGGGCACTCATTTTGATATCTCGATGGTTCGAATTCATAACCTCTAGAATCTTAATTTAAAGCATCATACCAATTGCATCTGAGAAAATGTCCTTCCGTTTTTTTATTATACACACACATATGTATGTATTAATATATGTAAATATAAATTAAAATTGTTTTCGTTTCAATTTTTTTTACGCATTGCCGAAAGCAAAATCATATATATGTATACATGCATGCAAGTATGTACGTGCATATGTATGTGTATAATTATTTTAAAATAAATGTTTACCACAGATTACTGGTTGTCAACAAATTGAGTTGTTAATATATTGATATCGCATTTTTATCTCTTTCCTTTTAGATCTTAATGTGATTACATCAAGACCTAATAAACGGCCATTCTCTTTTTTAAACATCTTTAAGAAATATGAACATATTTGATATATTCATACTTATTAAAACTTTATATTTAATAAACATAGATTTAGTAAATTAAATCAAAAAGTTAAACAAAATTGGATTTTATTTAAATTAACAAGATTGGATCTGGTAAAACCTATTAGACTTCATAGGTCCACTGGGATCCAAATAGGAATTTTTTTTTGAAATTGACCCATTTCACCCACTATAGATTGGGCTAGTTCCTTCTACCCTAAGTTGCGGAGGGACTTCTCTTGTGTCTTACAGAGGAAGGAGATCGATAGTGTTGGTACAACAAAGTCGAACAAGGGTAGGTAACCTCCTATTTCTATTCACAAATGGTGACCTGGAATACTAGTACCGCCTATCATGGGACCGTTGTCTAGCATTTTCCCTTTGGGCCTGAAATGGAGCAAAAGCTCTCTATGCTTGTAGTTTCTGGCTCTAATATCGTTGTTCAAGCAACCAAGCTCTAATATCGCTGTTCAAGCAACCAAAACATAGGTCGTGACCATCGTCCACTACTTGACGATGCTTGAAGAAAGAGTATATTTTTACGAAGGAAGCTACGAGCATCCTAAGCCCCTTGAAACGATGCAAGTTCAGGTACAAGAACATGATAGGCGAAGTTCTTAATATGTATGGGGCTCAGATTCAAGCCAACTAGGATACTAAATAGAGTGAATGGCTTAGATGAAGGACAGTTGGTGGGTAATACCAAGACGTGTTCTTGTCAGAAAGGCGACATAAGGACAAAGCGCTATTGTTGAAAAGTGACATAATTTCATAGGTGGACAGTGAAGGACAAGGGACGGTTGCTGCAGCAGCAATGCTTTTGTCAGATGGACGGTGTTATTTTATGTCATTCTTTTCAATGGAACATTGTAAAGTCGTTGCTTCTTTATGTAGGCAACTAGGTGCTTCAGCCAAAGGTCTACCAAGCGAAGAATAAACAAGACGGTTGGAGTGGACATGTCTTCAAAGGGGATGCGGGCGGAGAGGATCGATCAGGGTCATGGAAAGCCAAGCACGGGTGAGGTCTTCATATTGCAATGAGTACCCCGATGACGAGGCAAGCTAGTCGACTCGCTGTCAAATCACAAGTATTAGGGCGCTTGAGCCCTTTGAGGACTATTTATGAAGCATTTGCATGGATGATGGGCCTAGATGAATGTCGTCAAGGCCATGTGTTGTGAGGTGAGAGTGTTGAAAACTCGATGGGTCGTCCTATTATCTTTTGCGAGAATCAAATGACGAAGGAAGAATGGGTGGGGATATTTTCAATATTTGGTGGCTCTATATAATCTCACCTTCTCTCATTCATTATATAGAAAATAAAGCCATCACCTATTGACTTGTTGAGCCTTAAAGCTAGGATTTGAAGCTATGAGAAAGAAGGAACTACAGTCTGAGGAGGAATCGTTACACCTCCCCCTTTTGCAAACATTCTACTAAAACTATACCTATTCATTATACGAAATAACTTATGATTATAAAATATTTGACATGACATATAACAAAAAAGAACAACAAGGTTCGTATATACATGTGTAGACATTAGCATTTATATTTACCAAGTATATAGCTGTCATTTATATGTATATATCGATTGCCTCAATTTGATTTAATTAATCTAAAGTGTGTATTTGATTACAAAACATCATGAAATTTGAATAGTAATAAGAAAGATGGATTAGAAAAAACTTAGCATTAGTTGATTAATAGAAATTTCAAAATCCGAATTTGAAGTTAGATATCTAAATTTTGTTTGGCAAGTTTTATACAAAATTCAGAACTAGATTACATTTGATTAATGTAAAAATAACCCTAATGAATTAAGTACTAATATTAAAATGATATATATATGTATATATAATTATGAAACTGAAAATAATTTCAATTATTCAAAGTGTATACACACACATACATATTAAATTAGATTGTTTTAATATAAACATAAGATTCATATATATCTAAATGATTTTATATTTAAATAAATAACAATATACATATATATATATTATTTAATTTTATCACCTAAATTAATGCAATTTATAAAAATCAAAAGGAATTTTAAAATCAAAACATATACATAATTTTAGAACAAGATGTTAATGTTTTTCATTTTTCATAATGATTCAAATTAATATTATTTAACTCATTAAACATACATATTACCTTAGAAAAATCTTACATATACTTTGAATCATATTTATAAATCAATTATAAATTTCTATGCATAAATATTTTCAGTTTTAAACAAATAAATTAAATTAAATTAAACCATCTAATCAGTTGTTTAGATTACAACGACAATTATAAATCGTGAATATATATATATATATATATATATATATATATGTGTGTGTATATATATATATAAAATACATAATACATATAATCATTATAAAGTGAAACCATTAAATGCAAATATGAAAATGAAGTTTTAAATATGGATCTCGCCAATAAGTGACACTTTAGTGTTTGAATTTTCTTTAGATTTCTAAAAATCAACACCCAATCTTTATAGCAAACGGATGAATCAAATATGCTTATTTTATTTGATGTATCGATTTTATTTAGACTTGAATTTTTTTGTTGAAAACGATGAAGAAAATTTTCTCTATATCTTAAAGAAAAGAGGAGAAAGAAAAATGAATGAAAGATATAAAATTAGTGGATTTGTTTTATTTAACGGAATGGAACTTTTCTAATTCTTTTAATTAAAAGTTCCCTCATTAATTCCTTCTTTATTTTTAATCAACAAACCCAGTCTTCTTGCTCTATATGGCCAACCTATATTACTATCATATGACTTAAAATTTCCAAAATAAAACCTTTCCAATTATTATATTTCATTTAAACCCAGTTTAAAGGTATAGCTATATCGTAAATTGATATGCGTAGATATAACTTTTATATATGGATTTAAAAAATTATTGTTAACATCAAAACATCAAATAACTTAATAATAATTAAAATTTCTCAAATATTAATTAATTTTAATTAATTTACAATAATTAATAAACTAACTAAATATAGTTTTTTTTGGAGAATTCACAAGCATGGACGTTAGATTTAGATGTGTGAATTCAATGAGCCATTAATTTTGAACAATTCAAATATTAACGTTCACATCATCTTAAGTAGCGGTATGATAGTTTGGTCGTATTCGTCGCTTAAAAATCATGTCAATAATATCCAAAATTTCACACTTTTGTAAGCGCTACATTTTAGTAACAAATTTACACACATTCTCTTAGTCAAGACTGTAAAGTTTAAGATTTATGGAATTAAGTTTTGATCAAAATTCCATTATCATCCTTAATCAACTTAGCTAGTGTACAAACAAATCCCTTGGTTTAATGATAAGATTTATTATTAACTTTATTACACTGGACAGAGATTTTAACTTTGAGTTGACCACAATTGACTGCGATACCAACCTCATATAATTAAGGAAAAATTATCTATGAACCGTGTTTCACTTCCAATGTTCAACTCAGACCCAACTATAGCTGCTCGATGGATCTACATGTCATGATTTAACTATAATCAAAATAGATAATTTACGTTGAAGATCTACAGTGTTCTCAACTGAATGTAACATCATCACTCCGAAATTTCCTATTTGACCTAGTTATTATTAACCAATAGAAAACTCTCGACCGAGTCATTCCATAGCCATCCAATAACTATGACCAACCCTTAGTGCCACAAAAACCATGAGTAACACACTATCGAACATTTGAAGAGAATTATGCACTCTGGTCTCAGTAAAAGTATCGATATCCTTTCACAAAACATCTTGGCCAGGGCTATTTAAAATAATATGTTATTTTACATTAAGATAATTTTCACATGACTGCAATCCCCTGTAGTTATTACACAATATATCATCTAAGGATTTTCTATTTTAATATACTTAAATTCATTACTTATTTTATATATCACAACATGACAAGTATAAAATAGAAAACAAACACCTTTTATTTCAAATGAGATTTTATTGCAGAGTTAATAATTTACCATAACTTACAGAATTATCCCTTGGGAATACCCTTGACTCTTTCAATATCACATTTGCACTTGGGCTCAATTATGAATCTCAGTCTTATCCCTTCGATCAGTTGATCAGGTTTCTCAAAACTGATCGAGGCAGTCTCTTTGTGAATGGATATGTTATATTGCCTTAATTGTCAACTTTATCAATCAACTTTCTTCGAAGCTAATAAACTACATTTATCACATGGAACATTTCAAAGTAGGTTTCTCAACTTCTAGTGAGCTCTTGGTTCTTTACTGATCCTTATCGCAACATTGTTTTCACAAAATAAAGTTATGGGATATTTAATATTTGAAATCACCCCTATCTTAGCTATATATTTTCGCATTATATATACATATAACTTTTACTACGACATTATTTGAGGCGAAGTACTTAGTCTTTTTGTTGAATCAACTATAACCTTTCATTTAGAAAAAATCCAACATAAAGCTCCTTAATTAAGATTGAACTTGAATTTAGGATTGACATATCATACTTAATATCACTTATGAAGGTTGAGTCTGAATACCCCGTTCAGAGCTTGCTATTTCTACAAACATTTCTTTATTATTTTGTGACTACTCAAGAATAATCTTAAATACCATTTACTGGTCTTAATTCAGATTTGATATTCGCTAAGCGTACTAGGTACATAAGCAAAATGTGGTACTGTAGACTACATAACATATGTGATAATTCCTATTACCAATGTATAAGAAATTCGTCTTATATACTCCACATAAACTTAATGTGGTGTCTATGTATATCATATAGGATCGTCCTAACATCCTTTTATATTGATAAAAGATGACATTTTCAAATCCAATGTCAAGGATTAAAAAACCAAATTAAATATTTTTAACATGGTTACATCATTAATAATCATAAGTTTGTTGTTTACTTATAGATATTTTAGTACTTTAATGTTATTTCTTATAGACGCATGCTTTCTTTGCATTTTGACCAAAAACTAAATATTTAATATCTCCATCTGAATACTTGTACAACTCTAATGCTTATCGTGCGCCATCATTGTATTCGATCCTAGACTGTTTGCGCCAAAATTGGCCACAAACCCCAAATACCGTGAAAGCACCAGTGTATGAATACAAATCAGCAATATTCAAACACAAATCACAGATCTCAGCAAATAACCCAAAAATGTTTGCGCAAAAAATGGGCAAACACCTCCAAGTCGTATGATTTAGTTGATTTTATGTTGTTTGTAGTGATTTAGGTGGTTTATGCAAATACGTAAAAAGCAGGGACTAAACTGTAAAAGACACACAGATTTATAGTGGTTCGGCCAGAATGTGCCTACTCCACTTTATATGTTATTCTCCTTTTCTATTCAGATTACAAGTACAAAGCTTGTAGTACAAGTGCATGAAAGTTGTTTGTGAGTTCCTTCCGGGCTTGAGCTCTCAAACTTGTCCCTCATTGTTGTACCCCTGCCCCTCTATTTATAGAGTGAGGCTGAGGCTAGGGGTCCTGGATGTATATAACTGCTGGTGGGCCTGGGCTGATGCTATCTGGCCTGACTAGGTTGATCTGGAACGTCTTGGTTCGGTAGTACATGGAAGTGGAGTTGGTTCGGCGAGGGTTGGAGCGGCAGTTGGTTCGGTGGTGGTTGATTCCGTGGTGGTCAATTGGGGTTTGGTTCGGTAGGCGTTGGAGATGCTTTGGTTCGGCTACGTAGGGGAAGATGACTAGTTCGGTGGTGAGTGGATGGAGCCTGGTTTGGCTATGCTTTGGACCGGCATTGTTTGGAGATGGAGCTTGGACCGACATTGCTTTGGGCCGGCATTGTTTGGAGATGGAGCTTGGACCGGCATTGTTTTGGACCGGTAGTAGGTAAAAACGTGCCCAGCAGATCATATCTCCTTCATACGAACTCCGATTATCCTGAAAATTGAAACATAGCCTTTCCTAGTCCTTATCATCATTTCCAATCAATTTCGTCCCGATCGGAACTCAACCAAATTTTGATAATATCGACCGTAGCCTTGATCCCAATCGATTTCCAATCCCGACATCCATCATTCCTTGCGAATTTGTTGATATTCTAGTTTTTACCCAAAAAGTGGGATAACACTTTGTCCCCCAAAACATGCCTTGTGATAACAAGGCGTGCTTTGAATAATTCCGAATCCAATATCCGAAGTCCATAACCATATTGCCAGAGTATATCATCCTTGACTGCTCCGAGTCGACATCCAATTCCAAATCCAATAACCAAAGCTTGAGCCAATTCCATGTCCATTCGAACTCGATAACCGAGTTCCAAACCATCCTTATCCAATAGCCAATAACCGAATCCAGGACCTCTCCGGGTCGATATCCAAATCCATAACCTCTCCGGGCTCTTGCCAAGCGCAATGTACACCTGACGGCCGTGATCCAGTGTCCCTGGATGTTAAGCTAGCCTCATCGTGTTCTTGTCGAGCGTAATCCACACATGACGGCCTTGGTCCAGTGTCCCTGGACGTTGAGCTAACCTCTCCGGGTTCTTGCCAAGCGTAATCCATACTTGATGACCTTGGTCCAGTGTCCCTGGACGTTGAGCTAACCTCTCCGGGTTCTTGCCAAGCGTAATCCACACTTGACGACCTTGGTCCAGTGTCCCTAGACGTTGTGCAATGTCATGGCTTAAGTCCTAAGCCGAATCCTGGTCTCTCCGGACCCTTGTTGAGCATAGTCCATACTCAATGACCTGAGAATAACAATTGATAATACATGGCCTAAGTCCTAGGCCGAATCCTGGTCACTCCGGACCCTTGCCGAGCATAGTCCATACTCGACGACCTGAATGAGTCAATTTACCACGTTCGGGCAAAGCGACTCACCCCTTGCCAGGCATAATCCATACCCGACGACCGTTTATCAAAAATCAAATAAAAATCCAATCAAAATCCAATCCAAAATCCACATCCAAAATCCAAATCCAAATCCCAAAATCCAAATCCAAAATCCAAATTAAAACCAGAAAACCAGAAATCCAAACCAGCATCCAAAACCGAAAACAATCATCCAAAGGAAAATCCAAATCAAAAAGCAAGAAAAACCAGGAGCTCAATCCAAGCTCCGAAACCGAAAACCAAAAATAAAAGCAGTGTCCAATCCAAAAGCAAAAGATAAATTTCACAAACCATAGCATTGCAGTTTATCATCATTCAGAGCATGCCTAGGGGCTATCCCCATCCCCGTACATGTGTAAATGACTTGGTTGCTTGCTAGTAGTTCGCTACTTATTTCATATTAACCTGGTCAATGGATGATCAACCGACCATCATTCCTGGGCCTCCCACCATCGTAGCTTGAGGTAGGCGGCGGTTGCTCCTGCCCCGCCGTTGCATTCCGAGGTCCAACATATTGTGGCAGCTGTCCATTCCTTACATGCTCCTCAATTATGTCATTTAAGTGCCTGCAGCTGTTGGTGTCGTGCCCATCCAAATCATGGAAGAGACAGTGCCTTCCTGATGTCCTTTCCCGTTCTGTTGGTTCTCTCCTAGCCGGCCTTCGGTAGGGAAGGCGATTCCGAGTATCCAGGTATACCCGTTCCAGCGTCTCGTTCAATCCCGTGTATGTGGAAAACTTTGGATCCTTCCATCGCTTCCTAGCATTTCCAGAATCATCGTCCAACTTCCTTTTTCCTTTGTCTTTATCCGAACCTTTGCTGGATGGCCCTCCAACCTCAATTGCATTAACCTTTTTCAACTTTAAATCCGTACTCGCATCTTCTTGCCGAAGGAACCTTTCTGCCTCGTGAAAGAATTCGTCGAGATCCCGTGGGGGATCTCGTATCAGAGATACCTTGAAATCCGAGTTCTCCCTGACTCCTGATACTGCTGCCATTAAAACCATCGATGGATCGGGCCGATCCACCGAAGCAACTGCGGCACTGAATCGAGTTAGAAAAGCTCTAAGCGATTCATCTATCCTTTGCTTTACCGATGTCAATGTCATCACGTTCTTCGGTCTCTTGACTGAACCCGAAACTGTCCCAAAAACCTTTCCACCAATTCCCTCCAAGACCTGATAGATCCTTCTTCCAGCTGCCTAAACCACATCGCAGCTAAGTCCGTCAAGTATAAAGGAAAGCATCGGGCCATCACTTCCTCCGATGCCCCCAACACCTCCATGTGTCTGGTGTACCTCATCAAGTGATCCGTAGGGTCTGCCTTGCCATCGTATACCTCCACGCTAGGTAGCTTGAACTTAGGTGGATTCTGAGCCATCCTTATTTCCCGAGCAAACGGACTCCTGTTCACTCCTTCCAAGTCTACGTTGGTCAAACCACCTCGCACAGTCTTCCTGATTATATCTACCAGTCCAACGTTGTCTGTCGGGGGTTGCCTCCGAGGGAATTCCGATACATACTCTTCATGTGGCTCGCTAGCAGCTATGTTGGTTCTAGCCTGTTAAACTCCTTCCAAAGGTCCTCCTGTGTTGGATCCTGCGGGCCTGCCCCCAAGCCCTTGTCGATTGCCCTCTGGCTCTGTATCTTGTCCTCCATTGGGTTCCATAACCCTAGCTCCTTGTCCTGCATCCACAGCTGCTGTAGCTGTTCCTAAGTTCTGGGTTCCTGCAGCTCTCATTTGCTCCAAGAAAGTCTGCATCATCTCCTGTTGACTCTTCAACAACCTCTCTTGTAGTGAATTTGTTATGGCTTCCATTTCATCCCGGGTTATGTAGATCGAAGCCGGTCCTTCCTCAGCCCCGGAGGATGCTTGTTGACTTCCTTCCGGTTGGCTTCTCTCAGCCCTTTGCCTTCTACTATTTTGCCTGGTCATTGTCTTCCAAATCCAAATTTCTATCCGATGCAACGGGTGCTAGTCCTTCTCAGTGAAAGCACCAAAGTGTTTGAGCCAAAATTGGCCACAAACCTCAAATACCGTGAAAGCACCAGTGTATGAATACAAATTAGCAATATTCAAACACAAATCACAGATCTCAGCAAATAACCCAAAAATGTTTGCGCAAAAAATGGGCAAACACCTCCAAGTCGTATGATTTAGTTGATTTTATGTTGTTTGTAGTGATTTAGGTGGTTTATGCAAATACGTAAAAAGCAGGGACTAAACTGTAAAAGACACACAGATTTATAGTGGTTCGGCCAGAATGTGCCTACGTCCACTTTATATGTTATTCTCCTTTTCTATTCAGATTACAAGTACAAAGCTTGTAGTACAAGTGCATGAAAGTTGTTTGTGAGTTCCTCCCGGGCTTTAGCTCTCAAACTTGTCCCCCATTGTTGTACCCCTGCCCCTCTATTTATAGAGTGAGGCTGAGGCTAGGGGTCCTGGATGTATATAGCTGCTGGTGGGCCTGGGCTGATGCTATCTGGCCTGACTAGGTTGATCTGGAACGTCTTGGTTCGGTAGTACATGGAAGTGGAGTTGGTTCGGCGAGGGTTGGAGCGACAGTTGGTTCGGTGGTGGTTGATTCGGTGGTGGTCAATTGGGGTTTGGTTCGGTAGGCGTTGGAGATGCTTTGGTTCGGCTACGTAGCGGAAGATGACTAGTTCGGTGGTGAGTGGATGGAGCCTGGTTCGACTATGCTTTGGACCAGCATTGTTTGGAGATGGAGCTTGGACCGGCATTGCTTTGGGCCGGCATTGTTTGGAGATGGAGCTTGGACCGGCATTGTTTTGGACCGGTAGTAGGTAAAAACGTGCCCAGCAGATTATATCTCCTTCATACGAACTCCGATTATCCTGAAAATTGAAACATAGCCTTTCCTAGTCCTTATCATCATTTCCAATCAATTTCGTCCCGATCGGAACTCAACCAAATTTTGATAATATCGACCGTAGCCTTGATCCCAATCGATTTCCAATCCCGACATCCATCATTCCTTGCGAATTTGTTGATATTCCAGTTTTTACCCAAAAAGTGGGATAACATAGACCCTCTCCAAAACTTAGAAATCTTGTTATCAATCCCATTGACTTTGAGAAATTTTTGTTGTTATGTGTAAACATTCCCTTCTAAATCATTATTTAGAAGTTTTGTTTCAACATCGAAGTGCCAAAACTCAATATCAAATTGTGCAATAACTGCATATAGAATTGAACGGTTTTGAGCATGTCGACTAACAAAATCATAAGACTAATTTGAATATTTAAAGTTAATGAAGTGATTTCCTATTGACACTACTTTATATAATTTCAACCATTTATCTTCTTGAAGATACACTTATTGTAAGGGATCATATCTCTTCGAGAAAAACTATCAACATCATATTTTGACAATGTACTGAAATCCACTTTGGATTTAAAACATCATGCTATATGACAAAGCCTATGCTCTTTATGGGTTATTGAATCAGGGAAATTTTTACTACCACACTACACCATACCAGCAGTTTCGCAACCCCCGGAGGCGGAAAATTTGCAACGGTTAAAGTCCGTTGCAAAATATTTTAATACGGCTCATAGCCGTTCTAAATTATGCAACGGCTCTTGCTCGTAATACATTTTAGTACAGCCTTCAATAACCCCCGTTCCCAACTAGCTACGCCCTATTCTATCATTATCCACTTCGATCAAAAGAAAAAAAAAACGAGATCCAGATCCACTTCGTCCATCATTTACGTGCCTCGTCCGCCTCGTGCTCACATCTTCTCAGTCGACTTGGAAGCTCTTCGCTCTCCTGTACGTTCGCCGTCGTGCTCAGGTCATTCTGTTTAGGGGTTTGAAAGTTTATTAGGTATAATTAAGTGATAACTGTAAGATTACCTATCGACTTTGTTTTCATTGGTTTTTTAATAAGATCAATAAACGTGAAAGCACACGGAATGCGGTTGATGTATTTTAAAATTAATAAAAATGAATTTTTGTCAATTTACATTCGTGTATGTTTAATTTATTATTCCTTGATTGGGCCGTATCCAATCTTCACAGACTAATTCTCGTTGCTTGCATTGAATTCAACCATTACTACTGATTTTGGAAGTAACTGAACTAGAATTGTTTTGAGCTTTGGATATATCACATACATTAGCATGTGCAGTTTGCTTCTAATGGATATTTTTTAACCTAAATTCAGACTGATTTTAGGTTTATTAAGGGTCTTGTTAACTGTGACCTGAATATATGTAGATGAGCTAGTTTGAGATTCCTTTTTTATTAATTGATAAATAAGATTTATGCTAATATGGGCATGCGGTTGTTCTGTTTTGAGTGTATGAAGATATAGTTTTTGAGTTCGATCCTATATTCTAGATTCTAGTGTTTCTCATTGTATAGGGGATTTGCATCCATCAAATGTAACGACCCGCTATTTTGGACCATTCAAATCGACAATAAAACCGTACATGTCCGACTTGAATAATTCAAAATACCGAATTGTTAATTTAATTTGGCAAAACTTAAAATATACAGTAAATAAACCAAACACAAATCACAGACGCAGAGTAATATAATGCAGCGGAATAGAAAATAGTAGTTCATGAAGCTACTATATACATCAGAGTTTAAAATAAAATACATTAGAATCTCTTGAATACAGAAAAGTCTTCAGTACGGGCCGATGACTTCTCTGAACCAGTCAACTAGAAAACTGAAAGCTGAAACGATAGTTGGATCTCCAAATGAAGCTCTAATCTCCAAAGGTGAGTCTCTAATGCTGTATTACTCGGTCTGACCCGAGCGTAAAGCAAAACACAAAACACTCGAGTCAGGATTAACATTCTTATATCAATAAATTCAACTCAAATGAACTATCAACTGAAATACAATATAACTTAAAGGATGTTTGGGGTGTCCATCCTCTAAGGGTCCATAGAACTATCTACAGTGTAAAACTATACACTATTACACCGTGGTCATTCACTTAATTTATACTTCAAACCTAAATGTCCATTTCACTTCAAATGATTATATTCCCAAAATAGTATCTGTATATTTTATGTACTGTATACAGTAAAGCACTTCCAAATTCCCAATCGTTCACATCAACCCGACCTTCCCATTCCAATTATAGTCAATCTCATTTTATCAATTTAAATTTTCCTAAAATAACCACTTAAATTTTATAATTCCCAAATTTGGATTAAGTATCCCAATTACCCCCTTTTTCAATATGTTCCATACTTTAAGTATTCAACATTTCAACTAAATTTTCCCCAATCTAGTTTAAACATTTCCAATTTAGTTCATCCTCAATTTATACCCAATTCAATTCGTTATCTAAATAACAAATTTAACTATCTTGGTTCCAAATACATATCCAAATCTTTAAACCATTTAATTACAATATAGTTCATAGCTCAAATATAACAGTTTAAAATTAACAGTTTCATATAGATTCTCGATTTTTTTTTATCACTATTATCTCGTCTCGAACCCTCCCTTATTTGATTCAATATCATTTTAGTGACCTTAAATTTTATTTTACCCAATATTTCTTAAATTTTATTAAACGTGAAATATCTCGTTTGATAAATTTCAAATTGATTTAAATAAATAAATCCTTACCTACAAACCATTTCCAAATAACCCAAATTTATCTCCCAATCTTAATTGTTCAATATTATTGCAAAACTATTCGAGATAAAATTTACATAACTATTTATCATAATTTATGTATTTGATCAAATCTTGATTAGACTAGATATAAATAACTCTATATTTATCATTACCCTATATATATGTATTTAAGAATTTTTATTTAATAAGACCATATATTCCTTATCACACAATCAAGTGTTACGGATATTATCATTTCAATCCGTACACTAAATGTATACGGGTGGATAGCATTTCAACCCGTAATCTCAAATTTAATTAAATGGAAACCGCTTGGGTCTATCATTTCAACCCATTTCAATCCAAACAAACATAACAAAGAAAACTTGCAGTGTGATGACAGGGATGGTGTCAAAGTAAATAAACAAGCAATAACAACAATCAATAACAATTCAATAAATAATTCAAATAACCCCGAAATAATCGTATTAATTCGCATTGTTATTTGTATAACTATTTCTAGAATCTACACTATCATTCCATGTAGATTAAAGATTATTACATTACAGCTTTTCACTTGTCGTTCCTTTTTAAATTTCAGTTTAAAAACCACAACAATTAATCCAAACTACGCTCAAAGATTTAAAGTATAATTTATCAATTTCTACGACAATAATGGGTCAAATTTAACTAATCAAATTAACATATGGCGGGGTCAGGTTTTAATAAATCAAGGTCCGTCATATATAATCCATTTAATTTGTAAACTATACTACCCCCAAATCAAACTAGCAAACTAGTTATCACTTAACAATAATAATAAACATCCAATTTAAACAACAATCAATTAAACAATCAATTATCGACCCATCTGTATTATTATCACATAAATAATTAACCGATAATGGTGTCAGGTGTCATAGGTGAACAGATACAGATAATAACAGTCATAACAGTAAAACAACTAACAGCAGCATATTTCAATTGTCGTTTCAATTGAAATCAAATTTAATAAATAAAAGAACGTTAATCGTGAGTGATTGCTCACCTTTCAAGGCTAGAGATGAACGAGAATACAGAAGGTGATACGGATATGCACACTGCTACGGATACTGAAATTAAATTTCAAATCCAAGCAAAACAAAATCGGCACGAATTCGATCAAAGCTGATTGAAACGGATCAGATCAGAACTGAAACGATGAAGATAAATGGTATAAGCGAACTTTTATAATTCATGTACTGAACAAATCTGATATGCAGACACGACCTAAATACTTAATAACTTAAGGACATATTCTATAAAATGTAACTCAATGTATATACACAAATACACTTACAGTAACCTAACTTATTATAACATCAACCATATTATATTACTTATTGTTATACCATATATGAACTAACAGCCGATACTCACACATATAAACTAATGTAAACTTAGTTTATAAAATATGTATTTATACAAAATACTTACAATTTTAAAAATACTTACATTTTTTAAAAAAAATACTTACATACGTAAATAACATATTTATAAAACAAAACTATATAACAACTTATAAAATAATCCATAAAATTTTTGTTATTATAATGCACTGCAAGTCTGTACTCCACCTATATGAACATACTTAAATTATATGCGTACTAACAAAATAGACACAGACTTCTTCAAATGAACACATGTACTGTCCTTTCCTCCATTTTTAAAAACTGTGACATATATAAACGGCAAAACAATATATTATAAATAAATAAATCACCTTTACTAACCATGCGTATAAACAGACCATACCACTTTTAAAATTTTATATGCGTAAATAAAGTCATATATATATAACTTAACTTATACATCTTAAAACCTATAAATTACGTGAACATCAACATGTATAAAATTTAATCAGAACGAAAATTTACTATAAAAAAAAATCTATATAAAATACCACTTTAAAATATAACAGCTGTGCGTATATGTATAATGTATACTTTAAAATTATTTAAGTAAAATATGCAAACAATTTACTACACAAATATATGCAGACATTCTATACTCATATATATAAGACTAACGTGACCTAAACCCAAACTAATCATATGTTATCCTAACTAAGCACGCATACGTTCAAATAATTGCATTTAAAAAAATTGTGCATACAAATAAAGGTGGCTACTCACCAGTTGAAGTGGGAGATGCAGTGGTACCCGAGGCGGAGGTGAGAGTGCGGAGGTGATGAACGAGAGAGGATAGAGGGATGGAAGGCGGCTGCTGCCTGTTATTTTATGCGTTTCTTATGTGTGTGTGTTTTTTTTTTTTGTAGGAGAAGAACAGATCTGAGAGGCTTCAGGTAAGGGAAAAATATGTTTATAGAATGAAGAAAGAAAGTAGGAATGTAGAGATGCTGTGATATATATATATATATATATATATATATATATATATTTTTGCAGAAGTCTTTAGAATCATGATGGAAGAAAGAAATTAAGGAGAGAAAAGTGCAGCTTATCAAATTATATAAGAAACATAGTGAAACGTACATAAATAAATGTCCTGTAGTGGTGTAAAGTAACGCACTAAAATTAAGGGAATAACAAAGGAAAGGACATTTTGAAAGCAAGAAAATGAACAGAGAAAGGAATAAATAAATTATATAGACACATACGTTTCTGACAAAGTTATAAATAGAAATAAAGAAGAGAGAGAGAAAAAGAAATGAAGAGTTATATTAAAACAGAGAAGGAAAGGTGCGTGAATCCATAGAGTTATATATATATAGGTCGAGTAATAAATGGATTTGTTTGCATGGGAGAGTTCTGGAAAGAAGATGGTGGAAATTTGAGAGCAAAATAAAAGGAGGCGGAAGGAAAAAATATATGAACAGATCTAGAAAGATGATGGTAGATTTTTACACATGCAAAAGAAACGGTTTCTCCCGAAATAAATGGTCACTCGTTTGAAACCAGATAAACAAATAAAGTAATCTATTGTTTCTTGCAAGTTATACGTTTTCTTAATTTTATTTATTTCCTAGGTCCCAATACGTAGGCAATTATACTATGGAGATTAATTATTATCAAACGTTACAAAATTCAAAAGCAAAAGAAACGTTTCGATTTCTAAATGATAAAAGCAAAAGATTAGAACGTATGCCATAAATTAAGCAACAAACGTTGATTCTAAATTTACTAATAATTAGGAGTAGAAACGTTTGATGATGAAATCAGGAAACAAATACTAATAGCAAAACGGCGATGAGTTGAATGAACAGAGAATTCAAAAGTTCAATTGAGCTGTTTGAAATAAAGCACATAACGTTAGCATTGAATTGGGAGTTATAAAACAATGTATTATAAATAGGAAATTATAAAAGTAACGTATGCTATTGGAATAGAAGCCAAAAGAGAAATGAACTTAGAGCTACCGGAAACGTATCTCTTAAGTGAAATGAATGTAAGAGAAACGGTCAAATAATGTTTATAGCTGTAAATTTAAAGTAATAAATTTATATTGGGTAGCACGGTTTAAATCGAAACGAAATAAGGAGAAGCTAAGGAGGCACAATTTATGGTGTCATTAAAACGAACAAATTTATTGCTTCCGTTGTACACCGGGTTCCGAAATACAGAAATAAATATACTTTTGAGATCAGCACGACGAGGCGCTCACAATGGTATACAGTTATCAGTGGTATGATTGAGTTATAAAAATTCGAATTTTTCACTAGTAGAAAAAAAATGCAGTAGAATGCAGAAAATAAGAACGACGAAGCTATAGAAGTCCGGATTTTGAAAAACTAGAGATGACGCCTTTCTCAGATGAGGATTTAGAATTTTTCTATGTAAAATATTCTGCATTAGAATTTTTTTTTTTTATTATCAACAATTATTAGCTAGCTTGAATTTAATAGAATTACATAATAAATAAATTTTCATAAAATAAATTGAAATTTTGCCATCTGCTATGTTTAATTGGACGTAATCCATATATTAACTTTTTATTTGCAAATTAATTTATTTAAAAATTTCACCATAATCCAATTAAATACGTTAATAAAACGATAAAGTTTATTAAAATCTTACAGGTCGTTACACTCTCCCCCACTCAAAACTTTTCGTCCCCGAAAAGGAAGGAGGTAGGAGAATAAAACAGCCGGAAATTTATAGATTGAAAGATAAGATAAACAACAAATTTTTAAAACTACCCAAATTTATTTGAAATCTTTATTTGAAACTTCATTTGAAATTCAAATTTTCTATAATACTATAATACTTTCAACTCTTATGAAAACAATTACCTGCACTATCCCTTATTTTTACAAAGTTTATTGAAAATATTAAATCCGAAATTAATAACTTCAAACTATTCATAACACTTAAAATTTTATATTAAACAATGTAGTATATAATTAGACAAAATTTTCAAAGGATAAATCCAACAAGGAAGGAAGGTAGATTTTGAAAACAAAATCAAGATGAACAAATAAGCTGAGCAGATAAGGTAGATTCAAAAGAAAGAATCGGGTCCGAATAATTTATTTCAAACCATAAGAATTTAAATTTCAAATATTAATACAAAATTTCTTTGTTGGCAATACCTTTATAATAAAATTCTTTTATATCAAAACCAATTTTTCTTTCGAAAATACTTTTATAACTCAATGTTTTAACAAGTTTATCCTCGTTCTTGCAGACTCTGGCCATGCGTTGATCAGGCGCAAAGCTAGAATTCTTCAAGTACTTAGTAGACTTGTTTCAACACCCAGTGAAAATACTTGAAAAACCTTTTAAAATAGATATGGAAAGTACGATCCAAACAAAACAATCAAACCAAAACCTTTGTCCGATCATGGTTCGCAGATACACAATGGTTACGCCTGGTTCCCCCAGGAAACAATCCATATCCGTAAGCTTTCACAGCCCTGCGAGTTACGCCATGATGACTAGTAGAGTGCAGGATACACAATGGTTACGCCTGGATCCCCCAGGAAACAATCCGTACCCCCAGGCAAGACTCAGCCAGGCACTTGCGCTACTATTCGCGACCTACACAGATTGCAGGATACACAATGGTTACGCCTGGTTCCCCCAGGAAACAATCCGTACCCCTAGGCAAGACTCAGCCAGGCAATTTCGCTGTGCATTCACGAGAGAAAAAGAAACCGTGGGACACGTCACGGTGGGAACACTCGAGTATTACATCCGGAAAACCAAAATCAGAGAGAATAATAACGATAGAATGAATCCACGCTGTGGCCACAAAGCGGATATCAAGCAGAAGGCACTTTCCATATCTTTATTTGGAAAATATATATCATATAGTACCTTTTTCAAATCACTTTCAAATATTGTACTTATATAAAGTCCATATATATAGGATTCCATTTTCAAACGAATACTTTCCAAATCAATAGTATATCAAATCATACTTATATAGACTTCGATTATATAAAATCTCTTTCCAAATTGAGTAACTTTCAAATCAATAGATTTCAAATCAACTTCATACTTATACAAATCCATTTTATATAAGTTCGACCACTCCCAAATCAAGTACTTAATAATCTAAGATTCTCAATTTCAAATTATTTCACTATCAATTCAGTTTCAAAATCATATATGATTTCACCAATTTTTCTTCCAAATTAAATATCTAAAGTCAAACAAATACATTTCCAAAATCACCATATAAGTACTGGTTTTTAATTCCAATTTAATTTCAAAACCAAATATTTTCCTCAAAATCAATTACTCAAAATGGTTTCCAAATTTATAATTTATCCCTTTAAACTTTTAAACTATCTATTTCTATTTGAAATATTCAATTTACCTTTCTGAAAACCATTATTCAAAACTATTTTTTTTTTCAAAACATTTCAAACTAAATTTATATTCTTTATCAAACATTTTATACTCTTCGAAATTTCTTAGTTTTTAAAACTTTAGACCTTGACTTGGAAGTGTTCGAACCTTCAAAATAATTAGGGAAATCAAATTTTCAATTCAAGAGTTGAAAATCAACAATAAATCAATAAACCAATTATTAAATCCGAAACTCGAGGACTGAATACCGGTCTCATTTTAAATTGTTTCAAATATATACTTATATCTTTCTAAAATATCAAATTATACTTCGGAATTTGAAATCAAAATCGGTTTTACAAAACACTTGCATAGCGAAGCTATTAAAGTGGCCTCTCCCTCACTCTGAAACTCAAAAATCAATGTCGATGATGCGTGCACTCATCACCGAAATTATTTTCAAGCGACATAAGTGAGTTCTGGACTTCTATTTTCTTGGAAACTTCTTTGAAATTTCTTTAAAATTATTGGAATTCATTTGAGCTTATTTGAAACATTTCTTATTCAAAAAAAACAATTTTAAATCGTATTATTTATATATATTTTCCAAAATCTTAAAACCAATTTCAAAATACCGGAATTCAATTCTCGAATTTCAAATTTAACACTTCAGTTATAAATCATTTTTATATAAATCAATTTCTTATAATTTTTCAAAATTTCAAATCCTTTCAAAACCTTTTTTTTTATATATATAGAATAACATTTCTTATTTGTTTTGTATATAGGTATATAATCCTTATGGAAAACATTTTCACTGTTATATATAGAATAAAATCATAGTTATCAAAATAATAATTTCGATATTTAAAACAAATTTCAAAATGCAAACATACCCGATTTTCAAAGGATAATTTTAAGAATGGATTTCAAAACAAAGATAGAGATTTGAATTAGAGGAACTCCAATCCATAGAATTCTGATTCGAAGATAGACTCGATCGAAGATGAGATAATTAAATTACAAAATAGAAGATGGATATACTTCTATAAATCGCGGGCGACCTTAACCGGGTCAATCGTGATTTCAGGAATATGATTGATGCGGAATTCTAAGGCAAATCGACATTCGATCGCCCGATATAGAATTCGGCATAACTAGATATAGCAGCATTGTAAACCGAGGATACATGAATCTTCGGTGAATCAATGCCAACTGAAAAGGAGATTCACCCCTTTTACAAATCATTCAGTGAAGTTATGGAATACTCCAGAATCGAACGAATATAAATAGGGAGAGACAAGAATGAATTTCGAAACTGAGGGACATTCCAAAATTCAAAGGAAATCGAGTCAAAAAGGAAGAGATTCAACTCGAATGAAAGTGATTCTGTAATAAATTTACCATATATGCTAAGTTTTGACTTGAGCCAAAGCTCTGATACCAACTGTAACGACCCGCTATTTTGGACCATTCAAATCGACAATAAAACCGTACATGTCCGACTTGAATAATTCAAAATACCGAATTGTTAATTTAATTTGGCAAAACTTAAAATATACAGTAAATAAACCAAACACAAATCACAGACGCAGAGTAATATAATGCAGCGGAATAGAAAATAGTAGTTCATGAAGCTACTATATACATCAGAGTTTAAAATAAAATACATTAGAATCTCTTGAATACAGAAAAGTCTTCAGTACGGGCCGATGACTTCTCTGAACCAGTCAACTAGAAAACTGAAAGCTGAAACGATAGTTGGATCTCCAAATGAAGCTCTAATCTCCAAAGGTGAGTCTCTAATGCTGTATTACTCGGTCTGACCCGAGCGTAAAGCAAAACACAAAACACTCGAGTCAGGATTAACATTCTTATATCAATAAATTCAACTCAAATGAACTATCAACTGAAATACAATATAACTTAAAGGATGTTTGGGGTGTCCATCCTCTAAGGGTCCATAGAACTATCTACAGTGTAAAACTATACACTATTACACCGTGGTCATTCACTTAATTTATACTTCAAACCTAAATGTCCATTTCACTTCAAATGATTATATTCCCAAAATAGTATCTGTATATTTTATGTACTGTATACAGTAAAGCACTTCCAAATTCCCAATCGTTCACATCAACCCGACCTTCCCATTCCAATTATAGTCAATCTCATTTTATCAATTTAAATTTTCCTAAAATAACCACTTAAATTTTATAATTCCCAAATTTGGATTAAGTATCCCAATTACCCCCTTTTTCAATATGTTCCATACTTTAAGTATTCAACATTTCAACTAAATTTTCCCCAATCTAGTTTAAACATTTCCAATTTAGTTCATCCTCAATTTATACCCAATTCAATTTGTTATCTAAATAACAAATTTAACTATCTTGGTTCCAAATACATATCCAAATCTTTAAACCATTTAATTACAATATAGTTCATAGCTCAAATATAACAGTTTAAAATTAACAGTTTCATATAGATTCTCGATTTTTTTTTATCACTATTATCTCGTCTTGAACCCTCCCTTATTTGATTCAATATCATTTTAGTGACCTTAAATTTTATTTTACCCAATATTTCTTAAATTTTATTAAACGTGAAATATCTCGTTTGATAAATTTCAAATTGATTTAAATAAATAAATCCTTACCTACAAACCATTTCCAAATAACCCAAATTTATCTCCCAATCTTAATTGTTCAATATTATTGCAAAACTATTCGAGATAAAATTTACATAACTATTTATCATAATTTATGTATTTGATCAAATCTTGATTAGACTAGATATAAATAACTCTATATTTATCATTACCCTATATATATGTATTTAAGAATTTTTATTTAATAAGACCATATATTCCTTATCACACAATCAAGTGTTACGGATATTATCATTTCAATCCGTACACTAAATGTATACGGGTGGATAGCATTTCAACCCGTAATCTCAAATTTAATTAAATGGAAACCGCTTGGGTCTATCATTTCAACCCATTTCAATCCAAACAAACATAACAAAGAAAACTTGCAGTGTGATGACAGGGATGGTGTCAAAGTAAATAAACAAGCAATAACAACAATCAATAACAATTCAATAAATAATTCAAATAACCCCGAAATAATCGTATTAATTCGCATTGTTATTTGTATAACTATTTCTAGAATCTACACTATCATTCCATGTAGATTAAAGATTATTACATTACAGCTTTTCACTTGTCGTTCCTTTTTAAATTTCAGTTTAAAAACTACAACAATTAATCCAAACTACGCTCAAAGATTTAAAGTATAATTTATCAATTTCTACGACAATAATGGGTCAAATTTAACTAATCAAATTAACATATGGCGGGGTCAGGTTTTAATAAATCAAGGTCCGTCATATATAATCCATTTAATTTGTAAACTATACTACCCCCAAATCAAACTAGCAAACTAGTTATCACTTAACAATAATAATAAACATCCAATTTAAACAACAATCAATTAAACAATCAATTATCGACCCATCTGTATTATTATCACATAAATAATTAACCGATAATGGTGTCAGGTGTCATAGGTGAACAGATACAGATAATAACAGTCATAACAGTAAAACAACTAACAGCAGCATATTTCAATTGTCGTTTCAATTGAAATCAAATTTAATAAATAAAAGAACGTTAATCGTGAGTGATTGCTCACCTTTCAAGGCTAGAGATGAACGAGAATACAGAAGGTGATACGGATATGCACACTGCTACGGATACTGAAATTAAATTTCAAATCCAAGCAAAACAAAATCGGCACGAATTCGATCAAAGCTGATTGAAACGGATCAGATCAGAACTGAAACGATGAAGATAAATGGTATAAGCGAACTTTTATAATTCATGTACTGAACAAATCTGATATGCAGACACGACCTAAATACTTAATAACTTAAGGACATATTCTATAAAATGTAACTCAATGTATATACACAAATAAACTTACAGTAACCTAACTTATTATAACATCAACCATATTATATTACTTATTGTTATACCATATATGAACTAACAGCCGATACTCACACATATAAACTAATGTAAACTTAGTTTATAAAATATGTATTTATACAAAATACTTACAATTTTAAAAATACTTACATTTTTTAAAAAAAATACTTACATACGTAAATAACATATTTATAAAACAAAACTATATAACAACTTATAAAATAATCCATAAAATTTTTGTTATTATAATGCACTGCAAGTCTGTACTCCACCTATATGAACATACTTAAATTATATGCGTACTAACAAAATAGACACAGACTTCTTCAAATGAACACATGTACTGTCCTTTCCTCCATTTTTAAAAACTGTGACATATATAAACGGCAAAACAATATATTATAAATAAATAAATCACCTTTACTAACCATGCGTATAAACAGACCATACCACTTTTAAAATTTTATATGCGTAAATAAAGTCATATATATATAACTTAACTTATACATCTTAAAACCTATAAATTACGTGAACATCAACATGTATAAAATTTAATCAGAACGAAAATTTACTATAAAAAAAAATCTATATAAAATACCACTTTAAAATATAACAGCTGTGCGTATATGTATAATGTATACTTTAAAATTATTTAAGTAAAATATGCAAACAATTTACTACACAAATATATGCAGACATTCTATACTCATATATATAAGACTAACGTGACCTAAACCCAAACTAATCATATGTTATCCTAACTAAGCACGCATACGTTCAAATAATTGCATTTAAAAAAATTGTGCATACAAATAAAGGTGGCTACTCACCAGTTGAAGTGGGAGATGCAGTGGTACCCGAGGCGGAGGTGAGAGTGCGGAGGTGATGAACGAGAGAGGATAGAGGGATGGAAGGCGGCTGCTGCCTGTTATTTTATGCGTTTCTTATGTGTGTGTGTTTTTTTTTTTTGTAGGAGAAGAACAGATCTGAGAGGCTTCAGGTAAGGGAAAAATATGTTTATAGAATGAAGAAAGAAAGTAGGAATGTAGAGATGCTGTGATATATATATATATATATATATATATATTTTATTTATTTATTTATTTTTTTTTTTTTGCAGAAGTCTTTAGAATCATGATGGAAGAAAGAAATTAAGGAGAGAAAAGTGCAGCTTATCAAATTATATAAGAAACATAGTGAAACGTACATAAATAAATGTCCTGTAGTGGTGTAAAGTAACGCACTAAAATTAAGGGAATAACAAAGGAAAGGACATTTTGAAAGCAAGAAAATGAACAGAGAAAGGAATAAATAAATTATATAGACACATACGTTTCTGACAAAGTTATAAATAGAAATAAAGAAGAGAGAGAGAAAAAGAAATGAAGAGTTATATTAAAACAGAGAAGGAAAGGTGCGTGAATCCATAGAGTTATATATATATAGGTCGAGTAATAAATGGATTTGTTTGCATGGGAGAGTTCTGGAAAGAAGATGGTGGAAATTTGAGAGCAAAATAAAAGGAGGCGGAAGGAAAAAATATATGAACAGATCTAGAAAGATGATGGTAGATTTTTACACATGCAAAAGAAACGGTTTCTCCCGAAATAAATGGTCACTCGTTTGAAACCAGATAAACAAATAAAGTAATCTATTGTTTCTTGCAAGTTATACGTTTTCTTAATTTTATTTATTTCCTAGGTCCCAATACGTAGGCAATTATACTATGGAGATTAATTATTATCAAACGTTACAAAATTCAAAAGCAAAAGAAACGTTTCGATTTCTAAATGATAAAAGCAAAAGATTAGAACGTATGCCATAAATTAAGCAACAAACGTTGATTCTAAATTTACTAATAATTAGGAGTAGAAACGTTTGATGATGAAATCAGGAAACAAATACTAATAGCAAAACGGCGATGAGTTGAATGAACAGAGAATTCAAAAGTTCAATTGAGCTGTTTGAAATAAAGCACATAACGTTAGCATTGAATTGGGAGTTATAAAACAATGTATTATAAATAGGAAATTATAAAAGTAACGTATGCTATTGGAATAGAAGCCAAAAGAGAAATGAACTTAGAGCTACCGGAAACGTATCTCTTAAGTGAAATGAATGTAAGAGAAACGGTCAAATAATGTTTATAGCTGTAAATTTAAAGTAATAAATTTATATTGGGTAGCACGGTTTAAATCGAAACGAAATAAGGAGAAGCTAAGGAGGCACAATTTATGGTGTCATTAAAACGAACAAATTTATTGCTTCCGTTGTACACCGGGTTCCGAAATACAGAAATAAATATACTTTTGAGATCAGCACGACGAGGCGCTCACAATGGTATACAGTTATCAGTGGTATGATTGAGTTATAAAAATTCGAATTTTTCACTAGTAGAAAAAAAATGCAGTAGAATGCAGAAAATAAGAACGACGAAGCTATAGAAGTCCGGATTTTGAAAAACTAGAGATGACGCCTTTCTCAGATGAGGATTTAGAATTTTTCTATGTAAAATATTCTGCATTAGAATTTTTTTTTTTTTTATTATCAACAATTATTAGCTAGCTTGAATTTAATAGAATTACATAATAAATAAATTTTCATAAAATAAATTGAAATTTTGCCATCTGCTATGTTTAATTGGACGTAATCCATATATTAACTTTTTATTTGCAAATTAATTTATTTAAAAATTTCACCATAATCCAATTAAATACGTTAATAAAACGATAAAGTTTATTAAAATCTTACAGGTCGTTACACTCTCCCCCACTCAAAACTTTTCGTCCCCGAAAAGGAAGGAGGTAGGAGAATAAAACAGCCGGAAATTTATAGATTGAAAGATAAGATAAACAACAAATTTTTAAAACTACCCAAATTTATTTGAAATCTTTATTTGAAACTTCATTTGAAATTCAAATTTTCTATAATACTATAATACTTTCAACTCTTATGAAAACAATTACCTGCACTATCCCTTATTTTTACAAAGTTTATTGAAAATATTAAATCCGAAATTAATAACTTCAAACTATTCATAACACTTAAAATTTTATATTAAACAATGTAGTATATAATTAGACAAAATTTTCAAAGGATAAATCCAACAAGGAAGGAAGGTAGATTTTGAAAACAAAATCAAGATGAACAAATAAGCTGAGCAGATAAGGTAGATTCAAAAGAAAGAATCGGGTCCGAATAATTTATTTCAAACCATAAGAATTTAAATTTCAAATATTAATACAAAATTTCTTTGTTGGCAATACCTTTATAATAAAATTCTTTTATATCAAAACCAATTTTTCTTTCGAAAATACTTTTATAACTCAATGTTTTAACAAGTTTATCCTCGTTCTTGCAGACTCTGGCCATGCGTTGATCAGGCGCAAAGCTAGAATTCTTCAAGTACTTAGTAGACTTGTTTCAACACCCAGTGAAAATACTTGAAAAACCTTTTAAAATAGATATGGAAAGTACGATCCAAACAAAACAATCAAACCAAAACCTTTGTCCGATCATGGTTCGCAGATACACAATGGTTACGCCTGGTTCCCCCAGGAAACAATCCATATCCGTAAGCTTTCACAGCCCTGCGAGTTACGCCATGATGACTAGTAGAGTGCAGGATACACAATGGTTACGCCTGGATCCCCCAGGAAAAAATCCGTACCCCCAGGCAAGACTCAGCCAGGCACTTGCGCTACTATTCGCGACCTACACAGATTGCAGGATACACAATGGTTACGCCTGGTTCCCCCAGGAAACAATCCGTACCCCTAGGCAAGACTCAGCCAGGCAATTTCGCTGTGCATTCACGAGAGAAAAAGAAACCGTGGGACACGTCACGGTGGGAACACTCGAGTATTACATCCGGAAAACCAAAATCAGAGAGAATAATAACGATAGAATGAATCCACGCTGTGGCCACAAAGCGGATATCAAGCAGAAGGCACTTTCCATATCTTTATTTGGAAAATATATATCATATAGTACCTTTTTCAAATCACTTTCAAATATTGTACTTATATAAAGTCCATATATATAGGATTCCATTTTCAAACGAATACTTTCCAAATCAATAGTATATCAAATCATACTTATATAGACTTCGATTATATAAAATCTCTTTCCAAATTGAGTAACTTTCAAATCAATAGATTTCAAATCAACTTCATACTTATACAAATCCATTTTATATAAGTTCGACCACTCCCAAATCAAGTACTTAATAATCTAAGATTCTCAATTTCAAATTATTTCACTATCAATTCAGTTTCAAAATCATATATGATTTCACCAATTTTTCTTCCAAATTAAATATCTAAAGTCAAACAAATACATTTCCAAAATCACCATATAAGTACTGGTTTTTAATTCCAATTTAATTTCAAAACCAAATATTTTCCTCAAAATCAATTACTTTAAGGTCGTCGTCGTCAAATATTTAATTTTTAACAACCGAGTCTCTAAGGTCGTCGTCATCAAACATTCTATGGAGCTCGTTTAAGGCTTTAGTTTTTTTATGTATGCTAAGATAGATATGGTGGGCTGGAGTTTGTTGTGCAGTAATATTAAGTGGTAAAGTGCACTGAACTATTGATGTATGGAAGGAAGTTGGTTGTAGATGAAAGTAGGAACTATTGATATATGGTGGACACTCTGGAGCAGAGATAGTGGCAGAAACGCATCTGTGCAGAGCTTTGTTGGAGTGGGAAAATGGTCGAAACAGTGTTATGTTAGTTTGAATGGTGTAAATGTATGTCTGCAGGAAGATGGTGGTAGTGTTGTATGTGTGATGTGGGCAGAGGTGATGGTCGAAATAGTGTTATAATGGTTTGAATGATGTAACTGAAGTGGTGGTTCAGCAATGTTCTGTGAATGTTGGATGATGGTGGGACTGTGACTGTGACAGTGAGGATGTGGAATCATAGTTGCTTTGGTCTGGTCAAGGTGTAGCTGTTGATCAGTAATTGCTGTGGTCTGGAGACTACTGTGTGATGGCAGGAAGAGGGGAATGCAGCAAGGCCGGAGTGTTGTTTGTATTTGAGAAGGCGAGATGTGTGACAGTTGTAACGACCTGATAAATTTATGATATTTTTATAAATTTAATTTATATGTTTGCTAATTTAATCCAGTATAAAATTAAAGTCTTAGGATTTTAAAAGGATGAATGTAGGAGTTAGATAGTAACTGTAATTACAGGTAGAGATTTAAAAGGTTATATGACATAGATTTGAAAATAACTGAAAGTTGTGTTGTAGTTATAAGTCTTAATTTGTTGGTTTAATGGTATTAATGTAACAATAACTGAATTGGATTACATACACATAAACATTTGAAAAATTTATTAGGTGGACTAAATTGGTTAAAGTTCATAAGTTGTGCATTTCAATTTAGTAGAAATTCTAAACGATAAACGAAGATTTAAATAAACGCTAAATTAAAACTATGTAAAATGGTGACTTAAGGCCTAGTTATAGGAATTGGAATATAATCCAAAATTTAATTAATGATAGTAACGTAGTATTAGCTAATAAATAGATTTCAATGCAGTAACCAAATGAAAGGAATAGGAATGAATATATATATTGAATAGGAATGAATATATATATTGGTTTGAAATGAAATAAAAATGTGTCACATTTAGATGGAGTAAAATTTAAGAAACCTATAAATGTGGAATCAGTAAACATTTGTAAAAAATATTGCCTAGAATAAAATTCATTTAATATAAGAATTCAAAGGTGGAAGATTTACATTTGGATTGAAAGGTATAATTAATTGAATTGGTGATTTGGGAATTTAATCCAAGGGTTACTCTAAAAATAAATACGGATAAAAAGAGGTTAAACTAAGGAGGGGCATTAATTGATTTTAAGGCTTATTTAATACGTTAATAGGCAAGACTCCGCATTCATACATTTATACAAAGCTAAATAGAAGCACAAGTGTGATATAATGTAAATAGATGGATATCAACCTTTATTTATATGTTAATGGGATTTAATTTCTATTGTATAAAAACCGCAATTTAATGAAGATTGAAATAGCTAATTCATACGTTAGTTGATTTAGCTGGAATATGAAGATATTTAATGGAATAGTGAAATCAAATGGGAATGGGTTTCCATTGTTCATTTGAATTCACATTCATCATAAAAACTTATTTGAAAACCAAAGGAATAATAAAGGAATCAAGACTTAATTTGTAATTTGGATTTAAGACATGGCAATTTGGATTTATTGCAACATTTAATACCATAGAATTTAGTAAAGCTTATTCAAATTTTAGTTGACCATTTGTGATATAACTTTTTGAAAACAAGACTTTATTTATGAATTGAGTATTTGATTCAACGAATGGTAATTACTTCATTTAAAAATGGAATTTAACGTAAATTAGTACGTTATTAAAGTTAAATGAAAGCTGTAAACATTTGACTTAGAGAACAATTGAGTGAAATCTTAACTAATATAAACTTCATCATATTGACATCCATAACTGTGAATCATAGGAAGAAGGTAAATAAATGAACTTAACCAAACTATTTATGTTGAATATTGAAAATTTGAATAAATAAATAGTTAAGAAAATTAAGGGAATGGGAATAAAAATTTATTTATAATTTGGAATTCTAATTACGGTGAAAAGGGTTAACTGCAATTAAAAGTAAGTTGAGATGGAAATCAAGTTATTTATTTAATTTGGTTTAAGATGAGAGTGTATAAGTATAAGATTAGGTAATTTGTGAGAAAAAATTTATAATTCCCGAATAATAAGAAAACGCAGAGGTTAACACTGCGAAATTTATATACTTATAAATTTTAATTCACATCCAAGCTTGCTAAATTATTTGGAATTGATTGGATTATATAAGTAATGAAATTTGGCCAATATTTAAAGTTGAAAGAAAATTTGGATTTTATGATTAATTTTAATTTATTTAATAAATATTAAAAATAGCCATTTTTGTCACGGACTCGGATTTCGACGAAAACAGTTTCATCGGATCCGTAACGGTGAATTATAATAATGTTTCAAGTTTCGTTGTGATCGGACTTGTCGTTTGATCGTACGGACTCGAAACGCCTTGAAATTTACGCATTTTGAAATCAATTTGAAATTTTGTTTTTTTAGCATAACTTCTTCATACGATCGAATTTGGTCACGAAACTTTTTCCATCGCGTTCAGAACATTTTAAAACACCTATTTGGATATATAGTTTTAACAAATCCGACTCCGGAGGCATAGCGGGCTTTTTGGACCATGGTTTGTCACGCACGTTCGCGTATCCAGTCTAGCTACCCTACCTCTAGCCTATCTATAAATATACATCTATAAACCCTAGCTCCTTTCTTTTTCATTTGCTGTAAGTTCATTTCTTCACTCTTTTCTCTTTCCCAAATGTATACATCTCAGATCCAATTCCAGATCCATCCACAGTTCAAAATCAAAAGTCAAAACTCAAAAATTTCAGAAAATTCCAGAAAAAATATATGTTGAAGTATTCGATACGCGTAATATACTGGTGAAATTCGTTTTTCAATTGAAGCTGTCGTTTATCCAGAATAAATTCAAACAGCCCCAAAACCGTTCATCATCGCCGTAACAAAAGTTGTCGGATCGGAAAAACATTTCTGGGTTTTGGAGAGGGAACCGAGGGGATCGCATCTGTGTAGTTTGTTTCGAGTTTCAACGGTTGGATTGGCGGGAATTTTCGATTAGGGTTGATAAAGTATGGGTTGCGTGCGTGTTTTCCTCTGTTCGAAGGTGCGTGCGTTGCTGTAGCTATGCGCTTCTCTTTAGGTGACGTGGCTTGTGAAGGTGAATGTGTGTCATTTGTTTATTTCCAATTTTTGAATTCAATCACCATTTTTCGCCATAACTTTCTCATACGAAGTCGGATTCACACGAATTTTTTTTTGTTAGGATCGTAATTTAATTTCGGACTCGATGACGCTGGTTTGGACGAATTCTGAGATGGGCGAATTTTTGGGTTTAAATCGGGTTTGAATTCGATTTAAATTCAAAAGGTGAGTGTTTTAACCCACTCACAATTACTAGAAGCTTTTATATTTGTTAAATAAATTTTAGAAATGAATAGAAATTTATTTACGAGCTTTTGGCATGTTATTTCATCCATATCTGTTGAATTGCATTTTTTTTTATTTAGCTGTTAATTAAATTGATTGATTGCGTATTAATTGGCTGTTAGAAATTATTGTTGCATATGAACTGCTAGTTAACAGTTATATAAATTATTGGGGAATATAAACTGTTAGATAAATAGTTGATAAATCTAAATTGAAGAAAACTGCTAGTTATTACCTGTTGTATATTACCAAACACATATTGTTATTGATAGATGTTTGTGATTGGATGATGGATGTTTTGTGATTGGATTATGGATGTGTTGTTGAATGGATGTTTATTTGGATATCATTAAACTGCAAGTTAGCATACATTTCACATTTCATTCGGGATTGTGGTTTGAAATGATAAAACCGCAAAGTTTTATTTTTAAATTGCGGATTGAAATGATAAATATCCGTATCACTTGACCATAGGATAGAAAATTATATACAGGCACCGCGGTCTATATATAACTATTTTAATGTGATTTCTATGGTTTGGATGGAATACGGTTTATAAAAATCTTAAATTTTTATACCGAATAAATGTTTTCTTCCATATTTATATGCATATGAAGTTGAAATTTTGAAATAAAAAGGTGAATAAATTTCTTTATTAAAAATGGAAGAAAATTAAGAAAATGGAGTTTGATGATTTATATCCTATATTTAAATATTAAGTTGGAAATTTTAAAGATATGATATTTATAATTGGATTTTTCCCAAAATATTTTGAAATGAATATTCTAGTAAAAATTGAATTTGGAAATATATATATATATATATATATATTTTACTAGAAATTGAAGTCTTATTAATTATGGATTTTATGTGAATGGTCAAGATTAATTAATAGAATATTGATTTCGAAAGGAAAAAAAAAATCCAACTTTAGTTGAAATATTAATGCTCAAAATGGATATAAATATATATAAAATTGAAATGGTTTTGGGGACTTGAAGTAATATTTTGGATTTTGGATTAACTTTTAAAGAAGAAATATTTGGAAAGCCATGTAATTTATTTCTTTATAAAGCAACAGTAAAGTTAAACCTTTTTAATTCGCATACCGTTGAATATCCAAACCATTTAGTTTTGAAAATAATGGTTTTAAAATACTATGGATTTTCGAAGAATTATGTTGAAAGTTACAAACAAAATATTGGTTACATGGGATATTAAATAATAAAAGTGACATAATTTTTGGAAAGGAAAATTTATTTGGGAAACGATATCATTGATTTGAGTCTTTATAAATTAATATCAAAATGAATTGTTTGGGTTTAAAAGAAGAAATGATATCGAGATATTATGGTTTTGAAATGGATTATATTCTGGTTTTAAAGTATAAACTGTTTTTAAATAACCGCGGTGTTATAATAACGATTGGTTGGCAAAGAGACCGGGATCGGATATGGACATACTCTCTGTCGATACCGAAAACCACTTTGACTAACCGTGTACGCGGTGGAGATTCCAGAATGAAGTAGGTGGTGGCGACGTTTCCTGTAAGGTAAATACGTGGACCCAACTCCCGTGAGTTGGCATAAGGTGGCTAAAACAGGAGCGATTCTCAGGCCAATGAGGTCATTCCTCTGATCGGACGCTCCTCTTCGATATTATACTTTGACTTGGATTGATTCAGTGGCCACTTCTATATTTTGATTTTGGGGAGTTAGTTCGAGGTGGGCGGCAGCTGCGCGCTGCGCGTTACCATCAGCCTGGATAGCAATTGGTATATCTACCCTGGCATTGCCTAGTTGTGCCGTGTCACCTACCCTATCGCGCCTTGTACGAGTTTGGTTTTCTCCCGTAGCCCGTGTGGTATCCTCTAGTGGCTTCCCGATCAGGAGGGACTATGATATTGGATGGACTACTGGGACTATTACGTGTTAAGGGCTATATGGGTAACCCCTTAACGCTATTAAAAAGTAAGTTTATTTTATAAATAGACACTATTATAATAGCGCAATATACTACATAGTAAATAGTTTAACGGATCCTTAGGAGATGTAAATCCCGAACATCTCTTGAGTTACTGTACTCATATTTATTTCTGTTTATTTAACTCACATAAGATATTCTAGCCTGACTCGAGTGTTTTTGTCTTTTCAAATTCGCTCGGGTCAGTCCGAGCATTTCAGGATAGCAGATTTTAGCTTTGGAGGACGAAGACGAAGAATCAGTATTATTTTATATATAGTATTACACCACACTCTTTCTATTCCGCTGCATTACTTGTATTGGTATGTATAACTCTGATATTTATAGTAAAAGAAGAATCAAGCTTTTGTAAACTGTTTATGAACTGTATATTTGTTATTATATTTTATCCTCCCGCTGTGAGATTCTATTTTATATTTTTTTCTTCTCTGTTTTTCTTATTTACCCCATAACAAATCCGCCCTTCCGTATGGTTTGAATCGGCATGTGTGTCGGTTTAAAGTGTGCGAAAAGGCGGGATGTTACATCTGGTATCAGAGCTTTGGTTTAGCGATAAACCTTGGCTTTGTGGGGTTTGACTCTTTGTTAATAGGGTAGTAATATCCTATGGGAGTCGCTGAGTGTATATATATGAGAGAGCGTACTTGTTAGTATTGATAAAAAGATTTTAATATTGTGTTAATCTGTTCCGCTTTGTATTTATGAATTCTGGTTGATGCATAGGACGCTATGCCATCAATAGGGATTTTTAAACACTTAATAGGACAGACCGACATAATATTTGTTTTTAATATAGGTGAATGAAATAATTTCGCCTATTATATTTTCTATATATAAAAATTATTTTATAAACATATATATATATATTTGGTTGCTATAGATTGGATGTTAGGCAATAAGAATATTTGTAATAAATTGAAGCTAAGTGAAATCATAATAAACCAAATTTGGAGATTTTAGAACTTAAGTCCGGGATTTTTCCAAATTCGTTTTCAAAAAATTTATGAAATATAATGATTCGGTTTACAAGTATTTTCTTATATAATATTTCATATAATTTGGAAGAATTGTTTTTAAAAGAAGATTTTAGAGAAAATAATTTTGTACTTTCCTCTCTATCGCTGGAAAATAAATTCGGTGATGACGGCCGCATCATCGACTTTCATTTTCGAGTTTCGAAGAGGAAAGGCCACTGTAGTAAATTCTACTACAGATTTATTTTAGAACTTTCTAAAATTTTCTTTTATTGTTCTAACTATAATTAGAGATATTGAGTAGTAAGAACTTATTTATCTATTATTTTGAAATAAATGGAAATTCAACTTGGTATTTAATTCTAAAATTTTCCGTTAACTAATTGAAAATTTTAGTGAAATAAAAGTTAGGTAATAAATGAATTGAAACCCCTAATTGAAATAAGAGAATTAATGCTAAGGATAAAGGAAGATAAATATTTTAACTTATGAATATTGGTAAAGACTTAGTGAATAATCAATGAATTAAAAGAATGGAGATTTAACTTGTATAAGTTCAATTGCAATTTCCTTAACATAAATAACTTACCCAAATATAAAAGTTGAAGTGTTAAATGAGGAACTGGAATTGAATATTTTACAAGTAGGAATTTAGGAAAAATGAAGTATTCAATAAATTACTGTTATAATAAGAATTTATTGGTATAAACTTAAGTGATAATTGAAATTTTACCCAAATTAAAGGTGAGTATTATTAATAGGTGATTTTAACTTAAGTAAATAAAATGAAATTCTTTAATAAATAAAGATTGATGTGTAGGGTTATAAACTTAAGTATGTTTTAAAATGCTACTAGTAATATAATAAAAAGTAGGTAATATAAATAAATGTCTGTAAACCCTAGATAATGAATTAATAAGATCCTTTATTTATAAAAATGGAGGTTTTAAGGTTAATAATTTAAGTGTAAGTAGAGGGTTACTGTAATTAAATATAATAAAACGTAAACATTAAATAAAGGAATGAAATTAAGGGTAAGTTGAAATTGTAATTTATAAAACGAATATATATTTATTGAACCATTAATAAATAAAAAGGAATTGAGAAGAAACTTGTAAATTTTCACTTGCATTCTTAAACATACATAACTTACCATATAATAAAAGTTGCAATGTTAGTAAGAAAATGTAAAGGGAAATCTTACAAGTGAAGATATTCAAAATATTTGTTGTTATTAATGAGAATTTATTTTATAGACTTAAGTAATAAAAGGAAACTTAAGTAATAAAAAGGAAATACAAATATAATGAATTTGGTGATAATTGGAAAATAAACTTGTAAGAAACAAAGAAATCCCTCATAAATGAAGGAAAGAAAAATCAAAACACTGAATTATGAAATAAATGTATAATAAGCTATTTTGGTGTTGGTTTGAATTGTTTGGTTGATATATGTTCGCTGGGTAAGGAATTTTGGAGTTGTTGGATGAACAAATAATCTATCTTTGTTCCATCTAAGACTGTTGAGTATAGGATGCACTTGATAGTTATTTTTCATTTCGTACAATTTCAGAATTTGAACCCGAACAACTAATTGGTTGTTTGATTGAATGATTGTCTGTTGGTGGCATGTGCTGTTTGCTAAAATTTATGGTTGTGCATTTGATTGGATATAAATGATTGAATCTACCCAAACATTTCACTGTAAAATAAATATTTAACCTCTTAGATTATATAAGTGAATACAGGTGTTGGAAGCAACTGCTACTGCTTTTGGTTTCAAAATAATAAGCGTATTGCCCGACAGATAGGTACGTTTTCGGATTACGTTTAAAGCGATATTTTATATATTTTTCCCGTGTTGGGATATAATATTTTGATTATATATGTAATATACTTGTATATTTGGATATTATATTTTCTCCAGAGTCCCTCCGTACAAAGGAGACTCTGCCAAAAATTTTCGAAAATTTTGGACTTAGAATTTTGTTAAAATATTTTTCCAACTTTAATAACTCAAGTATTAAAGGATATAATGATTATAAAACAGGAATATTTCATTTAGGAGGATTAATCCAGGAAAATATTGTTTATAAATTAAAAATTGAAATAAAAAGTACTGTTTATTCTTCCTTCTCCCTTCTTTTTTTCCTTTTCGGGGACGAAAAGTTTTGAGTGGGGGAGATTGTAACGACCTGATAAATTTATGATATTTTTATAAATTTAATTTATATGTTTGCTAATTTAATCCAGTATAAAATTAAAGTCTTAGGATTTTAAAAGGATGAATGTAGGAGTTAGATAGTAACTGTAATTACAGGTAGAGATTTAAAAGGTTATATGACATAGATTTGAAAATAACTGAAAGTTGTGTTGTAGTTATAAGTCTTAATTTATTGGTTTAATGGTATTAATGTAACAATAACTGAATTGGATTACATACACACAAACATTTGAAAAATTTATTAGGTGGACTAAATTGGTTAAAGTTCATAAGTTGTGCATTTCAATTTAGTAGAAATTCTAAACGATAAACGAAGATTTAAATAAACGCTAAATTAAAACTATGTAAAATGGTGACTTAAGGCCTAGTTATAGGAATTGGAATATAATCCAAAATTTAATTAATGATAGTAACGTAGTATTAGCTAATAAATAGATTTCAATGCAGTAACCAAATGAAAGGAATAGGAATGAATATATATATTGAATAGGAATGAATATATATATTGGTTTGAAATGAAATAAAAATGTGTCACATTTAGATGGAGTAAAATTTAAGAAACCTATAAATGTGGAATCAGTAAACATTTGTAAAAAATATTGCCTAGAATAAAATTCATTTAATATAAGAATTCAAAGGTGGAAGATTTACATTTGGATTGAAAGGTATAATTAATTGAATTGGTGATTTGGGAATTTAATCCAAGGGTTACTCTAAAAATAAATATGGATAAAAAGAGGTTAAACTAAGGAGGGGCATTAATTGATTTTAAGGCTTATTTAATACGTTAATAGGCAAGACTCCGCATTCATACATTTATACAAAGCTAAATAGAAGCACAAGTGTGATATAATGTAAATAGATGGATATCAACCTTTATTTATATGTTAATGGGATTTAATTTCTATTGTATAAAAACCGCAATTTAATGAAGATTGAAATAGCTAATTCATACGTTAGTTGATTTAGCTGGAATATGAAGATATTTAATGGAATAGTGAAATCAAATGGGAATAGGTTTCCATTGTTCATTTGAATTCACATTCATCATAAAAACTTATTTGAAAACCAAAGGAATAATAAAGGAATCAAGACTTAATTTGTAATTTGGATTTAAGACATGGCAATTTGGATTTATTGCAACATTTAATACCATAGAATTTAGTAAAGCTTATTCAAATTTTAGTTGACCATTTGTGATATAACTTTTTGAAAACAAGACTTTATTTATGAATTGAGTATTTGATTCAACGAATGGTAATTACTTCATTTAAAAATGGAATTTAACGTAAATTAGTACGTTATTAAAGTTAAATGAAAGCTGTAAACATTTGACTTAGAGAACAATTGAGTGAAATCTTAACTAATGTAAACTTCATCATATTGACATCCATAACTGTGAATCATAGGAAGAAGGTAAATAAATGAACTTAACCAAACTATTTATGTTGAATATTGAAAATTTGAATAAATAAATAGTTAAGAAAATTAAGGGAATGGGAATAAAAATTTATTTATAATTTGGAATTCTAATTACGGTGAAAAGGGTTAACTGCAATTAAAAGTAAGTTGAGATGGAAATCAAGTTATTTATTTAATTTGGTTTAAGATGAGAGTGTATAAGTATAAGATTAGGTAATTTGTGAGAAAAAATTTATAATTCCCGAATAATAAGAAAACGCAGAGGTTAACACTGCGAAATTTATATACTTATAAATTTTAATTCACATCCAAGCTTGCTAAATTATTTGGAATTGATTGGATTATATAAGTAATGAAATTTGGCCAATATTTAAAGTTGAAAGAAAATTTGGATTTTATGATTAATTTTAATTTATTTAATAAATATTAAAAATAGCCATTTTTGTCACGGACTCGGATTTCGACGAAAACAGTTTCATCGGATCCGTAACGGTGAATTATAATAATGTTTCAAGTTTCGTTGTGATCGGACTTGTCGTTTGATCGTACGGACTCGAAACGCCTTGAAATTTACGCATTTTGAAATCAATTTGAAATTTTGTTTTTTTAGCATAACTTCTTCATACGATCGAATTTGGTCACGAAACTTTTTCCATCGCGTTCAGAACATTTTAAAACACCTATTTGGATATATAGTTTTAACAAATCCGACTCCGGAGGCATAGCGGGCTTTTTGGACCATGGTTTGTCACGCACGTTCGCGTATCCAGTCTAGCTACCCTACCTCTAGCCTATCTATAAATATACATCTATAAACCCTAGCTCCTTTCTTTTTCATTTGCTGTAAGTTCATTTCTTCACTCTTTTCTCTTTCCCAAATGTATACATCTCAGATCCAATTCCAGATCCATCCACAGTTCAAAATCAAAAGTCAAAACTCAAAAATTTCAGAAAATTCCAGAAAAAATATATGTTGAAGTATTCGATACGCGTAATATACTGGTGAAATTCGTTTTTCAATTGAAGCTGTCGTTTATCCAGAATAAATTCAAACAGCCCCAAAACCGTTCATCATCGCCGTAACAAAAGTTGTCGGATCGGAAAAACATTTCTGGGTTTTGGAGAGGGAACCGAGGGGATCGCATCTGTGTAGTTTGTTTCGAGTTTCAACGGTTGGATTGGCGGGAATTTTCGATTAGGGTTGATAAAGTATGGGTTGCGTGCGTGTTTTCCTCTGTTCGAAGGTGCGTGCGTTGCTGTAGCTATGCGCTTCTCTTTAGGTGACGTGGCTTGTGAAGGTGAATGTGTGTCATTTGTTTATTTCCAATTTTTGAATTCAATCACCATTTTTCGCCATAACTTTCTCATACGAAGTCGGATTCACACGAATTTTTTTTTGTTAGGATCGTAATTTAATTTCGGACTCGATGACGCTGGTTTGGACGAATTCTGAGACGGGCGAATTTTTGGGTTTTAATCGGGTTTGAATTCGATTTAAATTCAAAAGGTGAGTGTTTTAACCCACTCACAATTACTAGAAGCTTTTATGTTTGTTAAATAAATTTTAGAAATGAATAGAAATTTATTTATGAGCTTTTGGCATGTTATTTCATCCATATCTGTTGAATTGCATTTTTTTTTATTTAGCTGTTAATTAAATTGATTGATTGCGTATTAATTGGCTGTTAGAAATTATTGTTGCATATGAACTGCTAGTTAACAGTTATATAAATTATTGGGGAATATAAACTGTTAGATAAATAGTTGATAAATCTAAATTGAAGAAAACTGCTAGTTATTACCTGTTGTATATTACCAAACACATATTGTTATTGATAGATGTTTGTGATTGGATGATGGATGTTTTGTGATTGGATTATGGATGTGTTGTTGAATGGATGTTTATTTGGATATCATTAAACTGCAAGTTAGCATACATTTCACATTTCATTCGGGATTGTGGTTTGAAATGATAAAACCGCAAAGTTTTATTTTTAAATTGCGGATTGAAATGATAAATATCCGTATCACTTGACCATAGGATAGAAAATTATATACAGGCACCGCGGTCTATATATAACTATTTTAATGTGATTTCTATGGTTTGGATGGAATACGGTTTATAAAAATCTTAAATTTTTATACTGAATAAATGTTTTCTTCCATATTTATATGCATATGAAGTTGAAATTTTGAAATAAAAAGGTGAATAAATTTCTTTATTAAAAATGGAAGAAAATTAAGAAAATGGAGTTTGATGATTTATATCCTATATTTAAATATTAAGTTGGAAATTTTAAAGATATGATATTTATAATTGGATTTTTCCCAAAATATTTTGAAATGAATATTCTAGTAAAAATTGAATTTGGAAATATATATATATATATATATATATATTTTACTAGAAATTGAAGTCTTATTAATTATGGATTTTATGTGAATGGTCAAGATTAATTAATAGAATATTGATTTCGAAAGGAAAAAAAAAAATCCAACTTTAGTTGAAATATTAATGCTCAAAATGGATATAAATATATATAAAATTGAAATGGTTTTGGGGACTTGAAGTAATATTTTGGATTTTGGATTAACTTTTAAAGAAGAAATATTTGGAAAGCCATGTAATTTATTTCTTTATAAAGCAACAGTAAAGTTAAACCTTTTTAATTCGCATACCGTTGAATATCCAAACCATTTAGTTTTGAAAATAATGGTTTTAAAATACTATGGATTTTCGAAGAATTATGTTGAAAGTTACAAACAAAATATTGGTTACATGGGATATTAAATAATAAAAGTGACATAATTTTTGGAAAGGAAAATTTATTTGGGAAACGATATCATTGATTTGAGTCTTTATAAATTAATATCAAAATGAATTGTTTGGGTTTAAAAGAAGAAATGATATCGAGATATTATGGTTTTGAAATGGATTATATTCTGGTTTTAAAGTATAAACTGTTTTTAAATAACCGCGGTGTTATAATAACGATTGGTTGGCAAAGAGACCGGGATCGGATATGGACATACTCTCTGTCGATACCGAAAACCACTTTGACTAACCGTGTACGCGGTGGAGATTCCAGAATGAAGTAGGTGGTGGCGACGTTTCCTATAAGGTAAATACGTGGACCCAACTCCCGTGAGTTGGCATAAGGTGGCTAAAACAGGAGCGATTCTCAGGCCAATGAGGTCATTCCTCTGATCGGACGCTCCTCTTCGATATTATACTTTGACTTGGATTGATTCAGTGGCCACTTCTATATTTTGATTTTGGGGGAGTTAGTTCGAGGTGGGCGGCAGCTGCGCGCTGCGCGTTACCATCAGCCTGGATAGCAATTGGTATATCTACCCTGGCATTGCCTAGTTGTGCCGTGTCACCTACCCTATCGCGCCTTGTACGAGTTTGGTTTTCTCCCGTAGCCCGTGTGGTATCCTCTAGTGGCTTCCCGATCAGGAGGGACTATGATATTGGATGGACTACTGGGACTATTACGTGTTAAGGGCTATATGGGTAACCCCTTAACGCTATTAAAAAGTAAGTTTATTTTATAAATAGACACTATTATAATAGCGCAATATACTACATAGTAAATAGTTTAACGGATCCTTAGGAGATGTAAATCCCGAACATCTCTTGAGTTACTGTACTCATATTTATTTCTGTTTATTTAACTCACATAAGATATTCTAGCCTGACTCGAGTGTTTTTGTCTTTTCAAATTCGCTCGGGTCAGTCCGAGCATTTCAGGATAGCAGATTTTAGCTTTGGAGGACGAAGACGAAGAATCAGTATTATTTTATATATAGTATTACACCACACTCTTTCTATTCCGCTGCATTACTTGTATTGGTATGTATAACTCTGATATTTATAGTAAAAGAAGAATCAAGCTTTTGTAAACTGTTTATGAACTGTATATTTGTTATTATATTTTATCCTCCCGCTGTGAGATTCTATTTTATATTTTTTTCTTCTCTGTTTTTCTTATTTACCCCATAACAAATCCGCCCTTCCGCATGGTTTGAATCGGCATGTGTGTCGGTTTAAAGTGTGTGAAAAGGCGGGATGTTACAACAGTGGACTTGTTGGACCGTGGTATGTAAAGTTGATGGTGATATATAAAGTTGAGTATCCAGCAATGAGCAGTGAACTGAAGTAGTCAAACAGAGGAGCAGTTATGGTCGAGATATGGTTCGCGGAGGGAAGGCAGTTGGTTAGCAGTAGCCAGGGGATGTCTGGTTGTAAGTTGTTTGAAGTGTGGTGGGGATGATATGCTGCTACTGATTTATGTACGTTGTATGGTTTCAGGTGAATGAAGTGGGAAGGAGTGGCAGTGGAAGGCAGTTTAATATATGCACGATGCACTGGGATGATGTGCGCAATACAACAGAGTAACAGAGAGATGGTGCACAGTAATATGCACAGAGAGATGGTGCACAGTAATGATGATGGGGATATGCAGCAGTTATGATGTGCACATGAATGCACTTGTATGTGTGAAGTGGAAAATGGCAGTGATGGTTTGAAGTGTTGTTATGTGAATTTGGTAGAAGAGTGTTGACGAGGCAGCTGAAGTTCGTGGTAATGCGATGTTGTGAGTGATTGAATAGACAGTGAAGTGGTATGTGAGATTCAAATTTATTGCTGGGTGATATGCAAGTGGTTTGCACAGTTCAATAAGAGAAAGTGTGATGTGGATGGGTTTGCAGTATTGGTGGCAGGCTTGCGAAGACAGCAAGAGTTGTTGTAGTTTTGAAGGGTGTAGTTATTTGAGACGTTGGCAGCAAGTGGAGAGAAGTTTGGTCTCTTCAAATATACCATTTTTTTCATTTTGAACTCTCTGTACAGATCTCCTCATCGAAAAAACTTCTGTAGAAACATCGCCAAATAGAAGGGAGTGTAGAGGGTATGGAGTGAACTTCTGCAGTTGATGGTGGATGGAATGTTAAAGGCCAGGCAATGTACTGGCAGATGTATCGATGGTTCACAGAGGTTGGTGTAGCTGTATGTTACTGGGGTATGTCGTTGTTGACTGTAGAGTAAAAGGAGGATGTGGAAGCAATGGTTTCAGGTGAGGGTTGTCATGGCAGAGGATTGTGAGTGGAAGTGAAAGTTTGTACAGCGGAAAATTGATGTGGTGAAGCAAGAAGGCAGAGGTTGTTGTTGAAGAAGTTTGGGAGATTTAGCGTATGTTTGTGATATGGGGTTTGCACTTGTAAGTTGTGATGGTGTGGTTCACTGTCTGGTGTGACAGTGGTTGAGAAGTTGAAATGGGTTGTTGCTTTGTAGTTGTTTGGTAATGTGGACAGTCGGCGACAACAGTTGTTTGTGGTGAGGCTGATGATTTGTAACTGTTGGCTGAGGTGGTAGGCAGGTTGTAATTGAACTGAAGTAACTGTATAAGATGACTGTGGAGTGGTATGGAGTGGAGAGGCAGTGATTTGGAGATGAAGTTTGCAGGTTGAATTGATGCTAAATGTTGTTGCTGCTAAGTTGTATGGTATCGAACTGGAACAACACTGCAGCATCTTCAGCTGATAAGTTGTCAAAACCGATACATTTTCTTGACTCGGAGGCCGATAATTTTCCATCGCCATCTTCATCATATTGTTTGAAGATCCTCTCATACACGGTTATGGAATTTGAATCTGATTTATTTTTTGTCGGTGTGTTGTTCGGTGAAAGGTTTAAAAAGAGAGTAGAGAAGAATGATTGAATGGGGCTCGTTGGTTCTTGTTTTGTATTTGTAAACATTGTTGTAAAACTATAGACGAAGGTTTACTAGTCAGTGAGGCTATTTAAATGCGTGTGTGTATTGTTTCAATTATATGGATAGGATAAGGTGGGTATACACATACACATATGGGGACTTTTTCTGCAGGTTTCACTCATACAACTATTTTGCAAGTACAATTATGCTGTACAATTATGTGCTGTGTACAATTATGCTGGGAACTCATATATGTTTATTTCTGAATACTTGCAGCAACAATGTCAGAAGCCGCAGAAACGTCGATCAATTCAGTCGCGAATTCGTCATCTTCACAACCCGAGAAAGTTGAGACAAATGCATATGGTGTTCCAGTTTCTGATAATGCTGGGAAAATAGGCAGTAGACTTGGTAAATTGGTACGAACGCATGTGCCGATATCATATGAAAGTTGGGATAAAGTACCAAACAAATGTAAAGATGACGTTTGGGCTGAATTGCGGGTAAGTCATTTTTTTTTTCACTGTTAACCTGTTGAAAAGCACAAATGGCACAAATAGCACAAGTGACACAAATGGAAAAAGCCAACCCTCTGGTCCACAAAACCAGACTTCTATCACCACTTCATTTCAGTTCAGGTTATTGTTTAAAAGGGAATGTCACCTAAGGTGTATACAACCTCTTTTAATTTTCTTGTATTTCCTTTTTAACGTATTTTTTATCTTCAATATATACAGACATTTTATGAGCTAGAGTCGGATACAAAAGAGTTGTATTTTAAAAAAATGTGTGAATCATTTAGAAGATACAAAAGTGAATTGAGGACAGGGCACTACGACAAATTTGATAGTGATGAAGCTAGAAGGAAAAACTGTCCGCCAAAAGTTAGCGTACAAGATTGGGACGGATTCTTAAAAAATGAAGCAGAACCCGGCGCACGCAAAAGAAGAGAGCTAGGCAAAAAAAATAGATCACAATACAGTTATACCCATCACAGTGGTCGTACAAGTCACGCCGTAGTAGAACATAAAATGGTACAGTTTTAATTTTTTGTTATTTCGTTGCATTTTACCATTTCGTTGAATGAGATTGTATCGGTAGGAAATAAACTCTTCGAATAAGAATCGGTTGGTTTGATAATCGATGTTTCGGTTGCAGGAAATTGAAAATCCAGGAAAAGAAATCATACGCCGGGAAGTGTGGGAGAAAACTCATACAAAAAAGGATGGCACCATATCGGATTCAAATTCTTCATACTTTGTAAGTTAAACAATATATTGTTTTAGATGATAAATTAAAAATCATTTACTGTTATGACATATATGTTTACATGGTTTATCGGCCTATAACTTATATGCACGAAATTAAATATCTCAAGTGTTATCATATTTTAGGGTAAAATTGCAAAAGCAAGGGAAACAATCAATGACGACGAGGAACAAGATATGCCATTGGATGAAGACATCTTGTCACAAACGTTCGGCAAAGATAAAAGGGGCTGGACTCGAAGTGTTGGAACTATAATACCAAAGACACAATTTAAAGCATCTACTATTCCACGTAAACAACTCAGAAGGAGTAAACAAGACTCAAATAGATTGGAAACAAGGATGGAGAAGGTGGAGGGTTCTTTGGAGAATGTGAAGAGGACATTAAACACATTGGTCGACATATTAAAAGGATATGTGAAACAGATGCCAGACAATGCTTCCAACGAAGGAGGAAGTGGTGGGACACATCATGAAAGTGTTGGAAGAACGTCGAACAATGACGATGCTGCTAACCCGCTTATTTCGCATGTTCAGGAAAATCAAAAATGTGAAGTGTTGAACTTTGATCTAGAAGTCATTGCAACAGGTTTTGTATGCAGAGATTCGACGGCATCCATAATACATGGAAAACCTGTACCTCCTACACATGAGAAATTGATTGTGGACAATATACTATTACCAGATGAGCCCACAGCCAAACAAAATCATCCTCTTGCTATGATCTTTGATGATGTTGGAGTCGGTGGTTATGTCTGTCATCCAAAGAGTTCAATTCGATATCTTTAGACGCAGGAGCAGGTATACATTATTATTATCCAATAAATTCAATCTGAATGGAAACCTATATATGTTCTCTGATTTGTTCTTAAAATCAGAATCCTCCGATCTTAATATCAAAACTGAAAATTCTACAAAATCGGATAATTCTCTGATCTGTTCTTTGTTTCAGGTTTTTAACATTTGTTTCAGGTTGAAGATGCTTTCTCTGTGTACCTTTCTGATTTAGAAAAGCTTGATCCGTGAGGTAACATTTTTTTGTATAATGTTTTTGTATAACTGTTGGCATAGTTAATTGCAATACATTCTTATGTTGAAAGCATCGTTTAATAAGTTTATGAAAGTAAACTAATGTCAAGCACTATTTGGTTGCATGCATCTACTTAGTGAAAGTAAACTAATTTTTTTCATTGACGAGTCAACAACAAGGGTAACAAAGATAACTTCACATTATATTGCGCAACAAAGATAGTAACTGATCACGGTTACTCCACCTCTTCACATTATGTTTGTTAGAAATAAAGCTGATTTGTAATTTTGGAGCTTAAGAGTATATATGAATTATACTATTAAAAATGAAGATTAATAAATTGCATCTTATTCCAAATTAAATGTAGTAAATAAATTTGTAATGATTGAAGAAAAATAAATGCGATTTACGATGTTTAAAATCATAAGTTTATAAGTTCTACATTATATATTATAAAGGAGAAAGATTACATTTTCTTTTGTTAACATGGAATCTAACTTATTTTGTTACGAGGATCCAATTAGGCCCAAAATAGCCTAAGTAGCACAGTTGTATTTTTGTTCCTTGACATGAAATTTCTACAGAGGAACAAATACCCTGTCCTTGTAACTTTTAACCACTAGCAATGTACACTTCAATTTTTTTAGTGTAATCAATATGTAATCCCAATTTTCTGGCTAAATCAGAATTAATAAAATTGTGTGTAGAACCTGAGTCAATTAACGTATTAATTGTGTGACCGTTAATACTGCCTTGATGTCAAATAGTATGATTTGTAGTTACTCCATACAATGCTTCAAGAGATACAGAGAATTGAATATCTTTAGGTTGGTTATATTCCTGTAAAGTAATATCGGTTTGAACATAATTGTCACCAACTGGAATTGACTGATCACCATGAAGTATACCTTCCAAAACAAAAACATGTTTGTCTTGCCATTTATGACCTGGAACCCATTTTTCATCACATGTATAATATAGTTCTTGAATTCTTCTTTTCATTATTTCAGTTGAACTGAGTTTCCTTGGTTGAGAATTGATAGGAAATTTTTGGTCATTTTAGAAAATGGTTTGGATGCAGTTTGATTTGAAGGTGAAGTTGAATTTTGTAGATGAGGAGAGTACGGCTTATAAGGGAATTGATAAGGCTGTTTGAATAGTTTTTTCAAAAGGCTGAACCTCTCTTCACTGATTTTAGCTAAGGTAATTGTATCTCTTAAACAAGTATTTAGGTGGTACCTTTTCAAGAAGACTTATGATCAGTTCAAACCTACTCAAATATTCTCTCATGTTAGTAGTTTCTTTAATAGATGATAAAGCCTCAAATTTTCTCTAAATTCAACTGTGCTAAATCTGGTTATGATCCGTTCTTTTTAAAAACTTCCCAATCAAAGTAATTATCTACAGCAACTAACATCCAATAAAACAAGATCAATTCTTGGATATATATTGCATCACGGATAATTTATTTCTAATATGCAGTGTTGGTTGGGATATAATGTCACATTGAATCTAATACTGAAAAAGTGTGGACATGACCACCCCTTTATGACATAAAACGTAGCAGTTTAAAAATATTTTGTGTCATTGATTATGAAAGTAGACTAATTGTTTTAGATTGTTTGGCCGAAGAGAATATAATGCAAAATGAGATGATCGTTGATCAGGACTTGGATTGCTTTTTTCCTTGGCCTTTTTCTTTTTAGATCACTTCATCTATAAATATGATACTGGTTATGTACTCTGCCTAAATAACTAGATCATTTTACGGCCCGCTGCAACTGATTTTTTAATTTTATTTTTCTTAATTTTTTACACTGATGTATTTATTTGGTATATGCGATGTGATGATGATTTTGTTTCCTGAGTGATTTTTACATATTAATCACAACTTGACCTGAACGATGAGAAGTTACATAGTAGTTTATTTTGATCTATACTTTATCTTTTCCTCTTTTTCCTTAATAAATCAACTGCTCTTGTAAATACATGTGACGGTCACTTTTCTAATTGTCTGTCATGTACTTGCAAACTGTCTGGTACATTTCAATGTTGTCAACTTTTCACTTGCCTTACTGAAAAGCATGTGCTTGTGTTACCAAATTAATGTGTTGTTGATAAGCAAGTGTATCCGAACACTTAAGTTCCTATGACTATAGAGACAACAATATTTGCTAGTTGATATTCTAATACATTATTTGATTTTGTGTTTGCAGGATATACTGCGGCTAGATATACCAGTGTATGCAGGATATTCTAAATAAGTATTTTATGTCAATATTTCAGTCTCCAACAAGCGTTAGATGATTGGAGGAAGACGTTATGTACCGTAAGTTGTATTATGTAATGATGACGTTGTTGTACTATGTATGTTATGTATACTTGTTGAACTATATTGTGGTATGTGTTGATGTTGAACATTATAATTCAAACGTTTGTTATGTTTGGTTTTTGTGTTTAATCTATGAAAAATATTTGATTTAATAATCTTTCTTCTGTGATACTGTTAATTTTGCAAATATGTTTTTAAAAAATAAAGTATTAATTAGCAACGGATTAAAGCCGTTGCTAGTATTGAAATCATCAGTTATACGTCTACATTTCGCAACGGTTTTAAGCCGTTGCAAAATAAAATCCGGAACGGTTACAAGCCGTTGCTAAAGTATATTTCGCAACGGCCCTTAGCCGTTGCAAATATATATTTTGCAACGGCCAAGGGCCGTTGCTAAATTTTTACCACTGCCCATTTCGCAACGGCTCAAAGCCTTTGCGAAATTATTTTGCAACGGCTTAAAGCCGTTGCGAAATGAGGATTCTGGTGTAGTGCCATCAGTTCTTTCTCTCAACTGTGATGAGAAACTCATATTTCTCCTTAATGTACGAGAATTATTATTAGACATTCTAATAGTATGTGTGTCCATTTTAGGCTTCATTAATTTTCTTTCATTTTATGTAATCAGTTTCTATGTTCGAGTCCCTTTATCATATCCAAGTCCATTGTATTGCCACTAATTTCTAAAAGAAATTCTTTCGATCATGAAATTGGCGTTTCTTGAAACAATAGTTGTTCCTCGGTATAACAGAATAAGCATTCAAAAATATTATATGAATTACCTGTTATATGTGTAAAAAACTAATTTAATTTTAGGTTTACAAAATTTGTGTTCATAACATAAATTAGACAACCAAGTAGCTTAAATTATTTAATATCTGGGTTTCTTATCAATTCATATCTTATATGAATATAATCTCGTAAACTATTCTTTATATGAAATAAAATTTAACTTATGTTACTCTCAAGTACTTGTCCTTATAGAAAAAAGTTAACTCAACTTCACTCATCATAAACTGTACTTTGTCCAATGAAGTCTGATTACTCCTTATTGATACATCATTACATATCATAGGGAGAAGTGACATTTTGAGATTTTATTCAATTTTCCATAGTTTTGGAACCCTTTTCCCAATACACTCACCTATTTTATGAAATCTACTTCTTTTATTCTTTTGCATTTAATGTTTGCTAGTTTCATTTTATATTCTATGTATTTACCATAGATACACTACTTGTGTATCAAATACACATATTCATTTCAATGACAATTCATTAGTGAATTTTAGCGAAGTAAGTGGATATGAGTTGGAATCGTAAGACCTTCGATTGCATACATCTATATGTATCAATCTATAGAGTTCACCAACTCTTTTGTCACTCCTACTGAATGGGTACTTTGCCCTCAGTTTGTTGGAATACAATTCACCAGTATCATATGATTCATAATCATATGATTAAAGAATTATTTTTCGAAGATATGACTTAGCCCATAATTCCAAAATAACTGTATAAAGTTTTAAATACTTCTTTATTTTCTATAGTTAAGACATCACTTTTGTTATGAAAACAGATACATAAATTTATCTTATAATGAGTATTCATAATATTCACGAACTATATATATATTTTTTCAATCAATACTGAAAAATCATTATTATTTCATAAATAATACTTGGTATAAACCCATACACATAACCCTTCATAATTTGATGCATTCACTGATAAGTGTCATATAGTATGCTCTCAACGTTTCTGTCACAACAATAATAGATCATAAGATATGAGCCTCCATTCAATCCTTTACTATGGGATTTAATTTCATCTACTGTAACCAGTATACAGTCAAGAGTTTTAGATCATATGTCTTGAACTCATAGAAAAAACTCTCATAGAAAAATAAATTTCTATATAAAATTACATATGGAATGGAAATCACTTTTCTTATTCCATATTAACTATTTATTAGTATTTTATATAATTCCCATTTCTAATGTCTCTTCATGAAGCAGAAGTGACTATTTACTTTCTTCGTCTCAAATGTGCCTAAATTACATCCACTATCGTACATTCGTTTTCCTTTCCAAATTGGCATCCTTACTATAAATTTCAGCGAACTCTTTATAAGTGGTCATCCTTATCATTTAAGAATATCGAATAAGTTGTACTTTACGTAAACTGATCAAACTGACATTTCAATAATCAAATTTCTAGGTCTGTCTAGTAGTTCTTGATCCATATTGCTTCTAACACAACTAGATACTTGTTATATTCAATCATATTGAACATATCAACTTGCACTATGCTTTACTTGCTCATTTTGAATGATTTAATTTTCATCGAGGTTTCATACATTACAAATTGTGAATATTCACATATTACATTTAAATACGATCAAATATGGATCAGATATCCATTGCATTGCTTTAGATTTCAATACACGGTCTTAGAAAAATAATGACATAAGTAACCAAGGTATAAATCTATTTAGTATCTATATAATTAGCTATTGCAGGGGTCACGACACAACAACATGCCAAAAGATTTATTGTTAAGTGCACTTTATATTTTTATCTTAATTGTAATGAAGTTCATTTGTAAATTTTAACTAATTAATATTTTATTAGGTTATATTAATTGCATAAAGTTATCCATTTAGATTATTTTAACTTTACATAGCATATGTTATCGCAATATTAGAATAGTTAAATGCCACCATGTCATTTTTCTACTACGGCTCCCACTAGATTTTTTATGTTTCTCAAAACCAAAAGTAAAATAAAGAAATATTTCAATTTCTCTAATGGGTGTTCATATTTGCTTGCCTTGGATTCTGACTTTAAGTTTGCTCAATAAATTATAGGCCAACAAACAATGGATAACACTTTGTCGATTGTGTCATATACAATGCCTAACCTTGGATTTTTGTCCTAATCTCAATCTTGACCTTGAGTTTGCTTAACAAATTAAAAGAGATTATTCAAACTACCCACCATTTTGTTATGGCCTAAATATAATGCACATACATTGAGTTAGCTCAACAAATACATGCATGTATCTTACCTCTTCTAACAATGTTATCCCACCTTTTGGCAAGCAGTATACACGTGGATTTAACATAACGGACTTCATGGTTATCGAGGCTGAAATATTATAGACTCGGTTCAGATGGATGGATAATCAATTACGAATATGAAGCCAGGGTTAAGCATAGTCGATGGATAAACGACGCAGGACTTGGAGAAATGCGCAGCTTGGGTCGGCATTACTTCAACCTCAGGTCGGCAGTAAAGAGTTTACTTTGGGTCGGCGTGGACTTCACTTCGGATCGGCATGGAACTCACTTAGGGTCCGCATAGGCTACACTTCGGGTCGTCATGGACCTCGCTTGGGGTCGGCATAGGTAACATTTAGGTCAGCATTGGACTTCACTTGGGGTCGGCATACGATTTACTTTGGGTCACCATAAAGTTTGCTTCGGGTCGGCGTGGACTTCGCTTGGGGTCGGCATAGGCTACATTTCAGATCGACATTGGACTTTATTTGGGGTCGACATACGTTTTACTTCGGGTCAGCACGAAGTTAACTTCCGGTCGGCATGTCACTTGCTTCGGGTCAGCATACGAATTACTTCAGGTCGGCATAGATGGACGAGTTGGGCTCAACATTCACTATGGTGGGCCCATGTAGGTAAGGAAGCCCTACAGCCGGAGTTTCGCCTATAACCACAATAGGTGTGGCTTTAGAAAGAGGGATCTTAACTTTGTTTCTCTTCATCTTCCATCTAGAGGCTACTCTGCCATTTTTATTTAGAAATTACAGATTGTAAATGTAATCAAATTTCTGATAATAAAAAAGATTTTTCTGGAGTGGACGTAGGCCATAGTTACCTGGAACATAATAAATCTTGTCTTTTTTACTTGCTTTAATTTTAATTTTAATTGTTATTCATTTTATGTTTTCTACCTATACTCTATCTGTGATCTGTGACTGGATATTGGTGCTTTCACTTATAATTGGGTATTGGTGGCCAATTTTGATGCTAACATTTTGGTGCATTCACTGGGAAAGCTAGCACTCAGGGATTTGGAAGTTTGGATCTTGGATTTGAAACCTTAAGAACTCGAATTTAGGAAGCTATGGCTAGGCAGACAATAAGGAGACAGAGGACAGAGAGGAGTCATCATGAAGGAAGTCAGGAGGCTTCCTCAGGAGCTAATCAAACTTCAATCTTCATCAGCAGAGACAAGATGGAAATGAAGATGGATGCTATGCAGGAAAGGGTGCTGAAGAGATAGGAAGATATGATGCATAAGTTATTCTGACAGATTGGACAAGCTTGAATCCAAAATCAAGGGAATGGAATTGTAGGGAATACTGGAAATGTGGATCATGGAGTTAGAGCAGCAGGAACAAAGGAAGTCCAAAATCAAAACCAAGGAGACGAAGCCAACAGGATGCGGGATAGAGCAGAAAACCGGGAGCTGCCCCTGATCGTTCCACACTCGGGGGCATGCCTCCGAATCATATTGGCTCAATTCCAGCCAGGATACTAGGCAGTGCTATGTAGTTTGGCATTGATCGGGATATGGATGCTCGTCCAGAAGGGCAGGTTTCAGGATTTCCTCATGGACTCGGGGGGCAGGTTGTAGACAATGGGGAAAGACTACCACTTGATGATAATGATAGGTTGGCAGATATGATCAGATGGGCCATGAGAGAAGGATTGGCAAATAGAGATTTAGAGGATGTGAATAGGATCCCCTTCGCTCCTGTGATTAGGCAAGCTAGGAATCCACCGGAATTCAAACTACCAACATTGGAAATGTATAATGGAAGGATGGGTCCCGCTGTTCATATGACAAGGTATGTGATGCATATGGAAGTACTGGGGGCAGTGGAGGAGGTCATGGCATGGTGCTTCCCTTTGAATTTGACGGATATAACAGCACTATGGTTCAGATAATTGGAAAGTGGCTCTATTGGTATATGGACAGAATTAATCGAAAGGTTTATGAGGCAGTTTAGAGTTCACATCTCGAGACCTAAGAATGTGATGAGTTTGGCAATACTGAAGCAAAGGACCAAAGAGTGTCTAAGAAGTTTTCTAGCGTGGTTAAATGCTGTGGTGACATCGATGGATCGTCTAGATCCATCTATGGTTTTGATGGTGGTTGTTTCTGGCATTGCAGATGGCACAAAGTTCAAGGATTTGCTAGCATGGGATCCACCTATGGATTTAGGGGAGTTTTAACATGAAGCAGAAAGGTTTCTGTGATAGGAAGATGCAGGAGCAAACAAACAAGAGGTGAATGCTGTGCAAGTTGAAGGAACATCAGGAGATGTAAACAAGAATGATAAAGGCAAATGAGAAATGATTGACAGCGGTAATACATCAAAAAGGAAATGGACAGAACCAAAATTCTCTTCCTACAAGGATTTGACTGAAACTCTAGAAATGATCTATTTGGATATTTGAGGGCACCTCCAGTATCCAAGGCTAGCAAAAAGAGAACCATGCGAATACGTACTGGCATCAGGAAAGCATTACTTATTCCATGAGCTGGATGGGTACAACACAAATGACTATAGTTATTTGAATGATATCGTTGAGGAACATGTGAGGTATGGTCATTTGCAATAATACATAAGGAATCAAGCTGTGGCAGTGGAATAGGAGCAGCCACCACCACCTCAAACGAAGATGGCACCGGATCATGGCATCGCCGTCAGATTATTATTAGTTGATTGGATTTATGCCATGGAATAGGTAATAAATCCTAAAGTAATGTGGCTAAGTCACTTACACATGTACGGGATCGGGGACGATCCCTAGGCATGCTATGAAATGACGATGAAACTGGTGCTCGGGTTTGTGAAATCTTGTTTTTCATGTTTACTTCAAACTTTGGTTTATCTGGTACTATGGTTATTTTGTTTCCTTGGTTGTACGGAGTTTTATTTTACTTAATCAAACTCTGGAATGATTTATTTGGATTAATGTAATAAATAAAACAGGTCACGCTTACGGCCCCGACTAAAGAGATGGGGCAATAACCGTGAGTTACGAGTCCCTTCGTTGGAGAGAGATATGATGGACTCGAACACGGATAAGTCCTCGACTGGGGATCAAGGTCGGAGTAGGATACCCCAAAAATTAAGTCTTCAATCGGAGAATCAAGGCCGGAGAAGGATATTCATGGAGTAAGTCCTCGGTTGGGGATCGAGGCCGGAGTAGGATACCCCATGAATTAAGTCCTTGATCGGAGAGTCGAGGCCGGAGAAGAATAACCACGGATAAGCCTTCGACCAGAGAGTCGAGGATGGAGTAGGATAAAATGATTCGGAGAGGTCAAAGGGTTAGATATGGACCCGAAGAGGTCCTAGATTTGGATATGGGCTCGGAGAGGTCCCGGATTTAGATATGGACCCGACGAGGTCCCGGATTTGGATATGGACCCAAAGAGGTCCCAGATTTGGATATGGACCCGGAGAGGTCTCGATTTGGATTACAAGACCCGGAGAGGTCTCGGACTTGGATAAAATGACCCGAAGAGAGCATGGATTCGGCTAATAGATTTAGAATGGATTTGTAATTGGATATCAACTCTGAACAGTCATGGATTTCGCCAATGATCCGGAGAGATCAAGGAACTGGATTGGCAATGGATTTGACTCTAGATTGGATAATATGACGATCAATGGATTATGGACTTCAGATCTTGGACTTATGGAAATTCAAAACACGTCTTCCAATAGCAAGGCATATTTTGGGGGGTAAATGTTATCCTGCCTTTTGACAAGGCAATATACAAGCAGATTTAACATAACAGACTTCATGGTTATCGAGGTTAGAATATTATAGAATTGGTTCAGATGGATAGATGGATAATCAGTTGCGGATACGAAGCCAGGGTTAAGCATAGTTGATGGATAAATGATGTAGGACTGGGAGAAAGGCATGGCTCGGGTCGGCATGGTGTTGCATCTGGTCGGCATTGTTACTTTGGATCGGCATAGAGTTGCTTCGGGTTGTAGGGTTTTCTTCGGGTTCTACTTTAGGTCGGCATAGGGTTTGCTTCAGGTTCTACATCGGGTCGGCATGGTGTTGTTGAGTCGGCATTGTTACTTCGGGTCGACAGAAAGTTGCTTCGGGAACTACTTCGGGTCGGCATAAGGTTTGCTTCGTGTTCTACTTCGGGTCGGCATGGTGTTGTCCCGGGTCCACATTATTACTCCGGTCAGCATAGAGTTGCTTTGGGTTCTACTTCGGGTCGGAATAGGATTCGCTTCAGGTTCTACTTTGGGTCGGCATGTTAATTCGCTTGGGGTTGGCATATTACTTGAGGTTCGGGTTGGCAATTCTTCAACCTTAGGTCAGTGGAGAAGTGTTTACTTTGGGTCGGCGTGGACTTCACTTCGAATCGACGTGGACCTCGTTTGGAGTCGACATAGGCTACACTTCAGGTCAGCATGGACCTCGCTTGGGTCGGGATAGGCTACATTTTAGGTCGACATTGGACTTCACTTGGGATTGGCATACGTTTTACTTTGGGTCAGCATGAAGTTTACTTCGGGTGAGCATTGACTTTGCTTGGGGTTGGCATAGGCTACATTTCAGGTCGGCATTGGACTTCACTTGGAGTCGGCATACGTTTTACTACGGGTCAGCATGAAGTTTACTTTGGATCGACATGTCACTTGCTAAGAGTCAGCATAAAAATTACTTCAGGTTGGCATAGATGGACGAGTTGGGCTCAGCGGTCGCTATGATAGGCCCATATAGGTGAGGAGGCCCTGTAGCCGGAGTTTTGCCTATAAACACAACAGGCGTGGCTTCAGAAAGAGAGATCTTGACTTTGTTTCTCTTCATCTACCACCTAGAGGCTACTCTGCCAATTTTACTCAAAATTTTTAGATTGTAGCTGTAATCAAATTTCCGATAATAAAAAGGATTTTTGGAGTGGACGTAGACCAGAATTAGCCAAACCACTACAAATCTTATCTTTTTTACTTGTTTTCATTTTAATTTTGGTTATTCTTCGTATTATATTCTTTACCTATACTCTAGCTGTGATCTGTGATTGGATTTTGGTGCTTTCACTTATAATTGGGTGTTGGTGGCCAATTTTGATGCCAATTAACAATATATTAATAATACCACACATAACATCTCTTGCTTGAGTTTGCTTAACAATATACGTGTATGCAAGCATTTTATTAATATATGAATAGTAAATGACTGCTTACATATTAAGAATTCATAATCTGTAATACACACACACATTCGTATATATATTAAGTGATATCATAAGGACAAATGTATTTGTTATTAAAACACCCTTGCGATTCAAGTGCCGGACATGTTTGAAATTATGGTATACATACTTGTCATATGTACTTATTCCAAAATTGTGTTTTAGATTTATTTTAGTTCCACTTCGATTTATACATAAATACTTATATAAGTTTTAAATTATTTATAACTTTAATAATTTAATCATGTAACGACCCAAAATTTCGACCTCAAGAATTCGACACTAATACGTTCACGGTAGAAGTGCCGAGAAATCGTATGCCGTAAATTCCAGCTTGTTAAAGAAAAGAAGAAAGAGGCAGGAGAAGAACAAAAACCAAAACACCTCACATACACAACGGATCAAAATATAATATCAGAATAATAGCATTTGCACAAAGAAAAACTATAATGATTACTTTACATACAATTCTTCAGAGTTACAACCATTACAAATAGACTAGACAGTTATATCAACCTGTCTCAGACTAATATTACATCAAATCTCAAATACATAGCGGTAAACACCATACGTTCCTGCCATCTAGCTCGCCTCCTGAGCTCTAGAACGTCCTTACCAGAAAATCTGTAATACTCGGTCTGACCCGAGCATTACATCAAAGTAACACCCGGGTCAGGCTGAAAACCAGTATGAGTAATGTTAGCACCAAAATTGGTCACTAACACCCTTAAGTAGAGTTATGTAGAGAGATTAATGAAGAAAGTAAAGTTAAACAGAGAACAGTACACAGATTTAAATGCAGAAAATACGAACACCAGATTTATAGTGGTTCGGCGTAATTGCCTATGTCCACTTTGAGCTTAATCTTTATTGCTTTTCTCGATAATCGATTACAGATACAATCTGTATACCAATTATGTTGAACACAATTTCCAAGCAAAAAAGATAAGTCTTGAATGAGTTTTGAATGTGGCAAAGTCTCCCCGGTGTTCTCGAAAAAAGGTCCCTTTCACTGTGCCCCTGCCTCTCTATTTATAGGAGAAGATGGGTTGGACTTCCTTGGTGGGCCAGGTAGCTAAGTAGCTTGGCCCAAAAAGAGTGATCCCTGTGTGCCGATCCATAGATGCCGAACGGCAAAATGCCGAACAAGGCATGAACGCCGGACGATATCCTCATGCCGAACGAAGTGATGCCGAACCATATCTTTATGCCGATCGAGGTGATGCCGAACGATATCTTCATGCCAATCGAAGTGATGTCGAACAATATCTTCATGCCGATCGAAGTGATGTCGAACACTCTGAATGCCGAGCGAAGTATTTGTGCCGAACAACAATGGATGCCGACCCAGTATGTTGTGCCGAACGACTCTGGATGCCGATCGATCCCGAATGCCGAACGAGATTTATGCCGAACGACACTGGAAGCTGACCCTGTGTGTAGTGCCGAACGACTCCGGATACCGATCGATCCCGAATGCCGAACGAGATTTATGCCGAACGAAGCGATGTGCCGAATAAGGTTTGGATGCCGAGCAGTATGGAATGCCGAATGACTCTGCCATAACGAACGTCCATAGATGCCGAACGATATACAATACCGAATGGCTCTCAATGCCGAACGCTCTTGCATGCCGACCGTCCCATAGATGCCGACCGAACTTGAGTGTCGAATGAATCATTTGTGCCGGACGACTCTGGAAGCCGAGTGCTTTCTAATGCCGAAACTCCTAAATGCCGAGCGTTCCTGAATGCCGAGCGTTCTCTAATGCCAAACGATCTGGATGCCGAATGACTCATAAATGCCGAACGGTATGCAAATGCCGAGTACTTAGTTGCCTGGTCAAACCTTCAAGTAACACTTGCCCCCTCCCCCAAAGTGCATCACATAGTCGAACGTGGTGTGCTTTGAATCATGAGCTCTCCATGTTTTGTATTGAGCCTCGGCTTAGTTTTCTCGATAGTATTTTCTCTCGAATACCAGGTGAGGTGATGCTCACCGAACGACATGCAAATGCCGAACAGCATAGCCGATGCCGAACGAGGTCGTCTTGACCGGTTCTACCAGTCATTTTCCCTTCGACTTCCCCTCTTCTCCTATAAAGGTCGGCATTTTCCTTCTTCTTCTTCTCTTTTAAATTTTTACCTCCGTTATTTTCCAAGAACTCGCAACTTACCTCCCTTGAATTTCGTTCACCTTTCCGAACTCCCCTTCCTTCCTTGAATCCAACAAGCCCTTCCTACAACTTCCTCCCAAATTAAACTCGAACAACTCCCAATCTTAAGCTCACAGACCTTCAATCTCTTGCCGTTCTCTTTGGTAAGGACCTTTCGATCGCTCTCTCAAATTAGGAAGCATAACATATTACTCGAACTCGTGAATCCTCTATAGAATGTAGAAAGTGGGAGGGTGTGTGGATGAGGGAGATGAATTGAGGCTCGGATGCGTCCTAGGGCTAGAACTCAGTATGCTTTTAGGCGATTTCGAGGTGGATGGATTGGAGAAGAGGAAGGTGGAAGATGCATTGCAGTGGCTTGGCATGATCTTTTAATGCCGAGTGATCCTATGGGAGCATGGGAATGGAGTTAAAGATAAGGCCTATTGGCGTGGATTGACATGGCCTTGGTTTGACATGATCTCCCCATGCCTGACAAGGTTGGAGTGAAAAAATTGAAAGGAAGTGGAAAATGGATTGGATGCCCAACGTCATGGCTCGGCACGACTTGCCGAACAACTCGGCCATGCCGATCGGGAGAGATGGAGGGTAAAAAGGCAGATAATGTTAAGGGCAAAATGCCGAGCGGTATGGCTCGGCACAATCACGGTTCAGCATGATTTGCCGCGTGCCGAACGGCGAAGAGGAAGGGTTGGAAGAGTAGTGCTTATGCCGAACGACGCTTGTATTTAAGCTGATCAATATTTAGGCCGAGTGGCATTTAGGCCGAACGACATGAATGCCGAATGATACTTAGGCCGAACGATATTTTGGTCGAACGATACTTAGGCCGAACAACTATTCACTTTGCCTAATTTTATGACAAAAACAAGGACAAGGACCTAAGCAAATTAGCATATCGAACTAATCTGGACCGATAACCTCCTAGTTTCAGTAATCACAGGCCTTAACTTAAATCGACAAAAATGGATAATTTCCTTTAGCATATAACGCCAACGCCTGATCCCGAAATTGAAAATATCATAGGGCAGGCTTTTAGAGATGGTCAGCGATGACGGTCTTCGAAGGCGACAATTCAAAGCTCAACTTTATACCATTATCTCTGTGACTTTCAATTTCTCAGCACTTATTTTTGAATCATCACACTAGTTTACACACCACACGGGGGGAATACTTGTGTTGTTAAGTCTAATGTCGATTGTTTTTTCAAGTATAGTTAAAACAAGTACTCTACTAGATTCAATTTCTATCAAAGATGTCTAGGAAATCTAGTTCCGCCACGATCTCAGATAGACCTGGGCCGTCTTCTAAACAAGGAGTCGTAGATACTTAAAACCCATCGACTTCCCCTGCTCATAACTTAGCTCCCGACGCCCCAGAGGCATCAATTTACTTGGACAACCCGGTCGATTCACAGGCTTCGAAGATTAATGAAAGTGCACTCCATCGGATATGCTCTGTCCTGTAGGATCTAGATTAACCCTAGAGGGGGGGGGGATGAATAGGGTTATAGCAAATTTTCTCGAATTAAACACAGAAATATAATAGCAGAAATAAATATGCTGAAAAGTAAATCACACACAAAATTTACCCAGCTTCGGCAACCCCTGCCTACTGCTGCATTCACAGATTTCTATTAGAATTAAACAGTATCACGCTTACAAACACTCTACTAGACTCGCAGACCCTTTTGCTCCCGCTCACAAACACTCTACTAGACTCGCACACCCTGCTCCCGCCTATAGAGTTTCGCTTACTCGCAAACACTGCTCCCGCCTATAGAGCTTTGCAAACTCGCACACCCTGCTCACTGAACTAATTCAAGATAGACAATCTGACACTACCTAAACCTAGGTGGTGATTTACTACTCCTTTGACTTGAAAAGAAAAAACAATTTCAAAAATACAACTAGGAGCAAAAAATTATAATATGAACTTTGGACACGTAATTTTTGCTCAAACTAAAAAACCCCTAATATAAAATTAAAAACTAAAACCCCTATTATAAAATTAAAAACTAAAACCCCTATTATAAAATTAAAAACTAAAACCCCTCCTTTTAATAATAAGGCCGGCCCAAAAAGGTAAATAGTATTTTTTTTTTAATTCCCCTTTTGTTAAACTTCGGCCCGTTCCTTTTTCTCTTGATAATGGTGGCCGTTTCTTTCTTCGTTCCTTCGATCTGAAATATTATGAGTGGCGGCTTTGTTTCGATGCTCTTTAATCTTGGCTATTGCTCAATCTTCGTTGCTCTTGAATTCACGGCTTCGCTCTGTCGTGGTACTGTGATTTAGGGTTTATGGATTTGGGGATTCGATTGCGAATTAGGGTTGAGATGATTATCGGCTTGGCTTGGCTTCGCTTTGGTGAGTTCGATTTTGCTTCAGGTAAGATTTTTGGCTCTGTTCCTCTTCGATTTTCGTACTCGAACTATCTCTTATGCCGATGATGATTTGGGGCTTTTATATGCGTTCGTATTCCTTGAATTACTTTCGTTTGAATTCGTCAATTTATTCATCTCGGCCACTCGATTACACTTGGATGCTTGTGATAAAATCTGACTTTGTCAATTTCGTATTTTTGATGCTTGGCACACACGGTTTTGATTTTTGACTGGTTCACAATTGGCTTCGGCCTTTGAATTTGTGTTGGTTGACTATGGCCGTGAATCTCTTTGTTGACCCGATTGCAATATGCTTTGAATTCGAGACATTTGTTTACCATGTGCTTTGAGATGATTGACTTGCTTTGAAAATTCTCTGTTCTGTTGATTTCTTCGACACGAGCTTGTACTTGGATACATGTGCTTGCTGTCTGGATATCTGCACTGCATCACCATTGTTCTTTACATTTGTATATAATGTCATTACATGCTGCTTCACCATATTGCATACTTAATGTTGTCACTGTGTTCGACATGGTCTTTGTAGTACTTTGTTTCGTATGTATGCTATGCATTTGTAGTTGGTTTGAAAACTTCTGTGTTGTAGCTGTCTTGACTTGTCCATTCTCGAGTGTTCATCCCTGTAGTATATGCTAGTGATACATTTTCTCCAGTGGCATGTGGTCTTTGCTGTTATGTTGATGCATATGCTATCTGTTGCAAGCTTGCTGTTGCATGCTTGTTTGTATGTTGTTGAACTTGGTGTCTGCATCCTCATGAGCTTGACACTGTATTTTGCTGTTTGCATTATTTGTTGTTGTGTCACTGATTTTGGGGCTGCTGTATTATCATCATGTTGATGGCAATCTTCAAGTAAGTTTGCATAAGTGAATTTAGTCAGTGATAGTCAGGTTGCCTTCATTTTCCACTGAGTTGCATCGAGTATCTGGTCTTTGTAGTTGTTGCTTGGGTTTGTACAGTGTTGTACTTGTTGTCTTGTACTTGAAGTCTTCATTTGGTGATTTGTACTTGGTGCAGTTTCCATATTTGTGCTCGAGCTTGCATGTGTACCACTGATCATACTTGTGATATTCATTTGGGTTTGTGTGTTGTCTCTGACCTGAGCATGTTTATATTGAACTGCCTCCTATACTTGTATTCTGGTTCTTCATGTAGCCTTTTGGTCTGACTGTTGCTTCATGTTGCCTTCAGTAGCTTCACTGTTGCATTTGTATCACTGGTTCATTGCACTGTTTCATGCATGGCTGAACTTCACTGTTGCACTTTTGTGCTTTGAGTCAATTTCATTGTTGCTGTACTGATCCTATGTTCATGTTCTTGCAGTCTTCATGACTGTACTGTTGCAGTCGAGTTGTATTCATGTACACTTGTGGCTTGAACTTGATTCACTTCATGTTGTTGTTTGGACATTGTTTGAATTTGCAGTGGTGCATTGTCTTTGCATTCCATGTTGCATGCAGTAGTCTTGGCCATGTTGGTTCGAATTGCACTTGCTCTTTTGTACTACTTCACCATGTCACTTGAGGTTCTGCAGTTGGTTTATTGATGCATTCATGTTCATGCAGTCTCAGCTCCATTCTGGTTTCTTCCCTGATCTTGCTGTGACATTTTGTTGCATGAGTTACTTCCATTTTTCATGTATCTGCTGGCTTGTACTGTGACTCGAGTTTTCACTGTCATAAGTCGTGCATGTGTGTTGCAGTTGTTTATATGCACTTCATCACTTCAGTATTGCATTGTTTTCACCTCTGGCCTGTTGTAGTTTGATTGTGTTCATATACACTACTCCCTTGAGTTGAATCCCGTGTGTTATTTGGGTTTGACCTTGTGCTGAATTGTTAGCAGTGCTTTTGTTTGATTTGTGCACACGAGTTGGCGAGGCAGTGCACACGTGTACAAATGTATGTGTGTGTACTGCAACCACTTATGAATACCTGTCCCTGTAATATCTATGTGCACGACTTTGTGATGAAATCAAGTGTGAATGATGACGAACAACCCAAATAACTGAGGCAAATCATATTTTCAAAAATCGTATTTCATTTTATATTGCAAAAATATTTCTTTTTCAATTTTACTGCGTTAGTGAATATTTTTGCAGATTGCTCAGATGCTGGATTCAAACTGGAATGCAGTTGAAGATAAAAATACGAGTGTGAGTGATATGTAGTGAGTTTAACTGTAAATGTGAAATGTGATGTGATTGTAATCAAAGTTGTAAACTTATAGTGAGAGATTGAAATTGTACTATTCAAAATTGTAATAAATATTTGTTTGAATAAAATTTCTGTATGAATTCAAAATCTGTTTAACTTGTTCTGTTTGAATTCAAATTCGAATTCAATGTAATTTTATTTTATTCAACAAATATTTATTTAATCTATGAAAAACAAAATAGTACATTACCAAATACATTTAAATGAATATATATGTTTATTATCATCAAACAAAAAACATATAAGCGCATATTCAACATGTCCATGGAATCCCCTTTGATGACGTATTAGTTCCATCGGGACACGATCGTCCACACTTGCCCCCAGTTGGATACACAGCTTATAATAAGTTTATGTGCTAGGTCGGCTGCGTGCCACCATTCAACTCATTTCTTCGGGACGTGCTGCAATACATCGACGTTGCGCCATCACAACTGCACCCGAACGGTCACGCCTTCCTCTACGGTACCTACATCCTCTTCATGAATGTCCTCTCTAGGCCTCCAACCCCGGGTGACATCAGATATACATACATACATACATACATACATACATACATATATATATATATGATTAAGAAGCGGAGAGATAGCCCCTCTTTCATGTTTCTTGAGCCGCACCACAAATGCCAGATCTTGACTGGGGCATGTAGCAAGTTTTTCCTGTACAAACAGGAATGGTTTTATGTGCGTTGCCATCTTGGTTTCGCAAGGAGATGGGTGGAAGGAAGTAAGTCTTTTCTTTGGATCGATATTCATACTCGGTAAAAGCCGTGCCTTTTCTAACTCTTTTTTCCATCTTTTCAGGTATCAATCCACATCCTGACGGCCGCGGATATTCTGAAGCCGTTGAAGCTATTAGAGCCCTTCTTGCCGAAGAACAGGACATCCGAACTCTCATTTCGAATGAGTCACTTACAACGTTTGGACTGTTGGCAGAAGGCCGTCGGATAAGCCTTCCTTAGGGCGTTACCTTACCCAGTCCTGCCTCTGGCAAAGGGAAAAACACAAGCTGAGTCTTCAGCGCGTAACGCTCCTGGCGCACTAGAAGAAGGAGAAATTAAGGAAACCGAAACACCCGAAGCACAAGATGAGAACGTTGTTCCTACTCAGGACCCAATAGTCCTAGTTCACGACATCGAAACGTCATCTTCCGCTTCGAAGAGGAAAAAGAGACTGACGTACAAGATAAGGAGGGAAAAAGTTGGTGCAACCTCTAAAGTTCTTTTATTCCAACAGAGAAAGAGGCTTCCTCACAACGTTTAGAAAGTTCTTTAAAGGGCCTCTCGAACCTTTCCATACCTGACGATCTACTTAATTATGATTTTGACGATCCGGAGGAACTTAAACTTCACTCGCCCATCAGAGGCGATGCAGGCGTTCAAGCCCAAACTCAGGGAGAAAAAACTCCCATTAGTAAAGAAACTGGTCCGTCAGGGGGAAACACTAGGACACACATAAACACATGCACTCTACCTTGCTCTTAAATTTCTGTCATCACACTACTCTTTGCTAATTCGTTTTTATTTGATTTCTGTGTTGGTGACATGGGGCGTACACACGGAATTGATCGTCTCCGTGGGTCATCTATCTTCCATCATTTTGGACGGGACTCGGGTTTCAAAAAACGTCGGGACAGAGACGGTGATGGAGATAGGGATTATCATTCTCGAGACTCATCATCTCGGAAGAAAACATATTATCAGCCCAAATGCCACCAACATCCCTCTTCTCACTCGGAGCAAAGCAAAGATAAGCACGGCCATAAGGGGTCACAATCCGATGTTTCCCGTGATTAGCATTCCGATTCCTCTTCCACATGACAGTCCCGGGCTCCTCATAGGAGAGCTGAACTTTGGAAGCCGTCTCCTCCTATTCCTGTAACAGATCCATCAGTATCGGAGAGACTGGCCGAGCTTAAAGTTAAATTTTCAAAAATCTGCTTTGATGGTCTGAAGTTTCTCCCGGCGATCCATCATATTCCTAGAGATGTTAAGCAGAGCGCTATCGCCTGCACCAACAACGTCTATGTTCAGCATGACGCGTTCGTTCATCTTGTTGAGAGAGTGTCAAAAGTCTCCATAGAACGCCAACATGAGATCGATCGCCTGAAGCTTGAGGCTATTCATGACAAAGACATTATCAAAGCTCAAGACGAAGAGATTGCGTCTTACAAATCTCAGCTTGAGGCCGCCCAGCAGAGCGCCAAAGATACCGCCGAAGCCGTAACTCGTTTGGAATCAACTCACAAAAAAGAAATCGATGAGGCGGTACAACGCTGTGGGGCTTTAGCTTTGGAGTAAGACTCGGTGCAAAAAGAGAGGGACGCATTCTGCCTCCGAGTCAAAGAACTTGAGGAGCGACTCCGCAAAGAGCAAGAAGAGAAGATTGCTGCCCCAGAAGAGTTGCAACGGTATTGCCACGAGATCGTTGAAACGCGACTCCTAAAGGCGAAACTTGAGGGCGAGCTTTCTAAAGTTGAGGCGCTGAAGGATGAAGCCCGTGAAGAGGGCAAAAAGATAGCATTGCGGATATCGACTCCCATCTTGAGGCTGCCAAGGAAGAGGGTAGGGAAGAGGTCAAAAGCATGTTCGACCCGCTTATTGCCGAATTCAATACCCGCGTTCTCATGCACCAGGACTTAACTTTTTTGGGCGAGGGCTATCTGGAATCTTTGGCCGAGGTGTGGGAGACCTTAATTGAAATCAAGAAGGCCGAACACGGTATCGAGGAGGTTGATGAGGGGACTTTGATAAAAGAATTCCTTAAGGGAAACGTGCCTTTAGACCTGTCAGCGGCTAAAGCCCTTTAATGCAAAGGCTCCCCTCAACGAAAGGGAAAGAAGTTATCGCCGGTCCATCCAGGATCGAGTCTTCAGCTCGTGTGCCTACCCAGCCAGCTGGTCGGCCGATACTCGATCCTTTTGAACAGTATATTGGCTATGACCCGGAGGACCCCGGCCTTGGCGTTCACGTTTTGTACCCTATTCCAGAAGGTGAGACCCCTCTGACGGCTGAGAGCCAGCCGGAACCTGGTAGGCAACTCTTTTGCTTTAACATTCCAAGAGTTTTCATTTTTCACCAGAAGCTATCGCATTCTAATACTTGCTTTTCGTGATTTTGTGCAGGCCATTCTGATCTTGAGCCCACTCCGAGGAGTGATGTCGCCAAGGAGGTGAGGGAAAAAAACGAGTGAAGCCACTTACGCAGGAGAGGCTCCTGGTCCAGATGCTCAGGTGATCGGAGCGCTTGATGAGGACAAATCTGAGACTTCCTCTCCCATCGATGGGAGTTATGAAGTTAAAATTACAGGCGTCTCTGAGCACACATCCGAACTGAGTATGAAGGAGCAGCTTGAGAAAGAGAAGGAAAAGACGGTCAAGATCAAGGTCGAAACTCAAGCTGTGGACCTGGAGGATCCTTTAAACAAGCCGTTGAAGGTCATCCTACCAGGCGGGTCCAAACCCATGGATGTTCCTCGTACTTCTTCAGCTGTTACTCCCCTGCCAAAGAAAGCTATTAAGGGTAAACGTACCGGGGAGGAGTCATCTGGAAAAAAGTCGAAGAAGTCGAAGAAGTTGTCTTCGCTCTCATTCAACAAGAGCTAGTTTAGATTATGTAATTATTTTTGTTTTCGTTGTTCATGTAAATAAAATTATTTGTGATGAATAAAACTTAGTTCTTTTCCCTCTCAAAGGACTGTTGTTGTTTAGTTTTTGTATAATCGAGGTCAAAACCCGAGTTACTTCTAGTTACGTGAACTTCTCGATTCATCTTCAAACAAGTTGACAGATTTTTTGGTATTTGCACATTCTTTTATCCTACGCTCTGAGGACTTAAGAATATTTTCCAATCCGTATGCCATGGGCTCGATGACTTCAAGTCATTTATATCCAGTCCGCCCTCAGGGGACTTGGACATTTAAATCGTTTATACTCTGGTCCACATCCCGGGGACTCAAAGTACTCTAATCCGCACTCCGGCGACTTGGAGATTCTCAGTCGTTTATACTCTGGTCCGCACTTCGGGGACTCAGGGTACTCCAGTCCTCACTTTGGGGACTTGGAGATTTTTAGTCGTTTATACTCGAGTCCGCACTCTAGAGACTTAGAGTACTCCAGTCCGCACTCCGGGGGCTTGGAGATTTTGAGTCGTTTATACTCGAGTCCGCACTCTGGGGACCTAGAGTACTCCAGTACGCACTCCGAGGACTTCGAGATTTTGAGTCGTTTATACTCGAGTTTGCACTCTAGGGACTTAGAGTACTCCAGTCCGCACTCCAGGGACTTGGAGATTTTGAGTCGTTTATACTCAAGTCTGCATTCTGGGGACTTAGAGTACTCCACTCCGCACTCCGGGGACTTGGAGATTTTGAGTCATTTATACGTGAGTCCGCACTCTGGGGACATAGAGTACTCCAGTCCACACTCCGAGGACTTGGAGATTTTGAGTTGTTTATACTCGAGTCCACACTCTGGGGACCTAGAGTACTCCAGTCCGCACTCCGGAGACTTGGAGATTTTGATTCGTTTATAATCGTTCGTACGTCAGACAAATTAATGTATCTCTTAGTCATTTGTTACAGCGTTATCATACACAGGAACATCGACAATTCATGGGAAAAAGAAATGGCTTCAAGCCTTTATTAACGCAAATAAGCTAAATTGTCTTTTTACATGCCGTAAACTAGGAATAAAAACTTGCTGGAAATAAATGCAACTAAAATATGATAGAAATGAACTAAGTGTAATAATGCCGCAAATGTTCACCATTCCATACTCGGGGGAGTGTCGCACCATCGACGGTCGCTAGCTTGAAAGTTCCTTCTCCAAGCTTCCGTTCAATGATGTATGGACCTTCCCATGCGGGGATCATGTGTGATGGAACTGGGAAAACTCGTTTCAAAACGAGATCACCCACGACAAAGATTCTCGGTCGGACTTTTTCATTATAATATCGAGCAACTCGGTGCCTGTACGCGGCCACTCTTAAATTAGCTTCTTCGCGTTTTTCATCAATGAAGTCCAACGATTCCAGCAAGAGATCTTGATTTGACTCAGGGTCATAATAAGTTACCCGTTGTGATGGGACTTTAAGTTTCACGGGTATGACAGCTTCCATGCCATATGCTAATGCGAATGGAGTGTGGCCAGTCGCGGACTTGTGGGTGGTTCTGTAAGCCCAAAGTGCTGTCGGAAGCTCATCCACCCACTTTCCTCTAGCCTTTTCCAAACGTTTTTTCAATATGAATTTGATTATCTTGTTTATGGCCTCCACTTGTCCATTAGCTTTCAGATGAGCAACTGCTGCATACTTTTTCTGATCAATACCATATTTTTGGCAAAATTCCCTGAACTCTTTGCTTTTAAACTGAGTTCCATTGTCTGTAACGATGGTTCGTGGCAGGCCAAAGCAGCATATGATATTTCGTACAACGAAATTAAGGACTTTCTTGGTGATGATAGTGGCCAAAGGATCTGCTTCTGCCCACTTGGTAAAGTAATCGACCGCAACAATCGCGTATTTTGCACTACCTTTGGATAGGGATAAGGAACCGACTATATCGATCCCCCACATTGCAAATGGGCAAGGACTAATCATTTGTGTCAGTTCCGTCGGTGGAGCTCTTGGGATTTATTTCCATGCAACATTGTGCCCAATAGGCTTTCACCAATGTTCTTCTCCACATGCATCACATCTAAATTGTGACGTAATGGAAGTTCCTATGAAAACCAAAACAATAATGCATTATTGGGTTTTTCTTGTATTAAAACAATGAAAAATAAATAAATTAACCACTAACCTCCCAATAAGGCAAATCAAAGAAAATTGATCGTTTTTTCCACCTTGATAGCTCTACTTTTGTAGAACTATTAGTATCATCATATTCATCTTCTTTATCATAGACATGCTTTCTCTTCTTACTTTTCTCCTCTATTCCTTTTCCAAAATCATTTGGATAATCCTTCAATAATGCATAGATGTTTCTCCCAGAAAGCATTCTAGGAGCACCATCTGTCTCTATGGTATTATCAAACAATGCCTTTTGTTTCCTCCGTGAATCTGAAGGAGGTAGAAATCTTCTATGACCCATGTAGGCGAACTTTCAACTATGTTTCAACCAACGAGAATGGGTATTGACACCACATAATGGGCAAGCTTTTTGCCCTTTCACACGACATCCAGCAAGATTTCCATAAGCCGGAAAATCATTAATCGTCCATAACAAAATTGCATTCAGTTTAAATAAAGTTTTACTAAATGCATCATAAGCAGTAACTCCATTAGACCACAAGTGATGCAAGTCTTTCACCAAAGGCGCCAAATATACATCAATATCATTCCTGGGTTGCTTCGGGCCTGGAATAAGTAAAGTTAACATAATATTTTCTTTCTTCATACACAACATAGGCGAGAGATTGTATGTCACAAGCATTACTGGCCAGCAACTATATTTCGAACTCAACATGGAAAATGGATTGAATCCATCTGTAGCAAGACCAAGCCTAAGATTGCGTGGATCAGATGAAAAAGATTTATACTTTTCATCCACCATTTTCCATGTCATAGAATCCATGGGATGACGCATTTTTCCATCATTACTTTTATTATTAAAATGCCATCTTAATTCTTCAGCCATCTTTTGAGATCTATACATTCGTCCAAACCTCGGAATGATTGGGAAATATCTCAATACTTTGACTGGAACACCTTGTATAACCTCTTCAATATCTTGATTTTTCTTCCATCTCGAGGAACCACATTTTGGACAACTTTCTAAATTTTTGTATTCTTTTCTGAAAAGGCAACAATCATTCTCACAAGCATGTATCTTTTCAAAACCCATGTCGAATGCTTTAAGAAATTTCTTGACTTCATATAAGGTTTTAGGAAGCACGTTATCCTTCGGCAGAAATAGATGTTGCACAGATAAAAGCTTATCAAAACCACTATCGGACAAGCCAGTCTCGCATTTAAGATTATATAAGACGGTGATGGCAGATAATTCTGTGTGATCTTTGCAACCAGGATATAATGGAGTTTATGCATCTTCCAAGTTCTTGACTAACTCATCCTCTTTTCTTCGAGAATCAACATCGTCTTTATCATCATCAAAAAAATCTTGATTCAAAAAATCTTCACCTTCATAGTGAATCATCTTGAATAGTTCATATACGTCAAACGTATTTGTTTTATTCTCTACATTTATCTCTTCACCATGGTTAAACCATACACCGTCAATGTATTTAGGATCCATTCCTTTTATAATTAAATGCTCAACGATGATTTGGTCATCATGACGACTAAGATTCCGACAATCCTTGCAAGGGCATAAAATTTTTTCTACACTTCTTACATTCCTCTTTGCAGCATGCACGAAATTCATTGCTCCTTGTCGATATTCTATACTAGTTCTATGAAAAAAGTAAAAAAAAAAGTGAGCTTTAGTATTAGATTATATGTTCTAATTCTCAAAATACATATTAAGTTATTCATGGTTTTATCACCTGTTTAAAAAAACCCAGCCTTTTCCATTATCGACATTTGAAGGCAAATAAGTTTCCAATCTTTGACGTATAAATTGGTTATCTGTTGTAATCAAAAAAATAACTAGACGTTGAAGTACAAATACTAATAGCACTACTGCATATAACCATGGTGGTTTAGTAGACAAAGGCAAAGAATACTTTTCCAAAAATATAAATTTTACACTTATATTTTGCATTTAACCTTAGATTTACATGTATTTATAATTAATCCATGCATGAATTCAAAGCCTAAGTCTAGCAAATTATAGAATTACTGCATATAAATTCAAAGCCTCAGAATGTATAAACCAACAGTTTCCTCTTACCAAACCAATAGTCAACTTCACCGCCTCCTCTTCACTACCTCACATCCACACAACTGACATATTTCCGTGTCTGCCACTCCACAAAAGACTATTTATGCTCCAACATTTACCACTCTCAACCATCGAGCCAGCCAATACCCAATCGCAAACAAACCCGCGACCTCCATCAATGCTACTTGAACCCACCAAATTCCCGAAACACGCAACCTCAACCTCCTCTCAGCAAGCAACCATTGATTCAATGAACCACTTCAACAGAACATTCATATACTCAAAGAAATCAAAGCAGATATCCCAACAGATCATTGCAATTAGGGTTAAGTCAACCATTTCAGTAATAGTTTAGGAAAAAAATACAAAAATAAGATGCATTCAAATTCATATAAAATCCAAATAGAATCACAAAGTTGATTTAAAAGATTCATACCTAAATATACCTAATCGATTTAAAAGATTCATACCTAAATATACCTAGATCTGCTGGCTGCCGTGACTCGATGTTGAGTAAGGGGGAAACGACGGAGTTGACGATGATACTTGAGTGCGATGAAAATTTAACATGATTAAAAGGGGAAAAAAAATTCTGAAGAAGAAAGCAAATTAGGGACGAGAATTTTGTTAAGTACGAGAGTAAAATGATAGGTTACGTTTATTTAGTTCGCGCGGACTCTTTTTTTAGAAGCGGGAAACGTGAATTATTTTTTGCCACGTTTATATTATTTGGTAATCTATTTTTTGTTGCATTTACAATAAAACGCCACCGATTTTTGCAACTATAAATGGTTTTTCTTGTAGTGTCAATACCATATTTTTGGCGAAATTCCCTGAACTCTTTGCTTTTAAACCGAGTTCCATTATCTGTAACGATGGTTCGTGGCAGGACAAAGCAGCATATGATATTTCGTATAACAAAATTAAGGACTTTCTTGGTGATCATAGTGGCCAAAGGATCTGCTTCTGCCCACTTGGTAAAGTAATCGACCGCAACAATCACGTATTTTGCACCACCTTTGGATAGGGGTAAGGAACCGACTATATCGATCCCCCACATTGCAAATGGCCAAGGACTAATCATTTGTGTAAGTTCTGTCGGCGGAGCTCTTGGGATTTTCGCATACTTTTGGCATTTGTCAAATCTTCTTACGTAGTCTGCGGCATCCCGATTTACCGTTGGCCAATAGTATCCATAGCAGAGGATTTTCTTTGCTAACGTCTGCCCCCGGTATTGTCGCCACATTCACCTTCATGGACTTCCATCAGGACTCATTTTATCTCATCATGGGAAATGCACCGGAGCAATGGGGTCGAGGATCCCCTCCGATACATTATTCCATCCTGCATTACATAATGAGTAGCCTTACAAATGACTTGTCGACTTTCGCTCCTTCTTTCGGGCACGACCCCGTGTAAAAAGTACTGCTTGAGTGGGGTCATCCATGACTCCTTCTCAACTTCTGTTTCTAAAATGAAATCTACCTCCATTATATTTATGCTCGGAACATGTAAGGTTTCAACGGGAAAAAATCCCATCTGTTGTGCATCGCCAGTGCTTGCAAATTTTGCCAATGAATCAGCTACTCTGTTTTGTTCACGCGGAACATGTGAAATATCATAATACTCGAGATTCGCTAGCAGCTCCTGAACTTGGGCCAAATACGGGGCAAGTCTATGCCCCCTTGCTTGGTAGTCTCCACGCACTTAATACACCACCAGTTGCGAGTTGCAAAAGATTTCAACCGATATTATACCCAGTTCTTTGACGAGTCTTAAGCCGGCAATCAATGCTTCATACTCGGCTTCACTATTCGTTGCTGTGAATTTGAGCTTCAAAGCATAGCAAACTGATCGGTTTTCAGGAGTTACAAGAACTATGCCAACCCTCGAACAACGGTCGTTAGATGCCCCATCGGTGTACATCTTCCATCGGACGAGAGGTATGACATTGAGGCCGTTTGATTCGTCTATTATGGTGAATTCAGCGATGAAATCCGCTAGCGCTTGTCCCTGTATGGCCTTTCGTGGCAGGTAAATAATACCAAACTGACTCAGCTCTATATTCCATTTTAACAATCTTTTAGAAGTTACCGATCGTTGGAGTATCTGACGCAAGGGTTGATCAGTGTAAACACTGATTGGGTGTGCCTGAAAATATGGACGAAGCTTGCGTGATGCAATCACCAAGCAGTAGGCTAATTTCTTGATCTTGGGATAGTTTCTTTCTGCCCTCGTCAGATGTTTACTAACATAGTAAACTGGTTTTTGAACTCAGTCCTCTTCACGAAACAAAGCCGCACTGATAGCATGTTGGGATACTGCCAAGTACACATACAACTTTTCATGGTCAATCGGTTTTGATAGCACCGGGGGCTTTCTAATTGCCTTACCAGAGCTCGGAATGCCTCCTCACAGTCGGACGTCCACTCAAAATTTCTCTTTCCTTTCTTTATCACGTCGAAGAAAGGAATACACTTGTCTGTAGCTCTAGATATGAATCGACTCAGCGCAGCCACTTTTCCATTCAAGCTTTGCACATGCTTTATGGTTCTGGGCACTTGTATATCCCGGATAGCTTGAATTTTCTCCGGATTAGCTTTGTTTCCCCATGCATTCATAATGAAACCCAAAAACTTTCCCGACGCTACTCCAAATGAACATTTTAAAGTATTGATTTTCATTCCGTAATGCCTAAGTATATCAAACATTTCTGCTATGTCTCGGATGTGGTCGTTTGACTGCCGTGACTTCACGAGCATGTCATCCACATAGACTTCCAACGTCTTACCGATCTGGTCCTTAAACATTTGATTCACCAAACGCTGATAAGTTGCTCCCACGCTTTTGAATCCAAAGGGCATTACTACATAGCAATATAGCCCCATATTTGTGACGAAACTGGTGTGCTCTTGGTCTAGAATGTGCATCGGGATCTGATTGTATCCTGAGTACGCATCCATAAATGACAATAATTCGTGTCCGACGGTAGAGTCAACGAGCTGGTCGATTCTAGGTAAAGGGAAACTATCCTTCAGGCAAGCTTTATTCAGATCGGAGTAATCAACACAAGTTCTCCACTTTCCATTTGCTTTCTTTACTAGCACTGGCTTAGATACCCATTCAGGGCAGAGTGCGTCGCGGACGAACCCATTGGCTTTGAGTTTGTCCACCACCTCTTTGAGAGTCGTGGACCTTTCCGGGTCCATACCTCTCCTTTTCTGCTTTACGGGAACATGTTTCGGGTCTATGTTCAATATATGACTCACGATTGTTGGAGAAATCCTGCACATATCAGAGCGTGTCCAAGCGAAAACGTCTAGATTCGCCCGGAGGAAATCAGTAAGATCCTCGGCCACTGAAGGGTCGAGTTGCAATCCAATCTTAAGAAATCGTGATGGGTCATCCCAACTGACTGGGATGTCGATCGTCAGCTCAGCCGGTGCTGCATTCGTTTCCCTGGGTTCCCCATCATCATCTCTCGGATCTATGCCTCTAAGGATCCAAGAATACAGCCCGAGCCAAGGCTCGGGCACTACTTGTCAATCATCAGTCTTTAGGGTGCGGACAGAGCTGTCCGCAACCTTTCCCTTCTCTCTCCGCTGAGCTTCTCTCAGTTCTGCCACATAACATGCGCGACCGGTCGCCTGATCGCCATGTACAACACCGACTCCTTTATCTGTCGGAAATTTTAATGTCAAACACCAAGGGGCCAAAGCAACCCTAAATTCTGCCAAGGCTGGGTGACCCAAAAAGACATTGTATGGAGAGTCAACATCCATTACTATGAACGGTAATACATGTGTTTCTATTGCAAATAAGTGAAATGTTGGTAAACTTCATATATATGACACTGCCATGTTTTAGTTGAGTAAGTACAGGCTCAGGGAAGTTGTTGGGCTGGATTTGATTGCGCAAAATGCTAATTAAATAAGCCGTTTGCTTAAAAATGCTAAATAAGGTACGCCTACGCAATAAAAAATAGGAAATATGAACTGTTTTTATTTTTTCCGACCGGGTGGGTCGATGTATATATATTTATATCTTTTGTCAAATTGCAAATGCTCCTCTGTACAAGGGGACTTTGCCAAAATTTTGGGAGTTAGAAACTTTTTGAAATTTTTTGAATTTTTTTTGTTAGCGATAAACGATATCAAATTGGAAATTGAAGTAAATTAGTGAATGAAACTAATTTAAAATAATAGTATGAATCAGTTATAATTGGAAGATAAAAATTCAATATTCAGAGTTGAAGATAAATTGAATTCATATGGTAATGGGAAAACTAATTGAATAGAAATAGATATGAAAACTTCTGTAAGAAAATGTATAAAATGATTTTAAAGGCTATGAATGGATATTATTGCTAAGTAGGATATACAGGTATTATAAAGAGAAAGGGAAATTGGTTTTGATTTCTGAAGATAAATTTGAATTGCTCGACAAAAAGGTTTGTATTTCTATTTCAGTATGAAATTTGGTGATTTTCTTGTCCAACCACTTGGCCTTTTGTTTTCATTTTGAATCTGAGGGCCTGCAGTGCCATTTTGTAGTCGTACCGAGCTAGCTGCGCAAAGGAGACGCTGGCGAAATTTTTTGAAAATTTAGGGAGTGAGAAAATTTTTGAGAAATTTTGAAATTTGAATTGTTAAGAAAACAATGTTGTTTCGAATCCATGGAAGATTTTAGAAAGATAATTGAAGTGATAATGGATCTTTAGTAAAAAGATTTGCTTTGACAAATTGTTGAAAACTATTTGTTTTGGGAAAATAGAACGGGTTGAGGATCATCCTTCTTAACTAGTAATTTCGGGACGAAATTCTTTTAAGGGGGGAAGGATGCGACGACCTGGAAATTTTTAACAAATTGAAAGTAGGATATTTAATTGATTTTTAAATATTTGGAAGTTAGTTTAACTTGAATTCCAAAATTAATTATGGATTTGGCAATTAAGTTATTGAATTTAATTTATTAATGTTGGCTAAAAATTTAAAATCTTCAATTTTAAGCCTGTTAAAAATAATTTGATGGCTTAGATAATTTATATTGACAATACTGAAGATAATGAAACCTTTAGAATTGAATTTGGAGAGGTTTTGTTCAGTATTGCAAATTTATTGTTTAAATTGATATTTAAAAAATAGCCTTTCGAGATACAGTCTCGGAATTCAATGAAACTAGTTCCATTGGATCCATAATATTGTATTATTATTGGATTTCAATTTTCGTAGCAATCGGAGTTGTCATTTGACCCTGGCAGCTCAAAACGCATAGAAACTATTTTAATCGATTTAATTTAAAATTGATCGTTTACTTCCGTAACTTGTGCATATAATCGAATTGGGCTCTGAGACACGTTTCATTGCGTTTGGAATAGGGGTATAACTTTATAAATGCCTAGCGGCACGTCTCATTAGGAGGTCGAAAATTTAAGCTACAAATTCGAGACAATTTGAAATCAATTTAAATTATATTTACTTATTCTTATTCCGACAATTCGTACAACCAGCCACCACATTGTCTCTTTCGTTCCCTTCCTTTTCTTTTCCCCACTTCTCAAATCATACAGTTCGAACAGAAATTAACTCAAAATAAATAATGGTCGCTTCCTGTTACATCACGAATCTTTTTTTTCTTTTTTATCGTTTCCCTGAAATCAAGTTCGCAACAGCCTTCCCTCTTCTCCTTCAAATCGCAATTCGTTCCTATTCTGTTTTTAAGAGAAATTGAAATTTCAAAATCGAAGCCACAGAAAATTTAATTAACTCGAACGCGAATTTTTCCCTCTCCTCAGTTAAATCCAAACTCGTGCCCTCAAATTAATTCAAGCAAAGTCAAATCGAATCAAAGCCGAGGCTTTGTTTTTCCCTTCTAGCTTCATATGTTTCGATTTCAAGGTTGCGCGAACGTAAGAGGCAGTGGTTCGTCAAGTTCATGGGCCGCGATTCGATGAGGAAGCGTGGTGTTGCTCTTACGTAGTTCGTTTGCTCTAATTTCGCAAGTAAGACCTGAAGTTCGCCACCAGTTCTGAATGCATGTAACCTGAAGTTACCATCAAGATGTCAAAAGAAGTGGATAGTTCGATGACTGGACAACTCGCAACTGATGTCTGAAGTGACTACGATTGAAATATGACGATCTGAGATGAATCATGATCTGGTTCTGTTTCGGTGAAGTTTTGATGGGATCTTCGGTTGGGAGCGATTTCGAGGGAGCAGCGCGTCGATTCGGTGGCACGAGGACTTGTTCGCGTTCACGAGCATGCTTGGGTGTTGATTTGTGTTTGTCTGGAAGTCATGAATTACAGCAGTAGTCGGCATCTGAGGTATTCTATTGGGTATGTTTAAAATTTAAATGTTAAACTAGATTTTTTTTTTAAATTCAGAGGTACAAATAATGCTTCGACTATAAACTGTTGTGAGGGAGATTTTTACAGTACGTTTTGTAAAACGGTGACTTAAAGTATTAAATGTGTATATGTATATATACAGTAAAATACACAACTCGGATTTTGAAAAATGTATGTAGGAATTTATTAAAAGGTTTGAATTATACAGATTTTTTTCACTATATACAATTTCAAAGGAAATGGAATAAAATAAATACACATATGCAAATTTCAAGTCTACTAGTTATTTTAAAATATGGTAAATATAATGATTTATGTGTTTTATTAACTTATTGAATTATTTTAGTTACTAAAAGTTATTTAAAAAAAGAAATTTTATTAAAAATCAAATTTACTAGTTTAAAAAACAAATGATTAGTTTAAATTAAATTGTTGGTCACTTTAATTTATTAAATGGTAATTGATCATTCGATTAGTTCAAATATTTATAAATTATATAAATGTTTATAAAAGGTCTAAAATGGAGAAAACAAGTCAGGATTGGAAAATGGTTGCATGCGTAGGCAAAAGGTGAGATCTTCTCACTCAATCAATATTATTCTGATTTAAATTTTGAATAGTTTAATTTAAAATTGATTTATAATAATTATTCACTGGATGATATTATATATATAGTATTAGATATGTATATTGGCGTTGTTGATTTCCCGCATTATATAGCGGATGAGACCCTATTGCGTCGCATAATAGCGGATGATATTTTATAAATTCCATATACAGTGATATTCCACCTCGAAGTGGAATTAGTATTTAATTGTTGTGCTAACGTCTGTGGATGCAGGGAAAACAGATTGGAGGGATCCAACTGGATTCCTCAAATAATTGAATCTGTTTCAATATTGTATGTTGATTATTTATAATTTGTGTGTGACTATTTGTGATTGAAACGGTTGAAGGCTAAAATTTAGCCGATTATATTTTTGGTATCGTAGGATACCAGAAATAGGTAAAAATTTGATTTTTGAAATTTAGTAGAAAATTTATGGTAAATTAATTTTAGAAAATTGAATAAATTTAAAAGAAGGAATTTGTTTCAAAAGATAATAAATTTGGTGTTGAAATAATTTTAGAAATCAATTTGGAAATTTATTCGGTATTTGAAAATAAATTTGGAAATTAATTTAGAATTTAATTTGGTGCTGAAAATGTATATTTGGAATTGATTTGAAAATCGTATATCAATGGATATTTAGAAGTTTAAATTCACAATGGGAATTTATAAAGGAAAGGGAAATTTTTCTTAAAAATAAATATTGTTCTATTTTTAAACAAGTGTGAAAGAAATTTACGGATTCGGAACGTAAATTTAAAATATATTAATAAAGATTTATTAATTGATTTGAATGAACCATTTTGAAATGAAAAATGTATTTTCCCTGGAAAGCTGAGTATGATTTCGAAATAGCCTATAAATATAAACTGAAATTTTTTAAGGATGGTTTTAGAAATGATACTTAGGATAAATTATTTTCTTAACTGGTTTCAAAACTTTAAAGTATGGATTTAGTTAATTACTTATAAAAGGGATTATTTTAACGATTAAAATTGATATTTTTTTAGGAAACGATTATTTAAATAGTTATATCTTATCTACTAATTTTATTTTAAAATTAGTTTAGCCTTGAATTTTTATATGAGATTTTTATATAATATTTTCATAACTAATATTTAAGTAAGTGTTTTAAAATAGTTTTATTTTAAATGTTTCCAAGTATATATGTTTGGATAAGTAATTTAAATTATTTTAAAGTATTTTAACTCGGCAGACCTTCAGTGGAAACAAATAATATTGGGAATCTTATTCCGCGAGTGAAAAATGATTTGAAATTTGTTTTCAAAGGATTGAAAGGTGAAAAGTGGTTTGAAATTTGTTTTCAAATGGTTGAAGTGTTAAAATTGTATCTTGCAAAGATATTTTGAAAATAATAATTGGGGAAAAATTATTTGAAATCCAGTGATTGTTGTGAATGTTGATTGATAGTTAAATAACGACTATCAATATTTGCCTTTAAACGACATTCGAATTTCGATGCGACCGGGGGTCGGATTCCAAGTGGATATCCGAAAACCACATCGAACCTTTGTGATTGTGATGGTTCTTTTATTTAAAAGATCAAAGTGGAAAGTTTGTTGTGATTTGTTGAAATCTGAATGTAACACTTATTTTTAAAATAAGCGCTCAATATTCGGATTAGCCGGAAGAGGACCTTGTGTCATAAAACCCATTCCGAATAATGATACGACGAAATAGGATTGCATTTGAAGACGGTGTTGAAGACCGGGTATTTTCGGAAGCGAAAGGATTACCTGTCGAATGTCTCTACACGGGGTTGCTCCGGTATAAAGATTCTATCACCCTTTGTGATGGGGATTTCGGACGTGATTAGTGAATATCCGGATTTGTAAGGGCTTCTTTGGAAGTGCCTTCGGTTCCATTCGATCCCGGAACGGACTTGTACGGATGTATGTCTGACATTACACTTTGAGATATAAAGCTGGTTTCTATCAAATACATTTCTGTGGTGGTGGAGAATTCATTCTCTTAGCTTAACACCCTTTTCTGAGACGCACGAGCTCAGAGGTTATGTTGTTGATGGTTACTAGTGATACACTCCCAATTTGGTAATGTGGCATACGAAGTGCTGCTGATCATTTGTTGATTAAAGCATGACTTTGTGAAAAGTGTAGCTTTGCGGACGAGACTTCGTCAGACCTGACACCTCGGAAATGGTCAAAACAGGAAAGATGCGGCAAGTTTATGAGGGTCGCGCCCTTTAGGGTATGTCATTTCCTTCTGGAAAAGGGTAATTCATGGTATGGAGTCCAGATATTTTACCTATGTTGTTGCCACAAATTTATTATACTTTATGGTTATTGCTTTGTGGTTGAGGATCCTCGGATAAAGGTCCCAAAGGACGGGGGGATGGCATATTCGAATAGTAGTTACCTAGTTACAGAGGTAACCCGGCCTTGTGTTGGCAGAGACCCGGTTAGGTTGTCGGGACGTCCCTCCAGAGGCATACCCATGTGACAGTAGGAAGTTCCTTAGCCTAACCATTTATTGGAAATCCAAAGAAGCAATACACGCCCTGTACGGTTTTATTTATATAACCTGCCATGGAATGTGGCGGTAACCTGCTATTGAACATGGTAGCTATAGTAGGCATAAGTGCGAAATGCCTATGCTGGCTAAGATTAATATTATACTTTCGAAATGTTTTCTGCACTATGCACTAATGATAATATTAAAAAGATTTTGCGTATTAAGCATGTTTGACTATCATAAGGAGAAATCTTCTCCAATTCTGTGTTTGCATTATGTGTGTGGCGGGAGGCCTTATGGTAGTTTCATTTTCAAAAACGCATAGCGGATTTCTTTTTATTTTCTTTGTGAAAACAACTGTTTTTAAGATCTCACACCAGTCCCACGACTGACCTGGAGTTTATTATTCCCTTTCTAAACTCTGGGTGCCCAAAATTTTCCACACGGGCAGCCTAGAGTCAGGTTAGCATTTATTCGGAAGCGAAGTCAAGAAGTTTCTATGGAAATCAGGAGTTGGACCTAGATGGCGAGGGGTATCACTTATATATGTAATATTTCTTTCCGCTGTTTGTTGTTGTACACTCTGATAATGTAATGTGATGTAATGTAATAACTGATATAGTGATTCTGTTTAAAGATTATTTATCTATTGTATATTGTTCTGCTGCGAAATGTGAGATTCTGTTTATTGTTTCTGTTCTATTTTCTTCTTCTTCTACCTCTTTCTTCTGTAAACCCTAAAGAATCGTAAGTTTGTTCCTCTTTGGGCTGAATTGTTGTGGGATTTTGCCAACTCAAGAGGAGTACGGATTTGCGGGCCTTTACACTTAAGCTACTTTAATACCTTTACTTTACTGAAGACATAGTATAATAGCGTATTGTACTACCTAGTGGATAGTTTAATGGATCCTTAGGAGATGTGAATCCCGAAAATCTCTTAAGTTATTGCACTCACATTAGACACTGGATAGGAGATGTCAAATCCTATAAACATCTCTGATGCCGTCAGACGCATATTTACCGTTGATTTAACTTACATAACGTCTTTTAGTTCCGACTCGAGTGTTTGTCTTTTCAATTCACTCGGGTTAGCCGGAGCATTTCAGGATTTGAAGACCTTATTTCTAGAGGATGAAGACGAAGATTGTATTAGTATTATTTACTATATTATTCCACTGCAATACTCTATTCCTCTGCATTTTTATTTATTTATCTCTGATATGTGTAACTCTGATTCTACACTGTAGTAATGTAATCAAATGTTTTATAAACAGCTTCATGAACTTTATTTGATTATTATATTTTGTCATTCCACTGCGAGATACTGTTTTTTTCCTTTCTCTGATTTTACTTATTCACACCAATAACAATCCATGTAACATCTCACCTTTTTATACGCTTTAAATCGACGATAAACCACACACGTCAGACTCAAACCATACAGAAGGGTGGATTGTTATTGGGGTAAATAAGAAAACAGAGAAAAAATAAAGCAAAACAGAATGTCACAGCGGTATGAAAAAATATAATAGTCAAATAACAATTCATGAAACTATTTTACAAAACATTTGATTATACTTATACAACACAGAATCAGAGTTGCATATACCAAAGAATAATAAATAACAATGCTACGGAGCAATCTGATGCAGTGGGACAATATAGTAAATAAATGTAATAATAAAATCTTCGGCATCGTCCTCCAGAAATATGGTCTTCAAAACCTGAAATGCTCAGACAGACCCGAGCGAATTGAAAAGACAAAACACTCGAGTCAGAACTAAAAGATCTTATATAAGTTAAATCAACAGAAATAAATATGAGTGGAATAGCGTTAGAGATGTTTACGGGGTTTGACATCTCCTATCCAGTGTCTAAGGTGAGTGCGGTAACTTAAGAGATGCTCGGGATTCACATCTCCTAATGATCCATTAAACTATTTACTATGTAGTAATATTTCGCTATTATAATAATGTCTACTAGTAAAATAAACTAACTTTTAAATAGCGTTGAGGATTACCCAATCTCCCCCTTAACACAATAATAGTCCCAGTAATCCATCCAGTATCATAGTCCCTTCTGATCGGGAAGCCACTACAGGATACTCCAAGGGCTACGAGAGAAAACGAAACTCGTATAAGGCGCGTAGGGTAGGTGACACGGCACAACTAGGCAATGCCAGGGTAGATATACCAATTAAGCTTCTGGACCGATGGTAACGGTAGCAGCTACTACCGCCCACCTCGAGCCACACCCCTAAAATCAAAAGGGCCCCAATCAATCACAAAGTAATAGAATGGCATCGAAGGAGTGTGTCTGATAAAAGTGCTACCTTCTTAGCCCGTCAATCGCTCCTGTTTTAGCCACCTTATTCCAACTCACGGGAGTTGCGTCCACGCATAAACCTCAAAGGAACGTCACCACCATCCTACTTCATTCTGGAATCTCCACCGCATACACGATTGTTAAAGTGGTTTTCGCAGTTGGCAATGAGTATGAAAACTTCCGATCCCGGTCTCTTTAATAACCAAACGTTATTATAACACCACAGTCATTTCAGAATAATATATACTTCAGCATCAAAATATAATATCCATTGCAAAACCGTATAAATACGATATCATTTCCATTTTAAAAACCAAACCAGTATGATATCATTTTTATTAAAACCCAAATCAATATAATATCATTTTTATTTCAAATATCTCCTTCCCAAAAATCATAACACTTTCAACGTTATAACATTTTGAAATCAAAACACTTCCAAATCATAATACTTTGAAACTCATAACTTGAAACATAACTACACCACTTAAATGGTTTAAATATTAAAATACTTTATATAATAAAATAGCTTCATCAATTTCACAAATCAATTCCAAAACAACTTGAATTTCTAAAATGTAAATTTAAACCAAATCTCAAATCATAAATTTCAATACAATTCAGTTTCCAAATAAACTATTCCAAATTATATTGATTTCAAAACAGATGATCCACAGAATAAAATATTTCAAATTAATATATTTCAAAGTTTAAGTATTCAACAATTTCAAACTAAGTTCGATATTTACAGTTCAACAATTCAATTTTCTATTATTTAGTTTTGAAATATTTTACTTAATAAATCCATTATCATTTAAATAAAACTCAAATTACAAATAACTAAATATTTCCTTCAATTTATTTATACTTGAAATATTCATTTAATTCACCTTACCCAAAATCAAGTTATAAAATCATACCTTTTAAAATTTCAAATTTAATAAATTTCAAATCAAACTTATTTGAGTTTAATTCTTAAATAAATTCAATTTGAAATAAGTTTCAAAGTTATCCTACAGCTTTAATTTATTTAGATCATTATAACCTTTATATTAAAATATAATTTAAATACTTAACCATAATTTCTTCAATAAAAATCAAACTTATTATTAAGCTTATTCCATATCAAAACCAATTATACATAGCTTAAAATCAAGGATAAAGTAACATTTATATAATATCAAAAATCCATATTTATCTAAAGCCATACATTTCTTTACAAAACCATAGAAATCATTTCAAAATATTTTATACATAGAGCACGGTGGCTGTATAAAATTTTCTGTCCTATGGTCAAGTGATACAGATATTTATCATTTCAATCCGTAATTTAAAATATAATTACGGTTATATATCATTTCAAACCGCAATCCCGAATGAAATAAAAATCCATAACAACTTGTAGTTTATAACAATATAAAGTACAACATCCATTCATCCAATATCAATCATCATCCAATTAAATCAATAACATCAATATAGAACGGATAATAAATAACAGGCATTTACTGGCAGTTTATATTCAATAATAAATTAAATAACTACAAATAAATTCAAATAAATTGAGATGATGATTCAAAATATGCTAACAGTCATACATAAATTTCTAATCACATCATAAATCAATTTAACAAATATAAGAAATTTTAGAAGTTGTGAGTGGGTTAAAACACTCATCTTTGAATTTAAATTGATTTTAAATCCAATTTAAACCGAAAATTGAAGCGATCTCATCATTCACCCAAACTAGTGTCAAAATATCCGGAATTTCGATAGGATCGCAGTGGAGAAAATCGTGCGTCAAACGGACCTCATACGGAGAAGTTATGATCGTTAGAAGTGTTGAAAACTAAATTTAAATAAATAAAAAAATAAAAGAATTACCCAAACAAAAGAGGCCACGTCACTATGTTATCATCACTCAAACCCTAAAACCCTAGCCGCATCTCGATCGAACGCGTCCAACATCAGTCCCCCACCTCGTGCCTGCGTTGACCGACCACCTCGCGAGCCACCAGAAACGCGTCGTCGTCTTTCCTAGGGTTCGCCGCCGCCACGTCGACGATCGACGTCGTCAAAAATACCCAGCCGCCACAAGTTTTTACCGAAACCCTAGTGAATTGCTATGCTTAATCTGACCGTCAAAAGCCGCAGCGAACTACACTGATGAAGTCCCCTTGGTCCACTCTACAATACCCACCAATCGATTCGATGATCGGACAAGTTTGATCGAGGCGCGATGAACGGCAGAGGATTGCTCTTCAATTTCTGGCCCGATATAGATTCAAACTGGAAAACGAATTATGGATCGAAGATGCACTCACCGAGAGCTTCAAATCGATATATAATTCGATGTATATTGAGGAGCTTGAATTTTGAAGTTGAATTTTGAATTGAAATTGAGTTATGAAATTTAGGGTTTGTCTGCCATTGAGAAAGAGGAGCAACAGAAATTTCTGTACGTATGGAAATAAGAAATAGAAAGGCTGCTAGGGTTTATAACGACATATATATAGGCAGAACACAATAGAAACAATTGTGCTTGATTGGTTTTGGAAAGTTGGACGATAAACGGCCAGAAAAGCCCATTCTGACTCCGGACGAAAATGGGTCAACCCATATATCAAAATAGATTTTTTTGAATATTTAAAACTCAATGGAACAGGTTTCAAATTCAAATTCCATCGTATAAAGAAGTTACGTTGGATTCAGCTTATTTCCAATTGATTTCAATTGATTCCAATTTAATTGATTTCTAGGCGTTTCGAGTCCGTACGATCAAACGACAAGTCCGATCGCTACGAAACTTGAAATCCTACGAAAATTCACCGTTACGGATTCGATGAAACTAGTTTCGTCGAAATCCAAGTCAGTGGCCAAAATGGCTATTTTTACATTAATTAAATAAATTAATCGTTAATTAATTAAATCAAATTTTCAATTTCAATTCTATAATTGACAATTTTTATCGTTTTTAATTTTTTCTTAATCATTTACACTAATTTAAATAAATTTAGATGTCGATTTAGGGTGTATTAATTTGTCAATTTCAGTGTTAACCTCAGTTTCATTAAATCCAGAAATTATAAATTTAATTTCCAATAATTCCATTTAATTTACTTTTCATTCTACTATTCAATTTATTGTTGTCAAATGGATGAAATTAACATTGGATTCATAACCTATTACATTAATATTCTCAAATTCCATCTTAATCTCAATTAACGTAATATTTATATATTTAATTTCATTTAATTGCAATGGATTTAGATCTAATCCAATAGGTTAAATAAATGGGTAAACAATTAATAGTTATCACTATTTTCCTAATTTAATCCCATTCATACTTTATTATCAACCAACAATTATTGTAATTACTTATCTAGCATTGATTCTATCAAATTACAATTTAATACGTATTATTTCATCAATTAATATAACTTTGAATTTATTTTCCAATTTACTAATCACAATTAATTATAACCTTATAATTGTGTCAATTAATCGAGATTGCACTAAATTAATTATTTATTAACTTGCATTAACATTCTTACATTTCATTCCCATTATTAATTCATTAAAAAATTCAAAATTTTATTTATTCCAGATTTAATTACCAAAATCTTATTAAATTAACAAATTTAATTATCGAAGTTTATGGGTCATTACACTCTCTCCTACTCAAAACTTTGCGTCCCTGAAAAGGAAGAGAAGGGAAAAGAAGGAATTGAGTATTAATACATCTTACTCAAAAATATTAACTTTATAAACAAATAAATTTACAAAATTAACTAATTTAAATAAAATATACCAATTTATAACCATTTAATCTTTTTATACTCAAATTAATAAAGTTTGGAAAACATTTTTCAAAAAAATTTCTATGTCCAAAATTTACGGCAAATTTCAGCAGAGTCTCCTTTGTACGGAGAAGCTCGGGAGAAAATATAATATCAAATATAACAATATATATCAAAATTTCTCAAAATAATATTTCCCAACAATGTGAAAAATAATATAATATCGCTAGAAACCGTAATCCGAGAACGTACCTATTTGTCGGGCAAACAACATTTAATTATGAAACCAAAAGCTGTAGCAATTGCTTCCATAACCTGTATTTCACTTATATAATCCTAAAAGTGTTAATAATTATATAAAATGAAATATTTAAAGTTGTTTCAACCAATAGCAAGCAAATCAATGCAAACAACAATCACTTGCAACCAACATACAATCATCATATAAAATAAACACAAATCAATCATCCATTCATATCAAACAAAACAAATAGTTGTTCGGGTTCAAAAACCTTAAATTGTACAGAATGAAAAATAAACTACTAAGTGCACCACTTACTCAACATTGTTAGATGAAATTAAATAGATTATTCATACATCCACACAAATTTAAAGTATCCTTGCCCAAACAACCTTAAGCCAAAGAAACAACAATTCCAAACAATAGATCAAGTTCATTCTTATCAATTTCATTTCATAACATTTGTTGTTTGATTTCCTTTTCATTCATATAATGATTTATCTTTTTAATTTACATGTATTTCTTGCAAGTTTTCATTTCCATCCATTGATTCGGTGTTTATTTCACTTATTTGCACTTATACTTACATAAATTCATTTTTTATTTATTCATCATATAAATTTATTTTTATTGCGTACATTCATTCATTTCTCAATTTCATTTATCCATAGATTCATGTTCAATTCAGTTACTTGGCATATCAATTTCATTTACTTAAGTTAAAATCATCTACTTACAACACTTACCTTCTATCATATTTCATTATAGTAACATTTCAATTGTAACTTAAGTTGATAACTCTATAACATCAATTCTTATTTATCAAAGGACTTCATTGAATACTTCATTACTTTAAGTTTTACTTGTATAGTATCCTATTACATTTTCTTATTAAACATTACAACTTTTTAAATCTTTTGGTAAGTTACATATATGTTTTTAGGAATGCAAATGAAACTTACATAAGCTTATCTTATCTCATTTTAGTAAACTTAATGTTCAATAATAATATCCTTTGTTTATAGGTTACAAATTTCAACTTTCTGGTGATTTCCTTTATAACCTAGCATTTAATCTCTTATTTTAATTAGAGGTTCCAATTATTAATTAGTTACATTCCATTTCACTATAATAATTGAAATTATTAATTAGCGGAAACTTAAAAACTAAATACCAGGTTAAATTTCTAATCATTTTAAAATAATAGATAGATGTATACACTTACAATTTTATATATCCAATTATATTTAAAACAATTTGAAATTTATATTTGTTTATCAAAATAAATCTGTAGTAAAACAACTACAGTGGCCTTCTCACTTTGAAACTCGAAAATGAATGTCGATGATGTGTGCATTCATCACCGAAATTATTTTCCAACGACAGAGAGGGGAGTACATAACTTATTTCTTTCCAAAAAATTTCTTTTAAAAAAACAATTCTTTCAAATCTCATTGAAATATTTATATTATAAAATACTTCTAAACAATATTACTATATTCCGAAATCATTCAAAAGAAATTTTCCAAAATCCCGAAACTCAAATTCTAAGTTTCCAATCTTTTATTTATTTTATTTCAAATCTTATTTTCAACTAATATCTAAAAAAAATTCACTACCTAACAAGCAAATATATTACAACCAAATAAATTTTTTATAAATTTTTTATATAGAAAATATAGTAGGCAAAATTATTTCATTCTCCTATAGTCAAAACAAATATTATGTCGGTTTGTCCTATTAAGTGTTTAGAAATCCCTATTGATGTCATAACGTCCTATGCACCAACCAGAATTTATAAATACAAAATGGAACAAATTAACACAATATTAAAACCTTTTATAACACTAACAAATATGCTCTTCCATATATATCCACTCAGTGACTCATCATAGGGTATTACTACCCTATTAATAAAGAGTCAGACCCCACAAAGCTAAGGTTTATCGCTAAACCTCGCTTTGATACCAAATGTAACAACCTGCCTTTTTGTACGCTTTAAATCGATGATAAACCACACGCGTCAGACTCAAAACATACAGAAGGGCGGATTATTATTGGGGTAAATAAGAAAACAGAGAAAGAAATAAAAAACAGAATCTCACAGCGGAATGACAAAATATAATAATCAAATAACAGTTCATGAAGCTATTTTACAAAACATTTGATTATACTTATACAATACAGAATCAAAGTTACATATACCAAAGAATAATAAATAACAATGCAGCGGGAATAATATGATGCAGTGGGACAATATAGTAAATAATAGTAATAATAAAATCTTTGCCTTCGTACTCTAGAAATAAGGTCTTCAAAACCAGAAATGCTCAGACTGACCCGAGCGAATTGAAAAGACAAAACACTCGAGTCATAACTAAAAGATCTTATGTAAGTTAAATTATAAAAAAAAATATGCGTGGAACGGCGTCGGGAATGTTTACGGGGTTTGACATCTCATATACAGTGTCTAACGTGAGTGCGGTAACTTAAGAGATGCTCGGAATTCACATCTCCTAAGGATTCGTTAAAATATTTACTATGTAGTAATATTTCGCTATTATAATAATGTCTATTAGTAAAATAAACTTACTTTTAAATAGCGTTAAGGAGTTACCCAATCTCCCCCTTAACACAATAATAGTCCCAGTAGTACATCCAGTATCATAGTCCCTCCTGATCGGGAAGCCACTAGAGGATACTCCACGGGCTACGAGAGAAAACCAAACTCATATAAGGCGCGCTAGGGTAGGTGACAAGGCACAACTAGGCAATGCCAGGGTAGGTATACCATTTACGCTTCCGGACCGGTGGTAACACGTAGCAGCTACAACCGCCCACCTCGAGCCACACACCCAAAATCAAAAGGGCCCCAATCAATCACAAAGTAATAGAATGATATCAAAGGAGTGTATCCGATAAAAGGTGCTACCTTTTTAGCTCGTCAATTGCTCCTGTTTTAGCCACCTTATGCCAACTCATGGGTGTCGGGTCTACGTTTATACCTCAAAGAAACGCTGCTGCCATGCTACTTCATTATGGAATCTCCACCGCATACACAGTTGTTAAAGCGGTTTTCGGAGTTGGCAGAGAGTATGGCAACTTTCGATCCTAGTCTCTTTAACAACCAAACGTTATTATAACACCGCAGTCATTCCAGAATAATTTATGCTTCAAAACCAGAATATAATATCCATTACAAAACCATATAAATACGATATCATTTTCATTTTAAAAACCAAACCAATATGATATCATTTTTATTAAAACCCAAATCAATATAATATCATTTTTATTTCAAATATCTCCTTTCCAAAAATCATAACACTTTCTACGTTATAACACTTCGAAATCAAAACACTTGAAATATTACACTTCTAAATCATAATACTTTGAAACTCATAACTTGAAACATAACTACACCACTTAAATGGTTTAAATATTAAAATACTTTATATAATAAAATAGCTTCTTCAATTTCACAACAAAACAACTCGAATTTCTAAAATTTAAATTTAAACCAAATCCCAAGTCATAAATTTCAATACAATTCAGTTTTCAAATAAAGTATTCCAAATTATATTGATTTCAAAACAGATTTGATCCACAGAATAAACCATTTCAAATTTAATATATTTCAAAGTTTAAGTATTCGACAATTTCAAACTAAGTTTGATATTTACAATTCAACAATTCAATTTTCTATTATTTAGTTTTGAAATATTTTACTTAAAACATCCATTATCATTTAAATAAAACTCAAATTACAAATAACTAAATATTTCCTTCAATTTATTTATACTTGAAATATTCATTTAATTCACCTTACCCAAAATCAAGTTATAAAATCATACCTTTTAAAATTTAAAATTTAATAAATTTCAAATCAAACTTATTTGAGTTTAATTCTTAAATAAATTCAATTTCAAATAAATTCCAAATTTATCTTCCAGCCTTAATTTATTTAAATCATTATAACCTCTATATTAAAATATAATTTAAATACTTAACCATAATTTCTTTAATAAAAATCAAACTTATTATTATGCTTATTCTATATTAAAACAAATTATACATAACTTAAAATCAAGGATAAAATAACATTTATATAATATCAAAAATCAATATTTATCTAAAGCCGTATATTTCTTTACAAAATCATAGAAATCATTTTAAAATATTTTTATATACAGACCACGGTGTCTGTATAAAATTTTCTATCATATGGTCAAGTGATACGGATATTCATCATTTCAATCCGTAATTTAAAATATAAATACGGTTATATATCATTTCAAACTGCAATCTCGAATAAAATAAAAAATCCATAACAACTTGCAGTTTATAACAATATAAAATACAACATCCATTCATCCAATATCAATCATCAAACATTTATCACAATCATCATCTAATTAAATGAATAACATCAATATAGAACAGATAATAAATAACAGACATTTACTGACAGTTTATATTCAATAATAAATTAAATAACTATAATAAATATTTTATCCAAATAAATTCAAATAAACTGATGTGATGATTCAAAATATGCTAACAGTGGTGTGAACATTTAAGATCAGTGTATTAACTTCCCCTCCGTGATTTCTGTATTAATGTCGTCCAGGCGATTTGCATTTTCTTTCCCTCCATGATTTCCCCTTCGCCTCGCCCTTTTTTCTCTGCGTTCTCCTCTTAATGTCCTCTTCTCCTCCATCGTTCCCTCTCTCTCCCTCCTCAACCCGCTCTGGTCGCCTTTTTAAATACTTGTCTGCTGTAACCCCAATTTCTAATCGTACATGCTATCAAACGCTGATTTTCCACCTCTTGCTGCAAGTAATCGATCCCCCTAGCTCCTACTGCTTGCCCAGTTTTGTCTGCCATGGTTCATGATGCGGTTGCTTGCAGAGAACATACTGGATCTGATTTCCTTTTGCCATCGTCTGGGATGCATCGTTCTCCTGATGCGATTGTGAGTATGCAGATAAATTCTAATTGTGATTTGGGGATGAATGTTTCTATTGCTGAGTTCAGTGAAGAGGGTAATCGTGGATTGTCTGGTGGTAGAGTGGGTTTGGTCTCGGCTGTTGTTTCTGGACAATGCATTTCTTTTGCTTGTTTATTTTCTTCTGAGACCAATGGCCCTCTAGTCAGTGATAAAAGTTTTGTTGCATCTAAGTCTGTTGTAACTCCTGCTCTGCCCATTGCTGATTTACAACCTGGTCCATTTGTTCCTTCCCCGTCTTGCCACAAACCATGGTCTTCTCTTTTCAATTCTCTGCCTCGTAATGCAGGTGATTACAAACCAATTGATTTTGTAATTGTTGAAGAGAACGGAGTGATGATCCCACCTCCTTTGGTTATGCAAGCTGGAGTAGATTTTTGGTCTGATTATTTGGTTGGTTTCTTTCTTGAACCAAGTCACCGTCTTCGTGATCCGTCATTGGATTTGCGTAAGGGTTGGAAGCTGCATGGTAATTTGCATGTTAAGCTGATTGACTCCTTATATTACCTCAAGTTTTCCTCTTCTGAGGATCGTCGGCTAGTTCTTGGTGCTGAACCTTCCTTCTTTGCTGGTAGGCCCTTTATTATTGCTCCTTGGTCTCCCACTGTGGCTAGTGCTCGCGAGCAGGTGCTTTCCTTCCCCGTTTGGGTGTAATTTTCGCAAATCCCATCTGCGCTTCAGCCTTTGCTTGGGTTGAATTGGTTAGCATGCAACGTCGGAAAATTGGAATGTTTTGACACTAACACGGTTGCCCGAGAAAAATTGATGTATGCAAAGGGTTTAATTGAGATTTCCCCCTTTAAGCCTCTCCCTGATTCTATTCCTATTCAGCTTGCTGTTGGGCATGTTGCGGAGGTCCGTGTTCGCTATGGTTGGGTTCGAGATATTTGCACCTCCTGTCACTCGTTTGGCCACCTTTCTATTACCTGTCTGCATACCAAATCCTCTACGGCTCCTCCGAAGATTCCTCTGCCTCGACCCCCGCTCCATAAATGGATCCCTAAGGCACTTTCCGCCGTCTTTCATGTCGCACCTCCTCCTGCGGCTCCCTTGTCTGATCTGGGTCCGCCTCCTTCTGATGTTTGGCCTGCCTCTCTTTCTACTATTGTGGATCCTTGTGTTGCCCCTGCTATACCTTTAGCTGTTCCAGATTCTACCTGGTATCCTATTGATTGGGAAGTGTCTGAGAGGTGTTGGGTTGATCGTATTTCTGATGTCAGATTTAACCCCGTGAATGACTCTTTTTTCAGATTTGTATCCGATGATTAGACAGACCTTAGATGCCTTTATTATCGACCTTCTGGTAATTCTTTAGTTCTAGATTTGGATGGTGTGAATGCGAGTAGGAATTCTGACATGCTAGCTGATTCTACTTGGGATCGCTCTTTCATATACTCTCCTGATGCTATGGGTTACGACCCAAGTCTTGCCATCCGTTTCAACCCCTTTGCTGGACTTTGTGGGAATGTCCCATTGGAATCATCTGATGATGGTGATTCTTCCTCTTCGGAGGAGTCCTAGTCTAGGTGTTTATTTTTGCTACTGTGACTTGTCTGTCACATACCAGTGCTGTATTTTCCTATTTTCATAGTAGTTTAGGTGCTTTTACCTTTCTCCTGTACTTCAACTTAATTACTTTGGTAATATAAGTGGACGGCCCACTATAAAACCGGCTTGCCTTGCAAAAAAAATGCTAACAGTCATAAATAAATTTCTAATCATATCATAAATCAATTTAACAAACATAAAAAATTTTAGAAGTTGTGAGTGGGTTAAAACACTCACCTTTGAATTTAAATTGAATTTAAATCCAATTTAAATCAAAAATTGAAGAGGCCTCAGAATTCATCTAAAATTGCGTCAAAATATCCGGAATTTCGATAGGATCGCAGTGGAGAAAATCGCACGTCAAACGGACCTCGTATGAAGAAGTTATGATCGTTAGAAGTGTTGAAAACTAAATTTAAATAAATAAACAAATAAAAGAAATACCCAAACAAAAGTGGCCATGTCATTATGTTATCATCACTCAAACCCTGAAACTCTAGACGCATCTCGATCGAACGCGTCCAGCTTCAGTCGCCCACCTCGCGCTTGCGTTGACCAACCACCTCGCTAGCCACCAGAAACACGCCGTCGTCCTTCCCAGGGTTCGCCTCCCCCACGACGACAATCGACATCGTCAAAATACCCAACCCGCCATAAGTTTTACTGAAACCCTAGTGAATTGCTACACTTAATCTGACCGTCAAAGCTCCAACGAACTACACTGATGAAGTCCCCTTGGTCCACTCTACAATACCCACCAATCGATTCAACGATTGGACAAGTTTGATCAAGGCACGATGAACGGCTGAGGATTGCTCTTCAATTTCTAGCCTGATAGAGATTCAAACTGGAAAATGAATTACAGATCTGAGATGCACTAGTCGAGAGCTTCAGATCGATAATTCGATATATATTGAGGAGCTTGAATTTTGAAGTTGAATTTTGACTTAAAATTGAGTTGTGAAATTTAGGGTTTGTTTGCTGTTGAGAAAGAGGAGCAACAGGAATTTCTGTACGTACAGAAATGAGAAATAGAAAGGCTGCTAGGCTTTATAACGACATATATATAGGTAGAACACAATAGAAACAATTGTGCTTGATTGGTTTTGGAAAGTTGCACGATAAATGGCCCGAAAAGCCTGTTCTGACTCCGGACGAAAATGGGTCAACCCATATATCAAAATAGACGTTTTTAAATATTTAAAACTCAACGGAACTGATTTCAAGTTCAAATTCCATCGTATAAAGAAGTTACGTTGAATTCAGCTTATTTCAAATTGATTTCAATTGATTTTAATTAAATTGATTTCTAGTCATTTCGAGTCCGTACGAACAAATGACAAGTCCGATCGCTACGAAACTTGAAATCCTACTAAAATTCACAATTACAGATCCGATGAAACTAGTTTCGTCGAAATCCGAGTCAGTGGCCAAAATGGCTATTTTTACATTAATTAAATAAATTAATCGTTAATTAATTAAATCAAAATTTCAATTTCAATTCTATAATTGACAATTTTTATCGTTTTTAATTTTCTTAATCATTTACACTAATTTAAATAAATTTAGATGTCAATTTAGGGTGCATTAATTTGTCAATTTCAGTGTTAACCTCAATTTCATTAAATCCAGAAATTACAAATTTAATTTCCAATAATTCCGTTTAATTTACTTTTCATTCTACTATTCAATTCACTGTTGTCAAATGGATGAAATTAACATTGGATTCATGATCTATTACATTAATATTCTCAAATTCCATCTTAATCTCAATTAACGTAATATTTTGGTATTTAATTTCATTTAATTGCAACGGATTTAGATCTATTCCAACAGATTAAATAAATAGGTAAACAATTAATAATTATCACTATTTGCCTAGTTTAATCCCATTCATACTTTATTATCAACCAACAATTATTATAATTACTTATCTAGCATTGATTATATCAAATTACAATTTAATACATATTATTTCATCAATAAATATAACTTTGAATGTATTTTCCAATTTACTAATTTCAATCAATTATAACCTTAAAATTGTTTCAATTAATCGGGATTGCACTAAATTAATTATTTATTAACTTGCATTAACATTCTTACATTTCATTCCCGTTATTAATTCATTAACAAATTTCAAATTTTTATTTATTTCATATTTAATTTCCAAAATCATATTAAATTAACAAATTTAATTATCGAAATTTACGGGTCGTTACAATCCGCTCGTTTGTATGGTTTCAGTTGGCACATGTGTCTGCTTAAAGCGTCAAAAAAGGTGGGATGTTATAGGCAGGTAGAGACAAGAGGTCCGATCAACCTTGGCGAATCGAATCATGTGCAACCATGTGAAATTTCCTAGGTCGCGATTGATTTAGGGTAGCTAACTCGAAGATATTGGTTCGGTTGCAAAGCTCTTACGTAGTGAAGCATGTTGAAGGAATGGAAGGATTGGCTATAGTGGGTTGCATATATATAGAGTATAGGCATTTGAATTTGAGAGGGAAGAAGGGTTTGGGAAGGTAATTGAGGGTTAGTTTAGTAATTAGGCTAATTAAATACAATTTTTAATTCGAAACCTTATAAACTTGAAAACTCTTGCATACAAGGTCCAAATCGAACGTGGTCTTTTGCGCTGCACTCGTAGGAGTGTTATCTATGCAATGGAGATGATTTTGCCAAGCTTGAAGCAAGTATAATTGTGAGCTAAAATCGAACGCCGTTCGATTTAAAATCAAGCCAGAATGCATAAGCATCATTTGGAATATTGGAGAGTTAACTCACTTTTGAATGAAACTATATATGATATCATTATTGACATAAATTATTGTTCGCATGCTTGAATGATTTTTTGGGTTGATTTGGTTGAATTTCCACTTTGGAAAGCGATGACATATATATGTGATTTATACAAGACTTTGTAGAGAGACCCTATGGGGTTTCTCATCATTATTGATGTACTTTATATCCATCTTTCTTATATAAACGTTTGGTTATTAGTTGAAATGTTAAAGTGGCAAAAATGTTGAATAGCAGAATAATTGCGCTTTTGCATTTTGAAATCACGTTATTGCACTTTTATACCCTATCTCGTTAGATCTTGTGTTGAAACTGTGTGCTTGCATATGCATCATGGTTACACCTTTAGGTTCATAAAATGTTGTTTGAGCCGAGTAAAATTATGAAAAAGTTTTGGTTGCGGTTTTACAGTGCGAAAGTCAAGTTTTAAAACAATTTTCAAATTTGTTTTGTTGACTTCAAAATTCTTTAAATTTTTTATGAATGCATACTAGACTCATGTTATTCTAAAAATATAATATAGTGTTTATACTTTGTACAAATGTGAAGTAAATTCCAATTTGAAAAGAATCAATTTAAAGGAATTTTTATGCTCTTTTTAGCAGCATCTTTACGACACTATTTCCAACTTTTATAAAATGGTTTTAAACTTTATTTTCCTTCTTCAATCCTTTTAGTGAACTTTTCTAACATATATTTAAGTGTTTTAAAAGTGGTTTAAAATTTATATATATTTTAAATGATTTGATATAGATTATTAAAGAAGAAGTTTTATTTTGAAATAAGGGAAGGAAATAGTGTAGGATCTAAATTAACCCTAGAGGGGGGGGTGAATAGGGTTATAGCAAATTTTCTTAATTTAAATACAAAAATAAACTTCAGAAATAAATATACTGAAAATAAATCACACACAAGATTTACCCAGCTTCGGCAACCCCTGCCTACTGCTGCATTCCCGGATTTCTATTAGAATTAAACAGTATCACGCTTACAAACACTCTAACAGACTTGCAAACTCTGCTACCGCCTATAGAGTTTTGCAAACTCGCAACCCCTGCTTACTGAACTAACTCTAAATAGACAATCAGACACAACCTAAAACCTAGGTGGTGATTTACCTAAACTCTTTAATTCGTAGAATAAGAAAAAACAATAATTAAGAACGAAATAGCCCTAAACTAATTAACATTATTAATATAACAATATTAATTAAAAAAAAACAAAGACCCCCTTTTGTTTTTGAACACCGGCCCACTTTCCTTATTTCGCCCGATCCTCTTTTTATTTGTTCGTGAGAAAAAAAAATGGCGGCTTCGTTCCAGTTAGGGCTTCGTTCCCTTTTGATCCAGTTAGGGCTTCGGCTCTTCGTCGCAATTAGGGCTTCGTTCCTTCGTTGCAATTATGGCTCTGGTTTCTTCAATTTGCCTGTGATTTGTTGCCCTAGCTTGCTTGCAGTTGCTCGATCGAGTTTTGATGCTTGTGAATTCGGTATGTGCTGTCTCCTTTTGCTTTTCTAATTTGATACTCGAACTCGATCAGATCGAAAATGCCGATGATGATTAGGGTTTTAAATGCGTTCGATTTCCTGAATCTTCGATCGTATATATTTATTTGAATTTGTCAAATATTCATCTCGGCCACTTGATAATGCTTGAATGTTTGAGATTGATTCTGACTTTTTCATAATCGTATAAACTTGGTTCCTTGGTTGACACGGTTTTAAAATCAATTTCGTGATTTTCTCTGGTTGACTTCGTGTTGGATTTTGTGATGACCACCGGCTTTGACTTGGTTATATTCCTTCATTGCCAAGGCAATCTCGGCACTGTTTTGATTTCGTGACTCATGGCTCTGCATTACTACGGCCATGATCTTTGACGTTGAACACTGATAATTTATTTTTGACTTTGGCTTGAATCTGTTCATCTGCACTTGTGTATATTTGGCTTCACTGTGAATTTTGGTCTTCATGATAATGTATTGCTGTTGTCATGATTGTTGTGGCACTGAACTTTTGATCATGTTGCCTTCGTGTTGTTGTTTGCTTTATGTACCCTTCCATATGTTCTCTGATAATGTTGAACCTCACTGTTGCATTCCATTTGTGTTTGCTGTGTTGCAGTTTGATTGTGTTGTTTAGTATGTTCATTTGAGTCAGTGGAGTTGTTTCATTTCCATGATTTGCATTTTGATGTTGCAGTGCTTCATCATTTGAACTACTCTCTGACTTGTAGTGTTCATTTGTTATGCTTTGGTCATGGCTGATCTGTTGTTCAGATTGCATTATCTTATAGTCATTCTGGCCTTGAACCAGTTGTATCTTGTTTATGTGCATATTGCTGAGGCTTGTGGTATTTGCTGTCCACTTTCCATGATTTCAACTTCACTGTGAACTTTTGCTTGTGATTGTCACTATGTTGCATTGTTATTGATACATGGTTGTTCTGTTGGTTCTTCTCATCCTGATGCCGAACTTGATATGAAATTCTGGTGGCATTGCTTTGTTGTATCATGATACTTGGTCGAGTTGATTGTTGCATTGTCACTGGTTCATTTGATAGCACTGTACTTGTAGTTAGTATCGCTTGATATTTATTCCTGTAGTCTGCATTGTTGCTGTAGCTTTTTGAAGCTTGAGTTTCTGGTCACTGCACTTGTACATATTCACTATCACTTGCATTTTTATCTTAGTACCATAGCTTCTCTTTTCCACTCGAGTTTAGTTGTGCACTTGCATTTGTGTACTGTGTCTTGTTCTCCTGTGGCTTTGGATATTTGCAGTTGGTATTTTAATTGGATTATGCTTCTGTGCATATTGTACTCAATGTTGTCTGAGTTGTGTAGCAGCTGTGGTCTTTAGCATTGCTTGTGAGTGCAGCATTTTGCATTACTTTGAATCTTTTGAAACTCGAGTTGCACACGAGTTGGCGAGGCAGTGCACACGTATACGAATGTACACGTGTGTACTGCAGCCACTTGTAATTACCTGTCCCTGATAAAAAAATATCGATATGCACAGATATTGCACAGTCAAAAATGATGACGAACAACCCAAATAACTGAGGCAAATAATTTTTTCAAAATCATCGTTTGCTTTCAAATTTCAAAAATATTTCTCTTTCAATTTTACTGTGTTTAAAATATTTTTGCAGATTACTCAGATGCTGGATTCAAACCGGATTATAGTTGAAGACAAAAAATATGAGTGTGAGAGATATGTAGTAAGGTCGTGATGTAAATGTGATGTGATTGTAATCAAAAATGTACATGTATAGTGAGAGCATGAAATTGTACTATTTACAATTTGTAATAAATATTTGTTTGAATAAAAAATTTCTGTTTGAATTCAAAATCTGTTTAACTTGTTCTGTTTGAATTCAAATTCGAATTCTGTGTAATTTAATTTTATTCAACAAATATTTATTTAAACTATGAAAAACAAAATAGTACATTACCAAATACATTTATATGAATGTATATATGTTTATTATCATCAAACAAAAATCATATAGCGCAAAGCGCATATTCAACAATCTCCCCCTTTTGATGATAACAAACATATATTTAAGATTTTGAATATATTAAATGTATTTGATAATTTCATTTGCTCCCCCTATTTGAATGCTCCCTCTCTACACAATGCTCCCCCTACATATATGCATAGAAATATATAAGAGAGCCTATATGCACAATGAAAATTATTTGACCTTTGCTTGATTCTATTCGACAAAAATCTTAACTTTTCTCTCCCCCTTTTGTTATCAGCAAAAGAATAATAGTGTTATAAAATAGGGATGAAATGATCGACATGAATCAAACATTTGACTCAATTAAATATAAATATCAAATTTCAATAAAATTCAAACAAAAATCATAATTACCCTTGTCAAGCGCATATTCCACTTTCAGAAGTGATGAAGATAGAATCATCAAAAATTCATATAGTTATGTCTATTTGTGGTATATTTATTTCTGGAAATTTGAATATCTACTAACCATGCATAACCGTTAGGACTTTTAAATGAGATTAGTAGTATTCCAATTTAATTTAAAAAAATGAAATCAAGTATCTTCTAACCACGCATGACCGTGAGGACTTTTAAATGGGATTAGAATCAACTTGTCTATTAAATCAATTATTTTTAATATGCGTTCCATACATGCATAACCGTGAGGACTTTTAAATGAGCATGGAAGCACATAATCAAAAATCCAAGTAATTCACCCATGCATGACCGTGAGGACTTTTAAATGAGAGTGAATACTTTGAGTATTTATTTTTAATTGCTGAATATAATAAAAATGAAGCACAAATAATTTCCTTTACTGATTTAAAGATATTGAAGAACAAATGATTTCCTTTGTAAACTACCACAAATTTACATACTAAATATGATCTTGATGAGTAATGTTTGATAGAAAGATGATAGAAATAGAAATGGTCATGGAATTATTACCCAACAAAAAGTTTTTATAACTCTTGTTATGAAATTCTAAAGAAATTTCCTAATTATATTTTCTCGAGTTTTAATATATGATAAATATCAACACTCATCACTTTTTCAATCACTATTCATCTTTTCGATAATCATTAGGGAGTTAGATTAGTTAAAAAATTGTCATTTAGAATCAAATTCAAAAATCAAATTTTTTTTTAAAAAAATTAGTCAACCTCTATAATTCCCAAATCTAAACGTAATTTGGAAAATCTGTCTTCGGGGAGAGGTTTTGTGAAAATATCAGCAAGTTGAGTTTCTGTTGAAATATATTCAATGCAAATGTCTTCTTTAGCAATGTGATCTCGAAGAAAATGGTGTCTCACATCAATGTGTTTTGTGCGAGAGTGATGAACAGGATTATTTGACAAATCTATAGCACTCCTACTATCACATTTTAATGGGACTTGTTTATAGACTAAGCCAAAATCAGAAAGAGTTTGCATCATCCATAGAATTTGAGCACAACAACTTCCCAAAGCAATATATTCTGCTTCAGTGGTGGATAATGCAACACAATTCTGTTTCCGACTTGACCATGAGACTAATGAATGTCCTAGCATGAAACATGTTCCACTAGTGCTTTTTCTGTCAACTAATGAACCAGCATAATCAGCATCGGAATAACCTACTAAATCAAAATTTTCACAAGAGGGGTACCATAGTCCAAATTTGTGTGTGTGTGAAAGATATCTCAAAATTCGTTTAGTAGCTTTTAAATGAGATTCTTTGGGATTAGCTTGAAAACGTGCACACAAGCATACAGAAAACATAATATCAGGTCTAGAAGCAGTAAGATAGAGAAGTGAACCGATTATCCCTCGATATTTCTTTTGATCAATTGCAATTCCTTTCTCATCTTTGTCCAACTTTGTTGATGGGCTCATAGGAGTTCTCAATGGTTTGGAATTTTCGACTCCAAATTTCTTCAATAGCTCCAACACATATTTGGATTGTGAAATGAAGATACCATCACTGCTTTGCTTAATTTGAAATCCAAGAAAGTATTTCAATTCACCAACCAAACTCATCTCAAATTTAGCCTGCATGACTTGTTCAAAATTCTCACACAAAAGTTCATTAGTAGCACCATAAATAATATCATCCACATAAATCTGAACAATCAAAAAATCATGTTCTTTATGTAATAGAAACAGAGTCGTGTCAGCACTTCCCTTTTTAAAACCATTTTCCAAAAGGTATGTACAGAGGCAGTCATACCAAGCTCTTGGTGCTTGCTTAAGACCATATAATGCTTTTTCTAGCTTATACACATGATTTGGAAATTCATGATTTTCAAAACCGGGTGGTTGTTCAACAAAAACTTCTTCTTTTAAATCACCATTCAAAAAGGCACTTTTTACATCCATTTGTTTAAGTTTGAAACCCTTGTAACATGCAAAACTTAGCAAGATTCTAATGGCTTCTAACCTAGCAACTGGAGCAAATGTTTCATCAAAGTCTATGCCTTCTATTTGGTTATAACCTTTTGCAACCAACCTAGCCTTGTTTCTAATTACATTTCCTGATTCGTCAAATTTATTTTTAAACACCCATTTAGTCCCTACGATTGGATAGTCATTAGGCCTAGGAACTAAATTCCAGACTTTGTTTCTCTCAAATTGATTAAGTTCATTTTGCATTGCTAAAAACCAATTATCATCATTAAGAGCCATTTCAACAGAATCAGGTTCAATTTCAGAAATAAAGCCACTATGACAACAAAACGCACATAAATTTTCATCAAATGAGGAACGAGTACGTATACCTTCCGTAGGATCACCAATAATTAATTCAGGAGGATGATTAGGTTTGAACTTTAATTTATCAGCATTAACAGTCCTCCTTTCAGTTTTCTTACTAAATGTCCCTTCTTCAGTGCCTTCAGGATCTACTCCATCGTCAACCATCCTTTCAGTCGTTTTTTCCAGATCAGATTCATCAAATTTCACATTGATTGACTCAACAATTGTCTTCGTTCGTTTGTTATATATCCTGTAAGCCTTACTCCTTGTTGAATAGCCCATGAAAATTCCATCATCAGCCTTTGATTCAAATTTTCCAAGTTGATCACCTGTGTTAAGAATGAAACAAGGACACCCAAATATACGAAAATAAGAAATGTTAGGTTTCCTTTCATGCCACAGTTCATAAGACGTTTTGCCAAGTATTGGTCTAATCATTACTCTATTCATTACATAGCACGAAGTATTCACTGCCTCTGCCCAAAAGATTAGAGGTAGCTTATACTCACTTAACATGGATCTAGCCAATTCCTGTAATGTACGATTTTTCCTTTCAACCACCCCATTTTGTTGAGGTGTTCGTGGAGCAGAAAATTCATGTTTTAAACCGTTTTCTTCACAAAAATTTTCAAATTCAAAATTTTCAAATTCGCCTCCATGATCACTTCTCAAGGTTTTAATTGTAACTCCTTTTTCATTTTGAACAAGTTTTGCAAACTTTGAAAAATATTCGAAAGATTCAGACTTTTTGGCTAAAAAGTAAACCCATGTAAATCTAGAATAATCATCAACCAATACATAACAATAACGTTTTCCATTCAAGCTTGAAATTTCATTTGGTCCAAATAAATCCATGTGAACTAATTCAAGGACCCTTGATGTGCTAACAATGTTTTTAGGACGAAATGATGATCGACTAAGCTTGCTCAAGGAACATGCTTTACACACTTTATTATTTTTAAATTTCTGATGTGGTAACCCTCTGACTAATTCTTTTGATTCGAGTTTTTCTAAGAGACTCATGCTAGCATGTCCAAGTCTCCTATGCCATAAATATGCCTCTTCGTCAGTGGCTACCAAACATCTAGAAAGTTTTAGATTATCAAATGAAAGTGAGTAAACATTCCCTTTTCTTTTGCCCATAAAAACAATGTTACTAGAAGATTTATCAATAATTTTGCAAGTATCACTATCAAAAATCACGTTCATACCTTTGTCACATAGTTGGCTAATAGAAATGAGATTGTGATGCAGATTTTCAATGTATAAAACATTAGTCAAAGAAAAAATACCGTTACCAACTTCACCTTTGCCAATAATCTTACACTTGCTATTGTCTCCCATGATCACATTTCCACCTTTAAAATTCTCTAAGCTAAGGAACTTCGATTTGTCACCTGTCATATGTCTAGAACAACCTGAATCTAGAAACCATTCTTGTTGTTCCTTAGCCCGCCAACAGACCTACATAAGAAGAGAGGAAGATGACCTAGAGAAACTCTTAGGTCCAATGTTATTAGTGATAGAAGCATTGTGAATAAACAATCCCTTTGGAATCCATACTTGTTTAGTCCTTTTATTTTTATTCCAATAAACATGAAATTTGTTTTTAGAATTCTTAGGAACCCAAACTTGTATAAATTTTGTGTTCTTGTTCCTATGACTATCATTTTTATTACGACATCTATATATTTCACATCTATCAAAGACATTCTTATATTTTGCATTATCATCAACTTGTGTTTTCCCAAAACCTAGTCCTTTCCCGTTGTTAGCAAAAATTTGATTTCCTAATAGCATGTTGAAAGATTTTTCGCCTCTTGAAAAGTTATTCAAGGATTTCTCAAGACTTTGGACTTTGGTTTTTAATGTTGAGTTTTCAGTAACAAGTGAGGTGCATCGATTAATAAAATCCTTTCTCCTAGTGTCGATGGTTTCTTTAAGATTCAAGTTTTCACTTTCAAGATTTTCAAAGTTATTCCTCAGTTTTGATAATTCTGAATCTAAAATCTTACATTTTTTACATTCTAGGTTTTGAATATTTTCAATTTCAGTTTCTAACCTAGAATTTTCATGGACAAGTTCTCTCCTATCAGATTTTAGTCTTTCAATTTTAGATTCAAGAGTATCAATCATTTTAGTAAAATCACAACACATTGAAACAAGTTCTTTATAAGAATAGTTACTTACCTCACTAGATTCCTCTAAGCTTGCTTCTGAATCCGATTTTGACATAAGACACAAGTTAGCCTCCTCTGAGCTATTATTTGAAACTTCCTCTCCTTCTTCATCATCCCAAGTTGCTGCAAAAGCCTTCTTTTTCTTTTTCTTTCCTTTGTTGTTTTTGAGAAGTGGACATTTTTGTTTGAAGTGGCCAGGCTTCTTGCAGTTATAGCATGTCAATTCATTATCGGAATCGTCAGAATTCTTTGACTTATTACCACTTATTTTCTTCTTTCGTGACTTGAATCTTGACCATTTTTTAAGATTATTGACAGCCATTGCAAGCTCTTCAATTGGATCTTCTTCTTCTTCATCGCTTTCTTCTTTGCTCTTTAAGGCAATCGTCTTCTTCTTTGGTTCGGAGTTATTGCGTTCTTCCTTTGCTTTTACCTCAAGCTCATATGTCATCAAGTTTCCAATCAACTCCTCCATGCTTAGTTTGCTTAGATCTTTCGATTCTTGGATTGCCGTGACTTTTGCCTCAAAGTTCATTGGTAAAACTCGTAGTATCTTTCGCACAAGCTCTACCTCAGTGAATACCTTCCCAAGCGCTCTAGCATTGTATACCAAGGTTGAAAAACGTCCAAACATATCCTTTATGCTCTCGCCTTTGTCCATCACAAAGTTTTCGTATTCATTGCTGAACAGGGCTAGCCGAGACTCCTTGACTTGAGAAGTTCCTTCGTGTGTCACCTCCAAAGTATGCCATATTTCCTGTGCTGTTGTACAATGAGAAATTCTATTAAATTCATTTTTATCTAGAGCACATATCAAAGCATTCATGGCTTTAGCATTTGTCGTTTTCAATTTCTTATCGTTTGCATCCCACCTATCCTTAGGTTTAGGAATCTCAGTATCACCAACGATTATAGTGGGGGGTTTATAGCCAGTTTCAATAATATCCCAAACTTCATAATCAACAGAACTGAGATAGATACCCATCCTGACTTTCCAATAAGCATAATCATTCCCGTTAAACATGGGTGGCCTAGCAATAGATTGCCCCTCAGAAAAAGCATTATTTTGTAGACTCGTGACTCTAGAGTTAAAAATACCAGGCTCCGATACCACTTGTAGGATCTAAATTAACCCTAGAGGGGGGGTGAATAGGGTTATAGCAAATTTTCTTAATTTAAATACAAAAATAAACTTCAGAAATAAATATACTGAAAATAAATCACACACAAGATTTACCCAGCTTCGGCAACCCCTGCCTACTGCTGCATTCCCAGATTTCTATTAGAATTAAACAGTATCACGCTTACAAACACTCTAACAGACTTGCAAACCCTGCTACCGCCTATAGAGTTTTGCAAACTCGCAACCCCTGCTTACTGAACTAACTCTAAATAGACAATCAGACACAACCTAAAACCTAGGTGGTGATTTACCTAAACTCTTTGATTCGTAGAATAAGAAAAAACAATAATTAAGAACGAAATAGCCCTAAACTAATTAACATTATTAATATAACAATATTAATTTAAAAAAAACAAAGACCCCCTTTTGTTTTTGAACACCGGCCCACTTTCCTTATTTCGCCCGATCCTCTTTTTATTTGTTCGTGAGAAAAAAAAAATGGCGGCTTCGTTCCAGTTAGGGCTTCGTTCCCTTTTGATCCAGTTAGGGCTTCGGCTCTTCGTCGCAATTAGGGCTTCGTTCCTTCGTTGCAATTATGGCTCTGGTTTCTTCAATTTGCCTGTGATTTGTTGCCCTAGCTTGCTTGCAGTTGCTCGATCGAGTTTTGATGCTTGTGAATTCGGTATGTGCTGTCTCCTTTTGCTTTTCTAATTTGATACTCGAACTCGATCAGATCGAAAATGCCGATGATGATTAGGGTTTTAAATGCGTTCGATTTCCTGAATCTTCGATCGTATATATTTATTTGAATTTGTCAAATATTCATCTCGGCCACTTGATAATGCTTGAATGTTTGAGATTGATTCTGACTTTTTCATAACCGTATAAACTTGGTTCCTTGGTTGACACGGTTTTAAAATCAATTTCGTGATTTTCTCTGGTTGACTTCGTGTTGGATTTTGTGATGACCACCGGCTTTGACTTGGTTATATTCCTTCATTGCCAAGGCAATCTCGGCACTGTTTTGATTTCGTGACTCATGGCTCTGCATTACTACGGCCATGATCTTTGACGTTGAACACTGATAATTTATTTTTGACTTTGGCTTGAATCTGTTCATCTGCACTTGTGTATATTTGGCGTCACTGTGAATTTTGGTCTTCATGATAATGTATTGCTGTTGTCATGATTGTTGTGGCACTGAACTTTTGATCATGTTGCCTTCGTGTTGTTGTTTGCTTTATGTACCCTTCCATATGTTCTCTGATAATGTTGAACCTCACTGTTGCATTCCATTTGTGTTTGCTGTGTTGCAGTTTGATTGTGTTGTTTAGTATGTTCATTTGAGTCAGTGGAGTTGTTTCATTTCCATGATTTGCATTTTGATGTTGCAGTGCTTCATCATTTGAACTACTCTCTGACTTGTAGTGTTCATTTGTTATGCTTTGGTCATGGCTGATCTGTTGTTCAGATTGCATTATCTTATAGTCATTCTGGCCTTGAACCAGTTGTATCTTGTTTATGTGCATATTGCTGAGGCTTGTGGTATTTGCTGTCCACTTTCCATGATTTCAACTTCACTGTGAACTTTTGCTTGTGATTGTCACTATGTTGCATTGTTATTGATACATGGTTGTTCTGTTGGTTCTTCTCATCCTGATGCCGAACTTGATATGAAATTCTGGTGGCATTGCTTTGTTGTATCATGATACTTGGTCGAGTTGATTGTTGCATTGTCACTGGTTCATTTGATAGCACTGTACTTGTAGTTAGTATCGCTTGATATTTATTTCTGTAGTCTGCATTGTTGCTGTAGCTTTTTGAAGCTTGAGTTTCTGGTCACTGCACTTGTACATATTCACTATCACTTGCATTTTTATCTTAGTACCATAGCTTCTCTGTTCCACTCGAGTTTAGTTGTGCACTTGCATTTGTCTACTGTGTCTTGTTCTCCTGTGGCTTTGGATATTTGCAGTTGGTATTTTAATTGGATTATGCTTCTGTGCATATTGTACTCAATGTTGTCTGAGTTGTGTAGCAGCTGTGGTCTTTAGCATTGCTTGTGAGTGCAGCATTTTGCATTACTTTGATTCTTTTGAAACTCGAGTTGCACACGAGTTGGCGAGGCAGTGCACACGTATACGAATGTACACGTGTGTACTGCAGCCACTTGTAATTACCTGTCCCTGATAAAAAAATATCGATATGCACAGATATTGCACAGTCAAAAATGATGACGAACAACCCAAATAACTGAGGCAAACAATGTTTTCAAAATCATCGTTTGCTTTCAAATTTCAAAAATATTTCTCTTTCAATTTTACTGTGTTTAAAATATTTTTGCAGATTACTCAGATGCTGGATTCAAACCGGATTATAGTTGAAGACAAAAAATATGAGTGTGAGAGATATGTAGTAAGGTCGTGATGTAAATGTGATGTGATTGTAATCAAAAATGTACATGTATAGTGAGAGCATGAAATTGTACTATTTACAATTTGTAATAAATATTTGTTTGAATAAAAAATTTCTGTTTGAATTCAAAATCTGTTTAACTTGTTCTGTTTGAATTCAAATTCGAATTCTATGTAATTTAATTTTATTCAACAAATATTTATTTAAACTATGAAAAACAAAATAGTACATTACCAAATACATTTATATGAATGTATATATGTTTATTATCATCAAACAAAAATCATATAGCGCAAAGCGCATATTCAACAAATAGTTTTGAGATTTTAATATATTTTGTGTAACGACCTGGTATTTTCAACCATTCGCATCCGAACATTATCAGAATTGAATTGCTCAAAATACCAGATTTTTAATTTAAATTTGGCAAAACTGAATATATACAGTAAATAAATAATCAGAGATCATATACACAGAGTAATAAATGCAGCGGAAACAAAAGATAGTAGTTCATGAAGCTACTATATATATAACAGAGTTAAATAAGTTACAACAGAAGTCTCGAATACAATAGTTAAATACAAGAATCAGAATATATCACTAGAATCAACTGAATATCTGAAAGCTGGATCTACAAGGGAAGCTCCAACTCCAAAGGTGAGTCTCGAATACTGGTACACTCAGTCTGACCCGAGCATAAAGCAAAACACAAAACACTCGAGTCAGGATTAACATTCTTATATCAATAAATTCAACTCAAGTGAAATAACAACTGAAATACGAGTAACCCAAAAGATGTTTGGGATAACCATCCTCTAAGGACCCGTTAAACTATCTACTATGCAGTAGTGTACGCTATGTAGATAATGCCTATCAGTAATGTAAAGTAGCAAAATAGTGTTAAGGCGTTACCATTATCCCCCTTAACACATTTTATATAAGCATCATAGTCTATACAACACTTAAACTTCACCGTAAACTAGTGGGATATCAGGGAGTACTCTATAGGTATAACACACAAAAAAATCGTAGTAGTCGCGTATAGGGATACAAGTATGACAAGGCACATGAGGCAATACCCAAGGTAGTGAAACTACCGTCTGCCTGATCCGGACTGGTGAGAACGCATAGCCGCATCGATCGCAACACCGCGAAACAATACTCCAAATTCAAGGGTGCGCACCAATCAATAATAAGTAATAAGTAGTTTACAAAGAAGTGTGTTCGCTCGAGGTAGCTAACCCCCCATTTGGCCCGGCATGGCTCCTGTTTTAGTCACTTCAAATTTGACACAAGTGCCAAGGCTATTCATTATCGTTCTCTTTCATCAATCATCACGTACGTCGTTCCAACCACTTCATTCTGGATCACACTCCGCGTATAGTTATTAATGTAGTATTCGGTTTAGACAATGAGTATGTCCCTAACCGATTCCAGCTTCTTTAATAACTTTAGTAATTATTACACCGATTGGTCGTTTAATAAATTTCAAAACTAAATCAAATTCAATTTCAATTAGAATTTGTGAACCAGCATTTCATTTGTCTTTCTAAATCAATTCCTAAAATTTATGTTTCAAACTTCCAAATTCATAATTTCAAAGGCTATGATTCAACTTTAAATTTGATTCAAGACAATTCAAGTATTCATTTAAATTTGTATTCATTTAAATTTGATTTAATAGTTTCATTCCGAAATTATTTAAATAAATTTAATTTAACATTCAAACCAATTCAAATTCATTGATAGATTTCATTCAATATCCGTTAAGTTAAATCTATCATTCAAAACAATTTCTATTAAATTTTCAATTCATTAAATCAATTACTTAAGTTCAACTCCATTATATCAAAACTTACAAATTTAATTAGATTAAATTCGTCAAATCAAATTCTTAAATTACAAGTCTTATATTGAATTCAATAAATCACATCTTATTTCTTGTTGAAGAAATTCGATTTCACTTATTTACTTATTTAATTTAAACAAATTTCCAAAACTTAATTATTACAGAACTCAATTTCACTTATTAAAGAAGTTCAATTTCACTTATCAAAGAATTCAATTTTATTTAATTATTAAATAATTCAATCTTATTAAAGTATTAAATAATTTCAAAACTTAATTCAATCATTTCTTAAATTATACAACGTTCTTTCATCAACTACTTTGTTAATATTTTGTTTCAGATTATTAAACATTAACATTAAAATTTCACTAGAATTCAAGTTCCAACTTCATTTAAAACCCTTATTATTTTATTTAAATAAATTCTTTATTTTTATTTTTAAATCAAATTATTGACCAATCGGGTTTTTATTTAATTCTCTATCCTAAGTCAAAGTTTTATTTGGGTATTTATCATTTCAACCCGATTCCAATTCAATTCAAAAATTAAAGCATAGCAAAGTGAACTTGTAGTGTGATAACTAGGATGGTGTCAAAGTAAATAAACAAGCAATAACAAACATCAATAACAACCCAATAATTAATTCAAATAATCCTGAAATAATCGTATTAATTCACATTGTTGTTTGTGCAAATTAATGTAATCATTTCTAGAATCTACACTATCATTTCATGTAGATTAAAGATTATTACACTATTATTTTATGCGGTTCTACACTTGACATTTATTATTCGATTTCATACTATATCAATTTATACAACATAAATTTTAAATGGTTCAAGGTGTAGTTAACCATGTTTCTACATGTCAGGTAATTAAACATTTAAAGGGCTCATATTATACAATTTTATCTAAACAAATTCAATACATATATCAATTTCAAATTGTTAACTCCTACGTCAATTTCAATTGTAAATTATTTATCACTTCATACATTAACAATTTAACGTCCAATATCAACATCAAACAATCAATCATTTATCAACCAAACTGGATTATCATTGTATCAATAACAAATAAAAGTGTCAGATGTCACAGGTGAACTGATACAGGTAATAACATATATATAACAGTGTAAATAACTAACAGCCTCATATTTCAATTGTCGTTTCAATTGAAATCAAATTTAATAAATAAAAGAACATTAATCATGAGTGATTGCTCACCTTTCGAGGCTGGAGATGAACGAGAGTGAGATAGGTTATGAATCCATGCATGAATTCCAAAGAAAAATCAAGATTGAACTCGAACTCGACCGACAGAGATGATAACAGAAATCGATGAGAAACAAATCAAAAATGGCTTGATGAAGATAATTAATATAAGTGAACTTATACACAACTAAATAACTTTATATATATAAAGTCATATCCTAATCCAAATATATATTAAACTAAGATATATATATATATATATATATTATTTTTTTAATTTACAAATCATCATTAATTTAAACACATATCAAATATATATATATCAAATCATTATTTTAACCAAAACACATATATTAAAATCAACATATATATATATATATATACACACACATTATATATTTTATTCACTGCAAAGTCATCATAACATAAACACAAAACTATGGTTTATAAACACATATATATACAACTGTTATACCAGGTCAGCCGGTTTTTTTATGTATATCAATCGGTTATAAACTTATTCATTAATATATATATATATATATATATATATATAACCGATTATAAAACTCAAGCATGCAGACCCTTCGTATGCAAATAAAATAAATGTCCAGGCTGATCATATATGTATGCTAACACATGCAGATCTTTATATACATAACAACATAATTTGACAATAAATTCTCTATATTTATCAAAGGCCGGACTCATGTAACAAATGTAAACTAAAATATAGTATATATTATATAAAATGGTATCTATTGTAAAATCAACATAACTTACATTAATATAATATACACATATATACTATCATTGTACACCTACATATTATAACTGTAATATAATAAACGTATATAAGAAAGACTCATAGTATATTGTATATACATATTTAAAACATCTGACATGAGGCATACATGAGCGCTTTAAACACAGATCCATAATATATATAAAATAGGCCTATGTATAAACTGTGTGTATTTCAAAACTACACTTTGAATCAAAATATAACCAACATATACCCTATAAGTTTCACGACAGACTTGTATAAATGTACATAAATGGTATTATTTTTTTAAACAGTACATGCCTACTAGTATATATATATATTATACTATGAAACAGTGTAAGAGATCAGAACAGCATATATATTTAAAATTAAGTATACATACTGGCAATATATATATATATATATCTCTGCTTATATAAATTTATGGTATATCATATATAAATCAACAGCCAATATACTATATGTAAATTCATATATACTCACCTAAGTCAAAGTACAGAGGACGAGAAGGGAATTTGGCCGAGCTTGGTGGAGGAGCACAAGTTAAAGGAGTTCGACCAGAAGAAGGCACGGTCGGAGTTAGAAGGTAGAGCCATGGCGGCTGCCGCGTGAAGAAGAGGTGGAGGTTACTATGGAGGTTCAGGCGGTGAAAAGCTGATGTGGCGGGACGAGGTGAAGAGGGAGAAGATGGCAGGTCCAGTGGCAAGTGGAGGTAGGCACGGAGGAAAGATGGGCGGTGCCGCAATAGGAGAATGGAGGTTGCGGCATTCAGCAAGGCAGAGCACGGTGGGGTTGAGGTGAAGGCCGATGGTGAAAGTGATGCACGTGAGCAGCTTGAGCTTCCAAAGAAAGGCGCAAGGTTGAGTGAGTTGAAGTGGGGATCGCATAAAATATTTCTTCTATTTATATTTTCTGCTGTAAATTAAAAGTGGATATTAGTTTGGGAACGAAACAAGATGAAAGGGTAAGAATAGTAAGGGACAGACGCATTGAATTTAGAGATAATAAGGCTAGTGGTTGGTGGTTAAAAGGTGAATGGTTTTAAATGCAAAGCTGTTTATATAACTTATATCTTAATGCATATATTGAACGGTAAGAATGGAAACGATGGCTACCGGGACGAAAGCAATTCAGAGGAATAAATAGTCAGAGAACGTACCAATTAATAAACATTGGAACCAATGAAAAGAAAAAATCGCACACCTTTAGAATTCAAGAATATTAATGATAAATTGGTAAGTGATGTATACGGTGGAAAAATGAAGGCAAGGAAAGCAGTATGTCGAATGCTGAACCGATAAGAAATCGTCTTTCGCGGATTCCGCTGTATACCGGACCTCAAGACACAGAATGGAATACACCACAGGGATCAGCACGACGAAACGATCAAAACGGTATATAGCTGTCAGTGGTACGATTGAATTATAAAAATTTGAATTTTCTACTAGCAGAAAATACAACAAAAACGCAGAAAAATAAGATTGACGGAGCTAAAGAAGTCCGAATTTGGAAAAACGAAAAATGACGTCTTGCTTAGAAGATGATTTAGAATTTTTCTATGTAAAGATATTTAGGTTTCGAAAACATTTTATTTCATCAATTCCTAACTGATTAAATTGAAATAAAATTACACACGAAAATAACCTTTCATATTTTCGGATGAAAATTTACCAGTTGCTATGTTTAACAAGACATTTCAAATATTAAATTTTTATTTCAAAATTTTATCGTTTACCATTTCTTAAAATTTCAATTAAATATATTAATAAAACAAATAAAAATTATCGAAAACTTATGTTACATTTTAAACTTAAGATTTTCCAAGAAATATTTGAGATGGATGATTTAAATTATATTCCTAGTATTTTTGTTTATTGCAAGTGAAAAGAAGGCTAGATTACAACACCATTGTTGTAATAAATGTTTTCTGAGGATAGATACATAATTCAAGGATTATAATACTTTTGTTATAATAAATGATTTCTTAAGTTATTAAGAAAACTTATTAGTTGACTTAATAATTGTTGATATTCTTAAATATTCGAAGGAGTTTCTTTCGAAGATCATAATAAGTTGATTTATAAATGATATTTCTATAAACAAAAAGTTCTTTAAAAGGAATGTTTTAAAAATCATGCTAAGCGTAATTGGTATTGGGTTCATAATAAATAATGTTTTAATGACATTTGTTTTCGACCCTTCTTTTTAATATAGTTAGAAATATAATTAGCTCTTCCAAAGAATATTTTAAAGTGTTATACAAATATTTGCGATGTGAAAATTGTAACGATCGGGTATTTCGAACTATTCGCATCCGCACATGTTGGACTTGAATTGCTCAAAATATCATATTGTTAATTTATATTTGGCAAAACTCAGCATATACAGTAAATAAATAATCACGAACATGGAATAATATAACAATAAGCAGCGGAAATGATAAATAGCAGTTCATGAAGCTACTATATAATCATCAGAGTTTGAAATAAAATGCAACATAATATCTCAAATATAACATAGTCTCGAATATAAATAGATGACAAGTCTGAAAAAAACAACTAGATAGCTGAATAGATATAGATGGATCTCCAAGTGAAGCTCCAAACTTCATAGGTGAGTCTCAAATGTTGTGGCACTAAGTTTGACCCGAGCGTAAAGCAAAACACAAAACACTCGAGTCATGATTAACATTCTTATATTAATAAATTTAACTCAAGTGAAATATCAACTGAAATACAAATAACTTAAAGGATGTTTAGGATAGCCATCCTCTAAGTATCCGTGGAACGATCTACTATGTAGTAATATATGCTATTATAATAATATTTATAGTAAAGTAAACTACAAAAATAGCGTTAAGGCGTTACCCATATCCCCCTTAACACATTTTATCTAATGCCGTAGTCTATACAGATACTGCAAAATCCACCCGTAGGTGGGCTATCAGGGAGCACTCTATAGGTATGACACAAAACAAACTCGTAGAAGGCGCGCTAGGGCATGCGACAAGGCACTCGAGGCAATGCCAGGGTAGATATACCGTTTGCGGATCCGGACTGGTGGTAACACATAGCAGCTACTACCGCCTACCATGTGACACACTCCTAAATCAAAAGGGAGAAATCACAAAAGAAATAGAATAGTATCGAAGAAATGTTCCCGATAAAAGGAATGATCTCACCTGGTCCGGCGTGGCTCCTATTTTAGCCGCATCAAGCTGACTTACGGGAATCAGGGTCACGTAAATACCGTATAAAACCGTCGCCAAAGCATCCTACGTCATTCTGGAATCTCCACCATGAACACAATTATTAAAGTGGTTTTTGGTATTGGCAGAGAGTGACAATATCCGATCCCGGTCTCTTTAACAACCAAGCGTTATTATAAAACCGTAGTCATTTCAAAATAGTTTATAATTCAAAACCAAAATATCATTTCCATTTCAAAACCATATCAATACTATGTTATTTCACTTCAAATATATTCATTTCCAAAATCATAGCACTTTAAAGTTTTAACACTTTTGAAATTATAAAGCTTAGAATTTGTAACACTTTGGAAATCATAGCACTTGATAACATAATACTTTGAAATTCATAACTTTGAAATCATAACTTCCTACTTAAACAATTTAGATATTAATAATAGTATATATAATAAAATAGTTTCTAAAACAAAATAGTTTATATAAAATAGTTATAAGTTAAAATATCTTATATTAAAATTTATAAAATAAAATATATAAATAGTTTTTAATATAATTTAAGAATACTTTATGTAATAAAATAACTTCCTCAAATTTCGCAAATCGATTCAAATCAACTCAAATTCAAAAATTCAAATTTAATTCAATCTCAATTCATTAATTTCAATTTAGTTTCCCAAAAAATCCTTTCAATTTATATCAATTTCAAATACAGATTTGAGCCACAAAGTAAACCATTTCAATTCCAATATATTTCAATGCTTTAAATATTCCACATTTTCAAAACTAAGTTCGATAATTTCATATATATCTTAATTTAGCTTCATATATTTTTTATTTTGAAATATTCACTTAATAAATCCAATATCATTTAAATAAAACCCCATTTACAATTAAATTAAATATTTCCTTCAATTTATTTATACTTGAAATATCCATTAATTGCCTTAAACAAAAATCAAGTTATGAAATCATATCCTTTAAAATCTCAAATTCAATAAGTTTCAAATTGATTTAATTAAATAAGATTCTTAATTAAGAACAATTTCAAATAAATTCAAATTCATCTTCCCAACCGTAACTTATAAAAATCATTATAAAAATCTATTTTAAAATAAAACTTTAAATAAATACTTAAACATATTATATACTAATTAATTCAAACTTTATTAAATCAAATCTTATTATTAAACTTATCCTATATTAAAACTTATTATATATATATTTTAAAGTAGTAAAATTATAAGTAATTTAAAGTAGTAAAATTATAAGTAACTTCTTAAATTTTATAATTCAAAACTAACTTATAATTTTTAAAATTTTCAAACATATAAATTTATAATCAAGAATTTAACTAAAATAGCCTTTATAAGTATAACATTTAAAACAATATTTATATAAACACACATATATATCTTTTTAAAACTTGGAAATCATTTCAAAATATTTATATATAGACCAACGGTGTCTGTATATAATTTTCTATCCTATGGTCAAGTGATATGGATACTTATCATTTCAATCCGCAATTTAAATTATATATAGGTATATATCTTTTCAACCCGCAATCCTAAATTCAATTCAATGAAAATCGCTTGGGTTTATAATTTCAACCATAATGATTTTCTCCTATTCTATTAATCGTTCGGTTATGTATCATTTCAACCCATAGGGAATCCTATACCTACAAGGAACTTGCAGAGCAATTACAGATATGATAATAATATAACAGACATATATCATCAATATAAATAGCAAATAATGGTGTTAGATGTCATAGGTGAACAGATAACATATATATAGCAATGTAAATAACTAACATCATCATATTTCAATTGTCGTTCCAATTGAAATCACATTTAATAGATATAAGAACGTTAATCGTGAGTAATTGCTCACCTTTCAAGGCTAGAGGAATTTGACAATGAAATGAGATGAGTTTCGAATCCAAGCATGATTTCCAAAGTAAAACAAGATTGGCACGAATTAGATGGACAAGGCTGATAATAGGAATCGATAAAACAAATCAGAACTATCTTGACAAAGCTGAAACAGATATATGTTATAACTTCTCCCTAGATCAATTTTTAAACATACATTCAAATAAGATATATATATATATATATATATTATATTTATTTTCAAATCAAAACAAATTTAAACACAGATTATATATATATATATATATATATATCAATAAAACATGTAAACAAGAGTACATATACTTTTGTACTATATATATAACTTATATAACATATAAATATAACTAATAATATAATATAATACTGTTGTAAAATAAACTATATCCCATCACTTCCTACAGTAATATAAATAATATGATATATATAAACATACACACCTTATAACTTTTATAAATAGGCAAATAGATATCAGAAGCTTTGTATAAAACATGCAAAATAACATATAAATATATAGGCAAATATATATACCAATCTTTTATAAATTGTGCAACTGTACTATACCAAAGTTACTCTTTGTAAACAAATATAATCCTTATATAGTATAAATAACAAAATCAGATTACAGATTATAGAAAAAGCTATTGAAACATATATATATAGGGTATTGGCTAATATATAAATATATAATCTTATAACTGTCAAAGTATAACTTATACATTATTATATACATACGAACAGCAAAATACTCGGTAAACAGCTAATTTATATAGCACATATAAATGATTTCTTTTCGGCTGAGATAAATATAACTATATTCATATCAGTTGTTATAGTTTAATATATATAACCTAACTTATAAATATAATACATATAACTATTATTTAAACTTTACACCATAAACTGATAATATATACAAAATATAACTTTACAATAAAAAAAATATGCAACTTACAATATATATATATATATCATATTTAAACAAAAATTAGTGTGTGTACTACTATATGCACGAAAAGTGTATGTGTGTGTGTGTATATATATACTAACAAAATTTTATAATCTATATAAACTATCATAATATAAAACTATTACTTCATTCATCACATAATATATAGAAATTAATCATATGCATCCTTGATATTTAAAAATGTAAATACGACTTTAAAAACTTACTCGTATAAAAGTATATAACTAACATATCCAATACAAACAGATTTATATAGAAACATATGAAAATTGACACATATGTATTAGATCCTATATTCTGTAACACCTCAACATATTATAGGTGTAAGTAATACATACTATAAAACAAAACAAAAATTTAAATATACCTAAATAAAGAAATGGAAGGAGGATGAGTTAGAGAGGGGGAAAGCTGTTGTACCTGGCCAAGCTAGAAGAGGAGGAGGAGCATGGCTTCGGCCATTGGGTGTGAGTGGCTTTGGCCGAGAGATGAGCATGAGGAGGTGTAGTTTCGAGGCGGCTCAAGAGAGAGGGTAACAGGGAGGAGATGAGTTGCGTGTGAGGTTGGTGGAGATAAATCGGTAGAGGAAGGAAGAAGGCAAAGGCTTCAGAGAAGAAAAAATATATAAAAGCAACAGGTGGCAATTTAAATAAATAGCTCCGATATATCAAATATAGGATTTCCAAGTGAAACTTTAAAATTTTACAGGTCGTTATAAAAATCAAGCACAAATGTGAGTCGATTGTTTTGAAAGTTTGATTCATTTATAGAAAATATTTAGTCTCACACATAACACAACGTTGTGGGAACTCTTGCTATTATTAAAGTTAAGAATGTATGTTGAGTCAAGGTAGGAAGGAACACTGCCTTAACATGTCTGCCTTTATTGTTTTCCCTAAGGTAGTACTAGTTTGAGATCGATGAATTGCGATAAGTATAAGAGATTTAATTTTCATATACGATCATTTTATTTTTTCGAAAGTTGATTTAGTGATTATCGATCCTACTACCTAATAAGAGTATTCATCAATCTAAGAGTATTTGTTGCTCAATGAGATACTATTGCTATTCTTAAAGTTAAGAATGTATGTCGAGTCAAGGTATGAAGCAACACTACCCTATCTCATCTAGCTTCATTGTTTTCCTTGGGTTAGTGTTAGTTTGAGATCGATGAGTTGTGATAAGTATATGAGATTTTAATTTCCATATACGACCATTTTTGTTATTCCCAATAGTTGATTAATCGACTGTCGATTTTTATATCCTTCTTTGTGCCTCATCAATCTAAGATATTTGTAGATTGTTTTAAGCATTTGCATACAACACCAGAGATAACTGGTGTTCATCAATCTAAGAGTATCTAAGAGTATTCATCAATCTAAGAGTATTTGTTGCTCAATGAGATACTATTGCTATTCTTAAAGTTAAGAATGTATGTCGAGTCAAGGTATGAAGCAACACTACCCTATCTCATCCAGCTTCATTGTTTTCCTTGGGTTAGTGTTAGTTTGAGATCGATGAGTTGTGATAAGTATATGAGATTTTAATTTCCATACACGACCATTTTTGTTATTCCCAATAGTTGATTAATCGACTGTCGATTTTGATATCCTTCTTTGTGCCTCATCAATCTAAGATATCTATATATTGTTTTAAGCATTTGCATACAACACCAGAGATAACTCAAACCAAGGAGCAAGTGAAAGCCAAGCTAGGTGGGTCGCACCCATTAGGTATGTTCACATCTACTTAGAGAGGTTTTTGTTGCATGCATGCGATGATGTGAAATATTTGGATTCCCCTGTTTGGCGAGGGTTAAGCTTCAAAGTTCCCGAGAGTGATGTGTGTGCTCTCAAGTATATTTTGTCTAGATGTATACTTCCGATGTAGGGGGAACACCCTACTAGTCACGTTGGACGAATTCATTCTTCTTGTTCCATGTTCAGCGGCCAGGTCTCATAGATTATTATATGTTCATCGTATTTGTTAAGATTTCTCATGCTGGTTTTCCAAACTGATCCAGGTGTTATTTTATTATAATGCTTGGGTCAGTTCGAGTTTTTTCCATGTTGTCATTGGTGTGAAAAAGAGCTCATGGAGTAGAGCTAGATGTTCACATGCTATAGTAATTTTATTTTTCGCTATATTATTATATATACCCATCAGCAATTATAAGGTCAGGAAGTTATAACTATCCAAGCTGATGACGTTTCTTGTTAACTTTGATATACCATGTATCTTAGAATGACAAATTATATTGTCATTTTTATATTATATGTTATCATTCCACTGCGTGATTTTGTTTTTCTCTATGCCTTTTCTTTTTATGTTATCTTAACAATGTGCCTTTTCGGTACTTGGATGCTTGACATTCCAATACCATGGATGCATTAAAAATTTCGAGGGCCGAAAGGGTAGGTCATTATTTTGGTATCAGAGTTGATGGTTAAGCCATAATTTTTCCTTTGGTGAGGTAAACTCATTTATGATAGGGTAGCCGACACCCTAGAATGATATATATACATACATATGTATACATATACATACATACATACATATATGTATGCATACATAAATGAGAGCGTATTTGTTATTGCTATAAAAATAAATTGTGTTATTTGGTCTTCTGAGTTATTCATGAATTCTGGTCGAGACCTGGGATGCCATGGTGTCGATATGGGTTTCTAAACACTCGAACAAGTAAACAGACATGTTATTGATTTTTAATAATTTGGTATATGTTATATATATATATGAAATAATTTTCATATTTATATAGTTTTTAATAGTTTGTTTGTTAAAAAATGATAATATTTCATTATCTTTGTTGGTTGATTTGTCATGCTCAGGTAGTTTGGGAATATTGACTATTGTTTATTAATTGTTGATTTATGCTCGACCATTTTATAAGCATTTATTGTTTTGATAATTATGAGTACATTAAAATGAACTCCTTGTGAAATAAGTTTCACGGTTTGATTGTAAGGTGTTCGTTGAAAATGTGAAGTTAAAAGTCACATTTAATAAAGTTGTTTAATATAATCTAAATGGGAAGATTAAACATTTAGAGGATAAATATTTGTAAAAAAATTATTATAATAAAGGAAACTTATTATAATATAAGATGATATTAAAGGTATATTTTATATGAGTGTGGTATGTAAAATAATTTACATGATTTACAAATGGTGTTTTATAAGTAGAAAAGGGTTTTTGAGAATTTAAATCTGGGTGTGACTTAAAACGATTTCAAAGTGATTTTGAGAAAAGTAATGGTAGTATTACTTGGAAGCATTTATAAGTTTAAATATTTCAAGAAGAATTTTAAGAACGATACAGTTTCTTTGGATATTTCGGGAAAACATCTCGATTCGTTTTGTGGCAATCTGAATAATCTTTTATGTGAGATCGAATGTTTGTTTAGACGAACGTTATAATGCGGCTATTAAATTATCTTCTTTATAATTGTGCGATCAAAATGAGTTCAAACCCGAATGAATTCAAAGTGAGTGTTCGTGAATAAATTATAAAAGCTATTTTGTATATAGAAATATATATAGTATGATTTCAAATAGGATTTTGAAATAAAAGCTAGGTATTCAGTTCTTAAGTTTCCTTAAGGGAAACTAATTTAAAATAAAAGGTATTTGGATAAAAGAATGTTTTGATAAATGAAATTTGTAACTCTTGGATAGAGAGGGAACTACTTAACATAAGAGGAAACAATTTGACATTAGTTTTAAATGGGTTGAGTTGGATAAGAAGGTTTAAATTAAAATTGTTTTCTTAAAACCGTAGTTTTGTTTAAACATCTAAGTTATATAAACTATTTGATGTTATTAGGCCGACTAATAAACATCTTTACACTAGGTATGTCTAAGGAAAAGTAGAATCTTGTACTAAGTTTAGAAATAAGCATCCTACTCTTCTTAGCAACTTACCGAACCAGATAGGTAAAGAGGTCGAAGTTGTCGGATCGGTTTTAAGACACATATTATTTTTGGACCTCCATCTGAATTTTGAAAGGTAAATGGAATTGACATTTTCTATATACCCTTAGGATGTAGAAGAGTATTATACAAGTAAATAAAAGTGGAATAAGTTTTTATTTAATATTCTATAAACGTGCGTCTTTATCAAATGTTTATAAACTTAAGTGGAAATTTATGAAATGATTCATAAATAATTTTTGTATTGAATGAAATGCTATGAATGAAAATGAAAGTGATCAAAGAAGAGATTGGTGTAGTTAATTAATCAATAGTACTAAGCACATAAGTTGCGCGTACATCATTTTATTCGCATGATTTTTGATTTACGATTCAAGCACGTAACTTTGGGACGATTCACACCCATCTGAACAAGGATATTTCACTTGATTCTTGACAACAAACACATGATTCAGATTCTTGATATAATATTGAGATTTTCTATCATAGTATATGGCTATGTAAGAAGAATGGAGATTTATAATTAAGGAACCTGATCAGAGTCCACACTAGGAAGGTCTAGTGAGCGATACTAGTTCAGAAGTAAAGTTTATGTATCCGAGCAAGTGGGTGGATCAGATATTGCATAATAATGGTCTGTGTATATCATACAAGCTTAAGTATACTTGTATACTGCATTTTATGGCTTAGGAAAATTTAGGGGCTAGGTTTTGATGGATCATGGGAAGATCACCTACACTTGGTTGAGTTTTCCTATGGTAACCATTATCAGACTAGCATAGGAATGGCGCCTTTCGAAGCTTTGTATGGAAGACCATGCAAGGTACCAGCATATTGGTTGGAAATTGGAGACAGATTAGTCTTAGGTCCAGATTTGGTAAGAGAGGCAATAGACAAGATTGAGTTGATCCGAGGTAGGATGAAGGAAGCTCAGTCTAGACAAAAAAGTTATGTAGATAAGAAGCCTAAGGATCTAGAATTCTCAATTGGAGATTGGGTTTTCATCAAAGTATCATACATGAAGAGCGGGTATGATTCGAAAAGTCAGGGAAACCGCCGCCTAGAAATGTTGGACCATTCCCAGTTTTCTAGAGGATCAGAAAGCTCGCATACAAAGTAGAGTTGTTGAGCAATTTGGTAGGTGTCCATAATGTATTTCATGTGTCTCATTTTCGTAAGTACGTGCATGATCCAGAGACTACTATTACCCCGACTGTATGGGAAGACTTAATAGTAGAACCGAATCTGACCTTGGTTAGGGAACCAGTTCGAGTTGTAGCAAAAGATGAGAATAGGCTAAGAAATAAGACAACCAAGTTGGTGAAATTTCAGTAGAGTGACAACGAGAAGGACTGTAATTGGGAGACAGAAGACAAGATTAGAGATACTTATCTTGAACTACTTTAAGGGTATGTTCTATATTTGCTTTATATAGACCGTTTTCTAGTCAGGTAGGCTAGTATGGCAGTTAGGAGATGTTGCAGATGATTGATATGCTTAGTATTTAGTCCTTGCTGAATTTCAAGGACAAAATTCTTTTAGGAGGGAAGCCTATAATATCCCTAATTTTAAACAGAATTATTCAAGAGATTTAATTAGATAAATTAAATAGAATAATGTAGAGATTAGAGTGCTATGGGATTGAGATTTGAAAACTAATTAAGGTCGTGCCTTAACTAAATGAGTTTATAAAAATAGTTGTAAGTTAAATACCTAAGAGAATAAGGCAATGATAATATGGGAATAGTCGAACCCCATAACCCCTAAACTCTTATATGATTCTCATTTACATTTCCATAAACAAAAAACATAAACAAAAGAAAATAAGGCCGGCCATAACCCTAGGGAAAGAGGAGCTCAAAGATCAATTAGAGGCTAAGATTCAAGTTAGGAAGATTAAAGCAAGAATACATCTCAAGTTCCTTATCCAAACAAGGTGAATAATGATCTAAATCATCTCATATAAGTCTTCTTGAGTGGTTTACTTCGATTTTAAGGTTTAAAACCATTAGGATGGATGGATGATGACATGCTTTGATTTACATGGCATGTTATCATTTAAACAAGGATTTTATGTGATGATATAATATGATTTTAAGTTTAAAATTATGAAATTGATTTTCAAACGCCATGGTATTTGAATGTTATGTAAAATATTATTTGGATATGAGTTTAAATTCTAATAATATTCCAAGTTATGAATAATTTATTATGAATTTTGAATAGAAAGAATAGATAATTTTGGGTTTAAATTACTAATGGCAATTAAGTATTATTTTCGAGTCTGAATTTATATACGTTAGAAAATATATCATAAGTGAATTATTTTGATTTTTTGGGGAATTTTCCTAAGTATTTTACTATGATACAAAATTATTTAAGTTAAGGGATTTAAATGTTTTGTTAAGAAGGGGGGCTTATTTCTTAAAATGTTTTTAGTTATAAATTTTGAATTCGACAGCCTTTTTAGGAATGAATTTGACAAAGAGTGGGAAACCAATCACATTTTGACAAATTAGGCAAGTTAGGTAAAAATAAATTTCTTTGAAAGGCAATAAATCAGTTTTGTTTTGAATTACAACATTGCCACTTCCTTAGCTTGCTTCCATCACCATGCACAGTAGACTTTTCGCACCTATTTAAGACCAATGCATACAATGCGAAGTAATTGGTATATAGTGTATTCAAGAAAGACGGAAGGAAGGATGGGGTTGAAAGCATGCTTTCGAAGGGGTTGAAGCCACTTTAATTAACTTTCAAGTCAATCAACTTACCTTTATTTAAAAAGAGGCTTTCGAACAAATTGTCGGTTGTCTTTGTTTTTAGAAAGGATCTTTTGAAAGAGTTTCCACATTTTGAACCTATTCGAAACCTAAATGCCGCCTTCATACCTTTTAAATTGGTTAATGGCTGCTTTTCTTTATAGCCTTATAATAATAGGTTCAAAAGGAAGGCTTTCATTTTATTAATATTGAAGCCGTCTTCCCAATGCTTTCGAAAGGCTCCTTTCAGTCGCATTTATCAATGGTCTCAAAGGCAATGATTTCAAAAGGATGGTTTCGAAGCTATCCTCTTCCCAATTCATTTCCTTAAGATTAATGCTTTTGAAAGAAAAGCTGTCGCTTTTGTTCTCTTTGACCCAGAATTTATAGTTAATGTTAAACCCAATGATTTCGAAAGAGATACTTTCAAATGGTTTCGAAGCTAGGCTTCCATAAATTATATTTGAACTAAATTCCTTCGAAAGGTATGCTCTAAGTGTTTTGAAAGGTATATCTTTAAGTGTTTCGAAAGGAAGGTTTCAATACTTTTGGAAGGTTTAATTTTAATAGTTTCGAAAGAGAAGGCCTAAGATTTTAAGTAATGCTTTTGAAAGGGAGAGTGATGGAGGGTAGATGTCAAAATGATCCGAACGATCTATACGAAAGCCTTTGTTTTCAGCTAAGAAACCCTATCTCATTTTTAAAGTAAATGCATGGCAATAAGAAAGAATTTGAGAGTGACATTTAAATTTGTTTTTAAAGTAAGTTTTCCTTTTGAATTAGAAAAATGATTACAATGAATTAAATCATGGATTTTTTATATTGTTATGTTTTGATCAGTTATCGTGTATGCTTCTGTAAACATATTCATTTCATAATTAACCCATAACTGTATTTTGGGGTTGTTAAGGGAAGAATAACCAGCTAGGTTGACTTAGTAGTGAATATACATTGAATTAACTCATATATTAGTAGAATTGCATCTAGGAGGTCAGACAGACCAGAATATAAGATGGCCAAAGACAGATCAAGGATTATTAGCTTAGACAGGTTCTTAGTAAGCCGATGAAAACTATGTATGGAAATTTTTATTGGCAATGGTCAATAGATTCTTAGTGATCTAATGAAAACTATATCCAAAATAAGTTATTGACAGAGTTCAATAGGTTCATAGTCAATCCATGAAAACTATGACATAAAATCCAATAGGTTCATAGTGACCCCATGAAAACTATGATTAAATGATGTTACTGGTAGACACCAATAGGTTCTTAGTGATCCCACGTAAACTAAGATGTCGGGCAGATCGTCCATAAACTTGGAACAGGTTATTAATCAGTCCAAGAATGGGAAATCTATAGCATATTGCATGTTTGCATATCATCATGGTACATTTTATTATGTTATGTCTTAACCATTATGGATGCAGGCACACAGTATATGCTTGTTATAAATTTTGTTAAGATAATAGTAAGGGAAAAATGTTCTTCTTAGTGACGTGGTCTTACCAGATATCTATGGTTCGAGATGGTAGGTTATTATTCATACCATACCTTTTGTCTGAATCAAATTTTATGTTTTCCTCTTAAACTCTAGAGTGCTCAATTGATTTTCAGAAGTTTGAGACTTAAGGTTTTCAGGTTTTCCTTCAGATGAATAAGCTTCTGGAGACGTGCAGGAGGAAAGCTAGCTATTAGGAGTTCTTTTTGTTTGATTCCTCTATGTAATTAGATGTAATGGAAAAGTTGTTTAATTGCCTATATTTAGACTTTGATCTACCAAGGGGCATTATCATGTCGCTTTTGGCATATTTTTAATAATTATATTTCTCGGAACATGGCTTACGAATTAGGAATTTTTAATGAATTTGAAATGTGATTTGAAGTGGAATGAGAATATTATTTTAAAAAAATTGAGCTTAAAATTTTTCATATCCATATGTTTTTGGTATATAATTGTATATAACATTATTGTATTTGATCACCGAGAATTAATAATGATGGATGACTACAACAACCATAGCAGTTGGTTTTGGGCCTCCAAATGGGGATGTTACTAGTAAATTTCAATTTTGTTTGAGAGGCTTAGATAATCTTCTAAGAAATAACCAAAAACTGATGAGCAAAATAGTATGCTTAGGAAATTAGCTACATCCTTGGACGATTGAGAAAGTTGTAAACGTAAGAAAAATTCAAAATCCTGTTTATTAGTCATTTAACATTTTGAATAACGTTAAGTGTTAGTTTATTCCTTTATGGAATTTGATTCGATTGATAGTGTGATTTTATACACAATGGTTTATAAGTATGATTTTATAGTAAATTATTTTAAAGTTGTTATTTATTAGGGCCTAAATCCCGGTGCTATTGAAAAAGTGATTTTGAAAGAATTTGTGGAATAAATAATAATAATAATTTGAAAACTTTAGTGAAGTATTATAATTTCAGGACATTTGAAAAAGTTTCTACGAAGTAATTTTTCAAATATGTTATTACGACTAAAGTCAGATGATTGGGGTTTTCTGATTTGGAAGACTCGCCGGCTATATTTGCTCACTCTAGTTATTGTTTTAGAAGGAACCGAAAGACCACTGGATACTCCGTGCAGTTTTGATTCTAGAGTTATGCCATGATTCGGTAGGTAGAGCCCCCTCCTTGTCATTATTAATTTTGGTTTTGATATATTTCTCTTTGGAGGGATTTGAAAATGTATTTTGAATACAAATTCCTGGACATTTAGTTCTAAATGTATCCTTTAAAAAGATTAGATGCATGGTATTTTATTAAAGAGTATTCTCTGTACATATGTTGCAGATTTTAATATGGATTTTCTATAAAGGAAAATATAACTAATCTGATTTATTGAAAACCAAGTAAGTAATTTGATTTTTTAAGTAGGATATTATATTTCCAACTCCCAGATAATTTTGAGGGTGTGATTCTTTTAAAGGGGGAGGTTGCAACATTCTGGAAAAATATAAATAACTTTTATTCAAATATAGGGATTATATAAAGGGGATTTTCACTTCAAGGGCTTATTTGTGAAGGGGATAAGTTTTAAGGACACTATTTCTGAAAAATTAGTTTTAAGGACATTTTAAAGGAAAAAGATAAAAGAATTTATCATTTTCAGTTATACAGAAATAATGATAAAAGGATTTATCATTTTTCAGTATAACTTAAAAAGATAAATGAATTTATCATTATGCTGAAAATTGTCCTTAAAACTAATTATTCAGAAATGTTGTCCTTAAAACTTATTACCCTGCAAATAGAAGCCCTTCAACCTAATTTTCACTTATTTAAATATATTTGAATTATGAATTATGTATTAATAAATGGATTTAGTTGCCTTATTTAAATCTTTTAATAAATAAATAATAATGGAAAATTCATTTTCTATATTTTTCAAATAAATAAATAGTTCGATGAAAAATTGAAAATGCGACCGAAACTAGTTCTTTGAAATTTTCGACTTTTAACGAAAGTTGTTGTAACTTTGTTGTACTCTTATGTACACATTTATAATACATATATTAAAAATAAGAAAATCAATTGTTAGTAAAATAATTTGATTTTTAATGATGTATTTTGAAACTAATTTACTGGATTTTTCCATTATTTTCAATTTAGAAAATATTTAAATTTTCGTTTGATGCATTTTACGACAAACGTTGGTATTTTTGAAATTACACGGTATAAGTTAACCGGTATATTTTATTGTTGTTTTGTAATCATATTATATTGTTGTGCATGACCATGTATTTATTTCTGTCATTCACAGTTTGTAAGTGCACATGATATTATGTACGACATATAGGAAATCATAACATAAGATAAAACCCCACACACAAAACTCTCTCTCACTTTTCACTCTTTCCCTTTAAAACATTTCCTGTAAACATTTTAACCTAGCTAACAAAATCAAAAATCAAAATCTAATGCTAGGGTTCATTAAAAGTCACAAAATTGGATCCGTTGGGTTTGTATTGGCGAAGGCTTCAAATCAATACAAGTTTGGTCGACTGCGGCATCATTTGGGGATGGTCGACCTGAAGAGCCGAAGCTAGGGTACAACTTATTGGAGCTAGGGGAGGTTTTAGGTGAAATAAAGAGCAAGGTTGAGTTTCTCGTATGAAGGAGCATCAAGGGAAGGCGGCGATTGGAGGTCCAATCGACCGAAGAGAATCACGAATCTTGTATAGTCACGTGAAATTGCCCAAGTCGCGATTGATTTAGGGTAGCCGAGCTTGAATATATTGTGTTCGTTATGTAGCTCTTTCATAGTGGAGTGTGTAGGGTCGATTTTGTCAAGTTTTAGGGGAGAGATCGATGGGCGAAGGATCAGCTATGGTGGGTTGTTTGTATGTGGTTTACAGGCATTAGAATTTGAGATGGAAGAAGGATCTGGGAAGGTAATGAATGGTTAATTAAGTATTTAGGCAAACTAAATACAATTTTTAACTCGAATTCTTATGAACTCGATAACACTTGCATACAAGGTCCAAATCAAATGCAATCTTTTGCTTTGTGCTCGTAGGAGTGTTATCTACACATCGGAGCTGAAATCATCAAGTTTGGAGCAAGTAGAATTTTGAGCTAAAATCAAATATCATTCAATTTTAGATCAAGTAGGAACGCGTAAGCATCAAATGGAATTTTAGTGAGTTAACTCACCTTTAATGAACTCTATATGATATATCTATTGATATAAATTATTGTTTGTGTGCTTGCATGCTTTCTTGGGTTGGTTTGGTTAAATTCCTGCTTTGGAATATGGATGACGCATATGTAATCTACGGAGGACTTGGTAGAGAGACCCAAAGGATTTCTAGCAATTTTTGATTTACTTTTATATGCAACATGCTTATAAATATTTGTTGCTAGTTGAAACCTTAAACTTTCAAAGATGTTGAATAGTGCAATAATCATGCTTTGGCACTTTGAAATCACATTATTGCACTTTGAAATCCCATCTCTTTAAATCTTGTGTTTGAAATATTGTGCTTATGTTTGCGCATTAAATATTTGGTTGTGCCTTAGCATTTTCAAAAGGTTGTTTGAACTGAGTATTGATGGCTTGGAATGGGTTATAGCATCTAACTCCAAAGTGTTTAAATATTGAAAAAAAGTTTTGGTCGTGGTTTTGCAGTTTGAAAATCAAGTTTTAAAACAACTTTTAAATGGTTTTTGTTGACTTCAGAATTCTTTAAAATTTTGATTAATGCGTACTAAACTCATATTATGCTATTCTAAAAATAGAATATAACTTTCACACTTTGTAAAAATATGGAGAAATTTCCAATTTGAAAAGAACCGATTTAAAGGAATTTTCTATACTCTTTTTAGAGGTAGTTTTGAGACACTATTTCCAACTTCTATAAAATGGTTTGTACTTGATTTTTATTATTTAATCCTTTTAGTGAATTTTTCTAACATATATTTAAGCGTTTTAAAAATGGTTTGAAATATATATTTTTTTTAAATGATTTAATGCCAATAATGGAAGGAAATGTTTTATTTTGAAATAAGGAAAGGAAATGTTTTGTGATTTTAATACATTTTAAACTTGAGATTTTTGAATAATGGTTGAAATTGATTGTTTAAATTATATTCTAGGTATTTTTAAGCCTATTGCATGTGAAAAGGAGGCATGGATTACAACACCGTTTTGTAATAATTATTTTCCAAGGATTGAGAAAGTATTCATGGATTATAACACTTGCGTTATAATAAATCATTTCATTAAGTCATTAAGAAAACTTTTTACTTGACTTAATAAATTTTTATATTCTTAAATATTTAAAGGAGCTTTGTTTTAAAGATGATAATAAGTTGATTTATAAGTGATATTTCTTATAAATGAAAATAACTTTGAAAAGAATGTTTTAAAAATAAAACTAAGTGTAGTTGATTTTGGGTTCATCGTAAATAATATTTTAATGACATTTTTTTTGACCCTTCTTCTTAATGCAATTAGAAATATAGTTAGCTCCTTAAAAAAATATTTTAAATAGGGTTTTAAAGTGTTTTACAACTATTTGTGATGTGAAAAACAAGCACAAGCGTAAGTCGAATGTTTTAAAAGTTTAATTCGTTTATAGAAAATATTTAGTCTTACACTTAGCACTAAACATTATGGGAACTCTTGCTATTCTTAAAGTAAAGAATGTATATCGGTTCAAGGTAGGCGGCAACGCTTCCCTAACTTGTCAGGCTTTAAATTTTTTTCCCCGGAGTAGTATTAGTTTGAGATCGACAAATTGTAATAAGTGTAAAAAATTTCCATATATGATCATTTTGTTTTTCCCGATAGTTGATTTATTGACTATCGACCCTGCTACCTTCTTTGTGTTCATTAATCTAAGATGATTAGTTGTTCTTTAAGTAAACTCTTACTATTCTTAAAGGTAAGAATGTATATCGAGTCATGGTAGAAAGCAACACTGCCCTAACTTGTTCGGCTTTGTTGCTTTCCTTGGGGTAGCACTAGTTTGAGATCGACGAGTTGTGATAAGCACATGATAATTTAATTTCACTATAGGATCATTTTTTCTCTCTCGATAGTTGATTCATTGACTATGGATTTTGATGTCTTTCTTTGTGCCTCGCTAATCTAAGATGATTTGTAGCTCGTTTTGAGCATTTGCATCCATCACCGAAGATAACTAAAACCAAAGTGCAAATGGAAGCCTGGCTATGTGGGTTGCACCCATTAGGTATGTTCACATATATCTAGAGTGGTTTTTGTTTCATGCATGAGGTAATGTGAAACGTTCATATTCATATGTTTGGCGAGGGTCTAGCTTGGAAGTTGCCTAGAGTGACGCGTATGCTCATAAGTATATTTTGTCTAGAGTTATACTTTCGATGTAGGGGCGCACCCTCCTAGTCATGTTGGATGAATTCATTCTTCGTGTTCGGATTCGAACCTTGGAGTTAATCCTTTCTTAATTGCATCGAGAAGTACCTTGTGCTCTTCTCTATGTTTATTTATTTATATTCATTCTTTAAGTTTGGATTTTGATCTTGTTTGTGTTCATCCTTTCTAGTTTGGATTTTTGTTCTGATTTGTTTTCCATTTTTATGTATGGAAGTCGTTCTTATGAGATAAAATTTGTTTCATGTTTGGCAGTGTGGTCGCACAGATTATTATATGTTCATCATATTTCTTGAGTTTTCTCATGATGGTGTTCCATACTACTCCGATGTTATCTTATTACAACGCTTGGGTCAAATCGATATTTTTCTAGTTTGTCATTGGTGGAACATGGGGCTCATGGAGTAAAGCTGGATGTTCGCATGCCATGGTATTTTTATTTTCCGGTGTATTATTATGTATACCTATCAGTAATTGTAAGGTAAGGAAGTTATGACAGTCTAAGCTGATGAGGTTTGTTTCTAACTCTGAAATACCATGTATCTTAAAGTTGTTATATTATATGTTATCGTTCCACTGTGTGATTCTGTTTCCCCCTGTTTATTTACCCTAACAATCTGCCTTTTTGGCGCTTGGATGCTCGGCATTTTAATATCATGGATGTATTAAGTGCCGACTTTCAAGGGTTAAAAAGACGTGTCGTTACAACATTGATTCTACTTGGATGGATGGGATGGGTTGTTGGCTAAGTTCATACACTTCTGCTCGGCTCGGCTCCTCTTGGTTCGATAAGTCAGTTGTATATATGGTCCAATTAGAGCTTGTCCCCTTGGTTTAGACTTTTCTTGCTCAAGAAAACATCCTTAGCTCGGTTCCCATAGATACAGGACGAGATATCCTACTCGGTGCCTTTGGGTACGGATCAAAGAATCATGATCGGTACCCTGGGGTACTGAGCACAAGAGGAAGCGGTGGAATACTTGGGTAACGAGCCTAAGAAATAGTGATGGAGCTCTTCCTTGCTCTTTGCCTCCTATTGGCTTCTATTGATTTGCAATCTCGTGGGTGAAAATGCCCATAACATGTATGTATATAAGATAAAATTTAAAAATTAATATAATTAAATTAAATTGTTTTATTAAATAAATTAATTAGCTGTTAATTGGTAACCAAATTAATCAAAGGTTTGTTAATTAAATAAAATACGTATATATAATATATATATGTTGTGCTATAAAGGTTATAGCATGTGCGTATACATGATATATAGGTAGTAATATAAAGGTTAAAGTATATACTATAAAGGTTATAGTAGACTTATCCAATATAAAAGTTTTATTGGAATATTAATATAAAATTAATTAAATAAGATTTAACTGATAAATATTATACATAAGACTATTTTATATAAGTAATATGAAATATAAAAGTTATATAATAATAAAACTTATATGATATGAACGTATAAACTAAAGGTGGAATGTTAAAGAAACCCAATTAGACTTGAGGGATATATACATACGTATAGTATGCATACCATGATTTCTGATGTGTCTGACACTTGGGTCATGAGGGTATTTTATAAGAAATACATTATTCCGTAAGTCAATATCACTCAATTTAATATACTGAAGATTAAGAATCTGCAATATTATATTGTCCTCTACTATATATATATATATATATTAATAAATTACTTGCATACTCCTTAGTTGTTATGCAAACTCAAGTTAGGGATGTTATTTCTAGTATAATTAATGTACTGAATAGATGAGGTAGGATAATTATATGTCTTTGTTGAGCAAACTCAAAGTACGTGTACTACACCTAGGCCATTGCCAAATGGTAGGTATAAGCGAATAATCTCTTTCGATTTGTTGAGCAAACTTAATAACGAAATAAGATTAGAACAAGGATTCATGCGTTAGGAGTTATATGTGATATAATCAATAAGGACTTATCTATCATTTATGGGGATATGATTTATTAAGCAAACTCAAAGTCAGAATCCCAAGAAAGACGAGTCACAACACCCACTAGTGAAGTCGATAGACTTCTTTGTTTCTTCTTAGGGCTGGAGAAACATAAAAGGCCAGTGGGAGCAATATTAAAAAAATGAGATGATAACGTTTAACCTTCTAATATTATAAGAACATATGTTAAATAATGTTATAATAATCTACGTTGATAAATTTATGCATTTAATATGTTTGATATAACGTGTATTAATTTAAATATATACAAATTGAAATCAATTGAAGATTGATTAGAAGAAATATAATACACACACACTTACTATTAAATACTTCTTGCATGTTAATGTTTTCTACACCCATGCAAATAATTTTACAACTACTTAGTACGTTCGTAATTTAGTTGCTCGCATGTTTATTTGATCGAGATTGTATATTGCATTTTATAAGTTTCAAACTTAAAAGTAATACAAGACTATGGATATTTGATCCATACACTTTCACATATAAGTGTTATATGGTGAACGATCATAGTTCATGATGTACGATACTTTAATGAAATTAGTTCATTCAAAGCGAACAACTAAACTATACTATGAAATCAAGTATTCAATTTGATCGATTACAATAAAGATCGTATTATGTTAAATGTAACACCAGACCAGAACTATACGATAGGTTTAAGAACTCGATCATTGAATGTTAGATTGATCAATTTATGCAAAGTGCAACATATTTTTAATCGTCAAATGTTAATGATCAAGTGCACTTTTGTACAGTGTTTGCTACGATGCTGTAGTAGGCGTATTCTTTGGAATGGTTTGACCATTTAGAAAGAAAAACGAATGTACAAGAGTAGATATGATATAAGGTACAGTTGGGATGAAGAGAGTGAATAGTCATTTTTGCTTGCATTAATAATAATTGATTCTTAACATTATAATGCGTAATACGATTTCTGTTCTGAAATATATTTTCATATACAATTTTTTTCTATGAGATATGTTTCTTTGTGTTTAAAATATTAGATTAAAGAACTCTTCGCTATAAAGTAGTTGCAGTATATGAGATAAATAATCTAGATTGAGTGAATAATGGACATCTGAATTCAGTGCACTATTATAGTAATGGCGGAAATAGTGGAAGCATGCCATATAACACCTATTCATTGCATCATGTTATAGAAATTGTTTACGTAAAACATATCGTACATTATTTACGAAATAATGACTATTTTCGGTATCAACTGAAAAATAGACATAGTTGTATAATGTGAATATTATGAATATTCATTATGAAATAAAACTATAATGTGGTACTTGTTTTCATAACAAAAGTGATGCATTAGAAAATAAAAAAGTATCTAAAATTACATACAATTATTTTGAAATTATGTACTAAGTCGTAGTTTTGAGAAATATTTTTTATCATATGATTGCGATTTAAATGATACTAGCTAATTACCTCTCAAACAATTGTGGGCTACGCACCCATTTAGTGGGAGAATTATAAGATGATGTCACGTTCCAAATTTCAGCGTTCGAAAATCGACACCCGTACTTCACTTGTACTCGAAGGCCGCAGATTCAACCGTTGAAATTTGACTCGTGCTGAAGCTTATAACACATTAAGTATAACAACACAGCGGAAGAAAATGAATAATACATTGATATACAATATCTGATACAACAATGAATACAATAGAATGATACAATAGATATCAATACTATTATAGATACAAGACATAGTGGAAAGGATATCTTCAATAGAATACATCTCCAAAAGAATCCGACTCCATAGTGCAACTGCAACTGCAACTCCATCTCCAAACTAAAGATAGCTCGAACCATCATCACGATGCAATAAGCAAACTAGATAACTCCAGAAAGAAGCAAATGTGATCGCCAAGATCCAAAAGCTTTGAAGATATCGAATCTAATCCTACTACTCGTCTATCTGAAAAACCAAACTCAAGATTGCTCTTGTGGAAAATTGTGGGCACCTAGAGTTTAGGAAGGGAACAATAAACTCCTGGTCAGTCATGAGACTGGTGTCAGCAAAAAAAAAAGTTTATCTTTTAAAAACAAACAACAAAGGAATTTGAAGTTGAAATCCGCAATGTTTTTGGAAAATGAAACTACCATAAGGCCTCCCGGCGCACACACAATGCAATCGCATACTTGGGGGAGATTTCTCCTTATGATAGTCAAATATGCTTAATACGAGAAAACTCTTTGATATTACTACTAGTGCGTGGTGTGAAGGCATTTCGAAAGTATAATATTAATCTTAGCCAGCATAGGTACCATGATATTATGCCAGCTATAGCTACCACCTGAGGTGGCAGGTTTTGAAATTGAAATCGTAAAACGCACGTATTGTTTGATTGGATTTTCAACAAATGGTCAGGCTAAGGAACTTCCTATTGCCACATGGGAACGCCTCTGGAGGGACGTCCCGAGAACTTAACCAGTTCTCTGCCAACACAAGGCCGGGTTACCTCTGCAACTAGGTAACTACTACTCGAATATGCCACCCCCAGTCGTTTGCGACCTTTATCCGAGGGCCCTTAATCACAAAGCAACAACTACACAGTAATGAGATTGCAGCTACCACACAGGTTAAGTATCAGGGCTCCATACCATGATACCACCTTTTTCCAGAAGGGAATGACATACCCTAAAGGGTGCGACCCTCATAACCTTGCCGCATCTTTCCTGTTTCGACCATTTTCGGTTTGTGAGGTCCTGATGCAGTCTCGTCCATAAGGCTATGCTTTTCACAAAGCCATGTTTTGATCAACAAATGATCAGCAGCACTTCGTATGCCACATTACCAATTTGGGTATGTATCACTAGTAACCATCAACAACATAACCTCTGAGCTCGTATGTCTCAGAGAAAGGTGTTAAGCTAAGAGAATGAATTCTCAGCCACCAAAAAGAAATGTTTTTGACACATCTCAAAGTGTAATGCCAGACACACATCCATGCAAGTTTGTTCCAGGTTCGAACAGAACCGAAGGCACTTCCAAAGAAGCCCTTGCAATCCGGTTATTCACAATCCCGATCGGACTTCCCATCACTTAGGGAATCTCTATACCGGTGCGACTCGGTGTAGAGACAATCGACGGGTTATCCTTTCATTTTTGAAAATACCCGGTCTTCACCACCGGTCTTCAAATGCTATTCATATCATCGTATCATTATTCGAATGGGTTATCTGACACAAGGTCCTTTCCTAGCTAAATCGAATAATGAGCGCAACATTTAGAAACATATGGATATGGGATTTCGATTAAGTCACAACTAAAAACCCAAAACTTTCTTTTCAAATGGTTTAAACAAATTACCATTTTCAAATCTTTAAACAAAAAGATTTATTCCACAAAGTTCGCCAATCTTCCACAAAGGTTAATTCATAGTTTCCAAAACTATTTACAATTCTATATCTTTTTATAAAAGATACATCATTTAAAATCCTCTTCGATTTCAAAACAAGGTATAATAATCTTTCACAAAGGTTCATTCATAGCTTTCAAAAAAATTCACAGTTTCATTTTAAACTTGAAACTTTTCAATACAAATTGGAAATCCTTTCCTTATATGAAAGCTATTATTATTTGAAAAAAAATATTTTTCGTTTCGGAAAAATCTAATTATCTTTGCACGAATTTAAAGCCATTGAGTTAAATTCACATTCTTGATACAATATCTTTAAAATGGTTAAGAACCCATATAAACACACTTATAACTTGTATAACATTTTAAACCATAGTTTTCAAATCATAGAATTCAATTTCAAATATTGAATTCAAATTTAAATCAAATTATTCAAATTTCAAAACTCAATCAAGTTATTCAAAATAACTTTTATCTTTGAAATCCCTTTTCTAAAGCTTTCAAATCCAATTCCAAAACTATTTTGGATCCAAAATTCAACTTTAAAACTCATTTTAAAATATTTAATTCAAATATTTGTGACTTTACCGATTTCCTCATGCAATCCATATTTGTGTGCGTATGGTGTAGTCCAGGGGTTTTACACACAATAGTGCAACATCATCAATCAACACAGATTCAAATTCAGCAATATATTTGATAAGCGGTATAAACTATAATGCTTATCTTTCATTCACAGATCACAGATATATATCACAGATAACAAATTACATCACATATAATTAATTACATCACATATGATTAAATTACATCACAGTACATAACATTAAATGATTCATATCACCAAGCAACAAATATTGGGGATACCAAACAATTCAAAGCATCCAATTCAATTCAAACATTCATAAGTAAGACCAGTTAATTATCTGATTAATCTGATTAATTACTTATGAATAATTTACTGATCCTGGTTACTAGTGTTAATTTATTAAAAATCCTTTAATCATTTATTAAATAACCTCAATTAATAAATTAATAAATCCTTTAACTATTAATTAATCAACCTTAATTAATAAATTAATTAACCTTTATCATTAATTTAAATCAACTTTGACTAATGAATTAATCAACCTTTAATCATTAGATAATTAACCTTTTATTTTTTTATAATTAACCGTTAATTATTCAATTATCCTTTAATTAATTATCTTTAATTAATTAAATAACCCTTTAAATCAATTACCATTTAATTAATTATCCTTAATTAATTATAATAATTGATTATCCTTAATTACTCATATCACAAATTAATTACATAGAGTAATTACTTTTTATCATTTGATTAATCAATGTTAATAATTAATTAATTACTTTTAATCAACACTTAATTGACCTTAATTATTTAATTATTTATCCTTAATCATGAAATTATTTATCCAAACACTCATAAGTAATTATCCTTTCCTAAATCACTTACTTATCCTTAAAAATCTTTAATTGACCATATTTGTAATTAATTATCATTAACACAAAATTTAAATTAAGAAATTTAAGTCAATTAATGATTTAAAAAACATTTATTTTGATTAACTTCATTATTGATTTAAAATAACTTAAGAATCATTTATAAATAATGATCACATAACTAAATAAAACTTAATTACTGCTTTATTAACTTTAAGCTTGAATCAAAATAATTATTCAAAATTTATAAATTTTAAATACACTTTAAAACTTTGTTAAATATGAATTTGTGAAAACTAATTATTTTCCGTATCTTTAAACTTGTTTTTACTTTGTCTTTAAACTAAGAAACATTTGTAAAACCCAATTCCTTTGTTTTAAAACTCAAAACACATTTCTATAAAAAATAAATTAAACCTGCTACTTGATCAAAATTTTACCTGAGCCTAACTATTTAAATCCCAAGCATCTTCACAATTTTCTCGAGTTCGACCCGAGGCTAACACTCTTCTTCCCCTTTTTATTTTTAAAACCTAATTTCGTTTCTAAATTAAATCCTTTGAACCCTGTTACGCGCGAGCGACTCAATGACAACTCGAGCCAAGCCTTCTTCTTCCCGAGGCACGCTTCGAGACAGCACCTTCCCCTTTAACCCAGACACAAACATCAAGCCATGCACGTGTACACCTGAGCTGACCATCAGAGATCAACGCTCCGACTTCGCCAAGTCACCGAACATTCCCTTTGACGAACTGACCACTCAGATCGTCAATAACCACGGCAAATCAAATATCGAACACTCTGTCAAACTGGAACCAAAACCAAATGAAGCAAATCACCTCGCCGCCGACGAATTCGATCACCGGAGATAACATCGACCACCCTAAAACCACTACCGCAGTTCACTCCATCCTTCCCCCTAGGTGCGATAGCTTACGGTTCATCCACGACAACATAAAAGTCTCGATTTCTACCATGCCCAAAACCATTCACTAAACCCTAAATCTTCGAACCCAAGAGTAATTGATCATGAAGAAAATTTCGTACCATTTTTCCATCGACCAGCATCACATCGTCTACCTTCAAACTCGAGCTCGAAGCTCGACTTCATGTTGATCGTTGGGAATTCACCATTTTGTATTCTCCGTTCAACTTCCTCGTACTCGAGATTTTCTAACTAAAAAATTATGTAATGATTATCAAAATTCATAGTTATGTAATATGAATCGATTTGTAAAGCCAAAATATGAAATCAAAATCATTGACTTTCAACTATTTTTATTATTTTACTGTAATCTTCTACTTCCAAACTATTTATTAGATATAAATACTTAAAATTATTTTTTAAAATAATACTACATTGCTATGCTCATTTTCCTTTCAGAGACCATGACCTATAAGAGTTTGAGGAAGAAGAAATTGATTTTTTTTTAAATTTATCTTTGGCTTGGAAATAATTAGAGATGTGTTCATTCATATACAGGCATGCACATCTACCTACATACATATATATTCAACATGCAAACATAGTTTTTATCACACACTAACAGATCATTACATGCAACCAAGATGTAAACCAGATTTAAAATTTTGGGATATGGTTTGCTCACCTTGGGTTTGAAGAACAGAGGACAGGAATTGGATCTTGACTTTGATTCATTTACAGGCTTGTAAACAGATCTGATTTCAAGTACTTGAGATAATGAGATAATGGTTGAAGCTTGTATTTATTTTGAGTTGTTTGTGTCTGATCTGACACTTTGTTTTGAACTGCTCCAGGTTGCAAATTGTTTGAGTTGAACTATGATTGTTGTTTTGAATTTGAACCTGGAAATTGACTTCCCTTTTGCTTCTTTTCTTTGTTTTCCAGTTTCGAATTTATTTTTAGCTTTTAAAACTAGAAATGCTCTTTCTCTAAGGTCTGAATCAGATTGAAGCTTGATCATCAAATTCAAGCTTGAAAAACTTGAATGTTGCTGAGATGATCTAAAGTTTTATTTTGATTATTGATTTCTTTGCCTAGCTTCTGATCCTTTTCTGGTTTTAGATTTTGATCTGGTTTTGATTTTTGAACAATGCTTTGTTTTTCTTTTTTTCTTTTCAGATTTGAGTTTTTTGTTTGTTTTTGAATGCATGAAACAAAATTGAAAAGAATATAATAGTTTTTCCTTATTTCTTAAATTCAAAAATGGAATATTTAAAAGTTGACACTTGTTCATACATGCTTTAAATTATCTACACTTGTGAATGTATGTATCTCCTTACTTAACAAATGTCGCTTTGGATTTAATTATGTTCAAATCCTCATCTTCATTTAATTTAAAAATTATGTTCAAACCTTTTAATTTAAGTATTTATGTTTTATACATGTATATATTTTGATTTTATAAAAAAATACTTTTATATGTACAACTATGATTATTTTAAAGGAAAACAAAAGAAATGAACCCTTTATAAAAGTTATGTTCATATTTTTTTTTTTGGTGCATACATATATGTACACTAAATCGATACCACATATAAGATTTGAAAAGAATATTAACCTTTTTATCAAATCCATTTTTTTATATTAAATTAAAACTATTATACATTTAAATAACATTTAAAAATTTACCATATTCAACTCAAAATATAACTTTCAAATCAAAATGCATATTTGCTAAAATTAGAAAATAAGATTTTATTAGTTTCAAATATATAGAGATTTTAAATCTAATCTATTTACCAAATATTTATTATTGAATTTCAATTTCCAATCCAAATTAACTCTCACTATATATATATTTATTATAATTAGGAAACAAGCTTTCTATAAATTTAAAAATATAAAACAATTTAAAATCAATTTCAATACATTTATAATTTGCATTTCAAATTCAAATTTCAACTTTAAAATCAATTTATATGCATAAACAAACAAATATCTATTTAATTTAGAAAATACAAAAGTAGTTCACAATTTAATTTCAAAAATTAAATTAATTACCATATTAAATTTAACTCAAAAATCGAGATCGTTACAGATTCCCCTTCTTAAGAAAATTTCGTCCTCGAAATTTGAAAGTAGGGAGACAACAAAGAATGGATAGATATACAAAGATATAGAATCGACTCATAAATCAAGTCGATTATCTATTCTGTATTTGGCTCACCAAATCATAATATCACTAATAGATACGAGAACAAACTCATTCAATACTATACAAGATACTCTGGTCACCAGATCTATGAATATGCAGGGGAACTGGTTAGTTCGAAGGGATAACTAACCACTCGTAGAATATATCTAGACCCAAACAATAGATAAATGGATTTAATCTTCCATAATTCTTAAATACTGGATATGGATTCCAAAATCAAGTCGGAATACCCCAAAGTATATATAACTTGTCCCACTTCGGACTTTGTTACTCACAAGAAATCGCAATAGAATTTCAAATTTGGTTTTTAATCAAAATCGTTTTATCGTTACAATTTATTTAACTTTATATTTTAGTTAACCAATTTATTTCAATTTAAAATTTCAAATTTATCGAAGTTAAAAACAAAAAGCTAATGGAAATTTGACGAAGAGAATATGAAATAGAAACTATCTATAAGGATTCGTAGGGCCACCATCACACTGAAGCTTCTTCGTCGAGCTACCACGAAGACATCAAAGAAATTGGAATCGAATCAAAGGAGATTGATAGAGAAAGATATTTTCGTTGTTGCAGGGCATCGACCATTTGCACTGGTATTTCCCTGTCCCCTATCTCGTTCTCTTCTTGCACTCATGCTCACTATCAGTGAATAGTAAGAGAATTTCTGAGGCATTCAGACGGATATCTTAGGGATATACTCATCCTAGGGTATACTTCACCCTATCTCTAATGAGTCACATAATGTGTTATACTCCTGAGCTAAAGTTTTAACCTTCGGCTCTGATATCAAATTGTCACGTTCCAAATTTCAGCGTTCGAAAATCGACACCCGTACTTCACTTGTACTCGAGTGCCACAGATTCAACCGTTGAAATTAGACTCGTGCCGGAGCTTATAACACATTAAGTATAACAACACAGTGGAAGAAAAATGAATAATACATTGATATACAATATCTGATACAACAATGAATACAATAGAATGATACAATAGATATCAATTCTATCAGAGATACAAGACACAACGGAAATGATATCTTTAATAGAATACATCTCCAAAAGAATCCGACTCCATAGTGCAACTGCAACTCCATCTCTAAACTAAAGATAGCTCGAACCATCATCACAATGTAATAAGCAATCTAGATAACTCCAGAAAGAAGCAAATGTGATCGCCAAGATCCAAAAGCTTCGAAGATATCGAATTTACTCCTACTACTCGAATATCTGAAAAACCAAACTCTGGACTGCCCGTGTGGAAAATTGTGGGCACCCAGAGTTTAGAAAGGGAACAATAAACTCCAGGTCAATCATGGGACTGATGTTAGCAAACAAAAAAATAGTTTATCTTTTAAAAACAAACAACAAAGGAATTTAAAGTTGAAATCCGCAATGATTTTTGGAAAATGAAACTACCATGAGGTCTCCCGGCACACACACACAATGCAATCACATGCTTGGGGGAGATTTCTCCTTATGATAGTCAAATATGCTTAATACGAGAAAACTCTTTGATATTATTACTAGTGCATATTGTGAAGACATTTCGAAAGTATAATATTAATCATAGCCAGCATAGGTACCATGATATTATGCCAGCTATAGCTACCACATGAGGTGGAAAGTTATACAATTGAAATCATAAAGGGCTCATATTGTTTAATTAGATTTCCAACAAATGGTCGGGCTAAGGAACTTCCTATTGCTACATGGGTACGCCTCTGGAGGGACGTCCCGACAACTTAACCAGTTCTCTGCCAACACAAGGCCGGGTTACCTCTGTAACTAGGTAAATACTACTTGAATATGCCACTCCCAGTCGTTTGCGACCTTTATCCGAGGGCCCTCAATCACAAAGCAACAACCTCACAGTAATGAGATTGCAGCTACCACATAGGTTAAGTATCCGGGCTCCATACCATGATACCACCTTTTTCCATAAGGGAATGACATACCCTAAAGGGTGCAACCCTCATAACCTTGTCGCGTCTTTCCTATTTTGACCATTTCTGGTTTGTGAGGTCCTGATGCAGTCTCGTCCACAAAGCTACGCTTTTTCACAAAGTCATGCTTTAATCAACAAATGATCAGCAACACTTCGTATGCCATATTACCAATTTGGGAATGTATCACTATTACCATCAACTACATAACCTCTGAGCTCGTATGTCTCAGAGAAGGGTGTTAAGCTAAGAGAATAAATTCTTTGCGACCAAAAAGAAATGTATATAGAAACCAGCTTTACATCTCAAAGTGTAATGTCAGACGCACATCCATAAAAGTCTATTCCGGGTTCGAACAGAACCGAAGGCACTTGCAAAGAAGCCCTTGCAATCCGGTTATTCACAATCCCGATCGGACTTCCCATCACTTAGGTAATCTCTATACCGGCGCGACTCGGTGCAGAGACAATCGATGGGTTATCCCTTTGTTTTTGAAAATACCTGGTCTTCACCACCGGTCTTCAAATGCTATTCATATCATCGTATAATTATTCGAATGGGTTATATGACACAAGGTCCTCTTCCGGCTAAACCGAATAATGAGCGCAATATTTAGAAACATATGGATATGGGATTTCGATTATGTCACAACTTAAAACACAAAACTTTCTTTTCAAATAGTTTAAAAAAATTACCATTTTCAAATCTTTAAACAAAAAGATTTAATCCACAAAGTTCGCCAATCTTCCACAAAGGTTAATTCATAGTTTCCAAAACTATTTCCAATTCCATATCTTTTTATAAAAGATACATCATTTAAAATCCTCTTCGATTTCAAAACAAGGTTTAATAATCTTCCATAAAGGTTCATTCATAGCTTTCAAAACAATTCACAATTTCATTTTAAACTTGAAACTTTTCAACACAAATTGGAAATCCTTTCCTTATATGAAAGCATTATTAATTGAAAACAAATATTTTTCGTTTCGGAAAAATCTAATTATCTTTGCACGAATTTAAAGCCATTGAGTTAAATTCACATTCCCGAAACAATATCTTTAAAATGGTAAAAACCCATATAAACACACTTATAACTTGTATAACATTTTTGAACCATAGTCTCCAAATCATAGAATTCAATTTCAAATATTGAATTCAAATTTAAATTAAATTATTTAAATTTCAAAACTCAATCAAGTTATTCAAAATAACTTTTATTTTTGAAATCCCTTTTCAAAAGCTTTCAATTCCAATTCCAAAACTATTTTGGATTCAAAATTCAACTTTAAAAATCATTTTAAAATATTAAATTCAAATATTTACGACTAACCGATTTCCTCGTGCAATCCATATTTGTGTGTGTATGGTGCAGTCCAGGGGTTTTACACACAATAGTGCAACATCATCAATCAGCACAGATTCAAATACAACAATATATTTGATAAGCGGTATAAACTATAACTCTTATTTTTCATTCACAGATCACAGATATATATCACAAATAACAAATTACATCACAGGTAATTGATTACATCGCATATGAATAAATTACATCACCGTACATAACTTCAAATGATTCATATCATCAAGCAACACATATCGGGGATACCAAACAATTCAAAGCATCCAGTTCAATTCAAACATTCATAAGTAAGATCAGTTAATTATTTGATTAATCTGATTAATTACCTGATTAATCCGATTAATTACTTATGAATAATTTACTAATCCTAGTTACTAATGCTAATTTATTACAAATCCTTTAATCATCTATTAATGAACCTCAATTAATAAATTAATAAATCCTTTAACTATTAATTAATCAACCTTAATTAATAAATTAATTAACCTTAATCATTAATTTAAATCAACTTTGATTAATGAATTAATCAACCTTTAACCATTAGGTAATTAACCTTTTATTTTTTTATAATTAACCGTTAATTATTCAATTATCCTTTAATTAATTATCTTTAATTAATTAATTAACCCTTTAAATCAATTACCATTTAATTAATTATCCTTAATTAATAATAATAATAAGTGATTATCCTTAATTACTTATATAACAAATTAATTACATTGAGTAATTACTTTTTATCATTTGATTAATCAACGTTAATAATTAATTAATTACTTTTAATCAATACTTAATTAGCCTTAATTATGTAATTATTTATCCTTAATCATGAAATTAATTATCCAAACACTCATAAGTGATTATCCTTTCCTAAATCACTTACTTATCCTTAAAAATCTTTAATTAACCATCTTCGTAATTAATTGTCATTAACACAAAATTTAACTTAAGAAATTTAAGTCAATTAATGATTCAAAAAACATTTCTTTTGATTAACTTCATTATTGATTTAAAATAACTTAAGAATCATTTATAAATAATGATCACATAACTAAATAAAACTTAATTACTTCTTTATTTACTTTAAGCTTGAATCAAAATAATTATTCAAGATTTATAAATTTTAAATATACTTTAAAACTTTGTTAAATATGAATTTGTGAAAACTAATTATTTTCCATATCTTTAAACTTGTTTTTACTTTGTCTTTAAACTTAGAAACATTTGTTAAACCCGATTCCTTTGTTTTAAAACTTGAAACACGTTTTTATAAAAAGAAAATTAAGCCTGCTACTTGATCAAAATTTTACCCGAGCCTAACTATTGAAATCCCGAGCATCTTCACAATTTTCTCGAGTTCGACCTGACGCTAACCCTCTTCTTCCTCTTTTTATTTTTAAAACCTGATTTCGTTTTTAAATTAAATCCTTCGAACCCTGTTACGTGCGAACGACTCAGCGACAACTCGAGCTAAGTCTTCTTCCCGACGCATGCTTCGAGACAGCATCTTCCCCTTCAACCCAGACACAAACATCAACTCGTGCACGTGTACACCTGAGCCGACCATCAGAGATCAACGCTCCGACCTTCGCCAATAACCAAGGCAATTCAAAAATTGAACACTCTGTCAAACTAGAACCAAAACCAAATGAAGCAAATCACCTCGCCACCGACGAATTCGTTCACCGGAGATCCCATTGACCACCCTAAAACCACTACCGCAGTTCACTCCATCCTTCCCCCTAGGTGCGATAGCTCACGGTTCATCCACGACAACGTAAAAGTCTCGATTTCTACCATTCCCAAAACCATTCACTAAACCCTAAATATTCGAACCCAAGACTAATTGACCATCAAGAAAATTTCGTACCATTTTTCCATCGACCAGCATCACATCGTCTACCTTCAAACTCGAGCTCGAAGCTCGACTTCATGTTGATCGTTGGGAATTCACGATTTTGTATTCTTCGTTCAACTTCCTCGTACTTGAGATTTTCTAACTAAAAAATTATGTAATGATTATCAAAATTCATAGTTATGTAATATGAATCGATTTGTAAAGCCAAAATATGAAATCAAAATCATTGACTTTCAACTATTTTTATTATTTTACTGTAATCTTCTACTTCCAGACTATTTACTAGATATAAATACTTAAAATTATTTTTAAAAAATAAAATTACATTGCTATGCTTATTTCCTTTCAGAGATCATGACCTATAAGAGTTTGAGGAAGAAGAAATTGATTTTTTAAATTTATCCTTGGCCTGGAAATAAACAGAGATGTGCTCATTCATATACAGGCATGCGCATCTACCTACATACATATATATTCAACATGCAAACATAGTTTTTATCACACACTAATAGATCATTACATGCAACCAAGATGTAAACCAGATTTAAAATTTTGGGATATGGTTTGCTCACCTTGGGTTTGAAGAACAGAGGATAGGAATTTGATCTTGACTTTGATTTATTTACAGGCTTGCAAACAAATCTAATTTCAAGTACTTGAGATGATGAGATAATGATTGAAGATTGTATTTATTTTGAGTTGTTTGTATCTGATCTAACACTTTTTTTGGACTGCTCCAGGTTGCAAATTGTTTGAGTTGAACTATGATTGTTGTTTTGAATTTGAGCCTGGAAATTGACTTCCCTTTTGCTTCTTTTATTTGTTTTCCGGTTTTGAATTTACTTTTAGCTTTTAAAACTGGAAATGCTCTTTCTCCAAGGTCTGAATCAGAGTGAAGCTTGATCATCAAATTCGAGCTTGAAAAACTTGAATGTTGCTGAGATGATCTGAAGTTTTATTTTGATTATTGATTTCTTTGCATGGCTTTTGATCCTTTTCTGGTTTCAGATTTTGATCTGGTTTTGATTTTTGAACTATGCTTTGTTTTTATTTTATTTTTCTTTTCAGAGTTGAGTTTTTTTTTGAATGCATGAAACAAAATTGAAAAGAATATAATAGTTTTTCCTTTTTTCTTAAATTCAAAAATGAAAAGAATATTTAAAAGATGACACTTGTTCATACATGCTTTAAATTATCTACACTTGTGAATGTATGTATCTCCTTACTTAACAAATGTTACTTTGGATTAAATTATGTTCAAATCCTCATCTTCATTTAATTTAAAAATTATGTTCAAACCTTTTAATTTAAGTATTTATGTTTTATACATGTATACATTTTGATTTTATAAAAATATACTTTTATATGTACAACTATGTTTACTTTAAAGGAAAGCAAAAGAAATAAACCTTTTATAAAATCTACATTTATATTTTTTTGGTGTATACATATATGTAAACTAAATCGATACCATATATAAGATTTGAAAAGAGTATTAACCTTTTTATCAAATCCATTTTTTTATATTAAATTAAAACTATTATACCTTTAAATGACATTTAAAAATTTACCATATTCAACTCAAAATATAACTTTCAAATCAAAATGCATATTTGCTAAAATTAGAAAACAAGATTTTATTAGTTTCAAATATATAGAGATTTTGAATCTAATCTATTTACCAAATATTTATTATTGAATTTCAATTTCCAATCCAAATTAAGTCTCACTATATATATATCTATATATATATATATATGTATTATAATTAGGAAACAAACTTTCTATAAATTTCAAAATATAAAACAATTTAAAATCAATTTCAAAACATTTATAATTTGCATTTCAAATTCAAATTTCAATTTAAAAATCTATTTATATGCATAAACAAACAAATGTCTATTTAATTTGAAAAATACAAAATTAATTCACAATTTAATTTCAAAAATTAAATTAGTTACCAATTTAAATTTAACTCAGAAATCGGGATCGTTACAGATGATGAACTCTTTGGATTAATACATATGGATGTATGTCATCGTAAATTTATTAATACTAAAACAGTTCCACATACTTCATCATATTCTTTGTTAAGTTATCACAGACATGGAGATGTGTATTTGATAAACATGTATAATTCTATGATATGCTCATAGAATATACAATGGAAATATATAATATAACATGCAATAGAAATGATTCGATTTTATTAAATAGGCGAGTATATTGAAAAGAGTTTCATATGTACCTAATATAAATAAAAATTCAATCTCAAAGGTAACTCCTCTCTATATTATACATAATGATGTACTGATAAAGAGTAATCGAACTTTGTTGGACAAAGCACGATTAATGATGAGTGAAGCTGAGATAAATTCTTCATATATGGTGTGTACTTTAGGGTAGTATACAAGGTTAAAACTAATATCATCCAAAGAATAGTTTGCAAACCATACAAGATATGGGTTTATATGAAGCCCCTACATATCCTAGGCCAAGAAGTTAGCGGGTTGTGTGAGTCAGAATATTGCAAGTAATAATTGTGCTTAAGGGATCATGTATGAATTACACCAAAAGAAGTTTGAGTATGATAGCCATTGGATGACTAAATTTTTTTGTAAACATAAATGCTGTAAGCTAATAATAAAGTAGTTTTATATAAGGTAGTTCATAAAATGTTTATAATTGCATTGAGAAATAACTATTGTTTTAAGAAACACCAACGTTGTAGAAAATAAATTTCTTTAAGATATTATTAGTATAGAATGAATTTGGATACGATCCAAGGATAAACCTAATTGCAAGGGATGAAATGAAATTGACCAAGCTTAAATGAACACAACACATTAGAACATCTAATGATCATTCTTGTATGTTAAAAACAAACTATGAGTTTGTTGTCAAATTCAAGAATAAATAATCCTCAATTGTTTAATTAAACCATTAAGAGTACTTACTCTATAATATGGTACGATGCGCAGATACAAAATAGATCCCAAGTACATTATCAAAATATGATTTTGATAGTTATACTCGATGGGATATGATCTATTGGCCACAAATGTGTCTTTGAGAGAAAGACAAGTGTAGTTGGAATACAGTAAGCCACATGTAGTGACCTGAAATTTTTAATTCTTCAGATGGGAATATTTAATTTATTTAAATATCCATATTTGATTTGAATTGAATAAATAATAATAAAATTAATTGTTATTAAGCTGACATAATTTTTAATGATGAGTTTTTATTTCAACTTATTTGATTTTTCCAAAAAAATTAAAGCGGAAAATATTTAAATTATCATCTGACGTATTTTACTCAAACGACGGTATCTTTGTAGTTTTATAGAATAAGATAATTGGTGTATATTATTATTGTTCGGGATAATGTTGCAATTTTGTGCATGATCGTATTTTTGTTTTGTAATTCACAGTTCGTACATGAAAAAATTTTGTGCAGCAAGATGCCAAAAATCATACTATAAACTAAATGCCACACTTAGTAAAATAAAAAAAACTTTGATTTTTCCTTTAGTTCATTTCCATCTTTCCTCTCCTTTCTATTTTCATTTCCTGTAAGCAACCTAAACTTCGAAAATTAAAATCAAACAATCTGCTTAAGAAACAAAATATAAAGTTGAGATCTTTGAGTTTGTATTGAATAGATCCACAAATCAATAGGCATTTTGTTGTATGCGATTGGGTTTACGGAGGAGCCACAATTCATGATGAAAACTAGGGTTTGAGATGGTGAGAGATCCACGCAGAGTTTGGGTAGGAGGTAAGTTCTATTGGCTTTCTCTTGTCGAAATGCGTCTTTGGGTGGAATTTGAGGGAGCTCGGTCATGGATTGTGAGATGCGATATTTTGGTGGCAAGGTGGAGATTTCCAGGTTGGGTTTCGACCTAGGCACTCGATCTTGACGAAGGGGTGGTGGATGCGGAGAGAGTTCAAAGAGGAGAATGTCAGTGAAGTCGGTTTGAAAATTCCTGCTGTGTAGATTGAGATAACGCATGCATGTATGGCGGTCTAGGCATGCATCTGAACGTGTATAGAGGATTGTTTATTTTAGGAAAGATGAAGTTTTTAAGGATGATTAAAACTTAATTTGTAATTATTTTAACTAAATAATGATATTCTCAAAAACTTATAAAATCGATAACCATTTCATACGAGGTCCAATCGAGGCATAGTCTTTTGCATTGTGCTTATAATAGCATTATCTAGGTGATGGAACTAGTTTTGTAGAGTTTGGAGCTAGTAGAATTTTGAGTTAAAATTGAATGACGTTTGAATTTAGATCAAATCAGAATGCTTAAGCGTCAACTGGAATTTCGGTGAGTTATCTCACCTCTAAATGAGTACTATAATGATGTATAGGAGATTTAGATTATTGCCATCATGTTTGAATGATTTAATGGTTTGGTTTAGTTGAATATTCGCTTTTGAAAAGCAAATGACAATTAAAATGAAATACAAGGAATTTATAGGGGAATCCATATTCCTCGTTATTATGGATTTTAATTTCAGTTATATACCTATTATATAAATTGCGAATCTCAAACTTAATTAATAGTTGGCTATATTGGAAACGACATTGATATATGTTAAAAGTTGAACATTTTTAGTGATAAAGGTGGTAGTAGTAGGATTAGTTAAGTGCTACAGTACTTATCGGCCTTGTTATAGTATTTTGAAATACTACAAATTGTTGTTTTCATTCGGGAAATAATTTTCAAATCTGACTCTGTTGGAATTTCTATGATGTTTTATTTAAAATGGGTTTTTGAACTTCTCTATTTTACTTCAACTTCTTTTATTACGCTTTTCTAATGTATGTATGTATATGAATGTTTTAGAATTATTTTGGGAAGTATTTATTTTATATTCATGGAATGTTTATTTTAAAGGAAATAAAAGGGGTTTATCTTTTATTTTAAAGTTATTTTTGTTTTTAAAATAAGTTAGAAATATTTTGGAATAAATATTTATGAAACGTTTTATATAAGATGTTGTATAAAAGGATAGATTTATAAATGTTATTTTATAAATAAAAGAATAGTTTTGTAAATGGTATTTTATGGATAAAAAGAATAGATTTATAAATAGAATTTTTAAAAGGGAAATGATACCATTTTGAGGAATTGGATAATAAAACACATTTGTGGATTTATCTTAATATATGAAATGCTCATTTTATGGATGTATTTGGTCCTATTTCGAAAACGATGATTTGAGTTAATTATAAAAGGAGTTTATACATATATTTGGAGATTTATAAATGAAATTTATAATTATATTTTGAGATTTATAAAAAAGTTTTATAAATAAAGACGAGTTTTATGAAAGTAGATTTATAAATGAATTTAGAGTTTATAAAAAGGGTTAGAAATAAATTTGGAGATATAAAAAAAATTAAAATTGATATTTTATAAAAGGGGATTGTATATATGAAAGATTTTTTTATAAATTGAAATAATTTTTATAAAGGAATTTTATAATAGTGATTTATATAAGAATTTTTGTAAAAAGAATGAGACTCAATTTCCATAAATGATCCTTTTAAATTATGGTGGTATGGAAAGTTTTCTTTTCATACTCAACAACAAATCTCGAGGTAATGAAAACTCTCTCTACCTTGAGAATTAAGAATGTATGTCAAGCCAAGAATAGTTTTCTAACTTTTTCGATCTTATTTTTAATTGAGGAATAATGCTATTTGAAATCGGAAAGTGGTGTTAAGTATAATTGGTCTAACTTCTATATGATCCATTTACTTACATGAAAAGTGTTTTGGGTTTATCATTACCCATGTATTGAATGACATTTGTTGTAACCCAATTAAATACGGTTTTGAAAATGAAATCTTTTTTAAGATTTGTAAATACACTTATACCATTGAGATAAGTATATGGGTACATTTTCTAAGTACTGGAAATGTAGTATTTTGTGAATATACTTATGCTCTTGATATAAGTATATGAAAACTTTCTTAGTATTGAAAGTGAAATGTTTTTGTGAATATACTTAAAAGTTAAGATAAGTAAGTCAATATTTCTCAAGTATTAAAAAGAGCAGGGAGGGTTTGTGAATATATCTTTTGCAAAAGGTATTTTAATTCAAATATTTGAAAGGAGATTTTAATTAAAGAGGCTCAGTGGTTGTTTATGTGCTTAACCATGCTTTTTTGCTATGTGAAATTAAATCGTTGATTTGATTATTTGTTATTTGATAGTTAAATAACCAACTATCAAATCATAGCCAGTTTCAAAATTATCTTTGTCGGTTCGGAGAAAATAGGATTGAATATTATCCAATAACCACTTCGAACTAGCATATGCGTTTGAATTGGAGACATCTTGAAGATGATGGAATCAAAGATGGAGTTCTTTAATGTGCAAGGTCTACTAGCCACTAATCCTAAGGATGTAGTATTGCCTTCAGTTTGTTCATATCCTGAACAACTTGTATGGATAAATGCTGGCATTGCATTGTTGATTTGAGGGTGGTGTTAGCATTCCAAGTGGGATATGCTAAAAAGGTAAAACGTAGTCTCAAGCCTCGCAATCGAGGATGACTAAAATAGGGGATATGCTTCAAGGCTATGTGGGTCGCACCCTTTAGGTTACGAGCATCATCCTTCTAGATCACTATTTATGGATTTGGTATGTGCACAAGAGCTCTTGCGAAAAGGTTGCAAAGCAACAGGGGTGATATCATATTTAGTACTATCCAGTAAGGGGTAAGCCGGTCCTGATTTGGAGGAGGTCCACATGAGGTCCTTGGTTCTATTTCTAGAGGTATACAGTGGCAGGAGGTACCCCAGTGGCTTTGTTATTGATGGAATCCATTCTCCAATGAGTGCCTTATAGAATTAGTTATGCCTAATTATGCTTCAACATGAGATGAAAGCATTTCAGCTAGTTTATATATTTATTTTAAATCCTAGACACTAGTATAATATCACTGGATTTTCTATTTGAATTATTTGGTTATCGTGAGGTAAAAACTCATCCATGTTTATGTACAGCGTGGTCTTTTGAGATACCTTTAATTTGAATAATTTTATAACATTAGAAATCAAATTTAGTTTGGATGCTTTGGAGCTTCAAAAGACGAGTTGGATGGATCCGAGGCGTATTTGCACATATTTTATTTCTACTTAATTGGTTATTTATACTTATCAGCATTTCTGAGGACTGACCATTATAACTGTCTGGGCTGATGATTAGTTAGTTACTCGGATCGATGTATGTACATTACAATTTTCTTTATAAATATCGGTTGTATATTATATTTTACTCGTCGCATTATGAGATTTGTTTAGTCTTTTCATTCTTTTACCCCCAAAAATCTGTCTTTTCAGCACTTGGATGCTCGACGCATGAATATCATGGATGTATTAATATCAAATTATAAGGGTCGAAAAGGAGGTCATTACACCACATTGATAAGAAAAACATCGTTAATTTCTACTTTTGAAATTAGTATAACCGATTCACCATTCAATGTACTCGAGTTGTTCTAGATTTTACTCGCAAAATTATCAACTAATATGAATTTGTGTGTTGGTATGTATATGTTGAAACTGAAAATTCTAAATAATGATTTAGAGTAAACTGTTTGCACATAATAACTAATATGTCTCCAAGTTTATATTTCTAAGGATAAAAGTTTTAAAATTAAAACGTCATGATTGTAAAGATTTCATTTTAGAAAAAGTGGCAAAAACCAAACCAAAATTTAATCCTGGAGTGAATAGGGATGATTACCTAGGTAAGATAGGGAGAAAGTTAAGACTGTAAATAAAGTAGGATAAATGCTCATAGTCTAGCAATAGTGGGCCCCCATACAATATAAGGAATATTGGTATAAGCCTGGGAATGTTTCATTAAACATATATAAAGACCATAAAGAAGATCCCATAAGGAAATTGAAAATGGTATCAAAGTATAGTTATGAGAATTCTAGAGTATACCTGCATGAAAGATTAAAAATAAAAATCGCATATACCAAGATTTAAGAATACTACCAATAGATTTGAATTAAAAAAAGGATAGTAATATAATTGGTTGTGACGATGGAAGTAATGAATGGACCTTATTTATTAGTATCCAAAAAGTAAAGTTAATATATGTGGGTTATAGTAAAATGACATGTTAGAAAGGTCCAATTAATTTAAGTAAGAAGTGATTGAGCTACAACATTATTAATTTCGGTTGGTGTTGAAGGGCACATTCCAATAAAGGTTTCTTTTAGGTTTGGGTTATAAGCATTAGTTATTTCTGTTGTATAAAACGCATAAGATATTATGCGAAAAGTTCTTTTAAATTGGTTTTCTAGATTAACCGCTATATTTGTTGAAAACTATGTAAGGAAATCTCATGTAGACACTTAACTAATGCAAAGTAAGATTGAAAGTTTATAAAATAAATTAGGAAATTTATTAGCCACTAAAAGTAAAACAATGTTAAGTCCCAAAAATCTTAAAACTTGCGAAAGATAAATTTTAGCAAGCGAATGATAGGGGAAGGTTGTTGTAAAACCATGGGTCATTATCCCTATGCCATAAAAGACTTAATTTATAAACGAATATGTGTGCTGATTGTTCTTCTATTTTAAAAGAAAACGTTTAGAAATTTAAAATTTTACCATGTAATTGAAAGCAGAAAATCATGGACGTCAACTCACCGACCGAATTCCTACTACGTAGTATGTGGCTCAGTTTGTTTTAAAAAGATAAAAACGAATACTTTTAAAAAAGATTGTTTCAAAATTTTGATTTTCAATAGAAAATGTTTTATTATACTTTACTATTACACTGTGAGTTTATATCGATAGTGCTTTAATATAATTTTATTACGTGTAGGATACCAAGCACCAATAGTTCGTACTTTGGTGGACTTGAGTTTTCGATTTTAGCAAAAATTTGGGCCCAATAAGGTGTGGATTGTTACATACAATCGTATTATAAATAAAGTTTAACGACCTGTCCTTCTCGACCCTAGAAAAATCGACACAAATACTCTACTTGTATAATATGCCGACGATCGAGTGCCTGAAATGACAGATTGCTGAGGAAAAGAAAGAAGAAGGTAGAAGAAGCGAAAAAACAACATCAGAATATCACAATCGCAGCGGAATAAAATATAATAGATAATAAATGATCTTTACACAAAAAGGAACTATATCTGTTTTATACATTATATCATCAGAATACATCACAATCAAAACAATTACTAGAGAGTTATCTTAACTTGTCCTCGCAAAAGCTGACTATATAGCACATACAGCCCAACGGAATATACTTCAATTACGTGTGATACATCTCGCCATCTAGCTCCTCTGCTGAGCTCCACAGCATCCTATCCTGTATATAATACTTGGTCTAACCCAAGCATTATAATATAATAACACCCAAGTCAATCTGGAAAACCAACGTGAGAAAAATACACTCAACTTAATTATTAAATTTTTCAAAAACCCTTTTGAAATCAAAGGTATCTCGTAAGACCACGCCACAAATAAACATGTCAGGTTTTTACCTTACGATAACCAAAACAATTTCTTATAAAGTCTTTTGATATTGCAGTAGTGTCTATATACAAATACTGATTCAAATAGTCGAAATTGTTACATTATTAGATTCCAGCTAATAAGTATACAAACAAAACCGTAAAGGCACGTAGGGAGAATGGATTTCCATCAATGGCAGGGCTATTGGGGTATCGTCCGTCACAGTACGTGGTCTAGATCACTGTACCGAGGATCCACCCCGATCCCCTACATCACAAGACCGGAGCTACCCCTTACTGGATAGTCCGAATAAGTTCACCCTGCGCTTGGGATCAACAACCGTGCACATAATCGAAATAAGGCACATCTAGACGGGGGTGACCTAACCCTAATTGGTTGCTAGCCACTTAGCCTTGTGTGCACCTCCCCTATTTTAGCCATTCACGGTTGATGAGGCTCGAGGCTATGCGTTACCTTTTTAGCACACATTCACTAAGAATGCTCATCGTCTTCCTGACGATGTTCTGAAAGCATTCGTCCATTTCAAATGCGTTACGGGTTCAAACGGAACCGAAGCACTACTTCTGCTACATCTATTTTGGAATCACCCTCAGGACTAGTAGCGACTAGCCCTCGCACTTCACTACTGGATCTTCGACTCTAAGCTCTTGTCTTTCTCACAAAAACGTTCAAACCAGATCGAAGTGGTTTTTGGGAAATTAACCGCTATCTCGGTCTCTTCGAAACGATCAGCGCTGGGCCAATATTGATAGTCGGTTATTTGACTATCAAATAACATTCACAAAAAATCATCAGGCTTTAAATAATTTTTCAAATTATTTATTTCAAAATAACTTTACAAACTATTTTCCATACTTTAACCCTTTGAAAACATTTTCAAAAAATCTTTCTCTCACGAAATAAATTTCTCAAATATTGTTTATTTCCACTGAAAATCACCAAGTCCAAATACTTTAGATTTTAAATAGTTTAAATCACTTTATTCTAAAATATACTTTAAAATATGTAAATTAAAACTAATTAAACACTTTATTTTTTAAAATATTTAAACTAAAACTACCTTATAAAATATAAAACTAATTTTTAAAATAAAGTTAAGCCAAACTAAATTTTAAAATAAGAGTTACGAACTTCTATACAAGTTTTCAAATAAAACTTTAACCAATTACCTTTAAAATTAAACTATTTTATAAAATATAAATATTAATAATTATCTTTTTAAAACATAATATCAATTAACCTTTTAAAATGATTACCACTATAACTAATTTAATAAATATTTACCTTTAAAATTTTAATAACTTAAATAATAATTTCTCCAAAACATTCTTTTTAAAACCAACTCTAAAACTTTAATTTATACTTAAAAGCTACTCCGAAAATGTACTTGCTTTCCAGGAAATACACTTCCATTTCAATATAACCCATATAATCCTTTATAAATTCTGCTCAATTTATCCCAATTTAATTTACGTCCCAATCCCGTAAATTCTTTTAATACTTTAAAATAAAATCATTTTTATTTTTAAAACCCATTTCCATCTCCTCATAATCACTTTCAAAATTATATACTTAAATTACTTAAAATAAAACTACTAAAATTACTTAAATATAAATAATACTTAAGAAATTCTATAAGAATTTCCAAGTAAACTTAAACCAAAATTCCCCTTAAAATAAAGTTATTATATCAAACATTTATGTTAAATTCCCTTTTAAGAATCATAATACAAATTTACTTTAAAAATAATTAACCACCATAATTAACTTAAATAAATATTTACATTTCACTTAAAAATAAATAAAATAATAAATTTCCTGAAAACATTTTAAAACTTCTATACTTTGAAATCATTTCTTCAAAAATATACTTAGTTTTTCAGGAAAATGTAATTTCCAACTTTTAAAATAAAATCACCTTTTTTATTTTTGAAAGTGAATTACAACTTTTATTATAAATTCCCACTGGAATCTGTATTTCCAAATTTTATCCACTGATAAATATTCCATTTCATTCATAAACTCATTTACAAATTTCCATTCCTCTTTTCCTTTTAAAAACACAGTTTTCCAAAACACTTAATCAATTCAAACTATTTCCTAATTTAAATTCCCTTTAAATTTAACACACGATTTATCCAAATTTCCAATAATTATTTACTTAAAAAATTTCTTTCATTTCCTTTAAAACCCAATTTATTATATTCTATATTTTAAAATACCAAATTATCTATTCATCCAAACTATAGCATCAAATAATTTAATTCCAATATAATCTATCATACAACAAATCCAGATATGAAAATAATTACATTATTTTGTGGAATCCAGTTGGATCCCTCCAACCCGTCTTCCTGCATCCACATATGTTAGCATAATATAAAAATACTCCAATTCCACTTCGAGGTGGAATATCGCGGTATATGGGGTCATCCGCTATTATGTGGGGCACATAGGGTCTCATCCGCTATGTAATGCGGGAAATCAATCACTCCAATATATATACTACTACTACATATAATATCATCCAAACTGATAACAATATTCACATTCAACCAATCAATCAATAATTTAAATTTAAACTATTTAAATTTAACTGATTATCCGGATGTGAGTGAGATTAACTCACCTTGAATTCGGCGTTTCAATTTTAAATAAAATCGAACTGTTCGATTTAATAAAAAATTCTCGCTTGCTCCAAACACCTTTGGATCTGCTGCAGTGCGTAGATCGCGTCGCTGTGATTCTGGCGCTTCCTATTTCGTCGAATTCAGAACATGTATGCAAAAGATATGCAGTATCAAAGATTGTTCGATTTAAAATAAAATATATTTACATTTTTCTATTATTATACAAACCCAAACGAGGCCATCAAATCCTTTCTTCCATCTTCGTTTTCCCCAGTCGAACGAGAACCCATCATCACGCAAGACCACACGACGACGCACCACTCTACATTCATCGAAAAATTGATCGGCCACCTCCATTTGAAGCGCCAACTCGAGCTCCATCGGCGCCTAGAACCACGCGAGGCTCGGTCATCCCTAGGCTCCAGATTTTAAGCATGAACGTGTTCCTTTCCACTTCGATTTTCTAGTAATCCGAAGCATTAATTCCAATCATAGTCGTTCACACTAAGGATCTCGCTGCCCCCCACGTTTTCCTAGTTGAAAACTTTTAACGATACCGCATGGATTGGTTGAAAATTGGAAGAGAATATGGTGAAGTCTTGGCCATTAAAACATTTCATGGCAGCTGAGGAAAGTGAATGAGGGTTTCGGCCTAAAAAAGTATTTATATAAACGTTTATTAATATTATTTTAATATTAAATTCAATTTTAATGAGCATCTACAAATGAACTCCAAACAACACATGCTGCCTGGTGTTTATAAGGTATTAACCATATTCCGAACACAATGGAACATGTTTCGAAGCCCAATTCAATCATATGTGAAAGATAGCTTTTTGAATCAATTTAAAATATTAATTTCTAATTTCATTTTCAACGTGTTTCTCACCCGTACGAACAAACAATAACTCCAAACGCTATGAAATTTGAAATTCGATAATAATACACTATTACGGATCCAATGGAATAGATTTCATCGAATTCTGAGACTGTTCCCCGGAAGGCTATTTTAACTCGTCTATTATATGGAGCGATTTTCAAAATCGTCGAAATCATTTAAAATTTTAAAATTTTAGAGATTTGCTAACTTAGTTATAAATCATATAGAATTTATATTCACATTAGAAATCATTCCAGTTCATTTTAAATCAAAATCTGATTATTTAAATTATTACTATATATTAAATTTCATTATCAAATTAATATAGATATTCCAATTTTAATTTATCGACTTTGGATTCCATCCAAAGGTACAACATTGAAATTCAAATCCAAGTAGACTTTAAATAAATTTTAAAAACCATTTTATATCCCCTTTATTTCCAGATTTACAAATTATCCAATTTCAAATATTAAATTATTATTATTATTATACAAATCCAATTAAATTTCCATATTTGAAATTATAACTAACTTTATTAATTCGACCAAAATCTTCTTATTTCAAAAAGCAATTTACAATCTATATTCAACATTTAAAATGAATTAAATGTTCAAAATTTAACGACCAGAATTCCAGGTCGTTACATAGAGTATACAATGTGGAAGGATATTTAATATAATATCCTCTTAACATATTTATGCACATTTATTCGGCGATATGTACATACACACGTAGATATATATGTGTGTGTGCGCGTGTATTCATTTTTTTGATAATTGAAAATTCTCATTGATGATTGGGCATTAAGCTTAAGATCTCAATAAATACAATTTGCTATTATTCGGCCCATTTAACCGGCTCTTACATTGCGGAATCAAGAAAAGTGAGACAAAACTACTTTTCTCTATTGTTCGTCTTCTTTATCAATGCCACGAGGGTTCAAAATTTGTTTGGTGGAGGATCTCACCATCTTTACTAACAATCTTAACCTCGTCATCAATTTCTGTTTTTCATCCTTCCGCAAGGTAAGAACTTTCTTACTTGTCTTGCAACAAATTTCCTGTCCCCATAAACCATCAAGCCTCAACATACCAAAACTCTATCATTACTCTGCCACTACTCAACTATTTTATAGTACAATTTTTTATAGTGCATTTACCTTTGTTTACAAATATACACATATTTACACATGCACACACAAAAGAAAGGATATAAATAGGCGTAAGAAAGTGAACGTATGTCAGTTTATTTTAAACCATTACAAAAATATGGTGTCTTTTACTTATGGTCCTTTTTACTTTTTTTGTTTACATTTAATTTACTTATATTCTATTGTTTTTCTTTTACTTGTCCATTTAATATGTTCATTGTTTTATTCTTATTCTCTTTGAAATTCTTTTAATTCTCTTGTCAGATAAAAATAATATCAAGGTTTTTAGCCAAAAGCACCATAAACAGTTTGGTGCTTCCACTAAGAAGGATCAAACCTCCTAGTGTTTTACTTTTAAAGGATTTTTTATTATTTTAAGGAGGTATATATGTTGATTTTGAATTTTTTATTTCTTTTAAATAAAATATACATAATCTATTGGTCTAACTTTCTACATAGAAGGTTAGGTATCCTTGTGGAAAATTTTGGATCAGAATATGGTTTTGATTTTTTAAACAAATACATAGATATGCACAGATGGATCCATGCACCATCTTTCCATATAAAATAGTTTTTATAAAGTATAGCGTTTGCATGAAAAATGGGCAAATACCTCTAATCAGATTTACAATAGCAGAATCAACAGAAAATAAATTGCTAAAAGAGTAAAAGACATATACACTTATAGTGGTTCAACCATAATGGACCTATGTCCACTATTTACGTTTTTTCCTTTTCTTATATCTCAACTTTTACAAGAGTTTTATAAGAAATACAACAATCTATGATTGTATATATGAATTCAGAAGCTCGCTTCAGTTATTATTGTATTGTGAAAGCTAGAAGCTCTAAAAATTATCCCTATGAATGCCAAATGCTTGGGTATTTATAGAGGTGAAGAAGTGGTGTGGTTAATCCGATAATTCAAGAAATTACCATGTATAGCTCACCTAAATCTAATATTTCCATATACAAAAGATATGATTACCAATTTCCAAATATACTCAGATTTAATTCCATATATAGCTTATTTGGTTCGATTGGAATGCACATATCCATATTGCCGGCCAAGTTCCTACACTCCTTATTTGGCTACTCCTTGGTTCAACAAGCACACTCCTTCTTTGTTGGGCCTTTTTATCATGTTAACACTGGTCCGACCGCCAATTTACTGAACATGATTTACTACCTAGTACCCCAGGTACCAAATAAGATTTCCTATTCGATACCTTGGATACAAAATAGAGTAGGCTTCCTTCCTTCCAATTCCCTTATGCATCTTTACCTTTTACACTTTATTATCTCTCACCATGTTACCTTTCACTTGCCTTATCTTGACTCCCTTCCAAGTCTTTGCTGGGCTACTTCCAGGCCTTAAATCTCGTGGGAAAAATTGCCCATAACACTTGCCCCTTAAAGCCTAGCTCGTAGACTATAAGGTGGGCTTTTTTAAATCCTTTTCAAACCTATCAGCAGACATACGCCACTCTTTTGGCTTTCAGTTTGGTCCGATGTGTCCATGGTTCGGTGGCCTGGGTTGGTCCGGCATGTTTCTGGTTCAACACCGAATAGGTCCATGTCCTTATATATGCTTCAGCGCCTCCTCTCATTGAACATGCTACTTCATTGTTCCGCCTCACTTATCGTTTCGAGACTGTTTGCCTCCCTTAGGCAGCAAGTGACGATCTTCACCCCCAAATGCTTCAAATTCAACACAATCTCCATTCAAGGTCATCACTCGATTAGATAAGCATTTCCACCCATCTTTGCATCCATACTACTGATGTGTATGCCCTGATTCAGGCTGTTCCCTGTAGTTTGATTAGAGTTAGGGCCTTAGCTTGCCCTGTTCTAGTTGAGAAAATAAATTAGGGTTTTTTTCTTGGTGCTTAGAGAGACTTGGGAAAAAACTTGATTGTATAAAACCTCGGACTAGAGGGACCTTTGGATTGAAGCCTATGACATGACTATTGCTGGGTTCGACCTTCGAACAAAGAAGAGGTTGTCCTTTTGTCGATCTCTACCTACTTTTCTAGTTCTGGTTATCGAACAAGGCTTTTTACAAGCTTTACTGGAGAGAGTGTGAATTTATAATAGCTTCACCAGTGTTAAAATGTCTAAGTTAATCTGGTCGTAGCTCTTTCTTAATGCATATGTACACACTCATGCATGCGCAAACACTTTCATTCTTTTGCGATAATACATGAGTTATATCAGATTGGTATGTCAAACCATCACAAGATGCATTCACAAACAATCTTCGAAGGTCAGGGTCCCTTTACTTTCGCATCTACAAATCCCACGAGACGTCGTTCTAATTAGCCTAGTTCTGCTCGTTCTTTCGTGTATAGGTATGGCCGTCCGAATAATTGGTGGACCTTGTAACGACCCATCTTTTAACCCATGAATTTCGACACTTAATAAATCCACGGTATTAGAATGCCGAGCATCCAAGTGCCGAAAAGGCAGACTGTAAGGGTAAAAAACGAAAAAGAACCGGGGAAACAAAATCTCACAACAGAATTATAACAAAGAATATAACAAAGACAACAAAGGTTGTCGCTCTGTTGATGCCAAATATTGATCAACACTTAAGAATAGATTGTAGGGAGGCTATGAGACATAGATCTAGCAGATAATTGCTAAAATAAAAGGAAAAAATAGAAATAAAGTAGAGAGACACAAGATTTTATAGTGGTTCAATAATCTTTGGCCTAAGTCCACTTTATAACTTTGTTTCTTAAAGATTTGATGTAGTTTATTTGAGATTACAAATGGTTAAGAGAGAATAAGTCACAAATACAAGGGTTAGACAAATTCCAAGCCCTAGAATTTCCCAAAGTAGCTTCCTTAGTGACTATTGTGTGGAGATAGAAGAAGAAGAAGAGGTAGAGCATTTACATAGTGATTGCAGAAATCAAATCGTGTCTTAATTGCCCATTGGTTTTTATTTATAGAGGTAGAGGAGGTGTTGTGTCAAAAGCCTATTAACAATAGAGTGTAATATTCAACCCAGGGTTGCATAAGAAAACTTGGAGTCACCCAAGTTGAATAAACAAATCTGCACCGATTCAAATGACTCGGTGCTGAGTCATTTCCTTAAGTGGAAATGACTCCAACCCTTTTGCACTTCCTTTATATCTTCGAGTGGATGTGCCCCATGCCTTTTCTCTAGTAATTTAGCTGGTATTGGTGATAGTTCCTTTATCACTTGAATTGTTTTACTATTTGAGTCGTCTTCTTTCCAAATTTGATGATGGGTTGTCAAAACCTTTCGAAAACACTCAGGTATGAGCAATAGGAATAGAGAACAGATGGTATGAAGTTGAGGAGCCAATATGGGACCAAAAAATGTCTCGGCATCGAGTTAAATGACTTGATGCAAAGTTGTTTCCTTAGGCTATTTTTGAGTGAATTTTTCATTGGCCTCTTCTTTCTCTCTTCTAAGCATGCTTGGCAAGTCTTAAGTTGTTTCACCATCATCTTGATGTTCTAGCACTTTTTGATCTATGCTTGATTAAAAACCCAGTTAACATTTACCCCCTAGAGCATGCTTTGGTTAAAAACAAAGCATGCTATGATCAAGATAAATCCTAGACTAAAATCCTACGAATTCCAGTTGGTAGTTAGAACGTCGTCTCAAGACGTGGCATTTACTTATTTGATTTTACATTAGCCGTCTATCTTAGTTTGAATCGACATTCCAACTCTTGCATTAGCGATGTTATCTACACTCCGGAGACTACGTGTGCTTTAGGTTGGCATGGAAGTACTTTATAATGCTTCAAGAACAACATAGGGGAGGAAAACAACTCGGGCACGAGTAGTTCAACTCCGGGCCAAGTTTTTTGGTTCTCTTATAAATGGTATGCTTAGAAATTTTCTAACTCTTCACTTTAATTTGCTTTCCCTCCAAGCCTTTCAAGTGCAGAGTATCCAAGGATTTTCCTCCAAGATCTTTTCTGGCGAGTCAACTTCCACCCGACCCATCCACTTTCGACCTATCCCAGCTTCGTCATCGTCGACCTGCCATCATCATCTCCACCTTCCATGTCTACCTGGTGTTGCTACCACTACTTCGGGTCGATCACCATCTCCATGCTCTTGCTTGAACACCTCGGATCTGAAAAAACTCCATATCCTAGCACCAAGTTTCAATTGAAGGTTGGCAGCAATCACTGTTGAGTTGACTGCACAGTGATGGAGACATGGATCGGGTCAATTACAGCTCTAAGGGAGATAGTTGAATTTTGGGCGCATTTGATTGCTGGAGGAGTTCAATTTCTGCCCCGGTCGAAAGCAAGCCGTTCTAAAACCAAGTTTTGCTTTCTAGTTTCAACTGTCTTTCTTTGAGATTCCGACTAAGTCGCAATCGCCACATGGGTCCTAATTTGATGATTCATTTCTAGAATTTGGGCTTTTTAGATGATCCCATTACACTATTTTTTGTTTCTGTACTTTTAGTAATCCTGTAAAGAAATAGCTTTCTACATCGCTCCGAACAACAAATCCATTATCAATTTTTCAATCGGTAACGAGTAAGTTCCAAAAGAGATAATTTTAAAGTGCAACGTGACTGGTTTTTCTAGCACGAGCGAGCTGTCTACAGAAGATGGTCTGTTTGTTGTGTGTGGGACACTGGACTCACTCTGCATAGATAACACACTGCACTTGCCTCGGTCAATGCTCATAATCGAACTGTCAACACTCGTAAGCTCCCTTGGATTCTCAATGTTGGTTACATGGTTATTTCATTCAAAATAAAACATATCTGACCGTGTTGAACTTCGAGTTTTATTGTTCACTGGTCGGTCTACTCGCTTTAAGTCCAATGAAGGAGTATTTATGCCTTTAGAGGCTAGATCCTCGATGGATTTGATATCACCATCTATTCGTGTTGGTCTAAGACAACCAGTTTCATATGAATATTATATCCTGCTACCACTAGTAGGACTTGTAATCAGTCACTTGCCTCTCGGACTCAGAATTCTATATGATCCACTGGAGCAGACACCTCGATCCTTACTACTAGATCACTCTGAAACATTTGTCTTCAGCATGGCATTCCCAAAGATGATATACTCTTGCTAATAAGGGCAGAACTTGTACACAACCCCTAGTTGGACTTCAAGGCTTGCAATCGCCTTATGTGCTTAGGTGGTGTCGTGCCACCATTTAATCAATTTCTGATGGTAGTGTTACAAGAACTCGAACTAGCTCCAATCCAAATACATCTGAATGGCTATGCACTCCTATGTTCTCTATATGTCCCATTCATGAATTGGTTTAACCACCCACCAAGATTTGTCGAGTTGACTCATCTGCTACAGTTCAAAAGGAGGCAAGACTGTCCATCCAACATGATCATGGAAGCATGGAATGGTTTCAATTGATTGAGAATCTTCACAATAAGCGCTTAGCTTTCAAGAATGAATACTTCTTTGTTTGATGTCTAAAGGGGTTCAACGGTCTCTGGCTCTTAGGAAGTAAGCTTTTATTCTCCATTTCCCTCGTGTCGGAGTTTCTTAGCCTTTAACTTGCTTCATATTTCATCATAGGCATTCCAGCTCAAGATGGTAGCGATGAGCATAAGGGGACACACGATATTTTAATGGCTGTTAAAGCTTCCCACATGCTGTTGATTTCCTTCTGACCAACGAAAACCTTTGAAAGTGCAGCCTACTTCAACCGTGGTTACCAGTTGTGGTCGATTCCCCGACCCTAAGTGATTCTAGAATACAAATTCGTTCCTCTTCCCCTCTCGTAGCTGCAACGAGAATGCTCAAGGGGATACACTTGGTTCATTGGGTGAAGTACGGCTCGGCGAAACTCCTGAGGTTTAAGTCATTTTTGCATGCTGGAGAAGATAACTCGAGGGATATGGATGATATGAGTAGGATGCCTTTGATCTTGGAGGAAGACGAATCGATCCAAAGGAGAGAAAGGAAACGACCGATGGTAGTAGGGAAGGAGGATGAGGCTGCAAACGATGATAATGATAGTGATTTCCAAGCCACCAAGGAAGGGAATGAGTCCTACGGTGAATCATTAGAAATGATCCCAGATATTCCTGACTCGCCTCCTCCAAAACAACTAATGACCAAGACTTCTTAACCAATTGGTGGCCAAGTTTTGGATACCACCATAGGAGAAACAACACACTCATACCCTCTATGAGATGTCTTCATTAATCTAAGCGAATTTGGGGACTTCATAATCAACGATATTATGGGCGAGATTGGTTCAAATATCACCCTATCTTCGGGTAGTTTCTTAAGTGAAGGTTGAGATACTCTGACTTTGAAACCATGCCAATAATGTTGGTAAAGTATATTAGGGGTCATTGGCCCTACACACTCCATTTAGGATAGGATTGTGGACACACATTCCTGCATTGAATATTATTTCAAAGTTCTGACATTAATTCCTTTCTTTTCCTTATTTTAGGTTCGATGGGTCGTGGACTCTTCAATTGGCTCTTATAAAGATCGAATTTCGAATTTAACTCAACGTCCCTACCCTGAAACTAATAAGGAGAGAAGGAAATGAAAGATAGAGAGGCCGATGACGAAGCCTATTTTGTGGAAAGAGATTATGAGATGAGGGAGAAAAGAAGAAGAGATGGTGAAGGTGACACCCCTGGCGATCTTAACAAGCATCACGGAGACTCTTGTGATCACCGTAGGCCTAAAATATCCATTACTCCTCCCGGCACCGGGGTTCAGACTGCTACCATGCAAGAAATCCCATCCTCCCCGGCATTACTACTGTTGTTGCCCTATTCTTCTAAACATGTTGAGAAGCATATGCTTCCACTGGGTCCAGCTCTCCTTAAGGCTGCTTACCCACATTTGTTCCTACGTAGGGTCCAGTTCTATTAAATTTAAAACCAATAAGCACAGCTGCCTCTCTTTGAAATCTTAAGATAGTCCACGAGGATTTAGAAGTTGGGTTTGAGTGGCAATGTTTTATCTGATCTATTTTTGATATTAATCGAGATAACTACAAGCAGATTCATTCCCTCAATGTAGAAAGGGATGACTACAATAGAATGATCAAGGATCGCGATGATGAGATAGCTGAGCCAAAGATAGATAGAGATGCCGAAAGACTGCAAGTGATAAATTGCAAAAAGAAGTGACCAAGGCCTATAAAAGGATGTGCCTCATGATTAAAGATCAGCTCAGATATGCTCATGGGGAGTCATTTAAATCAAAGAATCTAGTCTAAGGGAGAGAACACCATCGTTCCTCGAGACTAAAACATCGCCTAACAGGCTATAGAACTAGCTCGGCTCGGCGAGGAGAATGCAAAATTGGCGAAAGAAAAGGAGAAGATTGAATCTGAAAAGTTAGTTGTTGAGATCGATCATTTGGTTACTTAGGAGGAATTTGTGGACCTTCAGAGAACACATGAAGACATGATGACCAGGATGGATGCTACCGTGTTACACATTTATGCTTGCACCATCATAAATAAGGGAAACTTGAAGTACCAAAGAGATAAATACCACAAGACTCTTGTCATCGTTTGGGAAGAAGTATTGATCAAGTTAAAGTGAGTCGGGGACATGCGCTTCGAAGAAGAACTCATGGCCACCTATCTCAGTTCCAAGGACATAGATTTCTTGCAGCTGGTAGGATGATTCTAAAAGAAGAAAGGGAGAATGCCGCTGTTGAGGCTTTTATTGGTCCGAGTTCTACGGGTCAAGGCAAAAAATCTGTTTCCAAATCTCAAGAATTGGCAGCGACCATTCCCGCATCTATAAGGGTCGGTTCTATGATCGCCCGCACCCTTCCAGCTTCTAAAGCTCTACATGTGCCATATCTTATCATGGTTACTAAGCGACCCACCAAAATGGAAAGTGATGAAGGGGGCTTTAAACTCGAAGTTTATGATCAAACTCCTGGCTTAGGTATTTCTCTCATTTCTCCGATACTCTAAAAGCTTCAGTTCACACCGAATTCCTTTACTAAACTACACAACTGCATTTTCCAACTTGTAGGTCAACCGTTCCTTCTGTCTCTGCCTCCAGCTGCCCAAGGCTAGGGAGAGCTGCCATCTTCACCGCTTTCACCACTATCTCTATAGCGGTTTTAGGTTCAAATCCAGTCTTCAACTCCGACTCTGGACCAGAATCCGAGCAGATAGGAGCATTGAAAAACTCGGAGAATCTCTCCGTATCTCAAGAAGAAGATGTGATGATCACAGGTGGGTCAGACCCGACCAACAAGGAGACGATGGCAGAGAGACTTAAGAAGGGGAAGGAGGGGCTGAAAGCAATAAAGGAGACAAAAGAGGTCAAGCGAAAAACCCCAACTACAATCAAGCTTCGGAAGCAAAGGATGGTGGCACAGCCGCTAGAGGATCTGACCTAGCCACAGAATGAGGTTTATGCACTTGGAGGGCGACATTACCCCTAGCAAGGAAAACAAGAGAAAGTCGAAGTTGGAGGCTCGTTCAGGAGAGACTGGGAAAGGTAGCCGAAGCGGCAAGAGGGAAGACTCCGTGGCATGTGTGCCAACTAAGAGTTTTGCATTTTTGTCAACGTGTCTATCAATTTTAAACTTTTCCTTTTCTTTCAAGTTTGAAACTGGCCGATATTGTGCGAGTGCGGCCCTTGCTGTTTGTCCATGTACATAAAAGATATAAGTAATGGAATATTAGTTTTTCTCTTGTTATCTCTCTTTTGTACTTTTCCTCCATTTTATGTTCTTCTATTCTGTGTTATTTATTTACCGCAACCCTATGCAAGTAAATAATATTTCCACGGTTACTTATCATGTTTGATAATTAGTTCTATTATGACTATAAAAATACTTTGTTCAGCATAACGAAGCAGTAATACGGCCCAATTTTTCCTACTCTACAGCTATTTTTCATTGGGTCTGATTGAGCTTGTTTTGATCGTGTATTGGTGAATGGGCCTCAGTCCACAAGGCTGATCACTCCGGATGCTGAATCCGAGAACTTATTGAATCACTAGGTATTCCAAACATTTTGTTTGATTGCCTCTAGTCTAGCTCGTTCAATAATTTCTGACTTTTGAAATTTACGACTCTTCTGCTTGATTTCAAGTGTTCGGTTCTTGACGCTGTCGATTCTTTGACTGCGATATACTTCCTCTATGTTCACATCATCAGCTAATGCTAACCTAGATGTTATCAAGAAAATGCGTTAACACGGCCTTCCGTCATAACAAATTCTTCCAAGTCTAGTGAGATCCTTCTCATGCATTAATTTCTATCTCTGGAAACTTGTGCACGAACAGCTCAAGTCCTTGGATTTTCCTTCAACGTCGCCTATCTTCAGGTTTTGGTTTATTTCTTTTCCTATCCTCTATCTACAGATATGCCTTGGTTTCGATAATTACGAGTTGATGTCTTAACCAACTTGGTGGTTTGCAATTTCCCTACGTTGCCGGGGCAACACTAGTACTTTAGAAGATAGGGATCAATTTTCACCGTTAATCCGGTGGTTTGAGTCAATTTTTTTGGTCAACCCGACGGTTTGAGTTTATTTTCCCCATCGACTCAGCGGCTTTGAACCTTCCCGGTATTGCTGTGGAACATCGGTTCTTAGAAACTTAGATCGATTTTCCCCATCAACCTCGTGCTTGGGTCGATTTTCCCCATTGACTCAACGGTTTGAGTCAATTTTCCCCACAGACTCGATGGCTTCGAACCTTCCCGATGTAGCCAAAACAACGCCGGCTCTAAGAAAGTTCGAGTTGATTTTTCCTGTCGACCCGGTAATTTTAGTCAATTTTCCCTGTCGATTCGGTGGCTTTGAACCTTGCCGATGTGCCAGAGCAACGTTGGTTCTCAAAAGGTTGGGACTAATTTTCACTATTGATCCAGTGGTTCAAGTCGATTTTCCCTATCAACTCGATGGCTTTGAACCTTTCCGACATTGCCGGAGCAATGCCGGTTCTCAAAAAAGTTTTGATCGGTTTTCCCCATCGACGATTTGAGTCTAGTTTCCTCGTCAACTTGGCAACTTTAAACCTTCCAAACATTCTAGAGCAACATCGGTTCTCAGAAGGTTGAGATCGTTTCTCCTCGTATAATCGATTTTCCACGTCGACTCAGTGGCTTTGAACATTCACAATGTGTCGGAGCAACGCTGATTCTCAAAAGGCCGGGATCTATTTTCCCCATCGATCTAGCGGTTTGAGTTGATTTTGAGGTGGACTCGATGGTTTGGCTTATGAGAACACTGTTCCACTGGTCCAAGAAGATAGCTTGGTTGAATAAATGGTAGGAAAAAAGATAGTTCTGTCTATTTACAATGCCCCTAATGTCCCTGGATGTCTTACCTATGAAAACATAAAATATATCAAGTGTAGTGTGTCGAAGTGCGATTTTCCAAGCACGTGGAGCCAGATTCCATCGACGGTCGCTAACTTGAATACTCTATATCCAAGGTTCTAATCAATCACATAGGTACCTTCCCGATTTAGGCCAAATGCTCCTATACCCGGTAAGATCCATTTCAGGATGAGATCTCCCACTTCGAAGTTACGATAGCAAACCTTAGGGTTGAAGTGTGATGCCACTCTCTTTTGGTTAGCAGCAACCCTCAGTTTGGCTTCCTCGTGCTTCGCATCGATCTGGTTGAGTGACTTATGCAGGAGTTGCTTGTTTTCCCTCTGATTAAAATGGCTTCTGTAATGAGAGGTGACTTCCAATTCCATAAGAGGTCATAGCTTCTGAACCATATACGAAAGAAAAGGGTGAGTTTCTGGTCGTAGATTTGTGTGTCGTTCTATAAGCCCATAGTACTAGTGGAAGCTCATCAACAAAATTTCCTTTACCTTTTATCAACCGTTTCTTTATAGTGGATTTAATGATCTTGTTCCCTACTTTCACTTACACATTTTCTTGCGGATGTACCACTCGGAGAAGCTTTTTTCGATCTGGTAGTGGTTGCAAAAGTCCTTCAACTTTGTGCTCTCGAATTGAGTTCGACTATTCATGATGATTTTCTATGGTACTCCAAACCAATAAATAATTTTTTTTTGTTACAAAGTTGTCATTTTTTTAGTATTAATCATGGTAAGCGGTTCCACTTCAGCCTATTTTGTAAAATAGTCAACTGCAACGATATCATATTTAGCTCCTCCCTTTGCTATTGGTAGTACGCCAATTAAATTGATTCCCAGACCGAAAATCGTCAGCGCTGACCTTTTCGTAAGTTCCAAAGATGGGGATAGCGGAATCTTCGCAAATCTCTAGCATCAATCACACCATCTGGTTTACTGTCAGCCATTACCACTACTGCATCTTAGTTTATTGTCGGCCAGATCTATCCGTAGCAGGGATCTTTTTTCGCCAGTGTTTATGCCCTTATGTGATCACTGCAACTGCCTTCCTAAAATTTCATGAGGATCTTCCTAGCTTCATCTTTAGTACCACACCTGAGCAAGGGGGAGGAGAATCCTATACTGTACAACACTCCTCTTGCATTTCAAATCGTAGTGCCTACTGAAGGAGCTTCTTTCGTTCATTCCAGTCTCTGAGGAGTATTCCACCGAGTAGGTAGTCCTAGAACGGCATCATTATTGATTCCTTCTATTTATTTTCCCAAGTTGTAAATTCTGCGATGAATTTAGCCAAAGCCTGTCCATTAATTGCATTCGGGGATGATAAGTCATATCATATTGGCTTAGCTCAATATTCCATTTTAGAAGCCATCCCAAAGTTTTGGGTCGGTAACGTACCTGGTTCAAGGGTTGATCCGTCAACACCTTGATTGGATGAGCATGAAGTACAACCATAGTTTTGATGCTATCAGCAAGCTGTATGCTAACTTCCCCAACTACTGGTAGTTTCATTTAGCTTCGGTGAATCACTTGCTAATGTAGTATACAGGTCATCGAATCCTAGCTTCCTCACGCATAAGTGGAAAGCTTAATACGCAGGTAGATACTGTGAAGTAAATGAATAAATCTTAACCATCAAACGGTTTAGATCAAAGCAGTAGTGTTTTCATATGCTACAATAATTCCTCAAAAGCAGTCCGGTAGTCCCAATTCCATTCAAAAATTCCTTACCCTTCTTTAATGCACCGAAAAATGATATGCACTTATCCGTCAGTCTAGAGATGAGAACCACCATTCATTCTTCTTCTCTGAGTTCTACAGGTAAGTCGATAGTTCCAACCGACTATTAATGTTAACCTATAAATCCCAGAGTCTTGGTTCTACAAGCAGACACATCCTTCGGGCTAATTTTCATTTGATCAAATGTTTTTCAAAATACAATACTAACTAAATGCAATGACCCACCTTTTCGACCATCAAAAGTCAACACCAAATACATCCACACTAGTTAAATTTCGAACATTCAATCACTAGAAAGGAAGATTGTTAGGGTAAATAAAAAGAACAACGGAATTCTCATAGCGGAAACGATAACATATAACATAATATAATAAAGATAGTATAAACTGTCAATCGAACATACAGAATACGTTAGAGTAAAAAGAAAAACCTTATCAGCTGAACCATTATAAATTTTAGGTCTTACAATTACTGATTAGGTATATATAAAGCAGAAGATAAAATACTATGACAGATGAACATCTAGCTCTACTCCCTGAGCTCTATGTCCCACCAACGAAAAATTGGAATAATACAAGGTCTGACCCAAATATTATAATAAAATACAACCCAGATTAGTCTGGAAAACCAACGTGAGAAAACTCAAGTAATATGATAACATAAAATAATACTATGAGACCATGCCACTAAATGTGGAACGGGTTTTTACATCATAAAATCTTCCATACATAAAGAAATGGGAAACAATCAGAATAACAATCCAAATAAGAGAGAATGTGCGCAGACAAGATCAAAATCCAAACTTAAAGAATGGACAAAAATAATTAAACATCGAGAAGAGCTTCAGACACTTCTTGGTGCAAATTTAGAAAACTATTCAAAGATTTGGATCAATAACAAGGAAAGGAATTTTCCAAAAAATGGCTAGGAGGGTTCGTCCCCCTTACGGAAAGTATACCTGTAGAAATATATTTGAGAACTACTTTGGCTCTCCGAAAGTCCAAGCCGGACCCCGCTAACAGTTACCTAGTATCCGAGTATTTCACATCTTTGAAGCATACAACCAAATCCAACATAGAGTAGATGTGAAGATAACCTAATGGGAATAATCCCACGTAACGTAACCCCCACTCCGTTTGGATTTAGTCATTTTCGACAAAGGATAGCAAAAAATTGTTTAGGATTTACGAAGCACACAAAAGAAAAGGTTAATTCCAAGGTTCAAGATAGGAACAAGGAAAATTAATTTATCCAACATAGCTATAAGGTGCTCCCCCTGCATTAAAAGTATACCTCTAGATAAAATATACTTGAGAGCACACGCATCACTATTGGAAACTTCCAAGCTGGACCCCATTTCATCCACAGGCATCCGAATATGCTGACATTAACGCATGCATGCTATCGCCTTCTCTAGATGAATGTAAATATACCCTAATGGGGTACAACCCTTATGGCTTGGCTCCCACTTGCGCTTTGGTTTTAGTTTTTTTGATGTTGGATACCAATGCTCAAAATGAGCGACAAATCGTCATTGGGTGACGAAGCACAACAATGGCTAGGAGGGTGCACCCTACTTTCTCGCGCTTTGGTCTTAGTCATTTTTGACAAAGGATATCAAAGCTCAAAAAGAGCAACATATCGTCTTAGAGTGATAAAATACAAGGAAGATAATAGAATTCGACATCGATAAATCAACTATCGAGAATAACAAAGTGGTTTGTGTATGGGAAGTAAATCACGTACACTTACCACCAATAAATGAATCAAACTTTAAAACATTTGATTCTCACTTATGCTTGATTTTCACTTTTCGGATGTTTGTAAAATACATTAGAAACACTCTTTGAAATTTACTTTTTTTAAAAGAGCGAATTATAATACTAAGTGTATTAAACCAAGGGTCAAAAAATGTCATAAAACATTGTTTACTGTAAACCAAAATCAATTTGCACCTAGTTTTATTTTTAAATAATTCCTTTTAGAGGATTTTCTCATTTATAAACTATCATTTATAAATTCAAAATAACATTTATCATTCGAGAAGGATAAAAATCAATTTGAATACCTTTATAAATTTAAAACAATGTTAATTCATCCCTAAGGATAATTTATAAAAACTACAATCTTCTTTTATCAATTATCTTTGAAACACCTATGTCAAATTAATTAATTAACTTTAAAACATTTTTATTCAATCAATTAAGTAACTTTAAACACTTTTATTAAATCAATTATTTTACTTTAAATTCTCTTATTAAATCAGTTAATTAACATTTAAAACACCATAAATATTATTAGTAATATCCATATATCATTAATTAAAATGATTAGTTAAATTTAAAACATCATTAATTAAAGTGATTAACTAAATTCAAACATCATAAATTAAAATGATTGATTAAATTTAAATATCATTAATCAAAATGATTAACGAATTCCAAACATCTGTTTTGTGAAAATACAAGCCCAAGTTCAACACACAGAGGTTTAGAATGATGATATTCTATAAGCGATGATATAGCAAAAAACCGTTATGATAACACTTAAACAATTCAAATAGACAGTCACAGATTGTTTCATCTAAACATCAATATGAGCAATAAGAGAATTGAATGAGATATAGATAATAGTAAATAAATAATGGCGAGAAACCCCTTTGAACCTCTCTACAAATGTCCCTTATAAATCAAACATATGTATGTCTATTTTTCGAAGTGTTCCTTAGCGACCTATTTGCTACAATAACACTCAGATTTCTTCTTTTTGTCTCCTACAATAAAATGGTTATTTATGTCATCCAGTGCTAGGTGGTAACAAACAATAATATATAATTATATGAATTCCCTATAAATCAGATAATATGTAATCCCTTTATCAAAACAGGACTCCAACCAAACAATTAATCAAACAGCAATCTAAGCTAACATCCAAAAGTTTAGCAATAATTTAGCATCATGGATATTTTATAGTTTATAAATGTGAGTAAACTCCCCAAAATTCCAGTTATCGCCGACTTGTTCTGGTATCATCAAAATCGAACAAAGTTCAATTTTTAGCTTGAAATTCTAAAATCTCCAATTCCTACCAATCTAGTTCCATTACAAAGCTAGTGGTTCCATGAATGCAACACAACTTATCTCGTTCAATTTGGTCCTCGTATGAGCAAGATATTAAATTTATAAGATTCTTGAATTAATTAAGTAATTAAGTAACTACACAATTAGTTAACCTAATTAAGCACCAATCATATCCAGTCGCAAATCCTCCTTCAGCAAATCAAGGTTGCACTATTTCAACACCCAAAATCGTGATTTAAAATGATCGCCACACTTTCAACGATTCGCCGCCGCCTTACCGCATACACTACCACATGTGGAAGCCCCACCTCAGATTAGTCCATCGACACTGGTCGCACCTCCTATGGATGCTCCTCCACCATGAAAAACCCACTCATACTGCCACCAACTATTGATTGCTGCCGCCACCGTCTGCCTTAGCCTAATCCTACCGGTCGATGTCTATGTCTTATCATGACGAACGGTTTTGTAGTTGGAGTCGAGGGCCAATTGGCTCCGACGATCACAGATCGTTGGATGTGGAAGAATAAACAGCGGCAAGGTTAATAGTCTATGGTTTGGGAAAAAGAGTGAAGGGTATGGGTCCTTATATAGGATTCTCTAACAGGCATTATTCACGTTCCAAAACGCATAAACTCCAAATGAGGCATGCTTACCGGCGTTTCTAACAAAACATCCATATTCCAAACTCAATGGAATAATTTTTAAGACCTAATTCCAAAGTATACAAAAGTTAGCTTAGTAACCAAATTATATTATTATTAATTCTCTAAAATTAATCGCTAGGCATTTAAAACTCGCATGACCACGCAGTACGTCTGCATCATGAAACTTGTCAGCGTACAACAATTTATTATTCTAATCTGATAACACTAGTTTCTTCAAAATTCAAGGCAGTGCCTCAGATTTCTATTTTCACACATTAAGATATCATTTTATATTTTTAATCCAATTATAGATAGTTATCCGATCTATTTACTATTGTAATAAATTTATAGAATGTGTTCACCAATATTATTTATTAATTAAAAGGAGTTAAATAAAATTAATAAATCTATTTAATTAATATTTAATTCAAAACTCAAATATTAAAATAATCACTATATTGGAATTTCAAGTAATAACCTTTAAAACCGATTATATAAAATTTAAAATTAAATAAATATTTAAAATCAACTATAAAATTCTAGGATGTTACATTCTCCCCCAAAAGAATTTCGACCCCCCGAAATTCCCAAGGAAGAAAATGTCACCAATCCCTTAAGTTTTAAAACTATTACTTAAATTGAGTTATTAAACTTATAAGAATTTTTATGTTTCGGAAAATTTCGATAACACCTCCTTTGCGCAGCCGATACGAAAAAGTACACTCGCCACAACCGGCCCAAATCAATAAAGAAATAGAAGCCAACTGGTCTCCCATATCTGGGGTATAAAATCATCAGTAAATCACCAATATCTATATCTACTACATACCTTTTTGCATTAGATTTTTATTTGTGCAAGCAACATATTATATCTATGCGAATGCAGGTATGGAAGAAATCAAGTAGAAATCTCCCGCTTCCCTTTACATACATAATTCAAAAGAGAATCATGTTGATAAAAGAAAATTACGCAACCAACGTAAACAAGATAGCAACCATATGCAACCAGAAGTACATAAATTATCTTGTAATAAATTACTATGCATCCAACCATTTCAAAGATAAATTTTTAGAATTAAATTCCTGGGTTTTTAGATTCAAAGTATATTTTCAAATTGCAGACTCCGATCGGGTTCCTCGATTAGAAACTTCCGTTCTGCTTACAAAGCAATAAACTATGATAGAAAACCTCAATGTCATATCGAGAATCTGAATCAAGTGTTTGCTGACAAGAATCGAGTGAGAAATCCTCTTTTGGACTGTTGTGAATCACCTTAAAGCTATGTATTTAAATCTAAGATCGAGAACTGTATGAATAAAATGATCTACATATAACTTACTTACTTAATTCGATTGGTTTCTTAATTATACCTAGTTCTTTCTAAATCCTTTCAGTTTCATTTATATATTTTTTCATTCAGTACTAAAATTTATTTTTGAATTATTTCATAATTTTTTGCTTGAGTTTATTAACATTTTATAAAGTTGCATCTTTATAACATTAGATTAAAAAACTTATTCCACTCTCGTTTTCTTGTATAATACTCCTTTACATGGTACATATGAAATATCAATTTAAATTTTTATTTATTTTTATTTTTCAAAATTTAAATCGAGGCCCAAAAAAATATTGGTTTTAATACTAAATTGGGTACTTCAACCTTTTGTCTTAGAGTGTTCTAAGGAAAGGTGTTTACAGGTTGGCCCAATAACATTAAATAGTCTATATGACTTAAATGTTTAACAAAAACTATGGTTTTAACAAAACAATGCTTATTAAAAAACGTTCTTGTCCAATTTAACCAATTTAAAACATAGTTAAATTATCTTTTTTTCTATCCAAGAGTTCAAAATTTTCATTTATCAAACTAGTTATCAAAATACCTTTTCATTTTAAATCAATTTCCTTTTAAGGAAACTTAAGAGAAACATACCCAATTTCCATTTCAAATCATTTTTGGATAGAGAATAATATACATATCTTCCTTTTGTATATCAGTTCACAATTTTGGAATTTAAAACAAAAAAATTTTACCAAAAAAACACTCTAGCAAATCATTATGGTAGAATTTTCCCCACTAAGAAATTCGAAAATAAACGTTGAGGATGTTGCAATCATCACCAGAATTATTGACAGAAGTGATTTAATACTTTTTTATCTCTTTTAAAATCCTTTTAAATATTTCCATACATAAATACTTTTAAATAATACTATAATTATTTCCTCCAAACTTTGAAAACAACTTTTGAAAACATTGGGTTTCAAATTGTCAAATTCCCTGCTTAAATCATTTTTTACACTCTATTTTTAAATTATACTTATATAATATAATTTTGAAATATTTATTTCCATAAATACTTCAAGTAGTACTATCATTAATTTTCTCGAAAATCATATTGAGATTATTTCAAACCCTCCAGGATTTCAATTCAAAATCCTTTACATAAACTTATATCATATTATAATAATTCTCTTTACTATACTAAAATTTTCTCAAATATTTATCCTTTAAATGTCATACCTTCCTATTTAGATTATATTAAACAAAACTTATCAATAGGTTACTTTTAACCTAACATTTACTCAAAACACTTTAAAACTTAATTGAAAAAGGGCTCGTTCCAATGTACTTAAAATTATCAAACTATATTTCATTCTCTTAATTATCCAAACACGACAAATCAAATAATAATGATAGTAAATAAATATTATCTTTTTCAAACAAACACACCATAACAACTATATAAATTTGAAAATTATTCATTTTTATATCATGTTCGTTGGCCTTGTTCAAGTGTTAAAAATGCCTATTAATTACGTGGCATCCCACGTCTCGACCAGAATTCATAAACAACTCAATAGACCAATTAACACAACATGTTTTTATAGAAAATAACAAATAAGCAATCATATATATATTACTCTCAAATTCATTCTGGGGTGTCATCTACCCTATCTCTAATGAGTCATACCCTACCGAAGCCAAGGTTCTCGCTTAACCTTCAGATTTGACACCAAATTGTAACAACCTTCCTTTTCGACCATCGAAAGTAGACACCGAATACGTCCATGGTATTTAAATGACGAACATCCAATCGCCGAAAAGGCAGATTTTTAGGGTAAATAAAAAGAACAGCACAGAAAAGAACAAGGGAAAATAGAATCTAAGGATGGAAACGACAACATATAATATAAAAAAGATAGTATAAATTGTCGCTCCAACATACAGGATACATCAAAGTTAAAAATAAAACTTTATCAGTTGGACAGTTATACATTTCTAACCTTACAATTGTTGATGGGTATATATAATACAGTAGAAAACAAAATACTATGACTGGTGAACATCCAGACCTACTCCATGAGCTCTATGTCCCACCAACGACAACTTGGAAAAATACTTGGTCTGACCTGAGCATTATATTAAAATAACACCTGGTTTAGTCTGGAAAACCAGCATGAAACACTCAAATAATGTGATAAACATAAAATAATCCTGTGAGACCATGCCGCTAAACGCAGAACGGATTTATATCTCATAAGAACAACTTCCATACATAAAGAAATAGGAAACAATCGGAACAATAATCCAAATAAGTGAGAATGTAAATAGACAAGATCAGCTTCCATACATGGGTCCTTATATAGGATTCTCTAACTGGCACTATTCACGCTCCAAAATGCATGAACACCAAAAGGGACGTGCCTACTTGCGTTCCCAGCTAAATGCCTCTATTCCGAACTCAATGGAAATATTTTCGGGACCTAATTCCAAAGTATACAAAATTATCTTTAATAACCAAATTAAATTATTATTATTCCCTGAAATTAATCTCTACACATTTCAAGATCACACAACCACACAGTACGTCCGATCACAAGAAACTTGTCGGCTTATAACAATTTATTATTTCAGATCCAACGACATTAGTATCACCAAATTTCGAGAAAGTGCCTTAGATTGCTATTTTCACACATTAAAATATCATTTTATATTTTTGATCCAATTATCAATATTTATCCGATCTATTTACCTTTTTAAATAAATTTATCGATGAGTTCGTCAATATTATCTATTAATTTAAAGGGGCTAAATAAAACTATTAAATCCATCAAATTAATATTTAATTCACAATTCAAATATTTAAACAATCACTATATTTGAATTTCAAGTTAATAACCTTTAAAAACCAATTATTTAAAAATTTAAAATTGGTTAAATATTCAAAATAACTATAAAATTTTGGGATGTTATACCGAACTTCCACATACAACATTCAATGCACAACTGCTGGACCAAGCCTAACGGTTATCATCATTGGGTCAAGAGTTGGCGCCTCTATGCCTCAGTATCCCGGTTCCAGAATATAATGTCATTGGTGATCATTCTTTGTTGCTTTGCTGAAGCTCTGTCCTCAATAGCATAGCAACTCTCCTTAGAGGCATGCTTCAAAGAACCACATACGGTTCCATCTTGCCCTAAATTTTCTGCACTGGATAAGGTCCTCCAATGATAGTGTTTATAATTAGCCTTTGATCTGTTTGCTTATGCCCATCTCCACTAGGTCCAAACTAATTTTCTAGAGCGTTCAGTGCTTAAGGTCCAGCAGGTAGATCAAGGTTTTATGGTTTCTTCATATACCACTAGAGCCTATTGTTCCCTATCAGTTCCTTGGTCAAGTCTTTCAAATGTTGACACTCATTTGTGTTATGCCCTTGAGTCTTGTGGAAATGGAAAAACATCCCCAATCTCTTTCCAAATGCTGACACTTATTTGTGTTATGCTCATGATTCTTGTGGAAATGGTGACATATCCCCAATCTCTTTTGCGGGATGCTTCCATTTTAGGCAGTTTGTTGTATTGCACGGTTCCCTAAGTGGCTGGGTAAATATTTTCCAAACTATCATTCAATGTCGTATAGACGTCAAGCCTTAGATTCCTTAGATGTTTTCCATTCCCATCATTCCCACCAAAATTTTGATTCCTTTTTTTTATTTGCATTTTTTCATGCACCTCCAACAATTGTCATAGAACTGTTTCCATCCAATTTAACCGCAACCTTACTCTGAATCACTTTCATTTGGTTGCTCATCAACGGTTTGTCCTTCAATCATACTTACTTCTTTCAGCCTCAAAAACTGGTTTGCCTTTTGGTGAAATTCTTCCACGGTAGTTGGTTGCTTCATTTTAATCCATTTATCGAAATCCATATCCAAATGAATAACTCGGACCAAAGCCATAAATACCATGTCTTCCTTTAGATTTCTCACCTCTATAACCATGTGTCAGCCGACTCAAGAAAGCATCGGTGACTCAATGGCCTTTACGAAAAGCCAGATAAGGATATCACGTCCTTTGGTATTGAATTGTGAAGTCTAAACTGTTCCATAAAATTTCTTGCCAACTCACAAAAAGTGAAAATAGACTTTGGTGCGATTCTTGTAAACCACATAGAATTGATTACTTCCAAGAAGATAAGGAAATACCTACAACGAAAAACATTCCTAGTGGTAGCTCCATCCATATGACATTCGTATTTAAATAAGTGTTGTTCAGGGTCCGTTGTTCCATTATATGATGACATAGTTCGCATGGTGAATTTTCGGGGATATTCTCTCTCAGAACTATGAAGGGGTACGGCTTGGCACCGATCCCCAGTATTCATTTTTCCTACCCCTGCTCTCATAAATCAACTTTTGACCATTTCAGCGATGTATTCTTTACTGGCGCAGTAATCTGCACGTCGGTTGTTAGAGGCTACCCCGAGTGTTTGACTCCATAAAAGATCTTGGTTTGCCAACTAAAGCCAAGGTTTGCCATTCTTCGAGAGAAACACTCATGTAGTGTTCCATTGGTGTGCAGCTGGTCTTGCCGCAGAAGGTTCGACTCCAATTCCAGTGTTCTATCCATTAACACCAACATTCAATTCTTAGTTTCCGCCATCAAGTTGCATATAGTCTTCAAAGTTAGAAACGAGCACTATATCGCCTTTCTGAGGAGTTTTCACCCTAATGTTTGGGTTGGGACCGAGTTCTTTTGGCCAATATTGACCTGTCTCCTTGTAGGGGTAACCCCCTACTTCCTCCTACAACATCCCCTATAGCTGTGGCAGTTGCTTCCTTCTATTTTTGTTTTTCATCTCTCCGGTTTAGGCTAGAAATGGAGGGATATTCTTGTTCTATCGCCACAGAAATTTCCCTTCTAGTTCTTCTTGTTATTGGTAGCTGCAAAGTTAGCAACGCATCCATTTTATCCATGAAAACTTTCTAACTATAAGTAAATTTCTGATTAAAATCATTGACAATCTAGTAAAGCCTCCTTTAATAGCAACTTCCTATTGAATAGAAGATCCAAGTAGTGGATTTCCATTTTTTACTTCTATTTGATGGGTGTTTGCTTCATCACCATTAACTGTTGCTCCAACAGATCTTCCATATACAATCTTCCTTTCCTTAGAGCCATGTAATATAAAATCTGCAATTTATTCAAGAAAACTTTTCGAATCTAACTTTTGGACCTTATGTAATCCAAAGTAGGAGTTAGATTAAAGCCTAGGTTTAGTTTTCTCAGTGAAAGCACCAAATATTGATGCCAAAGATGGATCAATACTAAAGAATAGATTGTAGGTAGCTCGTGAAATCTAGATATAGCAGACAACTGTTGAAATAAAAGGAAAAAATAAAGTAGAGAGGCATAAGATTTTATTGTGGCTTGGCAATCTTTGGCCTACGTCCACTTCATTGCATTGTTGCTTATAGATTTGATGTAGTTTGTTTAAGATTAGCAAAGGTTGAGAGGGAATAAGTCACAAGTACACAGGTTAGATAGATACTAAGTCTTAGAAGTATCTAAAGTAACTGACTAGGTGACTACTATGTGGAGACATAAGATGAAGAAGAGTTAGAGCTTCCACGTATTGAGAAACCAATTTTTTTTTAATTGCTCCTAGGTTTGTACTTATAGAGGTATAGGAGGTATTGGGTCAAAACCCTATTAACAGCAGAGTCTAGTAGTCTAACCAGGGTCAACTCGGTACAGAGTCAAATGACTCGGTATATAGTCATTTCCTTAAGTGAAAATGACTCCACCCCTTTTGCACTTCCTTTTTATCTTTGAGTGGATGTGATTCGTCCATTTATCTATTAATTTGGTTGGTATTGGAGATAGTTTCCACATTACTTGGACTATTTTTCTATTTGAGTCGTCTTCTTTCCAAACTTGATGATGGGTCATCAAAACCTCATGAAAACACTTGGGCATGAGCAATAGGAATAGAGAATATATGGCATGAAGTTGGGTAGCCAATATGGGATAAGAAAATGACTCGATACCGAGTTAAATGACTCAGTGCCTTCTTCTATTTTGGAGTGAATTTTTCCTAAGCCTCTTTTTTCTCTCTTCTAAGCATGCTTGCCAAGTTTCAAGTCGTTTCTCCTTCATCTTGATGTTCTAACTCCTTTTGATCTATGCTTGGTTAAAAATCCAATTAACACCCTCTAGGATGCATAGTTTATCAGAGCTAAAACAAACCTCATCAGCTTCAATAGTTATAACTCTCCGACCTTATAATTGTTGATGGGTATACATAGTAATACAGCGGAAAATAAAATTACTGCAATAGGTGAACTTCCAACGCTACTCCAAGAGCTCCATGTCCCACCAACGAAAAACTTGAAAAAACTTGGTCTAACCCTAGCATTATAATAAAATAACACCCAAATCAGTCTGGAAAACCAGCACGAGAAAACTCACGAAATATGATGAACATAATATAATCAACAAGACCACGCTGCTAAGACGGAACGGGTCTTACTTCATAAGACAACATCCATACATGAAGGAATGGAAACGATTCGGAAAAAATCCCAAACTTGAAAGAAATGGCACAAACATGATCAAAATATAAACTTAAAGAATGGACCCAAATAATTAATCATAGAGAAGGGAATGAGGCACTTCTCGATGAGTTAACAGAGGATTAATTCCAAGGTCTAAATCAAAGCAAGGAGAATGAATTTATCCAACATAACTGTGAGGGTGCACTCCTCTGCATCGAAAGTATATCTTTAGATAAAATATACTTGAGAATCCACGCCAAGCACGCATCACTCTCGGGAACTTCCAAGCTAGACCTTCGTGAATAACAGTCGAAAATCCGAATATATCCACACCACTACATGCATGCAACCGAAATCTCTCTTGATAAATGTGAATATACCTAATGGATGAGACCGTCATAGCATGGCTCCCACTTGCACTTTGCTTTTAGTTATCTTCGATGATGGATACCAATGCTAAAAAGGGATACAAATCATCTTAGATGGATGAAATACAAAGAAGGATATCACTGATCCGAACAAGCAAAAATCCTCTTAAAATAATTAAGCACAAGAACGATACAAAATCAATATTCAATGAATCAACTTTCAGGAATAAAAAATGATCGTATTTGGAAATTAAAATCTCGTATACTTATCCACACTCATCATCGATCTCAAAATAGTCCTACCTAGCGAAAATAAAAAAGCGGGACAAGTTAGGGCAATATTGCTTCCTACCTTGACTCGACAGGCATTCTTAATTTTGAGAATCGCAAGAGTTCCCCTAACGTTTAGTGCTAAGCATACGCCTAAATCCTTTCCATATAAGTGAAATTACTTATAGAAATTAAATCACTTACACTTATCACTATTTATCGATCCTAAACCAAGCCATTATCTCAGGGTTAACAATAAGCCGACAAGTTAGGGTAGTAGTACTTCCTACCGTGCCTCAACGTACATTCGTAGCTTTAAAAATAGCAGGGGTTCCCTCAAAGTGCTAGATGTGAGAATAAATATTTTCTATAAAATAATCAAACTTTTAAAACATTTGACTCACACTTGTACCTGATTTTCACAAAAAAAATACTTGTAAAACGCTTTCATAAACTCTTTAAAAAATTTATTTTAAAGTGCTAATTATATTGCTAAGTGTATTAAAAGGAATGGTCAAAAAAATTCATTAAAACATTGTTTATTATAAACCCCAAATCAATTACTCGTAGCTTTATATTTAAAACATTCTTTTTTTAAGCATCTTTCTATTTATAAAATATCATTTATAAATACACTTATTATCAACTTTAAAACATAACTTCTCCAACGATTTATGAATATCAACACTTATTAAGTCAAGTAACAAGTTTTTAAAATAACTTTATGAAATCATTTATTTTAAAAAAAAGTGTTGCAATTCACGAATTTTTTTTTTCAATTCTAGGAAAACATTTATTACAACAACGATGTTGTAATCCTTGCTTCCTTTTCACTTTTCAATAAACTCAAAAATACTTCAAATACAATTTTAAAAACATTAATTTCAAATATCACTTGGAAAATCTCAAGTTTAAAATATATTAAAAAATCAAAACCATTTCCTTTTCTTATTTCGAAATAAAACTTCTTCTTCGATAATTTATATTAAATCATTTAATATATATATATATATATATATAATTTCAAACCACTTTTAAAACACTTAAATATATGTTAGAATAGTTCACTAAAAGGATAGAAGAAGAAAAATCAAGTTAAACCATTTTATAAAAGTTCGAAATGGTGCCGCAAAAATGTGCTAAAAGGGTACAGAAAATTCATTTAAATCGTTTCTTTTAAGAATGGAATTTCCTCAATGTTTTTTTCAAAATTTGAATATTATACTTTATCTTTAGAACAGCATGTTATGAGTCTAGTATGCATTCGCAAAAATTTAGAGAATTTTGTTGTCAACAAAACTCATTTGAAAATTGTTTTAAAATTGGCTTTCGAATTGCAAGACCGCGACCAAGACTTTTCTAAAGTTTAAACACTTTGAAGTTAGGTGTTATAACCTATTCTAAGCCATCAAAACTTGGTTCAAACAACATTTTAAAAGTGCAAAAGCAGGAACAAAGATTTAATGACGCAAACACAATTATAAGTTTTTGAACATAAGATTTAAAAAGATGGGATTTCAAAGTGCAATAACATAATTTCAAAGTGCGAAAGCGTGATTATTCCTCTATTCGGCATTTTTGCTACTTTTATCTCAACCAACAACCCATTTAGGGTCTCTCTACAAATTTCCATGTAATCACATCTATGTATGTTCTTCAAAGTGTTCCATAGCGACCTATTTTCTATAGACACACTTTGATTTCCTTTTGCTTTTCTTCCCTACAAAACAATAGTTACTTATGCCTTCCACTTTCAAGCGGGAACCATATCCAAATAAGAAATATATACAAGTATCTACGACATTAATAGCAATTCATATTTTACACTATCTTGTAAATTTTAAACCAATTTAAAGTGAGATTAACTCACTTTCTCCAAATGAAGTTCAAGCCAAACGACCCAAGCTTCCTTCCTCTACCAAGAAACAACCAATGCAAACTCCTTCCTCGTCGTAGCTCAACTCAAATTCCAGGAACCTCCATAATTGTTCACGCATATGCCGAAAATGGTGCCTTTGCTCCAAAACTTGAAATTTGGAATGGTGTAGATATTTGCAATATTATTTCAAGATGTATCAAAGTTTAGAGGAGAAAAAAGGGAGAAAGCAGTGAAGAAAGAATCTATTTTTCTTTAAGGAATTTGCAAATCAAAAAACGAGCTAAGGAGTTCTATTTATACAAATGAAATTTTGACAAATTACTTCACGTACCCTTAGCCAAAATTACCCTCCTAACCCTAGTCATTTAACTTACCTCATCATGAACCTATGTGCCATCCATGCGGCCTTAAGTACTTGCCGTCAAAACACATAAAAAGTAGTAAAATTAGCAAAAGTCTTCTCTCTTTTAGTTACCTTCTAGGAAATGGTTTAATTAAAAGATTAATTGGTTAACTGATCTTTCCTATATGTTATGTGTATGTTATATGTATGCTTTTGTGTGTGCAACAAGTTACAACAACTTTTGTTCGATATAAAGTTGAAATTTAAAAAATAAATTTCGGTCACATTTTCAATTTTTCACCGAACTACTTATTCATTTAAACAAATTTATAAAATGAGTTTACCATAGAAAGGCTATTAAATCCAGTTAATTAATATTAAATTCACAATACAAATATTTAAGTTACTTCGATTTTGAAATATAAAGTGTTCACATTTTTTTTGATCTGTTACAAACCCCGTCGACTTTGAGCCTTCCATCTTGACATCTAAGTAGATGGATATTATCATGAACACTCATAGCATCTGTACCAACCCTAATTTTTAGTAACATTATTTAGGATATTTAATTAGCTAAACTAAGTAAAATAGTGTGATGATTAGGGGATCGAGATTTGAGTTAACATAGGGGTAGTTGTGCCATGTTAATGAATAAATTAAAATTAGCTAATATGACTTAAAATAGATAAGGGTAATAGGTAAGGGCAAAGTTGGAATAAGGGTATTTATTACTCTAAACCCTTAGTAATTCACTTACACGTTCATTTCTAAATCAGAGACGAAGTAGAGGCCGGCCACCATTAGCAGGAATAAGAGGATGAAAAAGCTAAAGGAAGAAGACTAATCAATTCAAAGCTATTCAAATCTCATACTCCTTAATCTCAAAGCTAAGGTGAATAATGACTATATCTCACATTTTCTAAAAAAAATTATTTTAAGGATAATATGGATTATTTTGCAAGATTATTCCATATTTTTAAATGATTAAATGTTTATATATACTTGTAGATGATTTATGCATATTCACACGGGTTTTATGATATGTTTTGATGTGGAAACCCATTTTATTCAAATGCCTTGTTAATTTACATTTAGATCAAAAATGATATTATAGTGGTAGGTTTCAATTTTCATGATTTTTTGAATTAATGTGGATTTTATATTAATTTTCTAGTGAGTAAATTGATTATTTGGGTTTAAAATGATTTATGGTTAAATAATATATGATTTGGGTCTAAAATTAATATATGTTAGAAAACATATTAAAATGATTTTTTGGAATTTTTGTAGAATTTTCCTAAATGTTTTAATAGATGTATAAAAAAAATTTAAGGTACGATACTTAAATGTTTTATATATTTATAAAAGGAGAAGTTGTACTTTATAAACAAATTAATTTCTAAAATATTGGCAGCACTTTTAGAAACGAAATCAACAACCAATAATATTTTGACAAACAAGGTAGGTTAGTTGAAAAGAATTACTTAAAATGGTTAATAATCGGTTTAAACATGCTTTTTACATGTTTCGCTACTTTTGGCACCTAGGTTCCGATTTAGTAGTTCTGCCACCATCACCATCAAAACCAATGCGCATGGCATCAAAGACTTGGTGCGCAGCGACTAGGACATAGGCTGAAGGTATTGGGTAGAAACCAGGGGTTCCGAAAGGGTCGAAGCGCTACTATACTTTCAAATGAAAATGTGTCAGCTTTGCTTTCGAAGGTAATGTTTTTGACTTGGTTGGGTTCCGATTGGATCAAGTTGATTTAAGGAATGGTTTTGAATGGGTTGCGTCTTCTTCTCTAAGTAAATGCTTTCGAAGGGTTCGAAACCCCTAGCTGTCGCTTTTCCTATCTTTTGAAACAAAGGTTTCGAAGGGAATACTTTGCTTTTAAGACCAAGATACTTCTCCAATGCTTTCGAAAGGGTTGGTTTCGACACCATCACTTCTTTGCTTAGGAAATGCTTTCGAAAGAGTGCTTTTGACTTAAAAATTAAATGACCATTTTGCTCTGTTGAAGGTAGAACCTAAAGGTTTTGAAGGAGTCAATTTTAAATGGTTTCGAAAGGTTTCCACATGTTTAATTGAACCCAAATGCTTTCGAAAGGTTTAAAGAAAGGTTTCAAAAGGGTGGTTCCCCAATGGTTTCGAAAGTTTTAAAAGGAAGGTTTCCAAGTTTAAGCAATGGTTTCAAAGGGTTGGTTTCCCAATGGTTTCGAGAGGTTTTGAAGGAAAGGTTTTTCCAATGGTTTCGAAAGGCAATGTTTAAATGTTTCAAAGAAGGATGTCTAAAGTTTTTAAAGCTTTCTAAGGGAATGTTTTTCAAGGGTTTCGAAAGGATGATTAAGAATGGTTTCGAAAGGAATGTTTTGTCCCTTTGGCCTAGGTTATAAAGAAGGGTTTACTTGGTTTTGAAAGGGGTACTTTAAATGGTTTCGAAAAGTGTGCTTTCAGTGGATTCAAAAGGGATACTTTCAATGGTTTCAAAAGGGGTACTTCAATGGATTCGAAAGGGGTACTTTCAATGGATTAAATGTTTTCATCAACAAAGATTTGAGTAAAGTGTATATATAACATGGCAAGATGATTTGAGTAAAGCATGGAGTATATATTTTTCTTGTTTAAGTTTGATTTAAAAGTTTTAAATCAATTAGAGAAAAAAATGTTTTCAAGCAAAATTTAAAGGAAGATTACCCTAAGTAAAACACTCGGTTACCTGTATACCATGAAGGACTAGTATAGGTTCGCACCCTATACATTAGCTATTAACCCCTAGCTAATTTAGTCCAAAATTCCAATGTGTATGGCTCTATCACAAATAAGACTAAAATGATGTTACACATAGAAGGGAATATATTTGTACAAAGGTAGGTTATTGGTGAGCCCGCAAAACTATTAGGATCAATTGACCTGGAGAAAGTAAGTTAGGGATAGACCATCCAAAAGAGGAGTATCTGATAGATGTTAGATTATTTCTTTATATTGTCTGGTAGGGGTTCGGACAAGTAGTCTATTTGTTACCTGACATGTATGTTTACATGATAATGCTTTATAGTTTTAACCAGTTGTGGTCGTAGGATTATGATTTGCAAAAGATATGTTTTAAAAGGGTATTAGTGAGGGGAAACTCGTTCCGCTAAGCGGTCTGGTATCACTTAATATCAAATAACCAAGACGTATAGTATTATTCACACCAGGCTTAATAATGCCTGACTCGAAGTTTATATTTTTTTCCCTTAAACTATCTTGTGCTCAAAATTGATTTGAGTAGATCGAGGGTTGAGGTTCTTTAGATTTTAGTAGGTTGGCAAATAAAGCTTCCAAAGATGAGCAGGTGGCTGGTGGGAAGCTATTTAGGAGTTTTTATTTTATTTTGTTTATTTTGTTGTGTTGTATTAAGTCAGCTATGACTATATAGTACTCGGTCAACCAAAAGGCATCTTCATATATCGCTCTTGGCGTATTTATGTAATAACTATATTTGATCTGAAGCTGTGAAACGATATGGGATTATGTAACTTGGATATGAATTGTTGTTTTGAAATCAAGTCGGTAAGAATTGTAGTTTTGAAATCTAATCAGTAAAAAATTCAAGTAAGAATTGTTTTTGGAATCTGTCATTTTATTTCATATTCAAGTGATTATGATATTTATGGATACCATTAACATTATCGTATTTGGCCACCAGAAGTTAATACTATGGATGACTGTAGCATCTGTAGCGCTTGGCTTAGAGCCTCCAGACAGAGGATGTTAAAGAATCCTTAGAAAGGACACCCTTTTTCCAATTACCAAACAAGAGGCACATGCTCCACTAGAATGTACATGGCCTATTCTTGTTATCATTGCATGCTTAAAGCCTATTCTTCTCTTCCTCAATGGTTTGCTGGCTTCCTTATGTACTTGAAGATCGCTTTTTTCCAGTTGCATCCCAATGGTATGCCATCCTTACCAACTTATTGGCAACTTAATTAGGGAGTTCCGAATGCCCCATGCCCACCATGAAATCCAGTTCCTTTTTGCTATAGGAAGCAAAATGGAGGGTTCTTCCTTTATCTATCTGGAGGCAGGGAGAAAGTTTAAGCCAGTTGAGAACTTGTACTCTTAGTATAGTATATTCAAATGGAAATACTTCATTGTCTAGGATGACTCTCCATGTATTCATCAGTGGCATTCTAGATGTGAGTCTCTCTCTTCCACCTATTTCCTTTTGTGGTTTTGCAAAATCTTGTGTTAAATGTTAATTTTTCTTTCTTAGGAAGTTTTCCAACCATAATGAAAGCTACTACTAGAGAAGACATGTTGCAAAGACTTCAACAAATCCGAAAGGAATTTCAGAAGGGCCCTTATCTAGTTACTAACGGTAATCTAAGGTAGCTCGAGCTATTGGCCATCGGATATTCAATCGGGAAAGGCAGGGAAATCTCCATTCATAAGCCTGGAAAAAAAAGGATATGGCTACCAATGAGACCAGAAAAGTGCCATCCTCTTACCCTACCATTCCTGGCGCCCTCCTAACTACAGATCCACATGGAGTTGCCCCTACCATCCTTATGTGTTCGGAGGAACCAAAGTGAGGCTCCTTTAGGGTTTAACCATGTAAAAGCTGTTGTTCAAGACATTAAGGGAATGGGACGATAATAACATTCATACTAAGGTAGTAGAAGAGGGAGGCTATCATTCTCATGACAATGATCGTACCATCCCAGACAGTAATGAAGCACATTCCTTCGGACATATTGATTTGGATAGCTTGCTTAATTTAGAGGTGGAGGGAGCCTTACATCATTTTTTGGGTTTTGAGGAGGAGGAGGGAACTTTCTTTTCTAGATACATTTTCATTTCTTACTATCTTTAAGATCCAAAGGTTGGGATCGATTATGGGGACTCTATGTCTATAGAGGAAATCCAACGATAGCTGGAGATCCATGAGGACCCATAGGGTTCGTGCAATCACTGCGCACTCTTGCATACACATTTACAGAGTCGCACGTTCATGCCATAGTCATGCACCTTTCAAGTGTTAGTTATAATCCTAACCCATTGTATTTTTCCATTGTAGGTAGCATGAGTTCGATAAGGAAAGAGTTGATGAAGCAGTTGGGGCCGAAAGCGCCCTCCATGGATGCCAAGATGGCAGTGTCTTCATTTGGCCCAATTGAAAATATTGGGCAACCAGACATGGAGCGAAAGACTGGGGAGACTGTTCACTACCGTTCGGTCAGGAAGACTGGGGAGACTAAGGATACCAACGATAGCCCATGGAAAATATCTCACTCCCTTGGTAGTAAATAAAGATCTCAGACTTCGGTCCATCCCATAAGATCTCCTTGCCTTTCACCTTTTCCTTCTCTGATTAGAAGCTTCGAAACAGTGCAAGAGGATGGATGAGACAGATAAGGTAGTCCCTACCTCTAGGACAAAAGATAAGTGCAAGGAGACAGAAAGAACAGTTGTCATTACTGACCCTACAGACCTGGACTTCAACAAATTCTAAAAACTTTATTAACCAAGAGATCCTCAGACCCACTTGCTTGCCGACGTACCTCCACTTTCTTTTCTTGAGTCTATGTTCCTTTGGTAGATGGGCTGAGTGTTATAAAGGCCTTATCAGAGTTTCACGGCTGGGTGATCAAGGCCGGGGAGGAATCAGCATGAACAATGTTATGAAAAATTTGAAGGTCTTCGATTTGAGGAAACAACTATACCCAAAGGATTTAGACCATGACAAAGCGATAGATTCTCTTGAGAGATAATAAACCAAAGAGATGGAAAAGAAAAATAAAGGGATCAAAAGGCTTAAGACTGATCATGCTAAAGAATTGGAGTAGTCCAGATGGGATGATTCTGCCAACATTAAAGATTCCAAGAAGGAGTATAACGATAAGGACGGGCAGCTCTTTGACGACTAAAAGAATGTTAAGACTAAATTCACCAAAATGTTGGATGAGCTATGAGCAATAGCTAAGAAAGTAGAGCCTAATATTCCTGATCTAGAGAAGAGAGTTGTGGAACGGAGAGTTGAGAGGGTCTCTCTTCAAGCAGAGGTCAAAGCCATATCTGCCTGAAAGGCTACTGAAACTTCTAAGGTCGAGAAGTTGCAAGTAGAGTGTGACGAACTGAACAGCTAGCTGGACTAGGGGGAGGCACTCTTGAATGAAATTTACTTTATAATGTTCACGGTGAGGAGTCTGGCATTGATGGATGATTACCAAGAAGTTATGGCATCTATCCATATGCGGTTAATTAAAGAGGCAAAAGCTACTAGTGAGCAGGGAGGTCTATATTTTAACCTTGAGGTCATCGATGCTCTCTACTTAGTCGATGATATGGAAGTAGTTGGCCTAGGTTACTTCAAGTTGGCTGAAGCTAAGAAGGGCCAGAAAGATGAAGCAAGGAAGGGAAAGGATTGTGGCTCGACCTCTGGAGCAATAATACAAGTTCATATTTCAAATTTGATCATCCTTGTCCCATGCACGATGTTCCTCTAACCGTTTTCCATATTTCTTTAGATGCGTTTGCTTCTAGTCGGCTTGGGAAGTGCCTCCACCTCCGCAACATATTCAGCCTCTCAGTGTTATCCAAAGCTAGGAGATAGAATTTTTCTTTAAATTCCATGGGCCACCGCTCAGTATATACAATATTACTTTAGGGAAACATATCTGACAACCTTCCCTATTTCCCTAAGGTGGTTCTTCGGTAATGGGCTCATCTGAAGTGGGTATCACTTTCAAAGCTCTAGCCCTACTGATCATGCCACCAGGCCCTTCTAACTTCTAGTTAATGCAGGTCAAGATGAAATGATTGTGTCTCTTAAGGAAGACATCGACATCGAGTTTTAGGTGCTAGTAAAACTGTTGAGAACTTGGGTTTGTATGAAGCTTTGAAGTAACAAGTCCCATTGAGATTCCCCAAATAGATGGCAAGGGTTAAGATCGAACCCCTAAGGAGCTAAAACATATGAAGAAGAGAAAAGTAGAACTCGATGCAGCTGCCACCGCCAAGCAAGAGGAAGAGAAGAAAAGAGGTAAGAAGATAGGCTCCAAGCCTTACGGCAAGCAGACAGTCTACAAGATCAAGTCTAAGTGAATGTTGTGCTCTCACCCTTTCAATTTTTCTTGCTTAGGATAAACTACTATATATAGTTCTTCATTCCCTTTATTAAACATTGATGTTTATACTCGACCAAGTTTAATGTATAGGTGAGGTTGAGCACTTGTTATTTTCTAATACCTATGATTTTGACTTATTGATATTTGGATTGTTACCCTGCCTTTTGGTCAAAGCCAGGATATCAACAAATTGGCTAAGAAAGATGGATATAGGATTGGAGATCGATTGGAAACAAGGCTATGTTCGATACAGTCAAAGTTGGACCAAGCTCCAATCAAGGTGGGATCGATCGGAAATGATAAACAAGGCTCGATGAGGCTATACTTCGAATTTCATGTCAATCGAAGTTCATGTGCTCGAGTTATGAATGGATCAATATTCATGAAAAACTGGCTCGTATCGATATTCTCATATCGATCACAATGGATAAGGATTTTGGTTAACACATGTGATTTAGATTTGGGTTAAATCGATTGATATTCGTATCGATACATCCCGTATTGATCAGATAGCTCCAGGAAGGATACAGGTTGATGGATGTGGATTGTTGTTTCCATATTGATCCATGCATATCGATCAGATGGATATGACAAAGCATGTTGAAGACCCAGTACGGATCTGACTACGACTCGATGAGAGTGGTTTCAATTGATACCATGGTTTTAAATCTCCTATACATTGCCCGAGATCTCGTTCGAGATCTCCTTTTCACACTTAAACAAGACGAGACATCAAATCTCCTCCATATCTCCCTCGGCACCTATCTCGTCTGAGGTATTCAAATATTACCCAAAATATGGATCAAAATTACAATCCGAGATCTCAACCGAAATTATGCATTTTTCTTATTTTGCATAATATTTTTTATTTTCATATTGATTCAAAAGCAACTTCTCAAACCATGCCAACTTCTTGAACATATTCTTTAATTTTTACCTTAACGAGTCATAGCGAAAGGTTTCACTTCTTTATTATGTTCAAGTAAAAGGATATTATTCAATCATTACCGCATCAATTAAGCTAATCAAGCTACTACACTTCTAAAATTATTCCTTTTTCCATGTAAATGAAGTATGTTACCATTTTTATTTTTACTAAGAAAGTCATAGCCGTTAAATAAATTTTTGACACATCAATTTTAGGCACATAAGTACATCCGAGATATTTCCTAGACGCATTATAAGACTTGAGTGTCAATTCGATATGTACACCCAATATGTACTCATCTCGTCCGAGATCTCCCTCGATATAAGACAATTTATGTAAAAATTCCGAGACGAAAGGTAACTGAAATCGGATATTTGAAACCTTGATCGATACACTTTGTATCAATCAAAGTTGGGATCGATACGAGGAATAAAGAAACCAATGGATACGGAGGAAATTGCACTTGGAATTATTTCGTATCGACCATTCATGTCAAACGATGTGAAAGAAGCGGTCAAAGACTAGAACGCATCGCATGGATCACTGCGCAAGACTCGGATGGGCATGCAAACGATGGAGTGCTGCTAATGGATACGAAGCTCTTCATGGATACGAAATCATCAGCCTACATTTGCAACGGCAAACTTGGATCGATCATATCTTAAAAACTACATGTTGGAATTTCATGAAATTTGTAGAGCAAGGACTTTGCACTATCATCTCTGACCATGAAAGATCTTAGCTCGATTGAACGTGGGGATTATCGATACAAAGGACTTATTGATTGATCCCAAAGCATGGAGGTGGCCCTTATCAATATGTAGACGGGTCCACATGGACCAACAGACGTTTAGGCCGAAATTTCAGCTGGATATTTTGCCTCCTTTACCATAAACAGAGGAAGCATAGCGATAGGAAAAGGACTTTTCTCGGCTTCCCTTTTACTCCTTTTTTGGTTAAACTATGTCTGGTGAATGATTGTAACCATAATCATAGTATAAAAGGAATAAAAAGATGAATTCAAAGTGGACGTTGGCTAAAGATAGCCAAACCACTATAAATCTGGTGTCTTTTCTTACTTTCTTTCATTTAAATTTTACTGTTTCTTCATTTTTATTCTCTACAGAATCTGGATCTGTGATCAATGATGGGATATTGAGGATTTGTGTGTAAACATTGGTGCTTTCGTAACATTGGGGATTGTGACCATTTTTTGTGCAAACACTTTGGTGCTTTCACTAAGAAGACTAGCACCCGCTACATCGGATTTAGAGTTCAAATTTGGAAGCTAAGGGATCATATCTAGGGGAATCATGGTTAGGTAATGTGTTAGAAGGACATTACCAGAAAGGAGCCATCAAGAGGGAAGTCAAGAGGCTTCATCCGGAGCTGGAGCAGATCAGGAATCCATCTACATCACAAGGGATGAGATGCATACTATGATGGATCCCATGCAGGAACAGTTGCTGAAAAGGAAGGAGGAGATGATGTGGAATCTTCTCAGATAGTTCGAATAGGCCGGAGCAGTAGGAGCAGCAAGAGCTGTAGGGGCTTAGATCCACAAATTTGGTCAGAAGGACTCTACAGGAAATCAGATGGCAGTTTAATAGGGTGCAGCCCTTAGTCAGCACACAAATATCAATTTGGATGGACCTAGACTCGAGGGAACACCACCATGTAATATTAGACCAATTCATGGAGGAATACTAGGTGACACTGCACAACATGGTGCCGGTAGGAATATAGGAATGCGAGACGAGAAGTACGTGCCAGAATTCCCTCGAGGACTCGGGGGCAGTTAGGAAATGAAGACAGGAGACAACCTTTGGCAAAAAATGATGGATTGGCAGAAATTATTAGGCAAACTATGTGCGGAGGCCTGATAAACTAAGATCTGGAAGGAGTAAACAGGAGTCCATTTACCCATAACATCAGGATGGCTAGGAATCCACCAGATTTCAAGCTACCTACTCTAGAAGCATACAACGGTAGGGCAGATCCTATCGATCATTTGATGAGGTATACAAGACACATGGAAGTACTGAGGGCATAAGAGGAGGTAATGGTCCGATGTTTCCCCCTGTACTTGATAGATATAGCTACTATATGGTTCAAGCAGTTAGAAAATGGTTCTATCAGGACAAGGACAGAATTGGTAGACATGTTTCTAAAGCAGTTTCGGGTTCACATCAAGAGGCCGAAAATGTGTTGTCACTGACATCGGTCAAGAAGAGGAGGACAGAGTCGCTCAGGGCTTTCCTAGCCTAGTTTAATGCGGCGGTTGATTGATGGATCTGCCGGATCCATCAATGGTTCTAATGGAGGCAGCATTAGGAGTCAAGGATAACCCGGTTTCAAGATATCATTGATATGGGATCCACCAATGGATCTTGGGGAATTCTTTCATGAGGCCGAAAGGTTCCTTCAGCAGGAAGATGCAAGCGTGGATATAAAATCTAAGGAAGTAAACATGGTTAAGGATGGAGAACCATCCAGTGAGAGCTTAGGTAAGGATAATGATAAAGGGAAGAGGAAATCGGATGACAACATAGATAGGACAAGGAAACGGTGGGAGAACCAAAATTTTCCACTTACACAGGACTGAATGAAACATTGGAACAGAAGGAGCCACCGTCTACCTCAAAAACTGATGGCGCAAGGACCAAGAATGATGGTCGGCCAGTCATCAATTAATCGAGATGGTATGGATAAAGTAGCGAACTCTAGGCAGACGACTAAGTTACTTACTCACGTACGAGGATGGAGATAACCCCTAGGCATGCTATGAGAACATGATTTACATGGATGTCTGACAACATGATTTACATGTCTATTATCCTTACATGATTTATTTTCCCTTTCTGTTTGTCGATTACTGTGTAATTCATGCATGCCCTAAGTGACATTGACTCGATGGTTTCCATCTACCATCATCGGACTTAGCTGTTAATCGCTGGCAAAACCCTGAGCCGATTGTCAAGAGTGAACCACAAAGTAACAGCCATATCCTAACTACTAGTAAGTTCAGTTCTTCACAACCATCCTGGGGTATAGGCTAACTTTCAATGATGGATGACCATTTGAGGCCAATCTATACCATCACTGGCAGCGAGGAGTTTGAGCCGATCATCAATGATGGACACTCGATTAGGGATCACTCTGGTCCATCACTGCTGACAAGGAATTTGGGTCAATCGTCAATAATGGACACACGGTTAGGGATCAAACTGGTCCATCACTATTGGCAAGAAGTTTGGGTCGATCGTCAATGACGGACACCCGGTTCGGGATCTCTCTGGTCCATCACCTCCAGCAAGAAGTTTGGGTCGATCATCAATGATGGACACCCAGTTAGGAAACACTCTGGTCCATCACAGCGGGCAAGAAGTTTGGGTCAATCATCAATGATGGACACCTGTTTAAGGATTACTCTGGTCTATACCCTCCGGTAAGAAGTTTGGGATGAACATCAATAATGGACACTCGATTAGCAATCACTCTAGTCCATCACTTCTTGCAAGAAGTTTGGGTCGATCGTTAATGATGGACACTCGGTTAGGGGTCACTCTGGTCTATAACTACCGAAAATAAGTTTGAAAGGGGATATCATGATAACACAGTTTTTCCTCGGAGACAAGAAGTCAACTCTTTAGGCGTAGCGATATTTCCTTATAGTATTAATGTTGGGCGGTAATACAAATTTACGCTTCCTAATCATTATCTGTCATGACAAGATTTTAAGGGAAGTGCACATTAGTAGAATCTATTTCAGACCATTTTCAATTACAGAATTAAAATACAATTGGCGAAACAATAGAAATTTAAGTAAAATAACGGTGGAGATGGTGTGCATTCCAAGCCTTTCCGAATACGACTCCATTCACTATGTCGAGGATGAAAGCTTCATTTACCAAGTCCTTGTGAATAACATACAATCCTTCCCAGATTGGGTCAATGGCCCCGATCTAGGGAATATTCATTTTAACAGCAAGTCCCTTTCCTTGAGATGGTTGTGTTTAGCCTTAGAATTATGTTTTGTAGCTATCCTTCACTTATGTGCTTCGGACTTCAAGGTGGTTTCTTCACATCTTTCGTCAATCAAATCTAGTGACATGTTTGAACAGCTCCTCATATTCGACTGGGTCATAGCGAATCCTTCAATGTGATGGCAATGTTGTCTTCGTCGGTAATATTACCTCCAATCCGTAAGATAATGAGAAATGAGTATGTAATGTTTCCATCTTGAAGGAATTGTGATAGGCCTATAATGCCAAAGGAAGTCCGTCCACTCATGCTCCCTTTTCTTTTTCCAATAGCTTCTTTATGAGTATCTTCAGAATTTTGTTGCCTGCTTCCATCTGTCCATTAGCATGTAGATATGCTACCGCGAAGAAGCTTTTCTTTATTCCATGCTCTGGAAATTGGTAAACTCCTTGCTGTCAAACTGCAATCCATTATTTGAGATGATCTGAAGCTGAACTTTGTACCTGCGTGTCACATTCCTGATCAAAAAGTTTATGACTTGGATCATTGACACCTTAGTAGGGGTTCGGCTCCCACCCACTTTGTAAAGTAGCCAACTACCACTACAGCATACTTAACTCTACCCTGTGCCATTGGAAGTTCTCCCTTGATGTATGTTTTCCAACAACTTCTTAGCTTCCCTTCAACGATGCACCTCAGTAGTAGACTGTAAAATCCTCTCCAATACCACACTCCATCCTGAATGACAAAACGGGGCACCTTCCATAGATATTCCTAGCTTCGTTCTTGTTACTTGGTAATACTCCTTCACTTGGGTATCTTATTAATAGTGTCATCCAGGTCTCCTCGCCATTGATAGCTGCTACCACATTCACCTCCTCCAAGCTGGAACTATGCAGGATCGCAATGGGTACTGATCCCAATATAGGTCCAACTCTTGAACTTGCCAACTATGATAGCTCACTCGCATCGTGATTCTCCTCCCGGGGAACGTGCTTGATCACATAGTGTTCGATCTCATTAAGAAAGATCTTTACCTTCTCCAAATAGGATTTCAGGCACTCTCCCTTAGCTTAAAATTCTCCGAGTACCTGGTTCTTGATCAACTACGAGCCACTACGCACGTGCAGTTGCTAATTCTAGCCTTGCTATCAAATCTTCGTATTCTACCATATTGGTTGTTGCCTAGAATCCAAGTTGTATCGCGTAGCTTAGTTTCTTTCCTTCAGGTGTTAATAATACAACCTTTGCACAGGAGTCATGAACATTCGATACTCCATATACACACATCTTCCATTTAAGATCTTCTTCCTTCTAGGGTTTTACTTCGTCGTCTCGAATGGTAAACTCAGCGATAAAGTCTGCTAGCGCTTGTCCTTTGATCATAGTTCATGGATGATCGGTTATCTCGTACTGGTTTAACTCAATACTCCTTTTGGTAAGTATCTCCGAAGTATCTGGCCTATGTGGAACTTGTCTTAGGCGTTGATCTGTAAGCACTCGGATGGGGTATGACTAAAAATAGTGCCTCAATTTTCGACATGCAGTTAACAAACAGTATGCCAATTTCTCTAGCTTAGGATACCTCGATTTGGTTCCGACGAAACATGTACTCACATAGTATACTGGATGTTACACTCGGTCTTCCTCCTTAAATAATGTTGCGCTCGGTGCATGGAATGACACTGCCAAGTATAATTAGAGGTCTTCCCCTCGAATGGTATAGAAAGAACCGGTGGCTTCTACAAGTGTTCCAATAAATTTAAGAAAGCAACTAAGCACACATCTGTCCATGTGAACTTTCTTTTTCCTCCTTGAGTGCTTCAAAAAAATGAAACATACTTATCCGTCGCTCTAAATATGAACCTGCTTAGCACTGTTACCTTCCTGTTTAGACTTTGAATCCCCTTACGTGTTTCAGGAATTTTGATGTCTTTCAAAGCCTAAACTTGTTTCAAGTTAGCCTCGATTCCCCTTGCAATAACAATGAATCCTAAGAACTTTCCAAAAGATACCCCAAGGGAACATTTTAGAGGTATACACTTCATCTCAAATTCCCATAGAATTTGAAACATCTCCTCCAAATATAAGATATGATCCTCAGCCCTTTCGTAGCACCCCTAATTTTGATTAACATTACTCAGAAAATTTAATTAGATTAGTGAAATAAGATAATGTGATGTGTAGTGTGATAATGGAATTGAGATTTGATACTTAATAAAGTCGAGCCTTAATTAATTAATTGGACAATAAGATTGTTTTATAACTTAAGATAAAAGAGAATACATGATAAGGGTAAAATAGGAATATCCATCCTTTTATCTCTTAAACCCTCTCCGTTTCATGTTGTTCTCACTTCTGATAATATAAAACAATCAAAGAATATAAGGTCCACCATTAAACAAGAGGAGAGGAGGAAAAAGCTTAAAGATTCAAGCGCAAACCTTAATTAACTATCACATCTCAAGTCTACTTATCAATTCAATGTGCATAATAATCAAATCCATCTCATTTTTGTTGTGTTATGATTGTTTAATTTTGGTTTAGATACAGAAACCAAATGGATTGATGTTTAAATGTGACGTCATGCCTGATTTTTCCATGTTTTGAATTAATGATGAAATAAATGGATTTTATGAAATTAAATGATAGGATTAAGAGAAAAATCTTACCTAATGATCTCTAAATGACTAGATTTTCTGAGATGACATGCTAAATAATAATTTAGATTTGGGTTTTTAATTTTGTAATTTTCCATGCTATATTAAATATTTTATGAATTTACTAAGGTGGAAATTGGGTTAATTTCGGGTTTTAATTACTAAAAATAATTCAACATTGTTTTTAGTTTCGAAATTTATATATGATGAAGAATATAGTATTTTAGAATTTCTGTGATTTTTGGGGATTTTTCCCAAGCAATTTTGAATTATAGGGAATTTATTTTGCTAGATAGCATTAATTTATAATTAATTAATAGTGTTAATTGATTATATTCTCGATTGGTTTTAGGAGTTGAAAAACGGATATGGTAGATTTTCAAAAGAAAAATTTGTAAAGTATTGTACTATCCAATAGAAATTGGACATGAGTTTGGATTAGGTGAAAAGTAGTTACTTTTGGTGGTAATAAATCGGTTTTTCTAGATAATTATGATGATGCCATGCCACCATTTCGTGGTCGCGCCTAATGTAACACCACCTCCATGAGTGTCAACGATGATGCGAGGGGAAACACATGAATAATACTTATGTAGTTGTGGAGCGTTTCCAAATTCATCGACGTAGACCAAGGCAACAACCCATCATAGGCGATATGGCCTTATCGTGATTCAACTAGATGTTTAATGAGTTAGTGCCATGATCATTAACGTCGCCTTCTATCATAGACACCGCCAATAATGACATCGCACCTCTTCACCTGTATTTTGAATGGTGCACTATTCATTAAGGTTGGTGAGGTACATTTCTATTGATTTGATAACATTGTAATCAAAGTAATCCTTGTCGCGTATGAGTCTTGCTACAATTTTTTAAAAAGGCGGATAACCTGTAGAGTATGAAAGTCGATGGTATCATTTTCAATAAGAAATTTTAATAGTTAAAAATGATTTAAGATTTTGGTCTTCGACCTTGGATGGAGGACGACGAGGGTTTTGACACTAATTTTTATTGACATTGTACTGTCGTCGTCACTAATTTAAATTAGCCTATTTGACGTCAGTAACCCCATAACATTTTAATACTTAAACGTGATAACACCAAAGATTTACAAAATGGCATAAGACTTCGATAACATAAAGAGCTATATATTTCCTAATGTTAAATATGAATTAAGGGGACTAACCATATATCATTATGAAAATGGTTTCAAGGAATTTAATAATGGACTAGCCCAAGTTTCGAGTTAAATTTACCAAAGTGAATATTACTTAAGATTAAGTAATTATGGGATATAAAAGAGAACTGATTGAACATAACTGCGTGATGGATGCTATATGTTCTTATGTTTATTTGGTCAGTTATTATGCATAATAGTTATTTTCTTACTCACATCATTTATGATCCGTGACTGCATTTTGGAGTATTAGGGGTAGAATAATCAGCTGGATTGACCCGGTAGTGAGTATAAATAGAGTTAACCCCTGATCGAGTAGAGTTGCATCCAAGAGACCATGTAGATCAAAAGCATTAAGATTCCCAGTACTGACCAAAGATTATTGAATGAGACATGGAATTAGAAGGATCTAATAGGTTCATAGTGATCCCACGGAAACTATAGCTTAAGTAATGTTATATAGGTGTTCGATAGGTTCTTAGTGACCCCACGAAAACTATAATTGAAAGTGTGGTATTGGGAAACCCCAAAAGGTTCATAGTGAAGTTTGTAGTGATCCCATGAAAACTATGATCTGAGAGATGTTATTGGAGGGCTTCAATAGGTTCATAGTGATCCTATGAAAATTATGGATGGAGAGTGTTGTTGGCAAAAGTCAATAGGTTCTTAGTGATCTCATGAACACTATGATTTAGAACAGAGAGTCCATAAGATCTTGATAGGTTATTAGCTAGCCCATGAAAACTATTAGGTTCGTAGTGACCCTAGGGAAAACTATGACTTGAGACAGGTAGTCTAATGACTTGGGATGGGTAATCCAATGTGTATTACATATTTACATATCATTATGTTATTATTGTTTTTTGACTGTTGTAGATGCAAGAGCAATGTATATGGTTAATATGTTTTGGTAAAGATACCACCAAGGAGAAATATTGTTCCGCTCAGCGGTGTGGTCTCACTAGATATCTATTGGTTCGTGAAGGTAGGTTATTATTCACATCAAACTTTTTATCTAACCCGAAGTCTTTGTTTTTCCCCTTAAACTCTCGGATACTCAATTTGGTAGGTCGGGAGTAGGGGATTTCAGGCTTCCTAATAGGATGAATAAGCTTCTGGAGACGTACAGGAGATAATCTAACTATGTAGGAGTTCCATTCAAATCCACCATGTTGTTAAGTTTGTCTATATGGATGTAGTGGAAAATTATATAATTGCTAAATATTTGACTCTGATCTACCAAGCGGACATCTTCATATGTCGCTCTTTGAGTATTTTATAATATTTATATTTTCTCCGAACGTGGAATTACGAATGGGATTATGTAATGAATATGAAATCATATTTTGAAAGGGAATGTAAAATTTATTTCTGAATTACATTTGAAAAAAGTTCATGTTCATATGCTTCTTTTATTATAAAGTTTAACATAGCCGCTTTTTGTTTTCGGAAATTAATAACTATGGATGACAGCAGCACCAGTAGTGGTTAGCTTTGGACCTCGGTATGGGGGGATGTTACAAGTTGGTATCAAAGCATGGGTATATGTAAAACTAAAAGAATTTTTTAACTTAGAAAGAGCATTTTAAACGTAATCCAAATGAATCAGAGCATAAGATTGGGTATGGGATAATGCTATAGTAGCATACTTGTATTTGCTTTATATAAGTATACATTTTATCTCTATTCTCCCTCTCACTTAGATCCTTCTGTACCTTACTAAGGCTCATATGTAGATTTTCGGGAAAGAAAGATATGATGGCACAAAACGAAAGAGTGAATCTAAGTGGAGGAAGCACCACAAGCAATAAAAATGCTCGACCCATTATTGGAAGGAATTCGTGTCGATAGGAAAATGCTAATCAAAAGGCAAATGTCAATGTAAGTGCTGGAACCCCGCTAGTAGATATGGGGACTATGTGTCAGCTCTTCGTTAATATAATGCAAGATGGAGCAGTTGTTGGAGTAGTTAAAGGAAATGTTGTGAATGTGGAAGGTTTTAATCCCATGGCACCTATTGGAAATAACTACGCCAAATTGAGCCAAGATTACACCAGTCCAATGAGAAAATCTTTTATTTGAACCGAGGATCCAATTGAAGTGGAGAACTGGTTATTGCACCATGAGAGAATTTTTGCTAATCTGGATTTGAAGGATGAGTAGAAAAGGAGATTGGCTTTGAGACAGTTGCAGGGTGCGACATTATACTAGTGGAATGGAGTGACAATGGGTTTGCCTGAGGAGGAATTGACTCGGGCGGAATTGCGAAGGAGATTTGAAGAAAGATTTTTGTCTGAAGTTTCCAAGTCAGCCTTGTTCTAGAAGTTCACGGAATTGGAGCAAGGGGAAATATTCACGTTGGAGTAATTTGCTAAGTTTGATGGGCTATCCAGGTATTGATGTTCCACTATTAACAATGTTATTAAGAGGAACGAGAAGTTTATCCAAGGGTTGAGACCGAAGATTGCTAATGAAATTATGCTACACCACAGGGATCCATCAAATGTAGTGGTGGAGATGGCTATCTGGAATGTGGAAATGCTTTCGACCTTTGGAAGGAGAAGTCAACGGAGAACCGGAATTCTCAGAATAAGAAGAGAAAGTTCTTTAAGAAGAAGGAAGCTTAGAAGGGTGGAGCTGCCAAGAAAGGGAAAGCCGATCTTGTCTTCTTCAAGTGTGACAAGAAGGAACATTTTGCTCATGAGTGTTGAACCATCAAGGGAAATAAGGTCGCGAAGAAGAAAGGTGTAAAGTGTTTTAACTACGAAAAGATAGGGCACTAAAAGAATCAGTTTCCAAAGTCAGACAAAGCTGATAAAGGAAAGATTTTTGCTTCAGAACCATCATCTTCTAGACTGAATGCTGTTGAAAAAGAAAAGTCTATAATGGAAGGTATTCCTTAGATTCATAACATACCAATTAGTGTATTGTTTGATACCGGTGCATCGCATTCTTTTATCTCTCAGTATGTAGTAAATAAGTTGTGTTTAGAGCCATCATACCTTGCTACTTTCTTAAGGGTTGCAAATCTGATAGGAGGGTATGCAACTCTGGAGATGACATATGACCAGTTAGAACTTGATTTATTAGGTTATAAGTTTGCCTGCAGTTTGTATGTAATTGATTTTGTGGCCTTTGAGATTATATTGGGTATGGATTTGTTAAATAGATTCGATACTAGGATATTTTTCCATGATAGGGAAATAAAATTAAGACACCCAAATAGCCGCGATCGAATCGTACACTCAGTGGAGAATTCGAGTTTGGATGTTTGTGCTTTATTGGATGCAATGGAGGTAGAAGATGAGATAAACCGGGTTTTGGTTGTGAGAAAATTCACAGATATGTTTGAGCCTGTTATAGGACTACTACCGAAACGAGCTATGAGTTTCGTATAGATCTTGTATCTGGAGCTGAACCCATGAGTAGACCACCTAGCAGGATGACACGTACTGAGATGAAGGAATTAAAGGTCCAACTAGTGGACTTATAAGGAAAGAGTTTTATTAGACTAACCAGTTTGCCTTAAGAAGCGGCCGCATATTCATGAAGAAGCCGGATGGGTCGTTGAGATTATGTATTGATAATTGAAAGCCGAACGAGAAGAAGATAAAGAGTAGGTATCCTATGCCAAGAATTGATGATTTGTCTGATCGGTTGAGTGGAACAAAAGTGCTATCCTAGTTGGATTTGGCGACAGGGTTCCATCAACTAAAGGTAGTGGAGCACAGTATTCCTTTGACAATTTTTCGGGTGAGGTATGGGTCATACGAATGGTTAGTAATGTCATTCGGGCTAACTAATGTGCTAGATTTCTTTGTAGACTTAATGAACCGGATTTTTTAAGAGCACTTGGATATGTTCGTATTTGTATGCATAGATGACATTTTTTATATTGTAAGGATGAAAGAGATCATGAGATTCATCTTAGCATAGTGCTTGAGACGTTGAGGCGGAATCAACTTAAAGTAAAGTTTTCGAAGTGTTATTTCTAGAAGAAAGAGGTGAAGTTTCTTGGTCATGTAGTTTTAGACAATGGGTTATTAGTCGATCCAGCTAAAATCGAAGCTGTTAACAGTTGGAAGAGGTCTGAGACAATGACCAAGATAAGAAGCTTTCTTGGACTAGATGGCTATTACCGGAGATTTATCAAGTACTTATCATGGATAGCAGCGCCTTTGACTAAGCTAACTAGAAAAGGCATGAAGTTTATTCGGTGAGATAAATGTGAGGAAACGTTCCTAAAGGTAAAACATTTGTTGACCAATGCACTCATGTTAGTTCCTTCATATGGGAATAAGGATTTAGTGGTTTATATAGATGCATCTGGAACAGGAATAGGAGTGCAGAGGGGTAATGTGATTGCCTAAACTTCTCGATAGCTTGGACCGCATGAAGTAAGAAATCCAACTCATGATTTGGAGTTGGCAGCAATAATTTTTGTTTGACATTTGAATACATAATCTTATATACTTTCGAATGCCCACCATGGATCCTTATAAATGTCTAACTAGCACCTTGGTATGTCTGTAGCGGTATACCCAACATATGCTAATGAACGGTGAAATGACCCGCAGTTCCATACCCCTTGAGTCGACACTATTCTTGAGATGACCCAACTTCTTAGCCTAAAGTTTATATATATATATATACAATGGTCATTTAATCAAGAAAATATTACACTCTAATTTTCTTCTATCCACGATCTTTATGCCAATATAAAAATATTGGTTTGCTCAAATCATCTTAAACTTACATATGTGAAGATATATAAATTACTTTCTATTTGAATCAAAGTACACAGGTTTGGAAGAAGAAATCTATTTGGGAATCATTAAGACGAATAATTCCTACATAGCAATAGTGTTTCTAAAAACCAGGTTTTCCAGGCATACTTAGATTATTGCATAACTATTGTTTCATGTCTCAAGACTTAGCATTTTGCAAGTATTTCCATAATTTTGTTACTGTATGAACTGTACTTCTACATGTGCATGTGTGTGCATGTTCCTGTGCATGTGTTTGTCAATGGATGATTTAAGTGCCCAATTTTTTTTTTTACCTCTTCTTGTTAACAAACATGACTGAGTCTACCCTATATTTGGGTTGTAAAACTTTACTGAAAATTGAGCTTAAAACTCTTTAGTGCCGGCTTAACCCAGGCTCAATAAAATGGCCATGTTATCCATATTCAACTTGCACTTATTCTTAAGCAAAATACATGTCATTTTGTTTTCTTTTCAAAGCAACTTAAACCTTTATTCTGCCAGATTTTTATATCAACTTAAACATGTATTTTCTTATGTCAAATACTTGATTGTACATTCAATCTATAAATCCTTTCAATTTTAGATTTTCTACCATTATAAACTGACTGTTCTAAAAGCTTAAATATTCCATTTCTTAGTAAAACATTTGCAAAATAAAGCACATAAGTTGCAACTGATACACATATAGGTACAACACTTGCAAAACAGTAGATCTAACAGTACATTAGTTTTCTAAGCAAATTTAAACAAAATAGCTTAATATAATTCAGCATAAACATCTATTTTAACTTCGGCAAATCTTTAAATATAGCATCCAATTCCTTAAGCAGCTAAACATCCAAAGCCTGATCAAAGAAATTCCTATTTTCCTGCAAAATCACCATGAACTGCCCCATATAAAAAATGAGACAACCAAAAGTGCATAAAACACACTAGGGTCAGACTAAAGTCTGGTATGAGTAATCTAACTGAAAACATGAATTTATATGGCTCTTATTCATATTCAAATAACTTTAAATGGATAAAGGAACTCAATACCACCCTTTTGCATGTTTCTGTGAGGCATGTGCATATACATTAGTGCACAACAAATTATACATAATTTAATGGTTCAGTTCAGTGAAAAACAATCATAAGATCCATCCATAAAACATCATAGACCAATCAACACATTCATCAATTCAATCATCAAGCCCCTCTTTTTTTACCAGATTACTGGCCATCAGGGATTTTACCCAATCCCTCTCATGAACCTATTTCTATTGTTTACTATCAAGCATATTATGGTCTTTGGCTACTTTCTCTTGTTGAACCACATACTGTCTGGGACAAATCACTGTTAACCCAGCACACTCAGGCCCCTGGGTATAAACATACCATGTGTGATCTTGCAATGTTCACATTGCCAAGCCATATTCTGTAGCCCTAAGATCCAAAAGTCCTTAGTCAAATTACTAAGTGTTACTTCCCCTTTTTCATTGCTGTGCTAATCCCTTCTGCATATCATATTTTAATCAGAGAAATAAACATTCAGCCACATGTATTCATCCAGAGATTGGTAAGTCATGTTCTCATAAGCAAGCATTCAATCATGCAAACAGATGTGATTTCTAAGCATATTATTTTGTCTATGGGTTTCAATGGATCAAGTTACAAATATATGGTCATAAATAGGTTTTTTGTTGTCTCCTTTTACCTCTGGTTCAATCAGACCCTTGTTAATCTTTAATATCTGGCTAAACCACAAGTATATGCTTTGATTTGGATAGTTCATAAAACATAGAAGCTCAGCACATGTATAACATTGCACCTCTACATTTATCTTTATTTTAGTTGATATGAGACATAAGTAACAACCCAATGTTGTAGCCCCACATTTTCTTTCATTTTTAGACCATATATCTACAACATAAATCCTGGTTTTTAAGTAAATAAATGTATAAAGAAAACCCATAAAAAAAACTACTTCATCTCAAAGTTAAACCATAACACAGATAACCATATTTAAACATGAAATCCATGGCTCTTTTATACTGGATAAGTCACTATAAAGGGTTTTGCACTTAAGCAGATCATTGACAAGCCAAAGTTATCAAATCATAAAAATGAACATAGCTTGCAAAAGTGAAATTTAATTAGGTTGCCTCAATATTTAGGACTTATTGCCAAAGTTTCCAGTGAGGTTATTCACCTTAATCCCTCTTTTCCTAAGCTTCTTTTAATTCTAATGGTCGGTGCTCCTTATTTTTCTCTGGCTTATGTTTTATTTTTCTTTAAATGATGAAGAGTAATTGTAAAAGGTCTCACTACACTAAGCCTCCTTATACAAAAACCCTGGCTGCTACTAGGGTTTAGTAAAATTACCCAATGTCATTTCTACCCTATAAAACATGATCTGCCTCTCATTTTTGATTCAAGAGAGAAAAGGGTATGTGGCCCTTGTTTTTATTTTCAGAAATAAGCCTTATCTTTAATCTCACCCTGGTCATGTTATATGCATGACTCTTATTTTCCAAAGTAAAAGGATTGCTGGAATGGATAAAGTGCTTGCTTAAGGGTTCATGCCATTTCCATGCAATTTTTTTGTTTCCTTCCAGCAAGTGCTTGCTTGTGCACATATATAATATATGTATGCCTATTCTGCCTAATTCCTTATTTTCTGTCTTTAAATAATTTTAAGTATCTAAATGTTTCTCTTTCATATATTTATTCCTGCCTAACATTTATTTTCTTTGTGCCAAACTTATTAAAGACATAATCATCTCTTCATACATATGTATTTCTAAATTATTTATTCTAACATATATATTGATTTCTGCCTATTTCATTATACAGAAAAATGTGTGCATGTGTGTGCACTATCTTGTGCACACATACATGTTTAAACCATACACTTGCAATCAGTTTCCATACCTATTTTTCTCAATGCAATTTTTTAAACAAACATAAACTAATTTAAATCATGAAATTGCCCACAAAAATCAGGGTTATCACAATTCTCCATCAATCAACTCAAAATGAACAGAAATATGAACCATTTGGGTTAAAAAAGAAGAGGTAGAAAAAGAAAATAGAAACAACATCAGAATCTTACCATCGCAGCGGAATAAAATATAATATATAATAACAGATCTCTACACAAAGAAAACTATATATGTTTTATACATACATCATTAGAACATATCATCAGAGTTCAACAACATCAATAATATACAACTGGACATTCATATAAACTTGTCCTCAAAATTGAATACACAGCGGAATAATAATCAAGTATGGCAGTACGTATCGCCGTCGAGCTCGTCTCCTGAGCTCCACATCAACAAATCCCGTATTCTATAATACTCGGTCTGACCCGAGCATTATAGTGAAATAACACCTGAGTCAGTCTGGAATACCAGCGTGAGAAATCACACTCAAATTGATTATTAAAGTTCCAAAAATCCTTTGAAAATCAAAAGCATCTCGTAAGACCATACCATAAATAAACATGTCAGGTTTTTACCTTACGATAGCCAAAACACTTTTTATAAAAATCCTCTGATATTATAGTAGCATCTATACACAAATACTTATTAAAATAGCTAAAATTGTTACATGATTAAATTCCAACATACTAGCCACAAAGTGGGTTCTACAAACAAAAACCGTAAAAAGCACGTAAGGAGAATGGATTTCCAACTAATGACTAGGCACGAGGCTACCACCTGTCACAGTACGTGGCCTAGACCACCGTACCGAGGATTCCTCCCGATTCCCTGCAACACAAGACCGGGACTACCCCTTACTGGATAATCCCGAGTAAGATCACCCCGCGGCTGAGATCAGCAACCGCCCACTAAGCCGAAATAAAAAGAGGCATCTAGACAGGAATGACCTCACCCTAATGGGTGCTACCCACTTAGCCTTGCTGCATAACCCCTGATTTTCAGTCATTCTCGGTTGATGTGGCTCGAGGCTAAGCGTTACCTTTTTAGAACATATCACTTAGAATGCTCATCGCCTACCTGACGATGTTCTGAAAGCATTCATCCATACAAGTCCGTCCTGGGTTCGAACGGAACCGAAGGCACTACTCCTACTACATCCATTTTGGAATCATCTCAGGATTAGTAGCGACTAGCCCTTGCACTTCACTGCTCCACCTTCGAACCCAAACTCTTGTTTTCCACACGAAAACGTTCAAACCAAATCGAAGTGGTTTTCAGGAAATAAATCCCGATCCCGGTCTCTTCGAAACGATCAGCGCATCGGCCAATATTGATAGTCGGTTATTTAACTATCAAATAACATTCACAAACAACCATCAAACATAAATAATTTCACCAAATTATTTATTAATCTCAAAATATCTTCACAAGTTATATTTCCACTTTTTAAACCTTTTTGAAAACAGTCTTTAAACCATCTTCCTCTCATGGAATACGTTCCCCAAATATTTTCTATTTCCACTGAAATCATCAGATACAAATAATTTAATACACTTATTATAAAATATACTTTTAAACATTTAAATTAAAAATTACTTTAATACTTATTCAAAATATATACTTTAAGAATATTTAAAATAAAACTACTTTGTACAATATAAAACTAAATTTCTAACCCTTAAAATATAATACCAAGCCACCTTTAAATAATTACTGTTATAATGAATTAGAAAAATATACTTACTTTAAAATTCAAACATTTAGAAATAATAACTTTTCTAAAATATACCTCTAAAACAACTTAAACTTTTAACAAAATTTGCTTCGAAAACGTACTTGGCTATCCAGGGAAATATACTTCTCTTTCACATCCTTTAAAAATAAATCACTATTTATTTTTAAACAAATTTACCCATTCCTCTAATAAATTCTCACCGTGAATTTATTCCTTCAAATATCCACTAATATATTCCTTCACTTTTATAAATCCAGTTTATAAATTTCTTAGTCTCACTTCCCTTTTAAAATTCCAATTTCAACACTTAAATAAATTTTCAAATTGACTTCCAAATTACTCCATTTCGAAATAAATTCCTTTACTTACTCAATTTATTTCAAAATCCATTAACTTCAGATTTTATTTCTTAATTATGATTTAAAGCCCTTTTTAACTGAAAATATCAATTTCATACCCTTTTCCCAAATTCCTTCTTTATCTATTTCAATAAATTTAAAACTTGAATTTTTAAAATAAATTCTTTATGCCTTTAAATAATAACACTTAAGTTAAAATTCATTATCTTCCTGTTTCTTCAAAATCCCCTTTTGATACTCGAAATTTATTTATTAGAATTTTAAAATCACTTTTATTCTTTTCCAATTCATTCTTAAATTTATTCAAATTCTCTATAGTTATTTTACTTAAAAATTCACTCTTTTATTTTCTTTTTAAAAATCCAATTCCATATATTTTGATAACTCAGTGTACTGAAATATATTCAAGCAAACCATAGCATTCAATATTCCTATTATTAATATAATTCATCACAGAATATCAAATATTCATAACACGGAACATTGAACAATCCAAATAATTTTAAGGAATCCAGTTGGATCCCTCCAACCAGTTTCCCTGCATCCACAGATATTAGCACAACATAAAATACCAATTCCACTTCGAGGTGGAAAATCGCGGTATATGGGTTTATATAATATAACCCGCTATTACGCAACGCATAGGGTCTCATCCGCTATATAATGTGGGAAATCAATCACTCCAATATATTCTATATACTAATATAATATATCACATCCAATCAATTCAACCATTCAACCAATTATTTAAATTAAACCATCTAAATTTAAATAACCCAGATGAGTGAGTAACTCACCTTTGATTTTATTTGCAATCCAATTCAAATGGGGTTGTTTCCTTCACGATTTCAGACCATGTATAAACATAATATGATTTATTAACATTTGAACTAATCAAACGCTTAATTACCGTTTAATAAATTTATTTTAATCTAATAATTTAAATTTAAACTAATATTTCCTTTAAAAATCCTTTAGTAATTAAAATAATTAAATAGGTTAATAAAACAAATTAATTACCAAAATACATTGTTTTAAAAAATAATCTACATAAGTTTTAAAAATCTAATTTAATTATATATATATATATAGCTTTTATATTCCAAAATCTTATATATATATATATTTACTTACTGTTTTACTGTTTATCTACATATGTTTAAATCAAATTAAGATTAACTTAAACATTTTTAAAACCGCTTAACAGATTTTTTTTCTTTTATTCTTTACTGTAAACTTGTCTTTACTATATATGAACATATATATATATAACTTTATTGTGAAGTATAAAACTTACTGCAAACCCAAGTACTGTGATATAAATTTTTTTCAAACCTTATCTAAAAAAAATTCTGTTTTCTGTAACTATATATATAAAAAATAAAACTGCTATACACCTTACTGTTGATTATATATATTTTTTTCTAATCTATATGTATGTTTATTAAATTAAATAAAAAACTGCTATACCTCACCATCGATCGACCCGCGCCTCAAATGGGTGCGGCCTCGTCCCCTGCTACCATAGCCTTGCACGTCGCCTTGCCCACTATCTCAAGCTGCACCCATCAAATAGCGACCTTGTTCAATCGTGACGGGGAGGCGACCGATGCCTCTCCGCTTCCAGATTTCACCGCACGCTGCTCTCTTGCGTTTGCCCTCGGTCAAGCAACTCGCGGATTTTAATTTGGGGATTTCGATTAGCGGTCGAACTCGAATAGGGTTTTGAACTAAAATTTGTTTCGTTCGATTTCAATTTAAAAATAAAGAAGAGAAGGAGCTAGGGTTTTGATTTCAAAAAGACTTGGCTATTGATTGATTTTTTTTTTGAAATTCAATTTTCATTCAATTGAGAATAAACTGAAGAGAGGGGAAGAGCGAGTTTTGATTTGAACGGCAAGAGTATTAAGCTTCAGATTCTTTTTTTGTTTAACTGAGGGAAGGATACGTGGTTTATAGAAGTAGTGAAAGACAGAAGAGGGTGGCGTGCAGGAGAAGGTTGGATACAGTGAAGGCAAAAAATTTAGATGGGGAAACGAAGTAGGCTGATGGAAAGGAATTTCGGCTGTTGACTAAAGTATTTGAATATATATATATATATAATATATATATATATATATATATTAAATATAAATTCAAATTCAAATTGTCTCGATAAACGTAACACGAAATTTTGACCTCCTATCGAGGCGTGCCGCCAAACGTTTATAATGTTATACCCCTATTCCGAACGCAATGAAAAAGGTTTCGAGTCTTAACTCGATCGTATGGAGAAGATAGCGTTTCGGAACCCAGTTATTATATTGAATTTTCGATATAAATTTCAACACGTTTATCTACCGTACGATCATACAACAACTCCAAATGCTACGAAATTTGAAATCCGATAATAATACAATTTTACGGAACCAATGAAACTAGTTTCGTCGAAATACGAGACTGTGCCACGGAAGGCTATTTTTAAATTCAATTTAAACGATATAATTTCAAAACTGAACAAATCACTGTTAAATTCAATTTTAAAACTTCTATTATTCTCAGCACTATCAATATAAACTTTACAAGCCTTCAAATTATTTTTAACAGGCTTAAAACTCCAGATTCAACATTTTACCCAACTTCAAATTATTTTATTTAATAATTAAATTATCAAATAAATAGTGTATTTGAATTCGAGTTAAAAATAACTTTTAAATATTTAAAATCAATTAAATATTCCAATTTCACACATCCAAAAATTCTGAGTCGTCACAAACGGGGTAACGGAGGTTTTATGTAAGTGCTTCCCCCGTTCTTGGAAGACCTAGCAACAATATGGTTATATCCTGTGCCTCCGTGCTCAATCCGCTCTTAGGCAATGTTATAAGAAACTTTTATCAGCTAGTTTTCGAGTAACAAGGGAGTAGCCTAAGGACCCATATTCATCGTTAGATGTGAAAAAGATGGAGGGTGAGTCATTATGACAATGCCTAACCCGCTTAAACGCAATGGCACCCGGGGTTCAGAATTTAAATGAATGATTAACTTTGATGGCCTTATGTAGAGGGGTGCACCAGACACGGAAATTGGCTAGGAGGTTGACTAAGGAAAAGCAGACCACCTTGTAGGTACTCCTTTATAAAGCAGTAAAGTACATAAGATTGGAGGTGGCTACAGCTGGGCCACACACTAGGGTAGTAGTGAAATCGACGAAAGCGTCTAACAGTGTATATGTTATAGTGAATGGAAATGGAAACAATTTCATTAAAAGAAGAAGGATAACGACCAAAGTGGCTCATGTGGAAAGAAGGTAGAGCAAAAGAGGTTCAGACCTGGACCATAGTTCAATGCGTACACGAACTTAAATGATACAGTGGAAAACATCTACCTTACGACGTAAGTGGAATTTAAAATATCATGTAACAAACAATTACGACGACGTAAGTGAAATTCAAATTCAAATTCAAATTCAAAATAAACTTGTTGCAAAAGGATTTTCAAATTCAAATTTCATATCTAGTTTTTAAAATATCTTATAATTTCAAATTTCAAATTATTTTATAATAAATTATATTTAATAAATATAAATGTTATATATTTATATATACACTAAAATTATATATTTATAATTAAATGAAAATTTAATGTAAATAAATATGTATATATAATTATATGCTAAAATTAATATTTAAAAAAAAATTAAATGACATAGATTTAAATAAATACACACACACATATATATGGATATATATCCATAATTGAACAAGATCAATTTTTTTAACTTACGGTTTTTAAAAAAATTTTAATATAATTTTTTTATAAAATATAATATATATATATATATATAATTTTTTAGTTTTATAACATTCAAAATATTATGATTGTTTAACTTATTTTATATGTATTATAAATATATGTGTGTGTGTGTGTGTTAAGTTAAGTAATAAATTATATATTAAATGTGTATATTTATATAAACATGTTTTTTAAATAAACATATATATATAATACAAAATTTGTTTTGCATATAATTTTTAACAAAATTTTATATGTAATTTATATATTTATTTATACCTTAGAAATCAAGTTTTGATTTAAAACCCTCTTAAAAAATTATTTAATTCGAAATAATATTTTAATTTTTTTCTTTTATAGCCTTGAGCTATATATATACACAAAAATATTTTTTTATATATACATGCACACACACAGACACATACACGTATTTATACATGTATGTGCCTATGTTTGCATATGTATATATATTCATCCAATACAGCACACACATATGTGCATTCTTGATAATATACATATAATCTAAAGCGCTCGAATGATATAATAAACATATATATATATTATATACGCAAACAAAGTTACTACCTTACTATGGTCTAGAGTTTAACCTTGAATGTTAAATCGCTTGACTCCACTTGTATCCAAATTTATTTCCTTCCAAAGAGAGCTACCAGACTGAAAGTACATTGATGTCCTATTTTATTCAAATTCGTGTTTTAATTGCTTGAATCAATTAAATTTGTGTTTTAATTACTTGAAACAATGGAGGAGGAAGGGAGTAGAGGCCGTCCATTAATGGGTGAAGTAGGAGCTAAAATCAAGAGTTCGGAGGGACGGAGGAGCTAAAATGGATCTGGATCTATTATTTCCTCTTGCTATTTAAAAATTTTATAATCAAATCCAGCCCCATAATCTCCATGCATAGCCGGCTATACAAGAGCCTCCTTGGGCCTTCATTTCATTCAAAGCCCGTTCAGAATAACATGCATTTAAATTTAGTTTAAATGCACATCGATACGTGCATGTGTATAACTTTTATATACATACTATTTTAACACCGATCAACACAAATAAAATAAAGTTTTATAATTAATATTTCATAAATATTAAATAATTTAATTAACTATAACACTCATAATTTAATTAAATTAGGTGGTAGTTGGAGTGTTCAATATTTAGGCTGCGTGACACTTAGGTGTAAATTTGATCAGCAATTAATATCGAAAAATTCAAACATTAATGTTCACAGGTCACCTTAGCTAGTGATGTGACATTATGGTCAAATTTATTGCTTACGTAGCTTTGGTTCCAATTTTACATATTTTAAGCAGTACCCCATAGCAACAATTATTTATATCATTTTTTTTGTCAAAACTACATCACTTAGAACTTATGGAATTTGGCAATGGTCAAAACTGCAGTATCGTCCATATTCGACTTTAAGTCCTAACACAAAGTCCTTGGTTCAATAATAGCAGTTATTATTAACTGAACTGCTCTTGCTACAGACTTTAACTTTGAGTTGACTTTATTTGACCATGTTATTAACCTCATATAACCGAGGAGATAAATTCTCCATTAAATTATATTTCACTTCCAACGTTTCCAGTTGACCCAACTACAGTCTTTCGATGGACATCATACCATGATTTAACTATAATCAAAGTGGAATTCCCAAACTGAAGCTCAAAAATATTCTCAAGTCGAGAGAATTGTGTAATATTGTCACAGCGATATTTTCCGTTTGACCTTAGTTATATTAACTAAAAGAAAATTGTTGAATAAGTCATACCATAACTTTCCAATAATTATCAATGTTCCCCCGACAGCCGTGAGTGATATACTGTCCAACATTTAGAAAGCGTTACATACTCCAGTCTCAATGGATGCATCAATATTCAGTCTTAATACATCTTGACTGGGAATATTTAAAAGGGTATGTTTATTATATCATGATAAATTATTCATGATTACAATGCATTGTAATTACTATTACAAAACATATCATTTATGGATTTTCTATTAAATAAATCATTAATATAACACATTATATTAAGTATATAATAAAAAAAAACGCCTTTTATTTTGAAAAAAGGTTGATTATCGAGTTAGATATATGCATTACATAATCGCCCCAAGGGCTTACCCTTGACTCTACTAATCTCCCGCTTACATTTAGGGTCAATTATGGAATCTTACTCCAACTTCATTGATTAATTTTCTCAAACTAATCGGGTCACTCCCTTAGCAAATGAGTATGTTATGTCGTTTTAATTATCTACTATGTTAATCAACCCTTTCTAATGTTGATAGACTGTCTTTATCACAAGGAACTATTCGAAGAATGTCTATTGACTTCCAGTGAGCTCTAGGTTCTTTTTCAAACTGTATCGTGACATTGTTATCATATAACAATATCATGAGATTCTCAATATTTGGAATCATCCTAGGCTCAATTATAAATTTGTGCGCTTAAATTTATATATTGATTTTATTTGTGGTGTTATTTAAGATGATGTGACAACCCACACTTCCAAACACACCGATCCAAAGCCTAGTGTGACTTTTGGGCTCACTTCATGCCAACAAATACGAGCTGTTAGGTCGGTAAAAAATTACAGAGCATATTATAAAGGAAAATTCTATGTCATTCTACACTTTCAGGTCTCAAACAAAAGAAATTGAAATATAAGTATTGAAAAATAGATGTTTCAGAAATTAGTCTCCAAAATACTTTATTTTCCATATACACTCAAAGTACAATATATGTTTTACAGACTTTTAATATAGTAAATAACAACATGATGAACCGTGAATAATATGAGAACTCAAACGTGTATCTCCTTTCTCCATATACTATGCCAAATCAACTGCAAACCTATCATCTTATAGTGGGGAAAATGAAAAGGAGGGGGTGGTTCAGATGAAAGTCTGGTGAATAAGTACAAGTTTAATATGTGATGATCATGTGAGTTGACTTTAACTCTACTCTAAATGACATAGGATGCACTACAAGTGTCCATGAATTCTTAAGGTCCATTACCTAAGGATTCTTATCTAATACATTCCTTCAATACAATTTGTATAAGCTATTGCAATGGATCGAACCTCACATCTAATGGTCGGTTACGCTCCTAGAGCTACTCAGTGTAAACAATATTGCTAGGCTACTAAAACATATAAACACCACCACAATGGTACTGAACGTAGAAACATAGCCCATTGGCTACTAGTCATAGAAACATCGCCACTAGGCTACTGTGGGAATAAATTTGCACTACTATCACCACCATTAGGCTAATAGGAACAGATTCCCCCTCACTATGCCTAGATAGGAAGAACCTGAGATGTTGACTTGCCAGTATGTCTAATCGGGTAAATCCTCTTCGACCTCTAGATCGTAGTGTTGGCCTCTTATTGCACGCTCTAGGATCTTTCATTTGAACTGTATCACGTGCGACATAAATCGTGCGTATTAGGTCTTCTGTTGTGCCAAACCTACTCCATTAGGAATCCCCATTAATGTTGCACGCCCACCGTGGAACCTCTTATGAGTGTCATTTGTGAAATACTTTATCTTCTGTCGGATACTCGATCCTAAATTGGGTAAAGAACATCTACCCAACACCGCAATGACATAGTGTCCTCTCATGGGGAACTAGCTTCCCTGCTATTTCTAACATACACACCTAGCCCCAAAATAGGCTCAAACAATAATTTACATTTATATAATTCTTATTTCAAATTATATAATTTTTTATTACCAATGTGGGCCTTTCACCGAGGTTCAATTCTACACTTTGCACATCTGTCGGTCGACCGCTAACCCTCAGTAGACTGCTACCGGTCGATCGTTGGGGAGCAAGGTTGATCGGTTGTAGGCAAGAATTAGGATTTAGAAGGCGAAGTTAGTAGAGAACTAAAATTCTCGGAATAAGAAGAGAAATTCCTTTAAGAAGAAGGAAGTTCAGAAGGGTGGAGCTTCCAACAAAGGGAAAGCCGATCTTGTCTTCTTCAAGTGTAACAAGAAGGAACATTTTGGTCATGAGTGTTGAACCGTCAAGGGAAATAAGGTCGCGAAGAAGAAAGGTGTAAAGTGTTTTAACTATGACAAGATAGGGCACTAAAAGAATCAGTTTTCAAAGTCAGTCAAAGCTGATAAAGGAAAGGTTTTTACTTTGGAACCATCTTCTTCTAGACTGAGTGCTATTGAGAAAGAAAAGTCTATTACGGAAGGTATGCTTTTGACTCATAACATACCAATTAGAGTATTGTTTGATACCGGTGCATCGCATTCTTTTATCTCTTAGTGTGTAGTAGATAAGTTGTGTTTAGAGCCATCATACCTTGCTACTTTCTTAAAGGTTGCAAATCTGATAGAAGGGTATGCAACTCTGGAGATGACATGTGACTAGTTAGAACTTGATTTATTGGGTTATAAGTTTTCCTGCAATTTGTATGTAATTGATTTTGTGGCCTTTGGAATTATATTGGGTATGGACTTGTTAAATAGATTCAATATTAGGATATTTTGCCATGATAGGGAAATAAAATTAAGACACCCAAATAGTTGCGATCTAATCGTACACTCAGTGCAGAATTTGAGTTTGGATGTTTGCGCTTTGTTGGGTGCAATGGAGGTAGAGGATGAGATAAATCATTTGGTTGTGAGAGAATTCATAGATATGTTTGAGCCTGTTATAGGACTACCATCGAAACAAGCTATTGAGTTTCATATAGATCTTGTATCTAAAGCTGAACCCATGAGTAGACCATCTAGTAGGATGACACCTACCGAGATGAAGGAATTAAAGGTGCAACTAGTGGACTTATATGGAAAGAGTTTTATTAGACTAACCAGTTCGCCTTAAGAAGCGACCGCGGTATTCATGAGGAATCCAAATAGGTCGTTGAGATTATGTATTGATAATTGAAAGCCGAATGAGAAGAAGATAAAGAGTATGTATCCTTTGCCAAGAATTGTTGATTTGTTCAATCGATTGAGTGGAGCCAAAGTGCTATCCTAGTTGGATTTGGCGACAGGGTTCCATCAACTAAAGGTGGTGGAGGATAGTATTCCTTTGACGGTGTTTCAGATGAGGTATGGGTCATACGAATGGTTAGTAATGTCATACGGGCAAACTAATGCGCTAGCTTTCTTCATAGACTTAATGAACCATAATTTAAGAGCACTTGGATATGTTTGTATTGGTATGCATAGATGACATTTTATTATATTCGAAGGATGAAAGAGATCATGAGATTCATCTTCGAATAGTGCTTGAGACGTTGAGGCAGCATCAACTTAAAGTGAGTTTTTGAAGTGTATTTCTAGAAGAAAGAGGTGAAGTTTCTCGGTCATGTTGTTTTAGACAATGGGCAGTCAGTTGATCCAGCTAAGATCGAAGTTGTTAACAGTTGGTAGAGGCCCGAGACATTGATCAAGATAAGAAGCTTTCTTGGTTTAGTTGGTTATTATCGAAGATTTATCAAGAACTTCTCGCGGATAGCAGTGCCTTTGACTAAGCTAACCAGAAAAGGCATGAAGTTTATTTGGTGAGATAAATGTAAGGAAACGTTCCTTAAGTTAAAAAAATTATTGACCAATGCACTCGTGTTAGTTCCTCCAGATGGGAATAAGGATTTAGTGGTTTATATAAATGCATATGGAACAGGAATAGGAGTGCAGACGGGTAAAGTGATTGCCTACACTTCTCGATAGCTCAGATCGCATGAAGTAAGAAATCCAACTCATGATTTGGAGTTGGCAGCGATAATTTTTATGTTGAAAGTCTAGAGACGCTTTCTTTTTGGAGAAAGATTTGAATTGAATACGGGGCCTAAGTCTTTAAGAAATTTATTCTCTCAAAATGAGTTGAATATGAGATAGCAGAGGTGGTTGGAGTTTTTAGCAGCTTATGATTTCAGTATTGAGTATAGATCGGGAAAAGGAAATAAATTTGCAGATGCTTTTGGCAGAAAACATCAGAATGTAGTCTTATCTATGTTGGCAGAGTGGAAGGATCTAGAACCGTTGACTGCTTGTAGTGTTCAGTTAAGATCGACTGCTAGTTCTCGACAGAGTACCGCTATGTTATCCTACTTGGAAGTTCGACCAGTATTGATCGAAAGGATTACTTCTAAGCAGAGAGATGATATATTGTTTGCCAAGAGGATTAGGAGGTTGGAAAAAAGAATCCAGATCGATGATCTAAAAGATTTTAGTCTTGACCAGAGAGGATGGTTAAGAAAGAATGGACGGTTATGTTTTCCCGATGTTGGTAACCTAAGAAGGGAAGTTCTTAAGGAATGTCATCGATCAAAGTTTACAATTCATCTTGGAGGAACCAAAATGTATCAGGGCATGAAGGGAAGTTTCTTCTGGGAAGGTATGAAAACGAATGTAGGCTTGTGCGCAAAGCAGTGTTTGAATTACCAATAAGTAAAAGCCGAGCATTAGAATTCGAGTGGGTTGCTTCTGCCTTTGGATATACCGGTTTGGAAATGGGATACGATATCCATGGATTTTATTGATGGGTTGCCATGGTCAAATAGGGGAAATGAAAGTATTTGGTTCATAGTGGATAGACTGACTAGGGCACACACTTTATAACCATTAGGTCAACAAGGACGGCATCTGTTCTGGCTAACTTGTTTACAAAGAACATTATTAGACTAGATTCATAGTAGTATAGTCAATGATATAGATGCATTGTTCATTAGTGAATTCTAAAAGAGTCCACAGGAAGCGTTGGGTATCAAGTTTAAGATGAGTACCGCTTATCGCCCTTAGACAGATAGACAGAGGGAGAGAGTCAATAAGGTACTTAAGGATTTGTTGAGCTTAGGTACTATATTTTGGTAGGTCATGGGAAGACCATTTACACTTGGTTGAATTTTCCTATAGTAATAGTTATCAAACTAGTATAGGAATGGAGCCTATAAAAGCTTTGTATGGAAGACCATGCAAATCACCGACGTGTTGGTTAGAGACCGGAGATAAATTAGTTCTAGGTCCAGATCGAATGAGAGAAAAAACAAAGAAGATTGAGTTAATTCGGCATAGTATGAAGGAAGCTCAGTCTAGGTAGAAGAGCTACGCAGATAAGAGGCGTAAAGATCTCGTTCTTAGTTGGAGACAAAGTTTTTATCAAAGTATAATCAAAGAAAGGTGTGGTGTGATTCGGAAAGATAGAAAAGTTAGCACCAAGATATGTTGGACGATTTTCTATTATAGAGAGTAGGAAACTTGCATATCGAGTAATGTTACCAAGTAGTTTGGCAGGGGTCCATAATATGTTTTATGTTTCTCATCTTCGGAAGTATGCATGATCCAGAGACTACTATCGCTACGGCTGCATTGGAAGATTTGGTAGTGGAGCCGGATCGAACTTTTGTTAGGAAACCTATTTCAGATGTAGCCAGAGATGAGAGGAGGTTAAGCAACAAGACAGTCAAGTTAGTTAAAGTTTAGTGGAGCGACAACGAGAAAGACTGTACTTGGGAGACAGAAGATAGGAGTAAAGGGAATTATTCTGCATTGTTTTGATGGTATGTTTCATAATCCTTACATGGACATAGTAGCTGGTACGGTATACTAGGATTGGTTGTTATAGATGTTTGCATTATTGATATACTTGTTGGTAGTCCTTACTAAATTTCAAGGATGAAATCCTTTAAGGAGGGGAGCATGTAACACCCATAATTTTGATTACATTATACAAAAGATTTAATTAGATTGATTAAATAGGACAATGTGATATGTAGTGTGATAAGGGAATTGAGATTTGATACTTAATAAGGTGGAGCCTTATTAACTAATTGGACAATAAGATTGTTTTATAACTTAAGATAAAAGAGAATACATGAGAAGGGTAAAATAGGAATATCCGTCCTTTTATCTCTTAAACTCTCTCCCACTCATGTTATTCTTACTTTTCATAACTTAAAAACAATCAAAGAATACAAAGTCGGCCATTAAACAAGAGGAGAGGAGGAAAAAGCGTAGAGATTCAAGAGGAAACCTTAATCAACTATCAAATCGCAAGTCCACTTATCCATTCAAGGTGAATAATGGTAAATCCATCTCATTTTTGTTGTGTTATGTCTGTTTAATTTCGGTTTAGATATGAAACCGAATGGACTGATGTTTAAGTGAGATGCCATACTTAATTTTGCCATGTTTTGAATTAATGATGAAATATATGGATTTTATGAAATTAAATGATAGGTTTAAGAGCAAAAACACAGTTAATGATCTCCAAATGACTTGATTTTCTTGTATGATGTGTAAAATAATAATTTGGATATGGGTTTTAATTTTGGAATTTTCCATGTTATAATAAATATTTTATGAATTTCCTAAGGTGGAAATTGAGTTAATTTCGGGTTTTAATTATTAAAAATAATCAAATATGGTTTTTGGCTCCGAAATTTTTATATAATGAAGAATATAGTATTTTAGAATTTCTGTGATTTTTAGGGACTTTTCCCAAGCCATTTTGAATTATAGTGAATTTATTCTGCTAGATGGCATTTAAATTTATAATTAATTAAAGGTGTTAATTAATTATGTTTTCAATTGGTTTGGGACTTGAAAACTAGATATGGCAGATTTTCAGAAGAAAATTTTGTAAAGTGTTGTATTATCCAATATAAATTGGACCTGGGTTTGGATTAGGTGAAAAGTAGTTACTTTTAGTAGTAATAAATCAATTTTCTAGATAATTAATTCAAGGATCGACACTTGCAATACACTGTCGGTTGCCTTATATATGAATCTTCTCAATGTCGCTACTTTCTCATTCAAATTTTGCATTTCCTTTTGTGTTTCAAAGATTTTAATGTCTCTTAATGCTTGGAATTCTTTTGGGTTAGCTTCAATCCCCCTGGCATGTACGGTGAAGCCTATAAACTTTCTCGAGGAAACTCCAAAGAACATTTCAAGGGATCACTCCAAACTCCATAATACTTTAAACATCTCATTTAGGTGAGTGGTATGGTTATCGACCTTCTTGGACTCCACTAGCATGTCATCAACATGTACTTCCATTGTCCTTCCAATCTGGTAGGCAAACATCTTATTTACCAAGCATTGGTCTATTTTTATGGTATTTTTATGTCTGAATGGCATGACTTTTAGCCGTAGAGGCCTAAATATGTAATGAAGCTAGTGTGCTCCAGATTGGGACATACAAAGCAATTTGATTATACCCAGAGTACACGGTCCTAAAGGATAAAAGTTCATGTCATGTAGTCCCATCCACAAAATGATCAATCCTCGACAAGAAACAATCCCTAGGGAAGGCATCATTTAGGTCGAAAAAGTCGATGCACGTTCGCCCTTTCCTATTCCGTTTCTTCACCAGTACTGGATTGATTAGCCACTCTAGGTAGGAAGATCAACTAATTAATCTATTCGTCAATAAGTTTCTACCTCCTTGTTAAGAGCTACCGATCGTTCAAAGCCCATACTTCATTTGTTTTTTTTGAAAAAAGGTTTCCTTGGATCAATATTCAGGGCATGACATGCGATGGTGGGGTAAATTCCACCCATGTCTGCATGAGGCCAAGCAAATGCATCTTAATTATCTCGCAAAAATCTAATAAATTGTATTTTCAAAACCCGCTCCAATTAGGATTCGATCTTCCTTAATTTATTCGAGTCATTGCTGTCAACTTCTACAAACTACATTACCTCTCTAGAATCCGCTGTTGCCCCTTCTTCTCCATCCCTTGGGCCAAGCTCATCGAAAGGATTACTTGTAAATCCGAGTGGGGGCCTCTTTCAACTAACTTGCGGTCGATTTTTTAGCACAAAGGGTGACCTCTATGATTTTTCCTTTCTCCTAGAAATTGTTCTCGCGGAGCTCTACTATGTAAAATTCCCTAGCAGCATCCTGATCTCCTTCGACTGCCCCTATTCTATGGGCTATGGGAAATTTCATAATCAGAGATCACTGACAACAACCGCACGAAAGTCAGATAATGCAGTCCGCCCTAGGAAGGCATTGCACATTGAGAAACCATCCATCCGAATGAAATTTACATTCGTATGGCTAATCGAGGTTGCCTAGCTCGACAAACAAATCCAAATTCCCTAGGGATATTTTTCCTTCTCCGGTAAAGCCATGCAATTGTTTGTTACACAACGTTACATCTTTCACAGATAACTCCATCTTGTCGCAAGGTAGATGTTTCCCACAGTATCATTTAAGTTCGTATGTGCATTGAACTACGGTCCAGGTCTGAACCTCTTTCGCTCTACCTTCTTACCGCTTGAGCCACTTTGGTCGTTATCCTTCTTCTTTTAATGAAATTGTTTCCATTTCCCTTTACTATAACATATACATTGTTAGATGCTTTCGTCGATTTCACTGCTACCCTAGTCTGTGGCCCAGTTGTAGCCACCTCCAACCTTATATACTTTACTACTTTATAAATGAGTACCTACAAGGTGGTCTGCTTCTCCTTAGTCAACCTCCTAGCCATTTTTGTGTCTGGTGCACCCCTCTACATAAGGCCATCAAAGTTAATCATTCGTTTAAATTATGAACCCCGACTTCCATTGCATTGAAGCGGGTTAGGCATTGTCGTAATGATTCACCCTCCCTCTTTTTCACATCTGGTAATGAATATTGGTCCTTAGGCTACTCCATCGTTACTCGAAAATGGCTGATAAAAGTTTCTTATAACATTTCCTAAGAGCGGATTGAGCACGAAGGTATGGGATATAACCATATTGTTGCCAGGTCTGCCAAGAGCGGGGGAAGCATTTACATAAAACCTCCTCCATTACCCCTTTCATTAGCATATGTTGGGTATACCGCTATAGACATACCAAGGTGCTAGTTAGACATTTGTAAGGATCCATGGTGGGCATTCCAAAGTATCTAGGGTTCTGGGTAGTCTTTATCTCCATGGAGAAATGGCTACCAACTCTCGCTCTAATACCTCATTCTACTTGTTCACGTCGAACACATCCTCTAATGATTCGTGCCATTTTATCTTCTAGATCAAGCGTTGATCGGGGATGGAGCGATCTTTCCCTTCGAGGTGAAAGGCCTCTTTGGCTTCCTCTATAATGATTTGACCTGCGATCTCGAACTTGGTCTTGACTTCGGGATTGCTGACAATGGTTGAACCTCCTTTTATCGGTTGTCATTTTACCAAGGTAGGAGAGCGTCTTTTGGTACGTATGGGATTAGCTATAACTGGCCCTAGCTCAATGCCTCCCATATTTGGTTTACCACCGAAAGGTTCCACGGGCATGGCTTCGGGCTAAATCCTTTCTCGCTCTAGTTCCTTGGCGTTTTCTCTCCATGCTCTTCAAATAAACTAGTCAGATCCGCTGCCAGAGTGTAACCTCCTTCACCTCCTGGACCCCTTAAAGCGAGATCGTCCTCGTGCTTCAGTATTGTTCCCAACAGTTTGCGTCTGCTTCCAAGCGTATCATGATCTGGTCTACGATAGCTTGTTGTTAAGCAGTGAAATAATTATTAAGTTCCACTACAATTCTGTCTAAGTCGCCTCTAGTGACCGTATGTACCTGCCCTAGAGTGCTGGATTACTAATTGTCCTGATTGGTAGTTGTCTAGTCAAGAGCATTGACATTCCTTGCGTTCCCACTGGTGGTGTCAGCTCTATTTTTTGATTTTGAAGGCATGTTGAGATTCGAATCTCTCGATGAAAGCACAAAAAGTTTTCTTAAAAATAAGCAAACATCTCTAATCGACTTGTTATAGAGCTGTATATACCGAGTTTATGACCAACTATGTTATATGAGGTTTAATAGTTTCATAAGAGAGCGAATTACAAATAGAGGAGAAAAATGCAATATAATAAAGTACACAAGAATTTATAGTGATTTAGCTAGAATATACTTATATCCATTGTCCATATTCATTACTTTTCTTATAGATTGGTTATACAATGATTAGAACATGGAATATAACAATCCAGAATGTAGTGGGGTTTCAAGGATCTCTGTCCGGTAGTCCTTATTTGACACTTTTGGCTTTTCGGAATTGTATGCCATTGTTATTGGAAACTTGGTGTTTATAGGAGTGAAGTTATATAGAAGCTAGACTGATAAAATAGACAATTTCCTTCTTTACCTTGCTCTGTTCGGTTATATATATATATATATATATATATATATATATATATATATATATATAAGATTAAACTCAGAATTTCCTTAGGCTCCGCTTAGGAGTTTATTCTCTATCGGTTTTGACTAGTTTTAGACGGCTCTATATTTCATGTGTTATCGTAACCCTTGCTTGTAAGTTTTTTCCACACCGGTAGTTGTTGGTTATAAACCGATATAAATCGGTGCAGTGTAATTTTCATGGAGATTCTCGACCCATTAAATTAGGGTGTTTTGAGGGGTTATAATTTTTTTTCAACCATGCCCCACTATTTATATTGTAGAATTAATGTTCATAAAATATAAAGATATATATATGTAATGTTAATTTAGCGGAAAACTCTCAAAGCCGGTGTATAAACTCTCAAGCATGCATTGATCGGTTATAACAACACTTCATGTAAACCAATCAAAACTGCTACAATTATTGACCAAAATCAATACTTTCATAACCGGTACCACAAAACTCCCAAGTGGAGCCTTAATACTCTGGTGGTTCAACAAAGAATGAAGGGTCCGATAGTGCCATATTTAGCAGATGAGCTTAGCCTAGTTTTTGGCCATCTTCAGCTTTACTCTTGGGCTCGATACATTTGACCACCGAACTAAAATTCAGGTCTAGCAGTTCCATTGGCGCACAAGGAATCTTGTGTAGTAAGTGTACCACCGGGTAAAATAATTTGCTCGGTATTGGCACTGCCGAACAAGAATTTTTATCCTTGCAGACGAGATTCTTACAACTTTCTATGTTTCTTTCTCCGCTTTTTCTTGTGGCACTTCAAAACCTTCTTGCCTTGGATCCTTGGCAACATTATACCCCTTTCAACACGTATATTTCAGCTATCCCTGTTCTCAGCATTAACCCTTGGAAACGCCCATAACAATGTGATTTTGATTGTTTGAGTTGTGCTTGATTTAGGAATAAAATTCCCCTATTTATAAGGTTATTTTACTACACAAATCTTACATCCAGACGTCCTTTGTAAACACATGCCTTGCGTCCAAAGCATACTACTGTCTGATTGATCTATTAATGATTGTAGACAACACATTCTACATTCGACGTAACACTATGTGCATCATACATAAATCATGCAGTCATCCATCTCCAAAAAGGAAGGTTCAGCTGAAGAATGAACCACAAATTCATGCTTTGTATCACACAGCAACAAATCGCCATAAAATGATGGCAAGTGCTGCAATATCAAAAGAATGAAGCATCTTGATTGTGTTCCACAGATTTAAATTAAGGTTTAGAGCAAGTCAATTTCAATAATAAACCTCATCCATTACAAATAAACCATAGGGCATAAGTGCACGAGGATGGCTCCCAAATACTTGGGACAAGGCCAGTAGATACTCTTCATATATATATTTTTCTGCTCAAAAACTTAGGAAACAAAATAATAAATGAAGGGCCCTCATAAAATTATGATACAACAATAAAAACAACAATAGACTTATCTGTGGGTACACGTAAAAGGAAAACCTAGGAAACCAACTGCCTCGTAAAAATAATAACATATAAATTTCTGCTTTTCCTTTCTTATGACAGCAACAACTTTGCCCCTTCAAATAACTCAAAAGCCAAATGTGTAAGATGCATTTGTGGAGTTCACCATGTGTTGATGTCCACTGCTCAAGAATTAATACAGCAGCAGGAGTTTATTCATGCAAGGCATCCGGATCATGAACCTGCGAGTAAAACATGTGTAAGAATATTGTACACAATTGTACTATATCTAAATTTAAAGGCAACTTTCCTAAACTAAACATTTATTGAGAGGCTTTTGTTGACAGACAGACCCGTTTAGTTAAACAGACCCGTTTAGTTAAACAAGCAGCCACGACCAATAGGTGTCAGACAAGTGCAATTGTTGCATAAATAATCTTCATAAGAAACAAGGTATCTTTATGATATTATACTGTTTTCAATGCAGGGTACGTATGAGATGCATGCCAATTAAAATAATAACATTGAATGATGAAAGAATAATATAGCTACATAAATAAATAATGAGCACAGCTCATAGTTTTAATTTAGTATTATCATGATGTATGAATTATTTTATATAGGAATAAACAAAAGAGAGTTGCCGAATTGGGGTTTTATGAGTCGGCAACAATAAAATAAGCGTACGAGGTACGTGGGCACGCTTTGTCCATTCATGGAAAGATTTTTATACTTATATTTACACTAGTCAACTAATAGACCGTCCCCTCTTTCTACTTCGAGTTCTTACAAATATATTTTAGTAGTTGGTAGTTGATTTATGTGCAATAATATAATCAAACTTCATTTTCAGCTTGATGGCATAGACCACTGTAATGTATTCATATTATTAGTTCTGTCCTACAAATAAAACTATCATTGTATCATATATAATATCTTGTTCTCTTGTACTGCCGCATGAGGTGATTTATGCTATTATGTATATACTATGTTTAATGTTATTGTTGTTGATATTGCCTACTAAATAATATATATTTTTTCTTGGTGTGGCTATGGTTTGTTCAAGCCTCTCGAGCTTGGCTCCACCAAACAAATGACATGCAAGTGTCATGATATGAAATATAAAAATATTTTTCAAAGCAATGATTAACTCAAAAATAGTTTATTTACAGGACAACTCAATCAATTTTATGAAACAAGGATACCATTGAACATTTTATTAAAATACTCCATGCCAAAGTAAAATCAGAATTTCTGTTTTCACCAATTTCTAATTCGATATGCATATATATACTGTTTGTAAATCATTTTTACTTTTCATAATCCATTCTTTATAAAATTAAAATTAAAAAAAGTAGCATTTCTTTTAATCAGAATAGTATGTAATATTTGAGTGTTTCATCACAAACCCTAGTTTAAAATCTGGAAGAGAATTTTAAATCAAAAATTCTAAATAAAAATGATCGTGGAAATCGAAGATGTGAATTTTAGACACAAAAGGGATGAGGGTGAGAATTTCACACTTTTTTTTTCATTTGATTTTAGTTATTATTTTTCGAATTTAATATAGCTAGCACAGATGGGAGTAGCTTTGCCACACATAGAAAGTCGTAGATTCGGATTTTTACCACACGATCCCTCCTAGATCGCTATATTTTGGCCATGCTAAAACACCTAGGATTGTGTTTTACTGAAGGCACCAATCGCTAGGTCACTATATATTCCCTGCACTCAAACCCCTAGAATTATGTTTTTACTGGCTTGCGTGCTCATTTCGCAATGTAAACTAGGGCAAAATAAGGCAACTTGACGGTGAATTCGGTAGTAAGAAGCAATTTAATTGTAGTAGATTACTCTAGTGGCATAAGGGTAATTATTTTAATGGCAGAGACACCATTGTTTTATTTTCATTTATGTGTAGCAAATAATTTTCTACAATTACTTGGTTAAATATCCGATTTATGAAAGTTACCATATATTTTAACCATCGACTGGAAATGTAACTTTGATGGAGTTAAAACTTTCAAAATGATCCAAATTTTTGCACAAACAATCTCTATTTGTTCCAAGTTTGAACATAAATGGCCAAAATTGGGTTTTTGAAGAGAGTTATCTTCAGAATAATAAATAAATGTGAAGACTTTGCACATTTAAGTCATCTAATTTGTTTGCATAGTATATGATGATTAAATGGTAAAACAATCACAAATAACCATAAAGAATTGTTGTAAAGGAGACACATTATTAAAGTGGTCCGCTCATTTGAGATTTATATCTAACTTATATGATTTTTATTATATGTAATATATGATTGAATCTAGATGCTACTATGTATTATATAAATGGTATGATGAGGACCAAGACACAAGTATGGTTGTTTATGGTATCATCACAGCAAGGTGATCTACATAATTTTGTAGATCATATCTACACAATCATATTTCATTCCAAAAAAATTAACGCTAAAATATTGAAGATGACTCGTAAGGGGCTACATAAGAAAGGGCCTATGGATTCCTCATCATATGTACGTGTGTACACACACATGAGTCTGCACTTTTAGTGCAAATACTGGACATTTTCCATTTTAGTTGGGACAATTTTTGGTATAGGCTTTTGGAAAAAAACGTATCGTGGAAATAGGTCTCGTCAAAAACTTATTATAAAATAAACCATTTCTAACAGGGATAAAATAAGACATACGCATTCTATAAATATGCTCGTGTTATTTTCATAATATAACATGTGCATTTTCATAATACGCATGCAATATTTTCTTTTCTCATTATGTTTTCATACTTGCGCATTTTGAAAATGTGCAAATAAGAAACGAGTTTTAACAACTCAATGCCATCGAAACCCATCATTTCAGTTCCTCTCCTTCATTTTCAACAAAACCCAAATCAAAACCCTAGATCCCCAATCCAAATGCCACTTAAAACTTCAATTTTCTCTCTATTGTAAACTAAAATGCATTAGATGGAAGAATCATCTTCATCATCGGGTAAAAACCTTAAATTTTAACTTGACTTGCCATTTAATTTTGTACTTTGGTATGTGTTATTTTAGATTTGGCATTACAATTTAGATTAGCATAATGCTTTGAAAATATTATGTTTGTATAAATCACTAAAATAATAATACACACATATATGTATGGGTGTGTGTATTGATTGGAATCAATTTTGTAATAAAAGTTGAAATCTAGATCAATTGATATAAGTGTTTTTTATCTCCAAAATGAGAAAATAAGTGAAAATCAATCACTTACGGGTATAGGATTAAACAATATTAGTTCATTGTCAATTAAATATTTAAAATCAAATTATATAATTGTGTTCTTTCTTGAATTTTACATACTTCTAGGCACTGCCACATTTCTTCCTATTGATCATTCAAGCAAAGATTAGACTAATAGATTGTAAAGATCCCCGACTCGAACTAACTTACGAACTGCTCGTTTTTGGAAATTATTTCAAATCGAGTACATTAGATTAGACCATCATCTTCTTACCACGTTATGTGCTCGGTGGAGACCGAAGACAAATAATGTCATTTTAAAGTTGGAGAGATGACTATATCCTTAGGTGATATAGAAAGCTAATAGGTCTTGATGTTGAAGGTTTTTGAGATATATATCGATGGCTCCAAAATCGACTATATTGAATTATGTCATAATTTAACGAGTACATTCCTCCTACGGAGGAAATAAAATCCAAATATGACGTTAGCAAGAGTTGGTTCAGATATGAATTCAAAGACCCCTTCCAAAAGAAGCAACATATACTGAGACAGAGCAAAGAACTCGTGTTGTAATCTTGTTCTTTTAAACTCTCAATTTTTTATGGATCATTCGAAACGACGATGTAGCTTTAAATTTTTATCATCTTTAAGTGATTTATGGAAGTGTATCCCAGCCTCCATAGATTATTCCTAAAGCCTTTGTTAATCTTCGTCAAGCCTTTGAGTAACTAACTTTAATATGAAACATATTTGACATTATCTCTTAAGTTGTTTTTGCAGTTAAATTTGCTTCTGATTTGACTGTTGGAAGTATCTTACTACAAATAAACTTAGTTGTTGTTTGACGATGATTTGAGTTGACGATGAGATTTAAAGTGTTGTCTCCTTCATATGATTTAATTTTCCATCAAATTTAAGATTTCTTCTTAAAAAGATTAGCATGTTGTAACAACTTGTAGTATAAAAGGAATAAAAATAAAGATTTAATTAATTAAAAATGAATTTTAATATTAAAACTAAGGGGAAAATAGAATTAATTGGGAAGTTACAAGGGCAGAAACATTTATAATGTAATAAATAATTTAATTGAGCAAATTTTGATTATTTTTTTTAGTGGAGTTTGGGCATTTTATGGTCAAATGATTTGCAAAATATAATTAAAACGGTTAAATAATTTTTATGAAGCTAAATATTAAAAATAAATAAGATAAAGAACTTATTTTAAAGAAAATGAATTTTTATTACACTTATAAAGAAGACTATAAATTTATTATTGAAATTGAGTTTTAAAAGAAAATTAAGGAAATAATTATTTAATTGGTGGAAATTATAGAAAATAGTTTATGGAAAACTAAGAGATGATGGTAATTTTTTATGGACAATTAATATAAAGTTGGAGTTTTGGGCTAGTTTGTCGTAATAGAAAAATAGTTTAGCAAAGAAATAACGAAAGGAAAAGAATCAAACAAATGAAAGTAAGCTCATTTGTACCATTCCCACACTTTGAAAAAATATCCAACCCATTGTCTTGTCACGAGGAATCTAAAATCATTCTTTCTTACTTCATATTTCCACCCCGTAGGCTCATTTTTATCTCCATTTCCTAATCACCCATTATGAAACACTAATCACCTTCCTATAAAATTCAAAAATTAAATAGAAACAAATCCTTAAAAATTATGAAATGAATAAATATATTTTTCTCAAGTCCATACTACACCTATTGGAAAGAAGTTGAAGACTTGATAAAGTTTGGTCTTCTTTGGGTTTTGTAGAGAGGAAGAGAGGAGGTAGAAGGAGCAATACTATAGTAGAGGTTTAGCTACTTCAAGGTAAGCGTTTTCACTCACAACTGTGTCTAAATGCTTGTATTTCATCTTGAGTGTTGGTGTGTTTGGATTATGTGTCGCACTCTCCTCTTGAACTCATTGCTTGCTTTGCTTTTAAATTGAATTTGAGTGATATTGAAGTGTTAAGAGTTGCTGGTGTGTTGAAATAGGACATAGAGATGAAATATGGCTCGGAGGAGTCGGCGGCCGAAGTCACCAAAATCCGTGGTCGCACACCTGGAATTTTGCATTCCAGATCATGACCGGTCCACCTGTAGACCAGTGTACCAATGCACGACCTTTATGGATTCCAGGCCTGTGTGGTGCCATAAGTCAAAGTTTACATACATACATATACATATGCATATACATACATACATATATATATAATGAAAAATAAAATAAAATAAATGGAAAATAAAATAAAATAAGCTTATATTTTTGTAAAAATAATTTATGAAGATAACTAGTGAAAGTTGTGGGTTGATAAGTGAATACCAATTATTTAAAATGGTAAATAAAAATGGATTTGAAGCCTTAAAAATGATTCAAAATTCACTATGTGCATGAAAATGACTTTGAAGGCTAGAAAATAGATAAATATGAATTTATATGATTTTATATATGGCTATTTTCGGAATTAATAAAGAAGGCTAAAACGTGAATTTTAATTATAAATGGATAAAAAGGAAATTATTTTGTTAAAATTAAAGAAAGAGAACACTTAAAAAATAAATAAATATTTTCTACAATTAAGGCACTTTTATAATCTTGGATGATTGATTATCATTTTGTGTAATGAGGAATTTGAATAAACGGGGCTATAAAACCGTCTGGTATGAGACTTTCGGTATTGTTCATTTGGTTATTCATTGAACTTGTTATATAGAATATTATTAAAGATGGTTGTGATTTATGACTATTGAATAAACGGACGAGTAACACATGGTGGTACGGGACATCGATGCAGATACTTATTTGATTATTCTTTGTGAATACATGACACTCAATGGAGATCTTACAATATGAGAATATTGCATATACGCGTCTAAGGAGGCAGTTGAGGTTGTGTGCCCACCTATTTTATGTGGAAGTCTATCATGTCGTGAACTACTATTATTTTAGACGGAGAGCAAACCAGATCAAGCTAGTATCCATCCTAACGACCTGATTGCGGGGTTACTTTTGGAATCCGTGACACATTTGAGATATAGTTGTGTGCTATTTCTGCATGCTTTGCTCATGTCACATGGGCCAATAGTCTGTTACAGTTTAGGGGCACTTGCAGGTCGTGACCATTGCATAATGTAGTCTTGCATCCGATGGATAATGAGTCACGATGATCGTCAAGGTAACTAAAGACTGTAGGAGCTGTGTTAGACGTGCACGTGTAGTCTCCTAGAACGAGTGAGTGGTCGCCCATTAACGTTTGATGATGATGATGATGATGAGGATGAGTAGTGGTTATACTTAGGACTCTGTGTCTAAAGTAGAGTCAATCCCCGTATTAACCACTGTGTTTTAGTGGATGTATGATGTTAGAATACGTGTATGTTGTAGTTTTGATTGGTTGTTTGATGGATGTATTTATCTTGTGTGGTGAGTGTATTGGACCTGTGTGATGTACGTTTTATATACTCGTTGGTCATCAGAGTATGATTTGGTATAAGGCACATAAGACCCATGCCTATTATGACACATGTTTATGTTTAAAACTCCAGTTATCTTCACCTATTGACATTTGTATTTTAGGCATAGTGTGACCCGTGTGTTATTTTATGATACTCGGATCAGTCCGATATATTCAGATCTAGGCACGAAGTAGCAGCTTGACTTGTGGGGCATTTTTGGAGGCTAGTACACACTTTAGGATGATAATTGCCCTGTGTTTTGTAGCTTCACTTAGCTACGATGATGTATCTATTTAACTGTGACATGTATATCTGATGATGATAAGCACTAGACTAGCATCTTGTTGCTTACCTTGGATATGTATTATTGATATATTACATTTTATCATTGCATTTTGATTCTGTGATCTCTGTTTATTATTTCTGTGTTGTATACTGTTATAGTCTGGGATCTTAGGGATCCAAAAAGCAAAATGATTTATCTTTCATGTCTAGCACGGATAGTAAATGGTCCTTTATTACAAGGTTCGAAAACTCGGTTTCGGCCATTTGAATTTTCTTTAGTTTCGAACGATTTCGGAAATTTCGAAGGTTTCGGTTTCGGTCCTGGTTACATTTTACATTGGTTTGTTAATGAAAAATATATTAAATACTAATTAAAACCAAGTTAAGTCAAACCCTAAAACTAAATTATAGTAAATACTAATTAAATCTAAATTAAGTTATACTAAATACTAACTAAAACTAATTAATACTAGGGCACAATAGTTAAGCTAGCCCAATACATCTCTAGTTAATACCAACCCAAAACTAATTAAAATTTTCATCCCCGTAGTTTTTCAGCCCATAGTTATTTCGGTCCTCATGCTAATCAAACATGCATTTTCAACCCACAACACGTAGGACACAAACACACCCATACTACTCAAACACAAACGCTGGGGCAGAAATAAGACGTCGCTGAAGAAGACGAAGATCTCAAAAAAAGAAAAGAAAAAAAAAACATCCATCGATACGAAGATGAGGATGATCGAAGAAGGCAAGTCGCACTTGGGTAATTTTTCTTCGATTTTTCGCTTTGATTGCTCTTAATTTCACTTTGATTTCTCGCGATTTTGCTTGGATTTCTCGCGATTTTGCTGCAGTCAGGGTTTCATGTCGCTATCGATTTTTTTTTGAAACCCTAACCGAAAATGATAAACTTGATCGATTTCGGATCATTACTTAACGGCATCGGTAATGGTACCACCGAAATTTCGGGGTACTGTTTCACACCATGCTTTATCATAAAATTAAAAGTGTTTATGTTCTTAATACTTAAAATGTGTAGTTGATGCTAATATCCATAAAGTTATTAGGCAAGAGAAGCATTAATCCGGAGATATACATATATGTCTTTTTTAGGAAAAAAAATTCTTCCAATATTATAATTAAGATTCTAACTCCGTCTGTGTAATTTTATATGCAGCATGTCCCAAGGCAAGATAAAGGAAGAGAGTCTGTTGAAAACATTATGCATTTTGTCCGGAGAATTCAAGAATCCGAGGTAAAGGAGGCGCTAAAACGGATAAAAGTAGGCAAGACATTGGGGCCTGATGGCATCCCCATTGAGATGTGGAGATGCCTTGGAGATGTAGGATAGTCTGGTTAACTAAGTTGTTCAATGATATTTTTAAATCAAACAAGATGTCAGATGAATGGAGGAGAAGCATATTAGTTCCATTTTTAAGAATAAAGAAGATATACAAAGTTGCACAAACTACAGAGGAATTAAGCTTATGAGTCATACGATGAAGCTATGAGAGGATCATCAAACATCGATTAAGAAGAATGACAAGCGTTTCAAAAAAACCAATTTGGTTTCATGCTTGGAAGATCGACCACGGAGGTTATTTTCTTGATAAGACAACTTATGGAAAAGTTTAAGGAGCAAAAGAAGGATTTACACGTGGTTTTTATCGATTTGAAAAAAGCTTATGACAAAGTACCACGAAAGGTGAAGTGGTGGGCTCTGGAAAAGAAGAGAGTCACAATAAAATACATTACGCTTATCAAGGAATGTACGATGATGTTGTGACTAGTGTCAGAGTATGTGATGGTGTAATCAGTGAGTTTTTCATTAACATAAGATTACATCAAAGGTCGGCTTTGAGCCCCTATATTTTTGCCCTAGTGATGGATGAGGTTACGAAGAGTATACAAGGGGAGATTCCTTGGTGTATGTTATTTGCTGATGACGTTGTGCTAATTAATGATAGTATGATTGTGGTTGATAGACAACTCGAGCTGTGGAGGCAGACTTTAGAATATACGAGATTTAGGCTTAGTAGAACTAAAACAGAGTATACGAAGTGTGAGTTCAGTGATGTCAGGTCGGAGGATGGAGATGTTATTCTGGCCGGACAAATAGTTCCTAAAAAGGAATCCTTTCAATATCTAGGATTAATATTGCAGTCTAATGGTGAGATTGATGAAGATGTTATTTTTCGAATTCGAGCGGGATGGGTGAAGTGAGACAAGCATCTGGCATTCTTTGTGACATGGGAGGAAGTTGTTAAAAGGGACCCGAAAGGTTGGAAAATAGCCGAAGAGCTGGTAAAGGATAGGAGCGCGTGGAATTTAGCAATCCACGTACCAGAACTATGAGTAATGAGTTTTATAAGTTTTAGATTATAGAATTAGGGAAAAAGAGCCTAAGACGTAGTGTTTGGTCTTTGATCAATGTTACTATCAGCACCATTATTACTAGTTGTACTGTTATCATCATATTTTTTTATTTTTTTATTATTATATTGTATTTTATTATTTATTATTATTTTATTATTTTATTTTTATTCATTTTTTACATGCATTTGTATTTCTATCTGTATTTTACTTACTTACTATTATTATTAATTTACCTGTTTGACTTAATTTTATTATTGTTATTGCTATTGCTCTTGTTATAACCTTTAAATTACTTTTGTCATTTAGTTTCGGGTTCCATCTCTAGCCAACCCCAACTTGTTTGGGAATAATGGCTCTGTTGTTGTTGTATTGGAATTAAGATTCCACTTTCTCATAGGAAGATTACCGTACTGATCGAAAATGACGATTATGAATATGCAGATCTAGAATTTAAAGGTGAAAATCACAGAGGCAGCTATAGTCCTACGGTTCGGATAATTCCTCTCGTGGTTGTATCTATTTTTTTAGGTGAAATAAAATAATGGTTTTCATAGCTGTAGATGAGTTGCATGCAATTTTTAAAACGAGCAAAAGTGAAATTTTTTACCCCCACCTAGCCTGCCCATTTGTGGACGGACTACACATATATATACATGCATATATATATATATATATATATATATATACACACACACACACACACACACATGCATATATATATATATATATATATATATATATATATATATATATATATATATCAAGAAACAACTCTTTGAAAAAATTTGGCCATAAAATATAATGATGATGTTGAATTGGAATTTATTTGCTTAAACCAATTTTTATATCTAGTAACATATGTTTACCAGTTTTTGAACTATTTGCGAAAATGTAGGCAGGTTTTAACAAATCAGATTTCTGGTTGCCCATGTTGCACATATATAAACAGCCAGAAAATCGAGTTTTTCCTAGGGCTGGGTGAATGTATTTTCACATCGAAGTTATTATATCCACATATATGTTTTCTTTTAAAGTTACTAAAAACTAGTCTGTATTTGCTAATAATTTCACACAATATTTGCTGATAGTTTCACACATGCGGTCTATTTTCAGTTGAAATATTTAGCACTTATCATCTTTCATGTGGACAAAAACGTATTTGATATACTAAAAGAAGAGGAGATGCAACCATTCTTTCCAAATTATTGTCTTATGTACAAACATTATTTAAGTAAGTTCGAGAATTTTGAAAAAGCATATGTTACCAAAAGTTTCAAAACTGTCAATTTTCATATTTGAATCAAATTCTCGAAATGCTGTAACATAAGCAAAGCTAAATTATCAAAAGGTCCCAATAAATGTACAAATATTTGTGAACATGTTTGAGAGAATAACCCAACATACCTAACCTCAAAAAAGTATGTATTATAATAGGAGATATGATAGCATTTAACCATAAAACTAAAGCCCACATGCTGTACGATAAACTAGATCTACAGACAATTATCGCTTCCTAGATTTGCTCATTACAATGCATAGCAATAATTCATCCTTTTATATACATATAAATAATACTGCTAATATTCAAAAGCAACTTACTTTTCAGCTGATTACTTTAGTATTAAAAAAACAACCTTCCTGAATGGTGTAGAAGCATGTTATAAACTTATAATACGTGGAAAACACGTCATCATTTAATAACATATATGATTGCATCCTTAAACCCTTGTTTGACAGCTCATTGGTTATGACCATTATCTTTGACCTTGTATATTACCTTAAAGAATCCTCCATTTTGTAATAATTTGCTAGCTACAAACTAATTTACCCTCAAAAGTAGCTTTTTGTTGAGCTTTTGTTAACTGAATACTGACGTCTTTCCATCCATATACAGTGATGATAAATATAAAAGATAACGACTTATAAATAATGGAAGTATGTCCTAAATATATAGTTTAACAGAGGAGATATGGAACAGCTTTTGAAGCAAAGAACATGGAAGATAATTAGATTTGAAGTTCGTGTACGTACATGCATTCTGAAAACAATACTGCTAACACTCAAGAATGACAATCAATACGGGGACTCACGGCTACATTCAATCATTAAGCCAAATAATCATTGTATCCTACAACAACGAAGAAAGCGTCCAATCTTTATTATTAAACAGAGGATACACATCCAAACTTACTGACATAAAGGCAAAATATGGTCCAAATACATCGTTGGTTGGGATATTCACATTGTGATACTGTTCTATTTTTTTTTCTTTCAAGAATTACTTTGTTTTAAAGAAAAAATCCACCTCATCCAGAAAAGGAAAAAAATATGAATTTGAATCTCATTTAGTATATTTTGACCTTTTTTTGTAAGTAGTAGGTGTTATGATTCATGGAATTTCATCTAACCTGCCATATTTTTATAATAAGTTGTACAAAATGGGCCAAACTGGAAAAAAAATTATTTCCACACAATGATACCAAATCCAAATATATGCTCTCATACAACTTAAGGTCATTTCCATGATAATTTTGTTCTTTTGATAGATCTTAACCCATCTAAAATAATTTTTCAAATATATGATTCAAAGAATCATTTTAGCCGTTAATATTGACTTAAAATTTCGAAATTGATAGAAAAATCAAGATAAATTATTTTTTGAAGATGAAGTTCTTCGTATGGATTATATATCTTTACATTTTGGTAAATTTAGAATTCATTAACACAACAAATGAAAGAACCATAAACGGAACACAGGCAAAGTGGGGTGTATCCATTGACTAATCCCTCCGCTCCCTCTCAAAAGAGAAAAAGGGTTAGGCTATACCCCACTCTTGCTTATATATATTGATCATATAAAGAAAAAATGTTTAAAATCATCAACGTAAACTTCTTAGGTTTTAAATTCAATTATTAAAACAAAACACTCAACATCTTTATTAATAGTTGGTTGGAAGCGCAAACTTTTGGTCCGACCGTTAACTTTCAAAAATTGTAATTTATATGTAAGTCTCTATTAATAGTTGTGATATATTTGCTGTCACACTTTTTTGATATCAGCGTGAAATACCAAAAATGCATCTCTACAGATATTATTAAAATTTAAAATCGTTTAAAATTAGAATCTGACAATTAAGCTTCTTTTATAAATTCAAAATTTCCTCTACAAATATTTACTAAGTCTTAATATCATTTAAAAATAGGATCTATACAAATTTGTTTTTTATTAATTAATAATATAAATAAAATTTTAAATTCACAAGAAATTAGATATTACAACTTAAAAATAAAATTTTAAATTATCTACGTATGATTCAACACAAAAATATGACTAAGTATGTGTGGAAATCATTTTATTTTGAACATATTAAATAAATACAATTTGTAGAAAAACAATTCGGTCTTCTTCATCACACGCGAAGCCCGTGCCGTAACTCTTGTAATATATAAGGATTACTTTGAAAAGTTAAAGTGGATAGTAATTTAAAGGAAAATTATTGACTTAATAGTTAGGCAATAAATAAAACGGGAATAAAATATAATGGTCTCAAATATAATGGAAACAAGTTATAGTCTCAATTATGTTGCATTTATATGTTTAATCAGATCTTCCAATATCATTCGCAAAAGGCCACTGTATTTTCTATGCATAGCATTGCTACCGTCGGTCACGTGAACGCTTGCCACGCACGGTCGCGATATGATTGGTTGCGGCTGTATTTCATTATTAATAATTAATGGAAGAGCGAGACTCACCGCCAACTTTCAACCAACCGTGAAGTGAGTTTCAGCTAAGTCGCATCTTAAGCGACCGTGGTTAACTATGTAATGATGTGTTAGATTTCGATGATACGATATTTTCATATTATAGAAGATTTGAAAGATACTGTTTATTTTGATGATACGATATTTCCAATCAAAGAAGATTTGAAAGATATTTGTGATAAAGACTCAAATATATTGCCTCTTTTATTGCATTAAAGAGGACAACAGATTATATTCATAAGAAGAAGAATGATTTTAAAAATTGAAATGATCAAACAATTCCTCAATCAGCTGATTAAAAAGAAATCTTGTCAGGCGCATGCAAATTGGGGAAAACTGAAAAGTTAAACGGATAACCGTTTCTTATATGAATAGAAGAACTGATAAGACGTTGATTTATAACTATTAATATATTACTTCAATGCTAAGTAATAATCTCTATGTAAAGATAGTCATTTTGTAGGTATTAGAATCATCCTCTCAAGCTATATTTCTTATTCTTTTTCTTAAACTCCATTATCAATCTTGTAAAATTCTCTCTTCTTGGAAAACAATAAAATCTCATCTCTCCAAGTGGATGTACACTATCTCATTATAGTGGAACCACTATAAAGTGAACTCTCTATTTTCTTTCTTTTGTAATTTGTTGTTTTGTATTCTCTTGTTGTTGTTTTTTTATCGCACTACAACACGATCTTATTTTTTCCTTATTTATTTGGATTGATTCACAATCATTTGTGTAAAATTACCCCAACAGTCCGGCATCAGAGCTTTGAAGGTTGTTAATGAAGACTAGGGCTAGAAGGTGGTCGATAAAATGGCAGGATCTGAACGTTAGACCTACCAAGGAGTATGCACCCTACACTAAGGATTCATATGCAGCATATGATTTGCGGTTGGCTATAGAGAAGCGGAACGGAGATAATGATTTTGAGAAGTGGCAATGGAAAATGAAGGTTGTGTTGAGAAGAAATCGTGTTCATCCGGTTGTGTCTGACGGAGAATCATTGTCAGCGGATAAATTGGCAATGGAAAATGAAGGTGGTGTTGAGAAGAAATCGTGTTCATCCAGTTGTGTTTGACGTAGAATCATTGCCAGCGAATATCACAGAATTGGAAAGAAAAAAGATGGAAGAATTGATCTTTACTACTCTCCAATTGGTCATAGGTGGGAACGTCATCCCAGATATTAATAGTCACTAACGTCAGGGACTTGTGGAAGAAATTGGAGGATCTTTACATGAAAAAGTCGCTCACAAATAGGCTAATTTTGTCGAAGACTTTCTTCACTTACAAGATGCAGTAAGGTACGTCGTTGAAAGCATATCCTAACTTTTTCGATGACCTAATGATGAAGATGAAAGTTGTTGCTTTGAATGTGGACGAAGAGTAAAAGACTATGATGATATTGTACTCTCTTCCGGAGCGGTACACGGTATTCGCTACCAACTTGATATATGACAGAAGCACGTTGACATTAGAAAATGTGAAGACAGGACTCCTGAGTGAAGAGATGAGAGATCAAATGAAACTTATGAGTAAAAGTGTAGAAGCAAGTAGTAGTCAATGGTTGTTCGTAGCAAGAGGAAGAACGAAGAAGGAAAATAATTTCAGAGGGCGTTCTAACTCGATGAAGCCTGAAAGTGGTTGGAGAGGCAAGTTTAAAAACAACATGTGTCATTTTTGTAAGAAGCATGGCTATTGGAAGAAAAATTGTTCAGATTTGAGAAAGAGAAATGAAGCGGATGGTTCTTCATCTATTGCAGTGGAGAAGATTGTTTCTGATGAGGCGTTGACTGCATCTGTTTCTACATCTATTGCAGTGGAAAAGGTTATTTCTGATGATGTGTTGACTGCATTTGTTTTCGATGTATCAAAGCATTAGATGCTGGATTCAAGAGCGATTTTTCACATGACGCCTAAAAGGAAGTATTTCTGTTCTTATGAAGGTAAGGAGGAAAGTGCCATACTGATGGGGAACGATACTACTTTCAAGTCATTAGGAGAAGGATCGGTGCGTATTCGCATACACGATGGTGTGGTGCGCACTATCACCGAAGTCTGCTATGTTTCAGGTTTAAGAAAATCTCTTCTGTCTTTGAGTCAGCTAGCATCTTTGAGTTGCAAGATTATGATAGAGTCGGATAGCTTAAAGGTGCCACGTGGTGCTCTTGTATTGATGAAAGAAGTAATGGTTCAGAATCTTTATCTACTGAAAAGATCTACAGTTCTTGGACTCGTGTGTTGGACTTGATAGTTCACGAGCTTTGGATGTCACCAGACTTTGGCCTCTCAAATTGGGTCATGTTTCGAAAAAGAGCTTGAAGCTGCTTCGTAGAAGGAAGATGATCAAGGATGAAAGCTTCAACCGTTTAAAATTCTGCCAGAAGTGTGTATTGGGAAAGCAGACGAAGGTTCTTTTGGTGTCGGTAGACATGAGTCCAAAGGAGTATTAGAATATGTCCATACGGATGTTTGGGAACCAATAGCCACAGCTTCTATTGGAAGAGCTAAGTATTTTATCGCTTTTATCGATGACTACTCTCGGAATGTTTGAGTGCTCGTGATGAAAGCTAAGTCAGAGTCGTTTGAGGAGTTCAAAACTTGGAATGCACTGGTAGAGAATAAAGTCGCAAGGAAGTTGAAGGTGCTGAGATCCGACAATGATGGTGAGTTCGTTTCTAAGAAGTTCATAGATTTCTGTAAGCAGCATAGAATCTGAAGACACTTCACTGCACCCGGAGATCCACAATCAAACCGAGTCGCTGGAAGAATGAATAAGACTCTAATGGGAAAAGGCTCGTTGTGAATTGACGACGGGTTTGTCTAGAATCTTTAGGACTGAAGCTTTTTCGACTACAGTGTATATTATCAATCGAATTCCGTGCTCAGCCATTGATGGAAAGATTCCAGAGAAAATGTGAAAAGACACATCTATACGTATCAATTATTTTCGTATATTTGTTAGCCATGTGTATGTTCACCATATAGAAAATGACAAGTTGGAGGCTATAGCCTATCAAGATATATTTTTGGACGATATAGAAGACATCAAAGGGTATCGCATTTGAAACCCTGTTAATAAGAATGTAGTGCACTCTAGACATGTCACATTTGATGAGTCCGCTATGTTCAAGCCGAAGAAGAATCCACATAATTCAGTAGATTCGAAAGCTGAAAGGCCTAAGGAGATGGAAACTATCTTCACATATCAGCCTGGTAGAAGAGTCGGAGCTGCAAAAGAAGACAGGGTAATTGCAGTCGTTGACACATCACATGAAGGACCACAAAATTCCTCTAGCAATGATGGTGATGGTCATGAAACTAAAGATGATTCAGTTCAAGGTGGAGTTGACAGAAGCTTAGGTGAAGTTACACCTATTCGGGCTAGCTCTAGAGCTGGAAGACCGTCAAATAGGTATGGAGACTTAAACTTGCAAATCTTAAACTATGCAAATCTTAGCTTTGATGATCAATTTGACTACGCGCTACATATAATGCAAGATGAGCATTTTGACCTTGAAGAAGCTATGAGTTCGAATCCTAACTCGAAATGAATGCATATTATGGAGGAGATGGATTCGTTGAAGAAGAATCAAACTTGTGAATTGGTACCACCCCATCAAGAAAGTCGAGTCATTAAATGCAAGTGGATATGTAAGATGAAGGACGATGAGAGATACAAGGCTAAACTTGTTGCAAAAGGATTTTCACAAAAAAAAAAAGAGTATGATGAGGTGTTTCTCCGGTTGTTAGACATAATTCTATCTGGATGTTGCTAGCTATAGTTGCAATTCACGACATGAAGTTATAACAATTGGACGCAAAAACAGCCTTTTTGCATGGAGACTTAGAGGAGACCATCTATATGACGCGAAGCAGACAGAAGGATTTGTAGAGGATGAAAAGAAGAAATGGATTTGCAAGTTAAAGAAGTCTCTATATTAGTTTAAAGCAGTCGTTTAGACAACGGTATGAAAGGTTTGACTTTTTATGCTTACTTTTGGCTTTAATAGAAGCGTTAAAGACGTTTGCGTTTATTTTAAGCATATGAATGATGGTAACTGAATATATTTACTCTTGTAAGTGGACGATATGTTAATCGCTTTCAAAGAACAAAGTTGAAATTCATAGGTTAAAATTGAAGCTAAAAGCGGAATTCGAGATGAAAGACCTTGGTGAAGCAAAGAAGATTTTAAGGATGAAAATCCAAAGAGAGAGAAAGCTGAAGGTGTTGAGATTGACACAAAAAGAATATATCCAGAAAGTACTTGCTCGGTTTAGCATGAAAAAGGCAAAGACATCAATACACATGCATTTGCACGTTCAGCTTTCAGAGAAGAGCTCTCCAATCTTAGACAAAGACAAAGCTTATACGAAGAAGGTACCTTATGCTAGTGCAGTTGAAAGCTTGATGTATGTCATGGTTTGCACGAGACCATATATTGCACAGGCGGTTGGTTTGGTTAGTCGTTATATGGCTAATCCGAGGAAGCCGCATTGGAAAGTAGTGAACTACATTTTGAAGTATCTTAGAGAAACAACAAATTATGGGTTTGTTTTTACAACAGGGAGAAAGATTTCAACTTGGTCGGATTTAGTGATTCTGAATACGCCGGAGACAGAGATCAAATGAAATCAACCTTAAGTTACGTCTTTACACTTGGAAAGAAGACTATTATTTAGAGCAAGGTTACAGACTATAGTTGTCTTGTCTGCTATAGAGACAGAATTGATAGCTGCTGTTGAAGCAGCTAAGGAAGCACTTTACTTGAAGCGATTGTTGTGTGATTTAGGCTTTGTTCATGAAAGTCTAGTAGTAAATTGCGATAGTCAAAACACAATACGTCTGGTTGAGAACCCGACATTTAGTTCGAGGACGAAGTACATAGGTAAGAGAGTCTTTCCTTGTCTCTATGAATGAAAAAAAAACGTGTACATCTTCAGAAGATTCACGTCGAGGAAAACGCAGCCGACATGTTCACTAAGTCCTTGTCTATTGCAAAGTTCGAGCATTATTCAAACTTTATTTGTTTGCTGAAGTGTTATGTGTCACTTGATGGCACATGGGGAAAGTGAGTTGGTAGATAGAGATGTTGATGGAGATTGATAGGTTCTACATGAAGATGGTACTTTCAACACTTCATTGGAGGATGGTGGTCTTGCCGGAGTTCGTTGACAAAGGCAATGGACGATAATCATGCCGAAGCTCATTGGAGAAGTATCTTTGGTATCTTGTCTGAGAGTTGCTTGAAGTAAAAGGATATAGGTGGAGTTGGTAGGCTTGGTGGAAATATAGTATCAAGGTGAAAATTATTAGATTTTGATGAAATAATATTTCCATATTATAAAAGATTTGGAAGATATTGTTAATTTTTGTGATATGATATTTCCAATTAAAGAAGATTTGAAAGATATTTGTGATAATGACTCAAATATATTATCTTTTATTGCATTAAAGATGGCGAATTATCTTTATGAGAAGGAGAATGATTTCAAAGATTGAAATAATCGAACAATTTCATAATCAGCTGATTAAAGGAATATTATCATATGCGTGCAAATTGGAGGAAACTGAAAAGTCAAACGGATAACATTTCTCATATGAATAGGAGAATTGATGAGGCATTGATTTATAATCATAAATCAGTTACTTCAACCTTAAGTACTAATATCTATATAAAAATAGTCATTCGGTAGAGATTACAATCATCACCTCAATTTGTATTTCTTACTCGTCTTCTTAACCTCCAGTATCAATCTTGTAAAATTCTCTTTTCTTAAAAAGTAATAAAATCTTATCTACGCAAAGTGGATGTACGCTATCGCGAGATGGTGGAACCACTATAAATCCTTGTGTGAACTCTTTATTTGTTTTCTTCTATGATTTGTTGTTTTGTATTCTCCTATTGTTGTTTGTTTTACCGCACTACAGTACGATCTTATTGCTTCCTCGTTTACTTGGATTGATTTATAGTCATTTGTGAATACTCCAACATGTTGTTTAGATAGATTGTAATGATGTATAGAGTATCTAAATAAGAAACGCAGATACCAATAATTATAATTGGCCATGTTGTTATGATATGAGGTTTATTGGTGTTTTAAATGCAGCCTCCCATAAGCTGATGAGTAGTACACAACATGGTGTGATTGCATAAAGTAATTTTATCTTTATATTAATGACTACTGAACAACTACCCTTACTGTATACAAGATAAATATAAGCAGCACTTGTATTTGCAAAGCAACCTCAAAATCAAAACGTCGCACGAAGTCAGCTATTTTAATTTTCAGAATTAGATTCTTAAATAACAGCAGACCTTTTTCTCTCTCTTTAGGCAGTAAATGTTATACCAACATTTAGACTAATATTATTATAACTTACCTAGCTTGAAAAGTTGTGTCTAAGAAGAATTTGCAACTAGCTAAATATCAAAAACATTCTGCCCTGAAATTTGGAAGATGCGTTATTGATAAATAATCAAACAAAAAAAGTAGTAGAAAATACAAAAAAAAAAAAAAAAAAATCTACTGCCCCAATATACCTTGGCATCGAATAGTGTTTATATTTTGTCCCATGATATCAATGCCATCGTCACTTAGTAATGTAATACCTGATGAATTAATAACAAAAGAAAATGCGACTGATGGAGAAACTGGAGATTTTGCCACCTTTATAAATCTTTGACCTGCAGTTGTGGTTTTCACAAAGCTATCTGTAATGTATCTCATTTCCACCGAATCTGGCTTAAACAGACATCCATCAAAAAAAGTTAAAATTAAAAAGCAGTGTGCTTCTAAATGTGAATTGTTGCTTGCAGTTTATAAATATCAAGAACCAATTATGAATTCTATCCTACATACCCTTTGGCTTTGACTCTTTGAGCATTCAATTCGGGAATTCCAGGTAATTATTAGTGTATATGTAGCTATAATCGTCGCTTATCTACCGGTTCGCTATATACAATTAACAATGGGTCAAGAGTTTTTTTCCTTTTCCCGTACGAGTGTATTCATGTGTGCATGTATGCACCTGATGCGAGTAATTCTTACATTTGCATGTCACACACACAGACTTAAATTCTAGTATCCTACAATCCTTATACTAACCTGAGTGAGCCTCAAAAATCAGACCGATGTTAACAGCATGTGCCCACTGGATTCCCAAAGCGGCAGCAAGATGTGATCCTTCAGAGTTCCCGATAGAATCTGTACTATATCCTGTGCATAAATTAGAATTGAAGTTTTTTTCCTGACAAATCATGTATGAATTGAGCTTGGTTGAAAACAAATTTGAAATCAAACCTTGAAACGAGTAGAAAGAAGACTCATCACTGATATAACTCCGTACTTGGTTAGTCACAACTATGGGAATTCTTGAAAATTCAGCAAGTGACCTTCAATCGCACTAAAACTTACAGAACTTGATTTTAACAAGAACTTAACACCAAATGAAACATGACAGCCAAAGAAACTAAAGAAAAGTACTCACTTGAGAAACGAAAGAGGCCATTTTCTTGATGTTTGCCTAGAACTATCCTTAAATCTTTCATTTTCCCTGAAATATGATTGTATTGCATTATATATATTTTTCCTCGACTTGGTTTGTGCCTAACAATGCACACTCACTAGAAACAATTATAGCACCAACTTAAAATGAGTGAGCACCTCTTCCATCATTCACATGGAATAAAAATATATATGAGAAGGCAATCTAGTTCTCACATATCATTTCTAGTTCTTGTTTATCATTTGATGGTAAAGGATATCTATTCCTGGTTAAGCCAAGTACTGAAAAATTAAAAACTAATGGATGCATGTTACAAATGTTTTGTACATATAAAATGTAATTAGCAGTCTAATCTGAATAAATACCCAGTTAATTTATTATTCTTCATGCCTATATTTTGTTCACATATGATGATGAATGATCGCATAGTAGATAGCTCTAAACATTCTAAAAATGATGGCTGCAGTAGTCTGTAAAAAGAAAAGGGCCTGCTAAACTTGAAGAAGTGATTTACCCTGTAATTAGTGCAGCCATACTATCAACAACAAGCAACTTGACTTCATGCTGAAGAAGTTTTGTTTTCATTTGTTGCAAACTGCAAGACATTAGATGCCATAAATATTATCTAAACGCATAATATGCAAGTTTGGAACATTAGTAAAGAGTACAGGTAAAGAAAACAATAAAACATTTAGATGGAGTTTATAATCAATTTTGAAAAGACTGCTACTGCAGACTTCAAGTAATAAGACCAAAAAGTTGATGGGAGTTTGATTCCTAGACAAGTCATCTTAAAATTAATTAACAGACTTTGAATTAAACTGACTCACAACCATGGACTTTAGCCATCAGTCAAGCTTGACAGAATGATCTAACTGAAATGCATATACAATAAAATCCATGTGAAATGTATGAGATTAAAACTATGGTCTTCCTATTTGGAAGTGAACTGAGTTTCCAAATAATCTACTCCAGAAAAAGAAACAAGCCAATTGTAAATTGAGTAAATTGTATGAAGCTCATCACTTCATCTCATTATAAAAGCATTTGACAGACAGTAGGGAGGTGGAATTCATTGACATAAAAAGTAAGCATATAGCATGTTGGATAAGACTAATGCAAACCAAGGGTAGGGCTCTGTGCATACATGTTTATGAACAGGGAAGGAAAATGTGAAAAATAAGCCGTGACAAAAAGTATACAGGCCCCAACAAAACAAGCTTTCAGCAAGTTATAAGATGCAAGGTAGTGTCTAATCTTATCCATGGGTACTTCGGATTAACTAATTGCTGATCCTCTACTTCTCTGGAATTTTAGTTTTCTCCAATACATTTTAGATGAATTTTATTCATCCAAATTAGACAGTAAAGGTGCCTAACAGCTCGAAATTATGAAGTTTGAGACAAGCATGTAATTGCCAGGATCATCTATATCAGATTCAACGCTACAAAATTTGGACTTACATAGTCCGTCATCTCTCCAAAATGTGCATAAGAATCAGTAACAAAATATGCATGTCCGATATAGTATGATTTCGTAGTTCCATGAATCAAAAAATAAGTAATTTGTTAGACATCCATAAGCAAAGAAGATCCAGAACCAAACCTCTCCTTAAATTCAGATAAGGATGTTGGTCGTAAAACTATTATTCTGCCAGCCATCTGCATAATCCACAAACTAATTAATCATCCAAAGCACTTGATATCAGTAGAGGCTTAATACTAACATGCTGCAGTATATTTTAGTCGTTTTTCAGTGATAAGTTATCGCAAACTTTAACATTTGTGTATTCTGATTTGTCAGATTAGTTCTGTTTCACATGGGAAGAAGTTAAAAGGTAAACTTGATCTTCTATGTAAGATTTCATAGAAGAACTGGCTGTTTTTTCTTTCCACGACAATTTAATTTATCACGGCATGTATTGCCAGTCTTGAAAAGAATGGGATGATCATCCTGTTATTTATTTTTCATATAATTATACATATATTTGTATAATTTATTGAAACAAAACGTATAATTTAAACTAATTGAAAAATAAGATATACACAAACAATATCGGTTAATTATAAATATTTAAAATACTAAAAAATGTTCGTTCATTATTTTATTTTCAACTTTTTTACTTACATCATTTATATATTTTGTGAATTTGCATGTTTTCTAAATTAAAATTTCAGATTTTAAATATTCCTATATTTGAAAATTCAAATTAATTCCATTTTTGAGTTTATTCTGTATAATTTGAAGTTCAATGGGTTTTTTGTTGAACCGGAATTTCGGTTCGGTTTTGTTTTGATCCCTACTGAAACCTAAACAGAACGATCGGAATCTCGATGTTTCGGTCGAAGCCCCAACCTTGATATATATACATGCATATATATATATATATATATATATATATATATATATATATATATATATATATATACACACACGTATACATGTATACATACATACATATATATATATATATACATATATCTGTGTGTCTATAGCATAATGTTATAAGTATAGATTTCTAATACATTAGTGATCCTATATCAAAAACAAATACCAAAATAATAGAATATATTACTCGTAAACTAGAAATTGAAACATGTAGGATTCATGCCCATCTAGTTTGCTTGATGGATCGAAAGGAATGTGGTATATTAGTTTGTTATAGAAGTTAATATTTCAATATTATTCTTTTGCCACAACTTGTGCAAAAATATTAAAAATGTATATTCCTTTTTCTAATAAATTTACATGAAATGAAAATCACTTCATTCACTGGATACTGTTCATCGAAAAAAAAAACAAAATGTATGCACTTTTTTTATTGTTATTGAAATAGAAGCATGTACAATCATTCAACCATATTATATCGTTAAATATGTAATCATTTGTTTAGAAGTTATATTTTCAGCACAGCTTATAACATTTGTGTAGAAGTTATATTCAAGTTTAAAGTTTATGATTATCGTCTGGCAGTTAAATTTCAAACTATAAGCTTATAGCTAATTTTTGTTACTTAAATGATTAAAAAATGGCAAGATCGAATATTTTTAATATACTCTGGTATGTGTGATGCTATCTTGGTATATTATTTAATTGTTTTATTCTGGTTTGTATATTTTGCACTGCATTTTTATTTAATATTTTATAGTGCTTTCTTACTCCAATACTAGTTTGTTCATACACATTCAATGTTGTATTACAAAATATAAAAAATAAAGTACATAAACTTGCTTTGAGAATATATTATGCAAGAAGAATTAGTTTTCTATATTAACTACTATGTTTTTTGTCTTTAAGCGATGAAAATTCAGTTTAAAAAGTTACGCATTTTTGGATCGTGAAAAATGTTTTATTTTTAAAAAATAAAAATAAAAAGCGCCCATTTTTTGCACCATGCATTGGATTCGATTTTTGCACCCACCTTATCTGCATCGCGCCACAGGTGCAAAAGAAGAGGAATGAGGAAAAATGACAAACTTTGAAGAAAATTAGGCTGAAGGATATCAAGTTTCATTTTCAGAGTGAAAGACAAACGCTGGTTATAATTAGCATTATATTCAACTTTTATATCATGCAAAATGCTAGTTATAAGTAGCATTATATTCAATTTACACTATACAAAATGCTAGCTATCCCTGGTATTGTCCTTCGGTCCAAAAAAAATTGTTGCCTTCGGCCTAAATTTTTTCTAAGTTTGTCATTATGCCTATTTTTCTGTTATATAATTATATCACAAAAAAATATACATGAGATACATATTCTGGAAAGAAATCTCTAAATTTTGAAACTTTGAAGCGTTAAGTGAACAAACTGCAGGTAAATTGATATATTATCATGCTGTGTGTGGGTGGTGATGGGGTGTGTCTTCGGAGGATATCAATTAATGCTGACGAACCTCTTGCGCCTTAACTTTTGATCGAAAAATCTGAGGGAAACTATTTTCTCCGATCTCTATCATCCTATTAAATTCATTTTCAGTAAGAACTAAGAAATAGAAATGTCAATGTATTAATACACACGCACGGATATACATATTTTATCAGGTTAAGAAGGTATCTTGATTACCTTCAGGGACTAAATTTTGATTCTGCATCAATATATACAACACGACCATTTAAACCTCCATAACAAGCAGGCAATGTGGCAAGGAAAGCAAGCTTTAAGCAGAACTGCATCATCAACATATAACATTCACGAGAACTCCATACAAGATAACTACTAGGATGCTAAATGAAACATTAAAAGGGTAAAAACCCATGCAATAGGGTTTCACTCATGCAAGGGTAAAAGTGGAGTGGAGACACCTAGACAATAAATCATTTCTGAAAATAAATTTCCCAAAATCATGCCCTGGGCTGAAGAGCTACTACTGGGAAACACGTCTAACCATGGCCTCTGACTAAAAAAAAAAAAATCCATGAAAAATTGTTTACAAGTAGATCGCCTGAGAGGCAGACCTCATACAGACGTTTGGTTCTTTTCAACATATTCAAATGCATAATAAGATCGCCATACCACAACTTAATCAAATTGCAACGACTGTTGAGAAATACATGCTTGGTAAATGCTTTGTGTATGACATTCTAAAATTTGGGCCTAGATGGAACATTTTCTTGATTACACTAATACGTTTTAGAATGTCGGTTTGATGTTAAGAGCACATCTAATTCCCAATGACAGAAATATACATAAAAGTTTGCCCTGCATTCCAACAACTATACAAGAAACATTAAGAAACAGGGATCGTCCCTATAACCGGATGTAATTACAACAGAACAAATAGTGTGATGAATGTGGAGATCAAATTCTCAATTTGTATTGTTGCTGTTTATAAGGGGCATATGCAACTTGGAGAAACTACAGTAACTAGCCACTGTACTTAGTGTTATACTTGGTCTTACGGTTTCACGTCATATTCATGAAGTCAATTGGTTAATAACCATGACAAACAATATTACTAAACCTGTTTTAAATGGTAATTCATGTTATGTTATCGGTTCTATTCTGTGGTTGCACTCATAGAATAGCACCCTTGAAAATTAATGAACATATGATTAGGAGTCGCTACTGATTCCCTCGATAATTATAGGTAGATAACAGAAATTAGCCCTATTGACTAGAAGCATGATCATATAGATATTTCTTGCCATATAATGCTGATATATGTTCCAAAGGCTTGCTTCCTTTTCAGTGTACGTGATTGTTATAATAATATACTGGTAAGTGAAAATGGATTCAGTAGTATCAATAAATGATGTGAGCAGTTTACAACCAAATCACAACCAAACTATAGCTTGTAGAATATAATCAAAAAACAAAAACAAAAACAAAAACAAAAACAAAAAAACTAACTTGACTTTTTCCAACTCCAGAAGGGCCAACTAATTCTGTAATAGCTCCAAACAGGATCCCGCCACACAATGCATCATCAAGCCCACTTAAACTAGTTGATAAATGACCACCAAATGCTTCATTTCTCGCTCTCTCCTCCATCAAATCAAGTGCCTATAGTTTCACAAATGAAAAAGAAAACAATGTAACCAATATTAAAATACATCAACCACAGTAAGAATTCATGTGAAGGACAATTTTGAGTCATTAATCATTCAAGGAGGCAGCTTTTTATGTTTGAAAGCGTCAGCTAAACGTCTTCTCAATGCAGTCTTCCACATTGCCTACTTTGTTCAGCTCATTCCATCTTATATATCATATCCTGGTATTCAAATGGTTTATTGGTGGGTGAGACAGTTGGTTTTTCGTTTAATACATAAAACCCATTTATATTGTTTAAACTCTTTTTCTTTCAAACTCCAGCACATTACGTTCTCTCAAATTTAAACTTCAATCTAATAAATAATCATTATCCACACTTTGATGTCAGTTCCCATAATAAAATTGAAGATCTCGAAAAAATGTACCTCCCTTTTCTAACCATGCCATGATTATCCTCTTCAAACCCAAATAACTCCCTTTTCATTTTCCGTTACTCCAACAGAACCGAAACTAACTAATGTCGCAACTTTGTCGATTGCACGTATCATCTCTTTGACATATTATTAAACCAATAATAATTGGTGTAATAAAAATAAATTTCCATTCACAATCGTAGTCCTAGAACTAAGACAGTGTTGGTGGATATTTTTGGATTTTTGGTGAAGTGGCACAGCAGTGGTAAAATCAATTCTGCAGAGATCGCTCCAAGACATATCGATGAGGTCTTCCTTAAGACGTTATTTGCCATCACCACTAGTTTGAACAAACAAATGGGTGCTACGAGTTTAGACAAATCGTCTCATAAGATACAATGGAGCCAAGATGATTATTCTTTTAATTGATTGTGATAGCACTGTCAAAATCGATTCAAACTATCTTCTAAATTGATTGAAATGACAAGAGTATCGAATTTGTGATCTGCAGTATTGCAAACTCGAAATTTTTTAAAAGAAATTAGAGAGGAAAAAAGAATGAGAAAATCAAATTTGCAATGCTTTCTAGGCGTTTCTGTTTCAAGAAGAAGAAGAGAGTCTGAAACAGTTTTCAGGCGTTGCAAATTTCAGGAAGAAAAAACAATTTTTGGGTATTGCTATTTATAGGCGTGAGAAGATGTCTTTTCGTCTGTACCAGTCGCGTCTTCTGCCAAACAACGCTTCCTGATGTTTGAATTTTCAAACGTTCCACCAATTCAAATGGTACTTAGATACAACATATTACTGGGATAACATAATACAAATCACATGTCAATATATGTTTGAATCACGCTACGCAAATTTCGAATTTATGACATCTCGCATCAAAGCCGAATCACTTAACCACTGGGACAATGGTGCTTGTCATTTATTTTAATATTATATTTGTATTATATAATATAACATGCATACCATATATACATGCATATGTACGTGCGTGTGTAATATATCTAGTGTATATGATTTAACATGTCATATAAGTATTGGAATTTATACCGTAACGGACATATAACTCTTCCACACACGTGTTGTCAAATACACATACATACATATATATGTAGTTTAATATGATATACCGTTATATTTATAAAGGTATAAAAAAAATTGTGTGTGTGTGTGTAACGATCCAGAATTGAGTTATTTGAAATTATTTATTTATTTGATTTTAACTATTGAAAAGTAAAATTTTATCGATTTAATAGGTTGAATTTCAAATATAATGATTTATTGATAATTTAATTATTGAATTAAATAATTGAAATCGTGATAATAAACTAAATCTTGGATTTCGTTTGAAAAAGAAATAGTTTAAAGCCATATTAAATTTATATCCATAAGAATGAAGGTAATAGAACTTTTAAATTGAATTTAAAAGTGATTTACTCGATTTTAAAAATAATTTATTTAAATTGACAAGTAAAAATAGCGATCCGGGGCACGGTTTTGGAATTCGATGAAACTAGTTCCATTGGATCCGTAATAGTGTATTATTATCGGATTTCAATTTCGTAGCATTTAGATTTATCGTTTCGTCGTATAGGATAAAAGCGTGTTGAAATTAATATCGAAAATTCAATATAATAATTAGGTCAAAAAAGTTATCTTCTTTATACGATCGAATTAGGACTCGAAACTTATTCCATTGCGTTCAGAATAGGGGTATAACATTATGAACGCCAGATGAGATAGGAGTTTGAAATTTCAAGCCGCTTTTAAACGAGATATTTATAATTAAAAAATATTTTAAAATTGTTTTAAGTCAATCACAGCCGTATATTCTATCCAATCAGCCACCCTATGATGTAGTCGTGCCTATTACTTCTTCAAAACGATTATTTCTTTCTTCTTTTTATATAACAGCCGAGTCAGAGAAAAGAAAGGGAAAAAAATGAAAGCTTTGAAAAAAATAATTCTCTCGAAATACTTCAATGGAAAATTCAAAAACCAATTTTAAAAATCATAGTTTTCACGAGCCTCAATCTAATATATAGATTGTGGGTTGCGATTTCAAGTTTGGATTGCTCGATAGTGAAGTTGAGAGGAGCTCGAACTAGGGTTTGCATTTCATACGATTTAGAGCTCGATGTGGAGATTTGAGGTCATATTCGTGTTCGGCGTTAGAAACCACACCTATGGCTGTGTTTTTGTGGAGCTCGGAGCTCTTTTTGGTGTTGCGTCGCCTGTGCAGTTCGTGGGGGAGTAGCAAGTCGCGAATCGCACGGGGTGGCGGAGGCAACGTAGTGGTGATGGCCAAGTGGGGATTCGAGTGAGGAGTGTGTTGGTGAACTCGAGGTGGTCGGCGGTGGCTCCGGTGTTCATGCATGTGTGTATAGCACGGTCGAGGCCATGGGTTATTCTCGTGTACGGTGGGGAAAGGTTTGGTGAAGAAGGGTAGGAAGTGAGCCGGGCTAAATGTTTTAAGGGTAATTTGAAAGGGTTTAATAAATTTGTAATTAGAATTTAATTTAATTTAATCAATGAGCTAAACAATTTTAATAATTTTCTCACACGAGGTCGAAATTGGACGAAACAAGCGGCCATAGAATCATGGCTACAAACGCTACATTCTTGAACTGATTTAGAGACGTTTGGAGCTATTTAAAATTTTAGGTTAAATAGAACGTCGTTTGATTTAATTTAAAATTGAAAATTCAAGAATGTTTTATAACGCTCACAATTATTAGAATATTTTTATGCAAGTTAAATTCGAAATTATGAAGTGATATAAATTTATTGATCGTTGTTTGATAAATTTAATTGTCACCTAAATTGTCATTCGAATTAGCTGTTAAAAATTAAAATTGACAGTTAAATTTGAAATTAGAATTTAATTGCCAGTAAATACCCGATATTTTTAACTACGAAACTGTTGTGAATTAATTTAACTGTTTGGATGATTAATTGTGATGGATGCCAATTGATTGATATTTGGATGGTTGGATGCTTATTACACACACACACACATATATATATATATATATATTCTGTTGTCACCTGGTAAATTATTTACAATATATAAAACTGCAAGTTGAATTATTTCGAATAAATTAAGAAATATGTTGAAATGATATATACATATGACATTGTGATTTGGATTGAAATGATATATATACATCCTTGAAATTAAATTGAAATAAATGATCACTCGGCCATATGATATAAAATTATATATGGACATGGGATTGGTTAAATTAAATTATTTTAAAATTTTGATTTGAAATTTATTTAAATGATTGATTTTAAGAAAATGAAAATCAAATTTATGGAAATCGATCTGTTTTGAAATTGAGTTCAGAATTGAATTATATTTGAGAATTTGGATTTCAAATTGGGTATTGAAGGCCTACCTCATTCTTGATGGAGATTCTAAATATCTATAGTCATGTTATATACGTTGATTTAAGAATCTACAAGTTCTCATATTAAATATTACGAGTAACAATTTTACATTATCTGAAATTGAGGAAACGAAAATAATTTCATTTTGGTAGAGACAAAGAAAACTATAACTTGATTTACAACATCTACACTTGCAACTTGTAATAGGCGGTGGAATCATTACACATCATACTTATTGTTTGAGCAAATGTTATAGTGAAATACTGAATCAAGATTGCTATGGTAACTAGATTTAAACATGTTGATATGCTTGAACTATCATACATAGAAAACACACGTTAAATATAGTCACAATTTATTTATATTATGTTATGTTATAATTGCTTTGTTTATTTTTTCATATAGATTGCAAGTTGTAAACTAAAAAAAGTTGAATCTCTGCCAGTTTTAGAAAATTATCAAATCATAATAAGCATTATCACCCTTCTCAAATACATATTTGCCTATAAGATAGAAAGGGGTTTTCCAATTATAAATGAATGGTACCACGATTAGTAACTATGTTGGTGGGAGCGTTGTGGAACACTATCTAGGTGTTATTTCGTATTTTTGATGCCCTATCTTTTTTACTTTGATGCTTGATTTCACCTCTTGTACAAGGCGATGTTTGCATGCTAAGCTTATCCTGAACCGCTAGAAAAATAGGTGTTTTACCATGATTTGAAATTTCAGTTTCCAATTTCGTTCCAATCATTTGATATTTATCAAATTTCAGTTCTGTTTTGGTGGTTTTGGTAGCTCCATTTCAATTCCGGTTTCGGCTTTTTCTCCATTTTCATACAACACATACATACACATTTTCTAACCATGAAAAATAATATTTTTTGATTTGGGCTTGTTTAACAACAAAAGAAAGTTCACTTTTAGAATTTGAAAATAAAAATAAAGCAACAACAAACCCACTAAAACTCTAATAATACCTTCAAATAAACAAACCCAACCCAATATCTATCCAACCAATATATCAACTTATAAAAAAACCAAAATATGGTTAACGAAAACAAAACATCGTCGAGAACAAAAGAAATATTTTCTTAGGTCAATGGATTCGAGTCTAAAGCCTTGATTTCCTAAATACTATCAATTTTGAACCATGCTCGAATCAGTTTTGTTCTTTTCTTTGCTGCTATCATTGTTGAGTTCTTTTTTAAAGTAAATCTCGCTTTCCTCGTTGAATTGTTCCAGAACCGGGTATTGAAGCGAATTCAAGTTCAGTCAATGGCGAAACCGTATCAGAACCCCTGAAGTTCCAACGTGTCAATCGGAATTTTGAACCATGGTTTTTACCTTGTTATGGCTTTTTTACTTGTCTGAATTAAATACAATCACAATAAAAACACTCAATTAGTTTTATTATCAATTGAAGTTCCAAGTCTTTTTATAGAATTTCAAATTTTAATTACACTTTAAATGCTTCCTTCGAATTTTAATTTAATAGTATCTTAATTTCTGTTTCTTATTTCTGTTTGTTTTTTTAAATTCCATTTTCAAATATTTTTGAAATATAATCTAGAATAGTCTATCATAAACAAAAAAACGAAATGATCAACATTGCTATACTTTTAATTCTGAAGCTTTCATGATTATTTGATATAAAAATATTTAATTATTTTATAACATAAATTGTATTGTGTAAATTTTGTCACTTCCGTAAATTATAACAGTATTTGATTTATTTCAAAATTTACTACGAATAAAATGAAAGTGTATATATCACTCATAATAAGTGATGATTTGATCAGACCAATTGAATTTTATAAAATATGTAGTTTTTTTTCAAAAGTGAGACTTAATTTAAACATAGCACTCGTTTTTTTAGTGTCTCGAGGGATCAAACACGGTTAGAACCTCTGTTGTTAGACTTTCAAACCCAAGACCTCTAGAATCACAATCTTGAGATCCTATCACTTGAGCTGTCGGTGTGACGACCCGGAATTTCTAAGCAATTTAAATTGGAATATTTAATTGATTTTAAATATTCAATAGGATAATTTTAACTTGAATTTACGAATATCACAATTTATTTGATACTTAAATTATTGAATTAAATAATTTGAAGTTGGGTAAATTATTGAATCTGGAGTTTTAAGCCTGTTAAAAATAATTTAATGGCTTATAAAATTTATATCGATAATATGGAAAATAGTAAAAGTGTTAAAATTGATTTTGGAAGTGTTTTGTTCGGTTTCGAAATTTAAATCGTTTAAATTGAATTTAAAAATAGCGTTCTGAGGCACAGTCTCGGAACTTGACGAAACCAGTTTCATTGGGTCCGTAATATTAAATTATTATCGGATTTCAAATTTCGTATTAATCGGAGTTAGTGTGTGAGTGTACGATATATAAACGCGCTGAAAATTTAATTGATAATAATCTAATGAAATTTAATTTAATTGATTGAGCTTCTTGTGTACGCCATCCTCTATCCATTCCTAAACACGCTACCCTTATCTTCCAGTATACTCCATTTCTCGTCACTTTTATCAAAGCCCTTCTTCTTGTAAATGAAAAAAAAATCAAAGCATGGCCGCGCATTCATATCAACGCTCATTTTCCCCAAATCATCTCAGAGAAAATCAATTCGATCCTCAAAAAAAAAAATGGCCGCAAGCTTGTTTCTTCCCAAATCGTCGCGATTAACATGATCAAGGAGAGCTTAGGTCCTCGAAGCGAATCGAATGTTTGAAGCCGCATGTGAATCGGTGATGTCGCGATTTAACAGGATCGAGGGGGCGGCAAATGCAATCGCGAGCTTCGTCTCGCAGGAGTTCGCAATGTCGAGCATCGGATTTGAGGGCTTGTCACGTGTTGATTCGAGATGGGTCTCGCAATCTGGAAGGTGAGGGCTCGGCGTAGTGGAGATGGCAGCGTGGAGGGAGGACGGCAGTGACGTACCGCTAGGGTTTCGACTCGATTGGCTAAAGTCAGTGAACCACTCGAGTTCATATCGCTGTGTCGATGATTGAGGGCTCGTCATCATTCGATATCGGAAGGGTGGTGAACGATGCTCTCAAGTAAGGTATGGTCGAGGTGAGATATTCGTTTTTACTATTAATTTTAAATTAATAGATATGTATATATTTCTTATTCGATTTGAATATAGGAAGCTTGTGTGTAGAAAAGAAAAAAGAAAAAAAAAGAAATTCACAGAGAAGAAATTTCTATTTAATTTATATATGTGAAGAAGAAAAAATATATACAGTGAAATTATATTTCAATAAATGTATATACATAGATAAGCAAAAAAATAATTTATTACAGTAAGTATAAACCATTTTCTGTTTAATATAAATGCTAGGAAGAATATTTTTATTTATTTCCATTTGGATTTAATGGATATATAAGTTTACAGAACTAAATGTATGTGAACACAAGATTTAGAAAACAACAAAATAAATGCAATAAATTTAGGTGATTAATTTATCAAATGGAAATTAATTATTCAAATTGTTCGAATATTAATAAAATCATCTCATATTTATTCAAGGTCAAAATCTGGAAGGAAACGGGATGTTTGGATGGATTGTAAACTAAGGACAAAGGTGAGTAAATCCCACTCAGTTAGATTTAAATTTAAATTTAAATGATTAAATTTAAATAATTGATTGTATGGTTGAATTGATTGATGTGATATAGTATGGTATAATTTGAAATTGGCATATTATGTTGTGCTAACATCTGTGGATGCAGGGAAAACAGGTTGGAGGGATCCAACTGGACCCCTCAACTTTTATTTAAATTATTTAATATTCTATGTTCTGATTATTTGATATTCTATGATTAATTATGTGGAAATATTGAATGCTATGGCTTGGTTGATATAATTGGGTATAATGAATTACCAAAAATATAAATTTGATTTTGGAATGAAAATAAAAGAAGTCAAATTGCAAGTAAAATAATTATAGGATAAATTTAAGAATGACTTAGTAAAAAATTAAAGTGACTTTAAAATTTTATTAAATGAATCCGGAGAATGGAAAGATAAATTTGAATAAACAGGAAGTTGATGAATTTTAAAATTCATTGTTATTATTTTAAAGAACAAACATTTATTTAAAAGCTAAGATTTAAATTATTGAAAGAATAAAGAAGAGATTGGGAAAAATCTGGAATTTGTATATTTCAGTTAAAAGTTTTAAAATCAAATGGAAAATAATAATAACAACAATACTTAAGCCCATAATTAATGAATTTTGAAATGAATTGAGAAATTAAAGAAACTTATTTCAAATAAAATAAATTGGAAATCAATTTGGGAAATTGATTTAAGAGATTGAAGTTGGAATTTTCTCCAGATAGCCAAGTACATATTTTTTTTAAAAGTAAAAAATTGTAAATATAAATTAAATGTTTTAAAGTTGTTTTTAAACAAAGCAAGTTTTGTAAAATTTATTATTTCTAATATTCAAAGTCTAAAGTAGGTATTTTCTTTTAATCTATTTTAACAGTAATTATTAAGAAGTAACTTAGTATTTTGTCTTTAAAAGTAGAAATCTAGTTTTATATTTTATTAAGTAACTTTATTTTCAAGTGTTTATATAGTACAAATTTTTTTACCAATTATTGAAGTAGTTTTAACTTAAATGTTTTAAAATAAATTCCAAAACAAGCATTTTGTTTAATCTATTTTCATAATAATTATTTAAAGAATGATTTGATATTTTAATTAAAGAAGAAATCTAATGTATAGTTATAAGGTAACCTTATTTTAATTATCTCTAAAGTATTATTATAAATTAAGTATTAAAGTAATTTTTTCTAAAATTAAATGTTAAATATATTTTACAATAAAGTGTTTTTAAATTATTTTAAAAATCTAAAGTTTGTGCTTGGTAATTCCAGTGGAAATGAAAATACTCGAAATTTATTCTGAGATAAAGGAAGATAGTGTGAAACTGCTTTCAAAAGGGGTTTGGAAGTGAAATTACATCTTGTAAAGATATTTTGAGATAAATAAATAATTTGGGAAATTATTTATCGGTTGATGGATGTTTTTGCATATTAATTGATAGTTAAATCACCGACTATCAATATTGGCCAAATGCGTTGATCGTTTCGAAGAGACCGGGATCGAAATTTATTTCTCGAAAACCACTTCGATCCGGTTTGTACGTTTCGTGGAAACGAATTTGGATTCGAAGATGGAGCGGTGAAGTACAAGGGCTAATCGCTACTAATCCTGAGAATATTTCCAAAATGGATGTAGTAGGAATAGTGCCTTCGGTTCCGTTCGAATCCGGGACGGACTTGTATGGATGAATGCTTGCGAAACATCGTCAGGTGGACGATGGGAATTCTAAGGGATATATTCTAAAAAGATAACGCTTAGCCTCAAGTCTCATCAAATGGGAATGGCTGAAAATCAGAGGTTATGCAGCAAGGCTTCGTGGGTATCCCCCACTGGAGGGTGAGGTCATCCCTATCTAGATGTCCCTTTTATTTCGGCTTAGTGGGCGGTTGCTGATCCTAACCGCGGGGTAATCTTGCTCGGGACTGTCCAGTAAGGAATGGTTTCGGTCTTGTGTTGCCGGGGAGTTAGGGTGGCTCCTCGGTACGCTGATCTAGACCAGGTACTGTGACAGGTGGTACCCCAGTGCCTAGCCATTAGTTGGAATCAATTTTCCCTACGCGCCCGTACGGTTTTGATTGTGCCAAACTACTGCTGAAACGCGAGATGCAAGCATTTCAGCTAGATTCTATTTTACTTTCTATAGACACTATTATAATATCAGAGGATTTTAATAATAAAGTTTTAGCTATCGTAAGGGAAAAACCCGACATGTTTATTTGTGGCGTGGTCTTACGAGATGCTTTTGTTTTTCAAAGGATTTTTGAAACTTTAATAATCAATTGGGTGTGATTTTCTCACGCTGGTATTCCAGACTGACTCGGGTGTTATTTAACTGTAATGCTCGGGTCAGACCGAGTATTATAGGATACAGGATATGATGCTATTAAGCTCAGGAGACGAGCTGGATGACGACACGTACTCTCGTACTTGTTTATGTATATATATTCCGTTGTGTTGAGTCCTGAGTATCCATTTGTATGGTATTGATGTTGAGCTGTGATTGTTGTACTCCGATGATGTAATATATAAACAGAGATATTTGATTTAAAGTAAAGATAATTTATTATCTATTATATTTTATTCCCCCGCGATGGTTAGATTATGTTGTTGTTTTCTACTTCCTTCTTCTACCTCATCTTCTTTACCCCCAAATGGTTCGTATTTCTGTACAACTTGAGTTGATTGTTGTAGAATAGTGTTGACTCAAGGGGTACGGGTTTGCGGGCTGTTACAGTTGGTATCAGAGCTTAGGTTGGAGATAACCTTGGCTCTGGTGGGAATTACTCATTTAAATTAGAGTCTGTAGTACTCTATAATAAGTTTGAGCGTATTAATAAACATGAGTGCGTATTTGTTAGTGAATATAAATTGTTTTAATATTGTGTTGATTGATTTATTGAGTGGCATATGAACCTTCGTCGACACCGTCTGCGCAACAGTATTGAAGTGGTTTCTAAACATTTGAATAGAGCAATCGACACGGTATTGTTTTAAATATGGGTAAATGAAATAATTTTACCCAAAAACATATTTTGATATAAAGAATAGCTTTTGAAAACTATTTAGCTAATATATGGTTGCTTGGATGTTAGAAATGATGATATTAAAGTATTATCATTGTTAAGTGAAAATTTTAACTAGAAATTGTAAATATAATCAAAGATTGAGAAGATAAATTCAATTATAAAATGAAATTTATAAATATGAATTATAAATGTAAATTATAAATTGAATTATAATCAAATGGGAAACTATGCAAATGAGTTATAGTTAAAATTGATTTAAGCAGGATTTGGAAATTTAAAATCTCAGAGATTTTGGAAATATTTGAAGATAAATAATAACATTATTGTTTTAGAGGTATTTCTGAAAGGAAATGTGTTTTAAATGAATTTTGAAAGTGAAATAGCATTGAAATCACTTGGATTATTGGAAAATAATTCTGATGATGACGGCCGCATCATCAGTATTCATTTTCGAATTTCTAAGTGACGGATTGCTGCCAAAAACTGATTTGTTCAGAAAAGCTAGTTGTTTTTGAAAATTTCAAAGGGAATTTGTTGGGAATGAAACCAGGATTGGTTTGACTTTTGAGAAGTATGATTTGAGATGTTGGAGATTTCAAAATGATTTGAACCCAAAAGTCGGGTGTTTAAAAATCCCGATGAGATAGTTGTAAGCTTATAAATTAAGATGATTTTTAAATCAGGAAGGGAATATAAGCTTTGAATGTTGGAATTTAAATTTAAAGAGAAAGGTTAAAAATGAAATTGACTTAGACTGGGAAATAAAAATTTGACTGGATTGACATTAATTGGATAGGCTGAAAATAATATCCAGTTGTATTTGAATCAAGTTGAAATCGAATTGAGTTAAAATAAAATTGAATTGGAATAAGAATTCAATTGAATTATTGAATGGAATTAGATTCTTACTTGAATAAATGGAAATTAAATTGGTTAGGGATTGGATTGAAGTAAATAAATCAGAATAACTTATAAGAGAATTAAAAAACCCATATAAATGAAATATGCTTGGGCTATAAATAAATAGAAGGCTTGAGTTAAAAAAAATATAATAAAAGATGAACATATTCAAGTCTATAATGAATGGAATGGTGTAAATAATAAATTGTGACTTATAAAATGGAAAAAAATGGAATACAAAATCCAAAATAAATATTTTTGATGAATTGAAAAATAAAATGAAGATCAAAACTTGAATTATAAAATAAATTTGAACTTAAGAAAATTTAAATGAAGAGATTTTGAGATTAAAATCAAGTTCTGGATTATAAGTTGGCGAAAAGACTAATTAGATAATAAATTAGTTAATGAAATTGAATTGTGAGTTTATGATGAAGTTTGAAAATAAAACTCAAGTTATAAATCAAATTCGACCTGGATTGTTAGTGAAGTAAATGAGATTGAATTGTGAGTTCGTAAAAGTGAATGGTATGGTTTGCAAATAAAATCCAAATACGTAGAAATAAATTGAAATGACCTTGTAATTTATTTAAGTGAACTGAGAATGAATCGAACTTGGAAATTTGAAATTTATAATAACTAATCAAATAAATTTGTAGTTTGAAAGGAGATTGGATTGAAATAGAATCAAGTTAAATTGAAAAGAGAACTTTGTTTGCAAAATGAGAATGAGCTTAAGTATAAAATTTGAATAAATTGAAGTAAATTGACTTAAGCTAAATGAATGAATGAGAGTTGAATTGAATTCAACTTAAACAAAGTTTAATAATATTGGATTGGTTTTAAATCAAGTGAAATAAATTTTTAATCGAAATAAAATTCGGTGAGTTATAAATAATATTAATGGAATGAAATTCTAGAATAAATAATTGTAAACCATTTAAAATTATTAAGTAATTGAAATATCTTGAGACAATAAGAAATAGAATGTTTCAAGTTTAATGGAATAGATTTAAATGAATGTGGATAAGAAATGAAGTATAAATGAGTGGACTGTGAATAAAATTTAACAGGTAATGAAGATGACCCTAAGTTGTTAATGGTTTTCAATAAACTAGTTTGGTTAATAAAATGAAATGCAAGTGAATGGATTCAAATCTGAAATGCAATGAAAATGAGAATATATGGATTGTGAATAAATTGAAAATGGAATAGAATTAAGTATAAATTGAGTTGAAATCAATTTAAATTGGTTATAAACATAAATACTTATTTATTCACATAAATCTCGTCGAATTGCATGGAATAAATTATCGTTGGATGTAAATGGAAGTAATTAAAATTCTATGTGTTGATAAGGGTAAAGTAAATTGATTTTAAGAGCAACTGAATCAAATATGAGTTCAGTTTGCTTAAAAATAAATTAAATATAAATTTGTGAGTTGTTAACCATTTGGATTAAGTGAAACGATATGTGGTTGGTTGTAAGCAATTAAAATTAATGTTGGAATATTTAAATTGCTTATAAAAAGTGTTTAATGGGCATTTCTTTTAGAATTCATATGTTTTAGTTATTGCAAATAAGTGAAATATACTTAAACTGTATTATATTTGGCACTTACATGTTTAAATTGAGTAAGTACAGGTACCGGGAAGCTGTGTGGCTGGATTTTTGGGCACGCTAACTGCTAAATTAATAAGCTGTTTGCTTAAAATGCTAAATAAGGTACGTCTATGCAATAAAAATAGGAAATATAAACTGTTTTTGGTTTTTCCGACCGTGTGGGTCGATGTATATATATTTATCTCTTTTGTCAAATTGCAAAAGCTTCTCCGTACAAAGGGGACTCTGCCGAAATTTTCCGGAAATTTTGGGAGTTAGAAAAATTTTTGAAAAATTTTGTTAACGACAAAACGGTTTAAAACTGGAAAATCGAAATAAGTTAGTAAATGAAACTAATTAAAATAATGACATAAATTAGTTAAATGAAGAATAAAATTCAAATACTCAGAGTTAAAGATAAATTGAAATTCTTATGGAAATGAAAGAATCGATTTGAGTAGAAATGGATATAAACCAAAGTGGTAAAGTGAAAATAAATATAAGAAACATATATAATGCTTATACTAACTTAAGTAAGGAATGGTGAATTCTTAAATGAAAGATTGATACTAGAAATATAATCTAAGATAATAATGGAATGAATAGATATTGACATTTTATAAGAAAGTCGATAAAATGTGTTGAAAGTTGTGACTGGATATTAGTGCTAAGCGGGATATGCAGGTATTATAAAGGGAAAAGAAAATTGGATTTGATTTCAAGAGATAAGTTTGAAATGCTCGACATAAAAAGGTATGTATTTAAATTTGGTATGAAATTTGATTGGGATTTGGATTGAGCCACTTGGCCTTTTGTTTTCTTTTTGGATTTGGGAGGCCGTAGAGCCATTTTGTAGTTGTACCGAGTCAGCCGCGCAAAGGAGACGCTGGCGAAATTTTTCGAAAATTTAGAGAGTTAGAAAATTTTGAGAAAATTTCGATAATTCAAAATTTAGTTTTGAATTATAATTTGAAGGATTGTGTAAATAAAGTTGTTGGGAACTTTGGAAAAGTTTGGAAAGTTATTAAGAATGATAATGGGTCTTTTATAAAGATGTTAGTAAGATATTGAATTGTTTGGTTTTGGAGGTAAGTAAACGGGTATTGGACCATTCTTCCTAATTAGTAATTTCGGGGACAAAATTCTTTTAAGGGGGAAGGAATGTGACGACCCGGAATTTCTAAGCAATTTAAATCGGAATATTTAATTGATTTTAAATATTCAATAGGATAATTTTAACTTGAATTTACGAATATCACAATTTATTTGATACTTAAATTATTGAATTAAATAATTTGAAGTTGGGTAAATTATTGAATCTGGAGTTTTAAGCCTGTTAAAAATAATTTAATGGCTTATAAAATTTAGATAATATGAAAAATAGTAAAAGTGTTAAAATTGATTTTGGAAGTGTTTTGTTCGGTTTCGAAATTTAAATCGTTTAAATTGAATTTAAAAATAGCCTTCTGAGGCACAGCCTCGAAACTTGACGAAACCAGTTCCATTGGGTCCGTAATATTGAATTATTATCGGATTTCAAATTTCGTATTAATCGGAGTTAGTGTGTGAGTGTACGATATATAAACGCGCTGAAAATTTAATTGATAATAATCTAATGAAATTTAATTTAATTGATTGAGCTTCTTGTGTACGCCATCCTCTATCCATTCCTCAACACGCTACCCTTATCTTCTAGTATACTCCATTTCTCGTCACTTTTATCAAAGCCCTTCTTCTTGTAAATGGAAAAAAAATCATAGCAAGGCCGCGCGTTCATATCAACGCTCGTTTTCCCCAAATCATGTCAGAGCAAATCAATTCGATCCTTGTAAAAAAATGGCCGCAAGCTTGTTTCTTCCCAAATCGTCGCGATTAACATGATCAAGGGGAGCTCAGGTCCTCGAAGCGAATCAAAGGTTTGAAGCCGCATGTGAATCGGTGATGTCGCGATTTAACGGGATCGAGGGGGAGGAAAATGCAATCGCGAGCTTCGTCTCGCAGGAGTTCGCAATGTCGAGCATCGGATTTGAGGGCTTGTCACGTGTTGATTCGAGATGGGTCTCGCGATCCGGAAGGTGAGGGCTCGGCGCAATGGAGATGGCAGCGTGGAGGGAGGACGGCAGTGACGTACCGCTAGGGTTTCGACTCGATTGGCTAAAGTCAACGAACCACTCGAGTTCATATCGATGTGTCGATGATCGAGGGCTCGTCATCATTCGATATCGGAAGGGTGGTGAACGATGCTCGCAAGTAAGGTATGGTCGAGGTGAGATATTCGTTTTTACTATTAATTTTAAATTAATAGATATGTATATATTTCTTGTTCGATTTGAATATCGGAAGCTTGTGTGTAGGAAAAAAAAGAAAAAAAAAAGAAATTTACAGAGAAGAAATTTCTATTTAATTTATATATGTGAAGAAGAAAAAATATACAGTGAAATTATATTTCAATAAATGTATATACATAGATAAGAGGAAAAATAATTTATTACAGTAAGTATAAACCAAGGTGTAAGGTTCCGGCCGAAACCACGAGATTCCGACCAACTCGGATCGGTTCCGGCCGGTGGCGAGACGGAATTAGGGCAAAATCCCATCCCGCTATCGTGAATGTAAAAAAAAAATCAAAAAAACAAAAAGTTCGGATTTACTATAATCAGAGAAAGAAGAGGAGAGGAGTGACAAAAAAAACACGATCGAAACAAAAATTACCACAAATTTGAGCTTCAGCAAATCGAGCTTCAAGCCTTCAGCAAATCGAGCGTTGTTGATCATTTTCAAGCACCAAGGATTGGCTTTAACAAATTCGAGCATAGTAGAGAGTTAAACTTCTTCGACGCTGATTTTTTTCCTTTCGCCATTTTTTCCGTTCGCCCTTTTTTCTTTCCGTTCGCTTTTTTTTTGCGTGAGAAGGGTGTGAGAAGGGTTTTCTGCTGATGTGTGTTCTGGGGGGTTGTTTTTTTAAATGCAGATGAAGTGTTTGTAAATAGATGGGCTTAGACTAGAAATTTAATATTATTGGGCTGAATAGTTATCAAAAGACTTGAACATGTTAAGTTAAATATGGACCTGAATATTAGACTTCAATACGAACTTGAGTATGTTCAACCTAGAATATGCAGTATATATATATGATTTGCATCGTTTATCGTTACTATTTCATTAAAAATTAAAAAAAATCGATATCAAAACCGAAACCGAAACCGAAACAAAAACCGAAACTTCCGAAACTTCCGAAATTGAACGAAACTAATAAAATTTCAAATGACCGAAACCGAAACCAAATTCTCGAACCTTGGTATAAACCATTTTCTGTTTAATATAAATGCTAAGAAGAATATTTTTATTTATTTCCATTTGGATTTAATGGATATATAAGTTTACAGAACTAAATGTATGTGAACACAAGATTTAGAAAACAACAAAATAAATGCAATAAATTTAGGTGATTAATTTATCAAATGGAAATTAATTATTCAAATTGTTCGAATATTAATAAAATCATCTCATATTTATTCAATGTCAAAATCTGGAAGGAAACGGGATGTTTGGATGGATTGTAAACTAAGGACAAAGGTGAGTTAATCTCACTCAGTTAGATTTAAATTTAAATTTAAATGATTAAATTTAAATAATTGATTGTATGGTTGAATTGATTGATGTGATATAGTATGCTTTAATTTGAAATTGGCATATTATGTTGTGCTAACATCTATGGATGCAGGGAAAACAGGTTGGAGGGATCCAACTGGACCCCTCAACTTTTATTTAAATTATTTAATATTCTCTGTTCTGATTATTTGATATTCTATAATGAATTATGTGGAAGTATTGAATGCTATGGCTTGGTTGATATAATTGGGTATAATGAATTACCAAAAATATAAATTTGATTTTGGAATGAAAATAAAAGAAGTCAAATTGCAAGTAAAATAATTATAGAATAAATTTAAGAATGAATTGGAAAAGAATTAAAGTGACTTTAAAATTTTATTAAATGAATCCGGAGAATGGAAAGGTAAATTTGAATAAATAGGAAGTTGATGAATTTTAAAATTCATTGTTATTATTTTAAAGAACAAACATTTATTTAAAAGCCAAGATTTAAATTATTGAAAGAATAAAGAAGAGATTGGGAAAAATCTGGAATTTGTATATTTCAGTTAAAAGTTTTAAAATCAAATGGAAAATAATAACAACAACAATAATTAAGCCCATAACTAATGAATTTTGAAATGAATTGAGAAATTAAAGAAACTTATTTCAAATAAAATAAATTGAAAATCGATTTGGGAAATTGATTTAAGAGATTGAAGTTGGAATTTTCTCCGGATAGCCAAGTACATATTTTTTTTTAAAAGTAAAAATTGTAGATATAAATTAAATGTTTTAAAGTTGTTTTTAAAGAAAGCAAGTTTTGTAAAATTTATTATTTCTAATATTTAAAGTCTAAAGTAGGTATTTTCTTTTAATCTATTTTAGCAGTAATTATTAAGAAGTAACTTAGTATTTTGTCTTTAAAAGTAGAAATCTAGTTTTATATTTTATTAAGTAACTTTATTTTCAAGTGTTTATATAGTACAAAGTTTTTTACCAATTATTGAAGTAGTTTTAACTTAAATGTTTTAAAATAAATTCCAAAACAAGCATTTTGTTTAATCTATTTTTGTAATAATTATTTAAAGAATGATTTGATATTTTAATTAAAGAAGAAATCTAATGTATAGTTATAAGGTAACCTTATTTTAGTTATCTTTAAAGTATTATTATAAATTAAGTATTAAAGTAAATTTTTATAAAATTAAATGTTCAATATATTTTACAATAAAGTGTTTTTAAATTATTTTAAAAATCTAAAGTTTGTGCTTGGTAATTCCAGTGGAAATGAAAATACTCGGAAGTTATTATGAGATAAAGGAAGATAGTGTGAAACTGCTTTCAAAAGGGGTTTGAAAGTGAAATTACATCTTGTAAAGATATTTTGAGATAAATAAATAATTTGGGAAATTATTTATCGGTTGATGGATGTTTTTGCATATTAATTGATAGTTAAATCACCGACTATCAATATTGGCCAAATGCGTTGATCGTTTCGAAAAGACCGGGATCGAGATTTATTTCTCGAAAACCACATCGATCCGGTTTATACGTTTCGTGAAAACGAATTTGGATTCGAAGATGGAGCGGTGAAGTACAAGGGCTAATCGCTACTAATGCTGAGGATATTTCCAAAATGGATGTAGTAGGAATAGTGCCTTCGGTTCCGTTCAAACCCGGGACGGACTTGTATGGATGAATGCTTGCGAAACATCGTCAGGTGGACGATGGGCATTCTAAGGGATATATTCTAAAAAAATAACGCTTAGCCTCAAGCCTCATCAAATGGGAATGACTGAAAATCAGGGGTTATGCAGCAAGGCTTCGTGGGTAGCCCACACTGGAGGGTGAGGTCATCCCTGTCGAGATGTCCCTTTTATTTCGGCTTAGTAGGCGGTTTTTGATCCCAACCGCTGGGTGATCTTGCTCGGGACTGTCCAGTAAGGGATGGTTCCGGTCTTGTGTTGTAGGGGAGTTAGGGTGGCTTCTCGGTACGCTGATTTAGACCAGGTACTGTGACAGGTGGTACCCCAGTGCCTAGCCAGTAGTTGGAATCCATTTTCCCTACGCGCCCGTACGGTTTTGATTGTGCCCAACTACTGCTGAAACGCAAGATGCAAGCATTTCAGCTAGATTCTATTTTACTTTCTATAGACACTATTATAATATCAGAGGATTTTAATAAAAATGTTTTAGCTATCGTAGGGGAAAAACCCGACATGTTTATTTGTGGCGTGGTCTTACGAGATGCTTTTGTTTTTCAAAGGATTTTTGAAACTTTAGTAATCAATTGGGTGTGATTTTCTCACGCTGGTATTCCAAACTGACTCGGATGTTATTTAACTGTAATGCTCGGGTCAGACCGAATATTATAGGATACAGGATATGATGCCGTTGAGCTCAGGAGACGAGCTGGATGACGACACGTACTCTCGTACTTGTTTATATATATATTCCGCTGCGTTGAGTCCTGAGTATCCATTTGTATGGTATTGATGTTGAGCTGTGATTGTTGTACTCTGATTATGTAATATATAAACAGAGATATTTGATTTAAAGTAAAGATCATTTATTATCTATTATATTTTATTCCGCCGCGATGGTTAGATTCTGTTGTTGTTTTCTATTTCCTTCTTCTACCTCATCTTCTTTACCCTCAAATGGTTCATATTTCTGTACAATTTGAGTTGATTGTTGTAGAATAGTGTTGACTCAAGGGGTATGGATTTGCGGGCTGTTACAGTCGGTCCTTGACCATACAATATGTAGTTGTTATCATGATTATTTAATGCAAAATTTATTTATACTAGTTTATGTGGTTAACGCTTATTTTTGTCTAGGCTTCACCTAAACTTCCATGGATACAAAAAACGTTCTTAGCATCTAGCACTCCACCTCATACAGCATTGATTAGTAATAATATCTCCAACACTTTTACACTCCATTATGTATCCATAATTTTTACATAAACTTTTACATTAGTGAGTTCTGAGTTGGAAATTTTCATGTTTATTTCAAATGCAGGCTCACGACCTAAAAGTGCTCCCAGAGTTCAAAAACGTGATGCATGTGATGGTTAAACTAACTTACAAATGAAAGTTGTAGCTACTTTTGTTCATAATTTTGTAAATTTTTGACATTTGTTCACGTATGGGTTTGTTTAGACTCTTGCTCATGTTTCAATTCACATTTTATATAAAAAATTCTTTATTCTAAAACGTGTGTATAATATTCTTTTTGATTTTAAAATACAGAAAAATTCAAATTTAAATTTGATACAATGGGTTATTTTTTATCAAATGTGTGAAACAATTCACTGCACATCCTTACCAACTTTTTTATTGTTTTTGAAACTTCTTATGCATACAAACTCGCTTATAATATAAATATACTGTGTCCAAAAAAAAAAGCGAGCTACGTCAAAGCTAAGCTTGGATATTAAAGTCTCATTTGGTGAAGTAAGATCGAACCCATGAGCTTATTATCTTAGATGGAATGAGTTGGTAGGATCTCACTTTTGCATCCCAAGCCACCACACGAAAGGGACATGGAGTGCAAAAGGGAAAGTGGGATAGGAGTTTGTCTCGCTTTTGGCATAACAGACCTCCTAATAGGAGGCGCACGCAAAGCGCTATTAGCTCCATGGTAGAGCACGCCCGTGATAATTGCATTGTTATGCCTAGATTGTGAGGGCTCTAAGCCACATGGATAGTTCGTAAGTTTATATTTGCATTCAAACGATACGTAAATAGTTACATTTAAAAGAAATCCATGAGCTTGTTGAACATATGCAAGGACCATATTTCTATTCAAATTATGTTATGTGTAAACAAGTTGTATACATTACTACTAACGATAGAAATCATTTTTTATGAAAACTGGTATACTTTCTACCTTGAAAGCCCACACAAATAGAAGTGTAGATTATGATGTGATATAATAATGAACAAAATCAACTACATAATCAAGCAAGGTAAGCATATAGTTATCTACTTAAGTTGGTATATGCGTTGAATATATAATTCAATTGTCAATCATACTCACTTCATTTTCATTTTGATCACTTTGGTAGGACCGTGTTTATTAAGGTACCAAACATTTAGGTATTGTAAATAGAATATGGTGTTAAAAATATGAATGGTGTAAAGAGCCAATGAGTATTAGGAATATAATTTTAATATAATATAACACAAAGATTGAGTATTATCTTGAAATACACGTAGTGTGAGGCTCTTTATGCAAATCAAATTGGATACTTTGAATGCAAGATAAGCTAAAAAGTCGTGGATAATCTCAAAAATTTATGGTGATAAAGGCGATTTCAATCTAAACCCAAAATAATACTTATGGAAAATTCAAAAAATTTGTTTTTTTAGAAAAACAAATTGTATGTGAAATGCAAACCAATTTGCACTTCCAGACAAATGAGTTTGTTTAATTTTTTGATTGATAATGGATGGCATTTATTATTTTCTAATGAGATAAAATGAGATTGATTTTGTTAAAAAATAAGCATGCACAAAAAGTGCAAACTAATTTGCATTTTGAAAGCAAAATTTGTGCTTTAAAGCAATGCAAGTTAGAACAATTATCTTCTTCCCCTAGAATCCTAACTCTGATGATGTGTGAATCTCATTTAGTTAAATTAAAAGGTTTGAAAGCGCAAACAAGTGTGCGCTTATATTTTTCGATAATGAATAATGACAATGTGACAAAGATGATTGAATTGTATGAAAAAAATGAAAATTAAAAGAAAATCAACGAGTACAAAATATTTTGGCAGCTAATAAAAATAAAAATTTAATTAAGATGATTAGGAAAAATAAAAAATAGGGACTCATTGCAGATATGTGGTTATCTTTGTTATTTATGTTATTGATGCATTTAAGTAAGGACTTAACATCCATCTCTCTTGAGTAAACACATATATTAAAATTCATATATGCTATGCCTTCGATAAGTCATCGTTTGTTCTTGCTTTTCCCAAATGATTTGGTCGGCCTCATGAATTCTAATGTATGTATGTATATTTATTTATTTATTTATTCGTACATTCGTTTAGATTTAAAATTTTAGATTATTTTTAGTATTCCTGTCTCTCCGTCTTCTTATATAACTAAACTTAGATATTCAATAACGGGATAGCATTAAAAATGTAAAATTACTCGTGCTGTGCTGACTAGAAAACGGAGAAAAAACTGTTTGGTTTGAGAATCCATGATTAACACAGTTGGAAATGCCTAAACCATAACAAGTGAATCAAGGTCATTCTCAAATAGAATAAATTATCAGGCTTTTATAACAAAATCTGGTTTACCAAGGGGTTTGAATAATGTCACACAGAGCTGAAAAAACTTACAGTTTTACATGGAGGACAAGTAACACCTAACTTATTTTCGCAATAGCTGAATTCACTTCGTTAAGGCTCACATCCAGTAAAGACATTATATCGATTTCAGTCATCGAAAGAGCTTCTTAAACATCACGAAAACAAGATTATCAAAAACCCTAAAGTATCACAAAATTTGAAACAATCCGATTAAATTACCTTGGCAGTTGAGATGTTGCGTGCAGCAAATACGTTTGTGATTGATTGGGGAAGACCCATTTGGCTAATTAATTTATCGGGCATTTTAGATAGTTAAACGAGAATAGCGGTTTTCGCCTAAAAGAATTCAGTCGCTTTTCACCGTAAGATAGCGGGGAGAAGCTTCTTTGTTTTTCGTTAAACTCTTTTATTCACTCAGTTGAATAAGCAAGCTTTTTAGATTTTGTTCTAAGAGTCGTTTATTAAACTGCATTTTTCAAGTATGTTTGGTGCAGTGCTATTGGCGCCCAGGCCACCACAGTCGGCGGGCAACCGATCAAACCTTTTTTTATTCGGCGGTTGCTCACCGACCACAGTTACAATTAAAAAAAAATTGAAATGGTGGTCAGTAATAGAAAACAGGATGCTGGTAGTGACATGCTTTACTTGTATATAATGTAATATGCAATTGTTTTTTAAAGTTTTATTATTTATATGTAACAATTAGAATAATTCAAACATAACATCAAATTTGTTTTCAGTTTTATTTCCTTCTATAGGTGATTATTTTCGTTCTATTTTGATTTTAATTTTACACTGTAGTTTTCCAACGCTAGAAATGAAAATACTAAAAAATTAGTGAAGAAAAAGAAAATTGATCGCAACCTACCGCAACATGTTTGCATACAATTTGAAGTTAAAATATGATAATTTATGAACCCGATTAATAACAAACAAAATAATAAATAAATTTAAATATGTAATGCGGGTGAAAATATAAATAAACAATTTCGACAAGCTAAACGATACCGATTAATACAAATGAAAACTTAAACAAAATCTGCAATACATATGCGAAAAATCAACATATTGACTAATTATGAAAGTTGGACAAAATTGTATGATATTTTTACAATAGCTTATTTCGACACATTGAACATATATCAATAACCTGAAAACATCAATTGATAATCCAAATACCACACAAGCTTTAGTTTTATTATAATGAAATATTTTACTCTCGACCAAACTTTTATAAAATATGTTTATGCCAACAAATTTCTATTTCCGACGTAATTTGTAAATTTGATAGTACTTAAGTACGTGAGCATTTGTTGTTTTCTTTGGTTTGTATATAAAGTATAAGATAAGATGATTGTGCTTTGTATGGCAGTTGCATCGAAGAATAATCAATTTTAATTCTGAGGGGTAATATTATCAAAGTAGTCGCTTACGTTCACAAAATAAATTTCTAACTATAATACAAACAAATAATATTTTAGAGTTTCGACGTTCAGCATTTTAGACAAACGATGCCTCAGTTGCAAAACTAGTCACCACGGTACATTTTGTAAAGTTTCGTGCTACCAATTTGCTATTTGGTCGCAACCTATTTGCATACAATTTGAAGTTAAAATATGATAATTTATAAATTGATTAATAAGAAACGAAATAATAAATAAATTTAAATATGTAATGCAGCTGTAAAAATATAAATAAATAATTTCGACAAGTTAAACGATACGATTAATACAAATGAAAACTTAAACAAAATCTGTAATATATATATGCGAAAAATCAACATAATAACTAACTATGAAAGTTGGACAAAATTGTATGATATTTTTACAATAGCTTATTTCGATACATTGAACATATATTAATAACTTGAAAACATCAACTGTGATCCAAACACCACACAAGCGTTAGTTTTATTTTAATGAAATATTTAATTCTCGACCAAACTTTTATAAAATATATTTACGCCAACAAATTTCTATTTTCGACGTGTTATGTAAATTTGATAGTACTTAACTACGTGAGCATTTATTGTTTTCTTTGGTTTGTATATAAAATATAAGATATAAGATATAAGATAAGATGATTAAATGTGCTTTGTGGCAGTTGCACCGAAGAATAATTAATTTTAATTTTGAGGGGAAATATTATCAAAGTAGTCGCTTATGTTCACAAAACAAATTTCTAACTAAAATACAAACTAATAATATTTTAGAGTTTCGACGTTCAGCATTTTAGACAAACGATGCCTCAGTTGCAAAACTAGTCACTATAGTCCATTTTATAAAGTTTCGCACTACCAATTCGCTATTTGGTCTAGAAAAATCGATGCGGGTTCGTGCGAACGAATCATATCCATGTAGTATTGATGCACCCTCTAAGGTCCACAATTTCCTAATTTAAATCTTTGAGCTCTCTGATATTACTCTTACTATATAACTCAACTTTTCTACATCTCCCACACGCTTCTTTCTCACAGTCGATGTTTTGTAAATTATTTCTCTCATCCTTGTACGCACACATTTTCAACGAAACAAGCATATATTCTTTTATCTTCTTTAAAATATAATCTTAAACAGCAATCGTGAACTCAAATTTAATCATCTTCAATCATGTTTTTCTACAAAATTCTATCAACTCGAAATTCAATCCGAAATTGTAGATGATTTGACAATTTTAGAATCTTGATATACTAGGATATTAGACGATTTCATTTGAAATCTTTTCCAAATGATAAAAATTATACTAATAATAAAGAAGCGGTTTCTCGATAAAAATTCCAATTTGGATTTCAATCATCCATATAGTTTTTCACATTAAAAATAACTTTGAATGTTTGTGGTGTTTTTTTATATTTTTAATATCACTTTAAGTGGTATTGTGGATTGTGTTAGGTGGTGCATATAGTAATACCCTTTCGTTAAAAGGATGGAAGCTGATTTTGAATGGAATGCATAATCAAAATCCAATGGAAAAAATCAAAGGTCATTCTTTTGCCAAAAGGCTGACAAAGGAAGAAGCTAAAACTTATATTGATATGTCTACAAATATGGTCAAAGCCACGTCACTTCTACATATTCCAAAAAATTATATTACTTTAGCTATTTTGAATGGCATCGTAACTAAGAGGATGGAACAGACATAATCATAGATATTTTCCAGGCTTACCCTATATGTTTAGATTTTTTGCAGACATTTCCTTGTGTTCTTGTAATGGATTGCACGTACAAAGCGAATGGGTATCGAATGTCATCATTAGAGATTTTCAACGTTATTGGATTTGGGTCACCGCTCAGCAAGTTAAATGGGTAATTTCAAAAAAATTATTTCATTTTAGATCTTATTGGACCTATGTAGTCTAAACCCATTTAGGTCTGGCATGTATTACTTTTATATAGAATCATTATTTTATTTAATTTATTTTGTAAATAAATATCTATTTTAATTTTTTTTGAAATGGTACTTAGATACAACACGTTACTGGGACAATATAATACAAATCAATGTCAATATATGTTCGAATAACGCTACGCACGAACTTGTGACCTCTCGCACCAAAGCCGAATCACTTAACCACTGGGACAATGGTGCCTGTCATTTATTTAAATATTATATTTGTATTATATAATCAAACATGCATACCATATATACACGCATACGCACGTGCGCGTGTAATATATGTAGTGTACATGATTTAACATGTCCGTATATAAGTATTGGAATTTACACCGTAATGGATATATAACTCTTCCACACACATATGTGTTGTCAAATACACATGTGTATTTGACATAAATATATATGTAGTTTAATATGATATACCATTATATTTATAAAGGTATAAAAAAAAATTGTGTGTGTGTGTAACGACCCAGAACTTTGGGTTATTTGAAATTGTTTATTTAATTGATTTTAAAGGAAGTAAAATTTTATCGATTTAATAGGTTGAATTTCAAATATAATGATTTATTGATAATTCAATTGTTGAATTAAATAATTAAAATCGTGATAATAAATTAAATCTTGGATTTCGTTTGGAAAAAATAGTTTAAAGTCTTATTAAATTTATATTCATAAGAAAGAAGATAATAGAACTTTTAAATTGAATTTACAAGTGATTTACTCGATTTTAAAAATAACTTGTTTAAATTGACGAGTAAAAATAGCGAACTGTGGCACGGTCTCGGAATTTGATGAAACCAGTTCCATTGGATCCGTAATAGTGTACTATTATTGAATTTCAAATTTCATAGCATTTGGATTTATCATTTGGTCGTACAGGATAAAAATGCGTTGAAATTAATATCGAAAATTCAATATAATAATTGGGTCCAAAAAGGTATCTTCTCCATACGATCGAATTAGAACTCGAAACTTATTCCATTGCATTCGGAATAAGGGTATAATATTATGAATGCTAGATGGCACACCTCGATAGGAGTTTGAAATTTCAAGCTGCTTTTAAACGAGATATTTGTAATTAAATAATATTTTAAAATTGTCTTAAGTCAATCACAGTCGTATATTCTATCCAATCAGCCACCCTATAATGTAATTGTGCCTATTACTTCTTCAAAATGCTTCTTTCTTTCTTCTTTTTATATAACAGCCGAGTCAGAGAAAAGAAAGAGAGAGAAAATGAAAGCTTTGAAAAAAATAATTCTCTCGAAATACTTCATGGAAAATTCAAAAACCAAATTTAAAAATCATAGTTCTTCACAAGCTTCAATCTAATATATAGTTTGTGGGTTGCAATTTCAAGTTTGGATTGCTCGATAGTGAAGTCGAGAGGAGCTCGAACTAGGGTTTGCATTTCATACGATTTAGAGCTCGATGTGGAGATTCGAGGCCATATTCGTGTTCGGCGTTAGAAACTGCACCTATGGTCGTGTTTTTGTGGAGCTCTTTTGGTGTTTCGTCACCTGGGCAGTTCGTGGGAGAGTAGAAGGTCGCGTAACGCACAAGGATGGCGGAGGTAACGTAGTGGTGATGGCCGAATGGGGATTCGAGTAAGGAGTGTGTTGGTAAACTCGAGGTGGTCGGCGGTGGCTCCGTTGTTCGTGCATGTGCACGCCTGGCACGGTTGAGGCCATGGGTTATTCTCGTCCACAGTGGGGAAAGGTTTGGGGAAGAAGGATAGGAAGCGGGACGGGCTAAACGTTTTAAGGGTAATTTGAATGGGTGTAATAAAATTGTAATTAGAATTTAATTTAATTATATCTAATCAATGAGCTAAAAAAATTAAATAACTTTCTCATACGAGGTCGCAATTGGATGAAACAACCGGTAATGGAATCATGGCGACGAACACTACATTCTCGAACTAATTTGCAGACGTTTGGAGCTAGTTAAAATTTTAGGTTAAATCCAATGTCGTTCGACTTGATTTAAAATTGAAAACTCAAGGTGAATGTTTTATAACGCTCACAAGCACTAGAATATTTTTATGCAAGTTAAATTCGAAATTATGAAGTGAAATAAATTTATTGATTGTTATTTGATAAATTTAATTATCATCTAAATTGTCATTCAAATTAGATGTTAAAAATTAAAATAGACAGTTAAATTTGAAATTGGAATTTAATTACCAGTAAATACCCGATATTTTTAACTACGAAACTGTTGTGAATTATGTTGGATGATTAATTGTGATGGATGTCAATTGGTTGATATTTGGAAGGTTGGATGCTTATTCATATACATGCACACACACACACATATCATGTTGTCACTTGGTAAATTATTTACAGTATATAAAACTGAAAGTTGAATTATTTCGAATAAATTAAGAAATAAGTTGAAATGATATATACCTATGACATTATGATTTGGATTGAAATGATATATATACATCCCTGAAATTAAATTGAAATAACTGATCACTCGGCCATATGATAGAAAATTATATATGAACACGGGATTGGTTAAATTAAATTATTTTCAAATTTTTACTTGAAATTAATTTAAATGATTTGATTTTAAGAAAATGAAAATCGAATTTATGAAAATCGATCTGTTTTGAAATTGAGTACGGAATTGAGTTATATTTGAGGATTTGGATTTCAAATTGGGCAGTGAAGGTAAATTTGATTTAAGTTTTTTGGGTCGATGTTTTGAAAATCGAACTCGGAATTGATATAAATCGAAATGGTTCAAATTTGAAATTTAAATTATTTTGGAATTATAATTGAAATTAATTTGATATTGGAATTGAAATTAAATGGAATTGACATTGAAATTAATTTGGAATCGAAGTAGAAATTCGATTTGAAATCGGGATTGAATCGATTAAATCGAGATGGAAATTTAAAAGTGATTTGAATTGGAAAATTTGAAAATTAAATCGGTTGGACTTTGAAACTATTTTCAAATAAATTATTTTGATATAAACTGTTTAAATCTATCTTTCTAAATATTCAAATTATTTTGGATTTTCCAAGCGACTTTGCTATATAAAACATTTTAATACTTAAACTATTTTATATTAAACTATTTTAACCAATTAAACTATTTTTAACCATTTTAACCATTTAAACTATTTTTTAATATTTTAATTGTTTAAACTATTTTATATGTGAGGTCCCGATTCTTCAGCTCCCGAATATCGACATTAATACGTCCACTGTATCAACTGTCGAACAATCGATTGCCGGAAAACCGAACTGTAACGAATGCGACTTTTCGACGCTCGAAAACCGACATTAATACGTCCACTGTATCAACTGTCGAGCAATCGAATGCCGCAAAACCGTACCGTTATGGTTAAAGAAGAAGAAAAGGATAGAAGAAGAAGAAGAAGAAAGAAGAAGAAACAGAAAACAATATCAGCATCTCATAATCGCAGCGGAACAACATATAATAGATAAATGAATATCATTAAAACAAAAGAACTATATCAGTTATTACATTACATCACATTACATTATATTATCAGAATGTACAACAACAAACAGTGGAAAAAAATACTATATACTAGTGAATACGCCATGTCATCCAGCTTGCCTCCAGCAACTCCTGAATTCCAGAATATCCTGATAACCTGACTCTAGACTGCCCGTGTGGAAATTGGTGGGCGCCTAGAGTTTATGAAGGAAACAATAAACTCCAGGTCGGTCATGGGACTGGTGTGAGAACTTAAAACGGTCATTTATCTTTAAAACAAACAAAATAATATTTTAAAATAGATTCGCAATGCTTTTTGGAAAATGAGACTACCATAAGGCCTCCCGCACACACACAATGCAAACGCAGAATCAGAGGAGATTTCTCCTTATGATAGTCAAAGATGATTGATACGCATTAAAAAGAAACATTTGATATTATTACTAGTGCATAGTGTAGGAAAAATCATTTCGAAATTAAAGATATAAATCTTAGCCAACATACGACCATTATCGTATGCCTACTATAGCTACCATCTAAATAGTGGTGACCACCATAAGTAAATGGAAGGTTCTACAACTAAAACCGTACAAGATGCGTATTGAAGTTTGGATTTCCAACAAATGGTCAGGCCAAGGAACTTCCCATTGCCACATGGGTACGCCTCTGGAAAGACGCCCCGAGAACCTAACGTTACGGTTAGATCTCTGCCAACACAAGGCCGGGTTACCCTTCAAACTGGATAACTACTGACATGAATATGTCATTCCCCGATCGTAACCAATCTATATCCGAGGATCCTCGATTTCAACGACTACAAAGTAATAAATTTGCAGCAACAACATAGGTTAAGTATCTGGGCTCCATACCATGATACCACCTCTATCCAGAAGGAATGACATACACTAAAGGGGTTCTACCCCCTAATAACCTTGCTGCATCCTTCCTGTTTTGACCATTTTCGGGGTGTGAGGTCCGACGAAGTCTCGTCCACAAATCTACGCTTTATACAAAAGCCACGCTTTGCTCAACAAATGCTCAACAGCACTTCGTATGCCACATTACCAATTTGGGAATGTATCACTAGTAACCATTGCGTAGTGCTCGACAAAACGAACCCGACACAAGTCGTTTCGTAATTATCCAACCTCATATCAAAAAGTTATAAGGTTACAAAGATTACACGATTTAATAAAATTCAATTTCACAATTTTATTTTTAATTTTAAAACCCAACTATCATCATAGCCGCACGTTTGTGCAAAGATGATCACGGTCGTATCCCGTTTCTTCTACAACGCGCATGCTTCCAAGTTGTTCGAACGGAAAGAAACCCAAAGCCATCGACCTAGGGTTAAAAATTGCAGCCACCACGACGACTTCTGCATCGATCAGCAAGCACCACTTTGAAGCCCTCCTCATCATGCACCACCGCCTGGAACGCGGCTAAGCTTGGTCGACAATAAGCCTCGAAAACGTGAACAACTACCTGCCCTTCAAGCTTGATTTGCCGTCGATCCAAAACTCCATTTCCGATCTCCACCGTTGGATTGATAGAAGAGGATGTGCTATACATTTTTGCAGTTGGGAAATTTTCGAAATGAGTTACGAATTGGAAGGAAATCGAGGAGGAAAGAGAGAGTTTTCTGGCCATTGATAGATATAGAGGCGACTGGGTTTAGAAACCCTAGTGTTTGGTTTTGTTTGCAAAAGTGAAATTAGAGGTGCTTATATAGAAAATTTCACCAAAACACTATTCATCCGAATTTTTTTCCGAACTCCAAACGAAGCATGCCGACTATCGTTTCTAGGGTTTACCCCGCGTTCCGGACACAATGGAATAGGTTTCGGAGGCTAATTCGATCATATGTGCGAGTTACGGAAATAAACGATCAAATTTAAATTAAACCGATTAAACTAATTTCTATGCGTTTTGGCTTGCCCCGGATCCGATTGACATGAAATTTGAAATATTACAATAATATAACATTACGGATCCGATGAAACTGGTTTCATCGAAATCCGAGACTGTTTGAAAAATGGCTATTTTAACTCGTCAATTAAATATTAAAATATTCAATTTTCACAAATTAACTTTTAATTCGATTCTAAAAGTTCTACAACATCATTCTAACTCTAATATGATAAAATAAAATTTTACAAATCAATTTCAATCATACTAAACCCAATTTTCAATTATTTCTGTAATTTCAAATATTAAATTATCGATTTAATTATGTAATTAAATCCAGATATTCGAAATAAAATTTATTCGACTTATAAATTTCACTTATTAATATTTAAAATCAATTAAATATACAAATTTTAATTGACAGAAATTCTGGGTCGTTACAAACTTCCCCCCTTAAAAGAATTTCGTCCTCGAAATTACTAAGTAAGAAAAAGTTACAGAATCCATTAACTTTCCAAAACAAACCATTCAAATTGAATTTTTCAAATCTCTTAAGTGTTCAACTTTCCCAAAATTCATAGTTAAACTTCTTACAAAATCTTTAATAAGTTTCCAAATCCAAACTTAGTTTTCAAAAATTTCCCAATTTTCTCAAAAATATTCTAACGCCTTAAATTTTCGGAAAAATTCGCCAGAGTCTCCTTTGCGCGGCTCGATCCAAAAAAAAAATGACAGTATATATATATATCACAAATATACATCTCATCAAGTAATGAGGCATCCCGCAAGGAAAAAAGTGTAAAAGTACGATATGTGATCCGAGATATGTACCTTATATATTATTAGTGAGCATATACGGCTAATATAGCGCGAAAGCGAGCTCCAAATGCGAAGCAAGCGCAATCCGCACCTACTATACACTCGACAAACCATGAGAAACATGAATATATGAAAGTAATTTCAATATACATCATATAACAACATAACAACTACATGTACCACATAGCAATTGCAACAAAACAACAAATGCAACCACCAAACAACTATCATCCAATTAACATTCAACAAATCCATAACCAAATCAATATAAATTTACTTCTCATTATTATTCAATCAATTGGTTTTCTAATTTAAATCACATTTGATTCATTAACATTGGATGTTTTTACTAACATTCATTTATTCATATTCAAGTTGGTTCATTTCCAAATCAAATTCAATTCTATTTAAGATTCACTTAACTTTCAATTTGATTTCAATGATTTATAGCTTTCCATTTCATTAATTCATTTTCATTTAACACTTAATGAATTATATACAATCAACTAACAATCATATAACAACCAATGTATATCCAATATAACCAAATTTATTCAATTTACATTTCTTTACATTCAATTTGGTTCAACACTTTTAATTCCAATTGGTTGATATTAAATTGACTTCCATTCAATTTATTCAATTTCTCAACTTCATTAGCTTCTAATGAATTTACACTTACATTCATTATCCCATATCAATTCTTTTACATTCGATTGATTAATATTCCATCCATTTATCAATTCAATTGCTAATTCCTTTAACAATATAAGGTTGAATTTCATTTATATAACTCAAGTTCACATCCATTTAATTCACTTTATTAATTTACTTCGATACCAAAATCAACTTTATTCAACTTCACTTAAGTATATATTCCATTTAAACATCATTTGTTTAACTTAACTTAAAATTGCGACTTATAAATCCAATTCAGATTCCAATTCCAGTTCTATTTACTTACAAATTCGAAATGGATTTCAATTTCATTTTCTTGCACTTGCAAATTTTATTTATTCATCCACAATTTATTTTCTAACTTAATAATTGTATTCCAATCATTTTATATATAACATTCCAGAGTCTTTTCAATCTTTCAAAACCATTTTTGAAACCAATTCAATTATCCTTTGAATTTCAAAACCCAAACCCAAATTTTCCAAACAACTTTCATTTAAAACAATTTGGCAGCAATCCCTCTTTTGGAAACCCGAAAATGAACACTGACGATGTTGCAATCATCATCGGAATTATTTTCCAGCGATCGAAAAGAGTTTAGAGCTTTAATTTCTCCAAAACAATTTTTCCAAACCTTTGAAAACCATTTTCAAACTCAAAAAGGAATTTAATCTTTTCCAAATTGCAAACCTTTTCAAAACATTTTCAAATATTCCTCTGGAATTTTACTTCAAATTACAAATCACATTTACAAATCTTTTACTTATATAATTTCACTTATTGTATATATAAGATTATTTCACAACTGTAAATTGTATTAATTATAATTCCATCTTAATAATTCATTTGCTTATACAATTATTCTTTTAATTAACTTATATTCATGCTTACATTTTTAACGACCAAACAATCAATTCATATACACTTCAATAATTTTTGAAAAATTATTCCTTTATATATAAATATAATCAAGGTAAAATTATTTCATTTACCCTATTTTAAAATAATATCGTGTCAAATTGTTCTGTACAAGTGTTTAGAGATCCCTATCAACGACGTTAATTACTCGTGTTGACCAGAATCCATATACCACTCAACAAACCAATCATCACAATATAAAACAATTTATATCCACTAACAAATACGCGCTCGTATCTATTATTACACTCAAACTCATTCTAGAGTACTACTGACTCTATCTCTAATGAGTAACACCCAACAGATCCATGGTTGTCGCTTAACCATATGCTCTGATACCAGATGTAACGAATGCGACTTTTCGACGCTCGAAAACCGACATCAATACGTCCACTGTATCAATTGCCGAGCAACCGAATGCCGGAAAACCGTACCGTTATGGTTAAAGAAGAAGAAAAGGGCAGAAGAAGAAGAAAGAAGAAGAAACAGAAAACAATATCATAATCTCACAATCGCAGCGGAACAACATGTAATAGATAAATGAACATCATTAAAACAAAAGAACTATATCAGTTATTACATTACATTACGTCACATTACATTATCAGAGTGTACAACAACAAAAAGCGGAAAAAAAATACTATATACTAGTGAATACGCCATGCCATCCAGCTTGCCTCCAGCAACTCCTGAATTCCAGAATATCCTGATAACCTGACTCTAGACTGCCCGTGTGGAAATTGGTGGGCACCCAGAGTTTAGAAAGGAAACAATAAACTCCAGGTCAATCATGAGACTGGTGTGAGAACTTAAAACAGTTATTTATCTTTAAAACAAACAAAGAAATATTTTAAAATAGATTCGCAATGCTTTTTGGAAAATGAGACTACCATAAGGCCTACCGCACACACACACACACAATGCAAATGCAGAATCGGAGGAGATTTCTCCTTATGATAGTCAAAGATGCTTGATACGCATTAAAAAGAAACATTTCATATTATTACCAGTGCATGGTGTAGGAAAAATCATTTCGAAAGTAAAGATATAAATCTTAGCCAACATACGACCATTATCGTATGCCTACTATAGCTACCATCTAAACAGTAGCGACCACCATAAGTAAATGGCAGGTTCTACAACTAAAACCGTACAAGATGCGTATTGAAGTTTGGATTTTCAACAAATGGTCAGACCAAGAAACTTCCCATTACCACATGGGTACGCCTCTGGAAAGACGCCCCGAGAACCTAACGTTACGGTTAGATCTCTGCCAACACAAGGCCGGGTTACCCTTCAAACTGGGTAACTACTGACATGAATATGTCATTCCTCGATCGTAACTGATCTATATCCGAGGATCCTCGATTCCAACAACAACAAAGTAATAAATTTACAGCAACAACATAGGTTGAGTATCTAGGCTCCATACCATGATACCACCTCTATCCAGAAGGAATGACATACACTAAAGGGACGCTACCCCCTAATAACCTTGTTGCATCCTTCCTGTTTTGACCATTTCCGGGGTGTGAGGTTCGACTAAGTCTCGTCCACAAAGCTACGCTTTATACAAAAGCCACGTTTTGCTCAACAAATGCTCAACAGCATGTCGTATGCCACATTACCAATTTGGGAATGTATCACTAGTAACCATCAACTACATAACCTCTAGGGTGTTAAGCTAAGAGAATATATTCTCCGCCACCAACGGAAATATATTTTATAGAAAACAGCTTTACATCTCAAATTGTAACGTCAGACACACATCCATACAAGTCCGTTCCGGGATCGAACGGAACCGAAGGCACTTCCAAAGAAGTCCTTGCAATCCGGATATTCACTAATCACGACCGGACTTCCCATCACAAAGGGTAATAATTTTTATATCGGAGATCAGCCGATGTAGAAACATTCGATGGTAATCCTTCCGTTTTCATAAATATCCGGTCGTCAACATCAGTCATCAATGCTATCCATTACGACGTATCACATATTCGGAATGAGTTATATGACCCAAATGTCCTTTCCCGACTAACCGAATAGCGAGCGCTTATTTTGAAAATAAGTGTGGTATTCAAATTCAAGCAAATCACAACAAATACCCATTTAAAGGTAAATATTGATAGTCGGTTATTTAACTATCAATAGATATGCACAACGTCACCAAGTTTCAAATAATTTCCCAAATTATTTATTTTCCAAAAAATATCTTTACAAGATATATAATTATTTCCATACTTCAAAAATAAATCAACATTTATTTTTTAAACAAATTTCCCTTTTCTTTTATAAATTCCATAGTGAATTTACATTTCCAAAATATCTATGAATATACGATGTTCAAATCGATTTCTAGTATTCATTTTCAATTTATCTTTAAAAAGATACAATCTCAAAACATTTCACTTCATATTGGAAAAAGCATTTCCATACTTATTAATAATAAGTAATTCACAAATCTATTTATTTTCAACATTTAGAAAATATTCGATATACTTAAATCACAATTAAGTATATATTTTATTCTTTAAGGAAAACATTCTCTTAACACATTTATTTGGGTCAAAACGAATATTGCGTAAAACATCGTTACGACAACCCAAAATCCACTAGTATAGGGATTCGAAATTTAGATAGATATATAAATCCCAATACTATACAAAAACATTTTCTTTCGGAAATCATTTACTATAACAATAGTGTTATAGTCCATCTTTTCCTTGTTTCTCGAAAACGTCTATTTCAACAATGAATGTTGAAATCTAGGATTTCGATCCTTAACATATTTTAAAACAACTTCAAATCATTTTAATTCCATTTAAAAGATCACTCCCTAAACATTTCTTTAATATATTATTCATTGTTCAAAATCGTGAATATAAATCATTAACCAAATTCAACACTTTTACATATTCAATTTAAAAATTATCCACTGTCCCAAAATCGTGAATATACTCCTTTAATAAGCTATAAAAATTAACTTATCAAATTCAATCAATCTTGAATTTATAAATCAATGTTTATAAATTCACATTTATAGATTATAAAAACTTCAAGTTATAAAAAATCTCCTTATTAACCAATTCTATTTAAATCTCATTTAGATGCCAAAAATCAAATTTTAAAGTTAATTATTTATAATTTTCTATTTTACAAAATCTATTCATTTTATAACTTCACAATTTATAAATCTATCAATTTCATTCACTTATGAAATCCATTTATACTTCTTTTTAACGTTTATAAAAACTCGTTTTATAATTCCAATATTTTAATTTATAAATATCAATTTTATAAATCTTTTATATAAATCGTTTATAATAATTCAAAAATCCCAAGTTAAACCATTTTATAAATTTAATCAACTACTTATTTCAAAAATCACATTTCGGTCATATTTCACAAAAATCATAATTTTTATAACATAAAAATTTAAAAACATTTATTTATTTTAAATAAATCAATTCCAAAATTTAATAAAACGTATACTTTCAAAAATCACTTTAAAACCCTTTTAAATTGAAAATCGTTGCTTTAACACTTTTTTAAAACTTCAAAATAGGGCCAATGATGCAACAGCACCAAAAATCAACCACGGCATCCAAACATCATATACCATATGATAACAGAATATATCATAAATATCTGCAAATAAATCAATATTGTTCCCTCCAACCTGTTTTCCTGCATCCACAGATGTTAGCACAATACCAATTCCGTTTAAAACGGAATGTCGCGGTATATGAGATTTATAAAATATTATTCGCTATTATACGGTGCAATAGGGTCTCATCCGCTATATAATGGGGGAAATCAACTCCAAGTACATATAATACCAATTCCAATCAAGATGGAATTATCGCGGTATATGTTTTTAATAAATAACATCCGCTTAATATACGACGTATAGGGTCTATTACTATACAACAGATAATAATTTATCATTCAATCATACAATCAAGCAATTTTAAATCCAACTATTTAAAATTTAAATCGAAACAATTCGATTGAGTGAGAAGTTCTCACCTTGAGCTCCCGATAATAGTTGTAGCGTTTTATTTCGAATAAAACTAAACGTGTGTTTAATTTTACCCGAAATTTTCACTAGCTCCAAACGACTCCAAACCAGCTCCATTGCGTAGTGCTCGATAAAATGAACCCGACGCAAGTCGTTTCGTAATTTTCCGACCTCCTGTCAAATAGTTATAAGGTTACAAAGATTACACGATTTAATAAAATTCAATTTCACAATTTTATTTTTAATTTTAAAACCCAACTATCATCACAGCCACACGTTTGTCCAAAGATGATCATGGCCGTATCCTGTTTCTTCTACAACGCGTATGCTTCCAGGTTGTTTGAATGGAAAGAAACCCAAAGCCATCGACCTAGGGTTAAAAATTGCAGCCACCACGACGACTTCTGCATCGATCAGCAAGCACCACTTTGAAGCCCTCCTCATCACGCACCACCGCTTGGAACGCGGCTAGGCTCGGTCGACAATAAGCCTCGAAAAACATGAACAACTACCAGCCCTTCAAGCTTGATTTGCCGTCGATCCAAAACTCCATTTCCGATCTCCACCGTTGGATTGATAGAAGAGGATGTGCTCTACATTTTGCAGTTGGGAAATTTTCGAAATGAGTTACGGATTGGAAGGAAATCGAGGAGGAAAGAGAGAGTTTTCTGGCCATTGATAAATATAGAGGCGGCTGGGTTCAGAAACCCTAGTGTTTGGTTTTGTTTGCAAAAGTGAAATTAGAGGTGCTTATATAGAAAATTTCACCAAAACACTATTCACCCGAATTTTTTTCAAACTCTAAACGAAGCGTGCCGGCTGGCGTTTATAGGGTTTACCCCACATTCCGGACACAATGGAATAGGTTTTGGAGGCTAATTCGATCATATGTGCGAGTTACGGAAATAAACGATCAAATTCAAATTAAACCGATTAAACTAATTTCTATGCGTTTTGGCTTGCCCCGCACAAACGGTAAATCCGATTGACACGAAATTTAAAATATTACAATAATATAACATTACGGATCCGATGAAACTAGTTTCGTCGAAATCCGAGACTGTTTGAAAAATGACTATTTTAACTCGTCAATTAAATATTAAAATATTCAATTTTCACAAATTAACTTTTAATTCGATTCTAAAAGTTCTATAACATCATTCTAACTCTAATATGATAAAATAAAATTTTACAAATTAATTTCAATCATATTAAACCCAATTTTCAATTATTTCTGTAATTTCAAATATTAAATTATCGATTTAATTATGCAATTAAATTCAGATATTCAAAATAAAATTTATTCGTCTTATAAATTTCACTTATTAATATTTAAAATCAATTAAATATACAAATTTTAATTGACAGAAATTCTGGATTGTTATAGAACCCTTAGGGTTTAAGAAGAAGAAAAAGATAGAAGAAGAATGTAACGACCCAGAATTTCTGTCTTTTGAAATTCGTATGTTTAATTGATTTTAAATATGAACAAGTAAAATTTGTAAGTCGAATAAATTTTGTTTCGAATATCTAGATTTAATTGGATAATTTAAATCGATAATTTAATGTTTAAAATTTCAGAATGATTGGAAATTGGGTTTAATGTGATTAAAATTGATTTGTAAAGTTGTATTTAATCATATTGGAGCTAGAATGATGTTATAGAACTTTTAAAATCGAACTAAAAGTTAATTTGTAGAAATTGAATATTTTAATATTTAATTGATGAGTAAAAATAGTCATTTTTCAAACAGTCTCGGATTTCGACGAAACTAGTTTCATCGGATCCGTAATGTTATATTATTGTAAGGTCAAATATCGTGTCAATCGGATTTACGGTTTGTCCGGGGCAAGCTAAAATGCACTGAAATCGGTTTAAGCGAATTTTAAATTTAAATAGTCGATTTGAAAACCTATCTTTCAAATATGATCGAATTGGCTCCTGATACATATTCCATTGCGTTCGGAATAGGGGTAAAACATTATAAACGCCAGGCGGCACGCTTCGTGTGGAGTTCGGAAAAATTTCAGGTGAATAGTGTCACGTAATTTTCTATATAAGGACATCAATTATTCAATTTTACACTCAAAACCCTAGCTAGGGTTCACGGCCGCCGGTTTTAAAGTTTAATGGCCAAAATTGCATCTTCTTCTTCCTCTGATTTCTTCAAATCCACTAATCAATTCGACAAACTTCCTAAATGAAAGTTGTTGAGCTACGTGAGATTGTTCAATCCAACGGTTGTGATCGAGAATGGGGCTGTGGATCGACGTGAATATGGGTTTGAACGACCGAACTTCGTGCGCGTTTTTCGAGGAGAATATGAAGCCGAGCTCGTCGTGATTCATGCCGAAGGTGGAGCTTGTGATGGCCATTCAAATGGAAGTCGACGTGAAGTGGTCGATAGGTGGTCGCGATAGCTAGGGTTTTTGAACGCTTTGGGTTTCTTGCGTACGGGAAAGAACGTATGGGAGAAGAAGGAAGAAACGAGGCCGAGATCCGGGGGGATGGAAACGTGCGGCCCAGATTGGAGCGAGGTTAAATAAAAAATAAAATTTAAAAATTAATTTGTATATTAATTCGTATAAACTTTGTAACACTATAACTTGTTCATACGAGGTTTGTTTCGCACGAAACGAATTGCGTCGGGTTCATGTTGACGAGCACTACGCGATGGAACTGGATTGAGATCGAATGGAGCTAGTGTATATTTTGGATAAAATTAAAAGCGCGTTTAATTTTATTCGAAATAAAACGCTGAAGCCGTTATTGGAAACAAGGTGAGAACTTCTCACTCAATCGTATTGCGTTTCTATTTAAATTTTAAATAGTTAGATTTAAAATTGCTTGATGTATGCTTGGATGATAAATTGCTATATGTTGTATTGAAATAGACCATATACGCCGTATATTAAGCGAAGGTTATTATATTAAACACATATACCGCGATATTCTACCGTGAAGTGGAATTGGTATTATATATGTACTTGGAGTTGATTTCCCGCATTATATAGCGGATGAGACCCTATTGCGCCGCATAATAGCGGATAATATTTTATATAAACCCATGTACCGCGATATTCCGTCTTGAAATGGGATTGGTATTGTGCTAACATCTATGGATGCAGGGAAACAGGTTGGAGGGATCCAACTGGATTCCTCAACAGTATTGATCTATTTACAGATATTTGCGATATATTCTGTTATCATACTGATGTATGATGTTTTGGATGCCGTGGTTGATGTTTTGGTGCTGATGCAGCATTGGTTTATTTTTGGAGTTTTAAAAATGTCAAAGTAACGATTTTGAATTTAAAAGGATTTTTAAGTGATTTTTGAAAATAAACATTTTTTTGAATTTTGGAATTGGTTCATTTTAAATAAATAAACGTTATAATTTTTATGTTATAAAAATTATGATTTTTGTGAAATATAACCGAAATGTGATTTTTGAAATAAATAGTTGATTATTTTGTAAAATAATTTAAATGGGGATTTTTTGAATTATTATAAACGGTTTATATAAAAGATTTACAAAATCGATATTTAAAAATTAAAATATTAGAATTTAAACCAGTTTTTATAAGTGTTAAAATGAAGTATCAATGGATTTCATAAGTGAATGAAATTTATAGATTTATAAATTGTGAAGTTATAAAATAAATAGATTTCATGAAATAAAATATTTTTAAGTAATAACTTATAAATTAGATTTTGGCATTTAAATGAGATATAAATAGAATTTGTTAATTAAGGGATTTTATAAGTTGAAGTTTTTTTTAATATATATATAAAAATGTGAATTTATAAACGTTGTTTTTATAAATTCAAAACCAATTGAATTTGATAACTAAATATGAAAGCTTATTAAAGGAAATATATTCTCGATTTTGGACAGTGAATAATCCTTTAAATTAAATATGTAGAAGTGTTGAATTTGATAAACGATTTATATTCACGATTTTGGGACAGTGAATAATATATTTAAAGAAATGTTTAGGAAGTGACCTTTTAAATAGAATTAAAACGATTTAAAGGTGTTTTAAAATGCATTAACTATCGAAACCATAGATTTCAACATTTATTGTTGAAATAGACGTTTTCGAGAAATAAGGAAATGATGGACTATAACACTGTTGTTATAGTAAATGATTTTCGAAAGGAAATATTTTTGTACAGTATTGAGATTTATATATTTATCTTAATTTCGAATCCCTATACTAGTGATTTTGGTTTGTCGTAACGATGTTTTACACAACATTCGTTTTGACTCAAAAGAATGTGTTTAAGAGAATGTTTTCATTAAAGAATAAAATATATACTAAATTGTGATCTAAGTATGTTGAATATTTCCCAAATGTTGAAAATAAATAGATTTATGAATTACTTATTATTAAACAAGTATGGAAATGTTTTCCAATATGAGTGAAATGTTTTGAGTTATATCTTTTAAAGATAAATTGAAAGTGAATATTTGAAATCGATTTGAAAATCGTATATCAGTGGATATTTGGAAACTTAAATTCACCATGGAATTTATAAAGGAAAGGGAAATTTGATTAAAAATAAGCATTGATTTATTTTTGAAGTGTGAAAAAATATATCTTGTAAAGATATTTTTGGAAAATAAATAATTTAGGGAAATTATTTGGGATTTGGTGATGTTGTGCATATCAATTGATAGTTAAATAACCGACTATCAATATTTACCTTTAAATGGGTATTTGTTATAATTTGCTTGAATTTGAATGCTACACTTATTTTAAAATAAGCGCTCGTTATTCGGTTTAGCCGAGAGAAGACCTTTGGGTCATGAATCCCATTCCGAATAGCGGTACGTCGTAACGGATAGCACTTGAAGACCGGTGTTGAAGACCGGATATTTTGGAAAACGGAAGGATTACCATCGAATGTCTCTGCATCGGTAATCTCCGATATAGAGATTTTATCACCCTTTGTGATGGGAAGTCCGGTCGTGATTAGTGAATATCCGGATTGCAAGGGCTTCTTTGGAAGTGCCTTCGGTTCCGTTCGATCCTGAAACAGACTTGTATGGATGTGTGCCTGACGTTACAATTTGAGATGTAAAGCTGGTTTCTATCAAATATATTTCTGTTGGTGGCGGAGAATTTATTCTCTTCGCTTAACACTCTTCTCCGAGACGTACGAGCTCAGAGGTTATGTAGTTGATGGTTACTAGTGATACATTCCCAATTTGGTAATGTGGCATACGAAGTGTTGTCGAGCATTTGTTGATCAAAGCATAGCTTTTGTGAAAAGCGTAGCTTTGTGGACGAGACTTCGTCGGACTTCACACCCCGGAAATGATCAAAACAGGAAAGATGCAGCAAGGTTTTAGGGAGTAGCGCCCCTTAGGGTATGTCATTTCCTTCTGGATATAAGTGGCATCATGGTATGGAGCCCAGATACTTAACGTTGGTGGATGTTGCAAATATATATAACTTCGTGATTGATGTTGGTTGAGGATCCTCAGATAAAGGTTGTTTACAACCGGGGGATGGCATACTTGTGTCAGTTGTTACCTACTTTTGCAGAGGTAACCCAACCTTGTGTTGGCAGAGATCCGGTTAGGTTCTCGGGGCGTCTCTCCAGAGGTGTATCCATGTGGCAATGGGAAGTTACTTGGCCTGACCATTTGTTGGAAAATCCAAAGAAAAAATACGAGCCGTGTACAGTTTTAGTTGTATAACCTGCCATTTACTTATGGTGGCGCCCCATTGTTTAGATGGTAGTTATAGTAGGCATATGATAATGGTCGTATGTAGGCTAAGATTTATATTATACTTTCGAAATGTTTTCCTACACTTTGCACTTATAGTAAAAATATCAAAGAAATTTGAGTATCAAGCATGTTTGACTATCATAAGGGGAAATCTCCTCCGATTTTGCGTTTGCATTGTGTGTGCGTGCGGGAGGCCTTATGGTAGTTTCATTTTCCAAAAGCATTGCGGATCTATTTTAAAATATTTCTTTGTTTGTTTTTAAAAGATAAATTGTTTTAAGTTCTCACACCAGTCCCAAGACTGGCCTGGAGTTTATTGTTTCCTTCCTAAACTCTGGGTGCCCACCAATTTCTACACGGACAGTCTAGAGTCAGGTTATCGGGTCATTCTGGAATTCAGGAGATGCTGTGGAGCTCAAGAGGCAAGCTGGATGGCGTGCCGTATCAACTAGTATATAGTATTAATTTCTTTTCCCGCTGTTTGTTGTTGTAAACTCTGATAATGTAATGGTAATGTGATGTAATGTAATAACTGATATAGTTCTTTGTTTTAAAAATATTCATTTATCTATTATATGTTGTTCCGCTGCGATTGTGAGATTCTAATATTTTTTCTGTTACTTCTTCTTTCTTACTTCTTCTACCTCTTCTTCTTCGTAAACCCTAAGTGTTCGGTTTTTCGGCCTTCGATTGCTCGGCAGTTGATACAGTGGACGTATTGATGTCGACTTTCGTGAGTCGAAAATGGCTATCCTTACAGTTGGTATCAGAGCATTTGGTTAAGCGACAACCTTGGCTCTGTTGGGAATTGCTCATTAGAGATAGAGTCAACAGTACTCTAGAATGGGTGTGAGTGTAATAATAGATATGAGCGCGTATTTGTTAGTGAATATAAAAAAAATTGTTTTATATTGTGATGATTGGTTTGTTGAGTGTTATACGGATTCTGGTCAATGCGAGTAATTAACGTTATTGATAGGAATCTCTAAACACTTGTACAGAACAAATTCGACACGACATCATTTTGAAATAGGGTAAATGTAATTTTACCTAAATTATTTTCGTATATAAAAGAGAAAAAATTTCTGTGAATTATTATAACATGTGATTTCTTGGTTGCTAGAAAGTGATGATATTAAATTATTACCACTAATGTTGAAAAAGAAATTGAAATCGTAACTCCAAAGTTAAGAAATAAATTCACATACAAATAGAATTGGAGAATATAAATTGTAAATGTGATTTGTAATTTGAAGTAAAATTCCAGAGGAATATTTGAAAATGTTTTGAAAGGGTTTGCAATTTGGAAAAGATTAAATTCCTTTTTGAGTTTGAAAATGGTTTTCAAAGGTTTTGGAAAAATGTTTTTGGAGGGATAAAAGCTCTAAACTCTTTTCGGTCGCTGGAAAATAATTCTGATGACGATCGTGACATCGTCGGTGTTCATTTTCGGGTTTCCAAAAGAGGGATTACTGCCAAGTTGTTTTAAATGGAAGTTGTTAGGAAAATTTGCGTTTGGGTTTTGAAATTCAAAGGATAATTAGAATTGGTTTCAAAAGTGGTTTTGAAATGTTGGAAAGACTCTGAAATCTGATAAAAATAGTTATGGAATAAAATTTATTAAATTGAAAATTTGTCAAGTTGGATCAAATGAAGCTAAGTATTAAAATAAAATTAGTAAGTAAAACTAATTGAAGAAATGAAAAATTTAATATGGGTTGAAATGAATTGGATTCAACATTTATAAATAAAGGGGTAAATTAAATTCATATGGAATTTGTAATCCAATTTAATAAGTGGTTATAAACCGAAATAGTGAATTGAATTGTGTTTGGGAACGAACAAAAGAATGAAAACTGAATATCGAATACCAATTTGAATTGCGCGAGATGAGATGAGTTAGAACTTGTAATGAATTAGTAAAAGAAACTAATTTAAAATAGCAAGATGAATCAGTTATGAATGAAAAATAATTGATAAAATTCAATATTTAGAAGGTAAACTGAATTCAAATAGAATGAAATTGTAAATTTAATTCAAATGAAATTGATAATGTGAGATTGAATGAAAATGGATATTATGGTTAGCAGGATATACAGGTGGATTAAATGAAATGTTGGGATTTTGATTTCGAAGATAAAAAAATTGAATTGCTCGACAAAAGGTATGTATTTGAATTTCAGTATGAGATTTGATGATTTTCTTGTCCAACCACTTGGCGTTTTTTTTTCTTTTTGAAATCTGGGGGGCCCTGGTGCCATTTTTGTAGTCGTACCGAGCTAGCCGCGCAAAGGAGACGCTGACGAAATTTTTCGAAAATTTAAGGCGTTAGAATATTTTTGAGAAAATTGGAAATTTTTGAAAACTATAACTTTGATTTTGGAATGAAAAGTTAAACGATATAGTTGGTTTTGAAAAGATAACTAAGTATGATTTGAAAACTTAGTAAAGTTATTGTAAGAAGTTTAACTATGGATTTTGGAAAAGTTAAAATGCTTAAATGAATCTGAAATTTAATTTGAACAAATGGTTTTGAAAGGTTAATGGATTCTGTAACTTTTTCTTACATGGTAATTTCGAGGCCGAAATTCTTTTAAGTGGGGAAATTTGTAACGACTCAAAATTTCTGTCATTTGAAATTCGTATGTTTAATTGATTTTAAATATGCACAAGTAAAATTTGTAAGTCGAATAAATTTAATTTCGAATATCTAGATTTAATTGGATAATTTAAATCGATAATTTAATATTTGAAATTTCATAAATAATTGGAAATTGTGTTTAATGTGATTAAAATTGATTTGTAAAGTTGTATTTAATCATATTGGAGTTAGAATGATGTTATAGAACTTTTAAAATCGAATTAAAAGTTAATTTGTAGAAATTGAATATTTTAATATTTAATTGACAAGTAAAAATAGTCATTTTCAAACAGTCTCAGATTTCGATGAAACCAGTTTTATCGGATTTGTAATGTTATATTATTGTAAGGTTTCGAATTTCGTGTCAATCGGATTTACGCTTTGTCCGAGGCAAGCTAAAACGCAATGAAATCGGTTTAAGTGAATTTTAAATTTAAATAGTCGATTTGAAAACCTATCTTTCAAATATGATCGAATTGGCTCCCGATATATATTCCATTGTGTTCGGAATAGGGGTAAAACATTATAAATGCCAGGCGGCACGCTTCGTTTGGTGTTCGAAAAAATTTCGGGTGAATAGTGTCGCGTAATTTTCTATATAAGGACATCAATTATTCACTTTTACACTCAAAACCCTAGCTAGGGTTCACGGCCGCCAGTTTTAAAGTTTAATGGCCGAAATTGCATCTACTTCTTCCTCTGAATTCTTCAAATCCACTAATCAATTTGACAAACTTCCTAAATGAAAGTTGTAGAGCTACGTGAGATCGTTCAATCCAACGGTTATGATCGAGAATGGGGCTGTGGATCGACGTGAATATGGGTTTGAACGGCCGAATTTCGTGCGCGTTTTTCGAGGAGAATATGAAGTCGAGCTCGTCGTGATTCATGCCGAAGGTGGAGCTTGTGATGGCCATTCAAATGGAAGTGTTTGTTCGACGTGAAGTGGTCAGTAGGTGGTCGCGATAGCTAGGGTTTTTGAACGCTTTGGGTTTCTTGCGTACGGGAAAGAACGTAAGGGAGAAGAAGGAAGAAACAAGGCCGAGATCCGGGGGGATGGAAACGTGCGGCCCAGATTGGAGCGAGGTTAAATAAAAAATAAAATTTAAAAATTAATTTGTATATTAATTCGTATAAACTTTGTAACACTATAACTTGTTCATACGATATTTGTTTCGCACGAAACGAATTACGTCGGGTTAGTGTTGACGAGCACTACGCGATGGAACTAGATTGAGATCGATTGGAGCTAGTGTATATTTTGGATAAAATTAAACGCGCGTTTAATTTTATTCGAAATAAAACGCTGAAGCCGTTATTGGAAACAAGGTGAGAACTTCTCACTCAATCGTATTGCGTTTCTATTTAAATTTTAAATAGCTAGATTTAAAATTGCTTGATTGTATGCTTGGATGATAAATTGCTATCTGTTGTATTGAAATAGACCCTATACGCCGTATATTAAGCGGAGGTTATTATATTAAACACATATACCGCGATATTCTATCGTGAAGTGGAATTGGTATTATATATGTACTTGGAGTTGATTTCCCGCATTATATAGCGGATAAGGCCCTATTGCGCCGCATAATAGCGGATAATATTTTATATAAACCCATGTACCGCGATATTCCGTCTTTAAACGGGATTGGTATTGTGCTAACATCTGTGGATGCAGGGAAACAGGTTGGAGGGATCCAACTGGATTCCTCAACAGTATTGATTTATTTACAGATATTTGCGATATATTCTGTTATCATACTGATGTATGATGTTTTGGATGCCGTGGTTGATGTTTTGGTGCTGATGCAGCATTGGTTTATTTTTGCAGTTTTAAAAATGTCAAAGTAACGAATTTGAATTTAAAAGGATTTTTAAGTGATTTTTGAAAATAAACATTTTTTTGAATTTTGGAGTTGGTTCATTTTGAATAAATAAACGTTATAATTTTTATGTTATAAAAATTATGATTTTTGTGAAATATAACCGAAATGTGATTTTTGAAATAAATAGTTGATTATTTTGTAAAATAATTTAAATGGGGATTTTTTGAATTATTATAAACGGTTTATATAAAAGATTTACAAAATCGATATTTATAAATTAAAATATTAGAATTTAAACCAGTTTTTATAAGTGTTAAAATGAAGTATCAATGGATTTCATAAGTGAATGAAATTTATAGATTTATAAATTGTGAAGTTATAAAATGAATAGATTTCATGAAATAAAAGATTTTTAAGTAATAACTTATAAATTGGATTTTGGCATTTAAATGAGATATAAATAGAATTTGTTAATTAAGAGATTTTATAAGTTGAAGTTTTTTTTAATATATATATAAATGTGAATTTATAAACGTTGTTTTTATAAATTCAAAACCAAGTGAATTTGATAACTAAATATGAAAGCTTATTAAAGGAAATATATTCTCGATTTTGGACAGTGAATAATCCTTTAAATTAAATATGTAGAAGTGTTGAATTTGATAAACGATTTATATTCACGATTTTGGGACAGTGAATAATATATTTAAAGAAATGTTTAGGAAGTGACCTTTTAAATAGAATTAAAACGATTTAAAGGTGTTTTAAAATGCATTAACTATCGAAACCATAGATTTCAACATTTATTGTTGAAATAGACGTTTTTGAGAAATAAGGAAATGATGGACTATAACACTGTTGTTATAGTAAATGATTTTCGAAAGGAAATATTTTTGTACAGTATTGGGATTTATATATTTATCTTAATTTCGAATCCCTATACTAGTGATTTTGGTTTGTCGTAACGATGTTTTACGCAACATTCGTTTTGACTCAAAAGAATGTGTTTAAGAGAATGTTTTCATTAAAGAATAAAATATATACTAAATTGTGATTTAAGTATGTTGAATATTTCCCAAATGTTGAAAATAAATAGATTTATGAATTACTTATTATTAAATAAGTATGGAAATGTTTTCCAATATGAGTGAAATGTTTTGAGTTATATCTTTTAAAGATAAATTGAAAGTGAATATTTGAAATCGATTTGAAAATCGTATATCAGTGGATATTTGGAAATTTAAATTCACCATGGAATTTATAAAGGAAAGGGAAATTTGATTAAAAATAAGCATTGATTTATTTTTGAAGTGTGGAAAAATATATCTTGTGAAGATATTTTTGGAAAATAAATAATTTAGGGAAATTATTTGGGATTTGGTGATGTTGTGCATATCAATTGATAGTTAAATAACTGACTACCAATATTTACCTTTAAATGGGTATTTGTTATAATTTGCTTGAATTTGAATGCTACAGTTATTTTAAAATAAGCGCTCGTTATTCGGTTTAGCCGGGAGAAGACCTTTGGGTCATGAATCCCATTCCGAATAGCGGTACGTCGCAATGGATAGCATTTGAAGACCGGTGTTGAAGACCAGATATTTTGGAAAACGGAAGGATAACCGTCGAATGTCTCTGCATCGGCTGATCTCCGATATAGAGATTTTATCACCCTTTGTGATGGGAAGTCCGGTCGTGATTAGTGAATATCCGGATTGCAATGGCTTCTTTGGAAGTGCCTTCGGTTCCGTTCGATCCTGAAACGGACTTGTATGGGATGTGTGCCTGACGTTACAATTTGAGATGTAAAGCTGGTTTCTATCAACTATATTTTTGTTGGTGGCGGAGAATTTATTCTCTTAGTTTAACACCCTTCTCTGAGACGTACGAGCTCAGAGGTTATGTAGTTAATGGTTACTAGTGATACATTCCCAATTTGGTAATGTGGCATACGAAGTGACGCTGAGCATTTATTGATCAAAGCATAGCTTTTTTGAAAAGCGTAGCTTTGTGGACGAGACTTCGTCGGACCTCAACCCCAGAAATGGTCAAAACAGAAAAGATGCAGCAAGGTTTTAGGGAGTAGCGTCCCTTAGGGTATGTCATTTCCTTCTGGATATAAATGATATCATGGTATGGAGCCCAAATACTTAACGTTGGTGGATGTCGCAAATATATATGACTTTGTGATTGATGTTGGTTGAGGATCCTCATATAAAGATTGTTTACAACCGGGGGATGGCATACTCGTGTCAGTTGTTACCTACTTTTTCATAGGTAACCCGACCTTGTGTTGGCAGAGATCCGGTTAGATTCTCGGGGCGTCTCTCCACAGGCATTTCCATGTGGCAATGGAAAGTTTCTTGGCCTGACCATTTGTTGGAAAATCCAAAGAAAGAATGCGATCCCTGTACAGTTTTAGTTGTATAACCTGTCATTTACTTATGGTGGCGCCCCACTGTTTAGATGGTAGCTATATTAGGCATACGATAATGGTCGTATGTTGGCTAAGATTTATATTATACTTTCAAAATGTTTTCCTACACTTTGCACTTATAGTAATAATATCAAAGAAATTTGCGTATCAAGCATGTTTGACTATCATATGGAGAAATCTCCTCCGATCCTGCATTTGCATTGTGTGTGTGCGCGGGAGGCCTTATGGTAGTTTTATTTTCCAAAAGCATTGCGGATCTATTTTAAAATATTTCTTTGTTTGTTTTTCAAAGATAAACTATTTTAAGTTCTCACACCAGTCCCATGACTGACCTGGAGTTTATTGTTTCCTTCCTAAACTCTGGGTGCCCACCAATTTCTACACGGACAGTCTAGAGTCAGGTTATCAGGTGGAATTCAGGAGATGCTGTGGAGCTTAAGTGGCGAACTGGATGGCGTGGCGTATCAACTAGTATATAGTATTTCTTTTCCCGCTGTTTGTTGTTGTAAACTCTGATAATGTAATGTTAATGTGATGTAATGTAATAACTGATATAGTTCTTTATTTTAAAGATATTCATTTATCTATTATATGTTGTTCCGCTGCGATTGTGAGATTCTGATATTGTTTATGTTGCTTCTTCTTTCTTTCTTCTTCTACCACTTCTTCTTCTTAAACCCTAAGGGTTCGGTTTTCTGGCATTCGATCGCTCGGCAGTTGATACGGTGGACGTATTGATGTCGACTTTCGTGAGTCAAAAATGGCTATCCTTACAAAGAAAGAAAGAAAGAAAAGCAACAGAAACAATATCAGAATCTCACAATCGTAGCGGAACAACATATAATAGATAAATGAATAATCTTTAAATCAAAAGAACTGTACATTTCATACATTACATCATCAGAGTCAATATACAACACAATAATGGACAGTTAAATAAACTTGTCCTTACAAGTGGATACACAGTGGAAAAGATAATATCATGTATCACTGATACGTCTCGCCATCCAACTCGCCTCCTGCTCCACAGCCTCATGAGAATCCAGAATGACCTAATAACCCGACTCTAGGCTGCTAGTGTAGAAAATGATGGGCACCCAGAGTTTAGGAAAGGAACAATAAACTCCAGATCAGTCATGGGACTGGTGTGAGAAATTAAAAACAGTTATTTTTACAAAGAAAATAAAAAGAATTTCGCAATGCTTTTGGAAAATGAAACTACCATAAGGCCTCCCGCCACACACATAATGCAAACGTAGAATTGGAGGAGATTTCTCCTTATGATAGTCAAAGATGCTTACTACGCAGAATCATTTGATTATTATTATTATTATTATTAGTGCATAGTGTAGAAAACATTTCCAAAGTATAATAGCCAGCATACGCATTTCGCACTATGCCTACTATAGCTACCATCTAAACAGTGGTGACCACCATAGGTAAATGACAGGTTCTAAAACTAAAACCGTACAAGGCTCGTATTGGTGATTGGATTTCCAACAAATTGTCAGGCCAAGGAAATTCCCATTGCTACATGGGTACACCTCTGGAATGACACCCCGAGAACCTAACCGGATCTCTGCCAACAAAAGGCCGGGTTACCTCTGAACTAGGTAACTACTGACACGAGTATGTCATCCCCTGGTCGTAACCGACCTTTATCCCGGGATTCACCAACAACCACAAAGAAATAAATTTGCGGCAACCACATAGGTTAAGTATCTGGGCTCCATACCATAATACCACCTCTATCCAGAAGGAAATGTACATACCCTATGGGGGAGCTATCCCCAAATAACCTTGCTGCATTCTTCCTGTTTTGACCATTACCGGATTGTGAGGTTCGACGAAGTCTCGTCCACAAAGCTACGCTTTTCACAAAAGCCACGCTTTAATCAACAAATGATCAGCAGCACTCAGCATGCCACGTTACAAAATTGGGAATATATCACTAGTAACCATCAACTATATAACCTCTGAGCTCGTACGTCTCAGAGAAAGGTGTTAAGCTAAGAGAATAAATTCTCCACCACCAACAGAAATGTATTTGATAGAAACCAGCTTTACATCTCAAATTGTAACGTCAGACACACATCCATACAAGTTCGTTCCGGGATCGAACGGAACCGAAGGCACTTCCGAAGAAGCCCTTGCAATCCGGATATTCACTAATCACGTCCGGATTCCCATCACAAAGGGTGATATAATCTCTATATCGGGGATCAGCCGATGCAGAGACATTCGACGGTAATCCTTCCGTTTTCAGAATAATCCGAGCTTCAACACCGGTCTTCAAATGCTATCCATTACGACGTATCACTATTCGGAATGGGATTTATGACCCAAGGGTCCTCTTCCGACTAAACCGAATAACGAGCGCTTATTTTAAAATAAGCATAGCATTCAAATTCAAGCAAATCACAACAAATACCCATTTAAAGGTAAATATTGATAGTCGGTTATTTAACCATCGATAGATATGCACAACATTACCAGATTCCAAATAATTTTCCAAATTATTTATTTTCCAAAAATATCTTTACAAGATATATTTTTCCATACTTCAACCATTTGAAAACAAATTTCAAATCACTTTTCACCTTTACAACTTTTGAAAATCAAATTTCAAATCATTTTCCTTACGCGGAGACACTTCCAAATATTTATTCATTTTCACCATTAATCTGCAGAGTTCAAATACTTTAAAATAATTTATAACACTTATCCAAAATATATCGGGAAAACACTTTGAAATAAATCTATTTTTCTTTAAACAAATACTTAAAATATAAGTTATAAAAAAATATTATACCAATATTACATATAACTTAAGTCCAAACTAATTTTCAAAATAAAATTAGTAGATAGAGCATAACTATTTAAATAACTATTTTCTAAAACAACTATTGATTAAATCTTAGAAATAATCATTTCTATATCAACTTAATAAATCTGTACTTAAAGGATTTAAAACAACTTAAGAAGTTAATTTCTCCAAAGTATCCTTTTCAAAATCAATTCTACAATTATATACATACATATGTATATATTTTTCAAAGCTATTCAGAAACTGTATTCGGCATTCCAAGGAGAATACACTTTCATTTCAAAATGGTTCATTTAAACCAATTAAATAAATCCTTACCGATTTACTTTAAATTTACGTTCCAAATCCGTAAATTTATTTCCACACTTCAAAAATAAATCATTGTTTATTTTTAAACAAATTTCCCTTTTCTTTATAAATTCCATGGTGAATTTAGATTTTCAAATATCCACTGATCTACGATTTTCAAATCGATTTCAAATATTCACTTTCAACAACAATTCAAATTTTCAATTGATTTCAAAACAACCAAATCAAATTCCATATTGATTTTTTTTCCAATAAATTAACACCAAGTGAATTTCATTCAAATCTCAAATTGAAATCAATTTTTACTAAACCCAAATCAATTTTCAAATTGATTCCAAATTCTTTTCAAAACACCAAATAAACTTTCAAATGGATTTTCAAAAGATTCAAATTCAATCACCAAAAATCAATTCCCAAATGTATTTCAAATTTTATTTCTTTTTAAAAATAAATTCCTTTTAAAGAAAACCAATTCTTTTATTTTTCAAACTCTTTGAAATCGGTATTTTGAATAAATTCTTCAACCTTTGAATAATATTACCCGAAATCCATTTATTAAAGCTTTTCCAATATTTTGAAATTTTATTCAATAAGATTATAAATAAAACTTTATTATTTTAGAATTCATTCTTTTAAATTTATCCAATTCTCAAAATAAATTTTAATATAAACTTTCAACCTAAATTTTCAAAAATCAAATTTTATTTATTTCCGGTATCCAACGATACTAAAATTATATTCGGCTAAATTTTAGCCTTCAACGATTTCAATCACAAAGATAATCACATAGAGATTATAAATAATTAACACACAACACTGAATAAATTCAATTATTTGAGGAATCCAGTTGGATCCCTCCAACCTGTTTCCCTACATACACAGATATTAGCACAATATCAATCCCGTTTCAAGATGGGATATCGCGGTACATGGGTTTATATAAAATATCATCCACTATTATGCGGCGCAATAGGGTCTCATCTGCTATATAATTCGGAAAATCAACTCTAAGTACATATATAATACCAATTCCACTTCAAGGTGGAATATCGCGGTATATGTGTTTAATATAATAACATCCGCTTAATATGCGGCGTATAGGGTCTATTTCCATACAACATATAGCAATATATCATCCATCAACACAATCAAGCAATTTTAAATCTAACTATTTAAAATTTAAATCGAAACAAATTCGATTGAGTGAGAAGTTCTCACCTTGCTTCCAATAACCGTTGTAGTGTTTTATTTCGAATAAAATTAAATGAGCGTTTAATTTCACCCAAAATTCACACTAGCTCTAATCAATCTCAATCTAGCTCCATCGCGTAGTGCTGGCCAATATGAACCCAACGCAATTTGTTTCGTCCAAAACGGACCTCGTATGAAAAAGTTACGCAATTTTAAACATTATACGAATTTTTATAATATAAAATCAATTTCAAATTTTATTTTAACCCAAAATAGATCTCTGCCGTTCGATTATACATCACGAGATCAGGGTCGTGACTACGTTTCTTCTTCCCCCCAGGTTCGAATGCAACAAAATAACCCATAGGCCACCGTTTCCAACGAATTTTCACCACCTCCTCGAGCCCCCTGAAGACGATCGGCAAGTGCCATACGAACTAGCGTCGCAAGCTCCACCAACAAACAAAGACCGGTAAATCTCGGTCATCCCTGCGCCTAGGAAAACGTGCGTGACCGTATTGCCTTCAAACCAAAATTGCCGTTGATTTATCGCCTCGTTTTCGATCATAACCGTTGAGATTATAGATCTCGCTTCCCTCTATCATTTTGTAGTTGATGATTTTTACCAATTGCTTATGGATTAAGAGAAAATCGAGGAAGAAGAAGGGAAGACGCCGGCCATTGAATATATATGTGGCGGCTGAAGCTTGAAACCCTAGGGTTTGTGCAAAACAAAGATTATGAGGTCCTTTTATAGAAAATTGCCAAAACACTATTCATTCGAGATTTTTCCGAACTCCAAACGAAGCATGCCGACTGACGTTTCTAGTGTTTAACCCCCGTTACGGACACAATGGAACATGTTTCAGAAGCTAATTTGATCATATGTACGAGTTACTGAAATAAACGATCAATATTAAAATAAATCGGTTAAACTAATTTCTATGGGTTTTGGCTTGCTCCGGACAAACCGTAAACCCGATTGACACGAAATTTGAAATCTTACAATAATTTAACATTACGGATCCAATGAAACTTGTTTCATCGAAATCCAAGAATGTTTGAAAAATGATTATTTTTACTCGTCAAGTAAATATTAAAATATTCAATTTCCACAAATTAACTTTTAATTCAATTTTAAAAGTTCTATAACATCATTCTAACTCCAATATGATTTAATACAACTTTACAAATCAAATTTAATCACATTAAACCCAATTTCCAATTATTTCTGTAATTTTAAATATTAAATTAACGATTTAATTATCCGATTAAATCTAGATATTCGAAATATAATTTATTCGACTTACAAATTTTACTTGTTAATATTTAAAATCATTTAAATATAAGAATTTAAAATGACAGAAATTCTGGGTCGTTACAAACTTCCCCCCTTAAAAGAATTTCGTCCTCAAAATTGCCAAGTCAGAAAAAGCCTTGAAATCCATTAACTTTTTTTTCAAAAACAAACCGTTTCAACTTGATTTCAGATTCATTTTAATTCCTTAACTTTTCCAAAATCCGATGGTTACACTTTTCTAGTTCAATTCCTACGTTTTCATTTCAATTTAGAAATTGACTTTCGTTAACAAAAAATTTCAAAATTTTTCTAACTCCCAAAATTTACGGAAATTTTTGGCAGAGTCTCCCTTGTACGGAGGAGCTTTTGCAATATCACAGTAGATATAAATATATATACATCGACCTACACGGTCGGAAAACAGAAAAACAGTTCATATTTCCTATTTTTATTGTGTAGGCATACCTTTTTAGCATTTTTAAGCAAAGCAGTTATTTATTAGCATTTTAGCGTGACCAAATCCAGCCCCGGTACCTGTACTTGCTCAATTTAAACATGTAAGTGACATATATAGGAAATTATTTACATTTCACTAATTTTCAATAGAAAACACATAGTTTTCATAAGCAATGCAATCAAAATAATTCCCATAAGCAATTTATAAGGTTTCGATACAAATTTTAATTGCTTACAACCAATTCACATTAGTTCACTTTCAATTCAAATTCAATTATATAGATTTCCATTTATCAATTCAATTTCATTAACACTTAATGAATTATATACAATCAACAAACAATCATATAACAACCAAATCATAACCAACATAACCAAATTATTAAATTCACATTCAATTTGGTTTAACACTTTTAATTCCAATTGGTTGAAATTAAATTGACTTCCATTTAATTATTAAATTTCAATTTTACTAGTTTTTAATGAATTAACATTTACATCCCTTATTCCATATCAATTCATTTACATTAGATTGATTAATATTCAATCCATTTATTAATTCAGTTGCTAATTCATTTAACAAATAAGGTTGAATTTCATTTCTATAACTCAAGTTCATATTCATCACTTCACTTTATCAATTTACTTCGATACCAAAATTAACATCATTCAACGTCACTTAAGTTATATTGCATTTCAAATGTCATTTGTTTAACTTAACTTAAATTTCCCCTTATAAATCCAATTCAGATTCCAATTCTATTTAACTTTTAATTTTCGAAAATAATTTCCAAAATAAACAGGATTCAACATTTTCAATTCACAGTTCCAATTCATTTTTATTCACAACTCATATTTATAAATATATTCATATAGTTTTACTTCTTATATATAAGATTATTTCACAATTGTAAATCACATTAATTATAATTCCATACTTAATAATTCATTTGCTTATACAATTATTCTTTTATTAAGATTATTCAAACATCATTTAATTAACTTATATATATTCTTACATTTTCAACAACCAAACAATCAATTTATATACACTTTAATAATTTCTGAAAAATTATTTCCTTTATGTGTAAAATATAATCGAGGTAAAATTATTTCATTTACCCAATTTAAAATGATACTATGTCGACTTGCCTCGTTTAAGTGTTTAGAAATCCCTATCGATAATATGGTGTCCTACATACCAATCAGAATTCACAAACAACTCAACGGATAAGCAAACACGATATAAAACATTTTAATATGCACTAACAAATATGCGCTCGTATTTATGATTACACTCACACTCAGTCTAGAGTACTACTGACTCTATCTCTTATGAGTAATTCCCAACAGAGCCAAGGTTGTCGCTTAACCAAATGCTCTGATACCAAATGTGAGGACCCGATTCTTCGGCTCCCGAATATCGACATTAATACGTCCACTATATCAACTGCCGAACAATCGAATGCCGAAAAACCGAACCCTTAGGATTTAAGAAGAAGAAAAAGATAGAAGAAGAAAGAAAGAAAAGCAACAGAAACAATATTAGAATCTCACAATCGCAGGGGAACAACATATAATAGATAAATGAATAATCTTTAAATCAAAAGAACTGTACATTTTATACATTACATCATCAGAGTCGATATACAACACAACACAATAATGGACAGTTATATAAACTTGTCCTTACAAGTGGATACATAGCGGAAAGGATAATATCATACACAAGTGATACGTCTCGCCATCCAGCTCGCCTCCTACTCCACAGCCTCCTGAGAATCCAGAATGACCTAATAACCTGACTCTAGGCTGCCCGTGTAGAAAATGATGGGTACCCAGAGTTTAGGAAAGGAACAATAAACTCCAGGTCAGTAATGAGACTGGTGTGAGAAATTAAAAACAGTTATTTTTACAAAGAAAATAAAAAGAATTTCGCTATGCTTTTGGAAAATGAAACTACTATAAGGCCTCCCGCCACACACACAATGCAAACGCAGAATTGGAGGAGATTTCTCCTTATGATAGTCAAAGATGCTTACTACGCAGAATCATTTGATTTTTTTATTATTATTACATAGTGTAGAAAACATTTCGAAAGTAAAATATAAATCTTAGCCAGCATAGGCATTTCGCACTATGCCTACCATAGCTACCATCTAAACAGTGGTGACCACCATAAGTAAATGACAGGTTCTAAAACTAAAACCGTACAAGACTAGTATTGGTGATTGGATTTCCAATAAATGGTCAGGCAAGGAACTTCTCATTTCCACATGGGTACGCCTCTGGAATGACGCCCCGATAACCTAACCGGATCTCTGCCAACACAAGGCCGGGTTACCTCTGCACTAGGCAACTACTGACACGAGTATGCCATCCCCTGGTCGTAACCGACCTTTATCCCGGGGTTCACCAACAACCACAAAGAAATAGATTTGCAGCAACCACATATGTTAAGTATCTAGGCTACATACCATAATATCACCTCTATCCAGAAGGAAATGTACATACCCTATGGGGGCACTATCCCCAAATAACCTTGCTGCATTCTTCCTGTTTTGACCATTACCGGGTTGTGAGGTTCGACGAAGTCTCGTCCACAAAGCTACGCTTTTCAAAAAAGCCACGCTTTGATCAACAAATGATTAGCAGCACTCAGCATGCCACGTTACCAAATTGGGAATATATCACTAGTAACCATCAACTACATAACCTCTGAGCACGTACGTCTCAGAGAAATGTGTTAAGCTAAGAGAATAAATTCTCCGCCACCAACAGAAATGTATTTGATAGAAACCAACTTTACATCTCAAATTGTAACGTCAGATACACATCCATACAAGTTTATTCCGGGATCGAACGGAATCGAAGGCACTTCCAAAGAAGCCCTTGCAATCCAGATATTCACTAATCACGTCCGGATTCCCATCACAAAGGGTGATAAAATCTCTATATCGGAGATCAGCCGATGTAGAGACATTCGACGATAAGCCTTCCGTTTTAGAAAATATCCGGTCTTCAACACCGGTCTTCAAATGCTATCCATTACGACGTATCACTATTCGGAATGGGATTTATGACCCAAAGGTCCTCTCCCGGCTAAACCGAATAACGAGCGCTTATTTTTAAATAAGTGTAGCATTCAAATTCAAGAAAATCACAACAAATACCCATTTAAAGGTAAATATTGATAGTCGGTTATTTAACTATCGATAGATATGCACAACATTACCAGATTCCAAATAATTTCATAAATTATTTATTTTCCAAAAATATCTTCACAAGATATATTTTTCCACACTTCAACCATTTGAAAACAAATTTCAAATCACTTTTCACCTTTACAACTTTTGAAAAACAAATTTCAAATCATTTTCCTTATGCGGAAACACTTCCAAATATTTATTCATTTTCACTGGAAATCTTCCGAGTTCAAATAATTTAAAATAATTTATAACACTTATCCAAAATATATCGGGAAAACACTTTGAAATAAATCTATTTTTCTTTAAACACTTTACTTAAAATATTAGTTATAAAAAAATATTATACCAATATTACATATAACTTAAGTCCAAACTAATTTTCAAAATAAAATTAGTAGATAGAGTATAACTATTTAACTAACTATTTTCTAAAACAACAATTGATTAAATCTTAGGAATAACCATTTCTATATCAACTTAATAAATCTTTACTTGAAGGATTTAAAACAACTTAAGAAGTTAATTTCTTCAAAGTATCCTTTTCAAAACCAATTCTAGAATTATATACATATATATGTATATATTTTTCAAAGCTATTCAAAAAATTTATTCGGCTTTCCAGGGAGAATACACTTTCATTTCAAAATGGTTCATTTAAACCAATTAAATAAATCCTTACCGATTTACTTTAAATTTACGTTCAAATCCGTAAATTTATTTCCATACTTCAAAAATAAATCAATGTTTATTTTTAAACAAATTTCCCTTTTCTTTATAAATTCCATGGTGAATTTAAATTTCCGGATATCCACTGATATACGATTTTCAAGTCGATTTCAAATACTCACTTTCAACAACAATTCAACTTTTCAGTTGATTTCAAAACAACCAAATCAAATTCCATATTGATTTTTATTCCAAGAAATTAAACACCAAGTGAATTTCATTCAAATCCCAAATTGAAATCAATTTCTACTAAACCCAAATCAATTTTCAAATTGATTCCAAATTCTTTTCAAAACACCAAATAAACTTCGAAATGGATTTTCAAAAGATTTAAATTCAATCACCAAAAATCAATTCCCAAATGGATTTCAAATCTTATTTCTTTTTAAAAATAAATTCATTTTAAATAAAAACAATTATTTTATTTTTCAAACTCTTTAAAATCGGTATTTTGAATAAATTCTTCAACTTTTAAATAATATTACCTGAAATCCATTTATTAAAGCTTTTCCCATATTTCGAAATTTTATTCGATAAGATTAGAAATAAAACTTTATCATTTTAGAACTCCTTCTTTTAAATTTATCCAATTCTCAAAATAAATTTTAATATAAACTTTCAACCTAAATTTTCAAAATCAAATTTTATTTATTTCCGGTATCCAACGATACCAAAATTATATTCGACTAAATTTTTGCCTTCAACGGTTTCAATCACAAAGATAATCACACAGATATTATAAATAATCAACACACAACATGAACAAATTCAATTATTTGAGGAATCCAGTTGGATCACTCCAACCTGTTTCCCTGCATCCATAGATGTTAGCACAATACCAATCCTGTTTCAAGACGGGATATCGCGGTACATGGGTTTATATAGAATATCATCTGCTATTATGCGGCGCAATAGGGTCTCATCCGCTATATAATGCGGGAAATCAACTCCAAGTACATATATAATACCAATTCCACTTCAAGGAGGAATATCGCGGTATATGTGTTTAATATAATAACCTCCGCTTAATATGCGGCGTATAGGGTTTATTTCAATACAACATATAGCAATTTATCATCCAAGCATACAATCAACACAATCAAGCAATTTTAAATCTAACTATTTAAAATTTAAATCGAAACAAATTCGATTGAGTGAGAATTTCTCACCTTGCTTCCAATAACCGTTGCAGTGTTTTTTTCGAATAAAATTAAACAAGCGTTTAATTTTATCCAAAATTCACACTAGCTCCAATCAATCCCAATCCAGCTCCATCGCGTAGTGCTCATCAATACGAACCCGACGCAATTCGTTTCGTCCAAAACGGACCTCGTATGAAAAAGTTACGTAGTTTTAAACATTTTACGAATTTTTATAATATAAAACCAATTTCAAATTTTATTTTAACCTAAAATAGATCTCTGCCGTTCAATTATACATCACGAGATCAGGGCCGTGATTACGTTTCTTCTTTCCCCTAGGTTCGAACACAACAAACAATCCATAGGCCACCGTTTCCAACGAATTTTCACCACCTCCTCGAGCCACCTGAAGACGATCGGCGAGTGACATACGAACGAGCGTCACGAGCTCCACCAACGAACGAAGACCGGTCAATCTCGGTCATCCCCGTGCCTAGGAAAACGTGCACGACCGTATTGCCTTCAAACTAAAATTGTCGTTGATTTATCGCCTCGTTTTCGATCATAACCGTTGAGATTATAGATCTCGCTTCCCTCTATCATTTTGTAGTTGATGATTTTTACCAGTTGCTTGTGGATTAAGAGAAAATCAAGGAAGAAGAAGGGAAGACGTCGGCCACTGAATATATATGTGGCGGCTGAAGCTTGAAACCCTAGGGTTTGTGCAAAACAAAGAAAATGAGGTCCTTTTATAGAAAATTGCCAAAATACTATTCATCCGAGTTTTTTCCGAACTCCAAACGAAGCGTGTCGACTGACGTTTCTAGGGTTTAACCCGCGTTTCGGACATAATGGAACATGTTTCGAAAGCTAATTTGATCATATGTGCGAGTTACGGAAATAAACGATCAAATTTAAATTAAATCGGTTAAACTAATTTCTATGCGTTTTTGCTTGCCCCGGACAAACCGTAAACCGATTGACACGAAATTTGAAATCTTACAATAATTTAACATTATGGTTCCAATGAAACTAGTTTCGTCAAAATCCGAGGCTGTTTGAAAAATGACTATTTTTATTCGTCAATTAAATATTAAAATATTCAATTTCCACAAATTAACTTTTAATTCAATTTTAAAAGTTCTATAACATCATTCTAACTCCAATATGATTTAATACAACTTTACAAATCAAATGTAATCACATTAAACCCAATTTCCAATTATTTCTTTAATTTTAAATATTAAATTATCGATTTAATTATCCAATTAAATCTAGCTATTCGAAATATAATTTATTCGACTTACAAAGTTTACTTGTTAATATTTAAAATCGATTAAATATACGAATTTCAAATGACAGAAATTCTGGGTCGTTAAATTATAGCTATTTAAACTATTTTTTAAGAATTCAAATTGGTCAAGGGTGGAATGTATATTTTAAATCATGGATTTATATGTCGGTTAAAATGAAGTTATAACCTAAATTGAAATTCGAAATAATTTTGGAACTGATATCGAGATATTAAGACGTACATGATTTTAAATTGAAATAGTATATTTTGAGTAAATAGGATGATTTTGAAATGGATTTGATTTTGAAGCGAATATATTATTTTGATATCAAGTATGAATTTTTTTTTAAAATGTAAAAGTATCAACCGACGTGTAAAATGGCGTTTGGTTGTTAAAGAGACTGGGGCCGGGTATGGGCATACTCTCTGTCGATGCGGGAACCACTTTAACGTGTGCGCGGAGGAGAATCCTTAACGAAGTGGTTGGATTTGATGGGATTGCTGGATTTGAAGAAAGGGAACGATGATGGATAGACCCCGACACTTGTGCCAAATTGAAATGACTGAAACAGGACGGCTTGACCGGGCCAAGTGGGCTAATTAACCCAAGCGGGCATCCGTTCTTCGATTTTCTTAGACTCGGTCCATATTATTACTCTTGTTGTTGGTTTCGATTGGTGCACCTTGATTGGGATAGCCTCCTTTTGACTCGATACAGGATGGATGGACGCGGTAGACGGTCATGGCTATAATGTGTTACCACCAACCCTACGACCCGAACTGGTAGTACCCTACCTTGGCATTGCCTTACATGCCTTATCATACTTCTATTCCTATACGAGACTCATACGATTTTGGTTCAGTGTTGTCGTATCACGACGCATCCCTGACTACCGACGTGCTACTGGTGATATCAAATGCAATCTGTACGAAATGCTTAAAAAGACATTAAGGGGGATCAATGTAAAGCCTTAACACTAAGAAAAATATTTATTTTATTGATTAAACATTATATATATAGCTTATTCTACTACATATAAATATTTTGACCGATCCTTAAGAGATGGAAAATCCCGTAACATCTATTGAGTTATTGCATGCACATTATACATTGGATAGAAGATGTAAAATCCTGCAAACATCTTTGACGCTATTACACTCATGTTATATGCGATATCGTTTTGTCTTACATAAGGATATTTTAGTCCTGACAAAAGTGTTTTGTCTTTTCATTACGCTCGGGTCGGTCCTTAGTTTTTCAGCTTATTGAAGATTTATCTTGGAGGATGAAGATGAAGATTTGGTATTACTGGTACTATTATTATCCCTGCATCATGTTGCCTGCTGCATTACTTATCCTTGATGTATGTATATAACTCTGATAAATGTTGCACTGTATATAATCAAATGTATAATAGAAACAACTTCATGAACTGTTTATTTAATTATTATATTTTATCGTTCCGCTGCGAGATTTTGTACTTGTTTTCTTCTTCTGTTTTTATTTTCTTAAACCCATTGATTATCTATATTCCAGATTGTTTAAGTTGGACATGCGTGGATTATTGTCGATTTAAAACTTCTGAAATGTGGGTTGTCACAGTGTAGTGTGTGTGTGTATACCCATGTATAATGGTTATATTTGTAAACCCAAATATAAATAATTTCAAATTCAAATTTCATATCTAGTTTTTGAAATATCTTATAATTTCAAATAAAAAATTATTTTATAAAATTTGTATTTAATAAATATAAATGTATATATATTTATATATATACAAAAATTATATATTTATAATTAAATGAAAATTTTAATGTAAATAAATATGTATAAATAATTATATACTAAAATTTATATTTAAAAAAATATGTAAAATAACATAGATTTAAATAAATGCACACACAGATATATATATATGGATATATATTCACAACTGAACAAGATTAATTTTTTTAACTCACGGTTTTTAAAATTTATTTAACATAATTTTTTTATTAAATATAATATATATATATATATATATATATAATTTTTTAGCTTAATTTTATAACAATCAAAATGTTACGATTATTTAACTTATTTTTTATGTATTATAAATATGTGTGTGTGTGTGTTAAACTAAGTAATACATTATATATTAAATGTATATATTTATATAAACATGTTTTTTAAATAAACATATGTATAAAAAATTCAAAAATTATTTTGCATATAATTTTTAACAAAATTTTATATGTAATTTATATATTTGTTTATACAGTAGAAATTAAGTTTTGATTTAAAACCCTCTTAAAAAAATTATTTAATTCGAAATAATTTTTTGTTTTTTTATAGCCTTGAGCTATATATACACAAAAATATTTGTTTATATATAAATGCGCACACACAGACACACACACACATATTTACACACGTGTGTGTCTGTGTTTACGCATGTATATATATTCATCCAATGTTGACAACACACACATATGTGCATTCTTGATAATACACATATAATCTAAAGCGCTTGAATGATATAATAAACATATACATATTATATATGCAAACAAAGTTATTACCTTACGGTAGTCTAGAGTTTAACCTTGAATGGTAAATCGCTTGACTCCACTTGAATCCAAATTCAATTCATTCCAAAGAAAGATATCAGACTGAAAGCACACCGATGTCCTATTTTATTCAAATCTATGTTTTAATTACTTGAATCAATTAAATTTGTGCTTTAATTACTTGAAACAATGGAGGAGGAAGGGAGCAGAGGGCGTCCATGAATGGGCGAAGCAGGAGCTAAAGTCAAGAGTTCAGAGGGACGGAGGAGCTAAAAGTGGATATGGATATATTATTTCCTCTTGCTATTTCAAACTTTTTAAATCAAATCCAGCCCCATGCATAGCCGTCTATACAAGAGCCTCCTTGGGCCTTCATTTCATTTAAAGCCCATTCAGATTAACATGCATTTAAATCTAGTTTAAACGCACATCGATATGCGTGTGTGTATAACTTTTATATACGTACTATTTTAATACCGATCAACACAAATAAAATAAAATTTTATAATTAATATTTCATAAATACTAAATAATTTAATTAATTATAACAGTTATAATTTAATTAAATCAGGTTGTAGTCGGAGTATTCAACATTTAGGCTGTGTGACTCTTATGTGTAAATTCGATCAGCAATTAATATTGAAAAATTCAAATATTAATGTTCAAACGTCACCTTAGCTAGTGATGTGACATTATGGTCAAATTTATTGCTTACATAGCTTTGGTTCCAATTTTACTTATCTTAAGCAGTACCCCGTAGCAACAATTATTTACATCAATTTTTTTGTGTCAAAACTATATCACTTAGAACTTATGGAATTTGGCAATGGTCAAAATCGCAGTATTGTCCATACTCAACTTTAAGTCCAAACACAAAGTCCTTAGTTCAATAATAACAGTTATTATTAACCGAGCTGCTCTTGCTAGAGACTTTTTGACTATGGGTTGACTTCATTTGACCATGATACTAACCTCATATAATCGAGGAGATGAATTCTCCATTAAATAGTATTCACTTTCAAAGTTTCCACTTGACCCAACTATAGTCGTTCGATGGACGTCATACCATGATTAAACTATAATCAAAGTGGAATTCCCACATTGAAGCTCGATAATATTCTCAAGTCGAGAGAATTGTGTAATATTGTCACATCGATATTTTCCGTTTGACCTTAGTTATATTGATTAAAAGAAAATTATTGAATGAGTCATTCCATAACTATCAATGTTTCCCCAACAGTCGTGAGTGATACACTGCCCAACATTTAGAAAGCGTTATATACTCCAGTCTCAACGGATGCATCAATATTCAGTCTTAATACATCTTGACTTGGAACATTTAAAAGGGTATGTTTATTATATAGTGATAAATTATTCATGATTACAATGCATTGTAACTACTATTACAAAACAAATCATTTATCGATTTTCTATTTAATAAATAATTAATATAGCACATTATATTAAGTATTTAATAGAAATAAAATGCCTTTTATTTTGAAAAAAATTGATTATCGAGTTAGATATATGCATTACATAATCGCCCCAAGGGCTTAACCCTGACTCCACTAATCTGCCACTTACACTTAGGGTCAATTATGGAATCTTACTCCAACTTCATTGTTAAATTTTCTCAAACTAATCGGGTCAATCCCTTAGCGAATGAGTATGTTATTTTGTTTAATTTTCTACTACGTTAATCAAACCTTTCTAATGTTGATAGATTGTCATTATCATGTGGAACTATTCGAAGAATGTCTATTGACTTCCAGTGAGCTCTAGGTTCTTTTACAAACTGTATCATGACATTGTTATCATATAACAATGTCGTGGGATTCTCAATATTTGGAATCATCCTAGGCTCAATTATAAATTTGTGCACTTATATTTATATATTGCTTTTATTTGTGGCGTTATTTAAGATGATGTGACAGCCCACACTTCCAAACACATCGATCCAAAGCCTAGTGTGACTTTTGGGCTCACGTCATGCCAACAAATACGAGCTGTTAGGTTGCTAAAATACTACAAAGCATATTATGAAGGTAAATTCTAAGTCATTCTACACTTTCAGGTCTCATACAAAAGAAATTGAAATATAAGTGTTTAAAAATAGTGTCCCAAATACTTTATTTTCCATATACACTCAAAGTACAATATATGTTTTACAGACTTTTAATATAGTAAATAACTACATGATGAACAATAAATAATATAAGAACTCCAATGTGTAGCTCCTTTCTCCATATACTATGCCAAATCAACTACAAACCTGTCATCTTATATTGGAGAAAATGAAAAGGAGGGGGTGGTTCAGACAAAAGTCTGGCGAATAAGTACAAGTTTAATTGATTTATTAGGTTATAAGTTTGCCTGCAGTTTGTATGTAATTGATTTTGTGGCATTTGGAACTTTATTGGGTATGGACTAGTTAAAAAGATTCGATGCTAAGATATTTTGCCATGATAGGGAAATAAAATTAAGACACCTAAATAACCGCAATCGAATCATACACTTAGTGTAGAATTCGAGTTTGGATGTTTGCGCTTTGTTGGTGCAATGGAGGTAGAAGATGAGATAAATCTGGTTTTGGTTGTGAGAAAATTCGCAGATATATTTGAGCCTGTTATAGGACTACCACCGAAACGAGCTACTGAGTTTCGTGTAGATCTTGTATCTGGAGCTGAACCCATGAGCAGACCACCTAGCAGGATGACACCTACCGAGATGAAGAAATTAAAGGTGCAACTAGTGGATATATAAGGAAAGAATTTTATTAGACTAACCAGTTCGCCATAAGAAGCGGCCGCGATGTTCATGAAGAATCCGGATAGGTCGTTGAGATTATGTATTGATAATTGAAATCCGAATGAGAAGAAGATAAAGAGTAGGTATCCTTTCCCAAGAATTGATGATTTGTTCGATCGGTTGAGTGGAGCCAAAGTGATATCCTTGTTGGATTTGGCGATAGGGTTCCATCAACTAAAGGTGGTGGAGGACACTATTCCTTTGACGGTGTTTCGGATGGGGTATGGGTCATGCGAATGGTTAGTAATGTCATTCGGGCTAACTAATGCGCTAGCTTTCTTCGTCGACTTAAATGTACCGGATTTTTTAAGAGCACTTGGATATGTTTGTATTAGTATGCATAGATGATATTTTGTTATATTCCAAGGATGAAAGAGATCATGAGATTCATCTTAGAATAATGCTTGAGAGTTGAGGCAGCATCAACTTAAAGTGAAGTTTTCGAAGTGCTATTTCTAGGAGAAAGAGGTGAAGTTTCTTGGTCATGTAGTTTTAGACAATGGGCTATCAGTTTATCCAGCTAAGATAGAAGCTGTTAACAGTTGGAAGAGGCTCGAGACGATATTCATGATAAGAAGCTTTCTTGGAATAGTTGGCTATTACCGGAGATTTATCAAGAACTTCTCACAGATAGCAGCACCTTTGACTAAGCTAACTAGAAAAGGCATGAAGTTTATTTGGTGAGATAAATGTAGGGAGACGTTCCTTAATTTAAAACATTTATCGACCAATGCACTCGTATTAGTTCCTCTAGATGGGAATAAGGATTTAGTGGTTTATATAGATGCATGCGGAATAGGAATAGTAGTGCAGAGGGGTAAAGTGATTTCCTACACTTTGCGATAGCTTAGACCGCATGAAGTAAGAAATCCAACTCATGATTTGGAGATGGAAGCAATAATTTTTATGTTGGAAGTCTAGAGACACAATCTTTTTGGAGAAAGATTTGAATTATATACAGATCCTAAGTCTTTAAGATATTTATTCCCTCAAAATGAGTTGAATATGAGACAGCAGAGATAGTTAGAGTTTTTAGCAGCTTATGATTTCGGTATTGAGTATACATCGGGAAACGGAAATAAATTTGCGGATGCCCTAAGCAGAAAACATCAGAATGTAGTATTATCTATGTTGGCAGAGTGGAAGGATCTAGAAGCAGTGATTACTTGTAGTGTTCAACTATGATTGACTGCTAGTTCTCGTCGGAGTATCGCTATGTTATCCTATTTGGATGTTCGACCAGTATTGATCCAAAGGATTACTTCTAAGCAGAGATATAATCTATTGTTAGCCGAGAAGATTATAAGGTTGGAAAAAAGAATCCATATCAATGATCTAAAATATTTTACTCTTGACCGGAGAGGATGGTTAAGAAAGAATGGACGGTTATGTTTTCCCATGTTGGTAACCTAAGGAGGGAAGTTCTTAGGGAATGTCATCGGTCGAAGTTTATGATTCATCATAGAGGAACCAAGATGTATCAAGGCATGAAGGGAACTTTCTTCTGGGAAGTTATGAAAAGGGATGTAGGCTTGTAAGTAAAGCAGTGTTTGAATCACCAATAAGTAAAAGCCGAGCATTAGAAGCCGAGTGGGTTGCTTCTCCTTTTGGATACACCAGTTTGGAAATGGAATTCGATATCCATGGATTTTATTGATGGGTTGCCTTGATCAAATAGGGGAAATGAAAATATTTGGGTCATAGTGGATAGACTGACCAAGGGCACACACTTTATAATCACGAGCGTTACGGCACGCGCTTCGCACGTGATGAGGAAGGCTAAATTGTTTTTCTACAAATTATACTTATTTAATACGTTCAAAAGAAAATGGTTTCCATATATATTTACTCATATTTTTGTGTTGAATCATACGTAGGTAATTTGAAATTTTATTTCTAAGTTGCAATATCTAATTTCTTGTGAGTTTAAACTTTTATTTATATTATTAATTAGTAAAAAACCAAATTTGTAAAGCAGTTTATTTGCTAGATCCTATTTTTAAGTGATATTAAGAGTTAGTAAATATTTGTAGAGGAAATTTTAAATTTGTAAATGAAGCTTAATTGTCATATCCTAATTTTAAGCAATGCTAAATTTTAATAATATTTGTAGTGAGGCATTTTTGGTATTTCATGCTCATACCAAAAAAGCGTGACAACAAATATATTACAACAATTAATAAAGAATTATATATAAAGGACAATTTTGGAAGTTCACGGTCGGACCAAAAGTTTCGCTTCTAAACCAATTATTAATAAAGATTAGGTCAACCAGGACGACACCTGCTTCGGCTAACTTGTTTACAAAGAACATTGTTATACTGCATGAGATTCCTGGTAGCATAGTCAGTGACAGGGACGCCTTGTTCACTAGTGAATTCTAAAAGAGTCTACAGGAAGTGTCAGGTATCAAGTTTAAGATGAGTACCGCTTATCGCCCTTAGATAGATGGATAAAGGGAGAGAGTCAATAAGGTACTTGAGGATTTGTTGAGCTTATGTACTATATTTTGGTGGGTCATGGGAAGACCATTTACACTTGGTTGAGTTTTCCTATAATAATAATTATCAAATTAGTATAGGAATGACGCCTATAAAAGCTTTGTATGGAAGACCGTGCAAATCACCGATGTGTTGGTTAGAGACCGGAGATAAATTAGTTCTAGGTCCAGATCGGGTGAGAGAAAAAACAAAGAAGATTGAGTTAATTCAGCGTATATGAAGGAGGCTCGGTCTAGGTAGAAGTGTTACGCAGATAAAAGGCGTAAAGATCTTGAGTTCTCAGTTGGAGACAAAGTTTTTATCAAAATATAATCAATGAAAGGTGTGGTGCGATTCGAAAAGATAGAAAAGTTAGCACCAAGATATGTTGGATCACTTTCTATTATAGAGAGGATTAGGAAACTTGCATATCGAGTAAAGTTACCTAGCAGTTTAGTCGGGGTCCATAATATGTTTTATGTTTCTCATCTTCAGAAGTATGCATGATCCAGAGACTACTATCGCTATGACTGCAATGGAAGATTTGGTAGTGGAGCCGGATCGAACTTTTGTTAAGCAACCTATTTGTGATATAGCCAGAGATGAGAAGAGGTTAAGGAACAAGTCAATCAAGTTAGTAAAAGTTCAGTAGAGCGACAACCAGAAAGACTGTACTTGGAAGACAGAAGATAGGATTAAAGGGACTTATTCTGCATTGTTTTGATGGTATGTTTTATATTCCTTACATAGACAAAGTAGTTGGTACGGTATACTAGCATTGGTTCTTACAGATGTTTGCATTATTGATATACTTGTTGGCAGTCCTTACTGAATTTCGAGGATGAAATCCTTTAAGGAGGGGAGTCTGTAAAACCATAATTTTGATTATATTATTCAAAACATTTAATTAGATTAATTAAATTGGATATTGTGATATGTATTGTGATAAGGGAATTGAGATTTGATACTTAATAAGGTGGAGCCTTAATTAACTGATTGGACAATAAGATTGTTTTATAACTTAAGATAAAAGAGAATGCATGAGAAGGGTAAAATAGGAATATCCATCCTTTTATCTCTTAAATTCTCTACCATTCATGTTATTGTCACTTTTCATAACTTAAAAACAATTAGAGAATACAAGGTCGTCCATTAAACAAGAGGAGAGGAGGAAAAAGCTTAGAGATTCAAGAGGAAACCTTAATCAACCATCAAATTGCAAGTCCACTTGTCCATTCAAGGTGAATAATGGTAAATCCATCTCATTTTTGTTGTGTTATAATTGTTTAATTTCGATTTAGATATGAAACCGAATGGATTGATGTCTAAGTGAAATGCCATACTTGATTTTGCCATGTTTTGAATTAATGATGAAATAAATGTATTTTATGAAATTAAATGATAGGTTTAAGAGCAAAACCACAATTAATGATCTCCAAATGACTTGATTTTCTAGTATGATGTGTAAAATAATAACTTGGATATGGGTTTTAATTAAGGAATTTTCCATGTATATTAAATATTTTATTAATTTCCTAAGGTGGGAAGTGAGTTAATTTCGGGTTTTAATTATTAAAAATAATCAAATATGGTTTTTGGTTTCGAAATTTTTATATGATGAAGAACATAGAATTTTAAAATTTCTATGATTTTTATGGACTTTTCCCAAGCAATTTTGAATTATAGTGAATTTATTCTGCTACATGGCATTTAATTTATAATTAATTAAAGGTGTTAATTAATTATGTTCTCAATTGGTTTGGGACTTGAAAACTAGATATGGAAGATTTTCAGAAGAAAATTTTGTGAAGTGTTGTATTATCTAATATAAATTGGACATGGGTTTGGATTAGGTGAAAAGTAGTTACTTTTAGTGGTAATAACTTAGTTATCCGGGTAATTAATTAAAGGATCGACATTTGTAATACACTATTGGTTGCCTTATATATGAATCTTCTCAACGCCGCTACTTTCTCATTCAAATTTTGCATTTTCTTTTGTGTTTCAGGGATTTTAATGTCTCTTAATGCTTGGAATTGTTTTGGGATAGCTTCAATCCCCTTGACATGTACAGTGAAGCCTATAAACTTTCTCGAGGAAACTCCAAAGAACGTTTCAAGGGATTTAGTATCATTCCAAATTCCAAAATACTTGAAACATCTCATCCAGGTGAGTGGTATGGTTATCGACCACTTGGACTCCACTAGTGTGTCATCAACATGTACTTCCATTTTCCTTCCAATCTGGTAGGCAAATATCTTATTTACCAAGCATTGGTCTATTTCTATGGTATTTTTATGTCCGAATGACATTTTTTTAGCCATAGAGGCCTAAGTCTGTAATGAAGCCAATGTGCTCCCTGACATACAAAGCAATTTGATTGTACCCAGAGTACACGGTCCTAAAGGATAAAAGTTCACGTCCTGTAGTCCCATCCACAAACAGATCAATCCTCGACAGGAAACAATCCTTGGGGAAGACATCATTTAGGTCGAAAAAGTCGATGCACGTTCGCCTTTCCTATTAGGTTTCTTCACTAGTACTGGATTGATTAGCCACTCCAGGTAGGAAGATTAACCAACGAATCTATTCGTCAATAAAGTTTCTACCTCCTTGTTAAGAGCTACCGATCATTCAGAACCTATACTTCATTTGTTTTGTTTTACCAGAGGTTTCCTTGGATCAATATTCAGGGCATGACATGCGATGGTGGGGTAAATTCCACACATTCTGCATGAGGCCAAGCAAATGCATCTTAATTATCTCGCAAAAATCTAATGAATTGTATTTTCAAATCCCGCTCCAATTAGGATTCGATCTTCCTTAATTTGGTCGAGTCATTGCTGTTAACTTTTACAAACTGCATTGCCTCTCTAGGCTCCACTGATGCCCCTTCTTCTCTATCCGTCGGGCCAAGCTCATCGAAAGGATTACTTGTAAATCCGCGCGGGGGCCTCTTTTAACTGATATGCGGTCGACTTTTTAGCACAAAGGGTGACCTCTATGATTTTTTTTCCTTTCTCCTATAAATTGTTCTCGCGGAGCTCTACTATGTAAAATTCCTTAGCAGCATCCTGATCTCCTTCGACTGTCTCTATTCTATGGGGTATGGGAAATTTCATGGTCAAACATCACTGGCCACAACAGCACAAAAGTCTGATAATGCAGTCCTCCCTATGAAGGCATCGCACATTGAGAAACCATCCATCCAAATGAAATTTACTTTCGTATGGCTAATCGAGGTTGCTTAGCTTGACAAACAAATCCAGATTCCCTAGGGATATTTTGCCTTCTCCAGTAAAGCCATGCAATTGTTTGTTACACGACGTTACATCTTTCATGGATAACTCCATCTTGTCAAATGCATCCATGAATAGGATGCTAACTAAACATCCACTGTATACCGTAATCCTATGTGCCTCTCTGTTGGATCAAGCATTGTTGAAATCACCGTAGGGTTAATACATGGATATTACTTCCCTTGCAAATCATTGTCATTAAAAGTTATCTCCACGTGCTCCCGATGAGGAATATTATCCTCACGCTCCTCGCTAATGATGTATATGAAACCTTCTCTATTCTTTATAGACTTGGCGTATCTTTCCATTTCAGCCTTACTTTTGTCTTCCATATGAGGTCCTCCCATCAATGTATTAATTACCGACCTACCGCCCTTTGTACGATTGGTGCTGGTTTCCTCTCCCACATTCCCTTGCGGGGGTTGCTTTAGTGGCTGTCGTCTAGGAATTGGGGAGGGTTAGTATTTTATACAAACCTTTCCAAACTTTTCTTTGTGATGTATTGCATGATAATATCGTGCAAATGACGACATTCATTAGTGTCATGTTCATGAGATTCAGTAAACCAAAATTATTTTCCCGTGTTTATATCTGACTCAGTCTCCTTATTTGGCTGAGGCATATTGTATTTAAATTCACTTACATCGCAAGGTAGATGTTTCCCACAGTATCATATAAGTTCGTGTGCGCATTGAACTATGGTCCAGGTTTGAACCTCTTTTGCTCTACCTTCTTTCCGCTTGAGCCACTTTGGTCGTTATCCTTCTTCTTTTAATGAAATTGTTTCCATTTCCCTTTACTGTAAAACATACACATTGTTAGACTCTTTCGTCGATTTCATTGCTGCCCTAGTCTGTGGCCTGGCTGTAGCCACCTCCAATTTACTGCTTTATAAAAGAGTGCCTACAAGGTGGTCTGCTTCTCCTTAGTCAACCTCCTAGCCATTTTCGTGTCTGGTGCACCCCTCTGCATAAGGCCAACAAAGTTAATCATTCGTTTAAATTCTGAACCCCGGTTGCCATTGCATCGAAGCGGGTTAGATTGCATTGAAGCGAATTAGGCATTGTCGTAATGATTCACCCTCCCTCTTTTTCACATCTGACAATATGGGTCCTTAGGCAACTCCATCGTTACTCGAAACTGGCTGAAAAAAGTTTCTTATAACATAGCCTAAGAGCGGATTGAGCACGAAAGTATGGGATATAACCATATTGTTGCTAGGTCTGCCAAGAACGGGGGAAGCATTTACATAAAACCTCCTCTGTTAACCCGTTCATTAGCATATGTTGGGTATACCGCTATAGACATACCAAGGTGCTAGTTAGACATTTGTAAGGATCCATGGTGGGTATTCGAAAGTATCCAGGGTTCTGGGCAGTCTTTATCTCCATGGAGAAAGGGCTACCAATTCTTGCTCTAATACCCGTTCTACTTGTTCACGTCGAATACACCTCTAATGATTTCTGCCATTTTATCTTCTAGCTCAAGCGTTGAACAGGGATGAAACGATCTTTCCCTTCGAGGTGAAAGGCCTATTTGGCTTCCTCTATAATGATTTGACATGCGATCCCAACCTTGGTCTTGACTTCGGGATCGCTCACGATGGTCGAACCGCCTTTCATCGTTTGTCATTTCGACCAAGGTAGGAGGGCGTCTTATGGAACGTATGGGATTAGCTATAATTGGCCCTAGCTCAATGCCACCCATATTTGGTTCTCCACCGAAAGGTTCCACGGGCATGGCTTCAAGCTAAATCCTTTCTCGCTCTAATTCCTTGGCATTTCTGTCCATGCTCTTCAATTAAATTAGTCAGATCCGTTGTCAGAGTGTAACCTCCTTCACCTCCTGGACCTCTTAGATCGGCATCGTCCTCGCGCTTCAGTGTTGTGCCCAGCAGTTTGCGTCTGCTACCAAGCGTATCATGATCTGGTCTACAATAGCTCGCTGTTGAGCAGTGAAATAATTATTAAGTTCCACTACAACTCTGTCTAAGTCGCCTCTAGTGACTGTATCTACCTGCCCTGGAGTGCTGGATGATTAACCCTCTTGACTAGTAATTGTCTAGTCTAAGAGCATTGACATTCCTTGCGTTCCCACTGGTGGTGTCAGCTCTATTTTTCGATTTTGAAGGCATGTTGAGATTCGAATCTCTCGATGGAAGCACAAAAATGTTTGCTTAAAAATAGGCAAACATCTCAAATCGACTTGTTGTAGAACTGTATATACCGGGTTTATGACCAACTATGTTATATGAGGTTCAATAGTTTCTTAAGAGACAGATAGAGCAGAAAAATGCAATATAATAAAATACATAAAAATTTATAGTGATTAAGCCAGATTATACCTATATCCATTGTCCATATTTATTACTTTTCTTATAGATTGGTTATACAATGATTAGAACATGAAATATAACAATCTAGAATGTAGTAGGGTTTCCAGGATCTCCGTCCGGCAGTTCTTGTTCGATACTTTTAGCTCTTCGGAATTGTCTGCCATTGTTATTGGAAACTTGATGTTTATAGCAGTGAAGTTATATAGAGGCTAGACTGATAAAATAGACAATTTTCTTATTTACCTTGCTCTGTTCGATTATTTCCATATATATAAGATTAAACTCAGAATTTTCTTAGGCTCCGCTTAGGAGTTTATTCTCTATCGGTTTTGACTGGTTTTAGACGGCTCTATATTTCATGTGTTATCATAACCCTTGCTTGTAAGTTTTTTCCACACCGGTAGTTGTTGGTTATAAACCGACATAAATCGGTGCAGTGTAATTTTCATGGAGATTCTCGACCCATTAAATTAGGGTGTTTTGAGGGGTTATAATTTTTTTTCAACTATGCCCCACTAATTATATTGTAGAATTTATGTTCATAAAATATAAGGATATATATATATAATGTTAATTTAATGGAAAACTCTCAAAAGCGGTGTATAAAATCCCAAGCATACATTGATCGGTTATAACAATAATTCATGTAAACCAATCAAAACCGCTACAATTATTGATCAAAATCTGTACTCTCAAAACCTTTCATAACCGGTACCACAAAGCTCCCAAGCGAAGCCTTAATGCTCTGAGGTTCGACAAAGAATGAAGGGTCCAATAGTGCCATATTTAGCAGATGGGCTTAGCCTAATTTTTGGCCATCTTCAGCTTTACTCTTGGGCTCGATATATTTGACTACCGAACTAGAATTCATGTCTAGTAGTTCCAATGGCGCACAAGGAATCTTGTATAGTAAGTATACCACCAGGCAAAAAATTGTGTTCGGTATTGGCACTGCCGAACAAGAATTTTAATCCAAGAATTTTTATCCATGCAAACGAGATTCTTGCAACTTTCTATGTTTCTTTCTCCGCTTTTTCTTGTGGCACTTCAAAACCTTCTTGCCTTGGATCCTTGGCGACATTATACCCCTTCCAACACGCACATTTCAGCTATACCTGTTCCCAACATTAACCCTTCGCATTCAGTGTTCCATGGATGGAAACGCCCATAACAATGTGATTTTGATTGTTTGAGTTGTGCTTGATTTAGGAATAAAATGCCCTATTTATAAGATTATTTTACTACACAAATGTTACATCCAGACGTTCTTTGTAAACATGCCTTGCGTCCAAAGCATACTACTGTCTTATCGATCTATTAATGATTGTAGACAATACATTCTACATTGGACGTAACACTACGTGCATCATACATAAAATCATGCAGTCATCCATCTCCAAAAAGGAAGTTTTAGCTGAAGAATGAAACACAAATTCATGCTTTGTATCCCACAGCGACAAATCGCCATAAAATGATGGCAAGTGCTGCAATATCAAAAGAATGAAGCATCTTGATGGTGTTCCACAGATTTAAATTAAGGTTTAGAGCAAGCAAATTTCAATAATAAACCTCATCCATTACAAATAAAGCATAGGGCATAAGTGCACGAGGATGGCTCCCAAATACTTGGGACAAGGCCAGTAGATACTCTATATATATATATATATATATATATATATATATATATATATATATATATATATATATATATATATATATTTCTGCTCAAAAACCTAATTATGATACAACAATAAAAACAACAACAGACTTATCTGTGGGTACACATAAAAGGAAAACCTAGGAAACCAACTGCCGCATAAAAATAATAACATATAAATTTCTGCTCTTCCTTTCTTATGACAGCAACAACTTTGCAAAAGCCAATTGTGTCAGATGCATTTGTGGAGTTCACCATGTGTTGATGTCCACTGCTCAAGAATTAATACAGCAGCAGGAGTTTATTCATGCAAGGCATTCGGATCATGAACCTGCGAGTAAGACATGAGTAAGAATATTGTACACAATCGTACTATATCTAAATTTGAAGGCAACTTTCCTAAACTAAACATTTATTGATAGGCTTTTGTTGACAGACCTTTTTAGTTAAACAGACCCGTTTAGTTAAACAAACAGCCACGACCAACAGGTGTTAGACAAGTGCAATTGTTGCATAAATAATCTTCATAAGAAACAAGGTATCTTTATGATATTATACTGTTTTCAATGCAGGGTATGAGATGCATGCCCAATTAAAATAATAATATTGAATGATGAAAGAATAATATAGCTACATAAATAAATAATGAGCACAGCTCATAGTTTTAATTTAGTATTATCATGATGTATGAATTATTTTATATAGGAACAAACAAAAGAGAGTTACTGAATTGGGGTTTTATGAGTCGGCAACAATAAAATAAGCGTACGAGGAACGTGGGCACGCTTTGTCCATTCATGGAAAGATTTTTATACTTATATTTACACTAGTCAACTAATAGACCGTCCCCTCTTTCTACTTCGAGTTCTTACAAATATATTGTAGTAGTTGGTAGTAGATTCATGTGCAATAATATAATCAAACTTCATTTTCAGCTTGATGGCATAGACCACTGTAATGTATTCATATTATTAGTTCCGTCCTACAAATAAAACTATCATTATATCATATATATAATTTCTTGTTCTCTTGTACTGCCGCATGAGGCGATTTATGCTATTATGTATATACTATGTTTAACGTTATTGTTGTTGACATTGCCTACTAAATAATATATATTTTTCTTGGTGTGGCTATGGTTTGTTCAAGCCTCTCGAGCTTGGCTCCACCAAACAAATGACATGCAAGTGTCATGATATGAAATATAAAAATATTTTTTCAAGCAATGATTAACTCAAAAATAGTTTATTTACAGGAGCACTCAATTAATTTTATGAAACAAGAATACCATTGAACATTTTATTAAAATAATCCATGCCAAAGTAAAATCAGAATTTCTGTTTTCACCAATTTCAAATTCGATATGCATATATATACTGTTTGTAAATCGTTTTTACTTTTCATAATCCATTGTTTATAAAATTAAAATTAAACAAAAGTAGCATTCCTTTTAATCAGAATAGTTTGTAATATTTTATTTGAGTGTTTCATCACAAACCCTAGTTTAAAATCTGGAAGAGAATTTTAAATCAAAAATTCGAAATCAAAATTCTTTAAAATTGATCGTGGAAATCGAAGATGTGAATTTTAGACACAAAAGGGATGAGGGTGAGAATTTCACATACTTCTTTTTTCATTTGATTTTAGTTATTATTTTTCGTATTTAATATAACTAGCAAAGCTGGGAATAGTTTTGCCACACATAGAAAGTCGTAGATTTGGATTTTTACCACACGATCCCTCCTAGGTCGCTATATTTTGGCCATGCTAAAACACCTAGGATTGTGTTTTACTGAAGGCACCGATCCCTAGGTCACTATATATTCCCTGCACTCAAACCCCTAGAATTATGTTTTTACTGGCTTGCGTGCTCATTGCGCAATGTAAACTAGGGCAAAATACGTCAACTTGATAGTGAATTTGGGAGTAAGAAGCAATTTAATTGTAGAAGATTACTCTAATGGCATAAGGGTAATTATTTTAATGGCAGAGACACTATTGTTTTATTTTAATTTATGTGTAGCAAATAATTGTGTACAATTACTTGGTTAAATATCCGATTTATGAAAGTTACCATATATTCTAACCATCAACTGGAAATGTAACTTTGATGGAGTTCCAAATTTTTGCACAATCTCTATTTGTGCCAAGTTTGAACATAAATGGCCAAAATTGGGTTTTTGAAGAAAGTTATTTCAGAATAATAAATAAATGTGAAGACTGCACATTTAAGTCATCTAATTTGTTTGCATAGCATATGATGATTGAACGGCACAAATAACCATAAAGAATTGTTGTAAAGAGATAGATTATTAAAGTGGTCCGCTCATTTGAGATTTATATCTAACTTATATGATTTTTATTATATATGATTAAATCTAGATGCTACTATCAAGGATTGAGGTTTCGGCCGGTACCCCCGAAATTTCGGGGGTACCGGACCGTTACCGCTCGTGGACGATCCGAAACCGACAGTCAAAATCGGTTTCGGATCTAGGGCCAAAAAAAAAAAAAAGAATCGAATCATTTTTGCCGAAACAATCAGTGCGCATGTGAAGAAACAGTGAGATGAAGACCGAAAGCAACCAAAAAGCAAAAGAAATCGAATATCATATCAAATCAGAAACTTTATTCATCCAAGCGTGAATCAACAGTGAAAATCGAATGATTAATTCAAGTTGAAAGCTTATAAAATACAGTGCTTCAATTACATACTCACAGCATCAATCGAGATTTCAATTTCTGCTCGCGCTTCAATTTCTGCTCGCGCTCAATTTCTGCTCGCGCTTCAATTTCTGCTCGCGCTCAATTTCTGCTCGCTTCAATTTCTGCTCACGGTCACGGTAATTTCTGCTCGCGCTTCAATTTCCTGTTTTTTTAATCGAGAACTGAAAATTACGTTTCGTATGATTTTTTAATCGAGAACTGGAAGTCGCGATTTAGGGCTGGGGAATGGAAACGTGATTATGAAAGAGGAAGGGCTGGGGAATGGGCTTGGCTTGTCATTTAATTAAATGGGCTGTTAGGTTTATAAACTAATATTGGCTGTTAGGTTTAAATGGGCTGTTAGGTTTAAATTTTATAACAAACTACTGAAAACCGAAAACTACATTGTTATAATAAACTAATATTGTTCACAAGTTTATTAACAAACTACTGAGAACCGAAATTTGGACCGAAACCGAAACAAAACCGAAATTTCCGAAATTTCCGAAATTATCCGAAACTAACAAAATTTCAAACGACCGAAACCGAGACCGAAACCGAGTTCTCGAACCTTGGCTACTATGTATTATATAAATGGTATGATGAAGACCAAGACACAAGTATGGTTGTTTATTGTATCATCACAGCAAGGTGATCTACATAATTTTGTAGATATTATCTACGCAATTATATTTCATTCCAAAAAAATTAACACTAAAATATTGAAGATGACTCGTAAGGGGTTACATAAGAAAGGGCCTATGGATTCCTCATCATATGTACGTGTGTACACACACATGAGTCTGCACTTTTAGTGCAAATACCGAACATTTTTCATTTTAATTAGGACAAATTTTTGGTATAGGCTTTTGGAAAAAACGTATTGTGGAAATAGGTCTCATCAAAAACTTATTATGAAAATAAACCGTTTCTAACAGGGATAAAATAAGACATATGCATTCTGTAAATATGCTCGTGTTATTTTCATAATATCATGCGCATTTTCATAATACGCATGCAATATTTTTTTTTCTCATTATGTTTTCCTACTTGCACATTTTGAAAATGTGCAAATAGGAAACGAGTTTTAACAACTGAGTGCCCTGAAAACCCATCATTTCAGTTCCTCTCCTTCATTTTCAACAAAATCCAAATCAAAACCCTGGATCCCCAATCCAAATACCACAAACTTCAATTTTCTCTCTATTGTAAACTAAAATGCATTAGATGTAAGGCTCATCTTCATCATCGGGGAAAAATCTTAAATTTTAACCTTAATTTGCAATTTAATTTTGTACTTTGGTAAGTGTTATTGTAGATTTGGCATTACAATTTAGATTAGCGCAATGCTTTGAAAATATTATGTTTGTATGAATATGTATGAGTGTGTGTATTTTGATTGGAATCAATTTTGTAATAAAAGTTGAAATCCAGACCAATTGATATAAGTGCTTTTTATCTCCAAAATGAGAATAGAGGTGAAAATCAATCATTTACGGGTATAGTATTAAACAATATTAGTTCATTGTCAATTAAATATTTAAAATCAAATTATATAATTGTGTTCTTTCTTGAATTTTATATACTAGGCACTGCCACAATTCTTCCTATTGATCATTCAAGCAAGATTAGACTAATAGATTGTAAAGATCTCCGACTCGAACATAACTTACGAACTGCTCGTTTTTAGAAATTATTTCAAATCGAGCACATTAGATTAGACCATCATCTTCTTACCACGTTATGTGATCGGTGGAGACCGTAGGCAAATAATGTCATTTTAAAGTTGGAGAGATGACTATAACCTTAGGTGATGCAGAAAGCTAATAGGTTTTGGTGTTGAAGGTTTTTGTGATATATTTCGATGGCTCCAAAATCGACTATATTGAGTTATGTCATAATTTATTGAGTACATTCCTCCTACGGAGGAAATAAAATCCAAATATGACATTAGCAAGAGTTAATTTAGACATGAATTCAAAGACCCCTTCCAAAAGAAGCAACATATATTGAGACAACGCAAAGAACTCGTGTTGTAATCTTCTTCTTTTAAACTCTCAATTTTTTACGGATCATTCGAAAGGACGATGTAGCTTTGAATTTTTATCATCTTTAAGTGATTTACGGAAGTGTATCCCAGTCTCCGTAGATCATTCCTAAAGCCTTTACTAATCTTCGTCAAGCCTTTGAGTAACTAACTTTAATATGAAACATATTTGACATTATCTCCTGAGCTGTTTTGCGGTTAAATTTGCTTCTGATTTGACTGCTGGAAGTATCTTACTACAAATAAACTTAGTTGTTGCTTGACGATGAGATTTAGACAAGTGTTGTCACCTTCATATGATTTAATTTTCCATCAAATTTAAAATTTCTTCTTAAAAAGATTAGCATGTTGTAACAACTTGTAGTATAGAAGGAATAAAAATAAAGATTTAATTAATTAAAAATGGATTTTAATATTAAAAATATGGAGAAAATAGAATTAATTGGTAAGTTACAAGGAGGAAACGTTTATAAAGTAATAAAATAATTTATTTGAGCAAATTTTTATTTTTTTTAAGTGGAGTTTGGGCATTTTAATGGTAAAATGATTTGTAAAATATAATTAAAATGGTTAAATAATTTTTATGAAGCTAAATATTAAAAATAAATAAGACAGAAGTTATTTTAAAGAAAATGAATTTTTATTACACTTTTAAAAGGATTATAAATTTATTATTGAAATTGAGTTTTAAAAGAAAATTAAAGAAATGATTAATTAATTGGTGAAAATTATAGAAAATAATTTATGAAAAATTATGAGATGATGGTAAAGTTTTTATGGACAATTAATATGAATTTTATTTGGGGCCAGTTTGTTGTAATAGAAAAATAGTTTAGCAAAGAAATAATGGAAGGAAAAGAATCAAATAAATGAAAAGTAAGCTCATTTGGTCCATTCCCACACTTTGATATCCAACCCTATGTCTTGTCATGAGGAATCTAGAATCGTTCTTTCTTACTTCATGTTTCCACCCCGTAAGCTCATTTTATCCCCATTTCATAATCGCCCAATTATGAAACACTAATCACCTTCCTATAAAATTCAAAATTTTAAAAATTAAATGGAAACAAATCCTTAGAAATTCTAAAATTAATAAACATATTTTTCTCAAGTCCATACTACACCTATTGGCAAGAAGAAGTTGAAGACTTTAAGTTTGGTCTTCTTTGGTTTTGTAGAGAGGAAGAGAGGAGGTAGAAGGAGCAATTCTATGTAGAGGTTTGGCTACTTCAAGGTAAGTGTTTTCACTCACAACTGTGTCAAAATGCTTGTATTTCATCTTGAATGTCGGTGTGTTTGGATTATGTGTTGCACTCTCCTCTTGAACTCATTGCTTGCATTGCTTTTAAATTGAATTTGAGTGATATCGAAGTGCTAAGAGTTGCTGATGTGTAGAATAGGACATGGAGATGAAATATGGCTCGAAGGAGTCGGCGGTCGAACAAATCCGTGGCTGCACGACCTAGAATTTTGCATTCCAGATCATGACCGGTCCACCGGTCATGTAGACCAGTGTATCGATGCACGACCTTTATGGATTCCAGGCCTATGTGGTGCCATAGGTCTAAGTTTATATATATATATATAATGTATATATATATATAATGTATATATATAATGAAATATAAAATAAAATAAAATAAAATAAATAAAATAAGTTTATATTTTTGTAGAAATAATTTATGAAGATGACTAATGAAAGTTGTGGGTTGATAAGTGAATACCAATTATTTAAAATGGAAAATAAAAATGGATTTGAAGCCTTAAAAATGATTCAAAATTCACTATGTGCTTGAAAATGATTTTGAAGGCTAGAAAATAGATAAATATGAATTTATATGATTTTATATATGGCTATTTTCGGAATTAATAAAGAAGGCTAAAGCGTGAATTTTAATTATAAATGGATAAAAAGGAAATTATTTTATTAAAAATTAAAGAATGAGAACACTTAAAAAATAAATAAATATTTTCTACAACTAAGATAATTTCATAATCTTGGATGATTGATTGTCATTCTGTGTAACGAGGAATTTGAATAAACGGGGCTATAAAACCGTCTGGTATGAGACTTTCGATATTGTTCATTTGGTTATTCATTGAACTTGTTATATAGAATATTATTAAAGATGGCTGTGATTTATGACTATTGAATAAATGGGAGAGTAACACATGGTGGTATGGGACGTCGATGCTAATACTTATTCGATTATTTTTTGTGTGAATACATGACCCTCAATGGGAATCTTGCAATATGAGAATATAGCATATACGCGTCTAAGGAGGTAGACAAGGTTGTGTGCCCTGCTATTTTATGTGGAAGTCTATCATGTCGTGAACTACTATTATTTTAGACGGAGAGCAAACCAGATTAAGCTAGTATCCATCCTAACGACCGGATTGCAGGGTCACTTCCGGAATCCGTGACACACTTGAGATATAGTTGCGTGCTATTGCTGCATGCTTTGCTCATGTCACATAGACCAATAGCCTGTTACCGTTTAGGGGCACTTGCATGTCGTGACCATTGCATAACGTAGTCTTGCATCCGATGGATAACGAGTCACGATGATCGTCAAGGTAACTAAAGACTGTAGGAGTTATGTCATACGTGCACGTGTAGTCTCCTAGAACGAGTGAGTATATGTTAGTCTCCTATATGTTAGTCTCCTTTCTGATTATGGTTCATGATATCCACGCCCATTAACGTTTGATGATGATGAGGATGAGTAGTGGTTATGCTTAGACTCTTGTGTCTAAAGTAGAGATAATTCCCGTATTAACCACCGTGTTTTAGTGGATGTATGATGTTAGAATACGTGTATGGTGTAGTTGTGATTGGTTGTTTGATGGATGCATTTATCTTGTGTGGTGAGTGTATTGGACCTATGTGATGTACGTTTTATATACCCGTTGGTGATTAGAGTATCTTTGGTATAAGGCACATAAGACCCATGCCTATTATGACACATGTTTATGTTTAAAACTCCAGTTATCTTCACCTATTGACATTTGTATTTTAGACATAGTGTGACCCATGTGCTATTTTATGATACTCGGATCAGTCCGATATATTCAGGTCTAGGCACGAAGTAGCAGCTTGACTTGTGGGGCATTTTTGGAGGCTAGTACACACTTTAGGATGATAATTGCCCTGTGTTTTGTAGCTTCACTTAGCTACGATGATGTATCTATTTAACTATGACATGTATATTTGATGATGATAAGCACTGGACTAGCATCTTGTTGCTTACCTTGGACTTGTATTATTGATATATTATATTTTATCATTGCGTTTTGATTCTGTGATCTCTGTTTATTATTTCTGTGTTGTATCTTGTTATAGTCTGGGATCCTAAGGGTCCAAAAAGCTAAATGATTTACCTTTCATGTTTAGCACAGATAGTAAATGGTCCTTTACTACAAGGTTCGAAAACTCGATTTCGGCCATTTAAATTTTCTTTAGTTTCGGACGATTTTGAAAATTTCGAAGGTTTTGGTTTCAGTCCTGGTTTCAATTTACATTGGTTTGTTAATGAAAAATATACTAAATACTAATTAAAACCAAGTTAAGTCAAACCCTAAAACTAAATCATAGTAAATACTAATTAAATCTAAATTAAGTTATACTAAATACTAACTAAAACTAATTAATACGAGGGCACAATAGTTAAGCCAGCCCAATACATCTCTAGTTAATACCAGCCCAGAACTAATTAAAATTTTCAGCCCTGCAAATTTTCAACCCATAGTTATTTAAGTCCTCATGCTAATCAAACATGCATTTTCAGCCCACAACACGTAGTACACAGACACAAACGCACCCATACTACTCAAACACATACGTTAAGGCAGAAATAAAAAACGCGATGCTGTCGCTGAAGAAGACGAAGATCTCAAAAAAAGAAAAGGAAAAAAAACATCCATCGATACGAAGATGAGGATGATCAAAGAAGGCAAGTCGCGCTTGAGTAATTTTTCTTTGATTTTTCTTAATTTCACTTTGATTTCTAACGATTTTGCTTGGATTTCTCACGATTTTGTTGCAATTAGGGTATCGTGTCGCTATCATTTTTTTTGAAGCCCTAACCGAAACCAATAAACTTGGTTGGTTTCGGATCGTTACTTAACGGCACCGGTGCGGTACCACCGAAATTTCGGGGTAACGTTTCATACTATACTTTATTACAAAATTGAAAGTGTTTATGTTCTTAATACTTAAAATGTGTAGTTGATGCTAATATCCATAAAGTTAAAAGGCAAGCGAAGTATTAATCCGGAGATATACATATACATCTTTTTTAGGAAAAAAAATTTCTTCCAATATTGGAATTAAGATTCCACTTTCTCATATAGGAAGATTACCGTACTATCGAAAATGACGATTACGAATATGCAGATCTAGAATTTAAAAGTGAAAATCACATAGGCAGCTATAGTCCTACGGTTCCGATAATTTCCCTCGTGGTTGTATCTATTTTTTTAGGTGAAGTAAAATAATGGTTTTCATAGCTGCAGATGAGTTGCATGCAATTTTTAAAATGAGCAAAAGTGCAATTTTTTACCCCCACCTAGCCTGCCCATTTGTGGACAGGCTACACACACACACATATTGCAAGAAACAACTATGTGAAAGATTTTGGTCATAAAATATAATGATGATGTTGAATTGGAATTTATTTGTTTAAACCAATTTTTATATCTAGTAACATATGTTTACCAGGTTTTGAACTATTTGCAAAAATGTAGGCAGGTTTTAACAAATCAGATTTCTGGTTGCCCATTTTGCACATACATAAACAGCCAGAAAACCTAGTTTTGCCTAGGGCTGGGTGAATGTATTTTCACATCGAAGTTATTATATCCACATATATGTTTTCTTTTAAAGTTACTAAAAACTAGTCTGTATTTGCTAATAGTTTCACACAATATTTGCTAATAGTTTCACACATGTGGTCTATTTTCGCTCACAATTTGTCCCATAAACTCAGATGTTCTAATAAACTTGTATACATGTATTTATTGTGCACCTCGGATCTATGTGTTTATGGATTTATATGATATACTATTGAGTAGAACAAGAAATATTGTTATCATTATTTACAACAAATAACGATAGTTTGAAAGAAAAGGTATATTTCAATTTGCGATGGTGAGTATCAATTCCGAAATTTCTATTTAAAGATGTAACATTTGGAAAATTCTTTTTTTAGTTGAAATATTTAGCACTTCTCATCTTCGATGTGGATAAAAACGTATTTGAAATACTAAAAGAAGAGGGGATGCAACCATTCTTTACAAAATTATTGTTTTATGTACAAACATTATTTAAGTACGTTCAAGAATTTTGAAAATGGATACGTTACCAAAAGTTTCAAAACTATCAATTTTCATAACTCTAGAAATGTTGTAACATAAGCAAAGCTAAATTTTCAAAAGGTCCCGATAAATATACAAATATTTGTGAACATGTTTGAGAGAATAACCCAACATACCTACCCTCAAAAAAGTATGTATTATAATAGGAGATATAATAGCATTTAACCATAAAACTAAAGCCCACATGCTGTACGATAAACTAGATCTACAGACAATTATCGCTTCCTAGATTTGCTCATTACAATGCATAGCAATAATTCATCCTTTTATACAATTAAATAATACAGATAATATTCAAAAGCAACTTACTTTTCAGCTGATTACTTTACTATTAAAAAACAACCTTCCTGAATGGCGTAGAAGCATGTTATAAACTTATAATACGTGAAAAACACATCAACATTTAATATCATATATGATTGCATCCTTAAACCCTTGTTTGACAGCTCATTAGTTATGACCAATATCTTTGACCTTGTATATTACCATGAAGAATCCTCCATTTTGTAATAATTTGCTAGCTACAAACTAATTTACCCTCAAAAGTAGCTTTTTGTTGAGCTTTTATTAACTGAATACTGACGTCTTTCCATCCATATACAGTGATGATAAATATAAAAGATAACGACTTATAAATAATGGAAGTATGTCCTAAATATATAGTTTAACAGAGGAGATATGGAACAGCTTTTGAAGCAAAGAACATGGAAGATAATTAGATTTGAAGTTTGTAAGTACATGCATTCTGAAAACAATACTGCTAACACTTAAGAATGACAATCAACACGGGGACTCACGGATCATTAAGCCAAATAATCATTGTATCCTACAACAACGAAGAAAGTGTCCAATCTTTATTAATAAAAAATACACATCCAAACTTACTGACATAAAGGCAAAATATGGTCCAAATACATCGTTGGTTGGGATATTCACAATGTGACACTGTTCTATTTTTTTTTCAACAATTACTTTGTTTTAAAGAAAAAATCCACCTCATCTAGAAAAGGAAAAAAAATATGAATTTGAATCTCATTTAGTATATTTTGACCATTTTTTGTAACTAGTAGGTGTCATGACTCATAGAATTTCATCTAACCTGCCATATTTTAATAATAAGTTGTACAAAATGGGCCAAAGTGGAAACCAAATTATTTCCCAATAATGATACCACATCCATATAAAACTTAACGTCATTTCCATGATAATTTTGTTCTTTTGATAGATCTTAACACATCTAAAATAATTTTTCAAATATATGATTCAAAGAATCATTTTAGCCGTTATTCGAAATTGACAGAAAAATCAAGATGAATTATTTTTTGAAGATGAAGCTTTTCGTATGGATTATATATCTTTAAATTTTGGTAAATTTAGAATTAATTAACACAACAAATGAAAGAACCATAAATGGAACACAAGCAAAGTGGGGTGTATCCACTGACTAATCCCTCCGCCCCCTCTCAAAAGAGAAAAGGGTTAGGCTATACCCACTCTTGCTTATATATATTGACCATATAAAGAAAAAATGTTTAAAATCATTTACGTAAACTTCTTAGGTTTTAAATTCAATTATTAAAACAAAACACTCAGCAATATTAATAGTTGGTTTGGAAGCGCAAACTTTTGGTCCGACCGTGAACTTCCAAAATTGCAATTTTTTGATATCAGCGTGAAATACCAAAAATGCATCTCTACAGATATTGTTAAAATTTAACATCGTTTAAAATTAGGAACTGACAATTAAGTTTCTTTTATAAATTCAAAATTTCCTCTACAAATATTTACTAAGTCTTAATATCACTTAAAAATACGATCCACCAAATAAACCACTTTACAAATTTGTTTTTTATTAATTAATAATATAAAATTTTAAATTCACAAGAAATTAGATATTGCAACTTCAAAATAAAATTTCGAATTACTTACATATGATTCAACACAAAAATATGACAAAATATGTGGAAATCATTTTTTTTTAACATATTAAATAAATACAATTTATAGAAAAACAATTCAGTCTTCTTCATCACGCGCGAAGCGCGCGCCGTAACTCTCGTAATACATAATGATTACTTTGAAAAATTAAAATGGATGGTAAATTTAAAGAAAAATTATTGACTTAATAGTTGGGCAATAAATAAAACGGGAAGAAATATAATGGTCTCAAATATAATGAAAACAAGTTATAGTCTCAATTATGTTGCATTCATATGTTTAATCAGATCTTCCAATATCATTGGCAAAAGGCCACTGTAATTACTATGCATAGCATTGCTACCGTCGATCGCGTGAACGCTAGCCACGCACAGTCGCGATATGATGGTTGCAGCTGTATTTCATTATTAATAATTAATGAAGAGCGAGCGAGACTCACCGCCAACTTTCAACCAACCGTGAAGCGAGTTTCGGCACAGTCGCATCTCAATCTTGTATGTCTTATTCTTTTTCTTAAACTCCGTTATCAATCTTGTAAAATTCTCTTTTCTTGAAAAACAATAAAATCTCATCTCTTCAAGTGGATGTACACTATCTCGTGATAGTGAAACCACTATAAATCCTTGTGAACTCTCTATTTTCTTTTTTCTGTGATTTGTTGTTTTGTATTTTCATATTGCTGTTTGTTTTATCGCACTACAATACGATCTTATTGTTTCCGCATTTATTTGGATTGATTTACAGTCATTTATGTAAAATTACCCCAACAGTCCGGTATTAGAGTTTTGAAGGTTGTTATTGAAGTCTAGGGCTAGAAGGTGATTGACAAAATGGCAGGATTTGGAAATGGAAATAACGTTAGACCTACCCAGGAGTATACACCCTACACTAAGGGTTCATATGCAGCATCTGATTGGCAGTTGGCTATAGAGAAGCGGAACGGAGATAATGATTTTGAGAAGTGACAGTGGAAAATGAAGGCGGTATTGAGAAGAAATCGTGTTCATCCGGCTGTGTTTGACGCAAAATCATTGCAAGTGGATATCATAGAATTGGAAAGAAAAAAGATGGAAGAAAGTGTTTTTACTACTCTCCAATTGGTCATAGGTGGGAACGTCATCCCAGATATTAATAGTGAAACTGCCGTTAAAGGCTTGTGGAAGAAATTGGAGGATCTCTACATGAAAACGTCACTCACAAATAGGCTAATTTTGTCGAAGACTTTCTTCACTTACAAGATGCGGTAAGGTACATCGTTGAAAACATATCCTAACTTCTTCGATGACTTGATGATGAAGATGAAAGCTGTTGCTTTGAATGTGGATGAAGAGTAAAAGACTATGATGGTATTGCGCTTTCTTCCAGAGCGGTACACGGCATTCGCTACCAACTTGATCTATGGCAGAAGCACGTTGACATTAGAAGATGTGAAGACGGGACTCCTGAGTGAAGAGATGAGAGATCAAATGAAGCTTACGAGTAAAAGCATAGAAGCTAGTAGTAGTCAAGGGTTGTTGAGAGGAAAAACGGAAAAGGAAAATAATTTCAAAGGGCGTTCCAACTCGAGGAAGCCTGAAAGTGGTTGGAGAGGCAAGTCTAAAAACAACATGTGTCATCGTTGTAAGAAGCATGGCTACTGGAAAAAAATTGTCCAGATTTGAGAAAGAAAAATGAAGCAGATGGTTCTTCATCTATTGCAGTGGAGAAGGTTGTTTCTAATGAGGTGTTGATTGCATCTGTTTCTTCATCTATTGCAGTGGAAAAGGTTATTTCTGATAATGTGTTGACTGCATCTGTTTTCGATGTATCAATCCATTAGGTGCTGGATTCAAGAGTGATTTTTTACATGACGCCTAAAAAGGAATATTTTTGTTCTTGTGAAGGTAAGGAGGAAAGTGTCATATTGATGGGTAACGATGCTACTTTCAAGTCATTAGGAGAAGGACCGGTGCGTATTCGCATACACAATGCTATGGTGTGCACTATCACTGAAGTCCGCTATGTTCCAGGTTTAAGAAAATCTCTTCTGTCTTTGGGTCAGCTAGCATTTTTGGGTTGCAAAATTATGATAGAGTCAGATAGCTTAAAGGTGTCACGTAGTGCTCTTGTATTGATGAAAGAAGTAATGGTTCAATATCTTTATATACTAAAAAGATCTACAGTTCTTGGACTCGTGTGTTGGAGTTGACAGTTCATGAGCTTTGGATGCCACCAGACTTAAGCCTCTCATTTTGGGTCATGTTTTGGAGAAGAGCTTGAAGCTGCTTCGTAGAAGGAAGATGATCAATGGTGAAAGCTTCAACCGTTTAAAATTCTGCCAGAAGTGTGTATTAGGGAAGCAGACGAAGGTTTCTTTTGGTGTCGATACACATGAGTCCAAACGAGTATTAAAATGTCCATACGGATGTTCGTGAACCAATAGCTACAGCTTCTATTGGAAGAGCTAAGTACTTTATCTCTTTTATCGATGACTACTCTCGAAATTTTTGGATGCTCGTAATGAAAGGTAAGTCGGAGTCGCTTGAGGAGTTCAAAACTTGGAATGCATTGGTAGAGAATAAAGTCGCAAAGAAGTTGAAGGTGCTAAGATCCGACAATGACAGTGAGTTTGTTTCTAAGAAGCTCATAGATTTCTGTAAGCAGCATGGAGTCCGAAGACGCTTCACTACACTTGGAGATTCGCAATCAAGCGGAGTAGCTGAAAGAATAAACAAGACTGTAATGGGAAAAGGCTCGTTGTGAGATTGACGACGGATTTGTCTAGAGACTTTGGGACTGAAGCTTTATCGACTGCAGCGTATATTATCAATCGAATTCCGTGCTCGGCCATTGATGGAAAGATTCCAGAGAAAATGTGAAAAGACACATTTATACCTATCAGTTATTTTCGTATATTTGATAACCATGTGTATGTTCATTATACAGGAAATGACAAGTTGAAGGCTATAGCCTATTAAGACATATTTTTGGACGATATAGAAGACATCAATTGGTATCGCATTTGAAACCATGTTAATAAGACGGTAGTGCATTCTAGACATGTCACGTTTCATGAGTCCGCTATGTTCAAGCCGAAAAAGAATCCACATAGTTCAGTAGATTCAGAAGCTGAAAGGCCCAAAGAGTTGGAAACTATTCTCACTTGTCAGCCTGGTAGTAGAGTCAGAGCTGCAAAAGAAGACAGAGTAATTGCAGTCGTTGACACATCACATGAAGGTCCACAAAATTCCTCTAGCAATGATAGTGATGGTCATGAAACTAAAGATGATTCAGCTCAAGATGGAGTTGACAGAAGCTTAGGCGAAGTAACACCTATTCGGGCTAGCTCTAGAGCTGGAAGGCCATCAAATAGGTATTGAGACTTAAACTATACAAATCTTAGCTTTGATGATCAGTTTGACTACGCACTACATAAAGCAAGATGAGCATTTTGACTTTGAAGAAGCTATGAGTTCGAGTCCTAACTCGAAAGTGATGCATGTTATGAAAGAGGAGATGGATTCAATGAAGAAGAATCAAACTTGTGAATTGGTACCACCCCATCAAGGAAGCCGAGCAATAAAATGCAAGTGGGTATATAAAATGAAGGACGATGAGAGATATAAGGCTAAACTTGTTGCAAAAGGATTTTCACAAAAGAAGAGAATGGAGTATGATGAAGTGTTTGCTCCGGTTGTTATACATAATTCTATCCGGATATTGCTAGCCATAGTTGCAATTCACGACATGGAGTTGGAACAATTGGACGTAAAAACAGCCTTTTTGCATGGAGACTTAGAGGAGACCATCTATATGAAGTAGACAGAAGGATTTGTAGAGGATGGAAAGAAGGAACGGATTTGCAAGTTAAAGAAGTCTCTACATTAGTTTGAAGCAGTCGTGTAGACAACGGTACAAGAGGTTGACTTTTTATGCTTACTTTTGATTTTGATAGAAGCATTAAAGACGTTTGCGTTTATTTTAAGCATATGAATGATAGTAACTGAATATATTTATTTTTGTAAGTGGGCGATATGCTAATCACTTTCAAAGAACAAAGTTAAAATTGATAGATTAAAATTGAAGCTAAAAGAGAAATTCAAGATGAAAGACCTTGGTGAATCAAAGAAGATTTTAGGGATGAAAATTCAAAGAGAGAGAAAGCTGAAGGTGTTGAGATTGACACAAAAAGAATATATCCAGAAAGTGTTTTCTCGGTTTAGCATGGAGAAGGCAAAAACAATCAGTACACTCATGCCTTTGCACGTTCAGCTTTCAGAGAAAAACTTTCCAATTTTAGACAAGACAAAGCTTACATGAAGAAGGTGCCTTATACCAGTGCGGTTGGAAGCTTGATGTATGTCATGGTCTGCACGAGACCATATATTGCATAGGCAGTTGGTTTAGTTAGTCGTTATATGGCTAATCCGGGAAAACCGCATTGAAAAGTAGTGAAGTGCATTTTGAGGTATCTTAGAGAAACAACAGATTATGGGTTTGTTTTTTACGACGGGAGAAAGATTTCAACTTGGTCAGATTTAGTGATTCTGATTATGCTGGAGACAAAGATCAAATGAAATCAACCTCAAATTACGTCTTTACACTTGGAAAGACGACTATTATTTAGAGAGCAAAGTTGCAGACTATAGTTGTCTTGTCTGCTATAGAGACAGAATTGATAGCTGCTGTTGAAGCAGCTAAGGAAGCATTTTACTTGAAGCGATTGTTGTGTGATTTAGGTTTTGTTCATGAAAGTCTAGTAGTAAATTGCGACAGTCAAAGCACAATACGTCTAGCTAACAATCTGGCAATTAGTTCGAGGACGAAGAACATAGGTAAGAGGGTCTTTCCTTGTCTCTATGAATGAAAAAAGCATGTACATCTCCAGAAGATTCACGTCGAGGAAAACGCACATGTTCCCTAAGTCCTTGTCTATTGCAAAGTTCGAGCATTGCTCGAACTTGATTTGTTTGATTAAGTCCAATTGCTTTTTTTTTATCGCACTACAGCATGATCTTATTACTTCCTCATTTACTTGGATTGATTTATAGTCATTTGTGTAAAATTACTCCAATATGTTGTTTAGATAGTTTGTAATGATGTATAGAGTATCTAAAGAAGAAACGAAGATACCAATAATTATAAGAGGCATTTCACTAGAAGGACAAACTTTGTAGTCCAATTAGTTTCTAGGACACACATCCACATAAATTAATTTCAAGGCCAAAGTTAGCAAAATAATTACTTTTAAGGACAAAGTCAGCAGTCCAATTATTTTTAAGGACAAAGTCAGCAGTCCAATTACTTTCAAGGACATAATTTCATAGGTTTTTAGACCTTAAAAACTAATTATTATGCATTTTGTCCTTAAAAGTAATTATTTCAGTTGTGTGTCCTAGAAACTAATTGCACTTGCCAAAGAGGCCCTTGCGGCTAATTTCCACTAATTATAATTGGCCATGTTGTTATGATAGGAGGTTTATTGGTGTTTTAAATGCAGCCTCCCATAAGCTGATGAGCAGTACACAACATGGTGTGATTGCATGAAGTAATTTTATCTTAATATTAATGACTACTGAACAACTACCCTTACTATGTACAAGATAAATATAAGCATGAACAGCACTTGTATTTGCAAAACAACCTCAAAATCAAAACGTCGCACAAAGTCAGCTATTTAAATTTTCAGAATTAGATTCTTAAATAACAGCAGACCTTTTTCTCTCTCTTTAGGCAGTAAATGTCACACCAACATTTAGACTAATATTATTATAACTTACCTAGCTTGAGAAGTTGTGTCTAAGAAGAATTTGCAACTAGCTAAATATCAAAAACATTCTGCCCTGAAATTTGAAAGATGCGTTATTGATAAATAATCAAACAAAAAAAAAGTAGTAGAAAATAAAATAAAAAATCTACTACCCCAATATACCTTGGCATCGAATAGTGTTTATATTTTGTCCCGTGATATCAATGCCATCGTCACTTAGTAATGTAATACCTGATGAATTAATAACAAAAGAAAATGCGACTGGTGGAGAAACTGGAGATTTTGCCACCTTTATAAATCTTTGACCTGCAATTGTGGTTTTCACAAAGCTATCTGTAATGTATCTCGTTTCCAGCAAATCGGGCTTAAACAGACATCCATCAAAAAAAGTTAAAATTAAAAAGCAGGCGTGCTTCTAAATGTGAATTGTTACTTGCAGTTGATAAATATCCAGAATCAATTATGAATTCTATCCTGCATACCCTTTGCTTTGACTATTTGAGCATTCAATTCTGGAATTCCAGGTAATTATTAGTGTATATGTAGCTATAATCATCGCTTATCTACCTGTTCGCTATATACAATTAACAATGGGTCAAGAGTTTTTTTCCTTTTCCCGTACGAGTGTATTCATGTGTTCATGTGTGCACCCGATGCGAGTAATTCTTACATTTGCATGTCACACACACAGACTTAAATTCAAGTATCCTACAATCCTTATACTAACCTGAGTGAGCCTCAAAAATCAGACGGATATTAACAGCATGTGCCCACTGGATTCCCAAAGCAGCAGCAAGATGGGATCCTTCAGAGTTCCTGGTAGAATCTTTACTGCATCCTGTGCATAAATTAGAATTGAAGTTTTTTTTCCTGACAAATAATGTATGAAATGAGCTTGGTCGAAAACAAATTTGAAACCAAACCTTGAAATGAGTAGAAAGAAGACTCGTCACTGATATAACTCCGTACTTGGTTAGTCACAACTATGGGAATTCGTGAAAATTCAGCAAGTGACCTTCAATCGCACTAAAACTTACAGAACTTGATTTTAACAAGAACTTAACACCAAATCAAACATGACAGCCAAAGAAACTAAAGAAAAGTACTCACTTGAGAAACGAAAGAGGCCATTTTCTTGATGTTTGCCTAGAACTATCCTTAAATCTTTCATTTTCCCTGAAATATGATTGTATTACATTATTATTTTTTTCCTCGACTTGGTTTGTGCCTAACAATGCGCACTCACTAGAAACAATTATAGCACCAACTTCAAATGAGTGAGCACCTCTTCCATCATTCACATGGAATAAAAATATATATGAGAAGGCAATCTAGTTCTCACATATCATTTCTAGTTCTTGTTTATCATTTGATGGTAAAGGATATCTATTCCTGGTTAAGCCAAGTACTGAAAAATTAAAAACTAATGGATGCATGTTACAAATGTTTTGTACATATAAAATGTTATTAGCAGTCTAATCTGAATAAATACCCAGTTAATTTATTATTCTTCATGCCTATATTTTGTTCACATAAGATGATGAATGATCGCATAGTAGATAGCTCTAAACATTCTAAAAATGATGGCTGCAGTAGTCTGTAAAAAGAAAAGGGCCTGCTAAACTTGAAGAAGTGATTTACCCTGTAATTAGTGCAGCCATACTATCAACAACAAGCAACTTGACTTCATGCTGAAGAAGTTTTGTTTTCATTTGTTGCAAACTGCAAGACATTAGATGCCATAAATATTATCTAAACGCATAAGATGCAAGTTTGGAACATTGATAAAGAGTACAGGTAAAGAAAACAATAAAACATTTAGATGGAGTTTATAATCAATTTTGAAAAGACTGCTACTGCAGACTTCAAGTAATAAGACCAAAAAGTTGCTGGGAGTTCGATTCCTAGACAAGTGATCTTAAAATTAATTAACAGACTTGGAATTAAACTGACTCACAACCATGGACTTTAGCCATCAGTCAAGCTTGACAGAATGATCTAACTGAAATGCATATACAATAAAATCCATGTGAAATACATGAGATTCAAACTATGGTCTTCCTATTTGGAAGTGAACTGAGTTTCCAAATAATCTACACCAGAAAAAGAAACAAGCCAATTGTAAATTGAGTAAATTGTATGAAGCTCATCACTTCATCTCATTATAAAAGCATTTGACAGACAGTAGGGAGGTGGAATTCACTGACATACAAAGTAAGCATATAGCATGTTGGATAAGACTGATGCAAACCAAGGGTAGGGCTCTGTGCATGCATGTTTATGAACAGGGAAGGAAAATGTGAAAAATAAGCCGTGTCAAAAAGTATACAGGCCCCAACAAAACAAGCTTTCAGCAAGTTATAAGACGCAAGGTAGTGTCTAAGCTTATCCATGGGTAATTCGGATTAACTAATTGCTGATCCTCTACTTCTTTGGAATTTTGGTTTTCTCCAATACATTTCAGATAAATTTTATTCATCCAAATTAGATGGTAAAGGTGCCTAACAGCTCGTAATTATGAAGTTTGAGACAAGCATGTAATTGCCAGGATCATCTGTATCAGATTCAACACTACAAAATTTGGACTTACATAGTCCATCATCTCTCCAAAATGTGCATAAGAATCAGTAACAAAGTATGCAATATAGTATAATTTCGTTGTTCCATGAATCAAAAAATAAGTATTTTGTTAAACATCCATAAGCAAAGAAGATCCAGAACCAAACCTCTCCTTAAATTCAGATAAGGATGTTGGTCGTAAAACTATTATTCTGCCAGCCATCTGCATAATCCACAAACTAATTAATCATCCAAAGCACTTGATATCAGTAGAGGCTTAATACTAACATGCTGCAGTATATATTTGTCGTTTTTCAGTAATAAGTTATCGCAAACTTTAACATTTGCGTATTCTGATTTGTCAGCTTAGTTCTGTTTCATATGGGAAGAAGTTAAAAGGTAAACTTGATCTTCTATATAAGATTTCATAGAAGAACTGGCTGTTTTCTCTTTCCACGACAATTTAATTTATCCCGGCATGTATTGCCAGTTTTGAAAAGAATGGGATGATCATCTGTGAATGCAATTTACAACATAAAAATGTATATCTGTGACGAGAAAAGATCCGGTCACCATAGTTACTTATAGCGCACAAAGGCACAAAACTTTTCTAGAGCCACAATACATTGGAAAACAAACAGAGCACGCCTTTTAAAATTATATATATATATATATATATATATATATATATATATAATGTGTGTCTACACACACATACATATATATAGACACACATACATATATATCAAGGTTCGATATCTCGGTTTCGGTTGTCTGTAATTTTAGAAATTTCGACCTAATTCGTAAATTTCGATTCCAGTTTCGATTTCAGATCATGTTATTTATTTTTCATATAATTATACACATATTTGTTTAATTTATTGAAACAAAACGTATAATTTAAACTAATTGAAAAATAAGATATACACAAACAATACCGATCAATTATAAATATTTAAAATACTAAAAAATGTTCATTCATTATTTCATTTTCAACTTTTTTAGTTACATCATTTATATATTTTGTGAATTTGTATGTTTTCTAAATTAAAATTTCAGATTTTGAATATTCCTATATTTAAAAATTCAAATTAATTCCATTTTTGAGTTTATTCTGTATAATTAAAAGTTCAACGGGTTTTTTTTGTTGAACCGGAATTTCGGTTCGGTTTTGTTTCCGTCCCTACTGAAACCTAAACGAAACGATCGGAATCTCGGTGTTTCGGTCGAAACCTCAAACCTTGATATATATATATATATATACATATATACACACACAAGCATGCATATACATATATGTGTGTGTAGCATAATGTTACAAGTATAGATTTCAAATACATTAGTGATCCTATTTTAAAAACAACACCAAAATAACATAATATATTACTTGTAAACTACAAATTGAAACATGTTGGATTCATGCCCATCTAGTTTGCTTGATGGATCGAAAGGAATGTGGTATATTAGTTTGTTATCGAAGTTAATATTTCAATATTATTCGTTTGTCACAAATTGTGGAAAAATATTAAAAAGGTATATTTCTTTTTCTAATAAATTTACATGAAATGATAATCACTTCATTCACTGAATACTGTTCATCGAAAAAAAACAAAATGTATGCGCTTTTTTCATTGTTATTGAAATAGAAGCGTGTACAATCATTCAACCATATTATATCTTTAAATATGTAATCATTTGTTTAGAAGTTATATTTCAGCTAAGCTTATAACATTTGTGTAGAAGTTATATTCGAGTTAAAAGTTTATGATTATCGTCTGGCAGTTAAATTTCAAACTATAAGCTTATAGCTAATTTTTGTTACTTAAATGATTAAAAAAAGGCAAGATCTAATATTTTTATTATATTCTGGTATGCGTGATGCTATCTTGGTATATTATTTAATTTTATTCTGGTTTGTATATTTTGCACTGCATTTTTATTTACTATTTTATAGTACTTTCTTACTCCAATACTAGTTTGTTCATACACGATCAATGTTGTATTACAAAATATAAAAAATAAGGTACATAAACTTGCTTTGAGAATACATTATGTAAGAAGAACTAGTTTCCTATACTAACTACTATGTTTTTTGTCTTTAAGCGATGAAAATTCAGTTTAAAAAGTTATGCTTTTTTGGATCGCAAAAATGTTTTATTTTAAAAAAATAAATAAAAAGAGCCCATTTTTTGCACCGTGCATTGGATTCGATTTTTGCACCCACCTTATCTGCATCGCGCCACAGGTGCAAAAGGAGAGGAATTAGGAAAAATTACAAACTTTGAAGAAAATTAGGCTGAAGGATATCAAGTTTCATTTTCAGACTGAAAGACAAATACTAGTTATAATTAGCATTATATTCAACTTTTATACTATGCAAAATGCTAGTTATAAGTAGCAGTGTATTCAATTTACTATACAAAATGTTGGTTATACCTAGCATTGTCCTTCGGTCCCAAAAAAATCTGTTGCCTTCAGCATAAATTTCTTCTAAGTTTGTCATTGTGCCTATTTTCGTATTATATAATTATATCACAAAAAAATATACATGAGATACATATTCTGTAAAGAAATCTCTAAATTTTGAAACTTTGTAGTGTTAAGTGAAAAAACTGCAGGTAAATTGCTATATTATCATGGTGTGCGAGGGTGGTGATGGGGTATGTCTTAGAAGGATATCAATTAATGTTGAACGAACCTCTTGCGCCTTAACTTTTGATCGAAAAATCTGAGGGAAACTATTTTCTCCGATCTCTATCATCCTATTAAATTCATTTTCAGTAAGAACTAAGAAACAGAAATGTCACTGTATTAATACACACACACAGATATACATATTTTATCAGGTTAAAAAGGTAGCTTGATTACCTTCGGGGACTAAATTTTGATTCTGCATCAATATATACAACACGACCATTCAAACCTCCATAACAAGCAGGCAATGTAGCAAGGAGAGCAAGCTTTAAGCAGAACTGCACCATCAACATATAACATTCACGAGAACTCCACACAAGATAACTACTAGGATACTAAATGAAAACATTAAAAGGGTAAAAACCCATGCAATAGGGTTCCACTCATGCAAGGGTAAAAGTGGAGTGGAGACACCTAGACAATAAATCATTTCTGAAAATAAATTTCCCAAAATCATGCCCTGGGCCGAAGAGCTGCTACTGGGGGAAACACGTCGGTCCATGACCTCTGACTAAAAAAAAATCATGAAAAAATGTTTACAAGTAGATTGCCTGGGAGGCAGACCTCATACAGACGTTTGGTTCTTTTCAACATATTCAAATGCATAATATGATCGCCATACCACAACTTAATCAAATTGCAACGACTGTTGAGAAATACATGCTTAGTAAATGCTTTGTGTATGACATTCTAAAATTTGGGCCTAGATGGAACATTTTCTTGATTACACTAGTACGTTTTAGAATGTCAGTTTGATGTTAAGAGCACATCTAATTCCCAATGACAGAAATATACATAAAAGTTTGCCCTGCATTCCAACAACCATATAAGAAACATTAAGAAACAGGGATCGTCCCTACAACCGGATGTAGTTACAACAAAACAAATAGTGTGCTGAATGTGGTGACCAAATTCTCAAAATTCGTATAGTTGTTGTTTATAAGGGGCATATGCAACTTGGGAGAAACTACAGTAACTAGCCACTGTACTTAGTGTTATATTTGGTCTTACGGTTTCACGTCGTATTCATGAAGTCAATTGGTTAATAACCATGACAAACAATATTACTAAACCTGTTTTAAATGGTAATTCATGTTATGTTATCGGTTCTATTCTGTGGTTGCACTCATAGAATAGCACCCTTGAGAATTAATGAATATATGATTAGGAGTCGCTACTGATTCCCTCGATAATTATAGGTAGATTATAGAAATTAGCCCCATTGACTAGAAGCATGATCATATAGATATTTCTTGCCAATATAATGCTGATGTATGTTACAAAGGCTTGCTTCCTTTTCAGTGCACGTGATTGTTATAATAATATACTGGCAAGTGAAAATGGATTCAGTAACATCAATAACTGATGTGAGCAGTTTACAACCAAATCACAACCAAACTATAGCTTGTAGAATATAATCAACAAAAAATAAACTAACTTGACTTTTTCCAACTCCAGAAGGGCCAACTAACTCTGTAATAGCTCCAAACGGGATCCCGCCACACAATGCATCATCAAGCCCACTTAAACTAGTTGATAAATGACCACCAAATGCTTCATTTCTCACTCTCTCCTCCATCAAATCAAGTGCCTATAGTTTCACAAATAAAAAAGAAAAACAATGGAACCAATATTAAAATACATCAACCACAGTAAGAATTCATGTGAAGGACAATTTTGAGTCATTAATCATTCAAGGAGGCAAGCTTTTTATGTTTGAAAGCGTCAGCTGGACGTTTTTTCTCAACGCAGTCTTCCACGTTGCCTACTTTGCTCAGTTCATTCCGTCTTATATATCATATCCTGGTATTCAAATGGTTTACTGGTGGGTGAGACAGTTGGTTTTTCGTTTAATACATAAAACCCATTTATATTGTTTAAACTCTTTTTCTTTCAAACTCCAGCACATTACGTTCTCTCAAATTTAAACTTCAATCTAATAAATAATCATTATCCACACTTTGATTTCAGTTCTCATAATAAAATTAAAGATCTCGAAAATATGTACTTTTAAGCATGCCATGATTATCCTCTTCAAAACCAAATAACTCCCTTTTCATTTTCCGTTACTCCAACAGAACTAAAACTAACTAATGTCGCAACTTTGTCGATTGCATGTATCATCTCTTTGGCATATTATTAAACCAATAATAATTGATGTAATAAAAATAAATTTCCATTCACAATCGTAGTCCTAGGACTAAGACAGTGTTGGTGGATATTTCTGGACTTCTGGTGAAGTGGCACAGCAGTGGTAAAATCAATTCTGCAGATATCGCTCCAAGGCACGTCGATGAGGTCTTAAGATGTTATTTGTCCTCACCACTCATTTAAACAAACAAATGGGTGCTACGAGTTTAGACAAATCGTCTCATAAGATACAATGGAGCTAACATGATTATTCTTTTAGTTGATTGCAATAGCACCGTCAAAATCGATTCAAACTATCTTCTGAATTGATTGAAATGACAAAAGTATCGAATTTGTGATTTGCAGTATCACAAACTCAAAATAATTTTCAAAGAAATTAAAGAGGAAAAAAGAATGAGAAAATCAAATTTGCAACGCTTTCTAGGCGTTTCTATTTCAAGAAGAAGAAGAGAGTCTGAAACAGTTTCCAAGCATTGCAAATTTCAAGAAGAAAAAACAGTTTTCGAGTATTGCTATTTATAGGCGTGAGAAGATATCTTTTCGTCTGTACCAGTCGCGTCTTCTGCCAAACGACGCTTCCTTACGTTTGAATTTTCAACCGTTCCACCAATTCAAACAATCGCCTCTGTTTCTCATCATTTGTAACTCGTCATTTGTAACTGTCCAATCTTCCGTCATTTATGCCCATTAAAATTCAAATTATGGACTTGTTAACGGATTTAAATCTGATCCGTTTTAACTTATATAATTCTATCCAAAAATATAATTTGGACCCAAACCTGGCCCGGAAGGACGGCAATGCGCGGGGTAGTTATACATGACTTTCATCCTCACAATAGAGCAAACATTTTGATGTCCAAAGGGCTCAATCTTCTCTTGAGAAACCAATATTTAAGCAAATATATTTTCTATAGTTCTAGAATGTGACTATTCTCAATCTCACTTCCTCTTCTTATTTTGAAACAAAGTGACTCACTTTTATAAAAAAAATTCACTAACAAACCCTCCATCAAATTTTAATAAAATTTCTTTTATCATATGTTGCAGGAAAACTTATTCATAAGTACAAATATCTTGTGGACGTGAATCCATACATAGTGATAACCTATCAAAGCACGGGATGGAGTGGTTGACAAAGCATTGAACCAATGTCTTATATGACGTACCAGATGTGTTACACACACTTGTTTATTTTCTTCAGATGTTTTATAAACCGAAACGTAGATTGGCCTTGTGTATATATCTTGATTCATGATATGCCCTTAGCGACTTAAGTCATAGTCTCGCAGAAGGCGGCACCAGCTTCATGCATTCATATAGGTAGGTTTGTTTCAATTGCCCTATAACTATACACTTCAATAGTATTTTGTTATAAACCTATTAAGTACTAACTAGTACAACCTCCACCATATCGTCATAGGTACTCAGCACTCTTCTTGAAATGGATATAATATTAGTTGTTCAGACTAACTGGTATATCTACTTATTTTGCCAACAGCGTTGACGATATCAGATCTTGTGCATGTCATGGCATACATTAGACTACCAATAACTTTAGTGTATTCTAGTTGTTCTATTGATCTACCAGTATTAGAATGTAGTTGCATATTTAGATCAAATAGGGTGCTTACCAGTTTACAATCAAATTAATTAAACCTTTTTAGACTTTTTCTATGTAATGAAACTGAGTAATGACCAACCCTTCAGTTGTTTTTTGATTCTTATTCCTAGAATCACTTCAGCCTTTCCGTGTCTTTCATGTCAAAGCATGAAGATAGAAATCTTTTCATTTCTTTAATATTTGAGGTATCAGTCTCAAATATCAACATATCATTAACATAAAGATATATAATTACATCTTTTCCAGCATGAAATTTGCTAAAGACGCATTTGTGTGATTCGCAAATCCTAAAACCATTTGATGCTATATTTTTATCAAATTTCTCATGTCGCCGTTTTAGTGCTTGTTTAAAACCGTAAAGTGATTTAATAAGCTTACATACTTTACATTCTCGTTCAGGCATCACAAAACCTTCTGCTTGAGACATATATATATATATCTCCTCATCAAGTTCTCCATTTAAAAATGCAGTCTTAATGTCCATTTGATGGATTTTAAATTTATAAATAGATGTTAATGCAAATAACGTCTTAATAGTTGAAATTCTAGCTATAGGTGCATATGTAACATGATAATTTCTTCCATCTTTTGGGTAGATCCCTTAACAGCTAATCCAGCCTTAAAATTTTCTATCGTACCATCTGCTTTTAATTTTTTCTTATATATTCACTTACATCCTATTGATTTAGAACCGAAAGATAAGTCTACTAGTTTTCATTTTGATTTTCCATAATAGAATTCATTTCATCATTTATGCCTTCTTGCCAAAAAGTTGAATCCTGACACTTTATGTACTCGGTATACGTTAAAGGATCATAATCTACGATTGTAGAAAGCATGACTTGACGTCTTAATACCATCTCTTGATCCTTCAATCAAATAAATGATAAAATATGACTTTTCAGTCCTCATTCTTTTACTTCTCCTAAGAGTTTCACCAGTTTGATCATTATTTTCTTGCGTGTTCTCAAATTCACGAATAGATGCAATGACCTCCATCATTTCACAAACAGGTGAATTAACCTCCACTGTTTCATGAATAGATGGATTGGATGGAATAGACATGAATCTATTTTCATAGAACGTCGCATCTCTAGTTCTATTACTGTGTTTACATCAATCGAATTATTAGATTTTATTACTAGAAACCTGTAACCATTGTTGTGTTGAGTGTATCCTAAAAAATTACACTCAATGTCCTTTTGTCCTAACTTTCTGATTTTTGGTTCAGATAATTGAACAATAGCTCTACGTCCTCAAACTCGATAATAATCGTTTCTTTCAAAGTTCATACGGTGTGACTTTGGTTTTCTTATGAGGTATTCTAGATGTAGCAGGCGGTAAGTAATGCTTCACCCCAGAAAGTAGTATTAAGACCTAAATTACATAACATAGCATTAACCATTTCAGGAAGGGTCTATTTTTACATGCTGCAATTTCATTTTGTTGTGGAGTATAAGCTACAGATGTTTCATGTATAATTCCTACAAATTCACAAAATGCAAGGCAATGATATTCATCTCCCCTAACAAATTTAAGGGTCTTAATTTTAATATTATATTGGTTTTCTACTTCAGTCTTATAGGTCATGAATGAATTTGATACTTCATCCTTGGTATGCGTCAAATAAACATGACAATATTTTGAAGTCATCTATAAATGTGACAATATTTTTTCCTACTCTAGTAGGAGTACTATGCATATCACAAACATCACTGTGAACTAATAGTAATAGATTGGTGGTACTAACAGATTTCAATGGAAATGGTTTTCTAGTTATTTTGGTTAATGAGCATATTCTTATCATCAAATTTATTATCATATTTAGAGGTGATATTTAATGAAATCATATTATCCATACTTCTTATATTAACATGTCCAAATCTACTATGCCATAAAAAAAAGTCAACAATATATGCAGAAACAATCATTTTATTAATATTTAATTTGAACATTTCATCACATATGTACCTTTTTCTAACAAACATTCCGCCTTTGGCCAATACATATTTATTTGACTCAAAGACTTGTTTGAAGCCACTTATTTAATAGACTACCAGAAATAAGGTTCTTTCTAACCTCGGATACATAATATACATTATTCAATGTCAAAATCTTCCCGGACGTGAACTTCAAGTCTATTGTCCCCTTCCCCTTGACCATTGCTTTCGCTGAGTTTATTTTCCATATAGAGATAATTTTCATCCTCAGACAATTCAAGTTTCTTAAATAGACTCTTGTCGTTGCAGATATACTTAGTAGCACCGAGTTGGTCCACAGAATCTTCTCTTTCAACTATGTTGATTTCAAATATTACGACTGTCAAATTTTCCTTTGTCGATTGAGGTTTCTTTTTATGGAAACGACAATCTCTTCTAAAGTGACCAGGTTTTCCACAATTGTAGCATCCATTCATTTTGTTGATATTCTTGTTGTCGAACTTTTTATTATTCCGAAATTTCCTCTTTTAAGAGTTCTCATAGGTTTTATTTTCCTCCATCACATGAACCTTAGATGGAAACATTGTTGGTTCAGCGATTTCTTTCTACCTAAGTTGTTCTTCCACTTGCAAATACTATACAAGGTTATCTAAACTCATATCCTCCTTGTGTTTAAGGATTTTCCTTTGATCTTTCCAAAAATGTGGATGTTTGTCTACTATAGGTAAGGCTTTTATCACCTCATCCATATTCATATTATGCTGGGTGAATTGGTTTAGGATATGTATAATATTATTAAATTGTTCTATTACTGGCCTAGCATCAGTCATTTTATAATTAAAAATTTTAGTAGCCAAAAATTTCTTACTTATTGGATCCTCCATTAGATACTTGGCCTTCAATAATAGACAAAATGAACATACCGTAGCACATATTGAACAGAGTATCAATCATTGCATTGCATATGTGCCTCTTGCATATGTAATCATCTTGTTTCCAATATAATCTTGATCGTGCTTGTGCAATAGTTTCGTTTTCTGTTTCCTCCGGCTTTGGCATCGTAAGAACATAACCACTTTTAGTCCGGCAAACAGAAAATGCATATTCTTTTGCCAACGTACGAAATTAACACCATCGAATCTTTCCAATTTCCAATTTGGTGAAATCAGAAACGAACTCGCTTAAACTGTGCGGTGCCATTGTCGAATAACGTCTTAAGATTGTCGGTGGATATTTCTGGAATTCTAGTGAAGTGGCACAGCAGTGGTAAAACTAATTCCGTAGAGATCGCTCCAAGGCACGTCGATGGCGCTTTTCTTAAAACGTTATTTGCCCTCACCACTCGTTTGAACAAACAAATGGGTGATGTAAGTTTAGACAAATCATCTTTCAATGGAGCCGAGATGATTATTCTCTTAATTGATTGCGATAGCACCGTCAAAATCGATTCAAAAGTATTTTCCGAATTGACAAAAGAATCAAATTTATAAATGCAGTATCACAAACTCGAAATAGTTTTAAAAGAAATTAAAGAGGAGAAGAGAATGGAAAAAATCAAATTTGCAACGCTTTCTGACTGTTTTTGTTTCAAGAAGAAGAAGAGAGTCTGAAACAGTTTTCAGGCATTACAAATTTCAGGGAGAAGAGAATTCAATCGAAACAGTTTTTGGGTTTTGCTATTTATAGGCGCGAGGAGATGTCCTTTCGTTTGTAACAATCACGTCTTCTGCTTATGACGTTTGAATTTTCTGAGCTAGTTAACGGGTTTAGATTTGATACGTTTTAACTAATATAGTTCTGTCCAAAAATATATTTTGAACTCAAATCCAGCCAGGTCTAGTCGGACGACGGCGCACGCGGTAGTTATGCATGACTTCCCTCTTCACAATAGAGAAACATTTGGGTGTCCAAATGACCCAATCTTCCATTGAGGAACCATATTTAAGCAAATATACTTCCTATAATTTTAGGATCTGAGACTATTCCCAATCTCACTTCCTCCTCTATTTCTTTTCTTCTTATTTAAGAAAAAAATAACTCGCACAAAATATTTTATAAAAAAATTCACTAACACATACTTCTTATATAAAGTGAGAAAATTTATATCATAATCGATGCTTAGTGATGCATTTCCACACAAACTGAGTTGTAAAAATTCACAAAAAATTGCTTTTTGTTCATTTGCACCATGAATTAATAATTTGTGTTCTAAAGATGAAAAATAACAAAATTATATTTCTAAAAACTACAAGATCTTCTATTCTGAGTTTTATTTTTCTAAGTTTGGCAGATAGTATCAATTCAGAAATTATTCTAATTCCTGCTTTGATTGAATAGCAAAATGGTTTCAAAACTATGCCTACAACATTAACTCAATTGCACTGATGCAAGAAAAGATATTGCTTGCCTCACTCGATGACTCAATCTATTCCATCTTGACCAACTCCACTAGAAAGATCACTGCCGTTTGTTTTTTAGGACAATTATAACATTTACTGTCTATCGATATCGTTGTTTGAGATTGTACCTTTTGCGTGATGATGCATGCAATGTTTTCTTGTAATATATTGACAATTTTGTATTTTATTGTGGAAATGTGAGTAAACGTTTTGATTGAACTGAAGAAAAAGGTTAAACATGTTTAGTTGTTTGAATACTATTATACATAAAGCTATTTAGCTTTTTGAAAATGATAACTGTATTAGAAAAAACTAATTGTATATAACATTTCAAAAATAACCTACTTGTATTTATCCTTTTACAGTTACAAATAATGCAAATAACATATCATTTTGCACATCTTTCGTATGATGAATGTTAGGTACAGATACTATAAATCATTTTTTTGTAAATATTGGATGAAAGAGCACTTTTTCATATGGTTCAAAATAATTATATAAATACAGCTACTTGTAACTATCTTTTATTATAAAGCTAATTTCGCTTGGCATTTACTAGAACATACTACTTGTTGGCATGTTTTTCACAAAAAATAAATTCATTTCATATTTACGAAAATATGCTACTTGTACTTGTATTTTTTATAAAGCTAATTTCACATGGCATTTACATGAATCTGCTATTTATGATTGTCTTTTCTAGATTTACTGGAAGCAAAGAATTCTGTAACAACTTTTCATCTTTTTATTTACATAATAATTTATATTGTTCCAACTTATCCAGTGATTTGCGAAACTTGAAACCCTAATTTTAGTGGAAGTGAGTTTGAATGGAATGGGGAAGAAGAAGTTCAATAACACGTACGTTTTCCTTGTAACTAGATATTAAACGTGTCATTTTCAAATAAAAATTTAAAAATTTCAACCTTAATGAATTTTATTGATCGTAACCATGGTTCTAAATTACGGCGGAAATCCAATCAATTAAGTCATTCTATTCTGATTCCAATGATAACCGGGATGGAATCCAGTCTAAAATTAGTTCCATTCCAAATTTTGTTTACTACTAAAGTACTGAAAAATAGTAGAACAAACAACAAAAATGAGAGGAAAAAATGCAATAAACGTGCAACGATAAAAAAAAGACAACAAATCAAACAAGATAATAAAAAAAAGACAAGTGACTAAATATTAAAAGAAAAAAATCATGATACTTTTGTCAATTCCGACCCAATTCAACAAAAACGACATGAAAAAACAATAAAAATCAATAATCAAATCAACCTTGTTATGTAAAATGAATATCTTGTTTTTCTTAAATACAAGTACATACTATCTGTTAATGTATTTCTATAAATAAAAAAATCAACAACTAAAACGGAATCATAACCAAAATTTCTACAGTTTTCAATTGTTTGAAGGTTCAAAAATCTTAAACGAACAAAATGGAAACAAAATTCAGAATCTTGAACCTTAATCATAACTAGTGACGACTTTACTAAAGGAACTACTAGCAACCGGCCCACCTCATTCTTGATGGAGATTCTAAATATCTATAGTCATGTTATACACGTTGATTTAAGAATCTACAAGTTCTCATACTAAATATTACGAGTAACAATTTTACATTATCTGAAATTGAGGAAAAGAAAATAATTTCATTTTGGTAGAGACAAAGAAAACTATAACTTGATTTACAGCACCTGCACTTGCAACTTGTAATGGGTGGTGGAATCATTACACATCATACTTATTGTTTCAGCAAATGTTATAGTGAAATATTGAATCAAGATTGCTATGGTAACTAGATTAAAACATGTTGATATGCTTGAACTATCATACATAGAAAACACACGTTAAATATAGTCACAATTTATTTATATTATGTTATAATTGCTTTGCTTATTTCTTCATAAAGATTTTAAGTTGTAAACTAGAAAAGGTTAAATCTCTGCCGGTTTTAGAAAAATTACCAAGTCACAATAAGCATTATCACCTTTCTCAAGTACATATTTGCCTATAAGATAGAGTTTTTTCAATCATAAATGAATGGTACCACGATCAGTAACTATGTTGGTGGGAGCGTTGTGGAACGCTATTTAGGTATTATTTTGTATTTTTGATGCCCTACCTTTTTTACTTTGACGCTTGATTTCTCCTGTTGTCCAAGGCGACATTTGAGTGTTAAGCTTATCCTAAACCGCTAGAAAAATAGGTGTTTTACCATGGTTTGAAATTTCATTTTCCGATTTCGTTCCAATCATTTTATATTTACCAAATTTCGGTTCTGTTTCGATGATTTTGGTAGTTCCGTTTCAATTCCGGTTTCGGCTTTTTCTCCATTTCCATACGACACATACACATTTTCTAACCATGAAAAATAATATGTTTTTTGATTTAGGCTTGTTTAGCAACAAAAGAAAGTTCACTTTTAGAATTTGAAAATAAAAATAAAGCAACAACAAACCCACTAAAACTCTAATAATACCTTCAAATAAACAAACCCAATTCAATATCTATCCAACCAATATATCAACTTATAAAAAAAACCTAAATATGGTCAACGAAAACAAAACATCGTCGAGAACAAAAAGAAATATTTTCTTAGGTCAATGGATCTGAGTCTAAAGCCTTGATTTCCTAAATACTATCGATTTTGAACCCTGCTCGAATCAGTTTTTGTTCTTCTCTTTGCTGCTATCGATTTTTCGTTGTTGAGTTCTTTTTTAAAGTAAATCTCGCTTTCCTCGTTGAATTGTTCCAGAACTAGGTATTGAAGCGAATTCAAGTTCGGTCAATGGCGAAACCGGATCGGAACCCCTGAAGTTCCAGCTTGTCGACCGGAATTTTGAACCTTGGTTTTTACCTTGATATGATTTTTTTTACTTGTCTAAATTAAATACAATTACAATAAAAACACTCAGTTACTTTCATTATCAATTGAAGCTCTAAGTTTTTTAATAGAATTTCAAATTTTAATCACACTTTAAATGCTTCCTTCGAATTTTAATTTAATAGTTTCTTAATTTCTGTTTCTTATTTCTACTAATTGTTTTTTTTAAATTTCGTTTTCAAATATTTTTGAAATATAATCTAGAATAGTCTATCATAAACAAAAAAAAATGAAATGATCAACACTACTATCATAAGTTAAGTATGAAGGAAGGTGAAAAAGACGTCTATATGATAGCTAAGCTCCGTGAGAGGAAGGCAATAGACTTCAATCAAGTTAAATGCATCAAAAATGATAATAGACTTTTGGTGAAGGACGATGAGATAAAAAATAGATGGAGAGATTACTTCGACAAACTATTTAACGAAGAAGGTGATAGCACTTTGATCGAGACAGATGACTCTTTTGATGACAACAGTAGACATTTTATTCGGAGAATTCAAGAATCCGAAGTAAAGGAGACGCTGAAACGGATGAAAGTAGGCAAGGCATTGGGGCCTGGTGGCATCCTCATTGAGGTGTGGAGATGCCTTGGAGATGCAGGGATAGCCTGCCTAACTAAGTTGTTCAATAATATTTTCAAATCAAACAAGATGTCAAATGAGTGGAGAAGAAACATATTAGTTTCAATTTTTAAAAATAAAGGAGATATACAAAGTTGCACAAACTACAGAGAAATTAAGCTTATGAGTCATATGATGAAGCTATGGGAGAGAGTCATTGAACATCGATTAAGAAGAATGACCAACGTTTCAAAAAACCAATTTGGTTGCATACCTGGGAGGTCGACCACGGAGGCTGTTATCTTGATAAGACAATTTATGGAGAGGTTTAAGGAGAAAAAGAAGGATTTACACATGATTTTTATCGATTTGGAGAAAGCTTATGACAAAGTACCACGAAAGGTGATGTGGTGGGCTCTAGAAAAAAAGAGTCACAACAAAGTACATTACCCTTATCAAAAATATGTACGATGATTTTGTGACTAGTGTCAAAGCATATGATGGTGTAACCAGTGACTGCCTCGTTAACATAGGATTACGTCAAAGGTCAGCTTTGAGCCCCTACATTTTTCTCTAGTGATAGATGAGGTTACGAAGAGTATACAAGGGAAGATTACTTGGTGTATACTATTTGCTGATAACGTTGTGCTAATTGATGATTGTAGGATTGGGGTTGATAGACACTCGAGCTGTGGAGACAGACTTTAGAATCTAAGGGATTTAGGCTTAGTAGAGCTAAAACAGAGTATATGAAGTGCGAGTTCAGCGGTGTCAGGTCAGATGACGGGGAAGTTATTCTGGCCGGACAAATAGTTTCTAAAAAGGAATCCTTTTGATATCCCGAATCAATGTTGCAGTGTAATGGTGAGATTGATGAAGATGTTATTTCTCAAATTCGAGCGGGATGGGTGAAGTGGCGACAAACATTTGGCATTCTTTGTGACAAGAAAGTCTCACGGAAGCTTAAAGGAAAGTTCTATAGAACGACAATTAGGTATGCGATGTTGTACGGTGCAGAATATTGGCCTACTAAAAACCAACACGTCTAGAAGACAAGCGTAGCAGAGATGCGTATGCTGCGATGAAGTTACGGTCATACAAGAAGAGACTGAATTAGAAATGATGATATATGTGAAAATTTTGAAGTGACACCAATTGAGGGAAAACTAATTCAACATCGCTTAATATGGTTTGGACATCTCCAATGAAGGCGGCCCGAAGCACCTGTGTGCGTTGAAATAATAGGCCGTGTCGTTTGCTCAAAGAGAGGTAGAGGTCGTCAAAATTGATATGGAAGGAAGTTGTTAAAAGGAGCTGGAAGGGTTGGAATATAACCGAAGAGCTGATAACGGATAGGAGCGAGTGGAAGTTAGCAATCTACGTACCGGAACCCTGAGCTATGAGTCCTATAAGTTTTAAATTGTATGATTAGAGAAAAAGAGCCCAAGACGTAGCGTTTGGTCTTTGATCAATGTTACTATCAACACCATTATTACTATTTGTACTGTTACCATCATTTTTATTTTTTATTTTACTTTATTGTATTTTTTATTTTTTATTTTTTTTATTTTCTTTATTTTTTCACTTTTTATTTTTTATTTTTATTTTACATACATATGTATTTCTACCTTTATTTTACTTGATTACTATTATTATTAATTTACCTATTTGACTTAATTTTATCATTATTATTGTTATAATCTTTAAATTACTTTTGTCATTTAGTTTTGGGTTCCATCTCTAACCGACCCCAACTTGTTTGGGAATAATGGCTCTGTTGTTGTTGTTGTTGATCAACACTACTATACTTTTTTATTCTGAAGCTTTCATGATTATTTGATATACAGATATTTAATTACTTTATGGCATAAATTGTATTGTGTAAATTTTGTTCCTTCTGTAAATTATAACAGTATTTGATTTATTTCAAAATTTACTACGAATAAAATGAAAGTGTATATATCACTTATGATAAAATGATAAATAGTGACGCTTTGATCGGACCAATTGAATTTTATAAAATTATGTAGTTTTTTTTCAAAAGTGATACTTAATTTAAGCATAGCACTCGTTTTTTAGTGTCTCGAGTGATAGAACCTCTCTTGTTAGACTTTATGATGCAGCGGATATAACGGATGACAACGAAATGAAGATTTCGTGTCAAACTAATCGATGAAACGATTAGATGAAACAAGATAAATCGATGGATTGAAAAAATACCGAATGCCCAAATTCGTTGATCTCGAGAGATACCGAATTCTAGTTATCTCCAACACGTTGATCGCGCACGATACCATGTTAACAGACCTACGATTCTTCCACGTTGATCTCGCGCACGAGATTCCGTGAATCGGTTTCAAATCTGTTGATTCGAGTGCACTCGAATAAACGAAAATGGAGAAAGGAGACAACGCTCAACTTCCAATTTCAAAGAGGCACAAAGCACTCAAACAAAGTTTTATTCAAAAATCGATCCCTTTTTACAACGACTTCACACCTCTATTTATAGAGATTTTACAACATAACAACGACTCAACATAACATGATTCACGACTTAACATGTTCGACTTAACAGCAGAAATTACAACAAACGACTTAACAATCAGTAACGACCTAAACTTGAGCGACTCAAGCACGGCAGCGTCCTATGCAACTTCGGCAGCGACATAAGCCCACTTCACGATGTAGGAATCTGTACATTTGCGACCTAAGCTGGAAATTGAGAGCGATTTATGGCTTCGCGAACTAATCATCAGGTGATGGAGTTAGGTCGCGTGTGGGGTTAGGTCGTGGAGATGGGAATGGAGTTAGGTCGCGCGATGGGTTAGGTCGTGAAGATGGGGATGGGGTTAGGTCGCGTGTGGGATTAGGTCGTGGAGATGAGTTAGGTCGTGGAGATGGGGTTAGGTCGCGTAGCGACATGGGATGGTCTAGGTCGCGGAGTAATGGCGATGGTCGTTCGCGAATTAAGGTACGTCTTGTTGACTCCTTCCTTCTCATGCATTACCGCGCTGCATCACTTTAAAACCCAAGGCCTCTAGAATCACAATCTTGACATCCTACACTTGAGCTGTCGGTCCTTGACCATACAATATGCAGTTGTTATCATAATTATTTAATGCAAAATTTATTTATACTAGTTTATGTGGTTAACGTTTATTTTTGTCTAGGCTTCACCTAAACTTCCTTGGATTCAAAAACCGTTCTTAGCGTCTAGCGCTCCACCTCAAACAGCATTAATTAGTGATAATATCTCCAACACTTTTACACTCCATTATGGATCCATAATTTTTACATAAACCTTTACATTAGTGAGTTCTGAGTTGGAAATTTCCATGTTTATTTCAAATGCAGGCTCACGATCTGAAAGTGCTCCCAGAGTTCAGAAACGTGATGCATGTGATGGTTAAACTAATTTACAAATGAAAGTTGTGGCTACTTTTGTTCATAATTTTGTAAATTTTTGACATTAGTTCACATATGGTTTGTTTAGACTCATGCTCATGTTTCAATTCACATTTGATATAAAAAATTCTTTATTCTAAAATGTGTGTATAGTACTCTTTTTTATTTTAAAATACAGAAAAATTCAAATTCAAATTTGATATAATGGGTTATTTTTTATCAAATGTGTGTGAAACAATTCACTGCACATCCTTACCAACTTTTTTATTGTTTTTGAAACTTCTTATGGTATACAAACTCGCTTATAAATATAAACAACTGTGTCCAAAAAAAAGCGAGCTACGTCAAAGCTAAGCTTGGATATTAAAGTCTTGTTTCGTTTGGTGAAGTAAGATCGAACTCATGAGCTTATTATCTTAGATGGAATGAGTTGGTAGGATCTTACTTTTGCATCCCCAAGCCACCACACGAAAGGGACATAGAGTGCAAAAGGGAAAGTGGGATGGGGGCTTGTCTCACTTTTGGCATAATAGACCTTCTACTAGGAGGCGCACGCAAAGCGTTATTAGCTCCATGGTAGACCACGCCCATGATAATTGCATCGTTGTGCCTAGATTGTGAGGGCTCTAAGCCACATGGATAGTTCATAGGTTTATATTTACATTCAAACGATACGTAAATAGTAATATTTAAAAGAAATCTATAAGCATATTGAACATATGCAAGGACCATATGCCTGTTCAGATTATGTTATGTGTAAACAAGTAGTATACATTACGACTAACGATAGAATCGTATTTTATGAAAACTGGTATACTTTCTACCATGAAAGCCCACACGGATAGAAGTGTAGGGTTATGATGTGATATAATAATGGGCAAAATCAACTACATGTTATCTACTTAAGTTGTTATATGCGTTAAATATATAATTCAATTGTCAATCATTATCATACTCACTTCATTTTCATTTTGATCGCTTTGGCAGGATTGTGTTTATTATGGTACCAACATTTAGGTATTGTAGATAGAATATGGTGTTAAAAATATGAATGGTGTAAAGAGCCATTGAGTATTAGGAATGTAATTTTAATTTAATATCACACAAAGATTGAGTATTATCTTGAAATACACATAGTGTGAGGCTCTTTTCACAAAATAAAAAATGCAAATCAAATTGGATATTTTGAATGCAAGATAAGCTAGAAAGTCGTGGATAATCTCAAAAATTTATGGTGATAAAGGCGATTTCAATCTAAACCCAAAATAATACTTATGGAAAATTCAAATCAATTTGTTTTTTTTAGAAAAACAAATTGTATGTGAAATGCAAATCAGTTTGCACTTCTAGACAAATGAGTTTGTTTAATTTTTTGATTGATAATGGATGGCATTTATTATTTGCTAATGAGATAAAATGAGATTGATTTTGTAAAAAAATAAGCATGCACAAAAAGTGCAAACTAATTTGCATTTTGAAAGCAAAATTTGTGCTTTAAAGCAATGCAAGTTAGAACAATTATCTTCCCATAGAATCCTAACTTTGATGATGTGTGAATCTCATTTAGTTAAATTAAAAAGTTTGAAAGCGCAAACAAGTGTGCGCTTATATTTTTCGATAATGAATAATGACAATGTGACAAAGATGATTGAATTGTATGAAAAAGATCAAAATTAAAAGAAAACCAACGAGTACAAAATATTTTGGCAGTTAATAAAAATAAAAATTTAATTAAGATGATTAGGAAAAATAAAAAATAGGGACTCATTGCAGATATGTAGTTATCTTTGTTATTTATGTTATTGGTGCATTTAAATAAGGACTTAACACCCATCTCTCTTAAGTAAACACGTATATTAAAGTTCATATATGTTATACCTTCAATAAGTCGTCGTCGTTGTTCTTGCTTTTCCCAAATGATTTAGCCGGCCTCATGAATTCTAAATTTTCATATATATATATATATATATATATATATATATATATATATATATATATATATATATATATATATATATATTCAGGGACGGATCTGTGCTTTGATTACCCTGGGCTACAGCCCGGGTAAAATTGCTATGCTGCTGCAGTAATAAGCTCTTTGTATTTTCGCCAGTGATGCTTAAAGAACTTTTCTGTGTAACCATCAGGTCCAAAGGACTTGTCATGTTTAATAGAGAAGACTGCATTCTTTACTTCATGATCGGATATGTTGAGATAGTACTCTTTACTTTGTGCATTTATCCTCATCCTGGAATTAATTTGTGGAACTGGTGTGTGCATGTTGTCAAGAACATTATAAAAGGTAGTATATAAATTGGTAGTTTTATCTTCAATCTGTTTGTTGTCATATAGAGGCTTACCGTTTTGATTAACCAATTTCTGTACAGAGTATTATATTTCTGCATGATTAATTTCAAACACTTATTCATCCAATTCTTCCATTTTCAATTCAATATAGTTTATGTTCAATACTTGATATCATTTTAAAATTCACATTTCTTGAACTTGTTATACATTTTTTGGTGTTATTTTATTGATTTTTGTTTAAGCTTATGAAGTTAAAATGTTTGATTAGCCCGGTGAGACATCAAATCCTGGCTCCGTCTCTGTATATATTATTCTTACATTCGTTTAGATTTAAAATTTTAGATTATTTTTAGTATTCCTGTCTCTCCGTCTTCTTATATAATTAAACTTAGATATTCAATAACGGGATAGTAATAAAAATGTAAAATTACTCGTGCTGTGCTGACTAGAAAATGGACAGAAAACTGTTTGGTTTGAGAATCCATGATTAACACAGTTGGAAATGCCTAACCATAACAAGTGAATCAAGGTCATTCTCAAATAGAATAAATTATCAGGGTTTTATAACAAAATCTGGTTTGCCAAGGGGGTTTGAATAATGTCCCATAGAGCTGAAAAAACTTACAGTTTTACATGGAGGACAAGTAACCTCACTTATTTTCGCAATAGCTGAATTAACTTCGTTAAGGCTCACATCCAGTAAAGACATTAAATCGATTTCAGTCATCGAAAGAGCTTCCTAAACATCACGAAAACAAGATTATCAAAAACCCTAAAGTATCACAAAATTTGAAACAATCCGATTAAATTACCTTGGCAGTTGAGATGTTGCGTGCAGCGAATACGTTTGTGATTGATTGGGGAAGACCCATTTGGCTAATTAATTTATCAGGCATTTTAGATAGTTAAACGAGAATAGCGGTTTTCGCCTAAAAGAATACAGTCGCTTTTCACCGTAAGATCTCTTAGGTGTTTGTTTTGGGGGAAATGCTTAATCAGATAACTGATAGCGGGGCAAAGCTTGTTTGTTTTTCATTAAACTATTTTATTCACTCAATTGAATAAGCAAACTTATTAAATTTTGTTCTAAAGGCTGGTTTATTATACTTTGTTTTTCAATTATACTTGTAGTGCTATTGGCACTCAGCTCTACGTCGGTGGCCACCACAATCGGCGGACAACCGCCGATCGAACATTTTTTGATTTGACGGTTGCCCACCAATCATAGTTATAAAAAAATTAAAAAAATAAAAATGGGGACGGTGGTCAGTAGTAGAAAATAGGATGTTGATGGTGACACGCTATACTTGTATCAAATGTAATATGTAATTGTTTTTTAAAGTTTTATTATTTATATGTAAAAACTAGAAAATTCAAACACGACATCAAATTTGTTTTCAGTTTTATTTGCTTCTATAGGTGATTATTTTCGTTCTATTTTAATTTTGCTCCGTAGTTTCCCAACACTAGAAATGAATATACTAAAAATTAGTTAACAAAAAAAAAATTGACCGCAACCTACCGCAACGTGTTTGCATACAATTTGAAGTTAAAATATGATAATTTATAAACGATTAATAAGAAACGAAATAATAAATAAATTTAAATACGTGATGCGAGTGCAAAAATATAAAAATAATTTCGACAAGCTAAACAACACCGATTAATACAATTGAAAACTTAAACAAAATCTACAATACATATGCGAAAAATCAAAATATTAACTAGTTATGAAAGTTGGACAAAATTGTATGATATTTTTATAATAGCTTATTTCGATACATTGGACATATATTAATAACCTGAAAACATCAATTGATAATCCAAACATCACATAAGCTTTAGTTTTATTATAATGAAATATTTTATTCTCGACCAAACTTTTATAAAATATATTTAAGCCAACAAAATTCTATTTCCAACGTGTTTTGTAAATTTGATAGTACTCAAGTACGTGAGCATTTGTTGTTTTCTTTGGTTTGTACATAAAATATAAGATATAAGATAAGACGGTTAAGTGTGTTTTGTATGGCAGTTGCATCGAAGAATAATTAATTTTAATTTTTATGGGTAATATTATCAAAGTAGTCGCTTATGTTCACAAAACAAATTTCTAACTAGAATACAAACAAATAATATTTTAGAGTTTCGAGTTCAGCATTTTAGAAAAACGATGCCTTAGTTGCAAAACTAGTCACCACAGTCCATTTTATAAAGTTTCGTACTACTAATTCGCTATTTGGTCTAGAAAAATCGATGCGGGTTCGTGTGAATGAATCATATCCACATAGTATTGTTGCACCCTCTAAGGTCCACAATTTCCTAATTTAAATCTTTAAGCTCTCTGACATTACTCTTACTATATACCTCATCTTTTCTGCATTTCTCACACGCTTCTTTCTCACCGTCAATATTTTGTAAATTATTTCTCTCATCCTTGTACACACACATTTTCAATGAAACAAGCACACATTCTTTTATCTTCTTTAAGATATAATCTTAAACAGCAATCGTGAACTCAAATTTCATCATCTTTAATCATTTTCTTCTACAAATTTCTATCAACTTGAAATTCAATCTGAAATTGTAGATGATTTGATAATTTTAGAATCTTGATATACTAGGACATTAAACGATTTCATTTGAAATCTTTTCCAAATGATAAAAATTAAACTAACAATAAAGAAGCGGTTTCTCGAATTATTTTTCCAATTTGGATTTTAATCCTCTGTATAATTTTTGACATTAAAAATAACTATGAATGTTTGTAGTGTTTTTTTATATTTTTAATATCACTTTAAGTGGTATTGTGGAGTGTATTAGGTGGTGCATATAGTAATACCCTTTCGTTGATGAATGGAAGCTAATTTTGAATGGAATGCATAATCATAATCCAATGGAAAATATCAAAGGTCGTTCTTTTGCCGAAAGGCCGATACAGGAAGAAACTAAAACTTATATTGACGTGTCTACAAATATGGTCAAAGCCAGGTCACTTCTACATATTCTAAAAAATTATATTACTTTTGCTATCTTGAATGGCATCGTAACTAAGAGGATGGAACAGACATAATCACGGATATTTTCTAGGCTTACCCTATATGTTTAGATTTGTTGCAAACATTTCTTTGTGTTCTTGTAATAGATTGTACATACAAAGCGAATGGGTATCGAATGTCATCATTAGAGATTTTCGACGTTGTTGGACTTGGGTCACCGCATGAAGTCTAAATTATTTCAAAAAAAATTATTTCATTTTAGATCTTATTGGACCCATGAAGTCTAAATCCATTTAGATCTGGTCCGCATTACTTTTAAATAGAATCATTATTTTATTTATTTGATTTTGTAAATAAATATCTATTTTAATTTTTTTTTGAAATGGTACTTAGATACAACATGTTACTAGGACAACATAACACAAGTCACATGTCAATATATGTTCGAATCACGCTACGCAAGTTTCTAACTTATGACATCTCGCGCCAAAGCCGAATCACTTAACCACTGGGACAATGGTGCTTGTCATTTATTTTAATATTATATTTGTATTATATAATATAACACGCATACCATATATACATGCATATGTACATGCACGCGTAATATATGTAGTGTGCATGTTTTACCATGTCAATATATAAGTATTGGGATTTACATCGTAATGGATATATAACTCTTCCACACACATATGTGTTGTCAAATACACATACATACATACATATATGTGTAGTTTAATATGATATACCGTTATATTTAAAAAGGTGCAAAAAAAAATTGTGAGTGTATGTAATGACCCAGAATTTTGGGTTATTTGAAATTATTTATTTAATTGATTTTAAATACTGGAAAATAAAATTTTGTCGATTTAATAGGTTGAATTTCAAATATAATGATTTATCGATAATTTAATTGTTGTATTAAATAATTGAAATCGTGATAATAAATCAAATCTTGGATTTCGTTTGGGAAAAAAATAGTTTAAAGGCTTATTAAATTTATATTCATAAGAGTGAAAGTAATAGAACTTTTAAATTGAATTTAAAAGTGATTTACTCGATTTTAAAAATAATTTATTTAAATTGGCGAGTAAAAATAGCGATCCGGGGCACAGTCTCGGAATTCGACGAATCTAGTTTCATTGGATCTGTAATAGTGTACTATTATCAAATTTCGAATTTCGTAGCATTTGGATTTATCGTTTGGTCGTACAGGATAAAACGCGTTGAAATTAATATCAAAAATTCAATATAATAATTGGATCCAAAAAGCTATCTTCTCCATACGATCGAATTAGGAATCGAAACTTATTCCATTGCATTCAGAATAGGGGTATAACATTATAAATGCCAAACGACACGCCTCGATGGGAGTTTGAAATTTTAAGCCGCTTTTAAACGAGATATTTGTAATTAAATAATATTCTAAAATTGTTTTAAGTCAATCACAGCCTTATATTTTATCCAATCAGCCACCCTATGATGTAATCGTGCCTATTACTTCTTCAAAATGCTTCTTTCTTTCTTCTTTTTATATAACAGCCGAGCCAGAGAAAAGAAAGAAAAAAATAAAAGCTTTGAAAAAAATATTTCTCTCGAAATACTTCATGGAAAATTCGAAAATCAATTTTAAAAATCATATTTTTTTCATGAGCTTCGATCTAATATAAAGATTGTGGGTTGTGATTTAAGGTTTGGATTGCTCGATAGTGAAGTCGAGAGGAGCTCGAACTAGAGTTTGCATTTCATATCGATTTAGAGCTCGATGTGGAGATTCGAGGCCATATTCATGTTCGGCGTTAGAAACCACACCTATGGCCGTGTTTTTGTGGAGCTCGGTGCTCTTTTTGGTGTTGCATCACCTGGGCAATTCGTGGGGGAGTAGCAAGTCGCGAATCGCATGAGGGTGGCGGAGGCAACGTAGTGGTGATGGCCGAGTGGGGATTCGAGTGAGGAGTGTGTTGGTGAACTTGAGGTGGCCGGCGGTGGCTCCGGTGTTCGTGCACATGCACGCTTGAGGCCATGGGTTATTCTCATGCACGATGGGGAAAGGTTTGGGGAAAAAGGGTAGGAAGCAGGCCGGGCTAAATGTTTTAAGGGTTGTTTGAATGGGTTTAATAAAATTGTAATTAGAATTTGATTTAATTATATTTAATCAATGAGCTAAAAGAATTAAATAACTTTCTCATGCATGGTCGAAATTGGACGAAACAAGCGACAATGGAATCATGGCGACGATCACTACATGCTTGAACTGATTTGGAGATGTTTGGAGCTAGTTAAATTTTTTGGTTAAATCGAACATCGTTCGATTTGATTTAAATTGAAAACTTAGGTGAATGTTTTATAACGCTCACAAGTACTATAATATTTTTATGCTAGTTAAATTTGAAATTATAAAGTGATATAAATTTATTAATTATTATTTGATAAATTAAATTTTCATCTAAATTGTCATTCGAAATTAGCTGTTAAAAATAAAAATTAAAAGTTAAATTTGAAATTGGAATTTAATTGCCAATAAATACCCGATATTTTTAACTATGAAACTGTTGTGAATTATTTTGACTGTTTGGATGATTAATTGTGATGGATGTCAATTGAATTATTTTGACTGTTTGGATGATTAACGAGTTCATTGTTTCTACAAACAATTCTCTAGTGTTTAAATACTCGAGAATACTCTAACTACTATTTGATGATCTTAATTTGGATTCAATATTTGCTTGATGCATCAAACGTGTAAGTAAATTACGATATTGTAGATAATACAACTTGTATGTTCCATATTAAAAATTTAACAAGGTGTCTTTGTATATCGTTTGGGACATTCCCAACATCATTTATACTAATTATAATAGATATCATTTATAAATCCATTGTGGAGTATTAAAGAACAAAACTAGAGTTAATTTTAACATAAGTACATCATTAACAATCAGTAGCATGTTATCTACTTATAGTTTAGAAATATCTATGTACATTTTAATGTTCTTATTCATGGATACATGATTCCTCTACATTTTGGCTGAAAATCAAACTTTTTGATATTTCCAACAAAACACTAGCTCGGCTTTGATGTTTATCGAATGATGCTTTCATATCCGCTATCCAAAAACCTGCAAGCTCAATATCGCTCTTACTGATTTCGAGACACTTTAGTTGTTATGTGCAAATATCTATTCTAAATCAATATTCAAAATTTTATGTTTCAACACATACATACCAAAACTCAAAAAACATATCAGGCGATAACTTTGTGTGTAAAGTTCAAATTAATTTAAGCATATCGAATGGTGAATATGTTACGTTAATTTTAAAAATTGAATTTACCATGATATTCTTATTAATGTGGTTCATAATATTCCAACTGCATTTCTCATATAGAGACATATGCGGTTAATGGATCATGTCCCTTTGGGTACAACTATCAAAATCATATTTTGATAATATACTTGTACATTTCGGATTGTGCATCATGTCATATTGTAGTGTAAATTCTCTTAATGGTTTAACCGATAGTGGAGGATTGTTACTAAAAGAATTGTTATTTTGTAACGGTTTTAACCGTTGGTATCAAGTACGTTATATTTTTTTACATATTTTGTAACGGTTATAACTGTTGGAAATTTTGGTAATTCCCAATGGTTATAACCGTTGAGAATTTTGATAATTCCCATTGGTAATAACCGTTAGGAATTTTTCCTTTTCCAGCTGTTATAATCGTTGGAATTACGGATATAACCTACGACCATATTCATATTTCCAACGGTTATACCCGTTGGGAATTCCTCGCACACATAGGTAAAAAGAAAAATTACCACACTTATAAGTGTTGCTGTAATAATCCAATATTTCAGCCATTCATATTCACACATGCCGGACTTGAATAGATCAAAATACCGCATTGTAAATAAATTTGAAGCAAATGAAATACAATCACAGAATCACAGACACAGAAATATCAAAATTACCCGGAAATTAAAACACTATAGTGGTTCATGAAGCTACTGTAACAACTTACAAAACAAATACATAACATCAGTCTGAAAAACATAGACAATAGAAATCTCAAATACATAGAAGTTTATAAATACCAGAGCTAAAATAGAACAACTGAAACTGAAAGGGAATAGATAATTAGACAAGCAGAATCTCTAGCGTTTCCTAGCTCCAGAAAAGAGATCCAAAGCTAAGCTGTAAATACTCAGGCTAACCCGAGCATAAAGTAAAAGATAAAACACTCGAGTCAGGACATACATACTAATATAATGTAAACCAACTCAAGTGAACTGTAGCAATGCACAATAACTTAAAGGATGCTTGGGATCGTCCATCCTCTAAGGATCAGTTAAACCATAAATTAAATACATCCCATGGTTAAAATTCAAAAATGGTATTTTATACTTCGAAATCAAATATCATTTAATAATTCAGTATCATTTCAAATCCATTTCATAATATCAAAATATCATATTTTTCGAAAACCACATTCATTTTATTTAATTTAAATACTATTTCAAATCATATTTTCAAAATATCAAAATATTTCAAATCAAAGTATTCCATTTAAATCATTTAAAAATGAATTTATTATATTTAAAAATCAACTATTCAATTCTCAAAATTTTACCATTTTCAGAATTCATTTATTCACTTAAATTTATTAAAACAGTGAAAATTCAACTTTCGCAGCACTTAGAAAATGCTACGGAGAGTTAGGTTTAAAAACAATTCAATTAGCAAAAGACAGCATTTAAAATGCTGTAATAGGTTTTAGATTTCAAATAACTTTAGTTAAATTCAGCAACTACAGCACTTACAAAGTGCTGGAGTAGCCCTTAGTTTATTTTAGCCATTTACTTCATTTATATCAATTACAGCATTTACAAAATGCTGTTATATCTTTTACTTTAGAAATGATAGCATTTCAGGAATGCTGTCAATTTAAATTCCAAACTTTCACTACAATTTCATAAACAATTAAAATTTATTTAAATCCATTTTAACTTATAAAAATCATATTTTCTCACTTTAAAAACAATCATTTAAATATCCCTTAATTTATTATTTTACAAAGTGAAATTTTCACAAATGATTATCAAATCTTTAATAATTCACTTATAAAATAAATGTAAAATTTTATAACATTTTAATTAAGTTTACCATTTTATAATTTTATTTAAATTCCATTTTATTTTCTTAACTTAACTTTTATTTTTAGAACACTTCACATTTTTCAAGTTACGTTATACTTCAAATTTCAACTTTTAGACATTTATTTATTTAACTATTTTTAATTTATAGAAAATCAATAACACTTTATAAAATCAATTTAAATTTAAATAAAATTATCACATTTTCTTACTTAACTTAAACTTCATTTAAAAACAAATCATAAATTCCAAAATTTACTTATATCTCAAATTCTACTTTACCATTTATTTATTTCACTTAGTTAACTTGTAGAAAATCAATAATACTTTTAAAAATCATTTTTAATTTAAATTTAAATCAAAATATAATAATATTTACATTTTATAATATTTTAAAAATTTTAGAAAAATATAAATTAACCACGGTCTGTATAAAATTTTCTAGCCTAAGTCAAATGATACAGATAATATATCATTTCAATCCGTAATTTGCAAAGGAAAATCCGGGTTCTATCATTTCAAACCCGCAAACCCAACTTAAATGAAATTAAAAAATCGTTCAGGCCTATCATTTCAGCCCATAACGATTTTTCCATATTCTAAAGTCCGTTCGGATATGTATCATTTCAACCCATATTGATTCTAACCAACGGGGAACTTGGAGTATGATATACTGATATAAATAACAGAATAGCATTATATAACAGTAACAGATGATATAACGGGTGGATAAATATGGGTGAACATCATATGATCATAGCAATAGCAGTTATACCATGATGATATGGTTTACATATTCAAATGCCATCAGTTTACTAGTTATATAAGTATAAATTGTCTGGTGAGAATTACTCACCTCTACAAGCTGGAGATAACAGATTCTGACACACAAAAAAAGACCCGGAAAGCGAAGGCACGACTATGGATTCAAGGGAGGGGAAAGCCAAAATTGTCTTGTACATATCAAACAAAACAGGATATACAACATGAATTTCGAACCAAATATAAACATAACAAGCTAGAAATAGATGCACAACACATAACCAAAACTCTTGCACTTGCCTCCAACAACCCTATGCTCGGCCATTGGTTAGAAATGCACGGCCTAGGTGTGAATTTGGATTAGGTGTGGGTTCATATAGGTCGGCCATAACATGAATATGAAGGAGATGAAGTGTATAGGCATGTATAACTCAAATTAAGGCAACCAAAGTGGAATTTCTATGCATAAATGGTTCGACCCTAAGCATACATAGACACGGCCAGGCTTGGGGAGGTCAGGTACAGATGTGGCAGGGGTCTCAGGTCGGCAAGTGACTGGTGGTGATGATGTAAAGGTCGGCCAATATGGTGTGTGAGGTGGGGGAGCAATTTGGTGGCTCGGCTATGGAGTTTTCAAGGCACAAGGCAACATTTGGTGGAGTTTGGCAACAAGGTGATGCACGGATTGGCTTGGGCAGTGGGCTGGAGGAGGTGGTAGCCTATTGTGGTGGTGGTGGAGGTGGCTATAGTGAAGGAGGAGCAAGGCCGAACTATATTGGTGAAGCAAGTGCAAGAATCAAAACATAAACAAGTCAGAAAAGTGAAAAAGAGAATGAAAATTTACCAACGTATTCTCTTCAGGAAATGGAGGCCGAATTTTTTTGTGTTTGGGAAGTTTTTTGCGTGAGAAAAGAGGGTGATATTAGCTGAAGTAAAAGTGATAAGGTCATCAATTGAATGCATGTGTTGATTGGTAATGAAAAGGCAAAATGAATGTGAAAAGACAAGTCATATTAAAGGTCAAAACCTCTTCAAATTTCCTAATTCTTTTTGTAATTTTAAATACATATGAAGCATATAAATAAAATAAAAACAAAAAAAAATAATGAATGAATAAAAATAAATAAATAAATTTCAAATAAATATAATTAAATTAAGAAAATAGCTTAAAAATAGAAACTAGGCTTTAAAAATTGAAAATAAATACACTAAGTTTTGGAAAAATTCAAACATCACTTTAAAATATTTAAAAGATAAAATATATACATAACATAACATATTACACATCTATATATACAAATTAGAATAATATTTGACAAATAAAAATATTATTTATATAAATTAAAATAGACAATGGTATTAAACAAATCAATTTACATACAATATTGTAAAAAGCATAACTTTCACAATAAAAATCGGACTTCAACGAAACGAAAAGCAGTATTCTTGAAATTAAATTTATTTTCATAATAAAAAATAAAATTAAAGAATTCAAATATTTTAATTTTAAATTTAAAAGTTAAATTTTGACCAAATTGACCAAAATCCACATTTTGGAAAATATTCTATTTATTAAGGTTTGAAATCATAATTTACACAAAAATAAAAATATGCTTTTAAAATAACAAAATTTATTCATTTTAATAAATATAATAAAGTTTTAAAATCAGGAGTTTCAACTAAAATATACAACTAAAATAAATCATAAAATTCTGGGTTGTTACACTTTCCCCCACTCAAATCTTTTCGTCCCTGAAAAGGAATGAGCAAGGAAAATAAGGAAAAGCAAGATAGAGAAAAAAACAAACAGTACCTAAAAAAATAAGTCCATATTCGAAGTACAAATTCTCTCCTCCGTCTCCCAGGTACAATCCCGATCATCAGTACTTCACAGTACTTTGACCAGACAAACAGATGTCCGCCTTAGCTGCTTCGTACCTTTGCTGACAATACGAAGTGGCTTACTCTCGATAGTCAGATTAGGCTAAATATCCAAACTATCAAGAGCAGAAGGCTGAACAAAAAGAGATGGGTTATGAAGATACCAGAGAAGATGTGAAACGTGGAATACATCATGCACTCCAGAAAGTTTCTTCGGCAAATCCAAACGATAAGCCAATGAACCAACTCTTTCCACAATGTGGGAAAGGCCCTCGAAGAGGAAGAACGTAGATATAGCTAGAAGGGAGAATAAGTTGAAAGAAAAGGATGGACCATATTTAAAACTATATAAATTTCAATTTAAAATTTTAGATTTATAATATTTTAAACATTTTATAATACGATGAATAGTCATTGATTCAAATTTGATAGTTCGAAGTAAACAATATTTGAAACATTTTTAAATTATTTAGAAAAGTAAAATAAATGATCAAAATATCCTTTATATAATACTTTATCAAAATACTTTTATAACTCGATGTCTTAACAAGTTTACTTTCGTTCCTGCAGACTATGGCTATGCATTGATCAGGTGCAAAGCTAGAATTCTCCAGGTACTTAGTAGACTTGTTTCAATACCCAGTGAAAATACTGGAAAACCTTTTAAAAACAGATATGAAAACTACAATCCAAACAAAACAACCAAACCAAACATTTGTCCAACCGTGGATCGCAGATACATAATGGTTACGCCTGGATCCCCCAGGAAACATCCGTACCTGTAAGCTATCTCAGCCTGCAAATTACGCCATGTTGACTAGTAGACCGCAGATACACAATGGTTACGCCTGGATCCCCCAGGAAACATCCGTACCCTTAAGCTATCTCAACCAGCGGATTTCGCTACTAATACGACCTACATAGATCGCATGGTACACAAAGGTTACGCCTGGATCCCCCAGGAAACATCTGTACCCCCAGGCCATCTCTGCTAGGCAAATTACGCTATGAAGTCGCGATCATAAGACCATGGAGATCGCCATGGAATTCGATAGACACTCGAGTATCATATCTAGAAAACCCAAATCAGAGAGAATAATATCGATAGAATGAATCCACGGTGTGGCCACAAAGCGGATATCAAGTAGAAGGCACTTTCCATATCTTTACTTCGAAAATATGTATCATATAGTACCTTTCAAAATCACTTTCAATATCATACTTATATAAAGTCCATTATATATAATATTTCATTTTAAATCGAATACTTTCCAAAATCAATAGTATATCAAACCACACTTATATAGGCTTCGATTATATAAGATTTCACTTTACAAATTGAGTATGAGTACCTTTTCGAATCAACAGTTTTCAAATCAATTTCATACTTATACAAATAAATTTTATACAAGTTCGATAACCCTCAAATCAAGTATTTAGTAAAACAAGGTTCTCAATTTCAGTTCTTTTCAATAACGTTTCAATTTCAAAATCATATATGATTTCGCCAAATCATTTCTTCCAAATTACATATATTCAGTTTCAAAGTTTCTTCAGACAATAGATTTAGAAAATAATCCAAATTTTCGAATCAATAAAAATTTAGGTCAAACAAATTCATTTCCATTTCAAACATATATTCACTTTCAAAAATCATAATACATTCAAAGTTATAACTTTCGAAACCAAAATACTTGAAATCATTACCCTTTTGAAAACAAAAAACATTTCGAAATCACACATTTGAAATCATGAAACATTCCTTTAATTCTTTGTATTTCACATATTTGTTCAATTAAACCTAAATCTAAAATTTCCAATAACCATCAGTTCAATTCAATTTAGTTTTCCAACAAAGCCATTTCAAATATTATCAAATTTCAAATAAAGATTTGATCCCAAAAAAATAAACTGTTCAATCTTTAATATATTCAAAGTTTAAATATACCATATTTCAAGATAAATTTTATAATTTCATATATCTCAAATTTTACTTCATTATTACTTAGTTTTGAAATATTCATTTCATAAATCCATTATTTTTAAACAAACTCAAATTACAAGTAAACTAAATATCCTTTCATGCTAATATAAACTTCAAATATTAATTTATCAAAATCAATTATCATTTCAAACACACATTATTTATCAAAATAAAGATTAAATCATTTCCAAACCATTCCAATCATCAAAATATCTAAAATGGTCACCAAGTTTAAAACCATCCCCTTTTCAACCTTCAAACTATTTATTTCAATATGAAAAAACCAATTTACCATTGGAAAGATTATTATTCTATATATATACTTTATTCAAACATTTCAAATCTATATTTCATACCAGTATAATTCAAAATATTTTTATTTTTTTTATTCAACAAACAGTTTCAACCTTATATAAATCATATTACTTTATACTTTAATCATACCAAACTAAACTTATATTCTTTATCAAATACCTTATACCTTTCAAAATTACTTAGCTTTGAAAATTTAACCTTGATTTGGAAGTTCTTGAATCTTCAAAATAGTCGAAGAAATCATATTTTCAATCCAAAAGTGGGAAATCACCAACAAATCAGTAAACCAATATACCAAAATAAATCTGAATCTCGAGAACTGAACACCGGCTTACTTTAAATAATTTCAAATATATATATTTACATATATCTTTCGAAAATCAAATCATACTTCAAAATCTAAAATCTAAATTTGGTTTTAAAAAATCACTCGCATAGCAAAGCTACTAGAGTGGCCTCTCTCCCACTCAAAAACTCAAAAATCAATGTCGATGATGCATGCATTCATCACCGAAATTATTTTCCAGCGACATAAGTGGGTTCTGGACTTCTATTTTCTTGAAACTTCTTTGAAATCTCTTCGAAATCATTGGAATTCACTAGAATACATTTGAAACATTTCTTATTCAGAAAATCTTTAAATCATATTATTATTATATATTTTCCAAAATCTTAAAACCAATTTCAAAACACCGGAGTTCGATTCCTCGAAATTCAAATTCCAAACCCTTCAGTTATAAATCATTTTATATAAGTCAAATTCTTATAAATTTTCAAATTTTCAAATCCTTTCGAAACTTCAAATTTCTCGTTTTAAAAGATATATAGTCCCTATCGAAAATATTTCACTTTTATACAAAATAGGGTCATCCTTATCAAAATAATAATTTCGATGTATGCACAAATTCCAAAATACAACCAAACACAAATTTCCAAAGAATGATTCAAGGATAGATTTCAAAAAAACAGAGATTCAAATTTGGAGGACTCTAATCAAATAGAATTCTGGTTTGAAAATAAGCTCGAACGAAGATAAGATAATTTAATTACCAAATAGAAGATGGATAAGCCTTACATAAATCGAGGACGACCTTAACCGGTCAACCGTGACTTCAAGAATATAATCGATGTGGAAATCTGAAGCAAATCGACATTCGATCACCAGAGGTAGAATCTAGGTATAGCAAAAGTTAGATAGCATCGTAAACCAAGGATACAGAAATCTCCGGTGGTTCAATGCCAATTGTAAAGGAGTTTCACCCCTTTACAAATCATTCAAAGATTTGCAGAATTACTGATCTTTGTAGAGGTCATTCAAAGTGGAGTTATGGAATGTCCCAAAATCAAAAAGATAAAATAGGGAAGACCAGACTAGATTTCAGAACAAGTGGGAGCGTTCCAAAGTTCAAAAAATCCTAATCGATAAGAATCCTAACCAAGAGATTTCTAACAAGGTGGATGCAAAAATGATGAAGTTGAGAAAATCTTCGTTTCAAAATAAGACAAAATTTATACCAATATAATCTTTGAAAATAATTTAAAAATCATTTGGAAATCATTTTATACTTCGAAAATACGTTCTCTTACAAAGAAAGGATTCTGAGATTGATTTCACTCATTCTAGGGTATTTCTACCATATCTCTAATGAGTTTTTGCTCTGTATGCTATGGTTTGCCTAAAACCAAAGCTCTGATACCAAATGTAACAGCCCGATATTTCAGCCATTCGCGTCCACACATGCCAGACTTGAATGTCTCAAAACACCGCATTGTAAATTAATTTGGAGCAAATGAAATGCAATCACAGAATCACAGACACAGAAATATCAGAATAACTCGCAACGGAAATTAAAATACTATAGTAGTTTATGAAGCTACTATAACAACTCTCAAAACAAATACATAACATCAGTCTGAAAAACGTATACAATAGAAATCTCAAACACATAGAAGTTTATAAATACCAGAGCTAAAATAGAACAACTGAAACTGAAAGGGAATAGATAACTAGACAAGTAGAATCTTCAGGGATTCCTAGCTCCAGAAAAGAAATCCAAAGCTAAGCTGTAAATACTCAGGCCGACCCTAGCGTAAAGTAAAACACACAAAATACTCGAGTCGGGACATACATACTTATATAATGTAAACCAACTCAAGTGAACTGTAGCAATGCACAATGACTTAAAGGATGCTTGAGATCGCCCATCCTCTAAGGATCAGTTAAACCATAAATTAAATACATCCCGTGGTTAAAATTCAAAAATGGTATTTTATACTTCGAAATCAAATATCATTTAATAATTCAATATCATTTCAAATCTATTTCATAATATCAAAATATCATATTTTTTCAAAACCATATTTATTTTATCTAATTTAAATACTATTTCAAATCATATTTTCAAAATATCAAAATATTTCAAATCAAAGTATTCCATTTAAATCATTTAAAAATGAAGTTATTATATTTAAAAATCAACTATTCAATTCTCAAAATGTTACCATTTTCAGAATTCATTTTTTCACTTAAATTTATTAAAACAGCGAAAATTCAACTTTCGCAGCATTTAGAAAATGCTACGAAGAGTTAGGTTTAAAAACAATTCAATTAGCAAAAGACAGCATTTAAAATGCTGTAATAGGTTTCAGATTTCAAATAACTTGAGTTAAATTCAGCAACTATAGCACTTACAAAGTGATGTAATTGCCCTTAGTTTATTTTAGCCATTTAGTTCATTTATATCAATTACAGCATTTACAAAATGCTGTAATATCTTTAACTTTAGAAATGATAGCATTTCAGGAATGCTGTCAATTTAAATTCCAAACTTTCACTACAATTTCATAAACAATTAAAATTTATTTAAATCCATTTTAACTTATAAAAATCATATTTTCTCACTTTAAAAACAATTATTTAAATATCCCTTAATTTATGATTTTACAAAGTGAAATTTTCACAAATGATTATCAAATCTTTAATAATTCACTTATAAAATAAATGTAAAATTTTATAACATTTCATTTACTTAACATTTTAACTAAGTTTACCATTTCATAATTTTATTTAAATTCCATTTTATTTTCTTAACTTAACTTTTATTTTTAAAACACTTTACATTTTTCAAGTTAAGTTATACTTCAAATTTCAACTTTCAGACATTTATTTATTTAACTATTTTTAATTTATAGAAAATAAATAACAATTTATAAAATCAATTTAAATTTAAATCAAATTATCATATTTTCTTACTTAACTTAAACTTCATTTAAAAACTAAATCATACATTTCAAAATTTACTTATATCTCAAATTCTACTTTACCATTTATTTATTTCACTTAGTTAACTTGTAGAAAATCAATAATACTTTTAAAAATCATTTTTAATTTAAATTTAAATCAAAATATCATAATGTTTACATTTTATAATATTTTAAATTTTTTTGAAAAATATATATTAACCACGGTCTGTATAAAATTTTCTAACCTAAGTCAAATGATACAGATAATATATCATTTCAATCCGTAATTTGCAAAGGAAAATCCGGGTTCTATCATTTCAAACCCACAATCCCAAGTTAAATGAAATAAATAAAAAATCATTCAGGCCTATCATTTCAGCCTATAACGATTTTTCCCTATTCTAAAGTCCATTGGGGTATGTACCATTTCAACCCATAGTGATTCTAACCTATAGGGAACTTGTAATGTGATATACTAATATAAATAACAGAATAGCATTATATAGCAGTAAAAGATCATATAACAGGTGTATAAACATGGGTGAACATCATATGATCATAGCAATAGCAGTTATATCATGATGATATGGTTTACAGATTCAAATGCCATCAGTTTACTAGTTATATAAGTATAAATTATCTGGTGAGAATTACTCACCTCTACAAGCTGGAGATAACAGATTCTGACACACAAACACAGACCCGGAAAGCACGAAGGCACGGCTATGGATTCAAGAGAGGGAAGAGCCAAAATAGTTGTCTTGTACATATCAAACAAAACAGGATATACAACATGAATTTCAAACCAAATATAAACATAACAAGCTAGAAATACATGCACAACACATAACCAAAACTCTTGCACTTGCCTCCAACAACCCTATGCTCGGTCATAGGTTAGAAAAGCACCGCCTAGGTGTGAATTTGGATCAGGTGTGGGTTCATATAGGTCGGCCATAACATGAATATGAAGGAGATGAAGTGTATAGGCATGTATAACTCAAATCAAGGCAACCAAAGTGGAATTTCTATGCATAAATGGTTCGACCCTAAGCATACATAGACATGGGCAGGCTTGGGGAGGTCAAGTATAGATGTGGCAGGGGTCTTAGGTCGGCAAGTGACTGGTGGTGATGATGCAAAGTCGGCCAATATGGTATGTGAGGTGGTGGAGCAATTTGGTGGCTCGGCTATGGAGTTTTCAAGGCATAATGCAACATTTGGTGGAGTTTGGCAACAAGGTGATGCACGGCTTGGCTTGAACAGTGGCCTAGAGGAGGTGTTAGCCTATTGTGGTGGTGGTGGAGGCGGCTATAGTAAAGGAGGAGCAAGCCGAACTATATTGGTGTAGCAAGTGCAAGAATCAAGACATAAACAACTAAGAAAAGTGAAAAGGAGAATGAAAATTTACCAAAGTTTTCTCTTCAGGAAATGGAGGCCGAATTTTTTTGTGCTTGAGAAGTTTTTTGCATGAGAAATGAGGGTGAGATCGGTGGAAGGAAAAGTGATAAGGTCAGCAACCGAATGCATGTGTTGATTGGTAATGAAAAGGCAAAATGAACGTGAAAAGACAATTCATATTAAAGGTCAAAACCTCTTCAAATTTCCTAATTTTTTTTGTAATTTTAAATACATATGAGAATGCATATAAAAAAAATGAATGAATGAAAATAAATAAATAAATTTTAAATAAATATAATTAAATTAAGAAAATAGCTTAAAAATAGAAACTAGGCTTTAAAAATTGAAAATAAATACACTAAGCTTTGGAAAAATTCAAACATAACTTTAAAATATTTAAAAGATAAAATATATACATAACATAACATATTAAACATCTATATATACAAATTATAATAATATTTGACAAATAAAATTATTATTTACATAAATTAAAATAGACAATTTTATTAAACAAATCAATTTACATACAATATTGTAAAAAGTATAACTTTCCCAATATAAATCGGATTTCAACGAAACGAAAAGCAGTATTCTTGAAATTAAATTTATTTTCGTAATATAAGATAAAATTTGAAGAATTAAAACATTTAAATTTTAAATTTAAAAGTCAATGTTTGACCAAATTGACCAAAATCCACATTTCTGGAAAATATTCTATTTATTCAGGTTTGAAATTATGATTTACACAAAAATAAAAATATACTTTTAAAATAACAAAATTTATTCATTTTAATAAATATAATAAAGTTTTTAAATCAGGAGTTTCAACTAAAATATACAATTAAAATAAATCACAAAATTCTGGGTTGTTACACTTGCAAATCTGGTATCGTTGAACCGTATCTTATTCAGCGTCTAATATTATTTCATTCAACTATATCTATACGAATTTAGAATAATAGAAACACGAAACTAAATTTCAAAACTAACATATCATCAAATTATTAAAAAAACATCAAATGTACGAAATAGTACATATCAAATTCTACAAATTTCATTCTGTAACTTGAAATTTCACTACCACAACATATCTAGAAGCTTACAAACAACGAGTATGATACTTCGGCCAAACTACACAACCACCATCAACCAACTCGGAAAATGTATAATGAACATTTTAAGGTGCATCAAAAAGTGGCACGTCCGGATTAAGAACATCCTCCATCCAAACAACCTTTTCTCCATCTCCAACCTTTCTACAATGACAAATTTTTTGCACTCCAAAATATCCTTTTGCTACCACTTTCAGTTTTCGTGACAATAATTGCACCGCTTGTCTTTCAACCGTAGAGGATCCAATATTAACATTAGATGGAGTAGGACTAGGGCTAGGATAGTGCTCGGTATGCGAACCAATTCTGCTCTTAGTGTCAGCGAATTCGTTCCAATCTGATTAACAAGTTGCCTTATACATTTTTTAATTTTAGCTAGTGTTGAATTCATTATTCTACTTTCTTCATGCATTTGATCAATCTTCTGTTGCATCTCCATTTTCCCTAGCTTATCTTCGTTTTCTTTGTAATGGATACTTTCTTTTGAAGCTTGAGTGAGTTTTACGTGCTTTGCATTAGATGTAGAACTAATTCATTACAATAGCTTCTTTTTTTATCATTTTCAAAAATTTCAGCAGCGACATCTCTTTCAAAATCTTCCAAACTAATTAATCCTTCATTACCATTAACACTGCCTTTAGATTTTTGCCTCTCTTCTGCTGCTTCTATTAAAGCCTAAATTTTAAAACAAGTTGATGTAAAAATTCATCAGAGTGGTATGGGTTCTAGTAAGATACATGGAATGATTTTGTACTCTACCAAAACTAAATTGCTGCTATTATTTATATTATTAGTGAAGAGAGTATGTAGCAGTGTGTGGAAGCTAAATTATTCATTGCTATGTGTAAACTATGTATGGAAGCTAAATTTTATTCATACTTAAATATATACTTTATCAAAACATGTAAATGTTCATCTTTTTCAAAACAGCTAGAAAACCAAACTGGTAAGAAGATTAAAATGTATAAGCATTAAATAATGTAGACTAGATAGCTAAAGCAAAACAAATACACTAGTCATAACGAAAAATGAAAATATAATAACACAATGCAGGCTAAATGATATCTATACATAAGGTTCCGCACAGCTCCATGCGCAAGTGCTAGCTACACTATGAATTACAGTAAAATACATGGCCTCAACAGTTTGCAATAGTAAAAATAATTGAGTACTGAAATTTGAAATACAGGGAAACACATTACACTACTTTTTTTTTGAAAACCCAGGAGAATCCGGCCGACCGGTAAACTCCTGAGGAGGGTATAGTAAAGCCGTCCGATGATCCAAGCCCCCATACCCTCGGGTAAATTTATATAGGATAGGGAAGCGCATGGTAGGAATCGAACCTGGGTCTTTTTACCAGAACCCAGGCCTCCTTTCCACTGCGCCGCACCCGCGGACAACACATTACACTACTTGGTCTAGGGAAACACATTACACTACTTGGTCTAGTATCCTAAACACATTATTTCCACCCAACAAACTTGCAAATCAATGCATAAATATTCATGCTTAAACTCTGCATTTATACCTATTTATATACATAACCACGCACACACCCTTAAGGACCGTATACATAGGAAGGAAATTCACACAAATATGCGAACACACTACATGTGTATATAAATATGTGCAGAAACGCTCACGAATACAAAACTTACACACATTGGTTCATGAAAGTAACAAAACACTCATGCAGTTGACCCCTAAGTTTCCATAGCTACACAAAACAATCCTAGTTGAATATGTTTTAAAACAAAAGTGACCACATATTTTAACCAAAAAATGTATTTTTAGCCAAACTAAAAGCATTTTCAATGGCAGTTCTCAAGTCCACCATTGGAAAGAATTTTATACTACTTAGTTTTTACTTTTTTATAAATTATAAATTATGGCTATTTTTTTAGAAAGTGGCTAATTTAACTACAATTTTTTGATAGGGTGCAGATTGTAGTTGTTCAATGCACGCGCGCGTGTAAATGTAAACCGAGTGTGTGTGTAAATGCATTTATGCACCTATATATAGCATATGCATTTTCTTCTTTTTTTAGTGCATCCTTGCTACTGGATGCTATGCTTTATATTTACCTGCGTGCGTTTCTCAATGCGTACGATTTAGTGTTGGATTTGTATGTGCAACGTTTATAAGGGGTATGTATACCATTTGTGCTTTGTGTTCATTATAGATATGCAACTACTGCATAGTAAGCATTCTGCCTTAGCAGTCATAAGTTATTTTACCTCGCTTAAATTTTGCTGCTACTTTTTTATGTTCGATACTTAAATGACTACATTTTGGTTATGAATTCAATGCATAAATATTTTTCTACTTGCATATTTTTCTTCTGTGCATGGAAGCATCTATCATGTTTTCCTACTTGTGTGCGCTACTTTCCATGCCTTTGCTCATGTAGGCTTGCATTCCGGATTCTCCGCTTCCTATGTGAGTATATATGAATTCATTTGTAAGTTATGCATTACCATTAAGATTACGTGTACAATAGTGACTACATCAATTCTTCATAAAGTTTGAATATGATTTTCTTATCAAAGTATGAGTTATGGTATTCTTTCCTTTATTTTCAGCATTTATTTTGCATTGTTTTCTTTTCTTATCTGTCTACTTAATATCAATGAATTTCTCCCACTGGACTGTATTAGTATCATCCGAACGATTATCAATCGCAATGCGCCTAGGTAAAAACTCTTTATCTTTCTTTAAATATTTGTCTCGTAGCTTTGATTTTTATGATCTAAAATATTGAGAAAAACCTTTCTCCAAAATAGGTCGAGCAATAGTTGGACCTAGATTCATGTCAATCTCTTTCTACAAAATCAAAAGAAAAAAACCAAAACAATTGTTAATCGTAATTCATGTCAAGGTTAAATAAAAGGTAATCACTTATCAAATGTTTTTTTTCTAATAGTAAACAGGTCTTTATATTTACATCCTACAGATTATGCATTCAACTGGCGGTGATAAAAAAAAATAGGAAAAAACATCCTACATTAAATGGGTCATTATTGCAGAATTGCATAAATACTCTCAACTTAGCTTCATCAACTATCACTACAGCAGCGTTGGTAGCTAAGGATAACAAGAAGAAAGACTCATGCAGTTCTTGTCCAAACCAACAAATATTGTGTCGTTATGATCAGAGCATGTATGACTTTTATGCAAGAATGCCTTCAAAAACCATGCCAATAAAAGTATCACTTAATGTTGAAATCTATAAACTAAATGACTAATTCTTATTGATTTGAAGTAAAAGGACATCATTGTAACAATGTTTAAGAAAAAGATGTCAGAAATTCTTTACTGTTCGATCTTTCATGATTAATGATGAACAATTCAAGTAATAGCCCAAGGATCACCAATACCAAATATTTCATAAACAAAACTTAATATTATTATTTTTTGTTTAAGATGACGTATCTTGATTAACAGCGGAAGATGTAATGGCTGTCATCTTCTTCTTCTGGCTTCTAATAATTACTCTTCTTCTCAGAATTCGGTTTCTCTCTCTAACCCTATTTCTTTATGTGTTTCTTGATGGAGAAGAATACATCTATATACTAGGAGAGAGAGGACCCAATCCTTGATATAACATTTAACTCTAAATCTGGTACGTCTATCATATACCAATTCAACGCTTATGATTAATCACAGACCTAGCGTTCTAATTATAGAACGGTCTATTTATGACTTAATTAATCAAGTCACATTAAGATTAGAAACTGCATAACGTTAAAGATAAATGAAATGTTCTATTTATGACCTAATTAATAGGGCCATATTAAGATTAGAAACTGCATAACGTTAAAGGTAAATGAAACGATTGCAGTTTCTAATAGCAGTTTTCTAACATTCTCCCACTTGACCCGATTATTCATAAAATCAAGTATTGAACATCATACTATGATAAATTGCTGAGAGTTATGGCGGTTGTGCATTATTAATTCAATGCATTCCCTTTCATATACTACAATACCAGCAATCCATCATTTTATACTCATAATTTATATAAAACAGCATAATGGTCCACATAATGTCTTATATCATAATGATTAAACATAATATCTTTATAAGACTCTTTCTTGTTTAAAATTACATAAAGTATGTACTACCACATTAAAACAAAAGACACACAATTGTATATCAGAAACACACAAAGGAGTTCAGAATGTCACACATCAATTATTATTAATACAAACAAGACCCATTCTTTGAACCTGTTTCTTAAATTGTCTTGGCTGTAACCCTTTCGTCAAAGGGTCTGCAATCATAAGTTCTGTCCTGATGTGCATGATTGACACTCTTTGTTTCTGAATCTCATCTTTCACAACAAGATACTTCAGTTCCATATGTTTGGCACCTTTAGAGTACTTGTCGTTTTTTGAGAAAAACACTGCTGCAGAGTTATCATAATAAATTTTCAGCGGCTTGCTAATGGTATCGACAACCGCAAGTCCTAAAATAAAGTTCCGCGGCCATAATGCATGAATTGTGGCTTCATAACATGCCACAAATTCTGCCTTCATAGTAGATGAAGCAACGATAGTTTGTTTCGCACTTTTTGATGATATGGCTCCTTGAGCAAACATAAATAGGTAACCAAAAGTCGATTTTCTAGTATCCATGCATCCAGCAAAATCTGAATCGCTATATCCAATCACCTCCAATTCATTGGATCTACTATACATGAACTTGTAATCTTTCATGCCTTGTAAGTACCTTAACACTTTCTTTGCAGCTTGCCAATGTTCTCTTCCTGGATTAATTTGATACCTCCCTAACATACCGACCGCAAAACTGATATCCGGTCTAGTACAGGTTTGAGCATACATTAGGCTACTAACTACAGATGCATATGGCATTGATTCCATTTCCTTTCATTCAACATCATTCTTAGGATACTGCATGAGATTGAATTTATCACCTTTCTGTATAGGAATTTTCCCAGGTGAACACTTACTCATTCCAAATCTCTCTAAAATCCTTTCGATATATCTTTTCTAAGACAATCCCTATATTCCTTGTCCGATCACATAGGATGCCTCTCCCATATCTTTTTCAAAGTTCATTGAGAGAAATTCCTTAGTCTCATGCAATATGCTTAAATTATTTGCAGCAAACAAGATGTCATCAACATAAAGGACTAGATAAATTAACTTGCTCCCACTGATCTTTTGGTATAAACAGTGATCAACCGTATTTTCCTTAAAACCAAAAGATGTAATAATGGTATTAAACTTTATATACCATTGTCGGGATGCTTGTTTAAGCCCATATATTGACTTCTTAAGTTTACACACCAATTATTCTTTACCATTTACAGAAAAACCCTCAGGTTGATCCATATAAACATCCTCATCAAGATCTCCATTCAGAAAGGTTGTTTTCACATCCATTTGATGCAATTCCAAATCATAATGTGCTACCAATGCCATTATTATACTTAGTGAGTCCTTTTTTGGAATAAGAGAAAATGTCTCCTTGTAACCAACACCATCTTTCTATGTGTAACCCTTAGCAACAAGTCTAGCTTTATATCGTTCGACATTACCACTAGAATCGTGTTTGGTTTTGAAAACCCATTTGCATCTAAGTCTTTTACAGCCATGTGGTAACTCAACGAGATCCCAAACTTCATTCTATTGCATGGATTTTAGTTCTTGTTTCATGGCATTAATCCATTCCTTTGACTCTTTACTTTCTACGACATGTGAAAACGAAAATGGGTCCTTATTGATTCCTATATCATAATCACATTCTTGCATATAAACCATATAATCATTAGAAATAGCTAACCTACAATCTCTTTGAGATCTTCTTAATGCTACTTGTCGTGGTTCATGCATATCAATATTATGTAAGTCATTTCCTTCAGGAAGTACTTCTTCGTTTATATGTTGTTCATCACCATGCTGTTCTCCAACAGCTGGAACAACATTTGGAGTAATAGTAGATGGAGGAACTATTCTAAGCAATGCAACATTTATCCTTAATTCCTTTATTTCCACTATTTCTCTTCTAGTACTCCCACTGACTTCACCAATCTCAATGAATCTTGCATTACCAGTTTCTATAATTCTTGGACTAAGATTAGGACAGTAAAACACATATCCTTTAGATTTTTCAGGGTAATCTAAAAAATATCCACTAATCATTCGAGAATCTAATTTCTTTTCATGTGGATTATAAATTCTCGCTTCTGCTGGACAACCCCAAACATGCAGGTGTCTTAAGCTAGGTTTCCTGTTAGTCCATAATTCAAAAGGAGCCTTTTGAACAGCTTTACTAGGAACCCTATTCAACAAATAATTAGCACTTTTGGGAGCATACGACCACAAATTCTTAGGTAGTGTAGAATCCGACATCATACTCCTAATCATATCTATTAACGTCCTATTGCACCTTTCTGCTATACCATTTTGCTGTGGCGTACCTGGCACTGTGTATTGTTCACACATGCCAAGACTTTCGAGGAATTTTGCAAATGGACCTGGACACTGGCCTGACTCATTATATTTTCCATAATATTCACCACCTCTATCAGACCTTATGATTTTCACCTTTTTGTCTAATTGCCTCTCAACTTCCTTTACAAACGTCTTAAGGACATTCACAGATTGATATTTTTCATGAAGCAAATAGACATAACCATAGAGGGAAAAATCGTCAATAAAAGTGATGAAATACTTTTCTCCATTAAAGGCTGGAGTGTCCATAGGTCCGCAAATATCAGTGTGTATTATTTCAAGAAGCTGGCTGCTTCTGGTGGCTCTTTTCTTATATGTTTGGTTTGTTTACCTTTAATACAATCCACACATAATTCTAGATCACTAAAGTTCAAGTTTGACAAAATTTCATTGCTTACTAATCTCATCATTCTTTCTTTGGATATGTGACCTAGTCTTTTATGCCATAAGAAAGCAGAATTTTCGTTCAACATGCTACGTTTGCATCCAACATTATTTATTACATTCAGCAAGGAATTCGCATAAGTGTCATTCAGTTTGAATTTATATAAACCATCAATTAGAATACCAGAACCAACATTATCAGTATTCTTATATAAATCAAAACAACCAGATCCAAACGTACATCTAAAACCAGAAATATCCAACTTACTTACGGAAATAAGGTTTCTAGATAATGAAGGTACATAAAGGGTACTATATAAGTCTAATACATATCCCTTTCTAGAATTAGGCGATTAGTCCCAATGCCTTCTATTGTGGATTTCATTACGTTTTCCATAAAGAGAAAACGATCTTCATTTGGATTTATGGTTCGGATCATAAGAAATCCCTGCATATTATTGGAGACATGAGTTGTAGCACCAATATCAAGCCACCATGTATTAATAGGAACTTCAACTAAATTTGATTCAAAACATACGAAAGATATATGATTATCTTTCTTTTTGAACCAAGCTATCCTTTTCGGACAGTCATTTTGATAATGTCCTTTTCTTTTACAGAAATGACATCGAATATCCTTTAGTTCCTTCTTTTCCTTATCCTGCCCATTCTTAGCAGGTGCATTTTTCTTCTTGAAATGACTTGATTTTCCATTCTTTTCTTTACCAGCTTTATTACTCATAAAACTTACTGAGTGATTCACTTGATTTTTCAAACGTCCTTCTTCCTGAACAAGCCTACTGGCCAATTCATTAACATTCCACTTATCCTTTATAGTGTTATAGTTATTTTGAAAAGGTCTATATTTAGAAGGTAGTGACTTTAGGATAAACTGGACAAGAAAAGAATCCTCTACTGTAAGTCCAAGGGAATTTAAACTTGCTGCAAGATTAGTCATCTCTATAATGTGCTCTTGCATGGTTCGCGACCCATCAAACTTCATAGTCGTGAGTTCTGCTATAAGAGTACCAGCGAGTGACTTATCAGCTGAACAAAAACGCTCTTCTACAAACTGCATATATTCCTTAGCACTTTCTGTTTGCGGAATTGTTGACTTGATGTTGTTAGCAACAGTCATCTTAATAAACATGAGGCTCAATATGTTACTGCATTCCCATGCTTTATGGTGTGATTTTTTTGTCTCGGTACTGGCTGTTTTAAGAGCAACAGGTTTATCCTTAAGGAGTGCCAAGTCAAGATCCTGAACACCTAAATGGAAATTGACTTGTTCTCTCCATTCATAAAAATTAACACCAATGAACAATGTAACAGATGAAGCATGTGTATTCATGGAAACTACTGCAAATTAAATAAAAAAATTGAAATAACTATAAGCTCATAGCTAACGTGATTTAGATATGTACATAATAGTATAATATAACACTCATTTGGGTAGATACTATCTTACACCTAACATAATTAAATACCAAAACATAAGTAAGTAACAAATATATTCAATTAAATAAAATTGACATCTTTGGATGATCAATATTTATTTAATCAAGATATCTATTAAACCTCATCATGTCAACTAGTTATAGAACAAGACTTTCCTTTGGGTAAGTTTTCAGGTTCTACCATCAATGACGCTATTTTTTTTATTGGTACTATTATAACTGGCAATTTCTATAATAATCATTATGTCACTTATGCACTAAATGATTATTCTAATTTTGACCACTTTGGTGATTAACAAAATCATAAATCTCATGTGCATAATTGACTTATAACATATACTTGATTAAACATTATGAGTAAAGCATAGAACAGATCAATTGCAATCATAGGAAATATTCAGTTATTGATTGGTAGCTCTGATACCAAATGTCAGAAATTCTTTACCGTTCGATCTTTCATGATTAATGATGAACAATTCAAGTAATAGCCCAAGGATCACCAATACCGAATATTTCACAAAAAAAAACTTAATATGTTTTTTTATTTAAGATGACGTACCTTGATTAACAGCGGAAGATGTAATAGCTGCCATCTTCTTCTTCTTCTGACTTCTAACAATTATTCTTCTCAGAATTTGGTTTCTCTCTCTAACTATATTTCTTTATGTGTTTCTTGATGGAGAAGAATACATCTATATACTAGGAGAGAGAGGACCCAATCCTTTATATAACATTTAACTCTAAATCTGGTACGTCCATCATATACCAATTCAACGCTTAAGATTAATCACAGACCTAATGTTCTAATTATAGAACGGTCTATTTATGACTTAATTAATCAGGTCACATTAAAATTAGAAACTGCATTACGTTAAATGTAAATGAAACACTCTATTTATGACCTAATTAATGGGGTCATATTAAGATTAGAAACTGCATAACGTTAAAGGTAAATGAAACGATTGCAGTTTCTAATAGAAGTTTTCTAACAAAAGACACATAAGTTATTAGTGTACCCTCTAGAAAAGCACAAACTAATACATTATCATAGATAAATCTATTCACAAGAGGACCATGTTGAACAGAAGATAATTTTTTTCGAAATAATATTGGGCTATACAACATCCCCCACCATCCTTAACTTCACACAAAGCATCAAAAATGTTTCTTGTTTTGAAATTGGAAAATGTCATGATCTTTAAACAAGCTATCCTCATTTTCTTAGAACAGACTAGATTCCTATTGTAAATCCTACAACTTTGATGATATTTCCACATGAAATCAAAGTTTAGGTGCTCTCGGTGGCAAATATAATGCTTGACTTGCTAAATAATATTTCCATGGAAGAAAAAGACATGATTTAATAACTAAATACTTGAAGTAAAATACCATAAGTGCTTTCCATAAGTTATCCTTACAAAAGCTGTCTAATTTCCTCTAATCATCGTAACTAACCGGAATGAGCGCGTGAATCAAAACCCCACAATGAGAACTCCATTTTTTGCATCTCTACCTTTAGAACCATCCATTTCAACAATTATTGAGTACTTTTTATTTGTTGGTGGAGGAGGAACGTCTTCTTAAGTGCTTTCTTGACATTGTGATGCATTGTTGCAACTAGTTGACATTCTGCAATATGCACATTAAGTTGTGAATCAGTTGATAAATCAAGTAATTATAGCATAAAAGGCTGGGTAGTGTTTAATATATATATATATATATATATATATATATATAACTATAAACAAGTAGATTACCTTTAGTGCAAAGATGGAAATCAATATAAAAAGAACTAAGCATTAAGCATTAAATGGATTCAATGCATCAAACAAAAAAAAGCATGTTTTACTACTGCAGAATTTAGGTATCAACATAGATTCAATATAACAAAAAAAAAACATCACTAGTTACAATCATATTTTTCTATCTAGATTCCATTCATTACAACGGTGTTAAGTTGTGTTGCTCATTCAAATTAGAGTGGAAGTTTGTTGACAACTCATAATCATCTGTGTCATCAGTCAAGTGCTTAGGCGAACGCCGTACAATGGACCAATCAGGATTTTGTATGTCTTTTACGTAAAAGATTTGGCTTGCTTCAGATGCAAGAATGATGGGCTCATCATATTCTCCATTACTACTTTTAGCCTCTTTAGATTTACCATCGGTAAATTAAAGTCTGGACAAATCTTACACACATGTGTTTTGTCGGCGATATTTACTCAATCGCGGTAGAATACTACATGTCGAAAATCATAATAATCAACCTCAACGATCTCCTTGATGACACCATACCAAGTAGTATCATCATCCATATGATTTAAATCCTTTGCACTTGCGATAAACATTATAATTGCATCCATGAATACACCATTATCTTGTGTTGAATGAGTGTTGTCGTAGTGCTGGGAAGAAAATACATAACCATTGATCCTATATTTTGAGATGTGTTTTAGCTTCCAACATTGGACCACTAACATAATACCATAATGATGAACTCATGCATTTTTTCTTCCCAACTGTTAAAACCACTAAAATATATTAAATAAAGTCGTAATTTTGTAACAAAACTATTGTTTTATGTGCAACCAATCAATGAATTCAGATTGTACAATAACTTCTGCCTTTGTCTGAACTCTTTTTTTTGTTACAGTGAGCATCTTATAATGACAATCGATACTCGCTACAAAGCAAACAGGTTATATATTAAGTAAATAGAAAGTTAATTTATAATTTGTAAAAATCAAAAACCTATAATAATCGTTTAGATCTGGTATATCCATTCTAAAAAATATCCACCTTCGAATTTGTATGCGTTGTATGCCACTTAGCTTGATAGTTTTACCGTCAATAATGAAACATTCGTATATATCATTACTATTCTCATCCAAGAATGGTGCTTGTGTAGAGCTTTGTTTTTCAGCACGTGGATCTGGCATATACTCCATTGCATACCTAACAGATTCTAAAACAAGATATGCTTCGCCAATTGACCCTTCCACATATCGTTTATTACTTGGTATGTTTTTACACTCCTTCATAGCTCTAAGAAAACGTAAAGTAATGCATGTTTTTATATTATCATTGAATAATAATTCAGATCGTAATTATAAAGAGAATGCATCACCTTTCAAGGATACATCCATGTATAATTAACTGGTCCGTAAAGTAGTGTTTGATCAACTAAATGCACCATTAGGTGTGTACTTATATCAAAAAACTAAGCAAGAACATAATGGACCAACACACATAACGCCTCCCCAATCATATCTTTAGTAGCTTGGACATGCTCTCGAATCAAAACCTTGACAAAAATGCATGCCTTAAGTCGCGAAACTTTGGAAATGCTTGTTGAACCATGAATGGCAAAAAATGTTGGATAATACTATGATAGTCGTATGTTTTTATAATATTCAAACTACACGGTTGAATGCTTACTAAGTTGCCAATTTAGTTCCAAAGCATGATGGAAGTTTTACGTCTTTTAGAACTTGACAACATTGGATCTTGTAAGCTTTATCAAATGCAAATTTAGAGGATTGTTTGATTTTATCGAATAAAAAGTTAATAAAATGCTCTGCCACATTCTTCTCAGTATGCATCACGTCTGTTTTATGTCGTACTTTATGGCCACTCCAATACTCTAAGGAAAAAAGAATCGACTTTTTATACCATGCTGGTATTACACCATCGTCATTCTCATTTACAAGATGTTCATTATGATCAGAATCATCTCCTGTGTGCTTCTTTTTTCAATTCAATTTACCGGGTGTGTATTTGATATGACTAATCTTCTCTAAAAGAGCCGATCCCTTTAGTCGTGTTGGAGATTCCTTATACTCCATATCTTTATACCATCCATGTTTTGGTGCCCTTATGGATGACATTCTTCATAAATCTTCTATACTTCATATAAACAATCTTATTACCAACGTGTTCCGCTTCGGTCTCTGTAGCACAAATATAGCATGTTTTATAACCATGAGTCACCCAATCGAATAGATTCCCAAATGTAGGTAGATCATGAATTCCCCACAATAACATTGCTTTCAATGTAAAATACTCTTTCTTGTCCATGTCAAATGCAGGCACTCCTATTGTCCAAAGTTGCATCAACTCACCCACAAGTGGTTCTAAATATACATCAATATCTTGACTTGGTGCTTTAAGTCCAGGAATCAATAAACACAACATTTGAAATTCTGATTTCATGCACAATGAAGGAGGTAAATTATAAGAAACCATATAGACGAGCCAACAACTATAACTATTAGATTGGATTGTATTAGGATTAAACCCATCGATAGCAATTCCAAGCCAAACATTTCGAGCATTGTTAGCAAACTCTGGCCACTTATTTTTAAGCGATCTCCATTCAACTGAATCGATAGGATGACGCATGGAATTTTAATTAGTTGTTACTTCACTATGCTATAACATTTTTCGAGCTATCCATGGTATAGTGTACAGTCTAGTTAATCTAGGAACTAATGGAAAATATTTTAAAACTTTTCTTGGTTGCTTTGTGACTTTTACAATTTCACCTTCATCTTTAACTTTAAATCTCAAAGTATGGCAACGAGGACATTCAACGACATCTTTATTCTCCTTCAAAAATAATATGCAATCATTTTCGCAAGAATGTATGCACTCTACATTCATTCCTAAATCCTTTAATATTTGGTTCATTGTGGGGTATTTATCCGGTAGTATATTTTCATTTGGAAGCCACCTTTTCAATCTCTTCAACAACTTGGTCACACTGTTTCCCGACCAATTGAATTATTTTTTCAAATTATATAGATCTATAAGGACATTTAACGTTGTAAGACCGTCTTCACAAGAATATAGTTTTTCATTTGCTATTCTTTTGCACTCATGGCACTTTCTACCTTGATAACCATCACCGATACCGTGAATGATATCGTACACACCATATCATTCCATACCGTAAATAATTAAGTGTTTCTCAACTATTTTGAAGGATAATTTTTTAAAATTTCTATTCTTTTTGCAAGGACAACTGCACATTTCAAAGTCAGGCGGTGCGTGATGCTTTGCGAAGTTTATAAAATGTCGAACCCCTTTTATGTACTCATCGGTGTTCCTATGTCGACATCTAATCCACTCTCTCGAAGTAGATAACGACGTTAGCAAGAACTTTTATCTCTTCCTAACATTTCATATAAACAAAAAAATGAACATTAAATGCATATGGTAAGGTCTATATATTTGAGTATAACGAATAGATAACGATATGAGCAAGCCAAAATGTAAAACAAGCTGGGAAGGTATTATATATGTATATTAGTTTATTTGTGTATGTAATATTGAATGCATGTGTGTATATTAGTTCGTGCATGAGCAACCAGATCTGTTTTTGTATCTATTTTTGTTCATGTGTGTATGTAAGGTTATATCTGCATATTTTAGTGTTTACGTGAGTTCCTCCCGGTATATGCACACACACAATGTATATATATATATAAACATACACATTATTGCACTTATATAAATTTAAGTTCGTGAGTGGTATGTGTGTATGTGTGATTGTATTTCCTTAAACTGGGAGTGTAAGGAAAAGGAAACCAGGGAGTAAGTTAATGCAAACTACAGAATGGATAATTAAACTAGAATATATATATATATATATATAATAAAATAAATAAATATATATATACATGCACACTATTTTAAACTTATAAGTATACATTATATTTAATTGGAAGAGTTGTTTACTAAGATTAATGAATACGAAAAAAGTTAAGTTTATATATTTCCTACTCTTTGTGTGTTTGTTTTCCCTATTGGCAATACTATAAAAATAAATGAAGAAGCACCATGTTTGAAGATAGATGCTTACGTGTATACATGGCGCAATATAGAATGCCTTTATGTTATGTAATTATGGAAATGTAAAAGAAAGCTAGTGAGGAGTATTTAGTGTGAATAAACCAAAATATACACAATTCTGCATACGTAAACTGAAATCCATCTTTATATTTATATAAACCAAAGTGTAATAAATTAAAATAAATATATTAAATAATACACATAAATCCTAACACATAAATCCAAGCACTATATATGAATGTAAATACCATTCAAAGTTAATTAATAAATGAAGAAAAACAGTGCTTGAGCATGAAGCTTGCATGCAAGCCTGGGTTGCTTTCTTGCTTCTGTATGCACGAGTGTGTAACAGTGCATACATTGATGTGAGTATATGTATAGCAATCCTTGGGTAGTCAATAATAAAGAAAGTTATACTCATTGAAAGTGTGTAAAACCAAATCAAGCACTTCCAATACTAATTCCAACACAAGTGGCTCCTCTGCAATCAATGTCAGACTCACAAGGGTTAACGAAATAAGGAAACCCCACTACAACAAAAAGTGTCTTTTATAGCGGCATATAGCCGCTATTAATCACAACCATAGCGGTTTGATAAGCGTTGTATATCGACATGTTATAAAGAAACTGCTGAATATTTATAACACAAAATATGCCGCTATGGTTGAGCTTAGTTTTATAACGCAATTTCGTCGCTATGGTACGTTAATTCAATAGCTCATCATAGCCGCTATAATACAGCTAAATCTCAACGGAACTGGAAATCTTTATAACCATTTTGCCACTATAAAATATTTATTCAAAACTGCCTATATATTACAGCTCATATATGCAGCTATAAAAATCGTAGATACACTTTTCAAGAGCTATGCCTATATATTACATTTTAGTAATAGCAATCAAACTAAATCTTCATAAACTGCAATAATATTTCATTTTCGATTTCCAATCACAATTTTCAATTGCAATTACATATACATTTTTACAACTGCTTTTACATATACATTGCATTCTACACTTCTCTGTTGCTATTACAAACTGTCGCAGTGCACAAACCAAAACTGCCTCACTACATCACAAATCTTCCTTCCCCTTCATATAACAACATATACCACCAATTGCATACAAAACTTCACCGCGAACCGCCACTACATCTCTGCCTGGATCAAACAACTTTTCATCAACCTGCAATTCACCATCACTCACGAACAACACAATCCCCCGGCCTCATATCAATTCCCCTTCCTCATCAGTACTCACATCGAAACAACCAACAATTCAACACTTTTTGCACTGCTCCCTTCTTACTACTCTTCAACCACCCTGTCACCACTTCTTTGCAACACCCAAACTCGTCGAACAAGCTACCTCAAGCTTAAAATATACAGCAACAACCCCACCAAGCCCCCTGTTCCAGTTCAACATACAGTTGCCATCCTCCTTTTTACCACCATTCATCACATAACCATCTCACTGCCCAGAAATATCATTTACTTGCCTACCATCCATTGCCCACTATTCATCGACTACAACATCTCTGACCACAATCATCACCCACAGCATACCAAAACCAACAGAAATATACGAGATGCAACATGCCAAAACCAACAGAAATATAGAAGATGCATTCAGATGATTAGTCGACTGAGTTTAAGCTAAATTAGCATGAGAATTTAGTCAAAATATGACATGCTCAAAACATTTTTGCAAACAAGGGAGCCAATTCTGTGTATATCACAAATCAACAATATTTTATATTATTTGTACAGGTTATACTACGAAGTTGATTATTTTCAGGCTACACACATACTGTTTTGCAATATGGTTATAAACAATAAAATCCCGAAACAACATGTTTCAAACAACATGGAAATACATCTATCTAATGCTTTTTCTACTTTAGTAAACAAAGATTTTGATATACAAGAGGAATGTGAAAATATCACTAAAAATTTACGGACCTTGATAAAAAAAATTCTGATGTAAAGGGAAATGAAGAATTACCTGCAGGAGAATCTTCTTCGATTGCAAAATCCCAAGATAGCATTACTATAATTCCTGAGAAGAAAAATGGTAATGATATGGATGCATTAGATGTTAATATGAATGACTTGGAAAATTCCGGGTCTACTACAAAGAAGAAAAAAGGAAAAATAAATTTGAACTACTTAAAAAGGGAAGAAGTCTTAATTAATGGAGAGCTATTTGTTGAAACTAATGAGCTATTTGTTGAAACTAATAAAAAACGGTGCAATTTATTTTCACAAATCAAATCCAAATCTAAATCAAGAAAAATGGAAGATAGTGGCTACCGTAGTGGTGTTTCAACCAGGGGTATCTCAAAGAATAAGTATGACTTTGCTATTCTGGAATGTGAGGGGATTGAACTCTATCACGAGACAAAAAGATTTGTAAGATCTGTTAAGAAGCAAATAAATCAACTTTATGTCTATTGTTGAGCATTAACTCTCTAACTAATCTATTGCCAACTATGCTTTAAAATTTAATAATTGGGATTTCTTAAACGATAATTCAAGTGACTCCAAGTTAATGTTCTCCAATAAAAGTAAAAGAGGATGTAAGATTTATACTTAAAGAAAAAATGTTCAGCGATAAGGGGAATCCAAGTTAATTGCGGATTCCAAGTCAATTGCGGATTCCAAGTCAATTGTGCGAATCTGTATCATTTGATCTATTTTTTTCTTCCTATTAGCTTTCCTATTCAAATGTCTTGTGGTTATAGGTATCAAAAAATAATGTTTAAAAAGCAGGATGCTTCTGGATACATTCAGAAGATCTGTTAATGATAAACTTTATATTAAAATTAAAAAAATTCAAAATTTCTCCCATTTGAATTTTGTAATGTTCACCCAAAAATTTACACGTAGTTTTAGATGTATCTTAGTCTACTTTGACTTGAAACATATACTCATCAAATTTGGAAGTTAGAAACATCAGCCATAAATTTCTTGAGCATATAGTATAAACAATAAATAGAAAGTATCAGTGTAATACAAAAGAAGGAAGAAAAAAAGATAAAAGAAGAAGAAGAAGAAGAATGATAAAAAGTGTAAACTGACCTAAGCCATAAATTTATTGAGCAATTCCTCTTTCTGCATTTCTTCACTAGTCGAAAGGCCCATAAGTTTCTGCCTCTGATCAAGATGCATTACATTTCTTATTTGAAATTTACATCATAAAATGGAAAGATAGTCCATCTTAATTAAGAAGCTAGGTTGTAACTTAATTACCATCATCTTTTCAACTGTCAGGCGAGTCTCTGGTTCCAATTCAGAGAGTCTGCTATTTGCAGGTTCAACTTTCTTAGTATCGATTTCAGGGTCACCTTTCACCAATGAGTTCCACCACTCCATTTGATTCTAGATAACAGTATCGATATATTTACCCCAGTCAAGAGACAAAGCAGAAGGCATATGGACATATGCTATGTCAAAAAAGACGCTTTCAGCTGATGCAACAATGTGATCAAGTATGTAAAAAGATAGCAACACTAATTTTCACTTCAGACTTCGCGCGTCCATGTGTGTTGTATATTACTGACAAAGGGATTTGTTTACCCCAGTCAAGAAACAAAGCAGGAGAAGAATAATTTATAATGAACACTTAATAAACACGTTTTCAAATAGCATAACACTAATATCTAAGTCTGCTTAGTTTAAACAATAGTATTACAAATTATTTCTGGTGTACGCTTAATAATACATTTTCATATAGACTACTGTTCTGATGTGATCCACTAATAAGTATATATATGCGTAAATTTCAAATTACAAAAATTCATATAACAAATGAACTGAAATGTAACTACCTTTTCCTCCAAACCAATGACTTCAGATGCAAGTATTTTTGCTCTTTCATCAGCAGCATTGCATTCTAATTGTGCACTCATATATTCAGATCGTAATGATTCAAGAGCCAACTGCAAAACATGGCAATATTTCAGAATAGTGAAATAAAGATATACCGAGGCTTTCAATATTTCAGTAATATTTCAACAGCTACGAAAATGTACACCATGATATTTCTAGCTAATGAACTAGACAAGGATATATGAATACATAATGGTAAACACATAATTAACATATCTATTTTCTTTTAATTTACAATAGCGTTTACAATATGCATCTTAGTCTCTCAGCCTAATCAGCTAATTTTCCTTTTTTGGCCGCGGGTCTACGCTAATCTAATTTTGTTAAAATGATAAGATATGCAAATAAGAAAAAGTTGAATGGACTAGAAGGATCAAGTAGAGAAAAGACAGAGATGGTCAACTAGTTAAATTTTGCTTTAAAACGAACTGTTGTGGTAATAAAAGGCATAAAGTGAATAGTTGACACCCTTAAGAAGAAACAACTTAGCTAAAGAAACAACAATTGAAGTTGTACGGCAGAAAATATCCAACACTTGGAAAACTAGTGAAAGATTCGGAGAACAATTTTATGTAGCTATGCATGTATGCCAAACATCAGACAATACATAGATGCAGCTCTTCGGCTGCGACACTGTATTTGTAGCAAAACCAGTAACAAATGCTTAATCAACCATGAAAGGAAAAGGTGTGGTGTCATGTGCCTGAAGCTTAATGGTTGTTGTCTTACAGTTACAGTACGCCAAACATTTTATTCTAACACTACATGCAACAACATTATAGTCAAATTATAACAATGTACTGACTGTTTTCAAAGAATGAAAGTAAGTGATATAGGCTCACCAACTGAGCATCAATTTCTTCATGCAATTTTTCCATGTCATATCTTAACTGGTTAACAGTTTGTCCCTGAGAAAGGAAGCAAGCACACTTAACAAAAATGACAAAGCATCTATACCTCTAATAAACTTTATTAAAAAATAATATTAGCACAAGTAACAAAACACCGTTAAGAACACCACTTCATCAATATAGACATTTAGTTCCAAAAACCACTGAAATGGATACTAAACTAACAGTAGAGTAGTGGCATAATAATTGCATTGATGGTGGATGGTTAGTTCAAATAACTCCAATCAAACTCACGTTTGGTAGTAGCATTATTGAGGGCTTTGCTAGCTAATCAATTCCTACACTATATATCATCTTCCACCATTGATTGATTCATCAACTACCAACTCATGATTACCGATCAATCACCCATCAACCAACAATCAATCCACCACGCATTGTTCATCACAACACTTTTCAATCCAATTTAATTCAACTGTACCATGTTTCATCTTTCCAAACAATCAATAAATAATCTCTAACGTGTAAAATGAAAAAAAAAAGAAATTTAATTACCAGATGTAGTAATTTTCAAAATATATATAACATACAAATATAAACAGATATTGGAAAAATCGCCGCATTCTTACACTCCTCTTTGCCTAATCCTTCTTCCATTTCCGCCATTTCAAATTACGGCTCTTCTCTCATCCTGCGATGAATGAATTAAGGTGATAATAATGTTTGTTAGAATCGGAATTAATAGTAAAACAGAATAAATTGGAAGAATGAGCAGATCTAATTAGTACCAGACGGGGAACGGCAGGCCTGCAATCCGGGGGAGAATCGAAGAGGGAAAGAGAAAACTGTTTTTTGATGACACCGACGTCGAAATAGATGAGGCCTACAAACTGTCTAAAACTTCCTCTTTCTACATTTCACTTCTATCGGCCTACAAACTCCTTTGCCACCGACAAGCAACACTCTACTGTTCTACACTTCAAAGCACGGTAACAACTCCTATGCACAACTCATTTCGATAGCAAACACCCTCTAACACCACAATCCCCAATCGAACTCAACCAAAATTCCACCTCTTCCACCTCTTCCATTAGCCGCTTGAAGCCCCACCATCATCGTTGAATTCGAACCACAAACGGCCGCCTGAAACGCAATTACCACCGCAAATAGAATCACCCGATCGAAACCTCAACCAAAAGCAACCGCGAACTCACCCCAAATCAAGAGCTTCTACGACTCCTATACAATTGCCTTCGACCAAATAAGCTCGCGACCATCATAAACACCTCGGCCAAATCGACCACCATTCAACTTTGCGAATCCCAAAACTCAGATTTCGAAGGGCAAAAGATTTCGATTCAAATATGATTGTAATTTCGATTCATACTCGAATCGAAGATTTCGAAGGGCAAAAGATTTTGGAGGGAGGTGGAACGGTTTTGGAGGGAGAGGGAAAATAATTTGGAAAGTTTTGGGGGTAGCGTGTGAAGGGGAAGGGAGATGCGCGCGTTACACCTATAGGGAGAACAAAAATGAACCGGTAAGTGGATAATTAAGGTTCAATAATAACGCTTCAGAATAACGCGTTATTAATATCATAATTTGCTGTAGTGCCCCATTCAAATTTAAAGCTAAAATTAATTCTATTGTAATTGAACCAAATCATTTTTTTCTTGACATACACACATCAAGAATAAATCAATGGAAATTTTATTACTAGTGGTAAGGTGTCTTAAAAAAGTAGGCAAAGAAATGCATCTAAAACTGAAACTTGCATAAAATGATTGTTTGCGTTCGATTTTCAATAAAGTTAATTATCATATATAATTATACAATAAAAAATATTATCGAAAAACTAAATTAATTATAAACTTTCATAAATTTGAATAATTAAATAGAAATATATTTGGAAATTATTAGGATCTGAATTTTTATATGTTTAATCAAATTTCAAACTTACATAACTAATATATTATAATAAAGTAATAAGTTCAGATAAATAAAAAGACGGGGCTATCGACAGCCGTCGGAAGCATGATGACGGGGCCATCGACAGCCATCGGAACTTTCCACCAAAATTTACGCTGTTCCTTGTAGTGATAGTATAGTTTAGAACGTGTTAATACTCAAAGGTGCAACCATGAAATATAACTTAGCATGGCATGGTAAATCAACAGAGCATAATGTAAGTCATGTGATGAACTACATGTCATCAACTAATTAAACCAAGCACAGGTCAGATGATGGATAGAGCAGCGTAGATTATGTAATGTGCAAGGTCAGATTATATTTCATGTAAATTTAACCTGGTAAACCGGCCCAAAACCTCCACAACCTAGTTATTTATTAGGATGAAAATTATTTGTAGCTCTTTCAAGGGTTCGATGGTCGAAGTAACTAATACATCAAAGATAGCTACTGCAGTAATCTACACCCGATAAAAAAACAAGTTACTTGGAAGTTGCTTAAAGGATGTGAGTAGCTTCTAAAGTATCTGGTTTAATATATTTCCATATCATAGCTTTAAACTTAGAACAGTAATGAGAAGTAATATACTAGCAAGGAAAAAGAACATTGCCAGTGCTGGTGAGTTCACTGCAAAAAATGCAGAGTGAAATTTCTAGGATTGCTTGATGTTATAATTCGTTTATGCATGTATAACATATTCTTCATGAAAAATATACAAGCTTCGCATATAATTTGGAGTTGACTACACAAAAAACCCTTAAGCTTACCATTAGTAACAATTGTAAGATTTTGGTTGCAGATATATAATTAGTATAGAAGAGGATGCAACAAAGCCTGGGTAATAATAGTGTAGTTACAACAATATAAAAATAAGAATGCAGGCCAGAGAAAGTTGTGAGAAATGTGGATCCTCATGAGGATGCAACAAAGCTTGTTTTTTTGGAAACAATGGAGAAACGACGATGAATACTAAGGACCGAACTAGGTATCATTCTCATGTACGGTTTGGACTGCTAGCTTGTGTAAAAGTTTGCATTCAAGTGACGATGTCAAATTTATTTCTGGTATATGCTTACGCTAGATCCAACACTATAGGAAAAAATCACTGAAGTTGGCAACTTGGAACAAACATAATACATAGTTAAACTGTACATGTTATAGGTGACGTTTGTTACTTTATAGAAAATATCACCTTAGTGTTGGTATTGCTATACTTTTGCAAAAAATATATTTATTAGTTTTATTGTCATTTTACATAAAAGTAAATATTTTTACAAATAGTAAATATTTGTAGTCTTCAAAAGTTTCATTATCAATTATTTCACTTTATTTGTAATTTCATTTTAAAATTTTGTTTATCTATTATATTATTATTTATTATTTATTATTTGAGAAATGGTAATTGGAGTATGACGTGTGAAATGTTTCAAGCCCCAATGTTCATTCCTTAGCCATTCGTTTCAATAGGGCAAAAAGAGCCAAGTGCGTCACGTTGGTTTAACACATCGAAAATGGAAGCGGAGCACATAATGTTTACGAACTCACCTTTGGACTCCATACTGTATGATAAATAATTTCTGCGAAAAACAAAAAGTAAAATTTGTATGTAATCATATTACAAACTTAATTCTTTAACTAAATATAAAATAAATTTCGGTGTTAGGAAAATTCAAACTTATGACACAGAAAAATTAAGATAATTACAGAAATTATAATGATATTATTGTTATTATTAAAATAGTCTCATGTTGTTAGTTACTTAAGTTAGATATCTTAAACAACAAAATGTTCATGCCGTAAGTGTGGAGATAAATGAAATTTCCTCTTTTACTCAAAATGACCTAATTTTGAGCAGAATAACAAAGAGCGCAGGGACCATAAATGACAATACTGGATTTGGAATTATGGAATATGCCAGATTTTATTCCTCAAGGAAAAACAAAATAAGTTATTCACTATCCAACAATAACTATAGTTGTTTCGACCTCTAGTATAAGTCATGGACAAATTGGTTAGTCCTCTAGTGTTATTTGTAACTCAGGTTATTAGGTGATTGCATTCTAGTTTACAGCTCAATTTCTTGAATCAATATGCAATGAAAAACAAAATTTTTGGTAGTTGATTGTTGATACAATACTATTGTTTTGGTTTTATATTTGATTGAAATGCTTACGGGAGATAGCAATGCAACAGCCACACAAGCAAATAATTAGGTTATTAGATTTGAATTAGGTTCAAATGAAGAAATAAACCTAGATTTGAGGGAAATGAAAAATGCATTATTTAAATTCTAATAATAGAAATCGTTCTCCATGATAGATTATTGAATTTGAACATTGCATAAACGATGCAAAATTGAAAGAACTATTACTTGAGATCTGGGATATCGATGAAAGCGGATGATGGAACCCTAGATGAGAAAGCGTAACTGAGATATCGGTGGAAGTGGCCGAAGAACCCTAGATGAAAGCGACATATCTGAGATATCGATGGAAGCAGGTGATATAGGTAGAATCCTAGATAAAAGCGTCCGTGTGATATGCGTTAGAATTGAGATAATGTAAAAATAAGTACGAATTACAAGTCTGTCCAATTAGTTTGGTTATATTTACAGAATCACCAACTCTTCCAACAGTTATAAGTATTGTATTAAAAAATTCATGGAAAATACCATTGCAAATTAATCACATTTATAACTCTTACGAATTCCGAACAAAAACTATTCTCGACATTGATAAGGAACTCATAATTTATCTTCAATTTATAAGAATACTTATTAGACATCATAATGCATTGTATTAATTAGGTTTGGTTAATTTTATTTCATCCCTCGTAATCAGTTTTATGCTTGGATTATATCTGTAACAACCCACCTCGAAACAGGCCTAACATTCGACCTACGAAAGGACCCATTCCAAAATTGGCTACTGGTTAAACAATACATAGAGCTATCTACTAATTCTATTAGAATCTCATAGCGAAAAGGATAAAATATAATATCAGAAAAAATAACCAATTTTAACAAAATCAAATTTCAAAACATAACATAACATCCTAATTCATTAGTTCAATATTGTAAAATACAATAACATCATGTCTAAATAGGTACACTAAAATATAACAAAAACATAAGTAGATAGATAATTACCACAAGACTCCTTCTCTGCCTTCATCTCTTAGATCTGCATCATTTTCCCTAACCTATGTTGTAATAAGGACGGAGTTAGAACAAAAAAGTCTAATAAATAAAATCTAGAGTCTTTCTATGGTAGTATTTGACAACAGAACTTAGATAAGCATATGTCTTACGTATCCTAACTATGTTTTAAAAATATCTCCAACTACAACCTCAAATGCTTTCCAAGTCCAATCCTATAACTTACCCTTTCAGCCCAAATATATGGCTCACCTTCTACCGTCGGCCCTAGGTCGTTCCCAGTCCACACATATATTGTTAATCATGTCCTAACAATGCGAGAGAAGGTACATAGGACACTTAATACCTTTTTAATGGAAATTAGGCAGACTTTGACCATTAAATATCTATATCTTATGCAGGTTCCCATCATTTAAAACATAGCCCAAGACAGACCTCTCTTTGGTAATATAGTTGACATTGCACAAAATGTAATCAGCTTACTTAATACTTCTTTTTGGAAGAGGCGGACCCTACAATAGCCACTTAATACTACAAATCTGAAAGGTACCCTTCTCGAGATTTTCACCTACCATGCGTAAATGCTATCTCTAACCATTTAATATTCTTAATTAGGGAGGAGGTATACCCTACAACAGCCACTTACTATCTATGATCCTTGAAACATGTCTTACGTATTATGACCCATAACACAAACTTTGACGTCTTACATTAGTCCGATTATTCGTAGGCACCGTCGCCATATTAACCGGACACGCTTACCCTAAAGAATTGGGACTAACCTCATGTCCTCCACGGGTATTTATTATAGGTGATATCTCACATCAACGCCAAAGTCACACTGCTACTAGCCAGATTAGCTTGGCAGATTTTCATGTGTTTTTGACTGACCTCGCATCCCATAACTTAGTCATAATTTACAGTCCCTTAATCATAATATCTCATACCTCACTGCATTCTATTAAGACTATAAAGAAATATTCTTTGTTCTGCCACTAATCATAATCATCCTTAACTTCCATCCTATGGAGTTTTAATGGTAATTATTAACATGTTTTTTAAGTGATCAATATGTTATTAATTATATATTATTTATACGCTAATATACACACACACATGAAAGTAACATATTCCTATGGTGCAAAGATTACGTCCTATACTAATCATTTAAATGTCAAAACTTGCAATTTATACAAGTCTAATTCCATACCATAACATACAAATTAGTAATATCCTTAACCCACAGTAGAGTTGTATAAGTAAATAGAATCAATTACCAATTTTATTTTATATTAAAATAGTAGAATCATCATCAATAGAATTTACAATTCAAATCCATTTACATTCTTTTCGACTTCTACATATAAAATAAAATGGAATTCGTATTTAATTTCTAACCCTTAACCACACCAAAGGAGAAAAGTGAGAAGTGGAATAGAATGTAAAATATTAAAATTGCAATAGCTATCCAAATTCTATTATTTTAATATAGAATAACTGAGATTCCAAAACATAAAAACTGACATTTTGCTTTGGGGGAATTTTAATGGTTTTAGTTTGGTGTTTTCGCGAACAAAATTCCCCAAATCATATACTAAATCCAACCTATACAATACAATTACTAAAATGAGAAAAACTAAGATTTTTACTCATAGATAACCCTAGCTTTCTCCTTTAGATTTGATTATGCCTACTTCTTTTTCTCTTTTTAGATAACTTCCTTTTGAAATATACAATAATTGGATTGCATATTAATTAGATCCATAATTTCATGGATAGGAGAAGAATGAATAAGAAATTGAATATTAATTTCTAAAATCCCTTACTTGAAGATCTTAGGAAAATTTTGAATCGTGTGGTAAAACAAAACCGACAGAGCTCCGCTTATGTTCTTAAATAATTTGTGATTAAAAGTGATGGGTTAGGTTTTATTCGTAGTGGTTAGAAGTCATCAGAACCGTCGAATTTAAATTGATTTAGAATAATAAAATCCTGGGTATGGGAATGTTTTTATTTTATAGTTTAATTATTATTTAATTCCTTAATTAATTTTTAAAGTTAACGTTTCTTTTGACGTTTACTTAAACCCCAATTCTAATCACCCTTAGCTTTTAAATTTTCAAATTTTATTATTAGTTACATTTTTTAAATTCCATTTGAATTAATTTAAATTCAAAAACTTTAAATGTCAGTAGCTTTTCCGTTCGAGCACCGACCTCTGATTTCAAAATTTTATATATGGAAATTGATTAGAAAATCGTCATGAACGCAACAACACAACTTTTATGGCTAAATTCTGAAATCTACAAAATTTCAATTTTTAGCCTTATTATTAATTAATTTTTTAATTAATTTTTATGGGGCGTTACATTTTTCCCCTTTAAAAAGGATTTCGTTTAGTATAACACAAACTGAATATCCATGTTATACAACCAAGTTGTCTATACAACAATCTACTCAACCAAAAGTGCAATGTGATTATGTATTCATACATGCGAAAGGTGAGATCAACCCTAGCATTTATGCAATGTCGTGACATATGGACATGTATGCAAGCATCCTAAACATGCAAAAAGTTCTATATAAATGTAAAACTGACAATAAAAAGTGTAGCAACAATTCTCTGCCATCCAATTTAGCAACAATTATGCAACCCAAACCTACTTTTGGAGAGAAAAAGTTTACCAGAGAAAGTCTCAAGATGAGAAGTCCTTGTTTCTCTTCGGTTTCCCCTGTGCTTTCATCGAATTATCTCCCTACTTTACTCGAACCAGCCTAATTTCTTTGCTGTGGAGCTTCCTAGTTCCATACTATGCATGTGGTGACACGGGGTGTTATCAGCTCCGTCTCAATGTCTAACAACTGATCAGGCTCTACTGTGGTGATGGTGCTACGAAGGCATTTCATCAAGTACGAAACATGAAATACGTCATGGACTCTTGCTAACATCTATGGTAGCTTTACTCAATATGTAAGTTTCCCTATTCTTTCCAAGACGGGAAAGGTCCAACAAACTTTGGTGCTAACTTCCTCGACTTACCAAATCTCATAACCTTCCTAAGAGGGGAAAGTGTAACGAACACCATGTCTCCTACCTCAAACTCCAACTCTTTCCTTCGCTTGTCCGCATAGGACTTCTGACAATTCTATGCGGCCTTCATTCGTTGCCTAATCAACTCTATCTTCTCTGAGGTCTCGCGATTCAAATCTGGTTCGAGTAGAATTTTGTCGGTGGTTTCCCACCAACAATTTGGCCATTTGTGTGCCTCCTCTATAATGCTTCAAAGTGTGTCATGCCAATAGTCGCTTAGTGGCTATTAATGCGTGTGAATTCTACTAAAGGTAAGTATTGCTCTTAGTGTCCTCCAAAATCCATGGTACAAGCACTCAATAAGTCCTTCAAAATCATATTTACCCTTTTAGTCTGACCGTCATTCCATGGGTGGTAACCAGTGCTAAAATTCAATGACGTTCCTAAAGCTGACTGCAAACTCCTTCAAAGTTCGCTAGTGAATAAGGGTCCATATCACTAACATTGCTAACTAGGATTCCATAAAGTCGAACCACCTCCTTAATTAATACAAATTATGCTAAAGATGCTACAGTCCATTTACGTCCAACGAGAATAAAATAGGCACTTTTAGGGAGCCTATCTACTATAACACAAATAGATTCATTGCCATTTTGACTCCTAGGCAACTCATCTATAAAGTCCACTAATACATGCTCCCATTTCCATGTTGGCACCTCCAATGGTAATAACAATCCTATAGACTTTCCTTATTCAACCTTTAACCTTTGGCACATCAAACACCTAGAGACAAATTCAACAACCCTCTTCTCCATCCCTGACCAATAGAAAATTCAATTTATGTCAATATACATCTTATCTCCTCCGTGGTGAATGGTCATTCTAGAACGGTGACATTATGCGAACACTTCTTCTAGAAAATCCTCAATGATAGAGACACAAAGGCTTCCATCTCTCCTAAAACACTCTCTTTCATCATCTGGATATCTACTAACATGGGGAAATGCTCTCCTCTACTTAGCTTATCTAAAATGTCTGTTAACGTCGCATCCTTCTTTTGCTTTAGCCCAATGCAGTCCATCAATGCTGGACTAAACTCTATTACTACCAAATAGCCTAAAGTGGGTTCTATTGGCAGTTGGAAATTGAAATTGGAGAGGAACTCCAACTGCCTCCACTCATATATAGCACCTAGAGTAGCATGCCTCCGGCGACAACATTCTTTTTTCCGAGGGTACACTGTATTCCAAAATCATATGATGTTATAAACTCCATCCACCTCCACTGCCTAAGATTCAAATATTTTTAGGAGAATAGGAATATATGTGATTTGTGGTCAATGAAGAACCCAAATCTATCCCCCAAAAGATAGTGCCTCTACAGCTTCAACGCAAAAATGATGGCCACTAAATCTAAGTTGTGAGTTGGGTATCTCCTCTTGTGGTCCTTCGATTGTCTACTAGCATGAGTTACCATCCTTTCTCCTTGCATAAGAACAGCTCCTAATCATGCACCATATGCATCAGTGTAGGCAGTAAATGGCTTGGCCCCATTAGGAATAGTCAGTGCTGGTGCGCTACTCAACAACTCCTTCAACTTCTTGAATGCTTTCGCACATTTCTCATCCCATGCAAAGACTAGATTCTTTTTGGTTAAGTAAGTTAGTGTGCTATTATCTTCGCAAATTCCTTAATGAATTTCCTATAATAACCAGCCAATCCAAGAAAACTTCTAACCTCCGTGGCACTTTGGAATCTTTCAATCTTAAATAGTTTCCACCTTCGTGGGGTCTACAAACAATCCCTTCTTGGAAGCAATATGTCTAAGAATTCTCACCTTCTTTTTTCCAAAATGACATTTTGAGAATTTGGTTTTAAGTTGATGCCTTTTTAAAGTCCCTAGTACCTTCTTTAAATGATTTTCATGCTTACCCTTAGTCTTGGAGAATACTAAGATATCATCCATACGCACTACGAAGAATTTATTCAGTTGTGCCCTAAAAACTTTACTCTTAAATCTACAAAATATGCGGGGGCATTCATCAACCTGAAAGGCATCTCTTTACATTCATACAGGCTATCTGGAGTGCAAAATGCAGTTTTCTGCTTGCTATCCTTAGCTATCCTCAATTGATGAAATTCATTGGCTATGTTCAATTGGGTAAAGATTTTGGCTTCAATAAGCTGATCGAACAAATCAGCTATTTTACATAAGGGATACCTATTATTCTTAGTCAACTTATTGAGTTCTCTATAGTTAATGCATAGCCTTAACGAGCCGTCTACCTTAGTAGCAAAGACATGTGCTCTCCATTTAGAGTTACTTTGACGAATGAATCCTTTCTGCAAAAGCTTCGAAATCTGCTTATCCAGCTCTCGCCTTTCTTTGAAGGCCATGTGGCTTAATAGTAGAGCGACAGATCGAGCGTCCTTCTCCAAATTAGTCCTAAACTCGATCTCCCTTCGGGATGGGAGGCATGAGATTTCCTGAAAGGCATTAGGAAATTCTTGAACTACGGGTACAGATAGAGCTCATCTTATGATAAGCTCAGTGAATATAAGTAGCTTAACTTGACTAAGTTTTGTAGTTTACAATGAACATCAATATCTCGCCTCTTATAATTCCTTAACCATTCTCCTATCGCAATCTAAATATCCATGTAGTAAGATAACTAATCCATCCCTAGGATAAGTCCATACCCCTGAAAATTAAGAACATACATGTTGGATGTAAAATCGACGCTACAGTGTCCACATCTAGGTCTTTGAAAATTAAGGAAAGACGTGTCGACCCCCCAATAGAATTTACAATACTATTGGGTTGGTGCCAAAAATGGTTTAAATTGAAAGAGTCAACTACAATTTTAGCTATGAATAGACGTGATGCTCCTAAGTCAAATAGGGTGTGAATTGTATACTTAGAAATAATAGTTGTACCTTCCATTACAGCATTTACTTGATCTCTAAGGGGAGGCCTACTCGAGATAAGAACAGCTTCAATAGCATAGGCTTACCACTCCTGTAACACCCTACGTTAAATCACAATTATATATGCAAATAGTTTAATTAAGTTATATACGTTTGAAATTTTAAAATAAAGAAACGTTTGTAAATAGGGCAACTAATTAATATTATTTGAAATACATATATATATTAGTGTAACAAATAAATTAGAGAGTGAAATTATATAAAATCAATTAATAGGGAAGATTAATTGACGTTGTTTGTTTAAACGGGAAATTAATACTCAATTAATTACTAAAGGTGATTAATTGAAAAGTACTAACAAGAAAGGGAACATATATTGTAACAACTAATTGATATGATTAGAAATATATATGTTACCGCAAGAGAATAAAATGAAGGAGGAGTAATCTATGCAAGTAATCAATTGTCAGTTAATAAACATGGAGACTTATGGTAACGTATATAAGTAAGATTGTGATTCAATATTCAATTATAGAATATATGCATGAAATAATTATGGGAATAAAATAAATTAATATACATATATGTGGCGTATTAATACAGTGTTGATTGGCATATTAATTTGGTAAGAAATCACAGCGTAGGCAGCGACTAATTGAATAGTAAATTAATTCTAGGTATATATGAAATCCATTAATTGGGCGATCAATAGGTAATCTTATTTAAAAGAAACGTCATATTTAAAAATATATGTTTCCATAGATTGTGAGAGAGAAGGGGAAAGTGATTAATGAAAAGATTGTTGAAGAATCAATTTGAAATAAAAACAAACGCAAAAGAAAACATATTAATTTAATGTCTATAGAATGAGTGTACACTTTAGATTTTAGATTTTATATCTAATGATTAGCACTGATTTGAACCACTATAAATATAAGTGCAGATCCTCATTTTTGTTCCATTATTTTTTTCTTGCCTACAGAAGCTCTGCCATTTTTCTATCTCTTCTACACTTTCTTAATAACAAAATTTTAGATCTAATTCACACGAATTTAGATCTACATAGAAAGAGAATAGAATTAATTAGGGAATTAGGAAATGATTAAAATCAGAAGGCTATGTCCAAGGTAAAACCCTAGATCTGAGTTTTATTTCCTATTTCTAATCCAAATCTCTTCCTTTTCTCATTCAAATATTATAGATCTGTAAATATATCGTTTGTAATTACAAACAGTGATTACAAGGGAGGTGAATATAAATGTTAGGGATAGATCTGAAATAAAAACAGGGAGATTTGGAAAGCTAGCACTTTGAGTGGATTTAATTATATCTTTTACGTTTATGATATATTATCGTTAAATTCCTGTCATGTAATTTTATTCAATATTTCAGTAATCAATCATGTTAATTAGTTATGCCGAATTGTAAGAAATTTACAGTTATTTACATTAAATTTAAAGTTATAATTTAGCCTAAATGCTAGTTTCTTTTTATTCTCTTTGTACGTGAATGATATAGTTAAAAGGAAAATTCGTGATTATGGATTAAAATGGAAAAATACTGGATTAGATGTAAAATAAGAAAATGTGGAACAAAGCTAGAAAAATGGAATTCTACAATAAATTATGCTAAAACAGAGATAATAAATTAATCAAATAACTTGATTTGGAAGTAAGTAGTAGATTAATTGGTTGGTTTAGAAATAGGAAACATTTCTTTAATTTAATATTTAAAAGATAACGATAAAAGTAACTGCAATAATAAAAGAAAAAAAAAAGAAAAATTGTGTAAATAGAGAAACCACTATATTTTACACTGTTCTAAAATAATAAAAGAAATACCTTGCAGTTAAAATTATTTTTTATAGTATTATTTAGTATGAAAATATGGAAATGAATTTTCAGTATAGTTTACATACCCAACCAAATAAAATCTAATTACTTCCTAGAATATAAGAAAATAAAATAAAGTATGAAAGGAATCAAGTAAATTATTAGAAGACAATTTGAAGTTGTAAATGATAATGAACCTAGATCTGCATTTACTACGCATACTATACAATAAGACAGTTATTAGATAAGTGAATTATATAATATAAGAGAATTAAAGAGAATTCTATATCATAATAAAAGAAGACAGCCTAGAACAAAAGAGAGACACTTGTAATCATATACAGATTCTAAAATAAGATAAAAGTGACAATTACAAGTAAGATTACAACATAGGTTATAATTAAGCTGGAAAGAATGGAAATGCTTATTTAAGATTTAAATTAAGTTAATAAGCAAATAGAACAGAGTTAATAGAAGATGCTTATTTAATAAACTTAAGACTTAAATTTAGTTAAACAAGCAAGGTAATAGAAGTGGCAGTACCAACAACATTCCCTGTTAGATCAATGGTGGTCTCACAATAGCCAGAAGTGAGACAAGGGAAATAATATTCTAATTAGGGTAAATGAGTAGCCAACAGAATAAGAAAAGCAAACTAAATGCAAATTAAAAGATTAGATTTAGGGTTTAATAAAAGAGTGAGATACATTTGGAGTAGCCCATAGGATGAAGAGCCTAACATAGTAGTCCATCATAGATTTCAACAAAGGAGAAGCACGTCCAGCTTAGTTATTTTAGGCTAAAAGGAAGTACAAGACTTAAACGGGATGTGAGGATACTCTAGGATGGCCTTATGGGTAGGTCTAATGAAGTTGCATCCCTGGAGAGAGGTCTGCAGATGTTCCATCAAAAAAATATGCCTTGACTGCTTTTTGCAGGGCAGGACCATTGTAGGCAGTCAGAAGGGGCTCGTGTTTGGAGTAGGATATTCATATGTCGCAGTACATGCAAGTAAGTTTAGTGGGAAGGACCCAAAAGGACAGTCACATATGGATATCGGCCAGCATCAAAACTAAGAGTGAGTTCGGAAAATACTGAAGTTAAAACCAAAAGTCCAATCCTTTCACTATCGGGACATTGGATGAGGGGCACCGCCAATTGGATGTTAGATTGTTTGCAGTAGGGCACAACCACTTAACTCTTTAGAGGTCTTTCGATTAGTTGAGGGGCAGCTGCGTGGTGCTATAGCCACGATGAGAAAAGAGACAGACTAATTAGAATATCTGTATTGTAGGCCTAACGAATTGTCCTTTACAAATATAGAAAATCTTCGACAGAGTTCCGTGTAAGGTAGATCTTGTAACGCCCCACCTCTATACCCACACTAGCCAAGGACATTACGGTGTAATGCCGTCAACTAGCGTGGAGGATAAGGCTATTGAGGAGCGATCATCCGCGTTATTGCTTTGTGCGAGCAACGATATTTCAGATAGTTCAACATGCATCTGGTTTCAAAGTCCGACATATCGATACAAACTCAAAGCTACTACACAGTGGCTAAATATATTCTTCGGAGACAAGTATAGAAATAAGCATACACAAATCAGTCACAGACATCCATATCACAAAAGCGGAAATAGATATGAATATATAACACATGAAAGTATACATCAGAGTAGTGGTCAAACAAGATCCACAATGTCACAAAAGAATAGCTACAAGTGCTAGACAAAAGAATAAGGATACATTTATGAGTCTATATCTCAAATGTATACAACAAAAACTACTAATCTAAGTAGTTAGCCAAAAGTCAGGGTGATAATCCCAGATGTGAAGTCAAGCAGAAGGACCTGTAACATCTCGGTCTGACCCGAGTATTATTTAATAAGAAAATAATAAACGGATCAGTCTAGCTATAAATATCAGATAAAATGATATAGAATAAGAGAATGACATAGATATATGGTAACCATAAAGGCATACTGTAATAAGTATGTAATTGAAAATCAATAAGAGATTAATCAATATCACGAGAATCTTCTCAAAGATCAAAAGGAATGTCATGCTCTTTATTTATATTCACCAAACCATAAATATTGATAATATATGCCAATCAAAAAAAGTTAATGACACACAAATTCACCAATACACAAATATTGATAAAACTTATCAATGTAAATCATGAAAATTTGGTGAAACATAAAATTCTAGAAATCATCAATGGAAATCCAGAAATCACAAAAAGGGAGGAGGCCTATCACAAAACGGGAGCATGAAAACTCACTAACACGTGTATCACAAAATGGAATGCTGTTCCATGATTGCTAACCACTAATTTTGAGCCGAAGCTCCACAAAACGGCCCGAAGACCATGGGTCGCTACCCCACAAAATTGAGCCGAAGCTCCATAGAAACGGGGTTTAGTCTCCCTCGTAAACAAAGAGACATCGCACAATTGCTAGTCTAAATCACAAGAATGATCATCAACGATCATCAAGAAGTGTCAATTACAGTAAGCTAGTAAATATATAAGCTTAGCTTCATGTCCCATAACCACTAGCTTAACTTAAATATTTACGAACAAATCGTAGATCTCCACTCGAAAATTGTCACAAGAGATTCAATCGAACAAGTCCAAGAATTAACCGACGAAGTAAACGCAAGCGTTTCATACCATTTGTTTTACGAAGCCGTTTAATTAGATTTCTCTTACGAGTGAGATGGAGTGACAAATCACAAAGATGATTGTAGAAACAATAAATCACAAAAATTCACATTTGAAGACGTGAATACAATCCGAAGAATTCAAATTCCAAATTCATCAAAGTGGAAATACCCTTGCCACACGACACGGCGCGACCTAGTAGATGAGCGACCTAAGAGGTAGCGGCATAAGTGCAGGGGAAAGTGACCTAAGGGATGGTGCGACTCAACAGTGCAAACGACCTAACATGGTTGAGCTATAGGGTGGAACGACCTAATGGATGCGGCCAAGGTTGCGCGACCTAAGGGGTACGTGACCTAAGGAGTACGCGACCTAAGGAGTACGCGACCTAAGGAGGTAGCGGCCTAAGGAAGCATGCGGCCTAGGTGGTGAGAGTTATACAAGGAGCGACCTAGCATGGCGCGACCCAAGAAACGCAACCTAGCCCAGCGACGTAACATATATATAGTCGAACGACCTAGGGACAAAACAACTAAGGGGTACAAAGCCGAGCGACCTAACGATGGTGCGACCTAAGGGGTGAAGAAGGCCGAGCGACTCAATAGGGACGACCTAGCATGGTGCGACCAAAGCATGGCGTGGCCCAACTACGAGCGACCTAACTGCGCGCGAGCTAATTGCAGGCCGAGGGGTTTGTATGCAGGCTGAACGACCTAAGGAGCTGAAATGCAAAAACTCTCTTAATTTGCAACCGATCGACCACGAACGCTAGGGGATTACGCCTATCGGCTACCCAGTCGTATTGGCTACTCGATGCATCACCAAAAACGTGTTCAAACATAAAAGATTGAATTTTTAAAGATATAAAACCAAAACACTAAAAATTGGCATTTTCACCAATTCAATCCAAACCAAAAGCAAATGCACATGAATAAGTGTTAGGAATTCATACCCAACAATCAAAGATAATTATAGACAAAGATGTGAGATAAAAATCTCATCTTTACACAAAATCAATGAAGGAGAAGCCTAAAAGCAAAGGAGGAATCAACCACACTTGAATCTCTACACAAGGAGCTTGATTTAATGGATTCTCTTTGAATTTGGAGTTGGATGTTGAATTTGCAAATGAACTAGGGCTTGGAGTTTTAATTTCTCATTCCTTCCTCCATTTTTGATGAAGATTGAGTGTTAGGAAATGAAAGCAAAGTTATGAAGGGAAGGGGGTTGAGCTAGAGTAAATAGTTTAGGCTAATGGGCTAAACTAAAACCAAAGCCCAAAGTGAAAAAGTGGCAAAATTACACTAACTCCAAACATATCAAAGTTTATACTCTAAAAGATCGCAAACGGTGTTTTGAACTCAATGGAAGTGGTTCCGAGTCCTAATTTGACCGTATGCAAAAAGTAACTTTTCGGACTAAAATCCGACTAACGATAAAATATTTAATCGTAAAATATGCGGGTTGTTACAAACTTCCCTCCTTAAATAAATTGCGTCCTCGCAATATTTAAGAAGAAAAATAAGGTAACAACCATGAAAGCATATCAGCACAAAAGAAATTTGAAATAATAAATTCATCTCATGGAGCACGAGAAAGTAAGTCCAGATGTGTTCGCTCGATGAATTCTCTAGATTCCCAAGAGCAATCCTTAGGATTTGAGGACCATTGGACCTTAACAAGCGGAACATCTTTATTTCGAAGGCGCTTGACCTTCGAAGCAATAATACGAATAGGATGTTGCTCATAAGTTAAATTAGGTGAAACTTCAATTTCTTCCACACCACCGGGCTCAAGAATAGAATCGGAATCTCGAAGACACTTCCGTAATTGAGAAACGTGAAACACGTCATGAATAGCGGAAAATTGAGCCGGTAATAAAAGACGATAAGCCACGGAACCAATACGTTCGGTGATAGGAAATGGCCCAATATAGCGAGGCGCTAACTTTCCCGATCGACTGAAATGTACCACACCCTTCACAGGTGAAACACGGATAAACACAAGATCTCCCACAGAAAATTCTAATTTCCTTCTCCGGTTATCGGCATAGGATCTTTGCCTTCTCTGGGCTTCTTTCATCCTATGACGAATGAGGTTAATCTTCTCTGTGGAATCACAAATAAAATCTGGAACTAAAACCAGCTTCTCACCGGCCTCAAGCCAACAAGAAGGAGATCGGCATGGCCTTCCGTAGAGTGCCTCGAAAGGTGCCGTACCAATACTAGATTGGAAGCTATTATTATAGGAAAACTCAACAAGAGAGATATGATCTTCCCAACTTCCATCAAAATCAAGAACACATGTACGAAGAAGATCTTCAAGAGTTTGATTCACACGCTCAGTTTGTCCATCGGACTGGGGATGATAAGCGGTGCTAAAATTGAGCTTCGTTCCCAAAGCTTTTTGAAGACTCTTCCAAAATCCACTAGTAAACAATGGATCATGATCATTAACAATAGAAGAAGGAACTCCATGCAATTTTACAATTTCTCTAATAAAGAGTTTGGCCAAGAGAGGAACGATTTGATTGGACCGAACGGGAATAAAATAGGCGGATTTAGTAAGTCTATTAACTATCACCCATAAGCTATCATGACCCGAAGGAGAACAGAAAAGGCCGTCTATAAAATCCAGGGAGATTTGGTCCCACTTCCAAATTGGAATTTCTAAAGGTTGCAATAACCCACCGGGCCTTTGATGTTCGGCCTTGACAAGTTGGCAAGTCATGCAACACTTAACAAAGTTATCAATATCAGATTTCATTCCCTCCCCATAATAAAGTCGCTTCATATCTGCTTACATTTTACTACTACCGAGATGAATGGTAAATTTAGAACGATGAGAATCTTCTAAAATGTCTTTACGAAGATTACTAATATATGGCACGATAAGTCTACCAAATTTTCGAATACCGCCACGAGAACCAATATCAAAGTCTTTCAAACCTTCAATATCAATTTTATCCCTAAGATTTTGGCCAAGAAGAGCCAATTCGGGATCTAGCTTTTGAGCTTCAAGAATGCGGTCTAAAAGAGAAGGATGAGCCTCAAGGCTACATAAAACAAGATATGAACATAAATCGGAAACACGATCTTGAATCTCACATGTGGATAGAATTCCGAGATCATTCCATTCAGATATCATCATAGAAACAATCGCTTGTTGCTTACGACTAAGTGCATCCGCAACACGATTTCCCTTTCCGGGAGTATAAAGAATATCAAGATCATAAGCTGTAAGAAATTCGAGCCAACGTTGTTGACGCAAATTAAGTTCCTTTTGAGAAAATAGATACTTCAAGGATTTATGATCGGTATAAAGAATAAATTTTTCTCCCAAAAGATAATGACGCCAAATACGAAGGGCAAAAGCAATAGCGGCGAGTTCTAAATCATGAGTGGCATATCTAGTCTCGGCTAGCTTCAACTGCCTAGAAGCATAAGCAATAACACGTTCTCTTTGCATAAGAACGGCACCCAAACCAACGCGACTAGCATCGGTATAAACAATAAAATCTTGGTTTCCCTCGGGAATCACAAGAATAGGAGCATCGGAAAGGATTTATTTTAATTTCTGAAAAGAAGCTTCACATTTGTCCGACCAAATGTATTTAACTCCCTTTTTTGTCAAGCTAGCAAGAGGCACGAAAATTTTGGAAAAGTCCTTTATGAAACAGCGGTAATAACCGGCTAATCCAAGGAAACTACGAATTTCCGTCACACTCTCCGGTCTCTTCCAATTTTGAATCGCTTCAATCTTTGAAGGATCCACGGAAATTCCGAATTTGGAAATAATATGACCGAGAAACTTCACACGAGATTGCCAAAAGTGGCATTTAAATTTTTTTGCTTTTAATTGATTGCTCCTAAGAGTTTCCAACACAATCCGAAGATGCTTTTCATGCTCCTCCTCGGTTTTAGAATACACAAGAATATCATCAATAAAGATGAGAACAAACCGATCGAGGAAGTCTTTGAAAACTCTATTCATAAGGTCAACGAAATAAGCCGGAGTATTCGTTAAACCAAATGACATAACAAGCCATTCATACGATCCATAACGAGTACGGAAAGATGTCAAAGGAATGCTATCCTCTGCAATACGAAGCTGATGAAAACCGGTAGCTAAGTCTAATTGTGAAAAGACTCTAGCACCACTAAGTTGATCGAATAGATCATCAATCCGAGGTAAAGGATACTTATTCTTGATAGTAAGATCATTAAGCTTGCGATAGTCAACGCAAAGCCTAAGTGTACCATCAGATTTCTTCACAAAAATAGCCGAAGCTCCCCAAGGCGAGGAACTAGAACGAATAAATTGCTTCGTCTCCAATTCGGATAATTGTTTACGCATCTCCTCATTTTCTCTATTGGACATACAATAAGGAAGACGAGTAATAGGTTGAGCTGCAGGGATGAGATTAATTCTGAACTCAATTGCTCGCTTAGGTGGTAATCCTAAAACGGGCTCAAATATGTCGGAAAATTCACGAACAACGTGAATAAGAGAAATAATATCTTCCTCATCATCATTATCGTCATCATGAGGATTTAAAGAATATAAAGATGCAACTAAGCTGGAATCCGAATCTTTAAGGTCAATAGAAATCTGCTTAACAGATTGAGGATGTTGAAGATAAATAGTCCGCTCAGGACATAGGATTTGGGCTTTATAGCGGTTAAGCCATTCCATTCCCAAAATCATTCCAAAGCCTAAGTAGCGCATAAATGCAAATCGGCTCGAAAAGAAAAATCACACAAAATAATCTCGACATCTCTACACAATAAACTGATTGATGCGGATCCACCAACCGGATTCACAATTCTCAATAAAGTCATTAAACACAAAACATCCAAAGAAAAAATATCAACAAGTTCTTTTGAAATAAAAGAATGGGACGCACCCGTATCAAAAAGAACTCGAATAGGATGATCACGAAATAAAATAATGCCATCAAGGATAGAATGAGAAATACCTTTACCACGAGATATGTTGCCAGGGGCTTGAGCAACATTAAGCTTTCCCTCCTTCCTATTTTGAAGTTTGGGACAAGAAGATAAATAATGATCTGGGCTTTTGCAATAGCGTCAAGTACGAGGCTTTGAACACTTGTTCGCATAATGGTCTTTAGAACCACCGTTGTAGCATTGCCCACCACTTGGGGTAGAAGTCTTAGTTGCCGGAGAGGCTTGCTTCCCTTTCTTATTATTGGGATAAGGACCTTTGAACTTATTAGGCCTTTTATTGTTGTTGAAGTTTGGTTTGGCACTCATAACTTTGACATCACTCTCCCTATCTGCCTCTTCAAGACGTAGAGCGATATCAATGGGGTGTTTATATATTCGACCCTGTATTTAGAAAGTGACTAGAAAGATGCAACATAATCTGTCACGGAGGATTCACCTTGAACAAGGTCAATGAATCGGCGAGCCAAAGTCACCTTCTCAGCTTCTGGCACAAATTTTAATTCGAAGCGTTGCCGGAATTTCTCCCAAGTAAGATCCGCTTCATTTATTTTGGAAATCAGAAGCTCATACCAATCTAATGCTCTTTCTTGGAGCATACTAGAGGCCATCTGAACACGGTGAAGATCAATAAGATTCATGCGAGAAAAGATTCGATCGCACGAACTCAGCCAAGCTTGGACTTCAATAATGGTTTCAGAACCTTTGAATGGCTTTCCATCTAAATTGGTGTAATCGCTGCACAAACGTGCAAATCCAGACCTAGGGTGAGTAGACTCTGGATTAGATCCGGCTGCTTGAGCATTCCTTACAAGATCAAGAAGCTGCTGGGCAGACATAAATACTCCATCTTGGGGAGTAACACGATATTGACCGGCGCTGGGATGGCCAGGTCTAACCATTTCTCTTCCTTTTGAAAGAAAGAAAGAAGAAGGATAAGGTTATTCACCAAATGAATATCAAGTAATCTTGATAGATAAACAAGGAATCATAATGAAAATAGCATGAATCGGTACGAAGACCCGAATTAAATCCTAAAGCACGACCCCGAAGATGCACTTAGGACGATGATCCTTGCTAGATTATTCTACATTGTTCCAAAGATTGGCTCTGATGCCAAGCTGTAATGCCCCACCTCTATACCTACACTAGCCAAGGACACTACGGGGTAATGCCGTCAACTAGCATGAAGGATAAGGCTGTTGAGGAGCGACCATCCGCGTAATTGCTTTGTGCGAGCAACAATATGTCAGATAGTTCAACATGCATCTGGTTTCAAAGTCCGACATATCGATACAAACTCAAAACTACTACACAGTGGCTAGATATATTCTTCGGGGACAAGTATAGAAATAAGCATACACAAATCAGTCACAGAAATCCATATCACAAAGGCGGAAATAAATATGAATATATAACACATGAAAGTGTACATCAGAGTAGTGGTCAAACAAGATCCATAGTGTCATAAAAGAATAGCTACAAGTGCTAGACAAAAGAATAAGGGTACATCTATGAGTCTATATCTCAAATGTATACAACAAAAACTACTAATCTAAGTAGTTAGCCAAAAGTCAGGGTGATAATCCCAGATGTGAAGTCAAGCAGAAGCACATGTAACATCTCGGTCTGACCCGAGTATTATTTAATAAGAAAATAATAAATGGATCAATCTAGCTATAAATATCAGATAAAACGATATAGAATAAGAGATATGACATAGATATATGGTAACCATAAAGCCATACTGTAATAAGTATGTGATTGAAAATCAATAAGAGATTAATCAATATCACGAGAATCTTCTCAAAGATCAAAAGGAATGTCATGCTCTTTATTTATATTCACCAAAGCATAAATATTGACAATAATATCAATGCCAATCAAAAAAAAGTTAATGACACACAAATTCACCAATGCACAAATATTGATAAAACTTATCAATGGAAATTACGAAAAATTGGTGAAACACAAAATTCTAGAAATCATCAATGGAAATCCATAAATCACAAAAAGGGGGAGGCCTATCACAAAACGGGAGCATGAAAACTTACCAACACGTATATCACAAAATGGAACACTATTCCATGGTTGCTAACCATTAATTTTGAGCCAAAGCTCCACAAAACGGCCCGAAGACCATAAGTCGCTACCCCACCAAATTTTGCTGAATCTCCACAGAAACAGGGTTTAGTATCCCTCGTAGACAAAGAGACATCGCACAATTGCTAGTCTAAATCACAAGAATGATCATCAACGATCATCAAGAAGTGTCAATTACAGTAAGCTAGTAAATATATAAGCTTAGCTTCATGTCCCACAAACACTAGCTTAACTTAAATATTTATGAACAAATTGTAGATCTCCACTCGAAAATTGTCACAAGAGATTCAATCGAACAAGTTCAAGAATTAACCGATGAAGTAAACGCAAGCGTTTCATACCATTTGTTTTACGAAGCCATTTAATTAGATTTCTCGTACGAGTGAGACGGAGTGGCAAATCACAAAAATGATTGTAGAAACAATAAATCAACAAAATTCACATTCGAAGACGTGAATACAATCCAAAGAATTCAAATTCCAAATCCATCAAAGTGGAAATACCCTTGCCACACGACACGGCGCGACCTAGTAGATGAGCGACCTAAGAGGTAGCGGCATAAGTGCAGGGGCGAGCGACCTAAGAGATGGTGCGACTCAACAGTGCAAACGACCTAACATGGTTGACCTATAGGGTGGAACGACCTAATGGATGCGGCCAAGGTTGCGCGACCTAAGGGGTACGTGACATAAGGAGTACGCGACCTAAGGAGGTAGCGGCCTTAGGAGGCATGCAGCCTAGGTGGTGAGAGTTATACAAGGAGCGACCTAGCACGGAGCGACCCAAGAAACGTGACCTAGCCTAACGACCTAACATATATATAGTCGAACGACCTAGGGAAAAAACGACCTAAGGGGTACAAAGCCGAGCGACCTAACGATGGTGCGACCTAAGGGGTGAAGAAGGCCGAGCGACTCAATGGGGACGACCTAGCATGGCGCGACCAAAGCATGGCGCGGCCCAACTACGAGCGACCTAACTGCACGCGACCTAATTGCGCGCGAGCTAGCTGCAGACTGAGGGGTTTGTATGCAGGCCGAACGACCTAAGGAGCTGAAATGCAAAAACTCTCTTAATTTGCAATCGAACGACCACGAAAGCTAGGGAATTACGCCTATCGGCGACCGGTCGTATTGGCTACTTGATGCATCACCAAAAACGTGTTCAAACATCAAAGATATGAACCCAAAACACTAAAAATTGGTATTTTCACCAATTCAATGCAAACCAAAAGCAAATGCACATGAATAAGTGTTAGGAATTCAAACCCAACAATCAAAGATAGTTATAGACAAAGATGTGAGATAAAAATCTCACCTTTACACAAAATCAATGAAGGAGAAGCCTAAAAGCAAAGGAGGAATCAACCACACTTGAATCTCTACACAAGAAGCTTGAATCAATGGCTTCTCTTTGAATTTGGAGTTGGATGTTGAATTTGCAAATGAACTAGGGCTTGGAGTTTTAATTTCCCATTCCTTCCTCCATTTTTGATGAAGCTTGAGTGTTAGGAAATGAAAGTAAAGTTATGAGGGGAAGGGGGTTGAGCTAGAGTAAATAGTTTAGGCTAATGGGCTAAACTAAACCCAAAGCCCAAAGTGAAAAAGCGGCAAAATTCCACTAACTCCAAACATATCAAAGTTTATACTTAAAAAGATCGCAAACAGTATTTTGAACTCAATGGAAGTGGTTCCGAGTCCTAATTTGACCGTATGCAAAAAGTAACTTTTCGGACTAAAATCCGACTAACGATAAAATATTAAAATAAATTATTTAAATATTTAATCGTAAAATATGCGGATTGTTACAGATCTTGTTGCGGGATTTAGAGCGTAGACAGAACGATTATGTATGGTCCTCAATGTACGCACTAGGTGGTATGTTGCAAATGTCCGAGCATTAGTATAGACTAGTGTAGACACAGTTTTACGTTTTTATAGTAGACAACGGAACATCCGTATTGTAGGCCTCACGAAGCTGTCCTTTACAAATGTAGTCACATAACGCTATATGAGCAAGACGATGGAGTCCTTTGCGAGGAGGATATGGAAGGTACTATAGGTAGTACCTAGGACCAATATGGTCATTGGGCATATGACTACATATACACACACACATCAGCTATTAGGTTTTAATCTACTAAGGAGTAGATGGGTACGATTCATGCACAGAAGCGAGATTATGATAAACCTAGTGAACATAATATAACATTAAATGAAAATAAAACGGTATATGTAGAATTATGCTTAAAATGTATAATTTATCCATTCACCAAAACTTTAGTTCTGACCCCCTTCTCATAACATCCTATAGATTAGATAGATGGCAGAGACTTCCCAACTTTAAGACACTTATTTAGAAAGTGTTATTATATTGGTGAGTATTTACGTACTATTATATCTTAATCAATTCCTCTATGAGATATTTAATTGAGCTTTGATATATTTGTCTTTTCCCATTTGCAGGATATCGGATTCGGTTTCAATGGGCTTGGGTTTTAGCATTTTTGCGAAAAAAAGGGACCCATTGGAATTCGAGTTGTTACAGTTGGTATCCGAGGCTAGGTTTAGGATTCCTAGGTAGATAGTGAATGAACTTGTTTGTATTTTTGAATAAAATATAAATATATTATGTACTAAAATCCAAATAGTCCCCAACCAAATATTTTAACATATGGAAAGCTTTTAGCAGTATACTTATCCATAGTTTGCTAGTTGGGTTTGGGATGATCCAAGTATGTAGAGCCCTATGTTATTACCGATTTATAGCATATAAATAAGCCATGTTTTGAGAGAAAATTTATATCTATATGTTTTAGAAAGTATGAAAGTTCCGTAGGGATAGTAGGAAAAGTGTTTCTATTTCGGAAAGAATAAGAGGTTTTAGTATGAGGAAAATCCACTTTATGTCTAACCCAATAAAAATGAAACTTTTGAAAAAAAGTTGAAAAATATAATTATTAATATATTTGAGGAAGTAAATATTGGGTTTTTGAAAAAAATAAGTGGTATGAAATTTAAATTAGTTCTTATATGATGTAAATTTTGTTAAAAGCGAAATTCTTTTTGAAGAATTATAGAGCATGTATAGCTCGCTAGTTTTTTTGTAGGTAAACAATGGTTTTAAATAAAAAACCTAGAGTGTGTTAAGTATCGAAAATGTAGGTTATAACATTTATTGTTGTAATAAATGTTTTCAGTAAATATAAAGGAAGTATAGACTATGACACTATTGTTATAATTGGTGACTCCCAAAGTAAATGTTTTTACATAGCATACGGGATTTATTGCCACGACCCGACTTTCCACTCCCAGAAAATCGCATCATGAATTAAGAAAGAAAGGGATTGAAGAAGGAAAGAAAGAAGAGAAAGAAGAAACAACACAAGAATCTCAACAGCGGAACGAATAAATTATATTAACAATATAAGTATTACATAGTATACATCAAATATCAGAGTTACACAGACATATACAACACATACTAGACAGTTAGAAGCACCTGTCTAGTTATTACAACTCAATCACAATACAGAAACACTCAGAGATATCAACACAGCGGAACTATATAACTATACGCAGAAGCCTCCTGCTCCATATGCTCATCCACAATACGTCAAAGCTAACCTGAATCCTAACCTGAATTCTCTTGACTACTCATAAAAATTTGAGTACCTAAGAGTTAAAGAAAAAAAGAAATAACTCCGGGTCAGACATGGGTATGGTGTGAGTAACAGGTTAAGGTTGCTTAACTTTGAAAAAAAAAACTTTGAAAAGGTATCACGTAAGACTTCCCACACATAAACATGGAAAAGTTTTTACCTTACGCTAACCAAAACATTTGATAGGAAATCTGATGATATTATAATAGTGTCTATGGTTTTCAAATAAATAAGAAATAGCCGAAATTGTTACATGATTAAATTCCAGCTACTAGCCACAAAAGTGGGTAATACAATCAAAACCGTTGGCACTTATTGGATTTTGGATTCCATACAATGGCAGGGCTACTGGGGTACCGCCCGTCACAGTACGTGGCCTAGATCACCGTACCGAGGATTACTCCCTTCATCCCCTGCAACACAAAGCCGGACCTGTTCCTTACTGAACAGTTCCAAATAAGACAACCCCGACGATTGTCATGATCAACCGTCCACACAGCCGAAATATAAAAGGAACTCTAGACAGGGGTAAATCTTACTCTCCAGTGGGTGCGACCCACGAAGCCTTGCTGCACCTCCCCTGTTTTAGCCATTCTCGGTTGATGAGGCTTGAGGCTACGACTACCTTTATAGGACATATCACTTAGAATGCTCATCGTCCACCTGACGATGTTCTGAAAGCATTCAATCCATACAAGTTCGTTCCGGGTTCGAACGAAACCGAAGGCATTATCTAGTTACACCCATTTTGGAATCACCCTCAGAGTTAACGACAATAATCCTTGCACTTTGAATCACCATCTCGAATTTATAAGTTCTATTCCGTCAAACTCATTACGGAATCACCCACAGAGTTATACTGACGTATAGCCCTTACACCTCGAGTCTTCACTCGCTCCACTTGGATAAACGACCTAACGTTTAATTGGAATCGAAGTGGTTTTCGGAGGTCCAAATATGGAAACCCGATCTCGGTCTCATTGAAATCCAAAGCGTGTCTTATTAAGGCCAAGTTGTTTTAAGTTTAAAACAATTCAATTCATTATCTAAATATACACAGATAGATAATTCACAACATAATAGATAATCAACCTTATCATTATCAACAGATAATTCATATCATAATCAGATAACCCATATTATCATCCAAAAGCAACCAATACATTCATATCACATACACTACTCATCTCATAACTGAGATTACAACCCGTACCAGGCAAACAATACCAATCATATCACACCTTCTATAATTAATTTAAAATGAATTAAATTAATTACTTCATCATCAAATTTTTTGCTTAACTTAACCATCCATTGATTTCAAATCAATTTATAAATCACCATCTCAATATTCATTTCAATTTATCATTACTGAATAACTATCCCTAATTACAATAAGTAATTAGCTTATAAGTTAATTACACAAGTTAATTACTTAAACCCTTGCAAATAATTAACTTGTAATTACTAAATTAATTGATTAACTAAAATTAATTACATTAATTATTTTTCATTATTAATTATACCTTAATTAATCAATTCCAAAATTAAATCATTAATATTTAATCAATTCCTAAAATAAATTAATTACATAAGTAATTAATCTTCAATTTAAACCATATATATTAATCACCCATGATTAATAACCATTCAGTAATTAACTACTTTAATTACCCATCCCATAATTAATTATTTTTAATTAATTATCTAAATTAATCCCCTTGATTAATTTCAAAGTAATTTAAATCTAATTACTTCTAAATCAAATATCTTAATTACATCCTGTAATTATTATTTAATTATTTCTTTAAGTAATTACAAAGTAATTATCAAACCATCAATAAATGTTTAATTTAATTAAACTTAATTAATCTAAACTAATCACATTCATTAAATTAATTACACTAAGTAATTAATTCATTAATTACTTTCATAAGTAATTAAAACTTAAACAATTGATTATTATTAATTAATTAATTAAATAAATTATCAAAATTAATCATATTAATTAATTGTTAAATAATCTTAAGTTAATGACCTTCATTAACATTTCTTAATTACTTAATTAAGATTTAGCTTAAATTAATCATCCTTAATTATCAATTAAATAATATTTAATTACAACTTAATTAATCACTAATTATTAATTAATTAAGTGTTAATTAAAAATTCAAATTATCTCTAATCACTTGATTAAATAAATCTTAATCATAAATTAAAATTTAATTAATCATCCTTAATTATTGATTAATTAACCTTAATTAATTAATCTCAAATCTAATTAATTAACTTAAAATCATTAATTACTTAATTAAACATCCACATAATTAATTAATTAAATAATTAATTTCCATCTTAATTACCTTAAAAATTAAATGAACTCAATCATTAACCTTTTATTTATCTTTTAGATAAATATTTCTATTTAATCAAGCATTTAAAAACAAAATGTTTTTAAAGTTTACTTTAAATCCCATTTAACATTTCATTTTAAAACTTTAAGCCTCAAATTTGTCTTAAATAACAAAACTCAATCTTATGTTTAAAAGAACATCTATTTTGTTAATAAGTTTTAAAAAAAAAATTTAAAATTTAAATTCAAATCAAATTCAAACCAATTTAAAAATTGCTTTAAAATTTCAAAATTTTAAATACAACTTCCAACTTATTCTAGATTTAACTTTCTAAAACTCTTTCTAAAATTTACACCTTTAATTCAAATGCAAATCATTTTAATCAATTTAAAACAATTTAAATTTAAACCTTTATTTTAAAAACTGAAGTTTAGATTTTAAATCCAGATTTAAAAATTCATATTTGAATTCATTTGAGTTTCTAATTTATATACTTAACCTTTCAATTCAAATGCAAAACACATATGCATTTACTTGTGAGTTTTGAAAACCAAATTTAAATTTAAAAACATGAATGATTTCAAATCTCAGAAAATCAAATTTGAATTCACATTCAAATTTCAGATAAAAACTCAGTTTTAAATCTCTCTAGCAAATTTAATTTTACCTTTACATATAAAAACAGAAAATAGTTTTCTGTTTTATTTAAAAACCAAACTTTGAAATTTTTGAACTTAAATTATTTCAAAAGACCAGAATTGAAACTTATTTAAATTCATAGTTAAATTCAGTTTTAAAATCCCAAGTTAACATTGTAGATTGCAGTTTATTTCAAATTTTATAAAACTTGAAACAGGTTTCTTGTTCTTCTTCTTTTATATTTTTTTCTTCAAACAAACTTGAATTTCTGCATTTAAATTATTCCAAAATAAGAATTCAAACTATTTGAATTCATCTTTAGATTCAAGTTTAATCCTAAGTTCAATTTCCAGATTTAAATTTAAAATTTGACTTTTAAAATTCTTAAAACAGAACAGTTTCTGTTTTGTTAAAACCTGAAACAAAATTAGACTCGAGACAATCCCACCACTACTTCGAGTTTATAGCCTCCTTGCTTCGAGTTTCCACTCAAAAATCCCGAGGCCATCCCGAGTCAAAAACACTAAAACCAACAACATCAAACCCACCACCATCACAAACATGCACACACCCCTGTGCAACCTTTGATCTTCATCTCCGACCATCCTCTATCTATCAGAGACCACACTACATCATCAAAACCCCAGATCCCTTGAATTCAAGTTTTATAAATCAAAACCTGTAACAGCCTATACCCAATACCACCTAAAACCTGTCAACGCCGATATCTCCTCTTGCCGACCATCATCAATACCCATACTCCGGTGATAGCTTCATCACCACACCATCCACCAATTCCCAAAACAGCTTCGAACCCGGTTCACTGAGGAGTTCAAAATTTACCCAAAAACAGTAACCCAATAAACTAGGGTTCATCACAGAAATTTTCAAATTTTAATACCAAGACCCAATTTCAACTCAATTAAATAATTTTCCCATGACCATTGATAGATAAACTATCTCCAGAAAACAAATTCACTCAAATCAAATGCAAGCTTTAATTGAACTTGACTAAAATGTAAAATACAGTTAATTCCAAACTGCATTTCCAATTCTATTCTAAAAATTTATATTTTGATCTTATAAATCATGTTTTAGTATAGGGTTTCACTTTATATAACTGATTTATCAAATCTTCATACTTGAATTTTTACAAATTTATTGTTTGCTCTGTTATAAATTTTCCAGGCAATTCAAATTTTATTTAACCTATATAAATTGTTTTAACTTTACTTAATTATGAACCTAACATATTTCATTCAAATGTTAATCCATAATAACATCCAGATCAAGAAGAAAACTATTTATCAAATTTAAACTCAAACTATAATAATCAGAACCTTAGAAATCAGACATGCATTGCATTCATATATACACAGGCATTTTTTTTTTAAAAAAACATATACAAAAACTTAACTCAGCAGATAAACACATGCAATCCTACTTAATTTATTTTAAATTAAGTGTTACTCACCTGTATTTGTAAATTGCAGAGCATTGATTCAATTTGCAGAGCACATTCCAATTTCATGTTCCAGACTTGAAAATTTATGCATGCAGGCTTCTTGAATGCTTTTAAAAATGATGCTTGCTTCAAAATGATGCATGCAGGCCTCTGAAATGCAGAGCTTCAACTTGTTTTTAAATTTGCATGTTCCATAGTTTGATTATTTGAAAATGGTATGCATGATAAAGTCTGTTGCATGCAGGCCTTACTTGATGAGGATTGAAATGCAGGTCTTTGTTTTAATTTTCATATACCAGAGTTTTTGAAAGAATGATTTAAATGCAGGTCTTGTATTTTGGAGGATGCAAACTTGTAGAAGTTGCATGCAGGTAGTAATTTGGGGAATGCAGATCTTTGTTTGAATATTAAGGTATGCAGACCTTCTTGAGTTTGAAAAGAGGAGTTTGTTTACTGATTTGGGTTTCAGATTTTTGTTTTAGAGAGGAATGAAAAAAATGAATATGAATGAAAAAGCAAGATGATATGAATGTAATTTCAGATTTAATGAACTAAAAGAAAAATTAAAATAAAATTGACACTTGTCTTTTAAAATGGATGATAAGTTTACACGTGTTAACCTGAATCTTAAATTACTAACACATGTCTTTATGATTAATTAGCATTTTTAATTAAAGTTAATGAAATATTAAGCTTAGTTAATTAGTTCCTATACATGATTATGAATATAAATAATCTCTAAAGAAATAAGCAAGTAATTCATTTGGAAAGGAAACTTTTAAATAGTTAAAATAAATTTATAAAAGAGGTTACAACAACTTACATGAATACATGTTCATATTTTAAATTGTATTTTAAATTTCAAATTAAATTTATAAATCAAAATTATCAATTAATAATTTTAAATAGAATAACACAAATATTTGTATCTTATTTTAATATACAAACCTGAATTAAAAATGAATTTTTAACTAATTAAATCATTTATCTCATATTTAAAATCATATAGTATTTAATTAAATATTTTTGAAAAGCTTAAATCCAAAATAAATCACAATTTATATTTTTAAAACATTAAAATTATGCTATACTAATTTAATTAAGAACAACTTATCTATTTAAAATATATACAAATACATATACATTATTAAATAGAAAATAGATTTATTAAACTCATTAAAAATAAATTCATAAATTAAATATTTAAATAAAGAATATATAGAATCAATTCAAATTTATTAACAAAATTTATCAATTCAATTCAAATTTAAACACAGATTATCAAATTTATATTGTCCAAAATTCCGGGATATTACATTTATTAATATTTATTTTAACTGAATCCATATATTAGTATTTTTGGGTTGTAGTAACGGTGTTTTACGTAACATTTGTTTTGACCCAAATGAGTTTTGGAGATAATTTCAAAAGTCGTTTGTATGCACACTTGTTATTTTAATAAGCACATGAAAATATTTTCTAGTTATAAAGAAGTTTTTAAAATGAGTTCTTTTGAATAATAATGTATGATAAATTAATGAATTTAGTAGGAAATATCTTATGTAAGTAAATATAGAGTAAATAAACCTTAATCTATTGGAATGAAATGAATAATGATATAATTTTCTATGAATCATAAATAAAGATGTTTGTGCAAACTATAAGGAATACGTGAAAGAGATGTACAAGGTATGGAAAGTACTACATTTGTATAGCCTATTTCGATAAAATATAAAATAAATTCTTTATAATTTCACATAAACATGAAATCCTCATTTAAAGGATTCATAGAAGGGTTTAACGTTAATGGTTTCTCATAAGAGAAAGTTATTCCAATACATTAAGGTATAAAACCATTAAGTGTAGTAAGTTAGTAAATCCTTCAAGGTTAAGTAATTGGAAGAGTAGGAAAGTTAAGAGATTTTTGGTGAAATAATAATTCTTATTTACCTCAGTTTTAGTAAATATGAAAATCTATAAAAAAGAAGGATATCTTGAAAATATGTGACGAATTTTTTTTTTAATTCAAGAAAAAAGAAAAATGTTTTAAGAACAAGCAAGACATGTTTAAAAAAAGATGGTTTGGTGGAAAAGTAAATAAGTATTTGAAAAGATAAAATTTAGAATTTTTAATTTTTGAAGAAAAATTGATAAATACTGAAGCAAATCAGATTTTTAAATATGGGATATATAGGAATCATTTCCTAGGTGTAACGGGAAAAGTACAAAGTTATAGTAGTAATTACTCTTAGTAATAATAAATCCCATAAGGTGAACAGGACACTAGTTAAAATCTAGAAATGTTGTTTCATGTGTGCATACTATAGAAGAATAGTGAAATGATATTATTAAGATGATTAGTAAGACGATAAGACACACATGATTGGGATAGGTAGACCTTAGTTGGGGAAAAAGAAAGGTAAATATAAAATTTCCCCAAGCTCAGTTGTCTTTTTAGATAGAGACTACATAGATTGAAATCCTTATCCACTGCAGTAAATGAGACTTAGTTATTCCTTTTTTAGCATGGAATAGAAGAGATGAATAGATCTTGTTCATCATGAGTAATACATCGTAAGTTGGTAACAAGCAATAGGTGGCAGGAGGAGCATATGAGTTACTTAGATTTCTAGAGTAGGACATTTCTGTGTCAAAGTGGACATGGTCCTAGACCTCCTTACCCTTGATGACAGCTATGTTTAGCTGCTGTATAAAAAAAAGAGTACAAGCATAATAAGTTAACTAAAAGGAAAATAACAAATGTAAAGAAAGTGACAGAAACGTCAACAGAAAAATTTAAAAAGAGATATTTTCTTATGTAAACTGTGCTTAGGGAAGTAAAATATTTTTTTTTAGAATAGTAGCCTAAATCCAAGTACGGAGGAAGATATGTGCAAAAGAAAATCGGAAAATATGAAGTTTTTTCTGTTTTCCACCTTCTTTATACCATAAGAAATCGAATTTAGAAAATTAGAATTTTCTAAAATTCAAAAATTAAAAGTTGTGTGGTAGGTTTGGATGTAAAAATTTGTTGAACTATGCTCCTATTCAGTAGGAGTGTGGAAATGATTGAATGAAAATTGTTTTAAGTTTTCAAAAGATAGCATTCATATAGAAATTGCAAGTATATATGTGCATCGTGTTTTAAAAGGAATTTCTAAAAGAAAAAGCATTCATATAGGAGATACCGCATAGAAATTCTTGTACATTGCTTAGTACTACACATTGCACTATGCACTGATTGTTGCAAAATTGGATGTACACAAAATGGATTTGATTAATACGAAAATTACGTAATTGAACCCTTATCAAATTTTGGGGACAAAATTTCCTAAGAAGGGAGAATGTAACACCCGCGTTAAATTACAATTATATATACAAATAATTTATTTAAGTTATATACGTTTGAAATTATAAAACAAATAAATGTTTGTAAATTGGGCGACTAATTAATATTGTTTAGAATATATATATATATATATATATATATATATATGTTTGTGTAACAAATAAATTAGAGAGAGAAATTATATAAAATCAATTAATAGGGAAGATTAATTGACGATGTTTGTTTAAAAGAGAAATTAATATTCAATTAATTAGTAGAGGTGATTAATTGACATGAACTGACAAGAAAATGAACATATATTGTAGCAACTAATTGATATGATTAGAAACATATATTTTAGCGCAAGAGAATAAAATGGAGGAAGAGTAATATATGCAAGTAAATTGTCAATTAATCAACATGGAGACTTATGGTAACATATATAATAAAGACTATGATTCAAAATTCAATTGTAGAATATATGCATGCAATAATTATGGGAATAAAATAAATTAATATGCATATATGTGACGAATTAATACGGTGTTGATTGGCGTATTTATTTGGTAAGAAATCACAGCGCAGACAGCGATTAAATGGATAATAAATTAATTCTAGGTATATATGAAATCTATTAAATTGGGTGATTAATAGGGGAATCTTATTTAAAAGAAACATTACATTTAAAAATATATGTTTCCATAGATTGTGAGAGAGAAGGGGAATTAGCAATGAAAAGATTGTTGGAGAATCAATTTGAAATAAAAACAAATGCAGAAGATATTAGTTTAATGTCCATAGACTGAGTGTATGCTTTAGATTTTAGGGTTTTATATCTAATGATTAGCACCGATTTGAACCACTATAAATATAGGTGTCGAACCTCATTTTATTCTCATTATTTTTCTCTTTTCTACAGAAATTTTGCCATTTTTCTATGTATTCTACACTTTCTTAATAATAAATTTTTAGATCTAATTCACACAGAGCCAAATAGAAAGAGAATAGAATTAATTAGGGAATTAGGAATTGGTTCAAAACAGAAATCTATGTCAATGGTAAAACCCCTAGATTTAAGTTTTATTTGCTATTTATAATCTAAATCTCTTCCTTTTCTCTTTCATATATTATAGATATATAAATATATCATTTGTAATTCCAAATAGGGATTACAAGGGAGGTGAATATAGATTATAGGGACAGATCTGAAATAAAAACAGGGGGATTTGAAAAGCGAGCAATGTGAATGGATTTAATTATATCTTTCACGTTTATGATATATTATCGTTAGATTCCCATTAAATAATTTTATTTAGTATTTCAGTAATTAATTCTATTAATTAGTTGTGCTGAACTGTAAGAAATTTACAGTTATTTACGTCAAATTTGAAGTTATAATTTAGTATAAATTCTAGTTTTTATTCTCTTTGTACGCGAATTATATAATTAAATAGAAAATTCGCAATTATGGATCAAAATAGGAAAATACTGGATTAGATTTAAAATAATCAAAGTTGGAATAAAGCTAGAAATATGGGATTCTGCAATAAATTACGCTAAAACGGGAATAATATATTAATCTAGTAACTTGATTTGGAAGTAAGCAATAGATTAATTGGTTGGTTTAGAAAATAGAATACATTTATATAATTTAATATTTAAAAGACAATGATAAACGTAACTGCAACAATAAAAGAAAGAAAAAGGAAACTAGTGTAAAATAGAGAAACCACTGTATTTTACACTATTCTAAAATAATAAAAGAAATACCTTGTAGCCACGAATTATTGTTTATAGTATTATTTGGTATTAAAATATGAAAATGGATTTTTAGTATAGTTTTCATACCCAACCAAATAAAATATAATTATTTCCTAGAATAGAAGAAAATAAAGTAAAATATGAAAGGAATCAAATAAATTATTAGAAAAGAATTTGAAGTTTTAACGATAATGAACCTAAATTTGCATTTACCATGTAGACTATACAATAAGATAGTTGTGACAACCCATAAATTTTGAATATTTGAAATTTGAATATTTAATTGATTTAAATATTCAATAGAGTAATTTTAACTTGAATTATGAATATCACAATTTATTTGATAATTGAATTATTAAATTAAATAAGTAAAGTTGGGTAAATTATTGAAGCTAGAGATTTAAGTCTGTTAAAATATAATTTGAAGGCTTGTAAAATTTATATTGATAGTACAGAGGATAATAGAAGTTGTAAAATTAAAATTAGCAGTGATTCATTCAGTTTTGAAATTTTATCGTTTAAATTGAATTTAAAAATAGCCTTCCGAGGCACAGTCTCGGAATTCGACGAAACTAGTTCCATTAAGTCCGTAATATTGAATTATTATCGGATTTCAATTTTCATAGTTTTGGGGTTTGTTGTGTGAGCATATGAGATATAAACGCCTTGATGATCATTATCGATTTAACTTAAATAATATATTCCTATGTACCAATTATCCTTCAGCAGAATTCTATTCACCATCATTGCAATTCCCCTCAAATGTTGTCCCCTTTCTCAGCTTTAGGTACGATCGCGTCTATTCTTGTTCCCTCATCCCTTCTTCAACACGCCATTTTTACTCATTTCTTTGGGCCGAGATTCAGAAGAGAAAAACAATATACTCGTTGCTATTATAAAAAAAGAGAATCAAATCATGGCCACATTTGAAACGTATTCTGTTCAGTTCGTAAATCGAACGCAAAATCAAAGAACCCCAAGCTTTGTTTTCTTCAAAAATCAAATTCGAATCTTAATAACAATATAATGGCCGCGATTCCTCTCAAAAACTCTTCCAATTCATTCGCGAGGCATGGTCGATGTCGAGGAAGGTGTGTTCGCGATTTCTGGAGGGAGGCCGCCAGCGCTGAGGTTCGATGGTAATGCCGATTGGGGATTTTCGTGCTTTGTGGGGATTCGTGTGGATTGTGTTGTTGGCAGTCGCGAGTGGAGGTGGCGACGCAGACAGGCTCGAACTCGAATGTGGGAACGTCGCGTGCTAGTGGCGGTGGGTTTTGCGAATAGAGGGTTCGTGATGGTGGATTTGTCGTGGTCATGGTGGCAGTGGGGGTCGATAGAGGTAGCAGTTTTTGCAATTTCATTTTATTTATTTATTTTTATTTATATAGATCTGGAAAAGAGATTTGACAGTAAGATGTAAAACCAATTTGTCTTAAATATATATATACACACATGAGCCGTACAGGTATGCATGTGGAAGAAGAATTTTGAAAACCAGATTTTGTTTATATATATATTGGAAAAGAAAGGTTTTATAGTTTAGAAATTTTTAAAAATGTTGAAGGATATTTATATTAATTAGATTTTTGAAAATCTGATAGCATACTTTTACTGTGAGGCATATTTATAGCTTAATTTAAAATTTGATGTTAGATTTGAATTTTTAATTCAGAAGTTTTAAAAATAAAATATATAGATATGTTCAGAAAAATTAAACACAAGCATACTCACATGCATGTTCAATATAAGGGTAGAATAGGGAATTCGTAAATTTTAGTAAAGTAAATCTGGAAAATTTTATTGACACTTTACAAAAAATTTAAAGTGGATTTCAATTCGGATAAATTGGTTTAAATAAAATTTTTAAGTAGATGTTAATAGATTTGTCCAATATTTTCAAAATATTAATAAACCATATGAATGTTTGTACAAGGTCAGAAATAATGAAAATCAAGCTGGATTGGGTCGGATTGCATATTTAAAAGCAAAGGTGAGTTAATCTCACTCAGTTAAGTTTAAAATTTAAATGATTAAATTTAAATAATTGTTTGAATGGTTGAATTGATTGTTGTGTTATATAATAGCATATACTACACCTTGAAATGATTAATTTCCCTCATTTTATAGTGAAGATATTATATATGTTGTGCTAACGTCTGTGGATGCAGGGAAAACAGGTTGGAGGGATTCAACTGGATCCCTCAATATTTATTTGAATTATTTAATTCCCCTGTTGAGATGATTCGATATTCTATGATGAATTATGTTGAAATATTGAATGTTATGGTTTGATTGGATATAATTGGGTATAATGAATTTCCAAAAATATACAATTTGGATATTTGAAAGAAAATACAAGAAATGGATTTGTAAGTAAAATAATTATAGGAGATTTGAATATAATTAAGAATTGAATTGAAAAGAAGTAGAAGTAATATGAAAATAATAATAATAAATAACTTCGAGTATGGAAAGAATTTTGAATAAACCAAGTTTAATGAATTGTAAACTTAAGTTATATAAATTAAAGGAATAAAGAATTATTTTAAAATTCAAGTCTAAATTTATTTAAAGGGATTAAGAAGTAATTTGGGAAATCAAAAATTAGGATTCTCAGTTAAAATATTTTATATCATAATTAAGAAATAAAATCTGAAGTTAATAGATTTTGAAGTAAGAAAGGGGGTAAATTGGAAATCAATGTGGAAATTGATTCAAGTGTTTGAAATTGAAATTTAAAGAAGATTGTGAAGAGAATTATATTTCTCTGGATAGCCAAGTACGTTCAAAGTTAATTTTTAAATATAAAAGCTTTAATGTTGCTTTGAAAAGCATGTTTAGAAAATTTATCATTTTAATCTTTTAAATTTTAAAAGTAAATATTTTCAAATCTATTATCGTAGTAATTATTTAAAATGATAACTAAGAGTTTTGTTTTAAAAGAGTGAGAACCTAATTTATATTTTCTAAGGTAACCTTATTTTTAACCATTCATATAGTATGTATTTTAGCCAATTATCGAAGTAGTCTTAACTTAAATATTTTAAAGTATATTTCAGAGTAGGTGTTTTGTTTAATCTATTATCGTAATAATTATTTAAAGGTGATTTGGAATCTTGTTTAAAGAAGAAAATCTAATGTATGGTTATAAGGTAAACGTATTGTAATTATTTATAAAGTATTATTTTAAATTAAGTACTAAGGTAAAATTTTCTAAATTAAATGTTAAACATATTTTACAATAAAGTAATTTAAAAATCTAAAGTTTTGTGCTTGGTGATTCCAGTGGAAATAGAAATACTTGGAATTTATTCTGAGAAAGGCAGATAGTTTTGAAAACTGTTTTCAAGGAGTTTGAAAAGTGAAATTATATCTTGTGAAGATATTTTGAGATAAATATTTATTGGCTGATGGTTGTTTGTGAATATTAATTGATAGTTAAATAACCGACTATCAATATTGGCCAAATGCGTTGATCGTTTCGAAGAGACCGGGATTGAGATTTATTTCTCGAAAACCACTTCGATCCGGTTTGTACGTTTCGTGGAAACGATTTTGGATTCGAAGATGGAGCAGTGAAGTGCAAGGGCTAGTCGCTACTAATCCGGAGGATATTTCCAAAATGGATGTAGTAGGAATAGTGCCTTCGGTTCCGTTCGAACCCGGGGCGGACTTGTATGGACGAATGCTTACGAAACATCGTCAGGTGGACGATGGGCATTCTAAGGGATATATTCTAAAAAGGTAACGCTTAGACTCAAGCCTCTTCAAATGGGAATGGCTGAAAATCAGGGGTTATGCAGCAAGGCTTCGTGGGTAGCCCCCACTGGAGGGTGAGGTCATCCCTGTCTAGATGTCCCTTTTATTTCGGCTTAGTGGGCGGTTGCTGATCCCAACCGCGGGGTGATCTTGCTCGGGACTGTCCAGTAAGGGATGGTTCCGGTCTTGTGTTGCAGGGGAGTTAGGGTGGCTCCTCGGTACGCTGATCTAGACCAGGTACTATGACAGGTGGTACCCCAGTGCCTAGCCATTAGTTGGAATCCATTTTCCCTACTCGCCCGTACGGTTTTGATTGTGCCCAACTATTGCTGAAACGTGAGATGCAAGCATTTCAGCTAGATTCTATTTTACTTTCTATAGACACTATTATAATATCAGAGGATTTTAATAAAAATGTTTTAGCTATCGTAAGGTAAAAACCCGACATGTTTATTTGTGGCGTGGTCTTACGAGATGCTTTGTTTTCATAGGATTTTTTTTGAAACTTTAATAATCAATTGGGTGTGATTTTTCTCACGCTGGTATTCCAGACTGACTCGGGTATTATTTAACTGTAATGCTCGGGTCAGACCGAGTATTATAGGATACAGGATATGATGCTATGGAGTTTAGTAGACGAGCTGGATGACGATACGTACATTCATACTTGTTATATATATATACTCCGCTGTGTTGAGTTGTTGTGTATCCATTGTATGATATTGATGTTAAGCTGTGATTGATGTACTCTGATGATGTAATATATAAACAGAAATATTTGATGTTAGTAAAGATTATTTATTATATATTATATGTTATTCCGCTGCGATGGTTAGATTCTGATGTTGATTTCTATTATCTTCTTCTACCTCTTCTTCTTTAACCCAAATGGTTCGTATTTCTGTGTAACTTGAGTTGATTGTTGTAGAATAGTGTTGACTCAAGAGGTAGGATTTGCGGGCCGTTACACTTGGTATCAGAGCTTAGGTTGGTGATAACCTTGGCTCTGGCGGGAATTACTCATTTAAAATAGAGTCCGTAGTACTCTATAATGAGTTTGAGCGTATTAATAAATATGAGCACGTATTTATTAGTGAATATAAATTGTTTTAATATTGTGTTGATTGATTTATTGAGTGGCATATGAACCTTCGTCGACACAGTCTGCGCAACTGTATTGAAGGGGTTTCTAAACACTTGAATAGAACAATCGACACGGTATTGTTTTAAATGTGGGTAAATGAAATAATTTTACCCAAAAACATATTTTGATATAAAGAATAGTTTTTGAAAACTATTTAGCTAATATATGGTTGCTTGGATGTTAGAAATGGTAATATTAAAGTATTATCATTGTTAAGTAAAAATTTAACTAGAAATTGAAATGTAACTAAAATTTAGGGGAATAAATTCATTATAAAATGAAATTTATAAATATGAATTATAAAAGTAATTTATGAATTGAACTACAATAAAATGGAAATTTGTATAAGCATAAATTGTAAAAATGAATTGTAGTTAAAATTTATTTAAGCAGGATTTGGAAATTCAAAATTTCAGAGATTTTAGGAATGTTTATCGAAGTGATTTGAAGATAAATGACAACATTATTGTTTTGGAGGTATTTCTGAATGGAAATTTGTTTTAAATGGGTTTTGAAAGTGATATAGCATTCAAATCACTTGGATTATTGGGAAATAATCCTGATGATGACGGCCGCATCATCAATATTCATTTTCGAGTTTCTAAGTGACGAATTGCCGCCAAATTGATTTGTTCAGGAAAAACCTGTTTGTTTTTGAAATTTCAAAGGAAATTTGTTGGGAATAAAATAGGATTGGTTTAACTTTTGAGAATTATGATTTGAGATGTTGAAGATTTCTAAATGATTTGAAACCAAAGCCGTGAGTTTAAAAATCCCGATGAGATAAATTGTAAGCTTATAAATTGTAAGCTTATAAATTGAGATGAGTTTTAAATCAGGAAGGAAATATAAGCTTGGAATGTTGGAATTTAAATTTAAAGCGAAAAGTTAAAAATGAAATTAACTTGGATTGGGAAATAAAATTTAACTGGATTGACATTAATTGGATAGGTTGAAAATAATATCCAGTTGTGTTCGAATCAAGTTGGAATCGAATTGAGATCAAATAAATCCGAGTTACAATAAAATTGAATTGGAATAAAAATCCAATTGAGTTATCAAATGGAATTAGATTCTTACCTGAATAAATGGAAATAAGTGGTATAAGGATTGGAATTGAAATAAATAAATAATAATAACGTGTAAAAGAATTAAAAATCCATGGAATAAAAATATGCTTGGGATATAAATAAGCATAAGTCTTGAGTTAAAATAAAAGAATAATATATTCAAGCCTAGAATGAATGTGATTGTATAAAGTAATAGGTTGTGTCTTATAAAATTGAAAATGGAATACTGTTTGCGCCAAAATTGGTCACAAACACCCAATATCACGAAAGCACCCGTTTACGTACTCAACTCGATAATAATTAACACAGAACTCAGCAACAATCGATATAGAATTCAGCTCTAAGTAACAAATCACAGTAATTCACAAACAACAATCACAAACACAGGATTTATAGTGGTTCGGCGTTCGTGCCTACGTCCACTTTGAAGGTTTTCTCTTTATTGCTTTGCTTGATTAAATCGATTACAACGGATTACAGTTGATAATAGCTTTGAAATCTGAATACAACAGTGATTCTGATGAATAGATTTGAATCCGGCAGAGTCTTGGTGTTCAATGGCAGAAGTTCTCGGGAGATCCTCTTTTCTGAAGGTTTCAGGGTGCTATTTATAGGCGTTGGAGGCCCAGATCTTGCTGAAACTTCGGGAGACCTCTTCTGGCGCGTGAGTGGGCCCACGCGACCGACCCCACCAAGTTTCGTCTCGATCTGACATCGATTCGAAGTCACTTCGAACCCATCAAGAAATGGTCCAATCGGGCTGAAACTTGGCAGGAACAATCTTTATCTTGTATGGAAGCTACTGTGAAAATTTGGTTGCATTTGGATCAGTGGTTTAGGAGATATGATCGGTTCGAAATGAGGATTCTCGGTTGGCTGTGTGGTTCGAACCGATAGTCTCAAACCCTTGAGTTCGAAACCATGAGTGCACGTGGGTCTGCAGTGACGTGGCGCATATCTCTCGAATCGATCCTAATTTATCTTCGAATGGACCACTTCGACTCCGTGAACTATGGCGACTTCGTATCGATGGAATGACACGTCATTCAAACCAGTTGACTCGGTGGATTCGAACAAAGGAGTATCCCTGGCTTCGAACGCGACCGATTCGAATCAGGGAGTCCCTATGGGTTCGAACTCGATCGATTCGAACAGGGTCGGTTCGAAGTGACATGGACTCAGAGCTAGAGGGTTTTCTATGGACTCGAACATACTGGTGAGGATGGATTCGAAGTAAGGGCTTGCATGGATTCGAAGCAAGGATACGAAGGGGCTTTAGTTGGATGGATGCGAAGCTGGGTGACGTCATGGATTCGAAGGACCGGCGGGTACGAAGGAAGGCTTTGGGATGGTTTCGAACCAGATGGGTTCGAACCAGATGGGTTCGAAGCAAAGACAGTGGATGGGTTCGAAGGTGATGGTTTCGAATCAGACAATGACTACCTCTCTCAAATTGAATCCATCATATCTTGAGCATACGAACTCGGATTGACTTGAAATTTGAAATGACGACTCCTTCGACCTTTCTTGTCATGTCCTATCAATTTTGGCCCGTTCCGGACTCGGACAAAATTCATCGATATCCATAGCAAAGTGAAGTATAACCAATCTCTGAGACGAACTGTCTTTTGTTTTCGATCAATCTTTTGGTATCACGGCTTTGCCAAAAAGCGGGATAACATTTTGCCCCTCAAAACATGCCTTACGGTAGGAAGGTGTGTTTTGTAATGCTTCGAGTTGGACGTTCATATCCGATCATCAACCTGCAAAGAACTTGATAGTTTCATATGGCCTCAAATGACGATCGCTCGGGATCGAGCTATTTGGGATGAAGCGCGGCCGTTCGTGGTCAAGCGCTCAACTTCAAATGACGATCGTTCGTGATCGAGTAATTCGAGGTGAAGTGCGACCGTGCGCGGTCGAGCGTATAAATCCATGCGTCGATCGTTCGGGATCGTATGCCGTTTGAGGTGAATCGGGACCATTCGCGGTCCGTGCCGTTCGTGGCATAGGATGGAATAGGACCGTTCGCGGTCGATGCCGTTTGCGGCAAATGATGAGATGGGACCGTTCGCGGTCGACTGCTGTTCGTGGCAAATGATGATCGTTCGCGACCAAGTGCCGTTCAAGGCGAATGGTGACCGTTCGAGGTCGGATTTTATAATTAGTGAACCGTGACCGTTCGCGGTCGGTGCCATTCAAGGCAGAAAGTGATCGTTCGCGATCGTGTGCCGTTCGAGGCGAATTTGTGACCGTTCGTGGTCGGGTGTTGGACCTCAAGTGACGACCGTTCGCGATCAAGCCATTTGAGGTGAGGTGAGTTGTGACTGTTCGAAGTCGAGTGCCGTTCGAGGCAAATTGTGACCGTTCGAGGTCGGGTGCCGTTCGAGGCGAACTATGTGCCCGGGAGGGCTTGGTATTATCGATGCCAGGGTCACGTTCGGGTGAGATCCTGGATCGTTTGTCAGGGTGGTTCATCGCCATTTCAGAGCATGCCCAAGGATCGTTCGCGACCCCATACATGTGTAAGTAGCTTAGCCATTCCAGAGTTATCAGAATCAAATATCTATTAAATGGATGAGTTTTTAAAACAGAAATGTCCAAACAAGCAAATTCTAAATGTTCAAATCAAAATGAAACGAAAGCAAAGCATGGATGTCAAAGTGTAAGTTCCCACTACGAAACGGTTAATGATCACTCAGAGCATGCCTGGAGATCGTTCGCGATCTCGCACATGTGTAACTGATTTAATTGCGTTAGTGGAAGCTTACAACTTGTTCATCGTTATTTCACTCAATTGATAACCAAACGATGCCTTGATTCAGGGTCGCCTCTAGCTGATGTTGACGGTGGCCGTTCTGGTTCCGCCACAGGAGCTCGCCTCCTTACATATTGAAGGAGCATACCGTTCCTGATATGCCCTTCCACCTCGTCCTTCAGGTGCCTACAATCATTAGTGTTATGACCATTTAATTCATGGAATACACAGAACTTATCTGATTTCCTTTCGTCAGAGGTTGGATCCCTTCGCATTGATCTACGATACGGAATCTGTTCTTTGGTATCCTGATAAATTCGTTCCAGGCTCTCATTCAGCTCAGTGTAGGTGGTGAATCACGGCTCCCTCCGTTGCCGCTTTGATCTGTCTTTGTCATTTTCAATCCTTCTTTTACCTTTATCCTTGTCCGAATCCTTTTTAAGAGGCTTTTCGTCTTTAAGTGCATAAACTTCTATCCCATCTCCTTCTTCTCTTTCTACATTCGCATCCTCTAATCGTAAAAACTTTTCCGCCTCATGATAGAATTCTCCCAGATCCACGGGTGGATCCTTAGTTAATGAATTTTTGAACTCCGTTCCGTCTGCTATTCCGGACACAGCCGCCATCATAACCATGGATGGATCCGGTCTATCCACCGAAGCTGCCGCCGCATTGAACCGTGTCAGGAAACTTCTCAATGTTTCTCCAGCCTTCTGTTTTAAAGTTGCCAACGTCATCACATTCTTGGGTCTTGTAATGTGAACCCTGAATAGCCTCATAAATCTCTCAGTTAAATCGTTCCATGTTCCGATGGACCCACTATCTAGTTGCCTGAACCATAACGTCGCAATGTCCGTTAAATACAATGGGAAGCACCGGGCCATAACCTCCTCTGATGCCCCCAGCACCTCCATATGTCTCATATATTTCGTCAGATGGACCGTGGGGTCCGTTCTCCCGTCATACATATCCAACGATGGTAATTTGAAATCCGGTGGGTTTCTAGCTCGTCCGATTGCCGGAGTGAAAGGACTCCTATTAACATCCTCTAGGTCTCTGTTCACCAAACCGCCTCTCATTGCTCGCCTAACCATCTCTGCCAACTTGTCGGTGTCTCCAAGATGTAACCTTCGTTCATTACTTTCATCCTGCCCCCCGAGTTCGTGAGGGAACTCTGGAATCTGCCCCCTTGACTGAGCGTTCACTCCTCTACTACTCCTAGGTTGCGCAGATCCTTCTCTCTCTCTTTCCAAGATTGGGTCAACATTTTCCATATGCGTGCCCCTAGCTCGGGTGCTATGCCGGATGGTCCTGCTCCGTTCTGGACTCCATTGGCTTCTCTATTCTGTGCTCCAAGCTGTCCTATCTGTTGAAATAAACTCTGGATCAACTCCTCTTGCTTCTTCATCATCGTCTCCATCTCGTCCCTAGTGATGTAGATCGATGGTTGATTCGCTCCTGAGGAAGCCTCCTGACTTCCTTGTTGTTCACTTCTCTCTGGCCTTGGCCTTCGGCTTGATTGTCTCGTCATAATTTCTCAAATTTGAACTTTCAAACTCTCTTTGAATTTGCTATCAATTGGTAGAACTTCCGAGTTAGCCCTCTCAATGAAAGCACCAAAATGTTTGCGCCAAAATTGGTCACAAACACCCAATATCACGAAAGCACCCGTTTACGTACTCAACTCGATAATAATTAACACAGAACTCAGCAACAATCGATATAGAATTCATCTCTAAGTAACAAATCACAGTAATTCACAAACAACAATCACAAACACAGGATTTATAGTGGTTCGGCGTTCGTGCCTACGTCCACTTTGAAGGTTTTCTCTTTATTGCTTTGCTTGATTAAATCGATTACAACGGATTACAGTTGATAATAGCTTTGAAATCTGAATACAACAGTGATTCTGATGAATAGATTTGAATCCGGCAGAGTCTTGGTGTTCAATGGCAGAAGTTCTCGGGAGATCCTCTTTTCTGAAGGCTTCAGGGTGCTATTTATAGGCGTTGGAGGCCCAGATCTTGCTGAAACTTCGGGAGACCTCTTCTGGCACGTGAGTGGGCCCACGCGACCGACCCCACCAAGTTTCGCCTCGATCTGACATCGATTCGAAGTCACTTCGAACCCATCAAGAAATGGTCCAATCGGGCTGAAACTTGGTAGGAACAATCTTTATCTTGTATGGAAGCTACTGTGAAAATTTGGTTGCATTTGGATCAGTGGTTTAGGAGATATGATCGGTTCGAAATGAGGATTCTCGGTTGGCTGTGTGGTTCGAACCGATAGTCTCAAACCCTTGAGTTCGAAACCATGAGTGCACGTGGGTCTGCAGTGACGTGGCGCGTATCTCTTGAATCGATCCTAATTTATCTCCGAATGGACCGCTTCGACTCCGTGAACTATGGCGACTTCGTATCGATGGAATGACACGTCATTCAAACCAGTTGACTCGGTGGATTCGAACAAAGGAGTATCCCTGGCTTCGAACGCGACCGATTCGAATCAGGGAGTCCCTATGGGTTCGAACTCGATCGATTCGAACAGGGTCGGTTCGAAGTGACATGGACTCAGAGCTAGAGGGTTTTCTATGGACTCGGACATACTGGTGAGGATGGATTCGAAGTAAGGGCTTGCATGGATTCGAAGCAAGGATACGAAGGGGCTTTAGTTGGATGGATGCGAAGCTGGGTGACGTCATGGATTCGAAGGACCGGCGGGTACGAAGGAAGGCTTTGGGATGGTTTCGAACCAGATGGGTTCGAACTAGATGGATTCGAAGCAAAGACAGTGGATGGGTTCGAAGGTGATGGTTTCGAATCAGACAATGACTACCTCTCTCAAATTGAATCCATCATATCTTGAGCATACGAACTCGGATTGACTTGAAATTTGAAATGACGACTCCTTCGACCTTTCTTGTCATGTCCTATCAATTTTGGCCCGTTCCGGACTCGAACAAAATTCATCGATATCCATAGCAAAGTGAAGTATAACCAATCTCTGAGACGAACTGCCTTTTGTTTTCGATCAATCTTTTGGTATCACGGCTTTGCCAAAAAGCGGGATAACAAATACAAAGCCCAAAATTAAATTGAACTAAGTAAATTAAATGGAGTAAATTAAATTGAACTAAGTAAATTAAATGGAGTGATGTTTGGGATTGAAATTCAAGTGTTGGATTATAATTAATTGATAATAAATTAGTTAATGAAATGTGTAAATGGAGTTCAATGTAATTAAATAGAAGCTGAATTGTAAGCTAATAATGAAGATTGAAAATAAAACTCAAGCTATAAATTGAATTCGACTTGAATTGTAAATAAAGTAAATGGAATTAAATTGTGAGTTCATAAAATTGGATGGTAAATTGAGAATGGATAGTGGATTCAGAACTTGTGTTATAAATTAAAATTTAACGTGAAGTGTTAACAAATTAAGTATAATTGAAATGTATTGAATAAAGATGTAAATGGATTAAAATAGTAATGGTATGAACTACAAATAAAAATCCAAATAAGTGAAGATAAATTGGAAAATAGCCAGGCAATAAATTGAATGAGTTGAATCTGGAAAGTTAAATTTTATAATAACTAACCAAAAGAAATTGTAGATTGGATGAGATTTAATTGAGAGAGAACTAAGTTGAATAGAAAAAAAAATTACTTGTAAAATGAAAACGAGTTTAAGTATAAAATGAAGTAAATTGACTGAAGCCAAACAAATGGAAGAGTCGGATAATTGGTTATAAATAATATTTAAAGAAATGAAAATTCCTAATGGATTGTGTGGATAAACTAATTATATTGAATAAATAAATGGATAGAATAAATAAGAATCAAAATGAAGTGTGGTTTAAATAAGTTGAGAAATGGTTATTGAAGGAAATAGCTTGGTTTGTTTTGAGCTAAATAAAATAGTATGGAATAAAACGTTAATGAATAGATTGTGAATGAAATTTAAATGGAATATGTCGAGCTAAATAAATAATTGTGAATTAATTAAAATAAAAGGGGAAATTAAATTGGTAATGAAGATGAACCTAAGTTGTTAATGGTTTTGAATAAACTAGTTTGGTTAATAAAATGAAATGCAAGTGAATGAATTACAATTTGAAATGAAATGGAAATGAGTATATATGGATTGTGAATGAATTTGAAAATGGAATAGAATTAAGTATAAATTGAGTTGAAATCAATTTAAATTGGCTATAAACATAAATACTTATTTATTCACATAAATCTCGTCGAATTGCATGGAATAAATTGTCATTGGATGTAAATGGAAGTTATTAAAATGCCATCGATGGATGGAAGTAAAATGAATTGATTTTGAGATCAATTGAATTAAATATGAGTTCAGATTGCTTAATAATAAATTTAATGTAAGTTTGTGAGTTGTTAACCATTTGGATTAAGTGGAACGATATATGAATTGGTTATCAACAATTAAGAATTATGTTGGAACATTGGAAATGAAACAGAAAAAGTATAAATTGAATTGATATTAATTTTAAGTAGTTATAAAATAGAATGGATATTCTATTAAGTGAACATCATTGAATTTGCATAAAAATGGTCGTCGTTGACGGAAATGAGATTGTATAAAATTCTATGAGTTAATATAAGCAATGAAATTGATTTTTGAATCAATTGAGATAAATATGTGTTCGTTGGATTAAAATGAATAGAATGTAAGAAATGAAGTGTAAACCATTTAAATAGAATGAAATTGATGGGTGATTTAGTTGTGAACTAAATTTGTATCGGAACTTTATTAATTTGCTTTTGGAAGTGTTTAGTGTATATTGTTTATATTATACATGTGTTTAACTACTGAAATTAAGTGAAATGCTATAAACTTTGTATATTTGTCACTTACATGTTTAAATTGAGAAAGCACAGGTTTTTGGAAGCCGTGTGGCTGGATTTGGGTTGCATTAACTGCAAAATAATAAGCCGACTGCTTAAAATGCTAAATAAGGTACGCCTACGCAATAAAAATAGGAAATATGAATTGTTTTTGGTTTTTCCGACCGGGTGGGTCGATGTATATATATTTATCTCTTTTGTCAAATTGCAAAAGCTCCTCCGTATAAAGGAGACTGTGCCAAAAAAATTCAGAAATTTGAGAGTTAGAAAATTTCTGAAAATTTTGGAAAATTTTGTTGACGACAATGTTTTCAAATTTGAATTTGAAATAGGTTAGTAAGTGAAACTAATTAAAATAATGACAGGAATTAGTAATAAATGACAAATAAAATTTTAATATTCAGAGTTAAAGATAAATTGAATTCATATGGTAATGAAAGAATCAATTTGAATAGAAATAGATATAAACTGAAGTGGTAAGACGGAAATAAATAAAGAAACATATAAAATGCTTATGTTAACTTAAGTAAGGAATGGTCAATTCTTAATTGGAAATTGAATATTGCGAATATTTCTAAGTTGATATTTGGATGAATATTGACATTGGGTAAGGAAGTCGATAATTTTTTTTGAAATATTGTGATTGGATATTAGTGCTAAGCAGGATATGCAGGTATTATAGAAGGAAAAAGAGAATTGGTTTTTGATTTCAAGAAGATAAAAATTTGAAATACTCGACAAAAAGGTATGTATTTAAATTTGGTGTGAATTTGATTGGGAATTTGGATTGAACCACTTGGCCTTTTGTTTTCTTTTTGGATTTGGGAGGCCGTAGAGCCATTTTGTAGTTGTACCGAGCTTGCCGCTCAAAGGAGACGCTGGCAAAAAATTTCGGAAATTTAGAGAGTTAGAAAAATTTCGAGAAAATTTTGATAATTCAAAATTTGGTTTTAAATTGAAACTTGAATGGTTAAACAAATGGTATAGTTTGAAACTAGGGAAAGGTTTGGAAAGTTAATAAGAATGATAATGAGTCTTTTATAAAAAAATAGTTGGTAAGATGTTGAATTGTTAGAAACTGTTTGGTTTTGGGAAAAGTAACGGGTTTTCAGCCATTCTTCCTAACTAGTAATTTCGGGGACGAAATTCTTTTAAGGGGGGAGGAATGTGACAACCCGTAAATTTTGAATATTTGAAATTTGAATATTTAATTGATTTAAATATTCAATAGAATAATTTTAACTTGAATTACGAATATCACAATTTATTTGATAATTGAATTATTAAATTAAATAAGTAAAGTTGGGTAAATTGTTGAAGCTAGAGTTTTAAGTCTGTTAAAATATAATTTGAAGGCTTGTAAAATTTATATTGATAGTACAGAGGATAATAGAAGTTGTAAAATTAAAATTAGCAGTGATTCATTCAGTTTTGAAATTTTATCGTTTAAATTGAATTTAAAAATAGCCTTCCGAGGCACAGTCTCAGAATTCGACGAAACTAGTTCCATTGAGTCCGTAATATTGAATTATTATCGGGTTTCAATTTTCGTAGTTTTGGGGTTTGTTGTGTGAGCATATGAGATATAAACGCCTTGATGATCATTATCGATTTAACTTAAATAATATATTCATGTGTACCAATTATCCTTCAGCCGAATTCTATTCACCATCATTGCAATTCCCCTCAAATGTTGTCCCCTTTCTCAGCTTTAGGTACGATCGAGTCTATTCTTGTTCCCTCATCCCTTCTTCAACACGCCAGTTTTACTCATTTCTTTGGGCCGATATTCAGAAGAGGAAAACAATATACTCGTTGCTATTATAAAAAAAAGAATCAAATCATGGCCACATTTGAAACGTATTCTGTTTAGTTCGTAAATCGAACGCAAAATCAAAGAAAACCCCGAGCTTTGTTTTCTTCAAAAATCAAATTCGAATCTTAATAACAATATAATGGCCGCAATTCCTCTCAAAAACTCTTCCACTTCATTCGCGAGGCAGGGTCGATGTCGAGGAAGGTGTGTTCGCGATTTCTGGAGGGAGGCCGCCAGCGCTGAGGTTCGATGGTAATGCCGATTGGGGATTTTCGTGCTTTTTGGGGATTCGTGTAGATTGTGTTGTTGGCAGTCGCGAGTGGAGGTGGCGACGCAGACAGGCTCGAACTCGAATGTGGGAACGTCGCGTGCTAGTGGCGGTAGGTTTTGCGAATAGAGGGTTCGTTATGGTGGATTTGTCGTGGTCATGGTGGCAGTGGGGGTCGATAGAGGTAGCAGTTTTTGCAATTTCATTTTATTTATTTATTTTTATTTATATAGATATGGAAAAGAAATTTGACAGTAAGATGTAAAACCAATTTGTCTTAAATATATATATATATACACATGAGCCTTATAGGTATGCATGTGGAAGAAGAATTTTGAAAACCAGATTTTCATTATATATATATTGGAAAAGAAAGGTTTTACAGTTTAGAATTTTTTTAAAATGTTGAAGGATATTTATATTAATTAGATTTTTTAAAATCTGATAGCATACTTTTACCGTGAGGCATATTTATAGCTTAATTTAAAATTTGATGTTAGATTTGAATTTTTATTTCAGAAGTTTTAAAAATAAAATATATAGATATGTTCAGAAAAATTAAACTCAAGCATACTCACATGCATGTTCAATATAAGGGTAGAATAGGGAATTCGTAAATTTTAGTAAAGTAAATCTGGAAAATTTTATTGACACTTTACAAAATTTTTAAAGTGGATTTCAATTCGGATAAATTGGTTTAAATAAATATTTTAAATAAATGTTAATAGATTTGTCCAATATTTTAAAAATATTAATAAACCATATGAATGTTTGTACAAGGTCAAAAATAATGAAAATCAAGCTGGATTGGGTCGGATTGCAAATTTAAAAGCAAAGGTGAGTTAATCTCACTCAGTTAAGTTTAAAATTTAAATGATTAAATTTAAATAATTGTTTGAATGGTTGAATTGATTGTTGTGTTATATAGTAGCATATACTACACCTTCAAATGGTTAATTTCCCTCATTTTGTAGTGAAGATATTATATATGTTGTGCTAACGTCTGTGGATGCAGGGAAAACAGGTTGGAGGGATCCAACTGGATCCCTCAATATTTATTTAAATTATTCAATTCCCCGTTGAGATGATTTGATATTCTATGATGAATTTTGTTGAAATATTGAATGCTATGGTTTGATTGGATATAATTGGGTATAATGAATTTCCAAAAATATACAATTTGGATTTTTGAAAGAAAATACAAGAAATGGATTTGTAAGTAAAATAATTATAGGAAATTTGAATAGAATTAAGAATTGAATTGAAAAGAAATAGAAGTAATATGAAAATAATAATAATAAATAACTTCGAGTATGGAAGGAATTTTGAATAAACCGAGTTTAATGAATTGTAAACTTAAGTTATATAAATTAAAGGAATAAAGAATTATTTTAAAATTCAAGTCTAAATTTATTTAAAGGGATTAAGAAGTAATTTGGGAAATCAAAAATTGGGATTCTCAGTTAAAATATTTTATATCATAATTAAGAAATAAAATCTGATGTTAATAGATTTTGAAGTAAGAAAGGGGGTAAATTGGAAATCAGTGTGGAAATTGATTCAAATGTTTGAAATTGAAATTTAAAGAAGATTGTGAAGAGAATTATATTTCTCTGGATAACCAAGTACGTTCAAAGTTAATTTTTAAATATAAGTAAAAGCTTTAATGTTGTTTCGAAAAGCATGTTTAGAAAATTTATCATTTTAATCTTTTATATTCTAAAAGTAAATATTTTCAAATCTATTATCGTAGTAATTATTTAAAATGATAACTAAGAGTTTTGTTTTAAAAGAGTGAGAACCTAATTTATATTTTCTACGGTAACCTTATTTTTAACCATTCATATAGTATGTATTTTAGCCAATTATCGAAGTAGTCTTAACTTAAATATTTTAAAGTATATTTCAAAGTAGGTGTTTTGTTTAATCTATTATCGTAATAATTATTTAAAGGTGATTTGGAATCTTGTTTAAAGAAGAAAATCTAATGTATGGTTATAAGGTAAACGTATTTTAATTATTTCTAAAGTATTATTTTAAATTAAGTACTAAGGTTAAATTTTCTAAATTAAATGCCAAACATATTTTACAATAAAGTAATTTAAAATCATTTTAAAAATCTAAAGTTTTGTGCTTGGTGATTCCAGTGGAAATAGAAATACTTGGAATTTATTCTGAGAAAGGCAGATAGTTTTGAAAATTGTTTTCAAGGAGTTTGAAAAGTGAAATTATACCTTGTGAAGATATTTTGAGATAAATAAATAATTTGGAAAATTATTTATTGGCTGATGGTTGTTTGTGAATATTAATTGGTAGTTAAATAACCGACTATCAATATTGGCCAAATGCGTTGATCATTTCGAAGAGACCGGGATCGAGATTTATTTCTCGAAAACCACTTCGATCCGGTTTGTACGTTTCGTGGAAATGATTTTGAATTCGAAGATGGAGCAGTGAAGTGCAAGGGCTAGTCGCTACTAATCCCGAGGATATTTTCGAAATGGATGTAGTAGGAATAGTGCCTTCGGTTCCGTTCAACCCGGGACGGACTTGTATGGACGAATGCTTACGAAACATCGTCAGGTGGACGATGGGCATTCTAAGGGAATATTCTAAAAAGGTAACGCTTAGCCTCAAGCCTCTTCAAATGGGAATGAATGAAAATCAGGGGTTATGCAGCAAGGCTTCGTGGGTAGCCCCCATTGGAGGGTGAGGTCATCCCTGTCTAGATGCCCTTTTATTTCGGCTTAGTGGGCGGTTGCTGATCCCAACCGTGGGGTGATCTTGCTCGAGACTGTCCAGTAAGGGATGGTTCCGGTCTTATGTTGCAGGGGAGTTAGGGTGGCTCCTCAGTACGCTGATCCAGACCAGGTACTGTGACAGGTGGTACCCCAGTGCATAGCCATTAGTTGAAATCCATTTTCCCCACGCGCCCGTACGGTTTTGATTGTGCCCAACTATTGCTGAAACGTGAGATGCAAGCATTTCAGCTAGATTCTATTTTACTTTCTATAGACACTATTATAATATCAGAGGATTTTAATAAAAATGTTTTAGCTATCGTAAGGTAAAAACCCGACATGTTTATTTGTGGCGTGGTCTTACGAGATGCTTGTTTTCAAAGGATTTTTTTTGAAACTTTAATAATCAGTTGGGTGTGATTTTTCTCACGCTGGTATTCCAGACTGACTCGGGTATTATTTAACTGTAATGCTTGGGTCAGACCGAGTATTATAGGATACAGGATATGATGCTTTGGAGTTCAGGAGGCGAGCTGGATGACGATACGTACATTCGTACTTGTTATATATATATTCCGCTGTGTTGAGTTGTTGTGTATCCATTGTATGATATTGATGTTAAGCTGTGATTGATGTACTCTGATGATGTAATATATAAAACGAAATATTTGATGTTGAGTAAAGATTATTTATTATCTATTATATTTTATTTCGCTACGATGGTTAGATTCTGATGTTGATTTCTATTATCTTCTTCTACCTCTTCTTCTTTAACCCAAATGGTTCGTATTTCTGTGCAACTTGAGTTGATTGTTGTAGAATAGTGTTGACTCAAAGGGTACGGATTTGCGGGCCGTTATAATAGTTATTATGATAAGTGAATTATATAATATAAGAGAATTAAAGAGAATTCTATGTCATAATAAAAGAAGACAGCCTAGAACAAAGGAGAGACACTTGTAATCATATACATATTATAAAAGAAGATAAAAGTGACAATTACGAGTAAAATTATAAAATAGGTTATAATTAAAGTAGAAAGAATGGAAAGGCTAATTTAAAATTTAAATTAAGTTAATAAGAAAATAGAATAGAGATAATAGAAGATGCTTATTTAACAAACTTAAGACTTTAAATCGAGTTAAATAAGCAAAATGATAGAATTCACAGTAGCAACACCATTCCCTATTAGATCAATGGCGGTCTCACAATAGCCTGAAGTCATACAAGGGCAAGAATATGCTAATTAGGGTGAACAAGTAGCCAATAAAATAAGAAAAGTAAACTAAACACAAATTAAAAGATTAGACTTAGGGTCTAATAAAGAGTGAGATGCGTTTGGAGTAGCCCAAAGGATGGAGAGCCTAACGAAGTAGTTCATCACAGATTTTAGCAAAAGAGAAGCACGTCCAACTTAGTTATTTTGGGCTAGAAGGAAGTACGAGACTTCAACGGGATGTGAGGATACTTTAGAATGGCCATCTGGGTAGGCTTAACGAAGCTACATCCACGGAGGCAGGTCTGTAGGTGTTCCATCAAGAGAGTGTACCTTAACTGCTTTTTGCATGGCAGGACCATCGTAGGCAGTCAGAAGGGGTTGGTGTTCGGAGTAGGATATTCGTATATTGCAGCACTTGCAAGTAAGTTTAGTGGGCTAGACCCAAAAGGATTGTCGCAAGCTTATATCGGCCAGCATCAAAACCAAGAGCGAGTTTGGGAAAGACTAGAGTTAAAACCAAAAGTCCAATGATTCTTTCACTATCGAGACATTGGATAAGGGGCACCATCAATTGGATGTTAAGTTGTTTACAGTAGGGCAGGACCGCTTGACTCTTTAAAGGTCTTTCGATTAGTTCAAGGTGGCTGTAATGGGGACATAACCGTGAAGAGAAAAGAGATAGACCAACTAGAATATCTGTAATGTAGGCCTAACGATGTTGTCCTTTACAGATGTAGAAAATCTCCGACTAATTTCCATACAAGTTAGTCCTTGTTGGCGGGATTCGGAGAGTAGATATAACAATTACCTATAGTCCTCGATGTACATAATGGATGGTACATTGCGGATGTCTAAGTATTAGTATAGACTAGTGCGGATGCAGTTTTACGTTTTCATAGTAGATGATGAAGCAGATGTATTGCAGGCCTCACTAAGTTGTCCTTTACAAATGTAGTCACATAACGCTATATAAGAAAAACGATGGAGTCCTTTGCGAGGTGGATATGAAAGGTGCTTTAGGTAGTACCTAGGACCAATATGGTCATTGAGCATATAGCTATATATATATATATCAGTTATTAGGTTTTAGTCTACTAAGGAGTAGATGGGTATGATTCATGCACAGAGGCAGGAGTATGATAAACCCAGTGAACCTAATATAACGGTAAATGGAAATAAAACGGTGTATATAGAATTAAGTTTAAAAATGTATAATTTATCCTTTCACTAGAACTTTAGTTCTGACCCCCTCCTTATAACATCCTATAGGTTAGGTAAATGGCAGAGGCTTTCCAGCTTTAAGACACTTGTTTAGAAAGTGTTATTATATTGGTGAATATTTACTTTCCATTATATTTTAGCCAATTTCGCTATGAGATATTTAATTGAGCTCTGATATATTTGTCTTTGCCTATTTGTAGGACACCAGGTTCCCAACTCGGGTTTTAGTGGGCTTGAGTTTTAGCATTTTTGCGAAAATTTCGGAACCACTGGAATTCGGGTTGTTACATTAGGTAACAGAGCCTAGGTTCAGGATTCCCAGGTAGATAGTAAATGAACGTATCTGTATTTTTGAATAAAATATAAATATATTATGTACTAAAATCCAAATAGTCCCCAACCATAGACTTTAACATACGGAAAGTTTTTTGAAGTATACTTGTGCATAGTTTGCTAGTTGGGTTAGGGATGGCCCAAGTATGTAGAGCCCTATGTTATTACCGATTTATAGCATACACATAGGCCATGTTTTGAGAGAAAAATTATATTCATATGTTTTAGGAAGCAGGGAAGTTCCTTAGGGATAGCAGGAAGTAGGGAAGTTCCTTAGGGATAGTAGGAAGTGTATTTCTATTTTCGGGAAGAATAAGAGGGTTTGGTATGAAGAAAATCCACCTCATATCTAACCTACTGAAAATGAGACTTTTGAAAAAAAAGTTGAAAAATATATTTATTATTATATTTGAGGAAGTAAATATTGGGTTTTTGAAAAAATAAGTGGTATGAAATTTAAACTGGTTGTTATATGATGTAAAATTTATTAAAAGTGAAATTCTTTTTGAAAAATTATAGAGCATGTATAGCTCGCCATTTTTTATTAGGTAAATATGATTTTAAACATAAAACCTAGAGTGTGTTAAGTATCGAAAACGTAGTTTACAACATTTATTGTTGTAATAAATGTTTTTAGTAAAAGTAAAGAAAGCATAGTTTATGACACTATTGTTATAGTAGGTGACTCCCAAAGTAAATGTTTTTACATACATATAGGTTTTATTAATATTTATTTTAATTGAATCCATATATTAATATTTTTGGGTTGTAGTAGCAGTGTTTTATGCAACATTTTTTTTGACCCAAATGAGTTTTGGAGATAATTTCTAAAGTAGTTTGTATGTACACTTATTATTAAATAAGCACCTGGAATATTTTCTAGTTATAAAGAAGTTTTAAAAATGAGTTGTTTTGAAAAATAATGCACAATAAATTAATGAATTTAGTAGGAAATATCTTATGTAAGTAAATATAGAGTAAACATACCTTAATCTGTTGGAATGAAATGAATAATGATATAATTTTCTATGAATCATAAATAAAGATGTTTTGTGCAAGCTATAAGGAATACGTGAAAGAGATGTACAAGGTATGGAAAGCACAATATTTTGTATAGCCTATTTCATAAAATATAAAATAAATTCCTTATTATTTCACATAAACATGAAATTCTCGTTTAAAGGGTTCATAGAAGGTTTTGGCGTTAATGGTTTCATAAGAGAAAGTAATTCCAATACGTTAAGGTACAAAACCATTAAAGTTAGTAACTCCTTCAAGGTTAAGTAACTGGAAGAGTAGGAAAGTTAAGAGATTTTTGATAAAATAATTGTTCTCGTTTACCCTTGTTTTAGTAAATTTGAAAATCTATAAAAAGATGGATATTTTGAAAACATGTGAGGACATTATTTTAAAGTCAAGAAAAAGGAAAAATGTTTTAAGAACAAGCAAGACATGTTTTAAAAAAATATGGGTTGGTAGAAAAGTAAATAAGTTTTTGAAAAGGTAACATTTAGAAGTTTTAATTTTTGAAGAAAATTTGATAAATACTAAGCCAAATCAGATTTTTAAATATAGAGTAAATACCAAACCAAATCTATGTGGGGAATTCAGGCCTTTCACAAACTTTGTGGCCTTGTTCACGGGTGTATTGCTCAAACTCATTCCGAATGTCGATGGTGTTGGATTGATTTCACCCTGGAAGGGGGGTTGAATAGGGTGATAATATTAATTATAAAAAATTATTGCGGAAATATATAAAGTAATTTCAACATGAATATAACAGTATAATAGCAGCACAGATAAAAGCAGAAAATAGAACACACAGATTTACCCAACTTCGGCAAAACCCTGCCTACGTGTTACCCCCAAGGTTTCTACTAGAAATTAAGTAGCCAGACGCTTACACACGTAAACTTGCGACACCCACTATAGACTAACCTTAACTCTACACTCAAAACCCTGTACAACTCAACCACTGAGTTGCGAATTCTCGAACTACACCACCGTAGCTCGTCCCCTAGTCACACGAGTAGAAATTAAAATGTTTTAAAAGAGAAATTAAAAACACTTTAAAACAATAAAATAAATAAAATCTAATTTTAAAAATTCTAAAGCCCAAGAGATATAGTATAAGTCGGCCCAAAAAATTATCACAATAAAAAACATGCAGGCTCCCTTTTTTTCACTGTATTTCTTTCGGCCTTTGTTCTTCAAAGAAATGGTTGCTTCGTTTTTTAACTCGTTCGTTCTTCTGCTCAAATTAGGGCTCTGGAAATTAAAAGTCGTCATTTGAATGTTTATCGATCGAATAAGTATTTGCGTGTAGCTTTGTTGATCGACTGTTTCTTCGTTGCTTAGCTTCGACTGCTTCTTTGGTTGAGTTCGATTCGAACAATATGGTATGTAATTTATGCTTTTTTGCTTTACTGTTTAGCTTGCTCAAACTCGATCAGATTCGAGTTGTTGATTTCATTTTTGGTATTTGTTTTGCTTGAACTCGATTGGTTTTTTGCCGATGATGTTAAACGTTTATATAGGATTCGAATTTCCTATTTTCTCTTTCATCTAATAATTTGCTCGCTCGTTTGATTTTTCATTGGTGGCTGTGAGGATTTCTGACTAGTTCAAAATTGTATATTTGTTACCTTGATTCTCACGGCTTTGATTTTTACTGGTTTGTTTTCTTGGCTATCATGGTTTTGAATTTGCTGCCATTCAAATTTGACTTTTGTTTGAAATCCCCTGCGACCTTGTTTTTGGTTCAAACTTCTGCATCATATGTATATGTGCTGTGTTGATTGAACTGCGACTTGATTTCTAATAATTTGAAATCTCCTGCGACACTATTTTGGTTCGAACTACTACATGATTATTTTGAAACTACTATTGTTAGTCTTTATGTAGCTTGATTGCACGTGATGTTCATCATGAACTTGGCTCTGATTTGTATTTTGAAACTGAGTCTGTCAAATTACATTCTGTTTGACCATTAGCTTGTTGTTGCCTCTGGTTTCACTGCACAGATATGTACATGTTATACTACTCTATATATGTGTACATGTGTTTTCATTGAGCTCTTGTGCAGTTTGGTTTGATATTGATTCATGGTTCATGTCCGAACCTTCCAGTCAGGTCTGGTTTCTTCTTATGCATTGATCTCGAGTTGATTTCATGTTGCATTTGTCTATGTGTATGTCGTGCACTTGAATCTAGTTTGTAGCTGAAGCTTTAAACTGTTACACATATATGCACTAACTTCTCTTGAGTTTGCATTGTATTCTTGAGTCATATGCATTGCTTCATCATTGACTGCTGACATGTGCACCACTTGTGTACCATCTGTAGCTTGTTATGAGATGCTAGCTCGAGTTATGTAGTTCTTGTGTACATCACCGACTTTGTACATATTGTGCTTGTATTCGCAGTTCACAACTTCTTATGTGTATGTTGCATTATACTCGATAATTTTGTAATGCACCTGCATTGAATCCAGCTTGTATCCCGGGTTTGACCTTGTGCTCATATCTTGACTTTATTTGTTTTTCACTTGAGTTGAACCCGCTTTTAATTAGGTTTGACCTTGTGCTCACCTGTCCCTGTAATTTTATTAAGTGTATATTGGTGTGCACGGGCTTGTGGCATGTATAGTGATACACTGTGGGTGTCACAAGCTGTTCGTGTATGATGAATTCAAAATTAAATGACGTCGAACAACCCAAATAATTGAGGCAAATAATATTTTTTAAAATATATATTTTATTTACACTGCAAAATATTTTCTTTTCAATTTTAATGCGCTAATATTTATTTTGTAGATTGCTCAGATGCTGGATTCAATCTGCAATGAAGTTGAAGATCGATTTTAAGTGAACGAGTGATATGTAGTGAGGTGCTGATGTAAATGATAATAGTAATGTAATCAAAATTATATATATATATATATATATATATATATATAGTGAGAGCTTAAATTTGCACTATTCAAAATTGTGATAAATATTTATTTGAATAAAATATCCATTTGAATTTAAATTTTGTGTTCTTTATTTTATTCAGCAAATATTTATTTAATTATGTGAGAAATAAAATAGTACATTAACAAATACATTTAAATGAATATATATTATCATCAAATAAAAATCATATATTTGCATATTCAACAGCTAGTTCTGTGAGTCTATTGATATATTCCTTTAAAATGGATTCTCCTTACCTAAGTTGTATGAACCTTTCCAGTTGAAAATTCACCTCACACATAGACATAAATTACGACTCAAAACGGTTTCTAAATTCAGTCCAAGTGATATCTCTCTTAGCATTCTCCTCAGCCATAATAGTCCACTAATCTAAGGTCTCTCCTTTAAGATGCCATGCCGCCATTCTTCTTTTAATCCGATCCTCCCATATAAGCTCCCTAAAGATACGCCCATAATCATTAATTCAAATCTTTGTCTCCACAAAACCTTCTACTCCCGTGCACACATTTCCACCTATATTCCAGAAGTCCCTGCACATCTTGGGAAAGTCTATAGGACGCGACACTGCTTTAGCAGGCATGGCCCATGCATAACATTATTTTCATTTCAATTTGTAATTATTATAACCATTCAAAATCCCTACGTATATTTCCGTTACAAGAATTTACATTGGTTATTTCAGTTACCAAATCTGGTAATTTCATAAATATTTAGAAGTAGCATGGATAGAATTGTCATTTTATCTATTATTATTCTTCGCCCATTTTCTCATGCTTCTTACGCTGCTTTCTACATTTATTGTATATCAAAATTTCATTCTAGGGTTTTTGCCCCTCCGTTATCGCCACCTCCACCTCTAGTGCCTCCTATGCAGGGCCCGCCTTTTCCCAAGTCAGCGAAAGAAGCTGCTCTAGTTTGTAAAATTCCTTGGGCACCAACAAGTCTCATTCCTCTACATAGTGAATAAAAAACGTGGTTGCACCTAAAAAATATCGTTTAGATCAAACTTTGAAGGCTCGAAGGGTAGCAGCATCAACCGATGTCGAAGACAAATAAACAAACAACAATGCACACATAGCAGCAAGCAAAGATTGTAGAAGGCTATCTCAGGTTAGAGTTTTTTTTTAAATTTGGGAATTTCGGTCCACAGTAATTTTGATTCCAATTTTCCAATTTGATAGTTACTGAATTTGGATGAAGGGAATTGGTAGTAATTCTTAACTAATTTAGAGTTCCTATATTTACACAAAGAATGGTTAACTATTTTTCAGAGTAGGAAGAAGGCAATTAGATGTAAGAGTAGATTTGAAGTTAAGTGTCATTGAAACATACTTATACACATCAACAGTTGTTATTTCCCAATTTGTGAATCCACTAAATTAAAGGTTAAGAGTTTTATTATTTGTCTTGAATTTTAATTAAGCTAAAAATTGATTTCATGTTTTGAATTTCACAATATCAGTTTGATTGCTCAATTTAATGGTACATAAGTTTTTCTTAATGGTTAATATGTCTTACTCAAAATGATTAATTATAAATAATTTAATTTAAACCTTTATTTGTATACAATTTTAATCAATTATTGTTTATAAATAAAAAGACTTGAAAATAATTTAATTTAATAATATTAATTTTTGACCAATGAATGGTTTTGATAGATTCATTTTATCTTATGTATAAAATTTTCATACCATGCTCATTTTGTAGGGTTATTTATGTATTTTATTATTATTTGTGGAAAATATATGCATCTAAAGTTTCTTAATAAATTGAAAATGTTGAGAATTTATTATTTACAAGTTATGTTTTTAAAGTACTTAATTCTTAATAAATTAAGATAAATATAAAACCTGTTAACAAATATTTGCATTAGCTATGGAAACTTACAAAAAGAAAAATATGGATGGCGTTTCACTGCGCACAACTAGAATTTTTATAAGTAATAATAAATGAAATCAACCAAAGTTTAATATTTTTTGATGGTTACATTTATTTATTGTCATTTTCTCATTTTGTTCATGCAGTGTTTGCTTATGTCTACCCATTTCATGTGTTTCATAAGTCTAACGGTTTAAGTTTGCATCATGTTATTTGCAACAATGCTCATGGCATAATAAAGTGAGCACCAAAAATTGGGATCTTTTTTTTATGTACCTTAAGACATTGGCAAGTTTTGGCCCTTGAATCAAGTGTTTCCACTACTACACGAAATGCTATTATCATGAAGCCATAATGATAAATCCCTTATTTTGTTATTTTTTTCCAATCAAATGTAAAAAGTATATAAAACATGCTGCAAAAAACAAAATTAAAGAGGAAACTCATAATTCTTATTTGAATAGCAATATTAAGACGTTGAGGAAGATTAACGCTAGGAGAGAACATACAAACTTAAACAAAAAAGACTACCAATGTAAACCTGTTTCTTGTATCCGACGAAAACTAATAATATTGTACTAATTATTTATTATGCTGATTTTTGTATTTAACAAATAGGGAACCGTAACAGCCCGCAAATCCGTACACCTTGAGTCAACACTATTCTACCTAAATCAACTCAAGTTGTACAGATACGAACCATTTAGGTTAAAGAAGTAGAGTTAGAAGAAGAAAATAGAAAACAACAACAGAATCTAACAATTGCAGCGGAATAAAATATAATAGATAATAAATGATCTTTTACTCAAATCAAATATATCTGTTTATATATATTACATCATTCGAGTACATCAATCAGAGCTCAACATCAATAACATACAACTGGATACACAACTACTCAACACAACAGAATATATATATGAAACAAGTACGGAAGTACGTATCGTCAGCCAGCTCGTCTCCTGAGCTCCACAGCATCATGTCCTGTATCCTATAATACTCGGTCTGACCCGAGCATTACAGTTAAATAACACCCGAGTCAGTTTGGAATACCAGTGTGAGAAAATCACACTCAATTGATTATTAAAGTTTCAAAAATCCTTTGAAAACGAAAGTATCTCGTAAGTCCACGCCACAAATAAACATGTCGGGTTTTTACCTTACGATAGCTGAAACAATTTTTATAGAAATCCTCTGATATTATAATAGGGTCTATATACAAATACTTATAAAATAGCCGAAATTGTTACATTCATTAAATTCCACCTACTAGCTACAGAGTGGATAATACAAACAAAACTCGTACAAGGCTCGTAGGGAGAATGGATTTCCAACTAATGACTAGACACTGGGGTACCACCTGTCACAGTATGTGGCCTAGATCACAGTACCGAGGAGTACGCCCGCTCCCCTGCAACACAAGACCGGGACTACCCCTTACTGGATAATCTCGAGTGAGATCACCCCGCGGTTGGGATCAGCGACCGCCCACTAAGCCGAAATAAAAGGGACATCTAGACAGGGACGACCTCACCCTGCTTGGGTGCTACCCATCTAGCCTTGCTGCATAACCCCTGATTTTCAGTCATTCTCGGTTATGAGGCTTGAGGCTAAGCGTTACCTTTTTAGAACATATCCCTTAGAATTCCCATCGCCCACTTGACGATGTCCCGAAAGCATTCATCCATACAAGTCCGTCCCGGGTTCGAACGGAACCGAAGACACTATTCCTACTACATCCTTTCGGAAATGTCCTCAAAATTAGTAGCGACTAGCCCTTGCACTTCACTGCTCCATCTTCGAATTCAAACTCGTTTTCACGAAACGTACAAACCGGATCGAAGTGGTTTTCGAGAAATAACTCTCGATCCCGGTCTCTTCGAAACGATCAACGTATTTGTCTAATATTGGTAGTCGGTGATTTAGCTATCAATAAATATTCACAAACATCCATCAAACAATAAATAATTTCCCAAATTATTTATTAACCTCAAAATATCTTCACAAGATATATTTCTATTTTCAACCCTTTGAAAACAGTTTCAAACAATTCTTTCTTTTCCAGAATAAACTTTCCCAAATATTTTCTATCTCTAGTGAAATCACCAAGCACAAAACTAGATTTTTAAAATAATTTAAAACATTTTACTTTGAAATATACTTTAAAACATTTATTTTAAAAACTACTTCAATAATTTATTAAAAATACATACTATATGAATATTTGAAAATAAGGTTGCTTAATAAAATATAAAACTAGATTTCACTTTTAAAACAAGATACTAAGTCGCTTTTTAAATAATTACTGCTATAATAGATTAAAGAAAATACTTACTTTAGAATTTAAATATTAGAAATAATAAATTTTCCAAAACATGATTTTTAAAATAACTTTAAAACTTTTAACTTATATTTAAAAATTTACTTTGAAAACGTACTTGGTTATCCAGATAAAAATTCCAACTTCAATCGCTTAAATCAATTTCCCAAATTGATTTCCAATTTACTCCCTTTGAAATAAATTTCTTTACTTACTCAGTTCATTTCAAAATTCATTAATTATGGACTTTATTATTATTCTTATTATTATTATTATTATTTCCATTTGATTTTAACCTTTTTTAACTGAAATATACAAATTTCAGGTTATTCCCAATTTCTTCTTTATTCTTTTCAATAATTTAAACCTTAAATTTTAAATAAATGTTTTGTTATTTTTAAATAATAACACTGAATTTTAAAATTCATTAACTTTCTGTTTATTCAAATTTCCTTTCTATACTCAAGATTTATTTATTAGAATTTTAAAGTCACTTTATTTCTTTTCCAATTCATTTTTAAATTTATTCAAATTTCTATAATTATTTTACTTACAATTTCACTTCTTTTATTATCTTTCCAAAATCCAATTTATATATTTTTGGTAATTCATCATACCCAATTATATCCAATCGAACCATATCATTCAATATTCCAATAAAGTTCATCATAGAATATCAAATAATCACAACAGAAGGTATTAAATAATTTTAAATAAATGTTGAGGGATCCAGTTGGATCCCTCCAACCTGTTTTCCCTGCATCCACAAACGTTAGCACAATATAGTACACCAATTCCAAAATATACCATACTATAGCACATCAATCAATTCAACCATTCAAACAATTGTTTAAATTTAATCATTTAAATTTAATTGAGTGAGATTAACTCACCTTTGCATTTGTTTTGCAATCCAACCCTTCTCAACTTGTTTTTCCATGATTTTCAGACCTTGTAAAATCATTAGATGATTTATTAATATTTGAATCGATAGAACAATTAATTTTCATTTAAAAATTTGGTTAACCAATTATTTTAATTTATACTAATAATTTTAATCTAATTTTAAATGAAAATATCTTTAGTAGCCAAAATAATTAAATGAGTTGTTAAACAACTAGATCTCCATAAATTTAAAATTCCTATATTTTCCCAAAATCTTTATCTATATATATATTCTGCTTTGAACTTATATACATCCACCTATATACATTTATAAAGTTTAATAAAATATACAATTCCCTTTTAACATATATATTAAACCAAAACTATCTTGTTACTATGGACCTATGCAGATTTATTTATTACTATTATCATTTAAAATATATAGACGGTATATATATAATTTAAAACTTAAATAGATTTTAGCTTATTATTATTTTCTGTTTCAAATTGCATATACTATATAATTTATAAAATCTTCAAACACTTAAAATCCTATTTCGACCCAATCTTATTTGTAATTAACAACCACCGATTTTTAAAAAGCTTCTGTTTTTAACCCTTACTTTTTTGAAATTAACAACGTAACTTGCTGTAAAATAAAAATATTCTTATTGGCAAATATACGTAGATTTATCATCGAAGCAAAAGAAATGATACCTAACCGCTACTCGAGCCTCCCAATTTGCAGCCACCAACTCTCGATTCGCACGTACAACCCGTGAGACTCCATCGACACCGCGAGCTCGATCCTCCTTCAGTCACTCAGACTTCTTGTCGATGCCACACTCGAGCACGTACTCGACCATTCGCCCCTCGAAAACCCTAACCCGACTCATCTTCACCTGATTCGAACGCGACTTGAATCGCGAGTTCCCCCCACGATCGCGAAGCCCTACTCGAACGGCTCTCAATCGATTCTGGAACGAACACGATGCACATCAAAAGATTCGAGCAAATTCGAACTATTTTTTTATAGAATCGGTCCACCATTTTCTTTTTTTTTATCACCGAGGGGTTTGGGGTTTTGAAAAGAAGAAAAGGGGTTCGGCCCCTATTGTATTGTGTTTGTTTTTTTTCTTATAAACGCGGCTGAAAGCTTCCCCTTGAAGCTTCTTCTTTTATTTATTTTGTTATTATTTTTTTAGTTCGAGCATTTTGATTGTTGATTGAACGGCTTAGAATTGGGAAAGTATGTGATTAAATGACCGGAAGGTGGTGAGCATAGAAAGGAAAAGTAATTGACTAGCCTATTTTAAATTAAAGATTTCCAAAAGATTTCGATAAAAATTTCAGGGCGTTTACTTACCGTATGGTCACACAACAACTTTGATTACTACGAAATTTGAAATTCGATAATAATACAATATTACGGATCCAATGGAACTAGTTTCGTTAAATTCCGAGACTGTGCCCCGGAAGGCTATATTTTTAAATTCAATTTAAACTATAAAATTTTAACTCAACTGAACAAACCACTGTTAATTTCAATTTTACAACTTCTATTATTCTCAGTGTTATCAATATAAATTTCACAAGCCTTCAAATTATTTTTAACAGGCTTAAAACTCCAGATTCGACATTTTACCCAGCTTCCAGAAATTAAATCCAATAATTAAATTCCAGATGACAGTGATATTTGAAATTCAAGTTAAAATTTTACATTTAAATAGTTAAAATCAATTAAATATTCAGATTTCAAATGCTTAAAAATTCCGGGTCGTCACAGGAACAATAGAAAGGAAACTACGGAACATAAGGATTGGAATGGTACGATGCATAGTTATGTTCTTTATATTGTTTGTGCACTTATTTTTTTAACTTTTACAAGACAATACAAAAGACTTAAGTTTATGCACATTAAAGTGTCCCTAAAGTTTCAAAATATTGATATTTTATGTATGAGAAAATGATTTGTCTGGCTTTATCAAGTTACTTAATTAATCGATTAACCTTTAAAAAAGTGAACACCAAAAAATATAAAAGCAAGCAGCTATATACTATATGAGTGTCATGGCACGCGCTTCGCACGTGAATTATTTTCCTTATAAATTATGTATCTTTAAATCAGTCAAAAAAATAATTTTTTATTTTCAAGTTATATTAATATTTGTATATTTGTAAAAAAGTATTCTAAATTTATAAAAGAAGTTTAATTTTAGATCCTATTTTTAGAAGCATTTTGAATTTGTAAATATTTAATTGATAGATCCTACTTTTAGGAGCGTTTGAATTTGTAAATTTTTTTTATTATATCTATTTTTAAGTAGTTAAGATTAATATAAGGAGGGCGTTTTTGGCAGTTCAAGTTGATATCAAAAAAGTATAACACCAAAGCTATTACAACTATTATTAAAAAAAATTAAGTAATTAAGATTTTACAATATAAGGAGGGGCACTTTTGGTAGCTCACGTTGATACCAAAAAAGTGTGACACCAAAGCTAACAACTATTATTAAAGAAAGACGTATATTACTTACAATATTAATATCATATTTGACTTATGATTAGGGCTACCGACATAAGTGGTGCCAATAATCGAGCTATTCAATATTCATGCACCTATCAATTGACCTTAAACACTACATCAAGGATGAAAGATATTAATATATTCTTTCAATATTAATTGCATTTATTAGGAAAAAATTAACTTATGTTATATTAGGTTATCTTTTGTTTAGCATATTAACTTATGCCAAATACGAAATGATATTCTATCAATATTAATTGTGTTTATTAGAACAAGATTGACATAAGCTTTGTTTATTCAACTTTTATTTTGCAAATTCAACTTATGCCAAATACAAACTATTGTATGTTATCGCTATTAATGGTATTTATTAGGAACAAATTTATCTCAAGCCATATTATTAAGAGAAATTTAACTTATGTCGTTCAACTTTTATTCATAAAAATTTAATTTGTGTCGTATACTAGCATGCTATCAAAATTAATGGCATTTACTAGGAACAATTTATGTCATATGCATTAAACTTTTTTTTTATTTTTTTAATAGCAACAATAACAATAGATTCTCCATAATATTTGTTTTTCTTTAATAATTAAATAAATCACTTGCTGGATTTAGAGGTGTTTGCAACTAAATTGGTCACAAAAACCCGAGAATAGTTTTATAGAGAAGTAAGTGAAGAAAAACAAAATTAAACTGAGTATATGAATTAGTAAGAAATAGAGAATAAGCAATAATCAGAGACATAGAAATTTATAATGGTTCGGCGTTGTAAGCCTACGTCCACTTTGAAGATTATCCTTTATTAATCACTTTTAAATCTGACTATAATAGTAGAGAATATCAAGTACTTAACTACAATAGAGTCCAGAGTAACAAGTATCGTAAAGATCCGTAGGATGACCCACCAGGCCAATATTTATAGATGAAGACAACCAAATATCTCTCTGAAAACTCGATTGAAGGACCTTCTAAACCATATGGGCCTACTAGATGGATCGTTAGGCACAATTCCCAAAGAGGAGGGAATGGTACCGATCCCATCTTTGGTCAAATTTTAGAGAGCGATCCCTATGGTGGCTATATGAAAATATGTTTAGCCTCCAATTTTCGTGTCGTTTGGATCATTGGAGCTCGAGCTATTGCTTGATCTTTAATTCGACATGGCTTGCATGCTACTTTCCGTCGATCCCTTCCAAGGGTTGCATGCCGACCCTCCAACCTTGTCCTTTTGAAATGCGATCCCTAAGGTAGGTTCCCTAGGGTCCTTATGTCTTGCTCCTCAAATTCCATATGCATTGGACTTGTAGATCTTGAGATATTGATTGTTTTCCATAAGAATGCTCTTGTACCTTGAAACATGTCCATCCCTCCAGTTGGAGGCAATTTATGTCGATTCCTTCTATATGTTAATCCATTTTTCATGCTTTGGACATCCTACATTGCATATATATTAATTCCATTAAATCCTGACTTCATATGACCATCTGTACTTGGCTTCTGGGCCCTACAATCATCACTCTGGAATCATTGGCCTTCATGGAAGTCGAATATAACTCGTGCAATCAGTTTTCATGCTAGAATGCCAAGTAACACTTGCCCTCCAAAGTACATCTTGTAATGAACATGATGTGCTTTGAATCGAGGAAAGTTTGAATCATCTAGAAGAGTCCATCTAGTTTCCTAAATGGTTGTTATTCCTTTGTCAAATCATTTTATTAAGGTGCCGCATTTCTCATTAATCGTCATGATGCTTGGTCAATTTCCCTTAGTATAAATTCAAGGCTATATTCCATCAATTAATATATATGTTTGGTTCCACAAGACTAATAAGCTTTTGTTATCTGGTCTAGCCTCAAACTTGAAGCTTTCAGGTTTGATTTCAATTTCTGTCGATTTCAAAAATTGAACTTTTAGGTCATACAAATGCACGGTCATATAAAATTTTTTGTTGTTGGCTCCCAGGTGTGTTCGTACACTCACGGGTTGTCGCGTATTTTCATGGAATTTTTTATGTACATGCTTTCAATAATTTTTATGCATATATTTATTTGCATACATACTTATTGTCGATCCCTATCACTCATTTTTTGTAAATGTTTGCAGGGATTGGTCACTCTGATCGGAATTCAAAGTCTCATCATTTAACTTCGCTTTCTTATTTAAAGGCTGTTTATTTCTGTTGTACACTGCACTACACTGCTCTAGCTCACACTTTACATGGAGGGAGCATGTAAGTTTTCTAATCTCGATTGTCTGCTGTGTATAGTTAACTTGGAGTCCGGACACTCAAAGCGTATTTATTTGCGATGTCTTCTGGACCGGCCCTACGACATAGTGATCCTGAAGCAAAATCAAACTCTACGACTATATCTGGTAGGCTTCTCCTGGTCATCATGCCGAACAAATAGAAGTTTCTGGTCCGTTAGTTAGTCTTTTTTCAATGTTCCCATCCTCCAAGCGGAATACATAAGTCCTACGCCCAACGTAGTAGGAGGCACCATTCTTTTATATAAACCGATAGATTCTCAAGCCTCTCGGATTGGTGAGGCTGCCCTTTGCAAGCTATGTTCCATACATAGAATTCCATTCGAAGACATCCTGGTTCCTTCAATAAATGATAGGCGTCACTTACCCTTGGAGGGGTAGAGTACCCCGGCGTGCAACAAATTCATGTGTTGCGCTTGATGCATGCCGCCCTTTAATTTGTTATTCAAGAAATGTTAAGATACCTTGGAATAGCTCCCACTCAACTTCACCCGAACAGCTACGCCTTCCTCCATGGAAATTTTCTACTATTCATCAGTGTTCTGTTTTGCCCGTCAACTCCTAAGGACATAAGGTTCATTTATAACTTTAAACGATGGTCAGGAAGTCCTTCATATGTTTTCCTTGAGCCTTCACCTAACTGCTAAGTCTTAACGGGTGCTTGGAATAAACTTTCTCTTTTCAAACACGACTGGTTCTATGTTCGGCATCCTCCTGGCTTCGCAAGGAGATGGCTAGAAGGACGTAAGTATTATCTTCACTTCACTCTTAAATCCTTAATCCAAGTCATATTTTTTTAATCAGCTAACATCCTAAATATCTACAGGTGTCTGACCATGTCCTAAGGGCATTATTTTTTCAAGAGAGATCTCCACTATTCGTGCCACTCCTGTCGAAGACAGGGGCATTAGACTTCTCATAGTTAATAAGCTATTATCTCTATTCGAGCCGCTAGAAGAGGGTCGTAACATTGGGCTTCTTGAAAGTGCTGCAATACCAAGAAATGTCGTAGAGAAAGAATGGTATGTTAACAATCCTGCCGTGCCCTCGGTCGAGGGGACTCAAGATGATGTTGAAGAAGGCGAAATTCAAGATCCCCAGACCAATGAGCCTGGCGACGTTGATGTAAGCCCAGGCAAGGTGCCTGTGGTTGAATCGCCATAAGGTGCACAATCACAAACACCAACTAAGAAAAGGAAGAAACTGGCGTATAAACTTCGCAGAAGAAAAATGGCTAAAGATCTAGAATTTGTTATCACTTTTGTTGATGAAGAGTCATCCTCCCAACATTAGAAAGTCGAATGCAAGCATTTTCAAATCTCTAAATTTTCGATGACACTATGACCTATGACTTCCCAAACATCAATATTGAGGGGATCAATTCTCCTGCTAAGAGTGGTGAAGGCATTCTTTCTACTGACAGAGGAGAGAAAACACCTATAAGGAAGGCTACTAGCCTGTTAGGAGGGAACACTTGGGTACTCATAATCACATGCACTTCACCACATGCTCTTCGTTAATCTTATGCACAGTGGCTACTCATATGTTCTCATTTGGTCTCTACAGGTGCGATGAATCAGTCTTGGGCTTTTGATTGCCTAAGGGGCTCTTCAAAACATTATGGATCCAGCCAAGACTCATAATCTGGAAGGCATAGGGGAAGAGACGACAAACAGAAAAAAAACTATCGTTCAAGGGAATCCCCTTCTTCTAAGCATAAGTCCCAGTCTCGATCATTTCACCAGGGAGACCAGCCCAATCTTCATGTTTATAGTGAAGGTTAAAATTCCTTCCATGGGCCTCAAATTGTCATATCACAAGAGCATCACTTTGGTTCTTCTACCTCTAGGAAATCTCGCGACCGCAGATCAAGCAAGCATCTAATTTCCACTTCCAATCTGTCCTTGCTGATCGCTGCTCCTGATATTTCAACAACGGAGAATTAGGCCAAACTTAAGGCCACTTTCCCATTAATATGTTTTGATGGGTTTAAATTTCTTTTTATAATTTATATGATCCCGGGACGTGCTAAAGCAAGATCTCTCGCATATGTTAACGATGTTTTCATGCAGCATGAGTCATTCCAGCACTTTGCGGAAAAAATCTCTAAGGTGTCAATCGAGCGACAATATGAAATAGATCATCTCAAGCTAGAGGCGATCCGCGATGAAGATATAATCAAGCATCAAGATAATGAGATATCAGAGTTGACAACAAAACTTGCTGGGGCAGAAAAAGTGCCAAGGAAACGCCGGAGGCAATGAAACATTTGGAAGCTTCCCATAAGAAAGAACTCGATAACACCCTCAATCGCAGTGGCGCACTCGCTTTGGAAAAGGATTCCTTGCAATAGGAGAAAGATATCTTGGCTCGTCGCATTGAGGAGCTTAAAGAGCTTATTAGAAAGAATAGGAAGAGAAGATTGAAGCTCAGGAAGACTAGTAGAGGTATTGCAAGGAGGCTGTTGAAGTCAGGAGTTCGAAAATCAAATTCGATGAGCAACTTGCCAAAATAGAAGCCCTCAAAGAAGAGGCAAGAGGGAAAGGCCGTAAGGAGATGATGGAACAAATTAAAACCCAGGTGGATGATGCTAAAGAGTCTGGTTGGAATGAAATAAGGACATGTTTGATCCACTGACCATCGAATACGGCGCTAAAGTCATTATCTATCGAGACTTGAGTTTTCTTGACGAAGGTTATCTTGAGTCACTCATCGAAGCCTGGGAGTATATTATCGAGATGAAAAAGTGGAAGCTGGGCAAAGCCGAGATAGATGAAGAGAAATTGGTGCAGGAGATCGTTCATGGAAATGAACCCCTAGACCTTGCCACCATGAGACTTCGATATTCGACATTTTAGCGCCTCCCGGTAAAGGGAAAGTTATTGCTGAATCCTCGGAATATGATCCTAAGGGCCCCTCTTCTTTCCAAGCGGTTGGAGCTAGGCCTGTCAACGAATGCTTTCGGATATGAATAGAGCCATATCCGCATCCGCATCCGAAATGCAATATTCGGTATGATGTTAAGGATTATGGGATTTTTCCTTATAGCTTATCTTTTCAAGTGAATTAGCACACTTTTTCCTCTCTAGAGTTTGGTATGATTTGAGTTAGGGTAGGGTATTTTCGAGTTGCATTCTATGATCTAAAGGATCATATATTTAGGTATCCTATTTTAGATGATTTATTTTGTTTCTTGCTCTTTGGAATGTTATCGATAATTTTGAAGTATCTTTATTTACTCTTGAGTTTCGAGATGTTGATGATATATCTCGAATTCCTTTCATTGTGACTTTGTTGATTTCTATGAGTCTGCTTTAGGATGACACCCCATCGGGTAATCGAATATTGTATTGACTCCATTCTCGGTTCCTGGCCTTTCGGTCGTCCTCCCATAAGGATGTCCATTAGGGAAATGAGGTGATTCATTGAATTTATTTGATATTGCCATTCTTTCTCGTTTTGAGATATCCTCCTTGGATACTCAGTTGTTGATCTTCGGATATCGAATATCTACGTTCTTGATACAGATGGATATCAGATAATTATCCTATCCATTAACGACCAATAAATCAAGAACTATAAAATGAAAATTTTAGTTTAATATAAATATTTTTCAATCCCATTGATTATATGAGTGTTAACTTAACAAATATGATGATAATAAATAGTTTCAAGCAGTTAATAAGTATTAAATGCATATAATATAAACTACCAACTAAACAAAATAATAAATAAATATCTTTCACCACACCAAAACGCATGTAATTTGAACTATAATTTTGACAAAAATATGACGGATAATTTTTGAATGCGGATGTCTTTGTATTCGCATCTGCATCCGATTTTCAGATATCAGATATTTATCCGCTTTTCGGATGCGGATTGATTTTGGATTTTTTGGGTATCCATTGACTGCCCTAGTTCGATCGTCGGTTTCTTTTGGCCTGGGGGCAAGACTTTATGCTACGATCCGAATAATTTCGGTTACCAATCTAAATTCCTGACCCTATTCTGGAAGGGGCACTCCAGCCACAACGAGAGCCAGCTGGATTCCGGTGTTCCACTTTACTCTCCACTCTCGAGTGGTTTTGTTCTTCATGCCCAATGGTTTTAGGCTTTTCTTCTTATTTTGACAACTTTTTAGGTCATCAAGGTCTCAGCCAAGCTCCTAAAACTGACACTGCCGCTGAGCAATATGAGGAATCAACAAAGATTCTGGTGGCCACCGATGTTATGGGGCCTGATGCTCAAGTCATCGGAGCGTTCGACGATGATAAGGCTAAAAATCCACTATTGGTAGATGAATCTGATGAATTTGTGATTACCGGCACCTTCATACGCACTGATGAGATCATCCTAAAGGAGCGCATTGAGAAGGAGGAGTTACTAATGAGAAAAGCCAAAGCTGATCCCACCGAGGTAGACATTGATGGTCCACATCTTGTTCCACTTCAAGTCATTCCATCCAGTGGGTCGATTCCCAGAGAACTTCCTCTAAGCTTCGACGCTCTCCCACCAAAGACGGTAAAAGATCAACGAAGAGAACTATTATTTAAGTAGTTGAACTGTTACTTTCCATTTAATGCACTTGTAATTCATTGTTTGTTAATTCTAGTAACAATCCACTAGCTCTATCCCAAGGCCTTCATGTGGTCATGGCCTTGAGTCGCATCAAATGCTAGTCTCTTGCCCTTGTGTTACGCCATCAAATTTAGCGATTTGAGTAATTATACTCCTACCCTAGTCTTGGGTTAGCGGTGTTAGACATTGGATGGTCGAACTTCATCCTTAGCGAGTTCATAATCCTCCTATCGGTTTCAGACTGAAGCTCATGAAATAGTGAATGGTCGAACCATACTTATCTATCTGTTGATACTCATATCTGCACTCAAAGGATAAGAGTTAGTTGATGGGTGGTTGAATCGCTCCTAATTTATGTTTATACTTTAGTCCGCACTCTGGGGACTTAGCGTTATTTCTTGGGTGGTCAAATCACACCCGATTTATGTTTATACTCTAGTTCATACTCTGGGGATTTAGAGTTATTTCGCGGGTGCAGGTGGTCGATTCACACTCGATTTATGTTTATACTCTAGTCCACACTCTGGGGATTTAGAGTTGTTTCGTGGATGGTCGATTCATACCCATATACGTTTATACTCCAGTACGCACTCTAGGGACTTAGCGTTATTTCGGAGAGCAGTTGGATCGTAATTTCCTTAATTGATTGATTTGCCTCCCAAGCTCCGGGGTTTGATTTAGCGAGCGACCAGTCGTGTCACGATCGCTCTTGTTTTATTTCAGTCCCATTGTTCGTTGAAATTTATTCGATCATCAGATGGTTGAGTCATATCTATTCCTCGTTGTGTATCTCATCCATTGGATCATGAAAGCGAGATATCAAATGGACAATCGGACAATGTTCATCTTGTTTAGTCCCATTGGGAACTAGCGTAATTGAATAATTCCAAACTCTAGGAACCTATTCGGATATATCAACAACAATCATTTTTGTCATGTAACTAATACATAATGCTATAGTAAACATAAATATAAAGGAAGTTCAAAACTTTTTGCTAAATGGAAAGGAATGACATAATTTGTCTTATGACATATCTGAAAAGTCAAATGATAAAGAAAATTTTGAAAGATAATACAACTGAATGAAAAAGAAATAAACCAAGTGAAATAACATCGTAAATGCTTGCTATTCCACACCCTTGAGAATGTTATGCCATCAATAGTCACTAGCTTGAAAGTTCCCTCTCTAAGCGTTCGTTCAATGACATATGGTTCTTTCTAGATTTGATTCATGAGCGAATGGGTAGGAAAAACCCGTTTCAAGATTATCACCGATTTTAAAGGTTCTAGGTCAGACATTTAATATTGTAGTGTCGAGAGACTAGGTATCGAGCTGCCCTCAATTCGGCTTCCTCGTGCTTCTCATCTATAAAGTCAAGAGATTCTAAGAGGAGATCTTTATTCGTTTTGGGATTGTAGTAAGTCACTCGATGAGAAGGAACTTCGAGCTCAATAGGAATGATGGCTTCAGAACCGTAAGCAAGGGCAAATGGAGTATGGCCAGTCGTGGACTTATGGGTGGTTCTGTAAGCCCACAATGCTTCTGGGAGTTTATCCACCTACTTACCTCTAGCCTTTTCCAAACGCTTCTTCAAAATGGACTTTATAATTTTGTTCATACCTTCAACTTGTCCATTTGCTTGAGGGTGAGCGACTGTTGCAAATCTCTTTTCAATATGATACCTTCGACAAAAGTCTTTGAATTCAACAGTGTCGAATTGAGTCCCATTATCTATTACAATAGTTCCTAGAAGACCGAAATGACAGATGATGTTCCGAGCAATGAAGTCGATTACTTTCTTGGTTGTGATCATGGATAAAGGTTCCGCTTTGTCCCATTTGGTGAAGTAATCAACCGCGACGATAGCGTACTTTGCACCACCTTTAGAGATTGGTAAGGAACCGATAATATTTATACCTCACATGGAAAATGGCCATGGGCTGACCATTTGCGTGATTTCCATCGATGGAGCTCTTGGAGCTTTTGCATATATTTAGCACTTGTCACATCATCTTACATAGTCAACGACATATTGATTGACGGTTGGCCAATAATACCCATAACGGAGTATTTCTTTGCTAGAGTTTACCCCCCAGTGTGATCGCCGCATTCCCCTTCATAAACTTCATTTAGGACCCATTTTATCTCATCTTGAGCGATACAACTGAGTAGGGGAATAGAAAAACCCTTTCTGTACATAATTCCTTCTTGCATGATATATCACGAAGCTTTACAAAGGACTCGTTGCTTTTCATTCCTTTGTTCAGGTAGGACTCGCTGTAACAAATAGTTTTTAATCGGAGTCATCCATGATTCCCTCTCAGGCTCCGCCTCTAGAACCAAATCAATTTCTATCAGGTTTATAATTGGGGCATTTAATACTTCGACCGAACCTAGCCTATCTGATGTGCGTCTCTAGTGCTAGTAAACTTTGCCATTGAATCAGCGTCTCTATTTTGATCCTGTGGAATATGCGAAATGTCATAGTACTCAAATTCAGTCAATAACTCTTGGAGTTGGGTAATATATAGAGCAAGTTGTTGTCCTTTAGTTTGATAATCTCCCCTGACTTGCTATACTGCCAACTGTGAATCACAAAAGATTTCAAAAAAACTTTATTCCCAGTTCTCCAACGAGTTTAAGTCCAACAATTAGAGTCTTGTACTCAGCTTCGTTGTTTGTCGCGGGGAATTCAAGCTTTAAAGAATAACAAATCGATAGTCTTTTGGAGTTACAAGCATAATTTCAACTCCATAACAATGATCATTAGATGCTCCATCGGTATATAATTTCCACTGTATGGTTGGGATTTCGCTGCTCTCCGAGGAATCATCCTGCATAATGAATTCTGTTATAAAATCTGCCAGTGCATGACCCTTGATATCCCTCCGAGGGAGATAAGTGATATCTAATTAACTAAGCTCGATACCACTTGAATAATCTTCCAAATGTCCCAGGTCGCTGCAGGAGCTGTTGTAACAGCTGGTCAGTGTAAACATTAATCGGGTGAGCCTGAAAGTACATGCAGAGCTTTCGTGATGCAATCAGCAAGCAGTATGCCAGTTTTCTATTTTCGGATAGTTCCTTTCAGCTCCCGTCAATCACTTGCTGACGTAATAAATTAGTCTTTGAATTCAATTCTCTTTACGGACATGACCAAATAGCTATATAAATCTTCATGCTCCACCGGCTTTGACAAGATGAGGGGTCTCTCCAAATGATTCACCAAAGCTTGAAATGCGCCTTTACAATCTTATGCCCATTAGAAGTTTCTTTTCCCTTTGCTAATCAATTCAAAGGAAGGAATGCATTTGTCGGTAGCTCTGGAAATGAATCGACTTAAGGTGGTAACTTTCCTTTTAGACACTATACTTGTTTAATAGTTTTTGGCACTTGGATATCGTTGATAGCCTGAATCTTCTCGAGAATAGCTTTGATTCCATGGGCTTTAACAATAAAACCCAAGAACTTCCCTTATGCTACGATAAAAAAAACTTCAAAGGACTTGTAATGTCAGAGGATGCCGATCATTTCTGCCAAGTCTCTAATGTGGTCGCTTGATCGTGGTGGCTTCACGAGCATACCATCCATATATACTTCTATCGTTTTTCCGATATAATCTTTAAACATCCCGTTGACTAAGCGTTGATAGGTCGCTCCTGCATTCTTTAGTCCAAACGGTATCACCACATAGCAATATAATCCAACATCGGTAATGAAACTGACATGCTCTTGATCAGGATTGTGCATCGGGATTTGGTTATATCCCAAGTATGCATCCATGAAAGATAGCAATTCGTGTCCCATGGTTGGGTCCAGCTATTGGTCGATCATCGAGAGGGGAAAACTGTCTTCTAGACACGCCTTGTTCAAGTTTGAGTAATCAATGCATGTTCTTCACTTTGCAGTCGCCTTTTTCACAAGCATAGGATTAGATACCTACTTAGGATAGAGGGAATCATGGATAAACCTATTGTCTTTGAGTCAATCCACCTCCTCTTTGAGAGTGGCAGATCTTTCCGGATCTATGCCGCGTCTTTTTTATTTCACACATGTCAGAGTGAGTCTAAGCAAACATATCTAGATTCGCTCGAAGAAATCCATCAAGTTTTTTCACCATCGGGGGCTAAGATGTGATCCGATCTTTAGGACCCTTGACGGGTCGTCATGGCTAATTGTTGTGTCAATCGTCAGCTCAACCGGAGCAGCCTTGGTCTCTTTGGGCTCCTCCTCATCATCTCTCGAATCAATATCTATGGTGCCCGAGACAAGGCTCGGGTGCTAGTTGTTAATCTTAGGTAGCTTGGATGCAGACCATCTTGTCCACACCTTTACCTTTCTCTTTACATTGAGCATCCCTCAACTCAGCTACATAACATGCACGTCCAATCGCCCGATCACCGTGAACAACTCCAACACCATTATATGTCGGAAACTTCAAACTCAAACACCATGGGGCAAGGGCTGCCTGGAGTTCAGCTAGGGTCGGTCGGCCTTGAAAGACGTTGTAAGGAGAGTTAACATCCGAAACAACGAACGACAAGATTCGCACTCTCCTACGGTCACCTTCTCCCAAATCTACAGGTAATTCAACATAACCAACCACTTCTATTGCAACATTGTCAAAACCATGTATACGGGCTTTAGACGGCTTTAAGTCCTTGGCTTCCATCCTTATCCGATCATATGATTTTTTGAAAATTATATTTATTGAACTTCGACAATCGATCAATATCCTTCTCACTAGAGCGGGGTCGATCATGGCTGAAATGACCATTGGGTTGATCGCCGGAGCCTCTACCTTATCCGCATCTCTGTTTCTAAACATGATATCATATGTCATTGTACGTTGTTGTTTTGCAGGAGCGCCATCCTCTTTATTCGAACAATATTCAAAATCCACATGCTTAATTGCGCTAGCATAGCGCTCCATCTCATGTCAACTCTTATCTACTGGGTATGGTCCTCCGACTATTATATTTATTACCAATCTTCCACCAGTTCGTATAGGCTCCTCAGTCCTACGTAGTACTCATCCTCAGTTGGGGTTGGATGTCCCCTGTCCGCCATCCTGTGGTATTTTTACAAATTGCTACAACTTCCTTTGTAACATCCCACAAATCCATACCCCTTAAGTCAACACTGTTATCCAACACATCAAATCAAGGTGAATGGAAATACGAACCGTTAGGGTTAAAGAAGAAAGAGATAGAAGAAGAGAAAACAAAACAACAATAGAATCTTACCATCGCAGCGGAATAAAATATAATAGATAATAACATATCTTTACACAAAAGAAAACTATATCTGTTTTATACATACATCACTAGGATACATCATCAGAGTTCAACAACATCAATAACATACAACTGGACAGTCATATAAACCTGTCCTCACTACTTAATACACAGCGGAATAATAATCAAGTACGGAAGTACGTATCGCCATCCAGCTCGTCTCTTGAGCTCGACAGCATCATATCATGTATTGTATAATACTCGGTCTGACCTGAGCATTATAGTTAAATAACATTCGAGTCAGTTTGGAATACTAGCGTGAGAAAACCACACTCAAATTGATTATTAAATTTTCAAAATTCTTTTGAGAACAAAAGCATCTCGTAAGACCATGCCACAAATAAACATGTCGGGTTTTTACCTTACGATAGCCAAAACACTTTTTATAAAATCCTCTGACATTATAATAGTGTCTATGTACAAATACTTATCCACATATCCAAAATTGTTACATTTATTAAATTCCAGCATACTAGCCACAAAGTGGGTTCTACAAACAAAACCGTGAAAGGCACGTAGCGAGAATGGATTTCCAACTAATGATTAGGCACTGGGGTACCACCTATCACAGCACGTGGCCTAGAACACCGTACCAAGGATTACTCCCAATCCCCTGCAACACAAGACCGGAACTACCCCTTACTGGATAGTCCCAAGTAAGATCGAGATCAACAACCACACCACTAAGCCGAATAAAAATGGACATCTAGACAGGGATGACCTCACCCTAATGGGTGCTACCCGCTTAGCCATGCCGCATAACCCCTGATTTTCAGTCATTCCCGGTTGATGAGGCTCGATGCTAAGCATTACCTTTTTAGAACATATCACTTAGAATGCTCATCGTCCACCTGACGATGTTCTGAAAGCATTCATCCATACAAGTCCGTTCCGGGTTCGAACGGAACCGAAGGAACTACTCCCACTACATCCATTTTGGAATCACCTCAGGATTAGTAGCGACTAGCCTTGCACTTCACTGCTCCACCTTCGAATCAAAACTCTAGTATCCACACGAAAACGTTCAAACCGGATCGAAGTGGTTTTTAGGAAAAAAATCGCGATCCCGATCTGTCCGAAACGATCAGCGCATTGGCCAATATTGATAGTCGGTTATTAAACTATCAAATAACATTCATAAACAACCATCAAACATAAATAATTTCACCAAATTATTTATTAATCTTAAAGTATCTTCGCAAGATATATTTCCACATTCAAACCTTTTTGGAAACTGTTTTAAATCACACTCTTCTCATGGAATGAATTCCTAAATATTTATTTCCACTGAAAACACCAAGTACAAGTACTTTAGATTTTTGAAATAATTTTAAACACTTTATTAGAAAATACACTTTAACCATTTAAATTAAAAACTACTTTAATACTTTATTCAAAAATATATACTTTAAGAATATTTAAAATAATGCTACTTTATAAAATATAAACTAAATTTTTCTCTTTTTAAAACATAATACCAAGTCATCTTTAAATAACTACCACTAAGATAAATATGAAAAATACTTACTTTAAACTCATTTAAAAAATAATAAATTTTCTAAAACATGCTTTTAAAACTTTTACTTATACTTAAAAATTTGCTTTGAAAACGTACTTGGCTATCCGGGAAAATACGCTTCTTGTTCACATCCTTTTAAAATAAATCACTATTTATTTTTAAACAAATTTACCCACTCTTTTAATAAATTCCCACCGTGAATTTATCCTTCCAAATATCCACTGATATATTACTTCACTTTTATAAACCCAGTTTCCAAAATTTCTTAGTCCCATCCTTCTTAGAATTCCAATTTCAAACACTTAAATCAATTTCCAAATAGATTTCCAAATTACTCCATTTTTAAATAATTTCCTTTACTTACTCATTTATTCCAAAACCCATTAACATCATATTTTTAATTCTTACTTATGATTTAAAATCTTTTAACTGAAAAATATCAATTTCAGATTTCCCAAATTCCTTGCTTATCCCTTTATATAAATTTAAACCTTGAATTTTAAAATATATTCTTTATTCCTTTAAATAATATCACTTAAGTTTTAAAATTCATTATTTTTCCTTTTATTCAAAATCTCTTTTCCCATACTTGGAATTTATTATTAGAATTTAAAAATTCAACTTTCAACCTTTCTAATTCACTTTTTTAATTTGTCCAACTTTCAAAAATTATTTTTACTTAAGAATTCTCTCCTTTTATTTTCTTATCAAAAATCCAATCTATATATTTTGATAACTCAGTTCACCGAAATATTTTAAATCAACCATGGTATCCAACATTTCCAATTATCAATATAATTCATCACGGGATAGCAAATAATTATATCACATAATATTTTAGCAAATCTAAATATTTTGAGGAACCCAGTTGGATCCCTCCAACCTGTTTCCCTGCATCCACAGATGTTAGCACAATAAAATACCAATTCCACTTCGAGGTGGAATATCGCGGTACATGGGTTTTAAATATAATATCATCCGCTATTATGCGACTCATAGGGTCTCATCCGCTATATAATGCGCGAAATCAATCACTCCAATATATACTATATATCACTATATAATATACCACACCCAATCAATTCAATCATTCAACCAAATATTTAAATTCAACCATTTAAATTTAAATTAAACCCAGATGAGTGAGATTAACTCACCTTTGATTTTCAATATGATGATCCGTTCCAAATTTGCTTGATACTCCATGCTTTTAGACCTTGTATATAATTATATGATTTTATTAATATTCGAAATAATCGAACAAATAAAATACCATAAATAAACTAACAATAAATTTAACTAATAAATTTGACTTATCTAATAATTTAATTCTAAACTAATTTTCTTTTAATAAAATATTCTTTATAACTAAAATGATTAAATAGTTTAATAAAATAAGTAAATCATCAAATTCATTATTTTTAAAATTTATTCTCTGCACAAAAATAAAAATCCTCTGGCTAATAAAACTTCTATTTTTAAACTATGTATATATTTCCTGTAAATATCAAAAATAGGAATTTTCTGTACTATAAAAACTTTCTGTCTTTATACATTTATATATAAAAATCCAATTTCTGTGCACATAGATAAATATTTATTGACAAATCGATACCTCGCTATCACTCCCCTCGAGCCAGTGTCGCCAAGCATATACGCGGCCAGCATCAGACCCAAAACTATGCGAGCCACCTGCTACTTCTGACCCAATGCATGCCGTCAGCTGCCCCATTATTCCATCTCAGCTTCGTGATAGAATATCGATCGAGTCAAATCCCACATCGACACGACCCAGACTCCACCCTTCCACCACCTCAGTCTTCATCGAACACACCTACACCTTCAACTGCACATGCCCCAAACCCTAGAGAGGAGCGCTGATTGCTCGTAGATACCAACTGGCTTGTTACATTTCCCCCGTTGCTCGCGTAACCATGGTGTGCTCCCAATCGAACTCGCACGATTAGATTCAATTTCGTACTGAAATTGAGCACCGACTCGAGATTATCTTCGTTTTTGATGATTTCGGCTGCATTGAAATTATACTCGAAACCCCTTAACCCCCCCGACTTTCTCTTCTTTTTTTTTAGAGGAGACTATCGCGATTTATTGGATTTGAATAGGAAGAGAGTAGCCATTATTTCGATTTGAGAATGATCTCTTGATTTTGGAAAAGAAAGCTTGGCTGTTAATAAAAGATGAGGAGGGGACACGATGTGAAGTTGGCATGCATAAAATTGCTTACCGTGATTTAAGAAAGATGATGGAAAAGAAACAGTGATGTGAAGAAAAATACGGCTGAAAGCTGACAAATATATAAAAATATATATACTTAATTTAGAATTTAAATTTAACTCGTCTTAAATTTGCAACTCAAAGTCTTAACATCCTATCGAGGCGTGCCGCTAGGCATTTATAATGTTATACCCCTATTCCGAATGCAATGGAAAAGGTTTCAAGGCCTAACTCGATTGTATGGAGAAGATAACTTTTTGGATCCAGTTATCATATTGAATTTTCGATATAGATTTCAGCAGGTTTATATATCGTACGCTCACACCACAACTCCAAACATTCTGAAATTTGAAATCCGATAATATTACACTATTACGGATCCAATGGAACTAGTTTCGTCGAATTCCGAGACTGTGCCTTGGAAGGTTATTTTTAAATATCTATTTTAATGACATATTTTCAAAACCTAACAAAACACTTCCAAATTCAAGTGTAACGCTTTTACTATCTTCATTACTATAAATATAAATTTTACAAGCCTTCAGGTTATTTTTAACAAGCTTAAAACTGAAGATTCAACAATTTTCCCAATTTCCAATTTATTAAATTCAATAATTTAATTGCCAAATGAATAGTGATATTTGAAATTCATATTAAAACTAACTATAAAATATTTAAAATCAATTAAAGGTTCTAATTTCAAATATTAAAAATTTCCGGGTCCTCACAATCCTCTCCCCTAAAAGAATTTCGTCCCTGAAATTACGAGTTAAGAAGAATGGTCCAATACCCGTTCTCTAGTTTTCCAAACAACTGGTTTCAACAACTACCCAAAACCAAACAGTTTTTGGAAACCGTCTTTTAATAAAGACTTCATCAACCTCACTAACTTTCTAAACTTCTTCCATTTGTTCGAACTAATATTGCTTACCCAACCATTCAAATTTAAATTTAAAACCCAATTTAAGTTATCAAAATTTTTGCAAATTTTCTAACTCCCTAAATTCCCGAAAAATTTCGCCAACGTTTCCTTTGCGTGGCTAGCTCGGTATATCTACAAAATGCCTCTACAGGCTCCCAAATTCCAAAAGAAAACAAAACGCCAAGTGGCTAGATCCAAAACCCAATCAAATTTCATACATAAATTTAAACACATACCTTTTTGTCGAGCTATTCAAATTTATCTTCTGAAATCAAAACAAATTTTCCTTTTCCTTTATAATACCTGTATATCCTACATAGCAATAATATCCAATCACAGCATTCAAAAACATTTTACCGACTTCCTTACAAAATTTCAATATCTATTCATTCATACCTGTACGATGTACATATATAATCCGTACGCATTATCAAATTCGATCACTCGCTCGAACACACAATTTCACTTCCGAACTAGTATCGTCCACCTGACTTCCTAGTGCGGACTCAGATCTGGTTTCTTGATCAGAAACCGTCATTCTCCTTGCATAGTCATAACTATGATAGAGAATTTTCAGAATCAATCAAAAATCCATATGCAGGTTTCGTCGTCGAAAATCGAGTGAAAAATCCTAACTCGGACCGATATAGCTGTCTCGAAATTCTATGCTCGATTCTGGATCAAATCGCTATGCGAATAATATATACATCCTACGTATTTTTACCCATTGATCATCATCTATATCCATTCTCTTTTATTCACATTCATTTGATTTATATTCACTTATCAACACTTATCATCTCACATACTTTTATTAAATCTTCACTCAAATGCTTATTCAAGATATTTTCCCGACACCCATATTACTTAAGAATTCTACCATTTCTTCTTTAGTTCAATATAAGTATTTTATGTACTCTTATATTATTATTTTACCACTTTATTTTTAAACTGGATTTCTAATTTCATATGAATTCAGTTTACCTTCATTTTAGAATATTGAATTCTATTTACCTTTATCTCAAACCATATTCACTTAATCATTCATTTAATTAGTCTCACTACTAATTTATCTAAATCTCAAATAAAAGTTTATATGCAGACTTTTACATCCTTTAGTTCCTTCGAACAAATTCTTCAATTTTCACTTTATTACATACATAATTTAAATTAAATTTCAATATTCAGTTTCAATTCTATTTGCTTACCAATTTAAATTTAATTTCAATATTAAATTTCACTTCCAATTGAATTTTATTTATAACACAAGTTTAACTCCACAAAATCCATTTTTGACTCATAATGCAAATTTTATTCAACCAATCAGAATTCCATTAACATACTCACTTAACTAATTTATTCAAATTAGTTCGTTCCCCACTTTTAATTCAATATTTGATTTTTACCCTTCAAAAAAATCTTTGCACTTAATTTTCTTGAGTTCAATCTATTTTATAATTCAAGTTTTGGATTTTTTTTATTCATCTCTCAAAGTACAATTTTTTTTATTTTGGCTTATTTATTCCACTTCTATGTTTTATAAGTTGCAACTTATTTATATACATACTTTCATCCATTTACCGTCAATCCCGTTCAAATTTTACTTTTTAACTCAGGATTATACATTTTATTTAGCAAATGTATATTTTTATTCAATGGGTTTTCAATTCTTTTATAAGCCATCGAAATCTATTTTTTCCCATTCAATCTTATTTAACTAAACTCTAGTTAAATCTAACCTCATACTATTCTTTTGACTTCACAATCCATTTAATTTTATTAAGAACTTAATTTCATTTAATGTATCCACCATGTGATACAGTTCTATTTCAATTATATTTCAACTTTAATCCAAATCCAATCACAATATTATTAAACTTAGCTTGACTTCATTTAATTCGACTTACTCTTCTAACTTATTAGCTTTTTACAAGTTAATTCAATTCCAGGAAATTTTCATAATTTATAAATTTCCAAATCTTTTTATAATCCAAAATTTTTTTAGTTAACCTCTAGAGCTTAAGCCATTACTTAGACACTCAAAACATTTAAACCAATTCCAAAGTCTTCAATAATCACTTAAGTATTTCAAAAATCATTTGAAATCAATTATATCCAAAATTCTTTGGTAAATTCAATTATCTCTTTGAATTTCAAAATCAAACCGAGTTTTTGCAAACATCTCCCATTTAAAACATTCAAGTAGCAATTCCTCCTTTGGAAACTCGAAAATGAACATCGGTGATGTTATAGTCATCACCGAAGTTATTTTCTAGCGACCGAAAGAGTTCAATGCTTTTATCTCTTTAAAAACATTTTCAAATATTTTTAATTTCAAGTCTCACCAGATTTCAAATCCAATTCAAAATATTTCCAAATAAAATTCCTATTATTCCTCCCCAAAATCTTTGAAAATCATTTTCAACCCAAACAAATTAAATTTCCCCAAAATTTCAAGTTCTAAATTCTTTCAATTCATATTCAAATATTATTCTGAAATCTTATTTCGATTTATAAATCACCTTTACAGTTTACATTTACAAACTTCCTTTGTATATGAATTCATTCCTTAGCTTTAGTTATAATTTCAATTTCTTATTCAAATTCTATAAAATAATGATAATAATTTAATATTATCATTCCCCAACCACCAAACAACCATATATAACTATAATAACTTACGGAAAATTATTTCTTTTATGTACAAAAATAATTTGGGTAAAATTATTTCATTTACCCTATTTTAAAACAATACCGTGTCGGTTTATCTTGTTTAAGAGTTTAGAGACTCCTATCGACGACATGGCGTCCCACACATCGACTAGGATCCATAAATACTCAACCAATAAGTTAACACAATATAAAAACAATTTTTATATTTACTAACAAATACGCGCTCATATCTATTAATACACTCAAACTCATTCTAGAGTACTACAGACTCTATTTATAATGAGTAATCCCCACCAGAGCCAAGGTTATCACCAACCTAAGCTCTGATACCACTGTAACAGCCCACAAATCCGTACCCCTTAAGTCAACACTATTATCCAACACATCAACTCAAGGTGAACGGAAATACGAACCGTTAGGGTTAAAGAAGAAAGAGATAGAAGAAGAGAAAACAAAACAACAACATAATCTTACCATCGCAGCGGAATAAAATATAATAGATAATAACAGATCTTTACACAAAAGAAAAATATATCTTTTTTATACATATATCACCAAAATATATCATCAGAGTTCAACAACATCAATAACATACAACTGGACAGTCATATGAACTTGTCCTCAAAACTGAATACACAACGGAATAATAATCAAGTACGGAAGTACGTATCGCCATCTAGCTCGTCTCCTGAGCTTCACAGCATCATATCCTGTATTCTATAATACTCGGTCTGACCCGAGCATTATTGTTAAATAACACCCGACTCAGTCTGGAATACCAGCGTGAGAAAACCACACTCAAATTGATTATTAAAGTTTCAAAATTCTTTTGAAAACAAAAGCATCTCATAAGACCATGCCACAAATAAACATGTCGTGTTTTTACCTTACGATAGCCAAAACACTTTTTATAAAATCCTCCGATATTATAATAGTGTCTATATACAAATACTTATCCAAATAGCCGAAATTGTTACATTTATTAAATTCCATCATACTTGCCACAAAGTGGGTTCTACAAACAAAGCCATAAAAGACACGTAGGGAGAATGGATTTTCAACTAATGACTTGGCACTGAGGTACCACCTATCATAGTACATGGCCTAGATCACCGTACCGAGGATTACCCCCAATCTCCTGTAACACAAGATCGGGACTATCCCTTACTGGACAATCCCGAATAAGATCACCACACGGTTGGGATCAGCAACCGCACCACTAAGACGAATAAAAAGGGACATCTAGATAGGGATGACCTCACCCTAATGGGTGCTACCCACTTAGCCTTGCTGCATAACCGCTGATTTTCAGTCATTCCCGGTTGATGAGTTTCGAGGCTAAGCGTTACCTTTTTAGAACATATCACTAAGAATGCTCATCGTCCACCTGACGATGTTCTGAAAGCATTCATCCGTACAAGTCCGTTCCGGGTTCGAACGGAACCGAAGGCACTACTCCTACTACATCCATTTTGGAATCACCTCAGCATTAGTAGCGACTAGCTCTTGCACTTCACTGCTCCACCTTCGAATCCAAACTCTTGTTTCCACATGAAAACATTCAAACTGGATCAAAGTGGTTTTCAGGAAATAAATCCCGATCCCGGTCTCTTCGAAACGATCAGCGCATTGACCAATATTGATAGTCGGTTATTTAACTATCAAATAACATTCATAAACAACCATCAAACATAAATAATTTCACCAAATTATTTATTAATCTCAAAATATCTTCGTAAGATATATTTCCACTTTCAAACCTTTTTGGAAACAATTTTAAATCACACTCTTCTCATAGAATGAATTCCCAAATATTTATTTCCACCAAAAATACCAAGAACAAATACTTTAGATTTTTAAAATAATTTTAAACACTTTATTATAAAATACAATTTAACCATTTAAATTAAAAACTACTTTAATACTTTATTTAAAAAATATACTTTAAGAATATTTAAAATAATGCTACTTATAAAATATAAACTCAAATTTTCTCTTTTTAAAACATAATACTAAGTCACCTTTAAATAATTACTACTAAGATAAATATCAAAAATACTTACTTTAAAATTTAAACATTTAAAAAATAATAAATTTTCTAAAACATGCTTTTAAAACTTTTAACTTATACTTAAAAATTTGCTTTGAAAATGTACTTGGCTATCCAGGAAAATACGCTACTCTTTCACATCCTTTAAAAATAAATCACTATTTATTTTTAAACAAATTTACCCATTCTTTTAATAAATTCCCACCGTGAATTTATCCTTCCAAATATCCATTGATATATTACTTCACTTTTATAAACCCAGTTTATAAATTTCTTAGTCTCATCCTTCTTAAAATTCCAATTTCAAACACTTAAATCAATTTTCAAATTGATTTCCAAATTACTCCATTTTGAAATAATTTCCTTTACTTACTCATTTTTTCCAAAACCCATTAACATCAGATTTTTAATTCTTACTTATGATTTAAAATCTTTGAACTAAAAAAATACCAATTTCAGATTTTCCATATTCCTTCCTTATCCCTTTAAATAATTTTAAACCTTAAATTTTAAAATAAATTCTTTATTCCTTTAAATAATATCACTTAAGTTTTAAAATTCATTATTTTCCCTTTTATTCGAAATCTCCTTTCCCATACTTGGAATTTATTATTAAAATTTAAAAATTCAACCTTCATCCTTTCTAATTCACTTTTTTAATTTATCCAGCTTTCAAAAATTATTTTTACTTAATAATTCTTTCATTTTATTTTCTCATCAACAATTCAATCTATATATTTTGGTAACTCGGTTCACCGAAATATTTTAAATCAACCATGGTATCCAACATTTCCAATTATCAATATAATTCATCACAGGATAGCAAATAATTATATCACAGAATATTCTTTAACAAATCTAGATATTTTGAGGAACCCAGTTAGATCCCTCCAACCTGTTTCCCTGCATCCACAGATGTTAGCACAATAAAATACCAATTCCACTTCGAGGTGGAATATCACGGTATATGAGTTTTAAATATAATATCATCCGCTATCATGCGGCGTATAGGGTCTCATCCGCTATATAATGCGGGAAATCAACCACTCCAATATATACTATATATCACTATATAATATACCACACCCATTCAATTCAATCATTCAACCAAATATTTAAATTCAACCATTTAAATTTAAATTAAACCAAGATGAGTGAGATTAACTCACCTTTGATTTTCAACATTATGATCCGTTCCAAATTGGCTTGATACTCCATGATTTCAGACCTTGTATATAATTATATGATTTTATTAATATTCGAAATAATCGAACAAATAAAATCCCATAAATAAACTAACAATAAATCTAACTAATAAATTTGATTTATCTAATAATTTAATTCTAAACTAATTTTCTTTTAATAAAATATCTTTATAAATAAAATTATTAAATAGGTTAATAAAATAAGTAAATCATCAAATTCATTATTTTTAAATTTCTTCTCTGCATAAAAATAAAAATCCACTGGCTAATAAAACTCCTACTTTAAACTATGTATATATTTCCTGTAAATATCAAAAATAGGAATTTTTTGCACTGTAAAAACTTTCTGTCTTTTATATATTTATATTTAAAAATCCATTTTCTGTGCACATAGATAAATATTTATTGACAAATCGGTACCTCGCTGTCGCTCCCCTCGAGCCAGTGTCGCCAAGCATACACGCGACCAGCATCAGACCCAAAACTACGCGAGCCACCTGCTACTTCTGACCCAACGCACGCCGCCAGCTGCCCAATATTCCATCTCAGCTTCGTGATAGAATATCGATCGATTCGAATCCCACATCGACGCGACCCAGACTCCACCCTTGCACTACCTCAGTCGTCATCGAACACACCCACACCTTCAACTGCACATGGCCCAAACCTTAGAGAGGAGCGCTGATTGCTCGTCGATACCGAGCTGGCGTGATATGATTTCCCCCTTTGCTCGCGTAACCATGGTGTGCTCCCAATCGAACTCGCACGATTAGATTCAATTTCGAACTGAAATTGAGGACCAGTTTGAGATTATCTTCGTTCCTGATGACTTCGGTTGCTTTGAAATTATAATCGAAACCCCTTATCCCCCCAGCTTTCTCTTCTTCTTTTTTTTTAGAGGAGGCTTTCGCGATTTATTGGATTTGAATAGGAAGAGCGTAGCAATTATTTTGATTTGAGAACAATCTCTTGATTTTGAAAAAGAAAGCTTGGCTGTTAATAAAAGATGAGGATGAGACATGATGTGAAGTTGGTGTGCATAAAATTATCTACCAATATTTAAAAAAAGATGATGGAAAAGAAACAGTGATGTGAAGAAAAATACGGCTAAAAGCTAACTAATATATAAAATTATATATACTTAATTTAGAATTTAAATTTAACTCGTCTTAAATTCGCAACTCAAAGTCTTAACATCCTATCGAGGCATGCCGCTAGGCGTTTATAATGTTATACCCCTATTTGGAACGCAATGAAAAAGGTTTCGAGGCCTAACTCGATTGTATGGAGAAGATAAAGTTTTGGATTCAGTTATTATATTGAATTTTCAATATAGATTTTAGCACGTTTATATATCGTACGCTCACACCACAACTCCAAACACTCCGAAATTTGAAATCCGATAATATTACACTATTACAGATCCAATGGAACTGGTATCGTCGAATTCCGAGACTGTGCCTCGGAAGGCTATTTTTAAATATCTATTTTAACGACATATTTTCAAAACTTAACAAAAACACTTCCAAATTCAAGTGTAACACTTTTACTATCTTCATTACTATCAATATAAATTTTACAAGCCTTCGTATTATTTTTAACAAGCTTAAAACTGAAGATTCAACAAATTTCCCAATTTCCAATTTATTAAATTCAATAATTTAATTGCTAAATAAACAATGATATATGAAATTCATATTAAAACTAATTATCAAATATTTAAAATCAACTAAAGATTCTAATTTCAAATATTTAAAATTTCTGGGTCGTCACATCCTTTCCCGAATAAGCTCTTCGATAATATTCTACAGATGCATGCATTCATTCGTGCTATATCCATAGCTCATGAAACCGACAATATTTTTTAGTTTATTTCTACTTCTCAGTCGATTCTTTTGGAGGCGACTTCTTGTATTGCATGGTATTACGGGTAGACAAATAGATATTCTTCAAGGACGTATTCAATGGTGTGTAGGTATCGTACATTGGAGTCCATTTCAAAATCCCTCTTTCGTTCTCGGCCTCTATCTCCGCCTTTCTTTTGCTAATTCGGCTTGTTTTGGACATTCACTTTGACTTTTCCAGAGCTATCATCAGATTGCTTTACTGCAATATTACTCTGTACCCACTCTTCTATCTCGCAACATTCTTCTTCCTAGAAGGCCTAGCTTTCTACATTCACAAATACTGAGCCGACTTTGCATAAAAGTACTCCAACGTTGCCGCGACTTGCTAGCTAACTAATCGTCGAAATCAAATTCTAGATCTATCACTCTCATCATGGCCATCAATATTGCATGGTCATTCAGATTACCGATTTCTATAACAGCTGTATGAAATCTCTTTAAATAATCATTCAATGATTCTCCTAGAGCCTGAATCGCGCTGGACAGGGACAGTACGTCCTTGGGATGAGTTGCGTACGTTTGGAACATCTCCATAAACTTTGTTACCAAATCATGCAATATAGAAATTGATCGTGAAGGTAATCTTGTGAACCACATCGTGGCTATTCTAGAGATAGTTATGGAAAAGCATTTACACTTGGTTTCATCATGCGCTCACGCAGAATCCATCAGTCATTCGTATATCATAATATGCTACATGGGGTCGGTTTATCCTGATAAGCAGGCATTGATGGCATATTGAACCTTCTTGGATACTCCAGTCATCATTATTCGAATCGACAAAAGAAAGATGGAGATTCCTCGATCATCGTTAATCAAGCCCTGGCTCTCTCTCACCAGTTGTCTGACCATGGCGATAAGTCTGGTGTTTGGATGGTTGGTGTCAAGCAGCGGTCACGTTCCACCTCACGTAAATGGTCTGGTCGATGTCTATAGGACGTTCCATGCCTTCTTGGTTCACCATCTTCTCTGATATGTATCCAGCAAATTCACTTCATCGTCATTCCAAGGAAGGACTTGGTCAATATGTAATTGAACTACAACATCCAAACCAACTGAGCAGCTCCAACTTGATTACCATGATGCATAGTGGATTCCCTCTTCTGGTGCAGGGATCGGTACCGATCCCCATGAAGGGATCTGCACCGATCGATCCTAGAAGACCATGATGGTTTGCTAGTTGACACCTTAAAATTTGTGCACAATATTCGTTTGTTCTGCGATTCCTATGCCTCTGATTCTCATCCGATGAGCTAGAACTTTCCAATGCCGAGTAAGAAGTGGGGTCCCTCCTAGCTTGCCCTCGCTGCTACTTATCGAGTAGGTTCATCAAGTTGATATTGGTCTGAATCTGTTGATTCAATTTTCAATGCCTCTCCATTAGCTCTCTCATTAAATTATGAAATTCAGCTTTTGTAATAGTATCAATGGGATTCCGAACTTCGGCTGGTTCAGAATTCACATTCATTGGTTGATTGCTTGGGTCTCCTTGTTGGATACTAGTGTTCTATTTTCCTTCCATGTTCTGAGAAGTAGATCTAGTATTCCTCACCATTATTAATAGCTCTACTTATATTTTTGTAAATCTTAGTAGTATGAGCAACTTCCTAAAGATTACTACAGATCTCCTTTGGCGGATTTATCCAATCTAATAGCCATAAAGGGATCCTAATAAGCCGAAATCAAGGGTTTCAATGAAAGCACCAAAATGTTTGCAATTAAATTGGTCATAAACACCCGAGAATAGTTTTGTAGAGAAGTAAGTGAAGAAAAGCATAACTAAACCGAGTAGATGATTTAGTAAGTAATAGAGAATGAGCAATAATCGAAGACATAGAAATTTATAATGGTTCTACGTTGTATATCTACGTCCACTTTAAAGATTATCCTTTGTTAATCACTTTTAAATCTAATTACAGCAGTAAAGAGTAGCAAGTACTTGATTACAATAGGGTCTAGAGTAACAAGCAATGTATAGATCCCTTGAATGATCCATTAGGCTAGTATTTACAGATGAAGATGACGAAATATCTCTATGAAATCTCGGCCGAAGGACCTGCTAAACCATATGGTCCCACTAGAGGGATCGCTAGGCCCAATTCCCAAAGAGGAAGGATCCGTACCGATCCCTTCTTTGGTCAAATTTTATAGAGCGAAAGCTTTGGTGGCTCCATTATGTAAAAACATGTTTAGCCTCTAATTTTCATGTCATTTAGATCATTGGAGCTCAAGTTATTGCTTGATCTTTTATTCGACATGGGTTGCATGCTGCCTTCTTTCGATCCCTTTCAAGGGATGTAGGCTCATCCCTCCAACCTTGTCCTTTTAATGTGCGATCCCTAGAGTAGGTTTCCTAAGGTCCTTATATCTTGCTCCTCAGGTTCCATATGCATTGGACCTGTAGATCTTGAGATATTGATTGTTCTCCACAAGAATGCTCTTGTACCTTGAAACATGCCGATCCCTCTAGTTGGAACCAATTTATGCCAGTCCCTCCTATGTATTGGTCCATATTTCATGCTTCGAGCATCCTACATTGCATATCTATTAATTTCATTCAATCATAACTTTGTATGACCATCTGTACTTGACTTATGGGTCCCACAATCATCACTCTAGAATCGATCTTGATGGCAGTCGAATCTAACTCATGCAACCAGTTCAATATAGCTAGGTTAGAATGCCGGATAACAAGAGACATACACAAAATGTAAACCACTATGTATCTGGTTTGCTAAAGGATAGAGGAAAGGCACGACTAGTTAACAATACATGAGGATTATGTACATTATGATCCAACATTCATTTTTAGATCGTAGATTTTAACAAAAACAATACTACATATCTACATGGTAAGGCAAAAAATTGCATTTATTAGAACAGGGTTGGTAAGAAATCATATTTTCTTGCCTTTTGTTACATTATATTCAACTAGCTTTTTTCCTGGAGCATAAACGTAGGAGGCTTGGTGTTTTCAGCCAGTGTTATCAACCTGCATTTAGCTCTTTTAATCCTGCAATTTTATCCTTATTTTTATGCTCAATGCATCATTTATTATTTTGTTTTACCCGATATGAATTCCTGCTTAATACTAATTAGTTATTTGTTTCTATCTAAATTTGATCACTAATGATTAAAGTTACAATAATTTAATTTTAATTTTCTAATATTCAATGACATTTAAAGTTGCATATTAGTATTTATGGTGCATGATACAATAAAATATATCATTTGGATACATCCTAAATTTTGACGATCCTTCATATATATTTCATCATTTACTACATTGTAAATGTTGTATTTTAATCATACTTACTTTTGTACCACTTGAATACATTATAAGTGTTTGATACTATTGATACAGTCTTGGTTTCATTCCTAATGTTCGAGCTCAAGATATTTGTTACAAATATGCAACTTATAGTTGTTGATTGATAAAAAAACATAAGTTGATATACAAGTTTAGCCACTGGAGTGATGTGAGCAATTCCAATTGTGCTCACTTGAGTCAAATTATTGAATAAAACTTTTTATACATACATACATGTATATTACATACATAAAATTCACAGAAACATGTTAAATAAATCTCTTTGAAGTTGACATATGTACATGAATTGTATTACTTGTGTAAAATCCAAGCAAACATTTTAAATAAATCTCCATGTCTGACAAAATTTATTGAAAAAAAATCATAGTCAATACATCAAAACAACTATATGATTTCTGATAGTAATTAGACATCTTTTAATTTTAAACTTCGTAGCTTATTATATATACTGAGGCCATGAATGACTATTGTTATTGTTAGCAAGTTTTTATCTATGGTCTACATGGATTTACAATCTAAGACACGTATTATTCCTTTCATATGAAGTGATCGAATTAAAGCAAAAATGACGAATTTCTTTCTTCAAATGATTTTAATAATAAAAGGTTGATATTTATATGCCAATCTAACTTTTGATTTTAATAATAGAAAGATTTGTGTCATGTCATTTAAATTTTATATTGTCTTTTATCTTTTGTTGTTTACACCGATGGGGACTTATATTTTGAACGTGCTTTTTAATCTTCTTTTATTGCTTACATATAGCCATTTATATGATCTATTTTTGCATGTTTCAAGAGATAGAATAATTTATTATATCCTCTTTAACGAACACACACGAATTCATTTTATTTTCTTAAACTGTCCATCGTTTTTTTGAAAGAGTAAATAAGTTTACAAGGCCCATGACACGCTAATAAACAAGTTAATACCCGAAATAGACGAGGATAGTAATCCGATACAAAAGATACACAATACTTTAGGTTATAAAACCCTAGCCACACTTCATTTCTAGCTTCTATCTCGAAGCTTAAAGAAACTCAAAATAAAATGGCGACTAGTCGATGATTAAAGAGTCTTTTCAAATTGTTGATATCTCTCACCTCAAGGGGGCTTCCACTTCTTCAAGGTCTCTTATGTCCTCTAATTTCTAATCGTATAAACTGCAGTAGGATGAACTATTAATTTTGTAGGAAACTTCTGCAGATTAGCAGTCGTGCTACTACTTTCTCCCTTTTGTGAATAAGATATGTGCTATATCATGTTATTAATTTTACTTCTGCAGCAGTAACCATTGTCCTTTAAGATAATGTTTAACGAGCTTAGATCTACTCTTTGAAGCAATTGACAATGCTCGAAAGGCTGCGAATTGAGAGAGCGGTAGTCCTTCTCTATTTCAAATAATTTATTCGCCTTATTCCATGATTTGTTTGACGTTTCTTCCCATTGTAAGTACTGACAAAGTCAACCCTTTCCTTTACAAGTTGCAAATCTGGAATAGCATTGATAATGGTCGCCTTCCGCCGTAACCCCGTAGCCAGCTCCTATACCCACTGTAGATCTGCCTGGGATATATCCTTAAAGTGCTTACCGTTTCATAAGTATGGCTCAATGCGATCTTCATAGTTATCTAGCTCCCATGTTTTTATTGAATGTCCATTGTCTGTTGGAAGTTTTGCTTTCATGCGTGATATTTCATGAATGATTTGGCTCTGTGATTCTATTAAGGAAATTTTACATATATAGGTCAGTTTTGAAAAGATATAACAAATATAGGCCAGTTCCAAAAGTATTTACAAATATAGACCAGTTTTCGTTTTGCTGGTCTATAGCGTTGGCGATTTTTTGAAAATCGCCAACGTGCGATTTTTCAAAAATCGCCCAGATAGAATAATTTGTTTTGCTTTGGGCGATTTTTCAAAAATCGCCAGAAGAAACCCTGCTATAAATCCAACCAGCTACCTACCATCTTCTTTCACTATCAACTTTACCAAACTTATCATTAAATTCCTGAAAGTTTGCAAACCCTACTTCATAGAAAACCCAAAAAAAGTCCGATTCTCACAAGAAACAATCAAATCTGAACAAGTAAGTGTAATCTTCGGTACAGGGTAATGTATATCGATTTTCGCTTACTAAAATCCTAATCCGAAGCTGTTGTGTATTCTAACCATTGTTGACGTACTCGCAGCTGAAACAAACATGGATGATTGGGAGATAGACGATGAGACGATGTCGAAATGTTACGATGAGTTTGAAGCGCGAAGGGACATTACGCATCTAAGTGATGTTGAATTTGTTCCGGAAACGCAATTTGGGCCCATACGTCAAAGGTTCCATTCGGGAACATCATCTCTCAACACTCGCTTATGTGAAGTTGTAGCGAACCAAAAACCGGGCAAGCAAATTTCTTTTGAAGGTAAAGTACTTAGTCCTTGTAATCCTGTAGGGCCTACATTGCCATCCGGTGCATATCCAGTTTGCCGATGCGGCGATGAATGCGTGGTTGTCGTAGCCAAAACTGAAACCAATGCTGGACGAAGATTTTACGGTTGTGCTTCTTACGAAGATCACATGATGAATCATGGCGAAGTGGGGTGTTGTAAATTTATGAAGTGGATCGATCCTCCATTGTGTGCTCGAGGAGTGGAATACGCCCTCGAAATGCAAGCTGAAGTTAGGCGTTTGAAAAAATTAGTTGAAGAAATGAATAGAAAATGTTGGTAGAGAAGAAAATGTCATATTTAGCTTATGTTCGCAATGGAAACATTTGACAAACGGTTTCATATCATGAACTCTATGTTGGGTACTTCATTTATTTTCATGTAATCGATGGATATTTTAACCTTTCGTAGATCGTACGTTAGTAGTTTTGTGTTGTTAGATTTATTTGTTGTTAGTACTTTGTAACTGAGGGATAATCTCACCTATTCGTAGAATGTATGTTTGATTTTGTCTGAAATTGATGGTTATATCAAAGTATTTATCGTCGGATGAATTTATATGATCATATAGAGTTGTTTGGAGGAATCTTTGTATCACTTCTATCTTTTAAGTGAAAACAAACAATTGCCAAAATAGGCAGCCCACTGTTCTGAACGTGGCGATTTTTCAAAATTCGCCAAGGGCGATTTTTGGAAAATCGCGTTCTGTTATTTTGTTTTTACGATTTTTGAAAAATCGCCCATTGGCGATTTTTGAAAAATCGCCCGCTGTTTCGCCTGTTACAAAACAGACAGGCAGCAAGCCCTCCCCCACTCACTCTACAACTTTAAACCAAGCTCCAAAAAACCCATTTCGGGTTTGAGCTCTCTCCCTCCCAAAAATTAATATTTTCTTTGCTTTTTAATCAAATTCGAAGCTCATTCGGACCATGGCTTCAACATCCGGAATAGTGGAGGATATTGGTAATGCACCCATCTCCAATTTCTTGATTTAGGGCATTTTTAGGGTTTTCTAGATTTCAATTTTTTGCAATTTCTTGTGAAATCTAAGTGTTGTAGATTACATTATGAGGTATTTGCAAGTGAATGTTCATTCAATTGCGTGTGCTTTAGTGTAGATTGAAGAGAATTTAATTTAGATTGTTAAGGGTTGCATGCATTAATCTTTGCGTTGTAGATTACATCGAGATGGAGCCCGGTTCAATAGACCCGAGCGTGTTGTACCTACAGCCTAGACACCGCACGTCTAGTGAAGCGTATATGATGGTAATTTCCTATGATTTTCATTTCACAAATTGTGTGAATGCTAATATTTGTACATGTAATGTTAAACAGAGCGAAGAAGCAGATTTCACCATCGATCACTCTATTTCTCTCAAGAAAGTCACTTCACATCATCCTAGAGTATTAGAGGAGATTGATCGAGCAGGCTTTTCGACAGTACTGCGGTTAGGGTACCTCCAGTTAGATCATCATCTGATCACAGCTCTTGTCGATAGATGGAGACCGGAGACATCTACATTCCATCTTCCTGTCGGAGAGATGACGATCACATTAGGGGATGTGGCCGTGCTTTTAGGTTTGCCTATAGAAGGCAATCCAGTGATAGGCGAGGACCATCATGATTATATTCAGTTGTGCACGGATTTGCTCGGTATTACTCCTCCTCCGCAACAAGTAAGGGGTAACGACATGGTAGAAGTGAAATGGTTTCGACAAGCTATAGCTGATGATATACCTACGATGCTACAGAGATTCAGATACAGCAGCGGGCACGAGCCATTATTCTACACATCATTACATCCCGTTTAATGTGCGATCATTCCGAAAATCGCGTGGACTTGAAATGGCTACCATATTTAGCCGATCTCGATCGGTGTGCCCAGTACTCATGGGGTAGTGCTGTTTTGGCGTACACCTATATGGAGCTCTCCAATCGCGCTCTTATGGTGACTAAGCTTATAGGCGGGTATTTGACGCTTGTTCAGGTACACGTATAATTTATCTTGCTCCTTCGACCAAATTTGAAATATGTTGTAAGTAGCTAAATTGTTTTTTCCCTATAGATTTGGTCATGGACATATCTACCTGTCGGACGGATCCAAGTCCGAAATGTTGTCGTCGATCACACACACCCTCTTGGATCTCGGTATAACTTCATGTCCTTTGGAAATTAATTTTGTAATTCGAAATTTTTTTACGCTAAAATATTATTTCTTCGCTTGTTGACAGATGGGTTGGTCCAAAAAAGACATCTCAAACCCTCCGGCGGAATGTACGCTTTTACCGCAATGAGCTAGACGTTCTAGAACCAGCTGCAGTGACCTGAATTCATACACACAGGATGTATTGGAGGGTCTTCCGGCTATATGTACAGCCGCTAGATATCTGTGGACTGCCAGGCTTCCACTTATTTGCACTACTCGTTGCTCACATCACCTACCTGATAAGGTCATGCGCCAGTTTGCAATGGCGCAGCATATTCCAGAGAACGCGCCAGTCTATACCGACGAGTAGCATGTCGAGAAAATTGCAAATGCTATGGAGATATAAAACGAGCGCCATTTGTTTACGCAATTTGAAAGAGAGCCGATCACCCCTCTAGAGACATATATGCGGTGGTATTGGCATATCACGCGTATGTATGTTCTTCAGGCGCCTGTACAGGCTGTTGCCCATCACCCATACACCCCCCGTGCGCCCCTTGAGAGAAACGTTGTAAGTATACCGAACCTCGTTAAGTTAACCATATTTTCGAAAAAAGATAACTAATTGTCTTTGCGTTGTACAGGCTGATGGCATTTACAAGGCGTTGGAAACCGCCGAAAAGCTCGAACAACGTCTAGATCACGATGCGCAGTCGAAAGGAATGTGCATGAACATCAAAACATTCTACGCGCAGTCTTGGGAAGAAATAAATTGGAGAGGCCAAGATGTCCTTCCCCCTATACCTCCACCTCCAGCAGACATACCTCCACCTCAAGGGGAGGCACCGCCGCTCCTACTTACTTACAGGCGACGACACAGAAGAGGTGAAGGAACTTCGTACGAAGAAGGCCCTTCGACGTCCCAACAACCGGAAGATTTCACCCATGGACCTTCTCGACCACCATGTACATTTGATCCTACCACCGAGATCGAGGAAGAAGAGTACATGTCACAACGGCCGGAACGTCGTCGTCGCCGTACGCCTATGGAACTTCGTCGCTTGCGTAGATGATACGTGCATTATATTGGATATGGCTATGTAATTTGAACGGTGTTGTGTACGGTATAATTGTGTATGGTATGAACATGCTTTTGTGTACTGATTGGATATGGCTACTGCTGATCTTTTTGTATGGGATGGAAAAGATTGTGATATTTGTATGCATTATTATGGGTGTGGACTTGTTGCTGTTTGTTAGCAGTAGATTGTTGAAGGCGATTTTTGAAAAATCGCCCTCTGCGATTTTCCAAAAATCGCACTTTTCCTGCTGCAACTGCCAGACAAGAGCAGCTTGTTTCATATATAACAAACAAAGCAAGGACCTGCAATATATAGCATTTGACAAATTTTCTTACAGCAGCAAACAACATGACATATTAAGTAGACAGTAGAGTTCAATTACATAGAAGTCAAATAATACAAACACATTTACATGGCAGTAACACATCGCTTACGATTATGGCCTAGCACACCGCATTGGTACACCTGTTTGATTTTGACGACTGGCCTTCATCCATCACACCTTTCATCCTTGTAGACCGTGGCCTTCCCGGTTGCCGTCTCACAGTCGGCGGCAATATGTGAGGACCATTATATGTGCCCCAAAACCTCCGATCACGCACGGGATGAAACTCCGGCTTATAAGCGGCTTTGAAGCTGTCAACGGAGTACCAGCTTGACGCTAAGTCATGATGTGCTCTATTAGCCCCTGTGACGAACAAGCTGCCGTTACATGACAGCATGGTATCTTCTGTAGTATCGGAATGTTGCACGTGCACGAGCAGTTGGTGCCGTCGATTATAACTTTGTATTCATAACTACAGTACTGAATTACCTGCCATTCGGTTTGACTAAATCGTACTAGTCTACAGCGACGTGCTTCACTGGCTCTTTCTGCTATTTTGGCTTCCCACTTTGGAGTCAAGCGTGTCGCTAGTTCATCTGCAATTTGGCGACGCTTGCAGAAATATTAAACTGGGCGATAGAATGTTCGTGCAACCAAGGCCTTTATAGGTAGCGATCTAGCTCCTTTCAATACACTGTTAAAACTTTCAGAAGCATTAGTTGTCATTACATGAAAGCGTCCTCCATTGTCTTTGCACAAAGCCCAGTTTTCTTCCAAATTTCCCAGACTACGCTCAATCCACTCATGCGCACGCCTACTTGTTGCTTTTATCTCTTCTCTAATTTTCATGTACTTCACTACCTCAGACGCGCACGTTGCCGAATAAAATAACCCTGTCAAACGCTTATCTCTGAATCCTGCCGCTTGAAAGTTGGCTTTTATATGTCTTGCACAATAACGATGTTTGTGCGGTTGTCGCCATTTTCCGTGTAAAGCTTTTGGAATTCCTTTCATCCTATCGGATATGAAAGTAATACAACGACCGCGAACACTATATATGAATTCTAGCATGCAGGAAAAAAAACCAACCCCAAGAATCACATGACTCCGATTCAACTACTGCGTATGCCAAAGGATAAAGACAATCATATGCATCTATCGCGGTTGCAACAAGCAATGTGCCTTTGTATTTACCGTACAAGTGCGTACCGTCAATACATAACAACGGCCGACAATGCGCAAAACCTATCATGCAAGGCCCAAATGCCCAAAAAGCTCGATCGAACACCCCCACTTCATCATGTGTCACGTGACCTATAGTGCCAGGCTTCGTTCTTTTTATCTCGTCAAAGAACTGCGGTAAAGTTGAGTACGATTCTGCCCAATTGCCATAAATTCTCTCTATTGCTTTGCTTAATGCTCGCCACGCTTTCATGTAACTTATGTTGATGAACAACCGATCGTGCACAAGCACTTGGACTGTACCAGCTGAAATATCCAAATCGGCTTTGACAAAAGACATGATTTTTGTCACAAGAAATTTCGAAGTTGCTTGCTTATGGTTCGAATTAACTATTGGGTTGACACAAGTGTGTTCGCTTGGATATTTCTGAATTTCCCACCATCCCGACTTGAATTTTTTCGAAACTATGGCATGTATTCTCCACGGACAATTACCTTCAACGGTGCATATAGCGGTATATTGTGTTTTGTTCGACTTTATTGGTTTCTATGAAACGGCGTGCAAAATTGACATTCCGTTAATTGTTGAAGAAACTTCTCTTTTGTCTCAAAAACCATTCCAACACTGAAACCAGCTTCAACGCAAGAGGTCGAAAATCGTTCACCGAAAAATTGAAGATTACCTACAACAGATCTTGCCAACATTTGAGTGGTGCAAAGATCATCATCCAAAGGCACTTCCATCTCTGCTTCATCACTATCTGCATCATTGTCATCTGCTGCAGGGAAGTCATAATTCAACGATTCGTTGTTAACTTGCATTCTTTGTAACCAAGAGTCTTCGTTAATATTCATAGGAGCAACGATCATGCTATCTACATAACGTTCTTCATCCACGGTTGCATTCCCACCAACATCCATATCATTGTCAAAATTTGCATACGGAGAATGAGTGGATGGTCCAGCACTCCATTGCGCACCAGAATCAAATGTCGTATACCTAATTCATATATAGAAGTCAACTAAACGACAATAGAAACCAAATAAGACGAAAAATATAGCCCAATCTGCAAACATACATTTGACTCATATCATATAGTTCGCATGGATTGGGATACATTGACTGCGACATATTTGCATTAACATGTCCATCGCTTTCGTCATGCTGAATGTCTTGTTGTTGAAAGCTGTTTAAATTATGGCGTAACGTAAGAAAAATTAACTACATAATAGTACATCTATAACTTCACCAAATTTTTTTACCTTGGAATCGTATTTGAATCCATAGGCGGGTAGCAATAAATGTTGTTTTCTTGCGTAAACAGTTGCGCGTCTTCGTACGGCATAAATCCGTACTGCATAGATGGAGGACGGTTTATGCCATCGTTTGGAAAAGGATTGCTATAGCTAGGAGATACGTAGTCAATAGATGGATCCGCAGTCTCCAACATCTGCGTATAGTATCCAATTCCAGTACTCACGACGGGAGATGCCACCTGATGTTCTTGTTGTTGCTTTGCTACTTTCCCTACGTATAACTCAATAGATTTTGCAACTGCAGAAAACATTACTTCTACATCGTCATCGTCTGCCAATGCTATTGCTTTAGAACCCGAGTCCGTAGGCCAGTTAACCACTAGCTCAAGTTCAAATTCTTCTTTATTAATCTTCGTCGTTCTGTACACAGCATCTTTTAATTCCGTCAATTTGCAACCTTTTCGCACTCTTCCTGGTTTACAAATACCCCAAACATATTTACCATTCCTTTGATCATCGACAAGTAGTTCGCTGTCGTAGTAGCAAAGCGTAGGAATCATATTTCTCGCCATTCTACAGATTAATATACAAATCGTTCAGTACGTACACATTATATCAATTTTCTAGCTTACCATAACCAATTATTAAGTTCACCAAAATACAGAAATTAGAAAAAACAACTAGGGTTTGGTGAATTTACCTTAACCAAGCTGAAATATGCTAAGCAACGTAGACTCGATCTACATATTTAATACTGAACCAAAGTTTTAAAGAATATGAAGAAAGATTTCAGAACAGATCTGCCATTAAAGAATTTTTGTTTTGTTTTGAGGAAATGGTGGAAATGAGAGAGAAAGGGAGGGTTGTTTTGTGGTTATTTCGATCTGGGCGATTTTTGAAAAATCGCACGTTGGCGATTTTTGAAAAATTGCCCAAAGCAAAACAAATTATTCTATCTGGGCGATTTTCGAAAAATCGCCAATGCTATAGACCAGCAAAACTAAAATTGGTCTATATTTGTAAATACTTTTGGAACTGGCCTATATTTGTTATATCTTTTCAAAACTGGCCTATATATGTAAAATTTCCTTCTATTAATTTCTAGATTTGAGATGATTTGGTTTCCTTGTTGTGTAGCCTTGCATTTCTTTCTTCCCGTAAGTAATATATAGCTGTAGTGAGTACAATGCAAGCATAATTGATTTTTCTTGATTTTGATTTGAAATTTCTTTGAAAGAATTGGATGCTGCTTTTGATATCCTGAATTTCTTTGCTTTGACCAACTTTTAACTTTGCCTTTGCAATTGACCAAATATTTCTTAAGAATGCACAGCCGAAAAAATAAGTGTTCATTGCTTTTTGATTCTGATTTATATAGAAAACATTTACTTTCCCTATTTGGGTTTCATTTTCTTAACTTTCTCTGGTTGGAAGCTTATTTCGAAGTGCGAAGTATACACAATGAGCCATCTTTAGGCAGTTAGATCTGTTCTAGATGACAAGTGCCAATTGACTTCCATTTCTGTTTCTCTTATATATTCTCATCTTTTCTTAAATGAGATATTTTCTTTTGTGCTTAATTTGCATATCCATTTATCTTTCCCTAAGCCGGGGTTTATAGTACTTTTCCCAATTGCTACTTTAAAAATTGAAGCTTCTGGTCTTTGATGTGTATTCCAGTTATGATTTTGAATAATGCAATCAACTAGAGCATTTGCATTCCCAAATTGATAGATGTTAGCCCAGCCTAACAACTTTACTATCGAATTACCATGAATCCAAGGATCAAACCAATAGCTAGTTTTCTTTCCTTCTTTTATTGCCTTTCTTTAAGTTTAATACCCAACACTCTGCAATTCAGAATGTTTTTCCAAGCGTTAGAGTAACGCTTCTTCACTGGCATCGTCCAAAAGTTTTTGCTTCTAACGTATTTACTTTTCATCCACTTAGTCCAGAGTGTTTGACCTTCTAAAATTTTCTAGAATAATTTAAGATTGCAAACTGAGTTGACATCCTTGAAGTTTCTTAAGCCCAGTCCACCAGCCGACCTTGATTTGCAAAACAATATACCATGAAATTTTATGATTCTTTCCTCCCCATATGAAATTTGCACAAATTATTTCTATTTTGTGTATTGTATTTGTTGGAATTTTGTGATCTTGCATCCAATACATGATAATAGCCATGATGACTGTGAGTCAATTCAAGTTAGCCAGCTAAGGGTAGAAGTTTGCTAGACCAACCTTCCAGTTTGTTTTGATTTTGCTCATATAACCTTGAGCAGTCTCTATCCTTAACCTGGTTAGTACTAAGTGGAAGTCCCAAATATTTAACAGGTAGTAACCCTTCTCTAAATTTTAAAATGCTTAGAATGTCCGCTTTTCTATCACAAGTTTTGATGAAGTATATTTTGCTTGTTTTCATTGATTTGTAGACCAGCAAACTCTTCAATTTTTCCAAGTATTTTTGCAACAGTGGTAGCACTTTGTATGTCTGCATTTAAAAAAATAATGAAGTCATCAGCATAGAGTAAGTGAGTAGTAGATGGTTTGACTCTATTAGTGGTTTTTAATTTTCCGTTGTTTTGTTTTATTTCCATTTGAACTGATAGAAAGTCCATAGCAATAGTGAATAAGTAAGGAGATAAAGGATCTTCTTGCCTTATTCCTCTATTACTATGAATGAAACCGCAAGTAGAACCATTTATGGGCATGGAATATGTACATTGTCGACGCATTCCCCAACCAGACTGCAAAATTTATTACTAAATCCCAATTGTTTCATTATAAATAAAATAAAGTGCCCATTAATTTTGTCTAAAGCCTCATGAAATCAATTTTAAAGCACATTTTATTTCCTTGATTGAAATTTCTAATCTGCTCATGTGCTAATAAAGTGTTTTCTGCTATTAATCTTCCCGAAATAAATGCACTTTGGTTTTAAGAAATTAAATATTTTAAAGTATTTTTATTCTGTTGCAATGTATAGTAGCTATGATTTTGTAAATAAATCTCCTAATTCCTTGGGGAATTTATTTTTGGAACTAAGGTTATTAAAGTATGATTTAAATCAAGGTTCGAGAACTCGGTTTCGGTCATTTGAAATTTTGTTGGTTTCGGTCAGTTTCGGTCATTTTGCTTGTTTGTTTCGGTTTCGGTCTTGATATTGGATTTTTGCATTTTTTTAAAAACATAACGATAAACGATTCAAATTCATATAGAAATATAGCATACAATAAAATAATAATGTTACATACAATACTACTACATTCAGAAACTATTTCTCGAAGCTACATATGGATTGTTTTCACAATTTTCTTTATCGTCTTGTGCTGTATTGTATGATGGATAACCATATTGCATTTGTCCTGGGTCCATAAATGTCGCCATCATATTATCAAAAGACGATGGTTCATCATTTTGTGTTGTATATGTAGCTTGACTATTTTGATCACTCGAGATATCACTACATGAGTTACCACCTGTATAGTCAAAAGTAGAATACCTATAGTTTGGTGGATCAGTTGAAGTATATGGATTGTGGTGTTCATAATCATGTTGATGTCCGGATTCAACATTTAAATTACTATCTCTTCGATTAGGATTGCCGCTCGCATCCCTTCTTTTTGAATATGTTTGAGTTGGTCTATATAATTCACCACCATCACTAGAACCAATACCATAATTACTTGTTAAACCAACGCCACTTCCACCTGCATTACCATGATCATCATTTGATGAGCTGCTACTATTTTCATTGCTTTGACTCTTTGTTGCTCGTGCAGGTATACCATCAATAATAGCGACTGCATCATTCAATGTATTGGTCATCCAAGGGTCGTTGTCCAACAAGAGTGGTTCAATTTCAGTAGTCCATTTTGTTAATGGATCCTCTTTATGGAATATATAGTCTAGATCGATCAACTGACTTTCAATGTCGCGGCGTCTTGAATTTTTTGCTCTTAGTTTCATATTGTAATGCACATACACCAATTTTTCAAGATTTTTCATTTTTATTATATTTCGTAATTTTGTATGAATCATTGAAAATATAGTCCAGTTTCTTTCGAAGTTTGAAGATGAAACTGTTTGGCTTAAAATATGCATTGCTAAACGTGTTAAATTTGGAGCATCATCTCTTCCAATTATGGACCACCGTTGAGAGGGAAAACATGTCTTTACGGCTGCGTATGTTTTGGCAGAACCAAATGCATAAATTTTCATTCTATATCTTTCTACCTATGATGTGAAGTTAAATATTTAATGTCTTAAACGTTAAATGTTTAACATAGCTATTATATATGATAGTTTTACCTCTTTTTCAATTTCAATTTGTTTTACAATGTCTGGCACCATTCTTTCAACGATGTTGTTAAATCCATTTAATACTTCTCCATCGTTTGTTGCATCCCCATATTGAATGATAGGATTAATAAAATAATAAATATAGGAAAGTTTTAAAATATTATTGAAATGTTATATATTTCATTATTTGTATGACGATAAGATAAAACAAATTACCTGCGGCATGAAGAGGTCGATGTAACTGTCTTTCCCATCTTTTGTCTATTATATCCCATCATTTTTGGCATTGCCTTCCACCAATATTTTTTCTAATTGATTCTTTTGCTTCATCCATTGCTTCATAAAGATATCCCATATTTTCTTTGTCATCACTATCTACCATTCGTAAAACTTTCACTAATGGCTCAAAAACAAGGATGACGGAAGTAGCACCAGTCCAAAAAGCATTGTTGTAAACCAGTGTAGAGACAATGTTTGCTGTTTTTTTGTCTGTAGTATTGAGTCTAAAAACTCTTGATGTCCACTTTTTGAAGAAATTATCCGTTTCAGGTCATCTTTATGTTTATGAATAGAGTCTAGTGCGATGAAATGTGTTTCAAATCGTGTCACTGCCGGTCTAATCAATTCTTTATTGTTGGTTTCTTTTCTCATAATAGAAAGTAACCAAGCATGATTGTATATAAATGTTATTATTAACTGACAATTTGTGATAACGGTTGTTACCTCTGGTTCTTTGGAAATGTCTTCTAAAATTAAATCAATGCAGTGTGCCGCACATGATGTCCAATATAAAAGCCTTCTTTTCTACATCAATAATTGACCGGCAGCTTTGTAGTTTGCTCCATTATCTGTAACAACTTGCACTATTCTATTTTCTTCGATTGTTTCAACGATATCATCCATTAATCCACAATTATATTCTCCACTTTGGAATTCATTTGTGGCATCCACATATTTAATAAATACCGTTCCATAGGTAGAGTACACGAAAAAATTTATTATTTTCCGACGATTCTATGTACTCCAACCATCACACATTAATGTGCAACCATATTCATCTTAGAAATTGCGCAATGTTTTAATATATTGTCCAATTTCTTCTATTTCCATTTCAAGGTACGAGTGTGATATTTCATATGCAGTTGGTGGATCAATTCCACGACCGCATTCTGCAATCGCGTCAACCATTGTCGTATAATATGGACTATTAACAACGTTATGCGGAATATGGTTGAAAAAAAAGAACTTAGAAATTGCTCGACCTATATGTTTTTTGGCATCTTTAATATCTTTCATTGCAGATTTAATAGAAGGTTGAGTTCTACCTCCTCGTTTTTGCATGTATGAGTCGATTCGTCCAGCAGCATCATTGTCAATATCGTCATCTACTCTGATAGATTTTTCAACAGTATTAGATCTGTGCAACATTTGACTTGAAGCACCACCAGATCGTCGAACAGTATGTGATCTACGAAGCTCTTCATCTCTAAATGCATTTCTGCTTTGCCGCATGACATTTTGAAGTTCTTCATCATCTTCATTTTCATTGTCCGATAGTTGGTGCGGTCTGCTCATTAACTCCTCTTGTAAGCGTTGTTTGTCTAATTTTTCTTTACTTCGTTCATTTCTCTTTTGAATGATATCGTACAAGTTGTTTAACTTCTTTAGGGACAATTAGACATGCTGATATATCGCCACCCACTCCTGCCAGATGTTCTTTCAAACGTGTCACACCACCGCCATTAATTAGTTTATTGCAGAAGTTGCATTTTGTTTTTCGAAGATTGCCGTCGATCGCAGTACCATAATTCCAACCAATTTCATTTGGATTTGCCATAACGTACCTGCGATTATAAATAAACGATACTATATTCCAAATCAAATTAAAAATAAAATACAAATGCATAAATAACATTCATCGAAGTTGTCAAAATTCATTGTTCAAGTTCAACATTCCGAGTCCAATATTCCAGTCCAATGTTCAAGTCCATATTCAAGTCCAACGTATTCAAGTTCAACATTCAAGTTCATATTCAAATCAGCACATTCAAATCCAATATTCAGGTCAGTACAACATATTCAGGTCGGTCGACTTATTTAAGTCGGTTCAACATATTCAAGGCCGTTTGCACATGCAATATCAAACAATGCCCATGTTCAACATATAGTAGGAAAAATGTAAGGCTTAAAAAAATAAACGATACAACATTCCAAAGTCAATGCTAAGCAATTTAATATTTCAAATCAGAAATAAAATACAAATGCATAAATAACATTCATCGAAGTCGTCAGAATTCATTATTCAAGTTCAACATTTCAAGTCCAATATTCCAGTCCAATGTTCGAGTCCATATTCCAGTCCAACATATTCAAGTTCAACATTCAAGTCCATATTCAAATCAGCATATTCAAGTCCAATATTTAGGTCAATACAAAATATTCAGGTTAGTCGACTTATTTAAGTCGTTTCAACATATTCAAGGCCATTTTCATATTCAATATCAAACAATGTTCAACATATAGTAGAAAAAAGGCAAGGCTTCAAAAAATGAAAACAATGCTTATATTTACCGTTTGTGAAAAATAATCAACGCTTTTGAACTAAGGCCCAAGAAATAAAACAAAGCTCTTTATTTACTTTAGATGCGTTAAAAAAAACAAAGCCGAGCACGCAATTTAAAACACGCAAACACGACGCATTGTTTTGTTTCCCTTCTTCCACTTCACAGAAATAAATCTTTCCACTTTTCCACTTTTCCACTTCACGACCAAACACGCAAACACAGACGCAATTTAAAAAAAGACGAAAGCAAGCTAGGGCAGAAAAACTCACCTTCGATCCGATCGAATGCAAGCTAACTGGAAGAACTGAAGCCGACTCGAAGACCAGTGCCGCGAATTGAAACCGAGCTCCTCCTGCTACCTTCAGTGCCGTGAATTGAAGCCGAACAGTGCGGCGAATCGATAGATTTATTTGGTCGAATTGAGAGGGCTGCTGAAGCCTGAAGCACCAAGTGGTAATTAATTTACATTTGCTCAAATCGGTGGTTTATTTATAAGAATTTTTTTTTGCTTTTCACTGTTGAAGCACGGGATCTTTGTTTTGCCTTTTCAACTTTTGATTTTGCGCAATTTGTTTTCCTGTTGCTTTTTTACATTTTCGCGGTTGATTTTTTTTTACCGCAGTTTGACCGAGACGGGATTTTGACCTAATCCCGTTCCGATGATGGTCGGAACCGATACGAGATGGTCGGAATCTCGTGGTTCCGGCCGAAACCTCAATCAATGATTTAAACTTTTAAGAATCTTCCCCTTTGTAAAAATTCCCTCACACCTTCAAATATACTAGTCTTAATTTCTTCTCAGTGAAATTTATAAAACTTAGCCCTAAATCCATCTGTACCTGGTCTTTTATGATTGTTGGCATTAGAAATAATTTCTCTAATTTCCTCCAAATTAATAGGAGCAAGCAAAATACTATGACTATTGGGATGCAATATAAATTTTATGGAAATATTAGGGAAGGATTTTGGATATGAATCTACATTATATAATGAAGCAAAATATTTAATTGCTTCAGCTTCTATTTCAAAAGCATCATCTATAACATGCTCATTCGGATTTATTAACTTCCTATATCATTCCTATATTTCCTATTGGACATCTTAGCATAAAAATATTTTTAGTAGAATCATCCCCATTTGAAAGCCAATCCACTTTAGCTTTTTGCCTCATATTCATTGCCTGAACATGAAGAGCATTGAATAATTTGCCTTGAGTTTGATTTTTTTTATTAACTATAGCTTATTCTGGGTTATCACCATCAATGCTATTTTGCAAATGTTCACAATATTCCCTTATTTGATTGATTTCTGTTTTAGCATTTCCTATATTCCAACTTTTCAGATTCTCTTTGGTTTTTTTAAGCATCTTACTGAATTTGAATTGGGCAGTGCCCTGAATATGGAAATCAAGACTATTTTTGATAATATCCTTATATGTATCCTCAAACACCCAACCATTCACAAATCCAAATGGGACTTTTTTCTTTTTTAAATTGCTTTCCAAAAGAAAATTTTGAAGTGGAGTATAGTCACTGGTAGCATGAGGAAGAGTGTACAGTTAGAATCAGGAAAAGTTTTTATAAAATCCTGATTGAGTAAAATTCTATCTAATTTACAATGAATATTTCTAAATTTTCCTTATTTCCATGTAAATTTATTTCCAGCAATAACGGGTTCAACCAATCAAGTTTCCAAAATAAAATTGTCTAGAAATTCTAGTTTTTAAAAAGAAATTGGGTTACTAACCCTCTTTTTATAATTGTGTAAAACAGTATTATAATCAACAATTAAAATCCAAGGGTTGAAAACTTTACTACTCAATGATTTTAAATGTCTCCAAAGAAATTTTCTCTCATTTTCGTTATTGGATGCATCAATAAAAGAGATTTCCAGAGTCAGACCATCTTTATTTTTGCATATACAACGAATAAATTGAAGATTAATAATATGTTGTTTTATTTCCCAAACATCGGGGTTGCATAAAATCATAATCCTACCATTACCATCCAAAGCATTATTATTGACTATATTCCAATCATTAAGGGTTTTGGCTTGAAACCTGTTTATTTTATTGCTATTCAACTTGTGTTCAAGCAGACCTATGATACCGGGCTTGTATAAATTTAGCAAATTAGATTTTATTTTAGGGGAATTTAAACCCCTGGCATTCCAAGCAATTATATTCATTTTATAAACTTATGAAAGGATATTATAAAGGATATATAAGCCCAGTCACACAGAAAGTATGTGATGCTCATCTTTTACCAGCCTCTATTTTTGCATGAAACTTTGTCTTGCACTTGAAGCTGTTTTTCCCAAATTGTATTCTTCGTTATGTACTAATCTCTGAATGCTGCTTCATCTTCTACACATTCTACTAATTTAGCGCGAAGAATATCAATTATACTCTTTTTCTTGCCTTTCTTTTATTTTTATTTATAGGAGAGCAAGAAGTAGAGAGGAACTTATAAGAATTCTAAATCAAAAGGTCAGCATTAGTTATTGCAATGGCGGTTGATGCAAGTAGATCAAAGACATTTCCTTGTTTTGTGTTGCACAAACTCTGTATATTTGCGTAATCAAACTTTTTAATACTATAATCATCTGTAATTAAACTTGAGCTATCCTGATGGGGAGGAAGCTCAATGACCTGATCCTTATAGGCCCATTTAGGTTGTACTTTATTGTTACTACTCTGATTGCGCCTAGCATCTGAAGCTAGTCATATCTCAGATGGAACTTGCATGGGAATATTCATATTGGTATCCTGATAACGGTGGGAGATTGATTAACCATATTTTGGTCAATATCTCCTATTGTACTGCTACTGAGGCTGTTGGCTCCACAGATTGAGTTCTTGCATCGTTAGTCTTTTTCCTTGCAATGCTGTCCCCATTTTCATTTCTAGTCATATCTCTGATTTTATTCATGTGAGGGCTCAGCATTAGTGCTTTTATTTCATGGGTTTTGAGAGTATGCATCAACATATGATCTAGAAAACTTATTTGCAACGTTTGTATTTTCATCAGTTTGCATGTTTTTATCGTTTGTGCTCACGTCTGCAGGCATTGAAGATACAATTGTGTGGCTCTTGACTTTCCAACTTTTTTAACCAAACAACTTTCAGTGTTGTGTCCAAAGCTTACATAGGTTTTACATCTTGAAGGAAACCATTAATACCCAATTTTTTATGCCAAGTTTTCACCATCATACACGGAAATGTTGGATTCCTCTTGGAGTTCAACGTCAGCACTAATTTCAAATATGATTCTTGCATTGCATAATCGAGTCTCATTGCAGTAGGTTCATTCAGTTTTAGTGGTATTTCAACCACACTTGCAATTGCATTAAATGCATATGTCCCACGGCCTTAGATTGGTAATTGAATCCAAACTGGCATTACAGGGAGTAAATCTCTACGAAGAATCAGTTTCTTAGGCCATTTTTTCAAAATATTGAATTTTCCACTTATTTTATAAGATCCATCATTAATGGCGTTTGAGAATCTAATAATGAAAAACCCATTATTTTGAGTATAAATTACAAATTTGCTTGTTGGATTCCTTCGGACGAAATCCTTGAAGTGATGATATGGGTGTCGGTTATCGAACACATAAGCAATCACAGAATCCACTTAAATTTAGTCTTTTTGCCGACCTCTTCTTTAAGAACAACAATCTTCTTTTTATGGATGGTTAATGGAGAAACATGATTAAGCTCAAAATTAGGTTTCAACCCCCTTTCTTGACCATCTCTGCCTATGATGAGGTTGCAGATTTTGGTTTTCATTGAATGAAATAAGAGATCCTTGAATAATGAGAATCCTTAGAATGTCTGATTGTTTTCATTGTATATCTCGTTTCTGAGGCTGATCCGACATTGGGTGGCCAAATTTGCAATCTTGCCGGCTGCCTAAAGTTGGGTACTTGATTTTGATTAGGGCGGTTAGTGAAAGACCCTTTATGACGATTCTGTTAGGCCCAAATTCTTTGGCTGATTTCTTGTATGTACCATGGTGAAACATTAAGCTTTTCACAGGTGAAGATCAAAAAAAAAGAAGTTGCAGAGGTTGACAGTTGGTAGGGTTCAGAGGAAGTAAGAGTTTCAGAATTAAAGGAAAAAAAGAAGATAATAAGAACTGATACAGAACACAGGAAAGGAAGAAAGAATTGAAACTGAGAACTCAAGTATATAAGATAAAAAATGAACTTTATTTGACAATCAACTGATGAACATATTACAGACCCACAGCTATTTATAAAACAAATTCCAACGGCTATATTATATGACCAATTCAACTTAACAAAACTCAATACATTTTATACCAAGCTTTATTAAATCACACATCAGCTTCTGCATGCATGCACGTGCACAAGGTGCAGGCACGGCAAATATCTTCTCCCTCTGTCAACTGGAACCTGACTCGTGCTCTTTATTCGTAGCTTGAGTCATGTCGGCAATGGTAGGTTCGTCAGTCTTCACTTCTGGTAATGGTCCTGGTGACTTTTTGGTTGCAGTGTAGACATCTCTGGCCGAGTGCAATCTTATAGTGGCCATCAGATCTTGAGCATAACAACCCCCTTTCCCTTGAAAAATGGACCTTGTCCCAAGGTCCAAAGTGGGGTATTTTCTGACCATCTCCCAATACTCCTCCCAAGTAGCTTCTTCCTCTGGCAATTCCTTCCATTTAATTAGGACTTGAACTACAGGTTTATTGTGGACGGGCACAAGCCTTCGATCTAGAATTCTTTCAGGTAGCTTGACCAGTTCCTCAACATAGGTGGGTAAATCTTCTTGTATGATGACCCCAGTTCCTACTTTCTTCTTCAACTGTGAAACATGGAAGACTGGATGAATTTTGACATTCGGTGGTAATTTTAATCGATAAGCTACCTCACCAATCCTTTCCTCCACTTCATACGGCCCATAGTACTTAGGGGAAAGCTTATGTGTTTTTTGAGCTCTTGCGGTTAGTTGCCTATATGGCTGCAGTTTTAAGTAAACCCAGTCTCCAATCATGAATTCTCTTTCTGTCCTCTTAAGATCAGCGAATTTTTCCATTCTATCCCTGGCTAAAGTCAAACTGTCTTTGAGAAATTGTAATATGATATCTCTGGAATACAATATATCCTCTACATACGGAATCTTAGCAGTATTTGGCACATAACTTAATAATGAAGGAGGAGCAACTCCATAAACTGCCTGAAAAGAGGTCATATCTATGGATGTTTTCCAGGTGGTATTATACCAATATTCAGCCAATGTTAGCCAAGCAGACCACTCTGAAGGCTTATGGCATACGAAGCATCTAAGATATCCCTCTAATACCCTGTTTGTCATCTCTGATTGTCCATCTGTTTGAGGATGGTAGGCAGCTAAGTTTCAAGGTGCTGCCTTGTAATTTAAAAAGCTCCTGCCAAAATGTGCTAGTAAATACTGCGTCCCTGTCACTGATTATGGATGCAGGCATGCCATGATGTTTGAATACTCCATCAAAAAATACTTGTGCTACCTCTCTTGCTGTGTACGGATGAGCTAAAGGAAAAAAGTGAGCATATTTAGTCAATCTATCTACTACAACATATATCACAATATACTTTCTACTTTTTGGAAAACAAGTAATGAAATCCATGGCTATGTCAGTCCAAATTTTTTCTGAAATGGGTAGTGGTTGGAGCAGGCCTGGTAAGTGTATATTTTCCCCCTTATTTCTTTGGCAAGCTTCACATTCCTTCACAAATTTTTCCACGCAATTCTTCATTTTTTTCCCAATAGAATGCTGTTTTGATTCTTTTAACAGTGGCCTTAATGCCTGAATGCCCTCCCAAGGGGGTAGAATGAAACTCATTTATAATGGAGTTAAGTAAATCTGCATTATGGTAGTCAATCAAAAATTTTCCTTTGTAGAAAAGCAACCCATCCACTAGTTTATATTTTCTTTAATTTCCTTGATTGATTTTTGCCTTGATGTCTGCATAATAAGTTGAATTGGTCAGTGTATCTTTTAATTCTTGCAACCATGTAGGCTGTACTTGTGAGAGAGACATGCATTGTTCTACTCCTTCATCCCTTCTAGATAAGGAATCTGGTACAATATTTTCCTTACCACATTTATACTCGACCTTATAATCATAACCATGTAACTTGGCGAGCCATTTTCCCTGAATATCAGTGTGTAATCTTTGTGTTAGCAAATACTTGAGGCTCTGATGATCAGTCCTGATGATGAACTGTCTCCCTAGCAAGTACTGAGACCATTTTTTTGTGGCTAATATCAAGGCCAGCAACTCCTTTTCATAAGTGGAAAGATTCATATTTCTGCCTTTCAATGCTTTGCTCAAATAAGCAATGGGCTTGTTATCTTGCACAAGTACAGCTCCTATACCTACTCCACTTGCGTCACATTCCACAATGAAGGGTTTATTAAAATCTGGCATAGTGAGGATAGGTGGGGACATTAGGCACTGTTTTAACTTTTCAAAAGCTTGAGTAGCCGAGTCATTCCATAGAAAAGCATTTTTCTTCAACAACTCAGTAAGGGGTCTTGCTGTGAAGACCCGCTAATCCGTACTCCTTGAATATACACTAATCTTCAGTGATTAACTCAAGATGAACGGAGAAACGAATTCTTAGGGTTGAAGAAAGAAGAAAGAGGTAGAAGAAGAGAGAAAAGATAGAAGAAGAACAGAAAACAAACTACAGAACAGGATAACAGACCAATATCAGAATCTCACAGTCGCAGCGGAACAACATATAATAGATAAATGAATATTTATTAAAACAAAAGAACTGTACATTTGATACATTACATCGCATTACATTACATCATATCATCAGAGTGTACAACAAACAAACAGCGGAAAAAGAAGAAATACTATATACAATATAATATACTACGCCATCCAGCTCGCCTCCAGATATCTGTAGCAACACCTGAATCCAGAATGACCTGATAACCTAACTCTAGACTGCCCGTGTAGAAATTGGTGGGCACCCAGAGTTTAGGAAGGGAACAATAAACTCCAGGTCAGTCATGTGACTGGTGTGAGAACTAAAAACAGTTATTTATCTTTTAAAAAAAGAATCAGATAACTTTTAAAAGAAAATTCGCAATGCTTTTTGAAAATGAAACCACCATAAGGTCTCCCGCCACACACACAATGCAAACGCAGACTTGGAGGAGGTTTCTCCTTATGATAGTCAAAGATGCTTACTACGCAAAATCAAATCATTTTTGATATTATTATTAGTGCATAGTGTAGAAAACAATTTCGAAAGTAGAATATAAATCTTAGCCAGCATAGGCATTCCGCACTTATGCCTACTATAGCTACTATGTTCAATAGCAGGTTACCGCCACATTCCATAGCAGGTTATACAACTAAAACCGTACAAGGATCGTATTGTTTCTTTGGATTTCCAACAAATGGTCAGGCCAAGGAACTTTCCATTGCCACATGGAAACGCCTCTGGAATGACGTCCCGAGAACCTAACCGGATCTCTGCCAACACAAGGCCGGGTTACCCCTAACTGGGTAACTACTGACATGAATATGTCATTCCCCGATCGTAACCGATCTATATCCGAGGATCCCCGATTTCCAACAACCACAAAGTAATAAATTTGCAGTAACCACATAGGTTAAGTATCTGGGCTCCATACCATGATATCACCTCTATCCAGAAGGAATGACATACACTAAAGGGGTGCTACCCCCTAATAACCTTGCTGCATCTTTCCTGTTTTGACCATTTCCGGGGTGTGAGGCTCGATGAAATCTCGTCCACAAAGCCACGCTTTACAAAAGCAGTGCTTTGGGTCAACAAATGATCAAAGTAATGATCACAAAGATAAACGATCAAACAAATGATCCTATCACAAACGATCAACACAATGATCATTTCACAGCATCACTCAGCATGCCACACTACCAAATTGGGAGTATATCACTAATAACCTTCAACTATATAACCTCTGAGCTCGTATGTCTCAGAGAATGGTGTTAAGCTAAGAGAATAAATTCTCCGCCACCAACAGAAATATATTTGAAAGAAATCAGCTTTATATCTCAATTTGTAATGTCATACATACAATCCATATAAGTCTGTTCCGGGCTCGAACAGAACCGAAGTCACTTACAAAGAAGTCCTTGCAATCCGGATATTCATTAATCACGTTCGGACTTCCCGTCACTAAGGGTGATAAAACCTCTATATCGGAGATCAGCCGATGCAGAGTAACTCGACGGTAATCCTTCCGTTTTCACAATTATCCGGTCTTCAACACCGGTCTTCAAATGCAATTCATAACGACGTATCACTATTCGGAATGGGTTATATGACCCCATGATCCTTTCCCGGTTAACCCGAATAGTGAGCGCTTATTTAAAAAATAAGTGTGGCATCCAATTCAAGCAATCACAACAAATACCTATTTAAAGGTAAATATTGATAGTCGGTTATTTACTATCAATAAAGATGAGCAACATCACCAGATTCCGAATAATTTCTCAAATTATTTATTTCCCAAAATATCTTTACAAGATATATATAATTTTCCACACTTCAAAAATAAACAACGTTTATTTTGAAACCAATTTTCCCCTTTCATTTATAAATTCCATGGTGAATTTATATTTCAAATTATCTATTGATCTACAGTTTTCAATAGGTTTCAATTATTCAATTCCAATTTATCTTCAAGAAGATAAATTCTCAAAAACGTCTCGTTTCATATTGGAAAAGCATTTCCATACTTATTTAATAATAAGTATTTCACAAATCCTATTTATTTTCAACAATTTGAAAATATTCAATATACTTAAACCATAGTTAAGTATATATTTCATTCTTTAAGGAAATCATTCTTTTATTCACATTTATTTGGGTCAAAACGAATGTTGCGTAAAACATCGTTACGACAACCCAAAATCACTAGTATAGGGATTCGAAATTTAAAATAGATATACAAATCCCAATACTATACAAAACATTTCTTTTCGGAAATCATTTAATATAACAACAGTGTTATAGTCCACCATTTCCTTCTATTTCTCGAAAACGTCTATTTCAACAATAAATATTGAAATCTATGTTTTCATTTCCCTCTATTTCTCGAAAACGTCTATTTCAACAAAAAATGTTGAAATCTATGGTTTCGATTCATAATACATTTTAAAAACATCTTTTAAAATAATTAATTTCATCTTATAATATCGTTCTCCCAAAACATAATCATTTTATTTAATAATATATCCACTGTCCAAAATCGTGAATATGCTTCGTTTAATAAACTTCTATATTCAATTTATCAAATTCAATTGATTTTCGAATTTATGAACAATGTCTATAAATTCCATTTCTATTTATAACTTCGATCTTTTATAAATCTCCTTTATCAATCCAATTCAATTTATAAAATTCAATTTTATACCAAGAGTCTATATTATAAGTTGAATACTTACAGTATCATTTATTTACAAAGTCGTTCTTTTTAAAACTTCACAAATTAGAAATCTTGTTACTTATAAGATTTCGTTTATATTTTATAACAACTTCAACTTATAAAATTTCCTTTATTAACAATTTCTATTAATATCCTATTTAAATGCCAAAATCCAGTTTATAGTTAATTACTTATAAATCCTTTATTCTACAGCATCTATTCATTTTAAAATTTCACCATTTATACAACTATGAATTTCATTCACTTATGAAATCCTTCAATACTTCATTTTCAACATTTATATAAAGCCTCGTTTTATTATTCCAATATTTTTGATTTACAAATATCAATTCTAAAAGTCTTCTATATACACCCTTTATAATAATTCAAGAATTCAAATTTAAACTATTTTATAAATCTATTTATTTCTAAAAACTACCTTTGGTTATATTTCACAAAAATCTTAAATTCTATAACTTTAAAAATTTTAATTTTAATTTAATTAAAAATGAATCAACTCAAAATTTCAATAAAAACATATACTTTGGAAAAATTGATTTAAAATCCTTTATAATTCAAAATCGTTAAAAATACTTTTAAAAATGGATCTGATGATGCAACAGCATCCAATAGTAAACCATGGCAACAAATATCATATATCGATATGATAATCATAATCATCAAAATATTTATAATCAAATAAATATTTGTGAGGAATCCAGTTGGATCCCTCCAACCTGTTTCCCTGCATCCACAGACGTTAGCACAATACCAATTCCACTTCAAGGTGGAATATCGCGGTATATGGGATTTTTAAAATATATATCCGCTTAATAGGCGACGCAATAGGGTCTCATCCGCTATACAATGCGGGAAATCAGTCAACTGCAATATATACATATGCCAATATATATATATATTGCTATATATATAGATATATCCTATTATATCTAATATCACAATCAAGCAATCAATCAATCAACAAATTTTAAATATAACTATTTAAAATTTAACAAACCCTTTTGAGTGAGAAGTTCTCACCTTAGCTTTTATTTGCAATCCATTTCCCATCTTGACTTGATTTTCTTGATTTATACCTTGTATAAACATTTTATACAATTATTAATATTCGAAACAATCGAATAGTCAATTTTCATTATATAGTTTCAATTCACCGGTGATTTCATTTTAATAGTTAAATTAACTGATAGTTTTATTTAAACCAATATTTCTCCTTTAAATAAATTTGTTTAAGTGACTAAGAACAATTTAATTTTTTTCCGTAGTTCATTATTTAAAAATTTCACCAGTAAATGAAAATAGGTATTCACATGTGTTATAAATATTTTAACTTATCAAACAATTTATTCTCCTGTAACCTGTATATCTACACAATTAATAAAATTAACTAAATGCTTTACTGCAATAAAATTTCCTTCTATATTTCCATTATCGATTTCAGACTAAAGTGGTCTAATAAATTTCTAAATTCACAATTAAATCTACAGATTCCTTTCAATAATTTATTTAACTAATTAATTAAAAATATAATAATTACCTTACTGTGGTTCACTCGAGACCAACCTCCAGCTCCTGTTCGCGCGCACACACGCCACCCATCGCCTGTCGCCACCTTGATTCCTGTGACCATGCAACGCCCCACGCTCCAACAACCTCCCCTTGTCATCGAGCTCGCCGCGAGCTGCTGCTGCCGATACCCCCATCGCGCCCAGACAAACGCGATAGAACCCCATCGAGTCGCCGCTTGCTCCATTTGCCTCGATCCCTAGTCGCGACCCACAGAGCGCCGCCGCCTCCTGTGCGAATCCCCTCAAGCTCGAACTCGAACGAGTCGCTGTTGAACGGTTACAGAGGAAGACTTGATTTTTGATTGAGAAAAGAGAAGTGGCATTGGTTTGAAGCTGCTTCGATTGAGAAAAGGGAATCCTTCGGCCATTAACTGAGAACGTGATTTGGAGAAGAGGAATAAACGGAGACGCCTTCATTTTTTTTTTTTTGAAGGCCATTAAAAAAATTTCTCAATTCGATTTTAAAACTGAAGTGGGAGAGCGATCTTTTTTTTTTTTTAAACGTGAAGGAGGTAGGTTACGTGATTTTTTTCTTCAGAGAATAGGTCTGCTAAGAAGAAAGTAGGGTGGCTTTGAAATGACAACGGCTGATATTGACAATTTAAATATTTAAATTCAAATTGAATTTGATTCAAATTTCCAACGCGTTTATACGTCGTGCGCTCACATATCAATTCCGAAAAATACGAAATTTGAAATCCGATAATAATTCAATATTACGGACCCAATGGAACTGGTTTCGTCGAATTCCGAAACTGTATGAAAAATGACTATTTTTAAATATCGATTTAAACGATATAAATTCAAAACTGAACAAACCACTTTCAAATTCGATTCTGAAGCTTCTATTATCTTCAGGATTATCAATATAAATTTTACAAGCCTTTGAAATATTTTAAATCAGCTTAAAATTTAAGATTCAAAATTTTATTCAACTTTCAATAGATTAAATTTTATAATTTAATCGTTAAATTCAAAGTTATAATGGAAATTCAATCCAAACCATAACTCAAATATTTAAAATTAATTAAATATTTTCAATTTAAATTGTTCAAAATTCTGGGTCGTTACAATCTTCCCCCCTTAAAAGAATTTCGTCCCGAAATTGCAAGTTAAGGAGAATGATCCAAAACCGTTTATTATTTACCCAAAACCAAATAGTTTTATCAACTTATTAACCTAAATCTTTTTTTATTAAAGATCCATTATCATTTCAATTAACTTTCCAACTTCAATTCTAAGTTTCAAATAACATTGTTTACTTCACAATTCAAATTTAAATTTAAATTTAAATTTCAAACTTTCAAATTTTTCTAACACCCGAAATTTTCGAAAAATTTCGCCAGCGTCTCCTTTGCGCGGCTCGATCGGTACGGCTACAAAATGGCATCATGGCCCCTCAGAATCAAAAAGAAAAGAGAAAGCCAAGTGGCTGGAGAAGGAAATCATCAAATCTCATACTGAAATTCAAATGCGTACCTTTTTGTCGAGCAATTCAATTTTTTTATCTTTGAAATCAAAATCACAATTCCTTTTCTTTTAATATACCTGTATAACCTGCTAGTAGTAGTATCCAATTCCAACATTCAAACCATTTTGCACATTTCCATTACAAAATATTCCATATATGTTTCTTATATCATCTCTAGCTTTACTATTGAAGTTATACATTCATTTTCATTCAATTTTGCATTTTAATTTCATTTGAATTCAATTTACAATTTCAATTTTTATTTGAATTCAATTTATAATCTCAATTCTATTTGTTTCTAAGCCAAACGAATTCATATTCATTCTAGTTTATACTAATTCAAATTGATACCAATTCAATTTATTCTAATTCTACTTCAGTTCAATTTGCATTTCATATTTTCCATTCAATTTTGTTTACATTCCATATTCATATTCATCTTGAATTTACTTAAGCTATTTCACTTCAAACTCAAGTTCATTTCCTTGTAAACAATCTTCAATTTCATTTCCATTTTCATTTAATTCAATTTATTTACAAATCATATTTACTTTCATTCCTTCAGTTAGTTTAGCTTACTAATTTTCATTTCAATACTTCGCTTTGCTTAAATCAAATTCAATTCCAATTCATTTTAATTACTCCAAATTTATTTTCAACTTAATAATACTCCATAAATATTTTTATATAGCATTCCAGAGTCTTTTCATCTTTTCCAAAACCAAATCCAAATTTTCCAAACAACTTTTATTTAAAACAATTTGGCAGCAATTCCTCTTTTGGAAACCCGAAAATGAACACCAATGATGTCGCGGTCATCATCGGAATTATTTTCCAGCGACCGAAAAGAGTTTAGAGCTTTTCATTCCTTTAAAAATTCTTTTCAAAACCTTTTAAATTCATTTTCCAGATCAAAAAGGAATTTAATTTCTAAAATTTCCAAATTTTTTCAAAAACATTTCCAAAACTTCTCTGGAATTCTATTTATAATTATAAATCACATTTATAATTTACATTCTCAAATTTCATTTGTATATGGATTTCATTTTCTTATCTTTTTATCTAAATTTTCATATAACAATGATTTCAATTATATTTCAATTTCAATGGTAATAGTTTAATATTATTACTACCTAACAACTATGCATCCATATACTACAATAATTTATAAAGATAATTTTCTTTATCTACAAAAATAGTTTTGGGCAAATATTATTTCATCTACCCGATTTTAAAACAATATTGTGTCGAATTGTTCTATTCAAGTGTTTAGAAACCCCTTCGATTCAGTTTCGAGGCTGCGCCGACGAAGGTTCATATGCCACTCAATAAACCAATCATCACAATATAAAACAAATTTTATATTCACTAACAAATACGCGCTCATATCTATTATTACACTCAAACTCATTCTAGAGTACTACTGACTCTATCTCTAATGAGTAACACCCAACAGAGCAGGTTGTCACTTAACCATACGCTCTGATACCAAATGTGAAGACCCGCTAATCCGTACTCCTTGAATAGACACTAATCTTCAGTGATTAACTCAAGATGAACGGAGAAACGAATTCTTAGGGTTGAAGAAAGAAGAAAGAGGTAGAAGAAGAGAGAAAAGATAGAAGAAGAACAGAAAACAAACTACAGAACAGGATAACAGACCAATATCAGAATCTCACAGTCGCAGCGGAACAACATATAATAGATAAATGAATATTTATTAAAACAAAAGAACTGTACATTTTATACATTACATCGCATTACATTACATCATATCATCAGAGTGTACAACAAACAAACAACGGAAAAAGAAGAAATACTATATACAATATAATATACTACGCCATCCAGCTCGCCTCCAGATATCTATAGCAACACCTGAATCCAGAATGACCTGATAACCTAACTCTAGACTGCCCGTGTGGAAATTGGTGGGCACCCAGAGTTTAGGAAGGGAACAATAAACTGCAGGTCAGTCATGTGACTGGTATGAGAACTAAAAACAGTTATTTATCTTTTAAACAAAGAATAGAATAACTTTTAAAAGAAAATTCGCAATGCTTTTTGAAAATGAAACTACCATAAGGTCTCCCGCCACACACACAATGCAAACGCAGACTTGGAGGAGGTTTCTCTTTATGATAGTCAAAGATGCTTACTACGCAAAATCAAATCATTTTTGATATTATTATTAGTGCATAGTGTAGAAAACAATTTTGAAAGTAGAATATAAATCTTAGCCAGCATAGGCATTCCGCACTTATGCCTATTATAGCTACTATGTTCAATAGCAGGTTACCGCCACATTCCATAGCAGGTTATACAACTAAAACCGTACAAGGATCGTATTGTTTCTTTGGATTTCCAACAAATGGTCAGGCCAAGGAACTTCCCATTGTCACATGGAAACGCCTCTGGAATGACGTCCCGAGAACCTAACCGGATCTCTGCCAACACAAGGCCGGGTTACCCCTAACTGGGTAACTACTGACACGAATATGTCATTCCCCGATCGTAACCGATCTATATCCGAGGATCCCCGATTTCCAAGAACCACAAAGTAATAAATTTGCAGTAACCACATAGTTAAGTATCTGGGCTCCATACCATGATACCACCTCTATCCAGAAGGAATGACATACACTAAAAGGGGTGCTACCCCCTAATAATCTTGCTGCATCTTTCCTGTTTTGACCATTTCCGGGGTGTGAGGCTCGATGAAGTCTCGTCCACAAAGCCACGCTTTACAAAAGCAGTGCTTTGGGTCAACAAATGATCAAAGTAATGATCACAAAGATAAACGATCAAACAAATGATCCTATCACAAATGATCAACACAATGATCATTTCACAGCATCACTCAGCATGCCACACTACCAAATTGGGAGTATATCACTAATAACCTTCAACTATATAACCTCTGAGCTCGTATGTCTCAGAGAAGGGTGTTAAGCTAAGAGAATAAATTCTCCGCCACCAACAGAAATATATTTGAAAGAAATCAGCTTTATATCTCAATTTGTAATGTCATATATACAATCCATACAAGTCTGTTCCGGGCTCGAACAGAACCGAAGGCACTTACAAAGAAGTCCTTGCAATCCGGATATTCATTAATCACGTTCGGACTTCCCGTCACTAAGGGTGATAAAACCTCTATATCGGAGATCAGCCGATGCAGAGTAACTCGACGGTAATCCTTCCGTTTTCACAATTATCCGGTCTTCAACACCGGTCTTCAAATGCAATTCATAACGACGTATCACTATTCCGAATGGGTTATACGACCCCATGGTCCTTTCCCGGTTAACCCGAATAGTGAGCGCTTATTTAAAAATAAGTGTGGCATCCAATTCAAGCAATCACAACAAATACCTATTTAAAGGTAAATATTGATAGTCGGTTATTTACTATCAATAAAGATGAGCAACATCACCAGATTCCAAATAATTTCTCAAATTATTTAATTTTCCAAAATATCTTTACAAGATATATATAATTTTCCACACTTCAAAAATAAACAACGTTTATTTTGAAACCAATTTTCCCCTTTCATTTATAAATTCCATGGTGAATTTATATTTCAAATTATCTTTTGATCTACAGTTTTCAATAGGTTTCAATTATTCAATCCCAATTTATCTTCAAGAAGATAAATTCTCAAAAACGTCTCGTTTCATATTGGAAAAGCATTTCCATACTTATTTAATAATAAGTATTTCACAAATCCTATTTATTTTCAACAATTTGAAAATATTCAATATACTTAAACCATAGTTAAGTATATATTTCATTCTTTAAGGAAATCATTCTTTTATTCACATTTATTTGGGTCAAAACGAATGTTGCGTAAAACATCGTTACGACAACCCAAAATCACTAGTATAGGGATTCGAAATTTAAAATAGATATATAAATCCCAATACTATACAAAACATTTCTTTTCGGAAATCATTTAATATAACAACAGTGTTATAGTCCACCATTTCCTTCTATTTCTCGAAAACGTCTATTTCAACAATAAATATTGAAATCTATGTTTTCATTTCCCTCTATTTCTCGAAAACGTCTATTTCAACAAAAAATGTTGAAATCTATGGTTTCGATTCATAATACATTTTAAAAACATCTTTTAAAATAATTAATTTCATCTTATAATATCGTTCTCCCAAAACATAATCATTTTATTTAATAATATATCCACTGTCCAAAATCGTGAATATGCTTCGTTTAATAAACTTCTATATTCAATTTATCAAATTCAATTGATTTTCGAATTTATGAACAATGTCTATAAATTCCATTTCTATTTATAACTTCGATCTTTTATAAATCTCCTTTATCAATCCAATTCAATTTATAAAATTCAATTTTATACCAAGAGTCTATATTATAAGTTGAATACTTACAGTATCATTTATTTACAAAGTCGTTCTTTTTAAAACTTCACAAATTAGAAATCTTATTACTTATAAGATTTCGTTTATATTTTATAACAACTTCAACTTATAAAATTTCCTTTATTAACAATTTCTATTAATATCCTATTTAAATGCCAAAATCCAGTTTATAGTTAATTACTTATAAATCCTTTATTCTACAGCATCTATTCATTTTAAAATTTCACCATTTATACAACTATGAATTTCATTCACTTATGAAATCCTTCAATACTTCATTTTCAACATTTATAAAGCCTCGTTTTATTATTCCAATATTTTTGATTTACAAATATCAATTCTAAAAGTCTTCTATATACACCCTTTATAATAATTCAAGAATTCAAATTTAAACTATTGTATAAATCTATTTATTTTTAAAAACTACCTTTGGTTATATTTCACAAAAATCTTAAATTCTATAACTTTAAAAATTAAAATTTTAATTTAATTAAAAATGAATCAACTCAAAATTTCAATAAAAACATATACTTTGGAAAAATCAATTTAAAATCCTTTATAATTCAAAATCGTTAAAAATACTTTTAAAAATGGATCCGATGATGCAACAGCATCCAATAGTCAACCATGGCAACAAATATCATATATCGATATGATAATCATAATCATCAAAATATTTATAATCAAATAAATATTTGTGAGGAATCCAGTTGGATCCCTCCAACCTGTTTCCCTGCATCCACAGACGTTAGCACAATACCAATTCCACTTCAAGGTGGAATATCGCGGTATATGGGATTTTTAAAATATATATCCGCTTAATAGGCGGCGCAATAGGGTCTCATCCGCTATACAATGCGGGAAATCAATCAACTGCAATATATACATATGCCAATATATATATATATTGCTATATATATAGATATATCCTATTATATCTAATATCACAATCAATCAATCAATCAACAAATTTTAAATATAACTATTTAAAATTTAACAAACCCTTTTGAGTGAGAAGTTCTCACCTTAGCTTTTATTTGCAATCCATTTCCCATCTTGACTTGATTTTCTTGATTTATACCTTGTATAAACATTTTATACAATTATTAATATTTGAAACAATCGAATAGTCAATTTTCATTATATAGTTTCAATTCACCGGTGATTTCATTTTAATAGTTAAATTAACTGATAGTTTTATTTAAACCAATATTTCTCCTTTAAATAAATTTGTTTAAGTGACTAAGAACAATTTAATTTTTTTCCGTAGTTCATTATTTAAAAATTTCACCAGTAAATGAAAATAGGTATTCACATGTGTTATAAATATTTTAACTTATCAAACAATTTATTCTCCTGTAACCTGTATGTCTACACAATTAATAAAATTAACTAAATGCTTTACTGCAATAAAATTTCCTTCTATATTTCCATTATCGGTTTCAGACTAAAGTGGTCTAATAAATTTCTAAATTCACAATTAAATCTACAGATTCCTTTCAATAATTTATTTAACTAATTAATTAAAAATATAATAATTACCTTACTGTGGTTCACTCGAGACCAACCTCCAGCTCCTGTTCGCGCACACACGCCACCCATCGCCTGTCGCCACCTTGATTCCCGCGACCATGCAACGCCCCACGCTCCAACAACCTCCCCTTGTCATCGAGCTCGCCGCGAGCTGCTGCTGCCGATACCCCCATCGCGCCCAGACAAACGCGATAGAACCCCATTGAGTCGCCGCTTGCTCCATTTGCCTCGATCCCTAGTCGCGACCCACAGAGCGCCGCCGCCTCCTGCGCGAATCCCCTCAAGCTCGAACTCGAACGAGTCGTTGTTGAACGGTTACAGAGGAAGACTCGATTTTTGATTGAGAAAAGAGAAGTGGCATTGGTTTGAAGCTGCTTTGATTAAGAAAAGGGAATCCTTCGGCCATTAATTGAGAACGTGATTTTGAGAAGAGGAATAAACAGAGACGCCTTCATTTTTTTTTTTGAAGGCCATTAAAAAAATTTCTCGATTCGATTTTAAAACTGAAGTGGGAGAGCGGTCTTTTTTTTTTTTAAAACGTGAAGGAGGCAGGGTACGTGATTTTTTTTCAGAGAATAGGTCTGCTAAGAAGAAAGTAGGGTGGCTTTGAAATGACAACGGCTGATATTGACAATTTAAATATTTAATTTCAAATTGAATTTGATTCAAATTTCCAACGCGTTTATACGTCGTGCGCTCACATATCAATTCCGAAAAATACGAAATTTGAAATCCGATAATAATTCAATATTACGAACCCAATGGAACTGGTTTCGTCGAATTCCGAAGCTGTATGAAAAATGACTATTTTTAAATATCGATTTAAACGATATAAATTCAAAACTGAACAAACCACTTTCAAATTCGATTCTGAAGCTTCTATTATCTTCAGTATTATCAATATAAATTTTACAAGCCTTTGAAATATTTTAAATCAGCTTAAAATTTAAGATTCAAAATTTTATTCAACTTTCAATAGATTAAATTTTATAATTTAATCGTTAAATTCAAAGTTATAATGGAAATTCAATCCAAACCATAATTCAAATATTTAAAATTAATTAAATATTTTCAATTTAAATTGTTCAAAATTCCGGGTCGTTACACTTGCTATCAATCCATAGTGTTTAATGAATTTTCTATAATATCCAGTCAGGCTTAAGAATCCCCTCAAGGCCTTTAGAGTAGTGGGAATTGGCCATTGTTTAATAGCTTGTACCTTCTTATGGTCCACAGCTATGCCTTCTGCAAGGATGACATGACCTAAATACTCAATTCTTTCCTTGGCAAATGAGCATTTTGAAGGCTTAATCACCAAATGATTGTCTTGTAGTACCTGTAAGGCAACTCTAATGTGGCCTAGATGCTCAAGCATAGCTTGGCTATAAATCAGTATATCATCAAAAAATACTAAAATAAACTTTCTTAAATACGGTCTAAATATATCATTCATCAATGACTGAAAGGTTGCTGGGGCATTAACAAGACCAAATGGCATCACCATGAACTCATAGTGCCCATCATGTATTTTAAATGCAGTCTTATGAATGTCATCATTATGTACCCTAATCTGATGATAACCTGATCTCAAGTCTAATTCAGTGAAGTCTTTTGCGCCATGCAGTTCATCAAATAAGTCGTCTACTAGAGGTATGGGATACTTATCCTTAATTGTGATATTGTTTAAGCCCCTGTAATCAATACACAATCTCCAAGAACCATCTTTCTTTCTTACCATAACCACAGGAGAAGAAAAAGCACTGCTACTGGGTCTTATTATGCCAGTTTTTAGCATTTCCTGAATTATGTTTTCTAACTCATTTTTTATGTGATGTGAGTGCCTATAGGGTTTTAAACAAACTGGCTTGGATCCATGCAGCAAGGGTATTTTATGATCCTGCGGCCTAGTGGGGGGTAGAGTATCAAGAGGTGCCAAAACTTTAGGAAATTCATCAAGAATTGTCTTAACAGATGCACGTAATTCAGAATTTTCGTTAGCAGTAAGTTGTGAACAAAGCATCGTAGCAAACTGCCCTTGTATGCATTCCTTCCTGAATGCCTTTTTGTCTATGATTTTTAATTCATCAGGCTGTATGCCTTGCCAAACATGTATTCTATTATTGTACTTAAATCTAACTTGCAATTTTGAAAAATTCAATGTTACCTCTCATAGTGATTTCATCCATTGAGCCCCTAATACAACTTGGCATCCATCTAAAGGCAATAATAAAAGATCAACAAACATACAATAATTTTGGCATTTCAGGGGTACCTGGTTGCACATTCCAGTGCCATGAAGTCTCTCACCATTTGCTACTTGCACTTCAAACCCCTTTGTCTTGTCAATAGCTAAAGGCATTTTCCCTACTAGGTTGCAATCCAAGAAGTTATGTGTGGAGCTAGAGTCAATGAGGACTTGCACTGGCTTCCCGTAGATGGATCCACAAACTTTAATGGTGTGCAGAGTTGGAATACCACACATAGCATGGAGTGTGATGGCTGGTTTAATCTCTTCTATACCGGGGTTTGTATCCTCCTCGGCTTCTTGGGTTTCTTGGTCTTCAAGATTATCTTCCTCATTTTCTTTGTCGTTACCCAACTCTGGTACACTTTCAAGGATATAGACTTGCCTTTTTGTTTTGCACTGATGGCCTGGTTGCCATTTTTCATTACAAGTATAACATTGGTTCTTTCTTTGCCTTTCAAGAATTTCTTCTGTCGTCATTCCTTTACTCTTGGCAATCTCTGTCGGGGTTCTGTTATGGTTAGATGTAGGTATAATGGTATTTTGGTTTCTTGGTAGAAAATTCTTGGGTGCTTGTGCAGAGTTAGTTGGCTTATAGGGCTTCTTTGAATTAGGCCATCTTGCTTCATAAATCTTTGCTAAAGTCACTGCTTCTTTAAAGCTGGAAGGTCTTGCTGCTTCAACATCTATTTTGATATCTTCTTTTAACCCATCCACAAATTTGTTGAATACGTAATCAGGATGAAGATGGGGAAGAAGGCCCTATAATTGCTCAAACTTTGTAAGGTAAGATTGGACAGTAGAGAGTTGTCTGAGATTGGCAAAAGTTCCAAATGGTTTTCTTAACTCAGGGGGAGCAAATCTGATGATAATCTCTTCTTTGAAAATTTTCCAGAGATCGAAATTCTTGACATTATTGGTCAGCCATTTAAACCACCTTTGAGCAACATCCTTCAAGTGAAAGGAACAGGTGGATACCCATTCAGTCTCGGGTGTGTGATGGTACTTGAAAAGTTTTTCAACTTGATCTATCCACTCAATTACATTTTCATCACCGTTATAGATAGGAAATTCTAACTTGATAGTAGTGTGCTGGAGTAATGAAGGAGGGGGTAAGATGTTAGGTTGTTGTCTTGGGTGAGAGGGTTGGAGTTGATCATTAGAATGGGGTGAGAGTGAAGAGTTCCTGTTGTTATTTCTCTGGAAAGGAGGTACATAAGGGTGACTTCTTGATGATGTTTGAGCTTCATGATGGGTATTAGACGGCACATTTCTTTGAGACCTTATTTCTTGCATGAATGATTCCAAGGTGGCTGTAAGAAGATCGATTCTGCCATTGAATTCTTGTGTGTTTTCCTCGTAATGTTTGTTGAAGTTCTTGTGGCGATTGATGAAGTTCTTGCTGAGCCTCTGCTAACTGATCCAAGGCTTGTTTTGTGGATTCGTTAATGTGTTGTTGGCGGGTCTTAAATTCCTCTACATCACTGAAATCAAGGTGGCTGCTATCATCGATGTTGCTGATGTCAGAAGGTGGGGGATTTGAAATAACCCTGGCTGATTGATTTGTATCCTGCTCTGATATCAATTTGTTAGGCCTAAATTCTTTCGGCTGATTTCTTGTATGTACCATGGTGAAACATTAAGCTTTTCACAGGTGAAGATCAAAAAAAAGAAGTTGCAGAGGTTGACAGTTGGTAGGGTTCAGAGGAAGTAAGAGTTTCAGAATTAAAGGAAAAAAAGAAGATAATAAGAACGGATACAGAACACAGGAAAGGAAGAAAGAATTGAAACTGAGCACTCAAGTATATAAGATAAAAAATGAACTTTATTTGACAATCAATTGATGAACATATTACAGACCCATAGCTATTTATAAAACAAATTCCAACGGCTATATTATATGACAATTCAACTTAACAAAACTCAATACATTTTATACCATGCTTTATTAAATCACACATCAGCTTCTGCATGCATGCACGTGCACAAGGTGCAGGCACGGCTAATATCTTCTCCTCTGTCAACTGGAACCTGACTTGTGCTCTTTATTCGTAGCTTGAGTCATGTCGGCAATGGTAGGTTCGTCAGTCTTCACTTCTGGTAATGGTCCTGGTGACTTTTTGGTTGCAGTGCAGACATCTATGGCCGAATGCAATCTTATAGTGGCCATCAGATCTTGAGCATAACAGATTCTCTACGACTTGGAATTCCTCTTCATCAATATTCGGTTGTATGTTTTTTTGATTTTGCTGTGAATGTAGATTAGGAGTTAGGGAAGGGGATGAATTGAGTGGAGAAGAGGATGATGAGAAACCTCCATTCTAGACCTGCCAAAATTTGATCCAACCCATTAACCCAATCCATTTGTCCTACTCATAAATGGGTTGGGTCAGCCCATTTATGAATATCATAAAATGGGTTATGGGTTGGGTTGACCCATTTTTAAAACGGTTATAAATGGGTAACCCATTTACTCATTTATTAAAAATATTAAATTTTAACATAAATGTAAAAAATAAGAATTTTGAACATACATTATAATTTTTCATGAAGACTGACAGTTGTACTTAGAAAATAACAGGCTACTACAGCTCCATATTTGAATCCATCTACTGCAGAGGCCGCTATTTTTTGTTCAAACTGCAATAACTTCTTCGTTCTACCTCGAAATCAAACGAGACTTCGATCGATCAACTCCAACTTAAATTACGGACAGTATGAAACACTCGGATACTTCAACGTGTGAATGCACGCTGTAGTTTTCCAAGGAGACTGACAGTTGTACTTAGAAAATAACATGCTACTACATCTCTATGTTTGAACTCTGCGTAGTGCAGAAGCCGATATTTTTTTTATTCGGACTGCAATAACTCATTCGTTCTAACTCGGAATCATGCGAGACTTCGACCGATCAACTCCCACCTAAATTACAGACAGTATGTAACATTCGGATACTTGATCGTGTGAATGCAAACTGTAGTTCTCCAAGGGGACTGATAGATGTACTTAGAAAATAACAGGCTACCACACCTGCATATTGAACTCCGCCTACTGCAGAAGCTGCTATTTTTTTTGTTCAGACTGCAATAACTCTGTTCTAACTTGGAATCAGGCGAGACTTCGACCGATTAACTCCCACCTAAATTACAGACAGTATGGAACACTCTGATACTTCATCATGTGAACGTACACTGTAGTTCTCCAATGGGAATGATAGTTGTACTTAGAAAATAACTGGCTGCCACATCTGCATATTGAACTCCGTCTAGTGTAGAAGCCGCTATTTTTTTGTTCAGACTGCAATAACTCCTTCGTTCTAACTCAGAATCAGGCGGGACTTCGACCGATTAACTATCGCTTAAATTACAGATAGTACGGAACACTCTGGCACTTTATCGTGCGAACGCGCATTGTAGTTCTCCAAGGAAACCGACAGTTGTACTTAGAAAATAATAAACTACCCTATCTCCATATTTGAATTTAGATGACGATTAGAATTAAAATTTTAAATTTTTGTCGGATCCCAAAACATAAAACTTGGAACTAGAATTATTTTATATTTATTTGTTTTTTGTTAGTCAAATTAAATTTAAATCTTTAAATGGGTTAAATGGGTAACCCGTTTATTAAGTGGGTTGGATCATAAATGAGTTGGGTCATAAATGAGTTGGGTCATAAATGGGTAAAAGAGAATGGGTCATAAATGGGTTGGGTCGAACTCGACCCAACCCATTTGACAGGCCTACCCCATTCCGATCTTGGTTAAATATAGGATTATCAATGGTTTTCTGTTGGCAGCCATAACTGCGTTTTTCAGATGCATTTTTTATGTTGAAGTGCTACCTGAAATCAAATTATGTCCGTTGTTATTGATAAGCACTGCAAGCGATGTGCAAATACTATGATCAGGTTGAGCCTTAACTTATGGTTATTACGAGCATACAAAGTAATGGACAATTTGCTTTCAGTGTAAGTATATATCTTACTATGTTTAGTTTGTGCCTTATGTTAATTATATGTAGACTCCGTATTGACGATTAGTTAGCATAGTGTGTACATATGTTAGCATAAGTTGGGCATATAATTCTGGCTTTACCATTTCAGTAGATATGCATCTTACATAAATATATTAATTTTAAGCAAAATTTTTGGCCGTGATTTAAATGTTATTGTAATAATTGGTAATATGTACAGCTTATTGTTATACATGTATGTATTACTGTATCTGTAAAAACATACCTATTAACTATAGCTATACCTATTAGGCGCATAAATGTATCTCTATTAGTAAAGCAATTCATTTACTTGGTGAAGTTCTCACTTGTTTCCTAAACTATTCATATTTTTACTAGCAAACTAAATAACAAAACGAAAGATATATTTGGATATTTCAGTACTTTTGCTTTCTCGTTTCCTTCTTCATGAACATATCTCTTATCATAGTACAACATGTTATTTGCGGCTCACAAAACTTTAGTGTCCACATCTACACGTTTCGGCAACTAATTTGGATTAGTTTTTCATATTCAAAGTGTTATGTATTTATTTACTCAGGTTTATTGAATTGATATTTATGGTGTGGTGTTATCATGTTTAGAAATTGTAAATGCTTAGATCTAACAACTTTTTTGTCATTTTATTCCAAAACAAAGCTTTATGCCTTTGAGTCCATCTTTTTGTTTATATTTTTTTGGGTTACTTTCCACTTTTGGCTTTGTTTTGATAACTCGTAGAATTATTTCCATATTTTTTGAATAATCAAGAACATATATTTCTTGAAATTATTGTTGCATAATTGATTTTGTTAAGTACCACAATTTAATTTTATCAATCGACTCCTCCGAAGTCCATTGTTTGTGCAATGGCTTATCTCATTAGCAGGCAATTTATTTGTTTGGCTTGTGTAAGGTTTTTTCTACTTAGCTTATGTCAATGGCCTAATAGCTTATGCTACTTGGCATCTATTCAAGGTGTAATAAGTTTTATACTATTAGTCTTTATTTATGTTTTTCTTTTCTAGTGTTGCTGTATTTGTTGGTATACTTGTATAATGTTGTATTATACCAAAATATAAATACATTGAATATTTTATATTTTGTGAATTGCTAAAAGTACCCAAATTCTCACTTCTTAATACCATGATGTGGTATCAAAAAGTGCAAAATTGAGTCCTTTAGTGCCATACCACCATGTGGAACTAAAGGCACTAATTGTACGCTTTCTAATAATACCACGGAAGTACAAATTTGCAATAGAAGTTGGAAAATGACTCAGATTCAAATTTATACGATATTTGGAAAAACAGTACAAATATTTATTGCTATTTTTAATTCTTTTAAATTGAACAGGTTTTGTTTAAGCGGTAGTTAATTTCTTTTCTTGTAGGTTAACAAATTCAAAACCTTCGAAGTTAATTTCTTACCCAGCACCAGTGTACGAATATTATACCATACGACAAATGATTTTCCTTTTAGTACAAGACTTATCTTACTTTGAACTCATAATAAATGCTTTCACAGCCACAATTATGAGTTTAGTTATCCATGACGTGGCAGTAATTCCAATTGTATTTCATTGAATCATCGTAAAGAGATTAGTAGAGGAGAATGGTTTTGGTTAAGGTTATTAAAAAAAATTCAATTAGAGAATTTTATAAAAGGATTAGTCAAATAGTGATTACTCCCTTATAACAATAAATGAAAATCACTAATGAGCTCTCTATAATTAATTATTTCCCTAGTCATTCTCGTAAAGGAGAGTACATTCAAGGAACTAAGCTTTTAACGCAAATGAACTTATGGAAAATTAAAAATACCATTTATTTGAAAATATTTGAACATGTTTACGATCTTAGCCATTATATTTTACAATAATGATTGACATTTACAACATTATATGACTATTAGAATATAAAAAACTACCTTATGATATATATGTATGTAATGTATGTTATGGTTTGTTAAAAAAATTAGATCATAAATTCAAGCATAAAGACAACATATTGGTAAGATATACATGCAAAAGAATGATGGGTAAGGATTTTGTAGCAAAAGTAAAATATTTGATAAGCTGAGGTAAGAAAAAGCATTGAAATAAATTGTAGGAATGAGTATAAAATTTAGTAAAGACGAGAAATAGAAGCTACTTAGAAATTAAGGGAAGGAAAAGGGAGCACAAATATGGACAATACAAAAGTAGTAATGGATCAACGAGTTAAATTAAGGAATGAATAGTGCTGAGTTAGGAATTAATATGTGAATGAATGCATGATAATAATTTATTACCTAAAATATTTAATAACCAGGTTTAAAAATTGACAAAATAAAAATGGATGACATCATATATGTATAATTAAACGTAGATAGATTTCAATTATCTAGCCGCAGAGATGATAAAAGAAGCTAGTATATGCATATATAGGGCAGTTGCATCTTCTACTAATAAAGTGAGTGGGCATCAATCATCATGTAATAAAATTAATTGCCTGTATCTATTTTAGTATATATACCAGTTAAGAACAAATAAAAATATAAGAATCAATTAAGCAAATTGAAGAGTGAACAAGCTATCTTGGTATATATGGATGAACTTGCAAGCATATGCATATAGGGTAGTTGTATCTTCTGCTAATAAAGTAACTGGGCATCAATCAGCACGCAATAGAATTAATTGCATATACATGTTTTAGTGTATATAGTAGTTCAGAATAAATCAAAGATCAAGAATCAATTTAGGTTCAGTTTATATAGTAAAATAAAGAGTGAACACAACAGCTTGGTATATACGAATGGATTTTAGGTTTTCCTTATATTTATTTGGCCAGGATATGTGAATAGAGCAGCTTTCAAGTTGTTGGTGGTTGGTTCTAGGTTTATAATGAACAACCTCGTTCACACAAGGCAGGATGTTCACATACTGCACTAGCAGCTACCACCGGTCAAGCGAATATAAAAAACATATCGGGCATGCTGTTGCAATTGAGATCATGTTATAATGTCTTTTAAATTTGAATTTGAACCAAGGCATAGTTTTGATGTACAAAAACTTTCAGCGTTACCAAATATATTTTGATATTTGAACACAATGACAAATGGTTGTACGATGAATTTTGATATTTGTTGAAGTTAAATTTTCTTCGGGAAATGAATTGTTATATTTTGCTATATATGCTTTAGGAAATGATATTGTTACTTGTTGCTATATACGGTTCAGAAAATGAATTGTGATATGCTGTTGTAAATTGTGGTTCATATATGCTTTAGAAAATTAGTAACGGTTATTAGTGTTACAAGTTTTTGTTTTGTAACAGTTATAAACGTTATAAACATTTTACTTGCAACGTTAATAAGTGTGACGATTTTTATATCCCTCGTGGTAATAAACGTTAGGAAAGATTTATTTGTAACAGTTATAAGCATTACAAAATATGCCGTTTGTAACGGTTATAACTGTTACAATATCCGTAAAAAAAATTGTCGCGCACCTTGTAACCATGGTTATAACCGTTACAAAATTAATTTGTCATGCTTATAAGTGTTACAAATACCCTTTTCTAGTGTTGCAGCGCTAGTGTAGCTATTAAGAAATGGAAAATTTTCCTACATGCCTTAGGTATTGCTTGAACTATTTAGGCATCTCTCAGATAGTGAGTATCTCTTAGGTAGAAGGGTTCCTAGCCTCAAAAGAATGATTTTCAACCAAACTCAACTGTTTGTAGGTTTAAACTATTATTCAGTTTCCTAAGATAATATTATATGCTGGAATAAAAGATTTGCCTAGTGTGTTTGCTTATGTTTAAAATAGTGTGTGTGTATAGAGTAGGTTTTGAAAAATACTTTAAAAAATAAAAAGTTTCCACTCATACGTATGCAAATACCCATCGATCGGTAACTTAAGCTCTGATACCAAATGTAACAACCTATCTCGAAACAGACCTAATTTTCGACGCATGAAAGGCCTATCAAACATTAGATCCATTTCAAGGCTGGTTGTTGGTTGAACAATTCACAGAGCTACCTATTAATGCTATCAGAATTTCATAGCGTAAAGGATAAAATATAATATTAGGAACAATACCCATTTCATAAAAAATCAAATTTTAAAACATAACACAACATCCAATATATATAGTACAATAACATTATGTCTGAATGGGCACATCAAAATGTAATAAAAACATAAGTAGATAGATAACTGCCACAAGATTACATCTTCGCCTTCATCTCCTAAGTTTGCACTGTCTTCCCTAACTTGTGTTGTAATGAGCAGCGAATCGGAACAAATATATATGGTGAATAAAATCTCGAGTTTTTTCATAATAGTGCATGGCAGCATAACTTAGATGTAAGCTAGAAGGCTCTCCCAATCCAATCCTATAACCTACCCTTTCTACCCCGACTCTATAACTCACCTTTTACTGTAGGCCCAAGGCCACACCCAGTTCTACGCATCTATGTCAATTACGTCCTAACCATGTGAGGAAAAGTACCCAGACTATTTAATACCTTTTAAATAGAAATGAGGCTGGCTCTGGCCATTTATTACCTATATCTTAGGCATGTCCTCGTCATTTAACACCTAATCCAAGGCGGACCTCTCTTTCGTACTATCTGGCGGACATCGCACAGAATCTCATCAGTCCATTTAATACTTCTTTTTGGAAGAAGTGGACCTTACAATCATCACTTAATACCTTAAAACCGAAGCAGACATTTGTCGAGATTTCCACCTACCGTGCTTAAAGGCTATCCCCAACCATATAATATTTCCTAATTAGAAAGAAGGTGAACCCTACAACAACCACTTACTACCTCGATGTCCGAAGCAGGTCCTACGTATTATGACATGTAACCTAAACTGTGATGCATCATATTAGACCGACTATTCGTAGGCACTGGCAGCCATATTAACTGGGCAAACTTACCCTATAGAATTATGACTAACCTTGCGTCCTCCGTGGGTACTTCTTATAGGCGATGTCTCACATCAGCCCTAAAGCCACACTACCGGTAGCTAGATTAGCTGGACAGACTTCTATGTAATTTTGACCGACCTCGCATCCCTATAACTTAGTCATAGTTTACACTCCCCTAATCATATTATCACATACCTCACTGCATTCTACTAAGGCTATAAAGAATATTTATTCCCTCACTAATCATAATCATCCTTAACTTCCATCCTATGGGGTTTTAATGCTAATCACTAACGTATTCATTGAGCGATTAATACGTTAGTTATTATATGTTATTTATACATAAATACACACACACATATGGAACTAAAATATTCCTAAGCATATGGAGATTGCGTCCTATAGTAATTGTTTAAATGTCAAAACTTCCAATTCATGCAAGTCTAATTCCATACTATAACATACAAATGAGCTAATATCTGTAGCCCAACAATAGACTTATATACGAAAATAGAATCAATTATCAAACTTATTTTATATTAAAATAGTTGAATCATCATCAATAAAATTTACAATTCGAATCCTTGTACACTATTCAATTTCTACATACAAAAAAGGGGATTCATATTTAATTTCTAACCCTTAATCACATCAAAGGAGAGAAAAGTGAGAAGTGGAATAGAATGTAAAATATTAAAACCGCAATAACTACCCAATTTCTACTATTTTTATATAGAATAATTGAGATTCCAAAACATAAGAATTGACATTTCGTTCTTGAAGAATTTTGGGGTTTTTAGCTTGGTGTTTTCACGACCAAAATTCCCTAAGACATATATCAAATCCAGCCTATACTATATAGTTACTAAAATGAGAAAAACTAAGATTTCCACTCGTATATAATTCCCAACTTTCTCCTTTGGATTTGATTATGTCACTTTTTTTTCTCTTTTTAGATCTCTTCCTTTTGAAATATACAATACTTGTATATTAATTTGATTCAGAATTTTAGGGATTGGAGGATAATCAAATTCGAAATTGAATATTAATGTCGAAACACCTTTATCTGAACACCTTACGAAATTTTTGAATAGTGTGGAAGAAAGAATTTGACAGAGTTCCGCTTACATTCCCAAATAATTTATGAATAAACGTGAGGGGCTAGAAAATTATTTATTATGGTTAGAAGTCACCGAACCGTTAGATTTAAATCAGTTTTGAATAATAAAGTCTAGGCCATTTGTGGCCTAAATAACCCTAGCCGTCATAATACGCACCGATTGACCGCTCTCACCCAAGCGGTCGACCGCTGGCAGTTGATTGGCCTTTCGTAGGCGGTCGACCAGTTGCTTGTATATGGGAATGTTTTTACTTTTGTTGTTTAGTTTTTATTTAATTCCTTAATTAATTTTTAATGTTAACGTTTCTTTTAACATTTACTTAAACCTCAATTCTAATCACCGTTAGCTTTTGAAATTTCAAATCTTAATATTAATTACATTTTTGAATTTGAATTCCATTTGAATTGATTTAAACTTGAAAACTTCAAATGTCCATAGCTTTTCCACTTGAGCTCCGATTTCAAAACTCTATATAAGAAAATTGATCATAAAATCACCACAAATGCAATGACACGACTCTCGTGGCCAAATGCCGACATCTACAAAATTTCCATTTTTTGCCTTATTATTAATTAGTTATTTCTTATTAATTGTTTTGTTATTAATTTTTATGAGGTGTTACAGTATCCAAATCCATTTTGCTGCCAGTAATTTTTAAAAGAAATTCATTTGCTACGAAGTCGGTATTTCTTGAAATAACAAATTTTTCTTAGTACAATAGAATGGGTATTTATAAACATTTTATGGGTTGCCTTATATACAATGCTGATTTGGTTTTAGTTTACAATACTTATGTTCAAAAATATAAATTGGTCATCCAATGACAATCGTTCCCTAACTTCTATTGGGCCAATTCGTACAAGATCTCTTACGTATGATTATTTTGTATGGTCTTTTGACTGGCATAACATGCCAACTTCTTGGTCTTGATATGTTAGAGTTTCTTATAAACCCTTATTTTGTATGATTTTTTAAACTATTTTTTAGATGAAATTAATTTTAACTTTGTTTACTGCACTTAAGTACAGGACCTTATAAAAGGATGTTAACTCAACTTCACTCGCTATTAATCATACTTTGTTCAGCAAAGTTCGACTGCTCCTTATCGATATATCATTATGTATCATAGAGAGGAGTGATTGTGGCAATTGAATCTTTATTCAATTTTAGGTATATTCGAAACTCTTTCCAATATACTCACCTATTTGATCAAATCATTTTTTATTTCCTATTGTACATTATTTTATTTACTTCTATTTTATATTCAATGATCTTGTCATAGATATATAAGATGTATGTCAAATACAAATGTTCGTGTCTGTGATAACTCATCGGTGGATACAATGAAGTACGTGGAACCTTTTTTGTATTAATAGACTTACGATTGCATACATTAATATGTATCAATACGAAAAAATCATCAACTCTTGTGACGCTCCCACTAAATAGGTGCTTTGCCCTTAATTGCCTAAGATATAATTCACGGATACCATATGATTCACAATCATATAATCGATCAATTTTTCTCAAAGCCATGGCTTTAGTTTATATTTCCAAAATAATTTCAGATACCTCTATATTTTATAATGCAAAACTATTGTTATGAAAGAAAATACCACATTATAGTTTTACTCTATAATGAATATTCATAACATTAATATTTAAATAAAACTATATCTATTTTTCAATGAATAATGAATTTTTTTATTATTTGATAAATAATGTTTGATACGTGTTACGAAAATAATTTTCGTAACTTGATGCAATCAATAAATGTTATATGGCATGCTCCCGCTATTTCCTCCATCACTACTATAGCATACAGAATACGGAGCTCCATTCAACCACTTAATATAGGCTATATATGAAAACTATAACTAGTTTATAGTAGAGAGTTTTAAAATAAATATCTTGGACTCTAAGAAATAAATCTCATAGAGAATGATTTTCCGTATGAAAATATATTTCGAAATAGAAATCATAACTCACATTTCAATGTTAAGTATCAAGTATTATTTTACAATTCTCGTTTCTAATGTTTCTTTATGAAGCAGAAGTGATCATTCACTCTCTTCACTCCAACTATGCCTTAAGTTACATCTAGTCTCATACATTCGCTTACCTTTCAAAAATAGGCAAACCATTCAAAGGAAACCCCTAACTACAATATCATAACAAAATCTTTACATAAGTAAATTTGGTCAACCTTAGTATTTAAGGATATCAAATAAATTGCACTTTATGTGAACTGATCAAACTGACATTTTAGTGATCAAATTATTAGATTTATATTGTAGTTTTTGGTCCAGTGTTACACTTAATAAAATTATTGTTGTAACCATCATGATGAGTACTTGATCTCTCGCTATGGTTTATTTGCTAATTTAGAATGAGCGAACTTCATCTTGGTTTCATATATTATGAACTCTGACCGTTTTTCATATAACATTTATATGTGATCATGTATGGATCAAATATCCATATTCTCGTATCGCTTTTAGAATTCGCAACGCATAGAAGGCAATACACGGTCTCAGGCAAGTAAACACGTCAGCGACCAAATTATAAACATATTAATAGTTATAAAATTAGGTTCTGCATAGGTATTGGAAAAACAACATGAAAAAAAACTTGTTAGTATATGTTATATTTCTATCTGTTAATCTTAAATTCAGTTCATTAATTGACAACATTTCATCAGTTATAATAATTAAACAAATTTATTAGTGTGTTTTATTAATACTTTATATAATAAATGTTCTTACAATATTTGAAAAGTTAAATGTTGCTATTTCATTTTTTTAATAAGGCTCCCACTTGATTCATGTTTCTTAAAACACTAAGACGAAACATGGAAATATTTCAACTTCTCCAATGGGTGTTAGGACGCATATGCCTTGAGGTTATGACCTTTTTATTAAATGTTATAACATAACATTTTGACCTTGAGGACCCAGGAAATGATAGCTGGTTAGAGTTGTTCCAATAGTGGGTTTGGTTAGACTTATACTTCCAAGTTAATAGAATTGCATCCATGAGATCGGAAAGATCAAATCATGTTAGGATGCCTTGGACTGATCAATAGACATAACTCAAACTACTATAAAACCTGATTTTGGGTGGAGACTGGGGTAGGGTCGCGCCCTATCATCTAACCGTTACACCCTTATTTGGCTAAAATTTGAAGTTACGCATCCGAAGCAACTCGTAGCAGTTTACTTACCTATATTTTTCTCCTACCATTCTTAGGAGATCGTTGATATTTTCTCCTACCATTGTTAGGAGAATGTTGTTATTCTCTTCTACCATTCTTAGGAGTCCGTTGACACTTTTCTCCTACCAATCTTAGGAGATCATTATTATATTCTTCTAAATGAACTAGAAGACCGTTGGATCATCTGATATATCTTGGCCTGAGTCAGCCTGCTAGGTTTTTATTTGGTCTGAGAAACGAATATAGGTTCATAGTGACCTGAAAAAACTATGACATTGAATGAATCATTTTATAGAACTGGGAATCATGGGAGTGTGTAACTCTTTGACCCTTTTGAATGATGGACTATTCATTTTAACCCATACATGCATGATATGTTATTGATGCTATGATTATGTTCTAATCATTTTCGGATGCAGTATATGTTATGGATTACTTATTGTCTGATAGGGTATTAGTAAGGGGAAACTAGTTTCACTCAGCAGCGTGGTCTTACTAATTACCTATATTTTGATTTAAGATGAACTAATATTATTCATACTAGACTTTTTGCCCGATCCAAAGTTTTTGATTTCCTCCTAAACTCTCGGATACTCAGTTTGGACTTGGGTACGTTAAGAGTTGGGTATTTCAGGTTTAGACAAATAAGCTTCTGGAGAAATGCAAAAGGCAAGCTAGTTATCTAAAAGATAATATTTTTGGTATACAATAGTTTAACTGCTTTCGTTTTTTTGTTGAATGTATGTAATGAGGGGGTACTAGAACCGTCTAAGTAGTTAAGAGTCCGATCATTCAAGTAGGCATCTTCATATGTCACTCTTAGGATTATTTTTGTAATTATAATATTTTGGTAGAACAATGTAATCATAGGGTTTATGAAGTTAAATTATAATGAATTTGCAAATTAATGAATGAATTTGTTTTTTGAAAATTAGTCAATTTTCACACTCTTGATGTTATTGGTATAATAACATATTTATTTTGTCATTGAAAATAATGCTAAGGATGATTGCAGCATCTCTAGTATCTCTTTTCAAGCCACAAAATAAAGAATGTTACAACTTCGTATCAAAGCATAGGATTGCATAATACTTAAGAAGATTTTGAAAAATATAACCCAAATGAAATAAGAAAGAATGAAAATTAGGGTATGGGATAGTGATATAATAGCACATTGGTTGTTTTCTCTATATATATATGTGTATGTATATATGTATATATGTATATCTATCCATACTCTCCCCTCTGCCTTTGACCATTCTTCTGTATCTTATAAAGACTCATATGCGGATTATGAGAAATGGATACCAGAAGTGGAAGACTAAATTTGGGAGGTGGGAGCGCCACAACAAATGAAAATGTTCGGGCTAATGCTAGGAAACTAACCAAACCATTGATGCAAATGTGATTGCTAACACTAATGTGGGTACTGGAGCCGCACCAGTTAATAACGGGATGATTTTCAGTTCTTTGTTAATTTGATGCAAGCTGGAGTAGCGGTTGGACTGGCCAGAGGTAAGTTGGTAACACAGGAGCTGCCGCACCAAAAGTGGCTGCTCATAATAACTATGCCACGTTGAGTAAGGATTATAGAAGCTTGAGAGGAAAACCATTCTGCGAAACGGAGAATGCCATTAAAGTTGAGGATTGGCTTCTTCAGTGTGAGAGAATTTTTATTGATCCAAGGTTGAATGATGATCGAAAAATGAGATTGGCATTGAGGCAGTTGCAAGGAGCCACTCAATACTGGTGGAATAATGTTACCATGGGAGCTTCAGAGGAGGAGCTCACTTAGGTTAGCTTTGGGGAGAGGTTTGAAGAGAATTTTCTATCTAAATCAGCTAAGTTGACTCTGCTTAGAAATCTTTAGAGATTAGTACAAGGTGAGATGAATGTTTTTGAGTATGCTACGAAGTTTGTTGAGCTACCGAGATATGGGAAGGCTATCATTAACACTCTGCTTAAGAAGAATGAGAAGTTCATTAGAGGGTTAAAGTCATAAATTACTAAAGCAATTGTGCCACTCCTTAGAGGTCCTTTTAATGGCGTAGTGGACATGGCTCTGAGGAATAAAGATTTACTTTCATCATTGGGGAAGAATAGTCTGTGGGGACTTCAGGTTTCCAAAGCAAGAAAAGATAGTTCTTTGGCAGTGAAGGAGCTCAAAAGAGCAAGGCTCCGAAGAAACGAAAAGCTGAGGTGACTTGCTATAAATGTGATAAGAAGAGGGTACTTTTGTAATGAGTGTCATTCTAGTGAAGCCAAGAAAGTTGTTGATAAGAAAGGTGTGAGATGTTATAACCGCAACAAGATGGGGGATTTCAAGAATAAGTGTCTTGAACCAGTTAAAGCTCAAAAGGGAAAGTTTTTCGCTTTAGAACCTATATCTTCTAGACCAACTACGTAAGAGAAGGGAAATGCTATTTTAGGAATTACACTTCTTATTTGTTGCATTCTTGTTAGTTTGTTGTTCGGTACTGGAGCGTTAAACTCTTTTGTCTATAAATTCATGGTAGATAAGTTAAACCTTGAACAGACATACCTTCTTACTTCTTTGAGGGTTGCTAATCCAATAAGCGGCTAAGCAACTCTTAAAATGAGATGTGACCATGTAGAGTTTAACTTGTTAGGTTATTTTTTTGTAGGAAATTTGTTTGTGTTTGATTTTGTGGTTTTTGGGATAATTCTATATATGGATTGGTTGAGCCGATATGATTGCAGAATATTTTATCGATATATAGTAACATCTTTAAAACTCCCTGATTGTCAAGACCTAATCAAATGCTCATTTGAAGAATCGAGTTTTGATGTATGTGCATTATGCAATGTGGGTGCTATGGAAGGTATAGAGGATAAAATCAATTGGTTTTCGTAGTAAGGGAGTATGTCGATATTTTCGAGCCTATCATGGAATACCGCCAAAACAAGCTATGGAGTTTTGAATAGATCTTGTACATGGAGCTGAATCTATAATTAGACCACCTAGTAGAATGACATCTACTGAGATGAAGGAGTTACAGGTGCAACTAGTGGATCTAAAGGTAAGAATTTTATTAGACCAAGCAGTTTGCCTTAGGGAGCTATGGCAGTGTTCGTAAAGAAACCAAATGGGTCGTTGAGAATGTGTACTGACTATACGAAGCTAAATGGGAAGACGACAAAGAATCGGTATCCTTTTCCTAGAATTAGTGATTTATTTGATCAATGGAGTGGAGCCAAGGTGTTTCTGCAATTGGACTTAGCAAGGGCTTGCACCAGTTAAGAGTGGTGGAGAACAATATACCGTTAACGACGTTTCTAATAAGATATGATTCATATGAATGATTAGTCATGCCCTTCGGACCGACCGACACGCCTGTTTTCTTTGTAGATTTGACTAACCGGATCTTCCAAGAGCATTTGAATAGATTCTTGTTGGTGTTCATCAATGATATTATGATATATTCTAAGGATGAACAAGAGCATGAAGTTCAGCTCGGAATAGTGTTAGATACGCTAAGGCAGCATCAGTTAAAGGTGAAGTTTTCAAAATGTCATTTCTGGGAAAGAGAAGTAAAATTCCTTGGACATGTAGTTTCGTAGAATGGATTATCTACAGATCCGTCAAAGATTGAAGCTCTCATTTAGAAGAAACCTGAGATCGTGACTAAGATTAGAAGTTTCTTAGAGTTGGCTGGCTATTACCGGAGATTTAATAAAGATTTCTCTTGTATAGCAACACCGATGACTAAACTGACAAGGAAGGATGAAAAATTTGTTGGACCAATAAATGTGAAGAAGCATTTCTGAAGCTAAAGCATTTATTAACTAATGCATCCATGTTACTATTTTGGAAAGAAATCAAGAATCAAGATTTAGTGGCGTATACTGATGCATGTGGATCTGGGTTAGGAGCTGTATTGATAAAGTGAGGTATAGTCATTGCCTTTGCTTCTTGATAGCTTCGACCATGTGAAGTTAGACATCATACTCATGATATGGAGTTAGCAGTGGTGATCATTGCATTAAAGACGTGAAGACACTATCTATTTAGAGAACTATTTGAGTTGTTCATATATTATTAGTCCTTGAAGTATTTATTCTTTCAGAAGGAGTTGAATATAAACAACAAAGATGGCTGGAGTTCTTAGTGCCGTATGACTTTGGGATTGAGTATATGCCGGTGAAAGGAAATTAAGTAGCTGATGCACTTAGTATAAAATATCATAATATGGTATGGCAATGTTGTCTGAATGGAACAATCTAGAGGTGTTGGCTTCATGTAGAGATAGAATAAGGTCAATAGGCAGTTCAAGTCAGAAAAACACAATGATTTCTTGTCTATAGGTTTGACTATTATTGATCAAAATAATTACAAGCAAAAAATGATCCAACACCAATCTATCGAATTAAGAGACTATAGGTAGGAAGTGAGATTGATGATTTGAAATATTCTGTACTTGACCATAGAGGACGATTGAGAAAGATGGGACAATTATGTGCTCCAGATGTGGATAATCTAGGAAAAGAAGTCCTTAGGGAATGTCATCGATCGAAGTTTACTATCCATCTCAGAGGTACAAAGATAAACTATATAAAGAGGAGTTTCTTCTAGGAATGTATGAAGAGAGATGTAAGCTTACAATGAAGCAATGTATGAATTGCCAACAAGTAAAAGCCGAGCAACGAAAGCCAAGTGGATTACTTTAACCTTTAAAATGCCACTATGGAAATAGGATTCCTTATCTATGGATTTTACTGATGGATTACCATGGTCGATTGGGAAAATGAAAGCATGTAGGTAGTCATTGAAAGAATAACCAAGAGTGCACACTTTATCCCAGTTAAGTTGACAAAGACACCTAGTTTAACAAAATTATACATAAAGAATTTTGTGAGACTCCATGGAGTACCGAATAGCAATATAAGTGATAAGGATCCCATGTTTACTAGTGAGTTCTAGAAGGGCTCATAGAAGGAATTGGGTACCGAGCTGAAGATGAGTACCACCTACCACCCTCAAAGTAACGGACAAACGGAAGGGGTCAATAAGGTAATTGAAGGTTTACCGAGAGCTTGTATACTAGACTCTGGAGGGTCGTGGGAAGACAATTTTCACTTAATCAAGTTTTCCTATATAATAATTATCAGACTATTATAGGAATGACACCCTTCGAGGCACTTTGCGGAAGGCCGTGCAAAAATCACCTACATGTTGGTTAGAGGTAGGCGACAGATCGATATTGGTCCTGAGATGGTGAAAGAAGCGACTGAAAAGATTGAGTTAACATGAGCAAGGATGAAAGAGCTCGATCAAGGCAGAAGAGCTACGTAGGTAAAAGGCATAAGAATCAGAATTCTTGGTTGGAGATTTTTTTCTCGTAAAGGTATCGCCAGTAAAAGGTTCTATATGATTTGGGAAGAAAATTGGCACTTAGATATGTAGGTCCATTTCCTATCAGAGGGAGAATCAGGAAACTCGCTTAACGCATCGAGTTACCGAGTATTTTTGGACTCCATAATGTTTTCCACGTATCTCCTTTAAGGTAGTACGTGCATGATCTTGAAACTACTATAGAACCAATAGTTTTGGAAGACTTAGTAGTAGGGCCTAATATGACGATCGTTCGACGATCTATTTGTATAGAGATATCAAGGAGTTAAGGAATAAGACAACTGAGTTAGTAAAAGTCCGATGGAGCGACAATGAGAAAGACTATGCTTGGGAGACTAAGGATGGGATTAGAGAGACTGATCCTGAGTTGTTTTGATTGTATGATCTATTGTTATATGGATTTGACTAGTAGTTATGACTAGTATTGTGGCTTTTATGTGCTTGTGACACATGTTTGTAGGATTGATGTGCCTACTGTTGTTTACCTTATCATAATTTCAAGGACGAAATTCTTTAAGAAGTGGAGTCTGTAACACCTCTAATTTTTATTTCACATTTATTAAATATTTAATTATGGGATACCTAAATGGGAAGTTGGAAACGTAGGATTTCCTCTATTAATTAAATTGAGTTGGCCTTAGCAAATATAATAAAGATAATGCAACGAAATTATAATATAAATCTAAGTGTAGAAGGGCAAATGAGGAAGAGAAGCTTTACCACCCTCTCACCTTTCCCTTAATCATTTCATTTCATTCTAAAAATCAAACTAATGAAAAGGAAGGAACGTTAAAGAAGAAAGGAAACCAGGAAAATTCCATCATTTCAACAAATCAAGGTGGATAATATTTCCATCTTATTTTTTTGATGCGTTAGATTCGAACTAGAACATGAATAAAAAATTTCGATTATTATATATCTTGCATGTGGATTGGATGATCATGTATATGGGTTTTTGGTTGTTTTTGGGAAACTTTTTGTATTTTCCTAAAGGGGTTTTGATGTGAAAAACGAAGTTTTTGATCTTCAGATGTTATAAAATTTTGATAGATGTTCAAAGTATTATTTTAGAGATGGGTTTTAAGTTTCATAATTTTTTGAATTATTATGAATTTTATAAGGAGGAAAATGGTTGATTTCATAATTTATTATCTAAATACGAGGAATAATTATTTTGATCCAACACTTTAATATGTTGTTAAGAAAATAATTATTGATTTCTGAGAATTTTTGTGGAATTTTTTTCAAATGAGTACAATTTAATATAATTTGTTTTATGCAAAAAGGGCTTGTTTGCAAAATACCATTAAATATATAATTTGAGGAAAAATTATATTTTTGGAAAATCAAAAGAAAAATTTCCCTTTTGAAATCCTTTAAGAATTTTGAAAATTTTATGTTAGCCAATGAGATTTCAATAAATAATATTGATTTTGTGAAAAGTTTATACTTTTAAAGGCAAATTTCCAATTTTGAAAAATATTACAGAAATACCACTAGCCATCATTTCTTACCCACTGTAGCTATTGCTTTAGCCATGTTTTTCACCTTATGATGGCCCTGTTTTTAACCCACGATGACTTTATTTGCTTTATACACGATGGCGTTCTTTATGCTAGAACGCAAAGATTATTTGTACCAACTCACGAAAGCTTAGCTTTATCAGTCTTCTAAAGCCTTGTATTATCTACCCACAAAAGCCTTATGTTTTTATCAACATGCGATGGTATTTACTTTAACTCATGAGGACTACAATTTTATAAAGGCGCGGTGACTTTGTTTTGTTAAGGAACGATAGTTACATGGGAGTCAACCTACGAAAGCTATTTTAAAGGCTCGAGAGCTATATTTTCTTAACACATGAAAACTATATTTTGTCAAGGCACAAAAGCTTTGTTTATATCAACCTTCAATAGCTATATTTTTAACTTTCGAAAGCTATACTTTTGATGTGCGATAGCTTTGTATTTAGTAACATGCGAAAGCTAAGTATATTTCGTCAATATGTGATGGCTTATATTGGTTGATATGCGGTAGCTATATATATATGTGTGTGTGTGTGTGTGTGTGTGTGTGTGTGTGTGTGTGAAGATGTGATAGCTATGAATTTTAGCATGCAATGATCTATATCTTTGAACATGCAAAAGCATGAGATTTCCTAAGGTGCAATTGCACGCGATTTTGAAAGGAAAGATAGTTATTTTCATAACACTAAGAAGATTTTCAATTCTACATTGGGATAACTTTTGCCTAAACAAAAAAAGATGGTTTTGCTTGGTATTTTATGGGTTTTCAAACAAAATAAAAAATGTTTAGCCTCTTTTTAAACGATTTTTAAAAAGGAAGATTATTACAGTGAATACGTAATTTTGTATATAAATTAGCTATCACATTAGACATACATTTTGATGATTGCTAATGTGTTATGTATTTACCTTTGTGCTTTGATTGGTTATAATTGCAAATGATAAACTGTTGACATACTCATCTTTGTATTAAATGTTATCGTCCAAAATTTTGACTTGGGGAACCGAAACTGATAACCAATTAGGGTTGTTCCAGTAGTGGGTATAGTCAGACTTAAACTTCCGAGTGAGTAAAATTGCATCTAGGAGATCGAGAAGATCTAGTCGTGTTAGGATGCATTGTATTGATCAAAAAACATAACCCAAATGATTATAAAACCAGATTTTAGATAGAGACTGGGTAAGATCGCGCCCTATCATCCAACCGTTATGCCCTCGGTTGGTCAGATCCGCGATTCCTATGCGTAGGCTTTGCCTATTAAGGCTAGAATTTGGAGTTATGCATCCAAATGAACTTGTAGCAATTTCCTCACCTATGTTTTCCTCCTACCATTCTTAGGAGATTGTCGATATTTTCTCCTACCATTTTTAGAAGACTGTTATTATTCTCTTCTCCCGTTCTAAGGAGACTGTTGACATTTTTCTCCCACGAATCTTAAGAGACTGTTATTATATTCTTCTAAATGGATTAGAAAAAGTTGGATCATCTTATATATCTTGGTCTGAGTCAGTCTGATAGGTTTTTATTTGGCCTGAGAAACTAATGTAGGTTCATAGTGACCCTGGGAAAACTATGTCGTTGAATGAACCATTTTATGAGGCCGGGCAATTATGGGAGTGTGTAACCGTTTGACTCTTAGAACTTATAAAATAGAAATAGTAATCAAGTTAGATATAATGTAGGAGAGAAGTAATGAAAACAGGGTAGTGAAATAATAGAATGGAAGTTTACCATTATTTACTCCACTTTTTATTATTTAAGGTTGTAAAAGATGTATTCAAATGTTTCGAACACAATGGCCAACTTTTAAAGGAATAAATCTTTAATGTAAAAAGTTTTTGAAAGAGGAAAATTATTTTTCTCCTTTTTGGGATTAAGCAACCCTTTTTCAAATTTTGATAGTCTGGTTTAATAATTGAGTTTTTGATTGTTTTCGGGTCAAAGACCATAATTTTAAAGAAGCAAGTCTTTAATGTAAAAGCACTAAAAATGGGAAATTAATTTACTAAGCAATTTTGGAATCTTTGAAATTGAGGTTAAGAATAAAGCGCTAATGTTTTGAAAATTTTGAGAAGTTGGTATCTAATATTTTTGGAAGTTTTTTTCAAATGTTTAATAAAAATGGCATTATATACGAAATAAAATAAAATATGATATTTAGAAAATATGCTTAAAATTTTTATTTTGAGATATGGAATTTTTTTTACAATTTGAATTTTATATGTCGCATACTAGCGTAATGTGGATTTCTAAGTTTATATTTTGTGGAGTAGATAGGGATCACTATCTAGGAAGGGAAGATTGAAGGTTTTAGGATATGAATAAAATAAATAGTATGTACAACCCGATTTGGAAATTTGAAATCAGTCTCGAGCATTTGTTTATAGAATGTGGTTATATTGTAAAGGTATTCCAGATCTATAATTAGGTTGTAAGTTAGGTTGCCCTTGGAATGTGAATTTCTGTATTTTGATTTATTGGGAGCAGCTCTGTGTAATTTTCATATATTATCTAATTCCTTAAATGAATAAAAGGGCGGTGTTTGAATTGACAAGGGTATGTCAAAAAAAGGAAAGAGATGAGCAAGGTATTGGATATTCTTTTTCGTAGTTTACACTATTTGTTTCAATAAAAGAAAAGGAAACAATCCCCTGTAATTTCAAACAAAGAAAAAATATATCATTTGTGGTTAGTTTATGAATTATTTTTAACGGTAATCCTATTAGGAAGGATGGATCTGATAAACTAAAATGTGGAAAGCAAATTCTAATTTAATAATTAATACACAGAAACAAAAATACCTAAATAGCGTAATTAACAATAGTATTCGCATTAATATAAATAGCGTAGTAATTATAAGACTAGGATTTATGGATATTAATTACATATTTAATGGGTAATAAATTTGTAATTAATAAGAATAAAAAGGGATTAAATAGGGGACCGATTAAGGAATCTAATATGGTCATTAGGGATGAATTGAATACTCATAACACGAAAATCTTGAAACTTGTTATATGTTGAAATAGATTTAATAAGGATTGATTAGAGGTCGTCAATTTTGAAATTAATGATAAATTATTATGGGTAGCAGATATTTGTTAGAACTAAGAAAATAAATTTAGAAAGGTGGGTAATGGTGGAATGACATTCTAGGAATGTAGATCTTAAGGAGCATTAGGGCCCCAACATCATTAACACCAGTTAATGATTAAGGGCAGCTTCCAGCAAAATTTTCTTTTAAATTTTTTGGGTTGAATCGCTAGTTATCTCCGTTAGGAAAAGTGTTTGATATAGTATAAGGCATGCTTCTATTTTATCACCGTGTTGATTTTAGGGATAGCATTAGACCGCTAAATAAATAAATATATATATATATTGAGGAACATCGTAATAAGTATATTTCATAAGGACTCTTAACTATTGATAAACCAAAGATAAGATTGGAAGTTAGTAAGGAAGTTAGATTAGAATGCTTAAAACCCCAAACTTATAGAGTGTCACCATTCACCCCGAATGTGATAAGGTGTATAGAGATATAAAGAGAATTTTCTAATTGGTCAAGGATGAAGAGAGATGCTAAATTTGTTTGTAGATATTTGATGTGCCGAAGGATTAAAGCTAAGCATGGTAACCCCAAGGGTTGTTATTACCGTTGGAGGTTCCAATTTAGGAATAGCTGCATATGTCGATGGACTTTATAGATAGATTTCCTAGAGGAAATGATGCTATTAAAGTTATAGTAAATTGACTCATTTTATTCTCGTTAGAGGTAGTAAGACTGCATCATCTTTAGCACTGATTATGCCAAGATATTGGTGTGACTACATGGATTTCCAGTTAGCCTTGTTCGTGATAGAGACCCTTTGTTCATTAGGAAATTTTGGAGGAGTTTGCAATTTTCTTTGGAAACGACTTTGAATTTAGAAAATTTGTTGAAAACTTGCTTCATGTATTTTGGAGGACCTTGGAAAGGGCAAAAGTGTTTAGGCAGCGAATGAAGACCGAACATGACCGTTTCGGGTCCTATGCTGATAGGGGATGGAAGGGATTGGAATTTTTAGTTAGGGATATCGTATTCATTAAGGTTTTCCCTCTTAGAAATTTTATGAGGTTTAGTACATCTGAGAAGTTGGTGTCAAAGTTCGTTTGGCCTTTTTCGATTTTAGAGAGAATAGGGAAAATATACTTATTAGGTGGAGCTTCCGGACTAGTTAGTGGGAGTTCATGACATCTTTCATGTTCCACGTTTGTGGAAATGAGTGCATGACATTGCCTTAGTAATAGATCTCGATCGGTTAATTTAGGTTGAAATGGAGACCATCGCCCCCCGTGCCACAGCACGCATTTTGGAGCATGGTACTAAGAGGCTTCGTAATGAAGAAAATTGGGTTGGTTCGAGTAGATGAGGAGATAATCCAATGGAAAGCATATGGAAAAGGTGAAGGTTTCTCATCTGAGCTTTTCTCTGGTAAATTTTTCTCTCCAAAAACATAGGTTTTTGATTGCATCGTGGTTGGTAGATTCTATGGCCGGAGATGGTTTCCACACTTTTTACTGTTACTTTTGAATTTATATAGAATTTCATGTATATTTAGGGTGCTTGCATACATGCCTATATGTCACGATCTTGCATTCACGCTAGGATTGAGCTCGCCTATAGTATGTTTGCATATATAATCACATTACATTTTTGGTTGAGTAGATGGTTGCGTAGATTATTTTAAATAAATTGGTTGTATTCAGAAAGGGGTGGGTCAGTCCTGATTCATAGAGGTTGCAAGGTTCATGTCCATGGTACATTTTATCTAGAGATATAATTTAACAGTGACTCCCATGACTTGTCATTGTATAGCATCCATTTTTCAATACATGCCTTTACGAACTTAGTTGTATACCAAATATGCTGGAATGTGAGTTGCAAGCATTTCAACTATGTTATACATTTATTTTAAACCCTAGACATTTTTATAATATCAATGAATTTTCTATTTGAGATTGTGTGGTTATCGTAAGGTAAAAACTAATCTGTGTTTATGCGTGGCTTATTCTTAAGATATACCTTTATTTTAGAAGGTTTTATTAATATAACAATCCATATGATTTGCATTTCTCATGCTAGTTTACCAGACTAATCCGGTGTTATTTTCTTATAATACTTGGGTCGAACTTGAGAGTATATTTCTAGATTGATGATGAATATTTGGAGCTTCAGGAGATGAGTTGGATGCCTCCATGACTAGCTGCAGTTTATTTTCCATTATATTTCTTCTTTGTATTTATCAGTAGTTGTATGGATAAACTGTTATAACTATCAGACTAATGATAGGTTAGTTACTCTGATTTGTTGTATGAATATTAAAGTTTTCTTTTTGCAAATATCACTGGACATCATATATTACTCATCACAATGTGATATTCCATTCATTCTTTTCATTGCATTCACCCCAACAATATATCTTTCTAGCACTTGGATGTTCGGCACATGAATATCGTGGATGTAATAGTGTCGACTTTCAAGGGTCGAATGGGCGAGTCGTCACATTTGGTATCAGAGGTGAAGGTTAATCGAGTATCTTGGCCCTGGTGGGGTAAACTCATTAGAGATAGGGTAACTAACTCCCTAGAATTAGTTTGAGTGTATTATATATGAGAGCGCATATTTGTTAGTGATATAAAAATGTTTTATATTGTATTGAAATGGGTAAATGAAATAATTTTACCATGGATTATATTTTGTATATAAAGAGTAATTTAAATTAAATTGATATAGTCTTTTTTGGTGTGACTGTTTCTTAGGAAATGACGATATTTATCTATCATCATTTGTTGATCGATTATTTGTGCTCGGCTAGTTTATGAGCATTTCTTCTTTTATTAAATATGAACATTGCGCGAATTTCGTTTCACGATTTGACTATAAGGAATTTATAGATAAATTAGATTTAACAAACTTATTTTGTTAAAATGGTTACTGTAAGATTATTTTATAAAGGTAATTTTATAAATTGTGTTTATAAAATAAAGAGGATTTTAGAATTTAAATCCCGGTATCTGTGGAAAAGATTTTAAAGGATTTTTCGAAAAAGTAAAAATAGTATTACTTGAAAGTATTCTTAGTGACGATCGAATGTTGGTTAGGCGGACGTTGTAGTACACTTAGTAAATTATTTCCTTTATCATTGTACAATCAAAACAAGTTCAAACTCGAAAAAAACTTAAAATAAGTGCTAATACATAATTTCTTGAAGGCTAAACTTTGTATGTGATTCTAAGGTTTCTCAGTGTTTTGGTTTTAGGTTATGATGTCTCGAGCTATGAGGGAGGCTTTGATGGGAAAGAGAGAATTGCACAGGCAAGCCTTGAATATGAAAATCTTTGATCTTTTGATATTTAATAAGAAGGAAGAGTTAGGGGAGGAGTGACTGAGGATGAGGAGGCTGTTTGGATAGGCCATTACTAGGCATGGTATGGAAGTTCTTGGCCTTCTGAGATTGCAAAAGGAGCCTATAGAGAAGGAAGAGGGGCTTATGGAGGAGGAGGAGCCAAAAGAGGAGCTAAAGGAGGAATTGGAGTCTGAGAATGATTATGACATCATTTGGGAGATGGAGGAACCGTTAGCGGTGTACCCGTGTAAAGAAGATGAGGAGTTTGTGGATATGAAAGAAGAGGACTTTGAAAGAGGCCAGGATTAGGCATGGATGGAAGTAGCAGAGCCTGAAGGATTGGAACACTTTGGTGGGTGGATTTCTGATGATGCGAAATCCATAGCGTTGGAGGGGTATCCGACGGAGGATTCAGATGAGGAGAGCCCTCAACCAGGTGTTGAGAGGGTTCTGTTGGGGGTTATTCTTTTAGGCTATTAGTATTGTATTTCACTGTATGCTTAGATATCTGTGTTATGTATCATAGTATGTAAGCCCGCAGTACGGGCTATGATTATTTAGGTATTTAGTTGGCTTATGTTGACTGAAACCTAGTAATGTACCTAATATTTTATGGCATGGTCTATGGGTATATCCTTTTGAAATTCTACTTTCTCTTATTACGAAATTTTTACGACAAAGTTTAAAAAAGCAAGAGCCAATAAAAATAAGCGCGTAAGTTGTATGTAGATCATTTTTTCGCATTTTTCTTGATCCGAGATTCTAGTTCATGACTTGGAGGTGATTCACACCAGTTCGAATTAGGATTTATCACTCGATTCTTGATGGTGAACACTTGCTGAGGGTTCTTGATATGGTACCAAGTTTTTCTATCATAGTATATAGCTATGCAAAGAGAATGGTAATTCCTAATCAAGGAGCGTGATCGAAGTCCATACTAGGAAAGTCGATTGAGCGATATTTGTTCGGAAGAAAAGCTTATTTATTCGAATGTGATCGAATCAAATATTGCATGCGGACAGTCTGCATACATCGTATAGGATTAGGTATATTTACCTTTAATGTTTTAAGGAGTGGGGTGGATGGATCTTCGATTTATCATGAAGTTATGTAAACAATCAATAGAGTAATAACTTATGACTGTTGAGTATGAAGTATGCTCAATGGATTGTTTATCATTCTTCGGTAGTCAGCAGTTTGTAAATTTGAAATTTTTTTAAGTTTGATTATTAGCCATTTAACATTTTAGGAAATGGTAAGAATTAATATGGATTATCTTGGAGTTTTTTATATGTGATGAAATTTCATGGTCGAAATTCTTTTAAGGATGGAAGAATGTAACGACTCAGAATTTTGTCGCTTTAATTTATGAATATTTGATAAATTGTAAACATTCAATTAAATGGTTTTTATTAGTTAAATAACCCTCTTTTAATTAATAAGAAATGATAAGAAATTTATTCTTAACCTTTTTACATAAATAAATAGTTCAGAGGAAAATCGAAAAAGTGACCAAAAATCCTTTTTTTGGTTTTCGACTTTTTTTTGAAATGGTACTTTATATACAACAAATCATTGTGATAACATATCACATGGTAATAAACATTCGAATGACGCTATGCAAATTTCGAACTTGTGACTTCTCGCACCAAAGCCAAAGCACTAACCATTGGGACAATGGTGCTTGTTTTTTTGACTTTTTATCAAACCAAAGTAATCACAACGTTGTTGCACACATATACACACCCATTTTATATATATAAATAAGGAATATATATAGGAAAAGGATTAGAAAACGTAAGTATGATTCGATAATTCAAAAGTAATAATTAAATAAAGTAATTAAGGATTTACAAAGGAGAAGACTTTTCCCTTTTCTTATTTTAAGCGCTTCTTTTGTGATGTGATGGCTGACTACATGTCATGATGAAGGGAAGATGTGTTATTAAAATTTTAGAGAGGGTATTAGCTTAGATTTAGGAAGGGTGATTTGATAAACTGCCATTTGTGTTTGTTTAATAAAGAAACCACCACCTTCTCATTTTCATTTTCATATTTTTATTTTCCAGATGCTCTTCTCTTCTACACCTTCTTCATTTTCAAAAAAAGCATATCCATTCCAAAACTTTTCCATGCTCCTTCCATAGGCTTCCATTTTTATTTTAAAACATTTCCATCCTCAAAACAACCAACTTTTACCACCCACCTCCTCTCCCCACCCTTAGGGTCGTGTGCCCCCCAGGCCGAGCCCAATTGGCACATTTCACCCTTTATCGTGCATCTTCCAAGGCTTCATAAGCCTTATGTGAGTGGGTTCTAGATGATTATATCGCGTTTTGGTAGTTCATTGTCACGTTTTGGTAATTTAAAAGTGAAAACTCTTATTTAAAAAAGGTTTATTAATGTATAAGAGTTGTAACAATTTGTTGTCATATTTTTATTTATGTATGTATGAATATAATGTTTGGTATGAAAACAGATGACATAGATAACCATTTTGTTATAGGGGACAAAATCAAAGAAAATGGATGTTGGAGTGTCTTGGTAGGGAATGCTACGGAAGCACTTCGGAGGATAAAATGTTGTAAAGGATTCCTAAAAGATTTCTCTCCTTGTTGATTTTTATTTACATATATTATTGATTATGTAAATACTTGTGGTTGTGAAAAGTGAATGTTGTTTTGTTATAGTTAACTTACTTATTGCTGGTTTTAATGCGATATGAAAATCTCGTGTTCATTTTTAGCAATTTACTACTTGTTTTCTAATATGTTTTGAAATGGTTTCCATACTCAACTTTTATTTTCAAATCTATAGCAAAAGTATTAAAGTGGTTTATATATAGAAAGAAATGTGATAAATGTTATTTGATTGATAAAACAATTTTTACAAGTTATATGAACGATAATCGCTATAGATGCAGTATGAAAAATTCGATTTTTTGTAAAGTAAAAAGAGTTATCTATTTTAGATATTTTTAAATGTCCTTTCTTATGTGTTTATAAGTTTAAAAAAAAAGTGTTTGAAGTTTTAAATATATCTTTAGGAATTTATTTAGTATTTAAACAAGTGGTTTAAATTTTATTCTTTTGTTCCAAAAATCAAGTTTTATTAAAAGTTACTATCTTTAAAGGGAAGTGTTTAATACAAGTTTCAAACTTGTTTCAAAAGAGTTTTAAAGTAATTATAAAAGAGGAAGGGATCATGGATTGCAACACTGTTGTTGTAATACATGTTTTCAAGAAAATGCAAGGGATTTTTGACTATAACATTTTTGTTACGATAAACAGTTTCAGAAAACTGGAAAAGAAGTTAATTTATAACACTTTGTTATTTTTAAACAAATGATTACTTTTTAAAAATAGTTTTAAAGTGATTTGTAATTCATTAATTAATAAGTTGTTTACTTTCATAAAGGAAGGATATGCCTTTTAAATCAAACTTTAATTTAGATAAGCAAACTTTTGGAAAATGTTTCAATAACGAATATATAGAACTCTTGGATCCTGTTTCTAGACTTTGAGATAGGGAAAATTGTTTATATTTTGAAAGTTAGAGGTAAATGTCAAGTCAAGGTTTGAGAGGTAAGAAATACCCCAACTTGAATGGTTTCATTTCTAACCGATGAAAAACACAAGTTTGAAATCGAAGACCAGAAATAAATTTGCAGAGTTGGTTTTTAGGTTTATTTTTTAAAAGACTTTGTTTTGTGCTAAGGATTTCCTTTTCGTCTCATATTTTCACTAAAAGACAACGAGTAGACTTTCCTTGATATGTGAGATCTAGAATCGAGGTGTTTGAATATGGTAAGACCGAGAGCAACCAGTGTTCTGACTTACCTGACTTCAATTCTGGGCAAGGGATAAAGAAGTCGAAATATCGAAAACATGGTAAATGTAAGAGGGTTAATTTTTGTAAATGAGTCATGATTAATTAATTATATGGAAGGTACTTCATCTTGTACTTAACACCAAATTTTGAAGTATGAACACTCGTCTCTATCTTGAGAATTATGAATGTATGTCGAGGCAAGGATACTTTTTTAACTTGTCTGATTTCATTGTTAATCGAGGGATAATACTGTTTCAAATCAAAAAGTGGTGTAAGATTTTCAATTTTTCATATGAAAACTATGCTTACACCCAGATAGTGGTTTGTCTAATACCGATAACTTGACCTATTTTGACCTAGGAAATAGATGAAAGCTTTGCGATTTCATACGGTTTGAGATTCCCTTAGGAGAACTCATTCTAGTGAAATGTCTCTCATTTTAAGGGGTATATTTAAGATCCCATTATATAGTCTTCTTACTTTTGAAAGAACCAGGATTGAGTCAACCAAAAACTATTGATTGTTGGTTAGACCCGGATAAGATAAGCAAGAGTTACCCAAAAACCACTTCGAACGGGCATATGTGTTCGAATTTGAAAGACATATTGGAGATAATGGAATTGAAGAAGTTCTTTTAAGTGCTACGTCTATATGCTACTAATCCTAAGGATGTAGTAGAAGTAGTGCCTTTAGTTTTTTATATTTTGTACAACATGTATGGATGAATGTTGGCATTGCATTATTTCTTAGAGGGCAGTGTTAGCATTCCAATTGGGATTTGCCTAAATGGTAAAACATAGCTCGAGCCTCACACCCAAGAATGACTAGAATAACGGAGATGCCAAAGGGCTACGTGGGTCGCACTCATTAAGGTTTGGTCATCACCTTTCTAGATCATTATCTATAAATTTAACTATGCCGCGAGCTCGCTAGAAAGGTTGAAAAGCAACCGGGGTGATGACATATTCGGTACTATCCAGAAAAGGTTAGGTCAGTCCTGATTTGCAGGGGTCATAAGGTTTGTGACCTCGGTACATTTTATCTGGATAGTACTATGACAGGTGGTACCTCGGTACCTTGTCACTGTATGGAATTCATTTTACCATACATGCCTTTACGGACTTCGTTGTATATCAAATATGATGGAATTGAGATATAAGCATTTCAGCTATGTTATATATTATTTTAAACCCTTCCTAAATAAATGTAAATCTTTGAATATGTCAAAATTTTAATTGTCTATATTAACATAGTAGGATCAGATCTATACTTGAGATTTAGATAATTTTAATCTATTTCACTTTATTTCTTTGATTTTGCTTGAAGAATAAAAAGGATTCTAAAAGAAAATAAATTAGAAATGATGTTCAAAGTATGAATATTATTGTAGTTTGCACTGCCTACTTTTGTAAATTAAACATATATGAACCCTTTTTCGCTTCAAAAGTGTTTTGTGTAAAAGTTGAATAGAATATGAAAGATCTAAATTATAAGACTTGTTTTACTTGAAATAGAAGAGGTAAATCTACTATGTTAATACGAAATATGAGCTGAGTTTGGTATTATTCCTTTTTGTATTCAAGTCAGTTGTTGGCTAAGGATATTAGTTATATATTTTGTTGGAATTTGGGACTTGTATAAGTTTAAAATTTAAATTATTAAGCATTTATTTACATGTGACTAGACATATTTTAATCGAATCTCGTGCATAAATATATATAATATTAATGTGTTGATTATTAAAATTAATATTAACATGATAACTATAACATATTAAACGTACTGATTAGAATTAATATGGTAGTAAATATCATTAATTTCTTAGGAAGGTAGTAATGATAATTATGGAAATTAATCCATAATTAGACGTAATAAGGGGATACCTTATATGGCCTCAACTATTAATCGTTTAGGATGATATATGTATATAATTGGTATATATATATATAAGGTATGACTAAGTTATAGGGATACGAGGTTAGTTTAAAGTTACGTAAAAGTCTTCCTTGTCAAATCTAGCTACCAACAATGTGGCTTTGCAGATAATATGGGATATCGCCTATAATAAGTAACCACAATGGACTAAAGATTTGTCCCAATTCTATAGGGTAAATCTTCCCAATCAATCTAGCTACCAGTAACTACGAATAGTAGGACTAATGTGAGACGTCACGAGTGAGTTATGGGTCATAAGTTGCGGTTTGGTACGGCAAGTGTAGTCCTTAGGAAGGGTCTGCTTCATGATAGAGGTATTAAGTGGCTATGATAGGGTCTACCTCTTTCTTAAGTGGGCTGATTGAATTTCTTACGATGCCATTAAGGAAGAACCATGTAGGGACTCGCCTTGAGGTTAGGTCTTAAATGATAGGGATCTTCCTATTTTATAGGTCTTAAATGATTAGAGTCTGCCCAAATTCCATTAAAGAGGTATTAAGTGGTTTGAGTGCTTCCTCTTACATCGAAAACGTTAGTTACGTTAGAGTTGTATAGTTAGGCTAGAAAAGCCTTCAAGCTTACAGTTGACTTTTGTATAGTCAGACTGGAAGAGCCTACGGGCTTACGCTTGACTTTTGTATAGTTGGACTGGAAGAGCCTTAGGGCTTACCATTGATTTTTTGTGTATGTTATATTGTTGGATTGGAGGAGCCTTCAACTTACAGTTGACTTTATATGTATGTTATGATTTTAATATATAAGACATATTTCTTATTTAAATAATATTACCTAAGTACAATTATGGTAAAGCTTGAGATTTACATTTCATCAGACATAAGTTGTTTTGACCCACTCCCCATTACGACACAGGTTAGAGAGAGTAATGCTGATTTTGAAGAAGACTTGTGGAAGTTATCTATCTATTTATGCTTTTTAATTATTTTTATTGTACCTAGTTCAGACAATTATGTTATTTTGGAATATTGTACTACAAGGCTTTATGTAGACATATTTTACTATTTAACATGTTATGATTCTGAAATGGTTTTTTATGAGATGGGTACTTGTTTTTGATATTATATTTTATCCATTCAGTTATGAGATTCTGAAAATATAGATAGATAGCTTTGTGTACTATATTGTTTTAATTTTACCAACTTAACAACTTGCCTTGAGATGGGCCTAAGGTTCAACGGGCTTTTGTTTGATCGAAATTAGGTCCGTTTTGGGTGGGTTGTTACAAGCATAGGGATTGCAGACATGTTGTTGGTATGATGATGTAGTGATTGTCCTTTTCGGGCTATGTGTGCATGCTTTATTTTTGATAGGTTATGCTGATTTTTGATTTATATGTGTTCATTTATTTGCGTATACATGTTTTGATCATTATGTTTTGTTGTAGATTTTATTATGGTCAACTATGGCTCAATTATTGAAATGCATGATATGGGTTAACTCATGATTGAGATTGTTTTTCCCTTTGTAGATGGAGTGTTATTTTTACAGATGGTAATTTGGATAGTATGATTGAGGAAGTGTATGTGTTAATATAGCATGTATATATAGAAAATAGAATTCATTATTGTGAATGAATTGTATTGTGTCATGATCGATGGTGTTATTTGGTTGTTATACGCTGCTTTTACAAGTAGTTATGTTATGATTGATATATTTCCCCATATTTTGTGATTAAACCCATAATGATGGTTTATTGATTTTGTTGAAGGTTGCATTAGGGAATCGCAAGGGCGCAATTCTTTTAAGGGAGGAATTATACAATGACCCACAAATTCAACACTTCTAAGATTAAAGTAATTGAAAATGAATTTTTGACAAAAGAGTGAATTGTACATCATCTTTATAGCCGTTGTGAAGGTTTTTCCAATCTGATCAGTTTGGTATATAATTTTGATGGATTTGAAGTTACGGTTTAGAAGATAATGACTTTATGAGTCCGAAAGATTTTCCTATGACCAATAATTTTCATTTTTCTGATTTTGTAAATAAAAGTATGTTTAATGTAGTTGGTTAAGAGAGTAGACTTCACTTGAAGAGATCTTGGGTTCAATCCTGGTTAGCAATGCACATTTGTATTTTTACAGAAATATGTATACAAGTAAGTATGTATGTATGTGCTCCTATATATATTTATATGTAGTAAATGTGATGTAAGGATGTAACAACGTGCAACCCAAATGTGGATCTTTGGTTTGGTATCCTGCAAGTAAATAAATAAATGCATATCAGAGCACTATCGATATAACTCACAATGGAATATTAAGTATGATAAAACATATAGTTACAGACCAAGGTTGACGCTTTTGAGATTAAGTGTCCTTGTCAGTGTCGAGCATGCATAAGAAAACCTGTCCTTGCACTATTCCCGCCTTGCATTGGTGCATGTCCCTCTAAAGATATCTTGTGGGTTGTAATAAGAAGGGGTCAAAACAACGTTTCGAGGACTGGTGAATTATACCTCTTACATGTAACACTAGTTTATGTTGATTGTCTACCATTATATGTTATGCCTTTTATTTTTCCTAGTCATCTCAACTCCATGTACGCATGCGATACGCTCCATCAACCCGAAGTAGACCATAACTACATATGTATATGTATATACATAAGTATTACAGTCAGATTTTGGACCAAGATAGTATCCCCGCTAGTATCCATAACCTGACACCTTATTAGGATCCATCATCAACGCAATATCATGCCCTTATGGAACTACATCTCATATTATGACTACACGTACTCTAATTACGCATTAGGGAAGGCAACCCGAATTGTCGACTCGCCAATATGCCTTATCATCTTCATCGATGTCCACATTTCAGAGGTAGTTTACGCCTCGTCCCAAGTGCCTAACAACGGTATCATAGTAGCTTAGCCATATTCTATCTCGCCTTGTGGATTTACTACTTGTATGCTTCCTATTATGGACTCATCTTCACGGACCATAGAGAACTCAGCTTCTCGGACTACCCCATTCATTTTTAAATTTCTCTTTTATGGGTTAACTAGCCTTGCCCATAGCAAACAACTTTGGTGGTGCATTACCCAATGTGATCTACCTTAGTAGAAGGTGTAGCCCGTTAGGTGTAACCCTACCTTTCCCATTGATGCGCAGAATCGATGACGCACTCAACCTATGTATAACTCCTACTCCTAATTTGGTACCAACACATACTGACATAATGTCGAGCCGCTCATCATCCTATTTAGATTGCATAACATGATCAAGGCAATACCCCCTAATTCAAAGAAAAAAACTTTGTGGAGGGAATTCCTTCATACACACACACTACAATTCCACGAGTCCTACGGTTGGATATGTCCCACACCAATATAATGTATACACAACTGCTGGTGGCCTTTTGCGATGGGTAGAGTTTTATTATGTAATACTACTGACCTCGCATTCCAACCCATTCTAATGATAATGTCATTCTTTCCATTTAAATTATTAACATACTTATATAATTCACACCCGTTATAAATGCATACTTGAGGCTACGTATATATGTACAGATGTTTATATATATCCTCATTCATTCTTGTTTAATTATCGTGTCTCTACTATTCATTGTTAACAATATTTCTCTACTTCTTTATGTGTTTACAACTTATTTAGTTTAAGGTCATTTATTGCTTTCTTTTCAAAAGATTTATATACCTTTCCTCATTTACTTTCCCTTTTTCCCCACTACTTTACTTTTCTATTTCCTATTCCTTTTTAACCTTTAATTCTCCACTTTATTTTAGAGGACCGTCTATACCTTTTTTATTTTAAACTATGACTTGTCTACTTTTTCACTCTTTTATTTCACTTTCGTCTTATATATATTGTGTATATTCTTAGACCTTCTATTATCAATTTTATACTCTTTTAAATTTATCCTTAGGGATTTCTGTATTTTAATGCATTGAAATTACATTTCTTCCAAATGGAATGGTTAACACTATAAATTTCTATATCTTATCCCTTGTTTTACGTTTGAAATTACAAGGAATTGTCTTTTTCATAGTTATTGAAATAGACGATACAAAATTCGAAAATATTACAGTTTTATACATCTCGTTCTTTTTCGGTGTATTCTTTATTATTTGAACCGCTACACTTTTATTTACTTGATAATCTATAGAAATATACATTGCAACATGCTATATAATTCAATAAAATTAAAATACTACTTAAATTCCTAAAATTTACAATGATAACTAAATTTACATTTTTACTTGCACAATTCATTTTTTATTTAAAAATATGGAATCATCACATATATTATAAGTTTTAGAAATTACTACCATATACTAAACTTAGGGACTATTAATACATAATATTTTCCAGATTTATAGACATACAATATATAATTGAAGTTACCAATAACATAATATATGGGCGATGTTTATAATTTCATTTCATATATGCATATTTAGCTTACAACTCCAATTTACATTTCAGGCATACAGAAAAAGATTTAAAATGATATAAATCTAATATTACATAAAAACATATATTTTCTCACTCACCTTTTTAGCCTTCTAAATCTCCATATCTAATCCATGTTATTTCGGTTTGAATTCCTTTTCTCCCTATTGGATATATATATATATATATATATATATATCACAAGCATATATAGAGTTATAAGAGATCTAGATTAGAAAAGAGATTTGGATTTGGTTTATAATTTAGATCCAGAATTATAATTAACCTTGGCTTTAGTGATTTGATCCTATCCTCTTCCTCAATCATCTCCTACGATTCTCTGATTTTATGTACGTATAATTTATAACTATTTCTAAGAATTTAAAATTCAGAGGAGAAGAGAAAACAGTAGATCTCTGACATCGCTTCAAAAATATGAGTTTAGAAGCGAGGGTATAGGTCTATAGTTATAGGGGCTTAAATCCATGTTAGCCATTCGATGGAACTGTATTAAACCCAGGCCATTAGGCCATGTATTACTATGACATTTACACAGGCGACGGTCGGCCGCTCTAGACCTTAGGTCGACCGCTACTGATCAACATGGGTGCATTAGGGGTTGTCGACCTATCGTTTTTTTAGCCGTGATTAATTGTCATTACTTGATTTGTTTAATTTGCTTCCTCATTTAAGCGACCGATATAATTTATTTCCTTTAATAGTTTTCTTAACATTTAAGCTAATGTTAACTGTCCATTAACTTTAAATGATGGTAATTAATGTCAGTTAATTATTCTTATTTCCTTAGTTACATAAATAATTATTCTTGATTCTAAAACTTTAAACGTTAATAACTTTTCGTATGAACTCCAAACAGAAAACTCTATAAATGAAAATTAATTAGAAAATCACAACGAGCCCAATGGTGCAAGTTTCGTAGCCAAATCCTAATGTTTGTAAAATATATTTTTGGCATTATAATTTATTTTTTAATTTCTTTTCAATTAATTTTCATATGAACAATGGGGTGTTACAAAGGAAATAAAAATTTGGTAATTATGTGCCAATTTAAATTATATGAAACTATGGATATATCAATAAACGCATATTTAATGTGACGAATTTATTCTGTATATCCTAACATATATATACATGTACATATATATACGTGTATATATATGCGTGTGTGTGTGTATTTATATATATAATTGGTCATATATTTATTTCCTATATTGTAAGGAATTACTTGCGTATATTAACGATTAATTGCACATTAACTGACATATATCTTAATTGTTGAATATATATCATTGTTGTGTATTAATTTCATATACTATGAGAGATTAATAATTGACATATATCCTAATTTTTTTAATTTATTTATATAATCTTTTGTGCGTTGATTAAATGTATTACGCGAAACTAGAAAATTAGATGCAGGCATCAAATTCTATATACAAAGTTTCCACTTATGGGGCTCATGTGTGTGTATTCGGTGTAAGAATATATAATATATATAATATGAAATTTAATTCAAAATTTGAATGTATATTGATTGGCTCTATGAGCATTTTGAGGAATACTTAGCATATCAATAAATTTTACATTAATTGGCATTAGCGGAAGTTAATCTAGTTATTCTTTAGTTACTGAAAAAAGAGGGAGAATCAAAATATACATATTCCATACTTTCACCTTCCTCTCACCTTTCTCTTTACATAACTATCATTATTTGTATTTACAGATCCTAAAAGAAAAAGGAGGAAGAAAAGAAAAAGGAGGAAAAGAAAAATCGAATTTTTAGAGAATGAGAAAAATATATAAAAGGAAAAAAAACTCGAAGATTGAAGAATAAACGAGTTAAAGTTTTAAAAGCCATGGCCAAGGAAGGCCTATAGATTTCAGCAACAAATTCAACGCTAACCTATTCGAGATCTGGAAGGGATTTTGGTTGAAACCAAGGAAGATGCTACTCTTCGTTGCTTTGTATTGAGGAAAATCTATTTTGTGGTGATTGGTTCAATATTTTTTAATGGAAAAAAGTGATCAAATTTTATTTGGATTTATATTTTTGAATGTTTAATTAGAACAAATTCTTTGATTTGAATTGAAAAATTATCAATTAGATCTAAACCTTGAACCTTTCTTGGATATGCTATTAATCAGAAAGGTTACAAGTGTTTAGATGAAAATGGTAGAATTCATTAGTAGGCATGTTGTATTTAATGAAAATATCTTTCCCTACAATAATTCAGAAATAAAAACCACAAGTAAAGTATATAATCCAAAATTGTCAATACCTGACTTATCAATTTATTCTGAAAATGAGACTCAAATGAAGAGGTGAGGTCTACTAGAGATCACTGCACTCAATCCACTGTATCTAATCAACATAGCGTAGAGTGGACATGTGATCCTAATTATGCCATTCACTCTCTTGCTCAAATAGGAAGTGAAAAGAATCAGATAGAAGAAGCTGTTCATCAAAGCAACACATATACAGATTCAGACAACCTCCAAGGGTCTGGTTTGATAGACTGAAAGCAGCATTATCAGATATGAAATATCAGTTTATCAAATCGGACAGCTCATTATTTATTAAGGTTAATGATTCATTAAACTTTTATGTAATCATATATGTTGATGACTTGATTGTTACAGGAAATAACAATGATGAAATTAACAATGTCATCAATTACTTGAACAAAGAATTTTCAATTAAAGATCTGGGGGATATCAACTATTTCTTGGGAATAGAAGTGTTGAGAAAAGGAAATTCAAAAATAATGCTATGTCAGAAAAATATATTCAGGAACTACTTGCCAAAATAAAAATGGATGGTGCAAATCCACAGCCAACTCCCATGGTCAACAATCATCAATTATCTAAAAACATGGGAGAAGCCATACATAATATCAAACAATACATAAGTGTTGTAGGAGCATTACAATATGCTACTATAACATGACCAGATATCACTTATAGTGTTAACAATGTGTCTCAATTTATGCAGAACCCTCTGGATGAACACTGAAAAGCAGTGAAAAGAATACTCAGATATCTCAAAGGAATTCTAGACTATGTTTATATATATTCTGATATTTGTTAGAATTTTATCTTTTTAATTTATAAATTAGTATTTAAATAAAATTTAACCCTGTTAATTATCAATTATCAGATGCCCAAAAATCCGGGTTATCATAGAAATCCAAGATGAATTCAATAAAGACTCATTTGAATAAGAAAGTCAACATGATTAGGAGTAAGATTCACCTTAAAATTGGAAATTGCCTTAAAACGGTCATAAGCTTCGTCCGTGCCAAGGTGGCCAGGTCAAAACGTCTTCTGGAGGAAGGTCAGAGTAGTCCTTTATTTGTGATAGATTTAGGTGTATGTCTTATGGGAAATTATGTAATTTGTTACATATATCTAACTCGTTGACCAATCTTGCTCGAAATAAAAGGTATTTTCTCCCTATTATATACTAGATATAATGTGAATATATTAATTACTTAACTTAATTAAAAGTATATTTAATAGAAAAATCCATAAATGGTATATTTTGTGATAGTAGTTACAAAGTGTTGTAACCGCGGGTAATTTATCACAACGATACAAATATTCCATTTTAAATGTTCTTAGTTAATATGCATCGAGACCGGATATCGATGTATCCATTGAGACAGGAGTATGTAACGCTCTCCAAATGTTTATCAGTGTATTACTTAGGACTGCTCTAGCTACCTAGGGATTACATACTAATAGTTATTGGATAACTATGCAACGACGCACTCGATTGTTTTCCGTCGGTTAATATAACTAAGATCAAACAGAAAATATCGATGTGATTGATTTACATACTTCTCTCGATTTGAGAATACTGTGGATCTTCAATATGAAAGCTCCGCTTTGATTATAGCTAAATCATGGCATGGCGTCCATCGAGTGACTATAGTCGGGTCGAATGGAAGTATTGGAAGTGAAGAACTATTCAAGAGAGGATTCGTCCCCTCAGTTATATGCGGTTTGTATCACTGCCAGCTCAAGCCAATTCAAAGTCAAAGTCTCTTATCAGAGCATTTTGGTTAATAATAATTGTTGTTACTGAACCAAGGACTTTGTATTTAGACTATAAAGTTGAATGTGGATGAGGTTGGAATTTTGACCATTATCAAATCCATAAGTCCAAAGTGATATTGTTTTGACGAAGAGAATTGGTGTAAACAAATGTCACAACCGGGTAACGTTTATTAAACTAAAATTGGATTTTACCAAAAATGAGTAAGCGATAAATTTGGCTATAATGTCACACCACCTGCTAAGTAATGTATGAACGTTAACATTAAAATAGTTCGATGTTAATCAGTAATCAAATTTACACCCAAGAGTTACACAACCGAAATGATAAATTCCTTAAGAACGAACGATTTAATTAGTTTATAATTATTATTAATATGTTAAACTAATAAATATGTATGATATATTAACTATAAATTCTGAATATGATTTGAGAAATAAATAATGTTATATACATTTGTAAAGTTATAAATATATCGATCGATATACAATATCGACAAGCGATTAAATTAGATTTAATTGCATAGCGCTTTGGCTTGGGCTTAGATGGGTTTAAGGCCCATCATTAAGGGTTCAAAATTTTGGTTTTGGGAAGTTCTAGGGTTGGCTAAAATATAGGGAATTGGCTTGGAGATAATGGGTTAAGATAAAGCGAGAATGGGTAAAAAGGTTTTCCTCGTTTCTCTCTAACATTTTTGGCTGCCATTACCTTCTACATTGCTGGTTAAAACATAGCTCTCAATCCACTCTAAAATTCTCAAATATATTTCAAATTAAAATAATATTATTCGATAATTAGAGGTCGATGATTCCGAACTAGCAATCCGACGAATCAAGAACAGTAAAAGGAAGGGAAGTCCTTGCTTCAACATGGATTCAAAGAAATCAATAAATTGATAATTTTAATTCATGTTACAGTAATTAAATTATATTCTATGACCCCACAATGAGAAATTTCACATATATTTAAATATATTGCTACTATATGTTTAGTTAGGTGAGATTTTGTAAGTAGATGTGGTTGTCATAAGTTGGTGGGGTTATATGCATAATTTGTTCATTAACTATTTGATTGAGTATAGACAAATGTTGTTTACTATAAAAAATCAATTTTTGCCATTAATCATTGTTTTATACATATGTATTAATAAATTCATATATATATATATATATATATATATATATATATATATATACTAGAGTATATTTCTCTCTCATAATAGAAGTATGCATATATAAGATATATATATGATTTAATAAATTTAGTACACTTATTAATGTATAATATGAATTTACAAATTTGAAAATTAATTATCATACTATATTCATATTTTTAAATAAACATTTATTGAATTTTTGAATTGTTTATCATATATAAAATAATATTTACACTAAAAATTCAATTTTATATTTAAAAAAATATTAAATCATTTCTGAAACATATAGAAAAAATTTAGGAATTTTGCAATTAAGGTTATTATTTTTAATAATTAATATTATTTTGGAAAACTATTTATGATTTATTAAAAATAATAATTTAATTGAAAATTCTTCAAAAAATTTCGAAGAATCGTAGAAATTCCAAAATTTTAAATTTTAAATTTTTAATAATAATTCGATTTTGTTTTAAAAGTAATAATTCAACTTTGAAAAATATCCAGATTTTTCCTAAGCTCTATTTTATGATCCTAGATTTTTTAAAATCTTAAAATTTGAATTTTTATCAATAGATTATTTTATGTTAATTATTTATGGATGAAAACTTTATTTTATTCATAATATATATACAAATTGAAATACTAAAACTATTATGTTTGCAAAACTAATTTAATTTTGAATTATAAATAATTTTTAATAATTATTCTTTCTCTTTTATATATATATATATATATTTATCTATATATAAATGTTTGTGTTTATATATTATATATAATATATTTATACATACATGTGTATGTGTGTTGTAACACATATACATGCACATATTTGGACAACATACATGACATAAAAAATGAACTAATATGTCTGTTGCGATGTAAGTCTCAACATCTACATATGGGCATATTATACCTTTCACGGATTATTATGTTACACATGCACTCACATATATATGTGTATAATACATTTATGTATAACCTAAATCAAATAAAATTAATTTCATATCTTAATATATTTGAATTTAAATAAAATAAATGAAATTTAGAAATGTTCTAATTCAGTTAGACTTCATAGGCCCAACAAAAGATCCAATACGGTAAAAAAAATTAAATTCACATGTAACTTCCGCTGTGCGCTAGCCTAGTTCTAACAATGGTATCAAAGCCCAATAGCAAAACGGTCTAAATTAGTCATATTTGGGATAACTAATTAAGCTTGCCCACTTAGTTCGGTGTCTAGAAAGGTAATGTCTAGGATTGGAATTGGGTAATTAAGAACCCTCCTACCGGTTACCAGCCTGGCCCGAAAGTTGAAGTGAGCCCAAAGGTTGCTCCTAATAGAAACGACCCAACTTAATTTGGGCCTTGGGCTATTTTTCAAAATCATTTTGAAAATTAATGTTAAAGATTTTAAATTTAATAGTTAAATTTAAAATAAAACATGTTTATTATAAAAATGATAATAATACATAAGTTTTCAAAATGTTTGAAAGGATAATGATATTTTCAAAATGTTTGAAAATATTTATATAATAATTTCATATTTTAATATGTTAATTAGTTAATGCATATATGCATGTGTTACATATGTTCATATATGTTATGTTATTTTAAAATGTTTAATATAACATAAGTATACGTGTATGTATACACGATAAATTTTGAAATAAATAAATTGTAATAAAAATTGTTTAATTGAATAAATTAATTAAAGGTGAATTAATAAAACACACACACACATATATATATAATATATATATATATATGTATATATGTATGTATGTATGCTACACTATAAAGGTTATAGTATACACTATAAATGTTATAGTAGATATGTCTAATATAAAAGTTATAGTGGAATACCAATTTAAAATTAATTAAAGAGTTAATTGATTGAAATTAATTAAATAAGATTTAATTAATGATATATTATACGTAAGACTATCATATAAGTAATATGAAATATAAAGGTTATATAACAATAAAACTTATATGGTATGTGTATAAACTAAATATGGAACATTAAACAAACCCAAACAGACTTGAGAAATAAATACATACGTAAATATACATATACCGTGATTTCTGATGTGTCTGACACTTGAATCGCTGGGGTATTTTATAAGAAATATATATTTTATAAGTCAATATCACTCAATATATATATTGAAGATTATGAATGTTCAATATAATGTTGTCCTCTACCATATATATATTAATAAATTACTTACATACTCCTTAGTTGTTGAGCAAACTTAAGCCATGGATGTTATGCGTAGTATTATTAATATATTGAACAGATGAGGTAAGATAACTATATGTATTTGTTGAGCAAACTCAATGTACATATACTATGCTTGGATCGTCACGATATGGTAGGTATGAGTGAATGATCTCTTTCGATTTGTTGAGCAAACCCAAGATCGAAATGAGATTAGAACAAGGAAAAATGGGTTAGGAGTTGTATATGATACAATTGATAAGGAGTAATCCATCGTTTGTGGGGCTATGATTTGTTGAGCAAACTCAAGGTCAGAATACCAAAACAAATGAGTCCTAACACCCACTGGTGAAGTTGTTAGACTTCTATGTTTCATATTAGGGTTTGGAGAAATATAAGAGACTGGTGGGAGCCTTATTAGAAAAAATGAAATGGTAGCATTTAACCTTTCTAATATTGTAAGAACATATGCTATATAATGTTATAGTTATCTACAATGATAAATTTATGCATTTAATATGATTGATAAAAACGTGTATCAATTAACATATATAAACAAAACTGAATTGAAAATTGAACAGATAGAAATAAATAAAACTTACAAATAATTCTGGTTGCATGTTATATAATGTTTCTATACCCATACAAGTGCCTAATTTCAACTACTTAATACATTCGTAAGTTGGTCACTTATATGTATATTTGGGTTAGACCGTGTATTGCAGTTTATGAGTTTTTGAACTCTAAATGAAATTCAAGGCTATGGATATTTGATCCATGTACTTTCACATATAAATGTTATATGGTGAACAGTCATAGTTTGTAGGGTACAATATTTCTATGAAGTTAGTTCATTTGAAATAAGCCAATAAACAGTATTCTAAGATTATGCATTCAACTTGAATGATTTCAAAAGGATCATATTGTGTTAATGCAACACAATACCATAAGGTATGAGATACATCTAAGAACTCGATCGTTGAAATGTCATCTTGATTGGTTAATGCAACATATTTGATATCTTAAATGTTAAGAATAATCGAATGCGCTTTTGTAAAAGGTTTGTTATGATATTGTAGCAAGGTTTTCTTTTGAATAGTTTGACAATTTAAAAGAAAAAGGAATGTATAAGAATAGATGTAATTTAAGGTAAAGTTAGAATGAAGAGAATAAATAGTCACTTCTCCTTCATAGAGAAACATTGGAAACAAGAATTATAATAATGGTTGATACTTGATATTGGAATATGAAATATGATTTTTATTTTGAAATGTATTTTCATATAGAAAATTGTTTTCTATGATATTTGTTTCTTTGAATTTAAGATATTATTAAAGAACTCTCCTCTATAAACTAGTTGCAGCATATGAAATAAGTAAACAATATTAACAATATTAAATGAATGGTGGACCTCTAAATTTAGTACGCTATTATAGCAATGGCAGAAATAGAGAGAGCATGCCATATAGCACCTAATGATTGCACCAAAACGAAAATTGTTTTTATAAAATGTACCGAACATTATTTGTGAAATAATGTTTATTTTTTGGTATTGACTGAAAAATAGATATAACTATATTTCAATATGAGTATTATGAATATTCATTATGAAATAGAACTATATTATGGAATTTGTTTTCGTAGTACAAGTGATGCAACAAAATACATATGTATCTAATATTATTTACACTTGTTTTGGAATTATAGACTAAGCCGTAGTTTTGAGAAATAATTTTACTATATAACTATGGATCATATGATACAGGTTAATTATATCTCAAATAATTAATGGCTATGCACCCATTCAGTGGGAGACTCATGAGAGTTGATGAATTAATGCATATTGATGTATATAATCACAAGTCTATTAATACCAAAAGGCATACTTAGTTATATTCATCGATGAATTATTACCAACATGAACATGTGTATTAGATACACATTTAGTAAATTTATGATAAAATCATAGAATATAAAAGAAAAGTAAATAAAATAACATGCAATAGTATAAAATGATTTGAATTGGTCAAATAAGTGAGTATAATGGAAATAGTTCCAAATGTACCTAAAAATGAATATAGATTCAATCTCAAAATCACTCCTCCATGTGATATATAATGATGCATCGATAAGGAGTAATCAGATATTATTGGACACTTTATGATTAATTATGAGTGAAGTTGAGTTAGTTTCTTTCTGTAAGGTCATGTACTTAAGATTAGTACACGAGGTTGACATTATTTCATCTAAACAACAGTTTACAAAATCACACAAGATACGGGTTTGTAAGAAATCCTAACATATCCTAGGTCAAGGAGTTGGCAGGTTGTGCGAGTCGAAATGTCACACGTAATAATTGTTCATGAGGAATCTTGTATGAATCTCCAACAGGTTTTTTGGAAAGGTTTGTCATCAAATGAGTATTTTTGTTTTGAACATAATTTTTATAAACTAAAATCAGTTTTATAAATAAAAAGGTTCATGAAGTGTTATGAATCCCTATTCTACTTGCACTAAGAAACAATGTTGTTTTAAGATATATCAACTTCAGTGTGAAGGAATTTCTATGAGAAATTTTTGGTAAATAGAATTGGATCTGATCTATAGATAAAACTAATTACATGAGATGAAGTGAAATTAACTAACCTAAATGAACACACAGCATTAGAATGTCTAATAAGTATTCTCATACATCGAATAGAAACTATGAGTTTCTTATTAATGTCGAAAATATACATTACCCTCGGTTGTTCGATTAAACCATTAAGATTGTTGACTCTATATGGTATGATACGTAGATCTGAAAGATTTCCAAGTTGCCATCAAAATATGATTTTGGTGGTCGTAACCAAAGAGATATGATCCATTGGCCGACATTGTGTCTTTACTGGAAAGACTAATGAAGTTGGAATTAAATAAGCAATGGTGATAAGAATAATATCGCAAATTTCAATTGTTGAAATTAGCATAACAGATTCGGTATTCAACACGCTCGAGTTCATTCAAATTTACTCAAGAAATTAAAGCTCGATAAGATTTACTGTTTGGTACTTATGTATTGAAACGGAAAATTATAAATAATGATTTAGAGTAAATCGTTTACACATATTAACCAAAAATGTCTCGAAGTCAGTGGAAGCGATATTAGGTTTGCGAGTATTTGGATATGTCCCAAGAAATGATACGAATGTATCATTTTATAAGCATCAATATTGAGTAAAATTTTTGATAGAAATATTAAATAGTTTGATTTTCAATCAAGTGCAGAGGAAGCATGTGTTCATGAGAAAGAACGTTAAAAGGTGCATTGATATTTCTAAACTATAAGGAAACAACACGTTGTTGATTTTAACAATATGCTTGTATTAAAGTCACCTTTAGTTGTTTTAATACTCAATTTTGGATTGTAAATGATGTCTTTTATGGTGAGTATAAAAGATATAGGGATTGTCCCAAAACGATATACAAGAGCACCCTATTAGAAGGGGAACATGTAAATTGGATTCCTTATGCATTAGCAATAGGAATTATCATACAGGTTATGTTGTGCCTGGTATTATGTTTTGCTTATGTATTTGACAAATGGAGCAAATATAAAATCCAAATTGATATCACTAAATGGTTGCTTGAGGTGTTCTTGTGTATTTATGAGATACTAGAGAATTGTTTATAGAAACAACGAACTCGTTATGATGGAAAGTTTGGACACAAACTTTTATAAATGATATTGAGTATAACATGTCAATGTAAAAATTCGAGTTCAAATCTTTAATTTGAAAATGTTTCAAAATAAAAGTGATTGTGGTCGATTCAATGAAATGTTGAGAACATTAACTTGAATAGCGCTACAGTAAACCAATGTATATAGATATAAATGAACAAATTTATAGTTGAGCCAAAGGTGAATCCAAATGTTGAGAATCCCATAATACTGTTGTAAGATAACAGTGTCATGAAATTGATCATGATTGAACTTAAAGCTCACTAGAAGACGAAAGATGTACTTCAAATCGTTCCACATGGTAAAGGCAGTTTATCAGTGTTAGAGAGAGTTAATTGACAAAGTAGATAACTAAAACATAATAGCATACACATTCACTAAGGGATTGACCTAATTGGTTTTGAGAAAACTGATTGGAGAAGTTGGAATTAGATTCCATAATTGACCTCAAGTGCAAGTGGAAAATTGATAGAGTTAGGGGTATGCCCTATGAGAAATTATGTAATTTGTTACATATATGTCACTCGTTGACTAATCTTGTTCGAAATAAAAGGTATTTTCTTCCTATTATGTACTTGATATAATGTGATTATATTAATTAATTAACTTAATCAAAAGTATATTTAATAGAAAAATCCATAAATGGTATATTTTGTGATAGTAGTTACAAAGTGTTATAACCATGAGTAATTTATCACAACGAAACAAATATACCATTTTAAATGTTCCCTAGTCAAGATGCATCGAGACTAGATGTCGATGTATCCATCAAGGCTGGAGTGCGTAACGCTCTCCAAATGTTGAACAGTGTATTACTCATGACATCTTGGGATACTTAGGGGTTACATACAAATAATTATTGGATAACTACAGAACGAATCACTCGATAGTTTTCTGTTGGTTAATATAACTAAGGTCAAACAGAAAATATCGATATGACTGATTTACATAGTTCTCTCCATTTGAGAATACTGTGGATCATCAATATGAAAGCTCGGCTTTGATTATAGCCAAATCATGGCACGGCGTCCATCGAGTGACCATAGTTGGGTCGAGTGGAAATTGGAAGTGAAGCACTATTCAAGAGAGTATTCGTCTCCTCAGTTATATGCGGTTAGTATCACAGTCAACTCAGGTCAACTCAAAGTCAAAGTATTCGGCTAGAGCATTTCGGTTAATAATAATTGTTATTATCGAACCAAGGATTTTGTATTTAGACTATAAATTTGAATGTGGATGAGGTTGGAATTTTGACCATTACCAAATTCCATAAGTCCAAAGTGATATAGTTTTGATGTAGAGAATTGGTGTAAACAAATTTCACAACCGGGTAACGCTTATTAAACTAAAATTGGATTTTACCAAAAATGAGTAAGCGATAAATTTGGCTATAATGTCACACCACTTGCTAAGTAACGTATGAACATTAACATTAGAATAGCTCGATGTTAATCGCTGATCAAATTTACACCCAAGAGTTACACAACCGAAATGATGAATTCCCTTAAGACCGAACAATTTAATTAGTTTATAATTGTTATAAATTGATTAAATTAATTAATATTTATGAAATATTAATTATGAAATTTGAATATGATTTGAGAAATAAATAATGTTATATATATATTTACAACAGCTATAAATACGTCGATCGATATACAATATCAACAAGCGATTAAATTAGACTTAATTGCATAGTATTTTGGCTTGGACTTAGAAGGTTTTAAGGCCCATCATTAGGGCTGCAAATTTTTGGTTTTGGGAAGGACTAGGGGTGGCTAAAACATAGGGAATTGGCTTGGAGATAATAGGTTGAGATAAGGTGAGAATGGATAAAAAGATTTTCCTCGTTTCTCTCTAATACAACCCTATGTGTGTGTGTGTGTATCTAAAAACAGTAACTAACCTTTTTGACCGTCATTACCTTCTACATTTCTGGTTAAAAAATATCTCTCAATCCACTTCAAAATTCTCAAATATATTTCAAATTAAAATAATATTATTCGATAGTTAGAGGTTTGTAATTCCGAAATTGCAATTTGACGAATCAAGAATAGTAAAAGGAAGGTAAGTCATTGCTTCAACTTAGATTCAAAGGCATCATTTAATTTGTAATTTTAATTCATATTACAGTAATTAAATTATATTCTATGATCTTATAATGAGAAATTTCATATCTTTTTAAATATACTGCTACTATATATTTAGTTAGGTGAGATTTTGTAAGTAGACATGGTTGTCACAAATTAGTTTGGTTACATGCATAATTTGTTTATTATACTATTTGATTTATGTATAGGCAAATGTTGTTTACTGTAAAAAAATTAATTTTTTCATTAATAATTCTTTTATAAATATTTATTAATAAATTTATATACACACACACGCGCGCACACACACACATATATATATTACTGTATATTTCTCTCTCATAATAGCATATGTGCATATATAAGATATATATATATATAGGATTTAAAAAATTTAGTACACTTATTTATATATAATATGAATTTAAAAATTCGAAAATCAATTCTCATGCATATATTCATATTTTTAAAATAACATTTTTTGAATTGTTTATTATATATAAAATAATTATTACATTAAAAATTCAATTTTATATTTTTATTAAATAATATATCATTTCAAAAACATATACAAAATTTTTAAAAAATTTCAATGAAGTTTATTATTTTTAGTAATTAATATTATTTCGGAAAAACTGTTTATGATTTATTAAAAATAATAATTTAATTGAAAAGTTCTTCAAATTTTTTTAACCTTTCATTCATGATCCTAGAATTTCTAAAATTTTAAAATTCAGATTTTAAATAATATATTATTTTATATTAAATGACTATTGCCGAAATCAATGTATTTGTTTTAAAAATAATAATTCAACTTTGAAAAATCTCAGATTTTTCCTAAGCTCTATTTTATGATCCAAGATTTTCAAAAATTTTAAAATTTGAATTTTCACCAATAGATTATTTTATGTTAATTATTTATGGACGAAAACATTATTTTATTCATAATATATATATATTAAAGTACTAAAATTATTATGTTTGCAAAACTAAGTTAATTTTGAATCATAAGTAATTTTTAATAATTTTTCTCTCTCTTCTGTATATATATATATATAAATGTTTTATGTTCATATATTATATATTATTATGTATTTATACATAGATATGTGTTTATATATATTTTGTAATACATATACATGCACATATTTGGACAACATACATGACATACAAAATGAGCTAATATGTCTGTTGCGATGTAAATACTAACATCTACATATGGGCATATTATACATTTCACGGATTGTTACGTTACACGTGCACTCACACATACATGTACACACTAATTCAAATAAAATTAATTTCATATCTTAATATTTTTGATTTAAATGAAATAAATGATTTTATTTAAATGAAATTTAGAAGTGTTCTAATTCAGTTAGACTTCATAAGCCTAATAAAAGATCCAATAGGGTAAGAATTTTGAAATTCGCCCATAACTTCCGCTGGGGGTTGGTCCAGTTCCAACAATTCGTGCCATGCAATGGCTAGGATAAAGTATCTACAAGCTCTTGATTGCATCACACTTTGGCCAGGTCAAGGCACTCCTAGAGGTGGGACGGACTAAGCCCTTGAACGCGCTATGTTATGGCCAAGTCAAGGCACCAACAGGCCTTTAGTCTCGCATATAAAGCCTGATTGGAGCACCTCCTGGAAGAGAACGGAGTAAGCTCTTAAGCCCTCCATGCTATGTCCTGGTCAAGGCACCGGACAAGCCTTCAATACAACCTATAAGGCCTGGCCGGAGCGCCTCCTGGAGGGAAATTGGGTAAGTCATTGGGTCCTGCTTGTGGATAACCTAACCATGCGCAACGGACAGCAACAGACTAAGATGTCCAAGCCCAAGGAGTTGCACATTAGGCATTAAATATACAAATCCTTAAAGGAAGGAGCATATGAAAAGAATCAAGAGCGTATTTCTAGATTTCTGTTATTCCCGAATGATAATTCCCCAACCACTTTCATTATTACGTATGAACTTATGATTTTTGGCTACTATTCAGAAGATGGATTCTGAACTTCACTTATTAATACCAGAATCAAGGTCTCGGGTCTTCTATTATTAAATTTTAGAATACACTTATCGATACCCGAATCTGTATTCAGGTCTTTTATTATCTCTAGATAAGAATTTCTGGACTCCTATTATTTTCCCTCGACTGAGGATTCCTGATCTTCTATGACTTATTTCTAAATGATATTTTATTATTACCAGACAATTGTTATTAGTCTTCTATCAGTTATTTCCAGAAGAAGATTTCTAAACTTCTATTATTAAGGCCGGATTTGGATTTCTGGCCCTCTATTATTTTCCTAATCGGACTTCTGAACTTCTTTTAAACAGAGTCTAATTTTTGGTCTTTTCTCATCATTAGCAAAATTGCTCAGGATTTATATTATTGTCAAACAAGAAATTCCAATCTTCGATCGTTCCTCAATTGTGGATTTCTCTTCACTTATTACCTTCAGATAATGATATATTAATTTCCATTACTTAGATTTCTAGAATTCTGTTATCACGAATTCTGATATTATCACCAATAATATGGATAAACTACTTAACATATTCTTACATAAATTTTGAACAAATGATAGGAAATGTTGTCTGCTTTGTACTTTGCAAGAAAACAAGATTGATAAGGAAGACCAAATGATTCAGCAAACATAAAAGAAAATCGTAGTCGAAGTTGTCAAGAAGCAAATTCAAAAATGAACGTATAAGTACAAATAAGGGCTACAAGCTAGGTGATATTTACATAATTTACATAATCTATAAAATTATTACAAAGTATATTATACAACACAAGTGTGCACCTCAATAATCTTGTACAACCTGATTTAAATTCTCAGCAGTTAAAGGATCAACGATGTGGTGTATTGCTATACAAAGAATTTATTTGTCTTTCTTTTTCTTCTTCCTAATTTCATCAGAATCATTAGTAGACTTGATTCGAGTAGTCAGAGCATGATTGCAAATGTTGTTAGCACCCTTAAGGGTCTTGTTTTGCCTTTCTAAATCGGTAATATGGTTTTGAAGGAAATATGTTTCATGTTCAAGTTTCTGAATTTTGGCTACGTACTCATTGATACGTTTTAAGCAACTTTCTTTCTATTGATTGTCAAAATATTTCATCATTTCAAACTTAACTTTTCTGCACCATTCGGCTACCACTTTTTAGTCTAAACTCGAAGGAGGGTTTATTGTAGCAGGGAATTTTTGAATAGCTAAGGAAGAAGCCCTTATCGATTTCCCAAAAAATAGGGTGATTAGAGAAACTGATAAATTGATATTCGGAATATCACCTTCCATCATAAATTCCAAAGATTTATACCATGCTTGACTATCCTTAGTTTATTTTCAAATCAATTACCTGTTGGAAAAGATTGAACATCTCATGATCATAGTCGATCGAAGGATTTGATTTAATTTAAGATTACAGTTGAAAAACCGCCTCAACTTTCTTCTTGATATCCGCTTTGAGATTAGCAAATTGATCATTAAGGCCTCTAGTGATTGCCTTTTGAAGCAAAAATTTCCTACGCAATTCCAGTGCTTGATATTGCCTTGAAGTCTGGTAGACAAAGGATCTTTAGATAAGCTCCTCTTTTCAAGATCCACGGTCAATCTATCTCTGAGATTGGTGAAATGAGATTAATGATATGATGAGAATGATGTAGTTGTTAACTGTATTTCCTATTCAAACAAGCAAAAATCAAATTGATACTTATAGAACAAATTTCTTTTATTACAACATTAGGGTTACAACTCAAGAAGAAATAAAACATAAGGTACAACATCATTGTTATAATCAAGTATTTTCTTTGCCCTATCACACTTAAAGTCCAGAAACATCATTTTTAACCTTATCTAAAGAGTTAACCGAAAGAGTAATCGTCGATTCAAAAGTGGAATTAAATCCTTCCGGGGTAACAACTGGCGGACATTTGCTATAATCTCATCTCCGGGAGACTATCACGACCACAAATTAATTTTGTATGATACGCCTAAATTTCCATAAGGAGATTTTCCTTTTCCTCGCCCAAAAAATCGAAGTGAAGTCGGGGATGTTGCATATAAAGCTTTTGTAAATCTCTATGAAAACAGTATCGGGCCAATCTTAAGGATTTCAAGAGCGAGGCCTTTTCTAAATAATCTCTTCTTAATTTAACATATTTTCCTAGGTAATCCCTAATAAAAGGGCTGCATGAGAGATATTTACTCCGTAATACCGTAATAAAAATAAAACTTAGTATAAAAAACTAATACATAAAGTCCATAGATTAATATAATTACGTAGTTAAAAAAATTCTTCTAGTTTATACAGCATTGATTTTCTAAATAACTCAAAAACGAACTTATCCTTATAATATTTAATTTTTTCTAAAGGCAATGTGTGAGGAATTGAGTTGACCTATGGTAAGTTCCAACAAGCCCTCGGGTGGATATCAGACCTGCATTCGTCTAAATATCTCTTATGAAGGTATCTAAGTAGGCCCTGCTAAAATCACCTAAGCACGAGAAATTTACAGTTGGATGTCTGCAATAAGATTTATACAAAAATTCTACCAAAATATCTCTATCTTTGACTAACATCGGAAAGAGCGTCATCATTTCTTTGTTCTCCTCCAAAAGCTTGTCATGATGAAGACGTGCCTTTTTTAGTCGAGGGCCCGCTTCTTGATCCTTAAAAGACGCTAACACTGCAACGCTTTTATTAAGCTTATAATACTTGTCAGAAAGTGCATTGTATTCCTTTAATTGTTTATCTAACTCCCTATACAAGTCATTTATTTCTGCCTATTTCCTTTCAAGCTTTGACTTATAAAGGTGTATGGTTTTCTTCCTTATTTAAAATAGTAAGATAATAGGTAGTGTTATCTTGGAAGTGAGAGGCATTTTGGTAAAGAATTCCATACCTGAGAAACTGTAATCGAATTCTGTAAGGTTTGCTTCTTCCCTTTTTGCTCTCCAACATCAAAATTGGCATCTTTTCTTTGGGAATCAGAGGAGTTAGGGAATTCAGTCCGACGTGCTTCGAAAGCTATAGGATTAGGATTGGCTTTATCTGGAGCCCTAGTAGTGTCATCAGCATCCCATCTATGAGAATCATCACAATCATCTTCATTGCTACCAGCACCTTGACCTTTATCATCATCATTATGGTTATCATCATAATTATCATCGTCATCTTCATCAACAACGACTTCATCACCCTCTTCGCCTTCCTCCTCATCTAAGTCGGAGTCCTCTTCCACAAGAGGGACTTCAAAAGATAAGAGCTAGGAGGCGTCAATTTCCTCCCTGTCAAGAACCTCAATCCCTTGCTCCATTTCCTTGATTTAAGCCATAAATCTTCTAACCAGCATATTGTCGAGAGAAGGTCAACTTAAATCCAGGCACTATTTTATGTTATCGGAATAGGATAAAATGAGTGCATCTTCATAAGAATTTATCATAATATCATTCAGAGGAGTGCTTAGAAATTGAGACGCTTTTTTCTTAGCCTCAGAAATAATATTAACAACCTTGGATAAAGAATCGTTTTTCTTCTCTAATTTCTTTTCGAAAGAAGTGCACTTCCTCTTAATAGAAACATGTCTAGCATTAACCTTGGCTTGTTCATCGCCGGACTCTTTCAAAGTCGTCTTCAAAGCCAAATTTCATCAGCTAAGATCTATTTAGCCTTCCTCTCATCAGAAATTGTAGATTCCGCCTAAGCAAGAGAAGCAGTCAACCTCTCTTGTTCCCTCACTGCATTATCTTTAGTAGTAGATAGGATTGCAATCTAATTTTTTAAAGTTGAGATTTCTTCCCTGAGCCTTGATGTCTCGGCATAAGACTTAGATACATTTTCCTAAAGAGAGCACCATCTTTTGGAAATCTAAAAAGAAAAGTAAGACATGAGTCAGGATTCAGTATGAAATAGTAATAAGAAAATCAAACGGTATAAAATATACCAGGAGTTGTTGTTCGATAAGAGATCGATAATGACTTATTGGATCAGGTATAGAGGAAAATGGCTAAATGGCAGAAAATGATGGAGAGTTCATAATCGACTGCATAACATCCTCAAAATCAGTGGGTGGAACTGGTGACGAAGGTCTTGAGAGATTCAAATCCTGGAAAGGAGTTAAAGTACCTAGATCTTTCTATATTTGATCAATAATGTTGGGGGAATCAGATACAACAATACGGGAGATAAAGTCATCCTTCAAGGGAACCATTTTAGCCTGATTAGCAGTTGGAGAAAGCAAGTCGTCCAAAGAAGAAGCTAGACTATGGTTAGGACCCTCTAAAGCCTTGTCTGCATCGACAAATTCACCATCTTCTAGGGAAAGAGAAGACTGGATATCAGTAATTTTGACTTTCTTGGGAGTAGAGCCTATGGCAGTCACTCCACTTAATTTCCTTTTTGCAATCATTATGGACCTAATAATGGCTTGTGTCAAGCTAGAGCATCGAATTTCGAAGACGGAGGGGGTGGATCACTTGTTGTTCATTCAGCTGGAGGAGCGGTTGTTAAAACCAAAAAGCATATTAAAACCAAAGTTAAGAAGCATTTGCTTTTTGTAATATTTGGACAAGAGGGGGTTGTTTAAGAATCCTCTAGCCTTTTGGGACAAGGGAATGTTTCTAGAGGTTGCTAGGAGTTGGTAATGTAAACCTATTCCCAATGCGGTTTGAGGCAGTAGTTATTAACTGTAATATTCTCTTGCTTTCATCGTCAAGTTTCTTAGGAGCAGTGCCTAATAAGAAAACATTATTCAGTAAAAGGAAACAAGTTAATAGAAATAATGATAATGGTCTACTTACAAGGAGAAAAAAGGCTCTGTTAATATTCAGAAAGCACTTGATGTAGAAGAACTGCGTTTTCCAATCCTTAAACTTGTTTATTCTCTCTGAAACCAAATTTTTGAGAGGATTAGCCCGAAAGATCTGGCTATTCAAATTATTACGTCTGATGAGGCGTACTAAGTGGTTAAGAACTTTAGCACTTAGAGAAGAAATTCTCGACTCTGAGGCCATTATCTCCAAGGAGATAAGGTATGCGTATGTATTGGGTGATAACTGAATAGAAACTATGCCAAGATGACATAAAAATCTCATCAAGCACTTTGGAAATGGAATAAAACTCCCATACCAAATATGGATGGAGATATAATAAAAGTATCGCTCGGAAGGATTTTGAATAGTGTCATTATTGTCATAAGGGATAACTTCAACCCTGTGAACCCAATGTCGTTGATGATCACATCTACTTTATCTTGAAAATGAAAGAGTGCCTTGAAAGCGCTTCAACCTTCTTTGGAGAAGATTCTAATTCTGGAACAATATCCTTTTCAGATCTCTTAGAAGTTCTTTTGATACCCATGATCCTCCCAATTGATATAATTTCATTAAAGTTATGATTTATCCCACTATTAACACCTTTCGTAGGTGACGAAGGCTTATGAAAACAAGTCAAATACTGATCATAGCATATAGTTCCATGCCTTCAAAAGGAGGTCAAAGATAATTAGAATTGTGTGAATCATACAGCTTTCGACAGTGTCGAAATCAGTATCAACATCCTCCATTTTATGGCATGCATGCACCTGGACTTACCTTTCGACAACGTCGAAGCCCATAGATTTTACCCCATTTTATAATAAGTGCAGTTGTCCATGGAATATCTATCTGAAATTATACATTGTAGAAATGTTATACCATAATTAAGTCGAAAGACTTAAAAAAAGTGGCATTGACACTAACGAAAAGATATTGAGATGTTTCGACGATGTTTATGTTGGAAAGTGATAATAACTACATTCCAATCAACTATTTTAGGTTTCCAATAAGCCGGAAATGCATAAGAGAATTTCGGAAGTGTCAACACTAAATTGAAATAATAAAACAGGTGTGCTTATCTCAATTTTGGGGTTTTGACAAAGTCGAAAGGTTGATTAAGGTTTTCAATGATAACAGAAAGTATATTTATCTTAATTCAATTAACAGTAAGTAACGTTAATTTTTAACTTTTAATATTCTCTAAGGTAAATAAAAATTGGGCATAATAGGTGTCGAACTTGAATCTACATATAACAGCAGAAAATAACCCAAAATTTGGCAACTTCAAATTCGAACCCTAATTGATGCTACAGTTAAGGTTAGAATCATCTTATATGAACGAAAAACTCGAATACATTGAAAAATTCAAAACCACAATATGGACTTAAACCCTAAAAATTTAAAATCAAAATTGAACGCGAAAAACTGATTTCTAATATGGAATAATGGATGCTCACCTTAGGTTTGAATTTTCGCCTCTTAAAATCTTGAATTTAGTGAGAGATTGAAAGATTTGATTCTCGTTCCAAGATTTTTGATTGCAGGTAAATGAAAAGGAGGAAGAGGGAAGCGTAATTTATAAGCCAGACAGATGCAAGAAAAACCATTCGATTAGATTTCAATAAATGGCCAAGATTCACTTAGGAATACCAATAGTAGGAGAATTCTGTGTCGAAGCAATGGAAGGTGCTGGATCGAAACAATTGACTTGAAAAGTCAAGAACATCCCTTCGCTAGGGGGAAAATGTCATCATCAAATATCACTTCGGCACTATCGAAGCCCAAAAGTTTACAAGTGGGAGCAACATAAAGAACGATAGTGATAGCGAGGCCTTTCGGAATAGTCGAAGGGATGCTTCTGCAAGTATTGAAAGAATTATGGGCTTCTAAAGGTTTCGAAGGGGGGTAAAACTACCCTTGCACTTCAGCTGATCCCTTCCGAAATAGTTAGTTCCACATGCCTAATGGAATTTCACATGTGTTAAAAATACCTTTTGAAGGTATCAAATGGCAAGCTTCAGCACATATCAAACCCTTCGAAATGATTGGTTCCGCCACTATCTACCTTTCACAAGAAACAACTACTTTAGTAAAAGCTATCTTCCACAATTGTGGAAAGAATCTGATGCTTTTGAAGGGGTCAACAAGAATGCCTTTCAAAACCAACCAAGTAAATGCTTCCGAAGGTATCAAACGAAGGGTTCTGTATTAATCAAGGGGATTGCCTTCGAAAGCCACCTTTTGCAATAGTCATTTGTCCATCAAGAGGCCTCCTCCATTACAAGTGACCTTTCGCAATGATTTTTCTTCACTTTTTCAAGTAATGACCTGCCATGTTAGCACCATATCTTAATAACAATGGAGAGGTCCAGGAAGTATTCAAGTATGCTACAACCCTTTTGAAATCAAGAAAATACCCTTTCGATAGTGACAAAAGCCTCCAAACATGCATGGAAAATGATTCGATACCGAATGTCGAAAGGAAGACTCAAGCGTTGCGAAAGCTAAAACAGCGAAAGCATCATCACCTTTTGCAAGATTGGGAATGTACCTACCGAAATGTTTGGACATCCTTTCGTGCTTATCCAACACATCTGCGATAGCATAAGGGACATTCTTATAGTTTCTAATGGAGACAAAAGAATCTAGGTCTTATTTGATAGCAGCATTAGAGGGGCACTCTAGATTTAACAATGACGGAAGGTTATGAAGGCATCCTTTCGACTAAGTCGAAAGGATTAATGTGAAAGGGTCCAGCCTGTGCCTATAAATAAGGCCCTAGGCGTGTTGTTTTGGGGATCAAAATTCATGACTCCTACACTTATACTTTTCTTGAGCTTGTAAACCCTAATTTCTAAATTAAATTGGGGATTTCACTTCATTATAATGTCCAAGCCATTGTATCCATACAAATTATCAATAAAGCAAATAAATGGCACTTTCAAATGCATGAAGTCGTATTTGCTGCTTACATATGATTTTCATTATGGTGACACGCACATCAATCCCTTTTGAAGGAGTTCCCATCAAAGGCATAGGACCCATTTGACTTCGTTAAATTATTTTTGTTCCTACTAGGTTACAACTTTGGGATACTCAACTAACCCGAAAGGGGTTTTAAAGGGTTCACTCCTTTAACTTTGCTTTGGGATGTTGACAATATTTCTTGTTAACACTTTACAAATAGTATAACCAGTCTTAATACAAAACTTCACAAAAGATATCACATGTTCAACCATATATGTGTGTGTATGTATGTATATGCATACAAACAAATAGATAAAACATACCAATGACATAACATTCTAATCAAGAGCAATGATATTCTTGTGCCAAGCAACATTATTCCTACAGCTTGTTGAATGTTATACACTTCTGAAGTCATTCTCTATAAAGGAGCTTGAGGTTCCATTAACACATCCACCCAAACTTTCCATTTATCCATCCCAAGTGATACGTGGTGCACCAAGGTAAGGGGATCAATAGATGTAATCATCCCTTCAACAGCAGCCTTCTTCTTCCAATATAGTAGCTTGCATTTCTTTGGAAGCTATAAAGCACATACCAATACATAAGTAATTAGTACTACCATGTTGTGATAGTAATGTGTATCATATTACCTTTAAATTGAAAGCGCATGTTAATCTAGATGTTTACTAGGAGCATATTAGCTACAAAATGAAATTGCAAACAACTTAAACTACAAATAAATTTGTAGCCTCACACATGGTTAAGCTTGCCTAGAATTCTATTTATCTTATGCGTAGATATGAATACATAAACTATTCCACAATATAGATATGGATACGAAAATTACATGTCGTCCCTTCTCTCTTATGGTAGTTAAGAATAATTTTTTTTTAATTTATTTCCTGAAGTTAGTAATGAAACGTATGAAAATGATTTAATTTATTTCCTTCTCTCTTAGTAATTTTTTTAAATTTATTTCCTAAAGCAGTAAAGGAAAGAATATACCAGGATTTTATATTGTTTCGGAGTTACCCTACATCCAGTCCTATACTATTATACTGATTTCTTTTCAAAATAATCTCCCAGATTACACCCTCGATTTCAAGGACACGAGGTACACCCTCCTGTATTCGAGTCTGAGGCAAACTATCTTGATTTACCAGGCCACAAGATCACCTAATTGATTTTTGGGGCAACAATCACACCCAATTGATTTCAAGGCTCAACCGCACTTTTTACTCAACGGTTTGATTTACAAATAATCCTATAACTCTGAGTAGCACTGAGATCTTATGGAGAGAGAGGCAGAGAATCAAACAAAAGATAATCAAGTTTGATTCACTTGGTATTTCGACAGAGTATAGTTTGGGATTATTTAGAATAAATGTGGAAGATGAAAAGGAGAGAAAGTGAATGAAAATCTGGTAAAAATTCATTTAGAACTTACTAGTATTTATAGAGATCAACAGCCATATCTATTCGCGAAAGGATACGACGAATAAACACTTCTTTTGAAAATTTAAAATTTGAAAATTAACGGGCACCATGTCGATATGGGAGGAGGGTAGGAGTATGTCGACATGCTCTAGGCAAAAATGGTGATTTTGATTTTCTTATTAAAATTGGTTTTTATAATTTTTCAAAACAACTTTTAAACTTTTATAAATATACTTGAATATAGTTTAAACATATAAAAGAGTTTACAAAGTAATTTTTTAATATATAATATTAATTTATAAAGTGATTTAAAATCTAAGTATATAAATATTTAAAAGCTAAATATTAAAACAAGAGACAGTTTAAAATCAAGGCCAATTTTGAAATCAAAAATGTTAAAAATGATAAAGATAATTTTGAGGCTAAAATATTTCAAACATGAGAGATGTCTTTTTGAAAAGAAAGTTTTGAAAAACATTTTTTAAAATAAGAGATATATTTTTGAAAAGCATTTTCATAAAATTAGTGGATATCAAAATAGGACCACTATATGTTCCACTAGATATTGTCGTAGGTTCCATCTCACTAGGGTTCCATCCCTTTAACATGCTCGAAGTGGATTCCATTCCATGAATTTCGAATAAAGGTGTCAGTGTTTTCAAGAAATTTTAACATAATTCTAGACTCAATACTTATCTTGTACTTTGAAATCTTGAACTCTTGATATCTGATACTCATGAGTCTTCAATCTTGATATCTTCGATCTTTAAATTCATCGGTCTTGTATCTTTATACCGTACAATCTTCATTCTTGGTACATGCATGTTTATATCCTGCATATTTGTGTAGCTAATGCCCCGCTACAACCCCGCTATATCTCATAGCGGATTTCTACCGCTACTTTTTTTCCATATAGCCCCAAAATATAGCCTTTCCGCTTTAATCCCCGCTATTTCCGATATATCCCGTTATTTTCGCTATATTCCGCTATTTCCGCTATATCTTTTTTAATAAAATGAATTGAAAAATTGCATTTATACATCATAAAATTATGAAATTAATATATTTGATTTAATTTTTGATATATGTTTAGAATTGAAAATACTCTAATATTCTACCGAATTTAGTTATGTTATATAACAGTTTTTCGTTTGTTTATTTATGTATTATTTATAATTCAATTGAATGATAATTTTTCGTTTAATTACCATTTATATATTTGTAAAACATTAAATACGAGTTCTATATGCTATTTTAGAGTCATCCGCTATATCCCGCTATATCCTCGATGTATTCCCGCTATGACTTTTTGCACCTCCACCGCTTTGAATCTACCGAGCGCATTAACTGCACAGCTGCATATACATATATATCTAAACTATAATGTTAGTATTTATATTTTATAATAAGTCTTAAGGTTGTTGTCATCAAGACCATCCTTCTCAAGAACTAACATTCGTTTGATTCAGTAAAAAGTGAAGACTATGGTTCGGTGAAGTAGCGACAAAATATTTGGTATATCTGCACATTTTGATCAATATTTGATTACCAATAATTCATTCATTTGATTATGTCTTCACCGTCACCAAAAGTTAAGTAGAATGAAAGCTTAATTTAGAAATAAGTTAAGAACATACCTTCATAAAGAATCAAATTATATTCCATTACTGCAGTATGTTCATTCGGAAAGAAGAGAAAGAAGATGTATGCAATTTCCATAGTGGAGTGAATTTATTGTCGGGTTGTAGAAAAATACAATATTTGGCGGTGGGTGGAGATAAAATGACAGAATTGTCCACAATTTAGTACCATAGCCGTTAAGGGCATATTTGTAGTTTCAAAAGCTTCAATCAAGGTATTCCTATTATATATAGATTATTAATTATAAAACTTAGTTGACTTAGTTAATTTATTAATATTAATATTAATATTATTATAAACTTAGTTAATTTTTATCAAACTATAGTTTATTGTTATTGTTGTTGTTTTTATAACCTAAGTAATTTTTTTATCAAACTTAGTTTATTATTATTATTATTATAAACTTATTAATTTTTATAATATTTAGTTAATTTTATAAAACTTAGTTGATTTATTTAAACTATTATTTTTTATTATTACTATTATTATTATTATTATTTAAACTATTGTTTTTTATTATTACTATTATTATTATTATTATAAAATTGGTTAATTCTTATAAAACTTGGTTAATTTCTTTTCTACTAGACCTAATAATGATGACCTATCGTGTATATTTCATATTTATTTGTTTTACAGAACTATGAGTTGGCATGATAACATAATATTGGTAAAACGATGTTATCTGATTTATCATCTATGAATCTTTACTTCATTGTTACAGTTTTAGCTTCTAGAATAGCTTGATTTATCATCTATGAAATATAACAATTGAAGAGATAAAAATTAAAAAATGTTGAGTCAAGATTTTTATAGAGTTTTGATTTCTGACAAAGGGATAAGCCGTGATCGACAAAAAGAAGTTATTTAGACACAAAGAGCTCCATATGATTAGAGGTTGATTATTTGGTATGTTAGTAATGATTATTTATGTTAAAATCTATCCTCAAATAATCTTATGCCTTTAATCTTCGAATATATATATATAAATATATATGAGTGCACATTAACTGTGCAGTCTGGACAAAACCGGTCGACCAGTCAAAAACCAGGTGGTCGACCGTTTTTGCCCAGAATGCACAGATAATGTGCACAAGTGAACATAACGTATATATATATTCAAATTCCTGTCTACTGGTCATTTTTTGACCTGTCGACCGTTTTTAAACAGAGAGCAACCTTTTCCAAAAGACACTTCTTTCTCCAATGGTTGCATCTCTTACCTTTCATCAAATAATCATATCTATTAATGACAACTGTTCACAAAGAGTTACAACTATTTTTCTCTATATATACTCATCTAAATCATTGATTCAAGATACATAAAAACATGATTTTATATGCTTTTTAATCTAATCTCTGATCTTACTTTCTACATACTCCTGCATTCTAAAAGCTCTTGATTATTTATTGAATCATTGAAACTATTTCATATCTTTTGATTCAATAAGTAATATACATTCCTTAATCTTTTCAAAACATCATTTGCATACTTTGAGGATAAGATTATAGGAAGGTTGTACTGCTAGTGACAAATCCGTGTTTTCAAGAACACAAGTTGTCAACAACAATTGTATTTGTTCTTTTGTTGAAGTCCTCTGTGTTGTAAGAGGCAAGTGTTGAAGTCCTCAGTGTATTAGAGGCGTGAAATCCCGTTCGGTTGTTCGGGTGTTGTAAACCTGTTCCTCCGGGTGAAGCGAGGTAGTTAATAGTGAAAATCCAGATAGAAGTCTGGGACTGGACGTAGGACGGTGCTCCGAACCAGTATAAAAATCTCTGGTGTGATTTTTCTATTTTTTATTTACTATGCTATTATCATCTATTTCCACATTTATATTGTAGTCCATATTACACGATCCGTGTGTACTATATTAGCACATATAATTGTATACACACCGTACTTTCATTTGGTATCAGAGCGAGGTTTTTCTAGAGATCGTAACAACATCCTAGAATAAATGGATACAAAGAGATCTAGTCAAGGCAATAAGAAGAGGAAGAGCAATAAAGAACAATCAAAGGAGCAAACAAACAAATGCTTCATGACAAAAGATAACGAGGTTAGTGATCTAACTTTTGATGATATGATAGAAATAAATTCAGAACTTCTAGACACTTTAAAAAGTCTCAAAAGAAAATATAAGGAAGCTCTGGAAAATCAGAAGAAAGCAGAATTCGAAAGAGATATGCTTAAAGACGAGAAGAGAATATTAGACGAAGAACTTGAGAAAATTCAAGATTCAGACAATTCTCAACTCGCTCTATTAAGTCAAGAAATAGAAGCTCAAAAAGAAAAGAATAATGCTCTAGCTTCTGAAAATCATGAGTTAAAAGCAAAAATTAGAATTGTTGAGTTAGATAACACTAGTCTCAAAACTAAGCTTGATGACATTACTAAAAATATTTTCAATTTTAATAAAGGGAGAGAAAATTTATCCAGGATTATTGAAAATTCTCAACCTGCTTCAAATAAGAAGGGAATAGGTTATGTTAAGAATTCAAAAGCTCACAATGATAGAAGTGGTGTAGGCTATAAACAAGCTAAAAGTAAAAATAGTACTAGATATGCATTCATGTATACTAACTTTAGTGCTAGTACTAGTAATCAAGATAGTTTTAAAACCAGTTATAGTCATAATAGTACTTTGTTTAGAAATGATAGAAATTATTCTACAAGTACTAAGCTAATGACTAATAGTATTAAGATATGGATTCCAGCTAATATGATTGATCATGATAAACAACTTTATATTAGCAACTATTATAAGAATGTAATTTGTAATGAAAATTATATTTATAAAGGTTCAACCACACCCAAATGGGTATGGTTTCCAAAGACCTAACCCCCCGGACCCTAACATAGTAAGTGGGTACCAAAAATTATTATTATTTTTTGCAGGTACTCAAAGAAACGAAAGGAAAATGATAGATTTTGGAATTTCAAAGAATGTTCCATATGTTTAATAGAATTACGTGCTTACAATAAAATATGGACTTCGGTAAATATGGTAAAATTTATTTTACTTTTCCTTCATAATTAATAATGAGTTTATCTCGTTATATACAAGATATTTTATATAATTTTATATATTTCTCCATTCTTTTTGATAATGACAAAGGGGGAGAAATTCATATGCATATAAATAGAGGGGGATATTATACTTAGGGGGAGATGTTATACTTAGGTGGAGCTTTAAAGACATTATCTGGCACTTGTACTAAATATTGTCGTGTTTTAATTCGTACTAGACTTGTGTGTATTATCATCTTGTGTGAATGTTACTCTTGATCTATGGTAGTAGTTTTATGTTGCTTATAATCTTTTTTACATCCTCCATTTAAACAACTCCTTTTTGTCGATGACAAAGGGGGAGAAAATTGTGCTAACAGTATATATGCAGGACACAATCTCAGGGGGATATCTTATACAGGGGGAGATTCATAAATATGTTGTCATCAATCAAAAAGGGGGAGAATGTTGAGTCAAGATTTTTATAGAGTTTTGATTTCTGACAAAGGGATAAGCCGTGATCGACAAAAAGAAGTTATTTAGACACAAAGAGCTCCATATGATTAGAGGTTGATTATTTGGTATGTTAGTAATGATTATTTATGTTAAAATCTATCCTCAAATAATCTTATGCCTTTAATCTTCGAATATATATATATAAATATATATGAGTGCACATTAACTGTGCAGTCTGGACAAAACCGGTCGACCGGTCAAAAACCAGGTGGTCGACCGTTTTTGCCCAGAATGCACAGATAATGTGCACAAGTGAACATAACGTATATATATATATTCAAATTCATGTCTACTGGTCATTTTTTGACCTGTCGACCGTTTTTAAACAGAGAGCAACTTTTTCCAAAAGACACTTCTTTCTCCAATGGTTGCATCTCTTACCTTTCATCAAATAATCATATCTATTAATGGCAACTGTTCACAAAGAGTTACAACTATTTTTCTCTATATATACTCATCTAAATCATTGATTCAAGATACATAAAAACATGATTTTATATGCTTTTTAATCTAATCTCCGATCTTACTTTCTACATACTCCTGCATTCTAAAAGCTCTCTATTATTTATTGAATCATTGGAACTATTTCATATCTTTTGATTCAATAAGTAATATACATTCCTTAATCTTTTCAAAACATCATTTGCATACTTTGAGGATAAGATTATAGGAAGGTTGTACTGCTAGTGACAAATCCATGTTTTCAAGAACACAAGTTGTCAACAACAATTGTATTTGTTCTTTTGTTGAAGTCCTCTGTGTTGTAAGAGGCAAGTGTTGAAGTCCTCAGTGTATTAGAGGCGTGAAATCCCGTTCGGTTGTTCGGGTGTTGTAAACCTGTTCCTCCGGGTGAAGCGAGGTAGTTAATAGTGAAAATCCAGATAGAAGTCTGGGACTGGACGTAGGACGGTGCTCCGAATCAGTATAAAAATCTCTGGTGTGATTTTTCTATTTTTTATTTACTATGCTATTATCATCTATTTCCACATTTATATTGTAGTCCATATTACACGATCCGTGTGTACTATATTAGCACATATAATTGTATACACACCGTACTTTCAAAAAACTCGTATAGAAACAAGTATCATTTGTGTTTATTCAACAAACAGTGCATAAAGAAAAAAAACTCAACACTTGGACTCCAAAATCTGATGTTACTTTAATTTGCAACTCCAATTCTAATAATACAACGTGACTTGAATAATTAGATTCGTAGAAATTTCTAAATTGACCTGAATTTGCATCAAGGGGAAACTCAGAAACATCAACACTGATTTGTACACCCCTAATCCCAGAAAGTGATATATCTCTATCGTTGAAATCTTCTTTGATCATTCTTGCAATCTGCATTACTTTTGCAAGTGCAATTGGATGAACACCTTTTACAGAATAATCATCAAAAGTAAGGTTGCTACATAAAAAGATTAACTCATATAAATGCAGAGCAGAACTGAAACCTTGTTCATTATGGGTCAAATTTTTTGTACTTCAATACTGTGATACTGTTTTACATATCCAAACAGACTTTTATTACGAAATTACACGTCATACTTTACACGTGATACTTTAAACAGATTTTAGAAGGCCTAAAAAAATAGGACACTTTTTAATTTGTTAGACATAAAGATAGACGATTATGGGACCCCCTGAATTCTTCTTTATTTTTTCCTTCTTAAATTCTATTTCTAACTTGGTTTTCCTTTTCTCAAATTTCATGTCCTTCTAACACTGCTCTGCTTTAAATAGTGTAAAGTAGGAACCATAAGTGCATGTACTTTATTTTACATACCCAAACAAACTTTATATTATACAAATTCAAGCGGAAATAGTTAAGGACGGAAAAACATAGAAGAAAATTGAATTTAAAGTTTCACAAAAGCTGATAAGCACCAACCCTTCAACACCAACCCTTCAACACAAGGTTCAGGATGTAATGTGTTAAGATTGATACCCATTACATTCATGCCAGTGTTAAGTGTTAACGGAAGCAGCTCCTTCACATCCAAATTCCAATGACGCCCTTCCTGGCTGAGAATGAATAAAAACAGTTTCAATAATTTAACAGAACAAAATATAAATCAACAGAAGATAAATACTTACCAGGTAATGATTCCAGCAAGTGGCTGATGGAACCCAATCCGAGTCGGACCTGTAATCATGAATCTACTAAAGTATAAAACCATAGATTTTGAGATGATGGATATCAATTAATCAGATCATTTTGAATTTGGGTTTGGTTTACGATGTGAATGCAAAAGAACATTTTGAATTTCTTTGCAAGTAGAGGTTAACTACTTTATGTCCTAAGTAAAAAATTGAACAGAAGCTGCAAGCACACATTAGCAGTCCCTAGCGATTTAAGTTATCTAGCAAGTCGAGATGTACGATTATTGGCCTTGATTTCAAAGAGTATAAATAGTCGGTTAAAGTAACTTTTTCCCTCAGTAAACAAATAAAAGATGGAGAAAAAAGAACCATCGACAAGAGGGAAAAAAAACATAATTAGTAATATGGAATCTATAGTTTTAAGATCACTAGCATGCACGATTGCCTTAATAATTTTGATTAGCGCTAATACAGACATAACTAGTAAGCAACTGTTCAAAGCTTACTTTGCTTTTCTATAGCTAGACTAGAAGTAACTTGCATTATCATATTTAGCATATAATAATATACTAAGATTTTGTTTATAAGCCTTCTATTTGGTGAAGAAGCTTACCTGTATGTAAGAATTCTGATCTATAACTTTTGATTCATTTGTTGCGTGAAGGTTCAACTTGCTGTGCATATATTCCAATGCACAATTGATATCAAATAAGCATGTATCTTTGTCCATAAATACATCCTCCACCTTTAATATAAAGCAGCCTTGTGAATTATTTTTATTGCACTTTGTACAATGAGATTATATTCCAGCATCAGACATAATATTTGCATATAGTTCATGAAAAACTGCACTATCCTCAGCCAATATAACTGCCATATTACTCTTATTAATACTAGTATAGACTGCACGGTAGCTAGAGCGGATATGTGCTGTAAATGCAAAAGTTGTGGTAATAACAACGCTTTTATTTCAAGTTGTTTTGTTGGTGGTGTCGGTGTCAAATTGGTTGTAAAATTCCGTTGATGGATCGTTGAGAATAGATGGTGGTGGATTTCCGTTGATGGTGGATTTCCGTTGACGGATAAAGGTATTTTTGGAATTTCAAAAGAACACCGTGGAGATGTTAATCATTGAATTCTCTTTATTAACAGTAAAGTTTTGATTTATAGCCTCGTCAACCTCCGAAAAATGGCCATTATCATCTGCCTTATCCATATCAGCTTCAAACAATTCGAATACCAGAGAACGTTTTTGAAATCCTATCATTTCATTATCTTGATACTTTCTCTGAAACTCTATCAAGGCCATCACTCATAGCATTATCTTTCATATTATCATCATATTCCATTAAGTCTAGCATTTCAACCAAAGCAAACTTTCAATCAGCCTCAACCGCTTCAAACTAATCAAGATAGCAGTCACCATCTCCACAACAGCAGCTACTAAAATTTATCTCATTTGCCCTTCATACCAACAATAACAAATTACGTGCATATCATTGTTAACATTGCATGCATCACCATTCGTCTCATTTACTTGCACAAGCAAACCAGAGACTCGCTGACCATGATTATAATCCTGTATTAATGCAACATCATACATTCAAATTGCTCAAACCATTTATTCTTCGAACATGAAGCTGAATGCATATTGATGTTTAGGCAAAAACCATTAAAATGAAGCCACTGGAATCTGAAAAAACATTAAAATGAAAATTTATCACCGATAACAAGTGTGTATCATGCGGTTCTTGTTGAAGTTTAAACTATTCACCTAAAGTAGATTCAACAACCAGTGCCAAGTCGAACAGGTTGTTGTATAATTCTGCAATACTACAACAGCCTGTCTGCTATACTAACCTAGTCGAACAGATTGTTTTAGATCACTTCACATGCACTCATCGGCTCACTTCATATGTACTTAAGATTATAAGCATCTTTCATACACTACCTGTAACCGCCCATGCATTCAGTCCCGAAACATGTATAAGATAAATAGTTAAATGCAAATCATACCATAAGCATACAATGACAGCCCATAGATGTTATACTAACTTTTTACTTAGGTCAAAGGGTGTGTTCCCCATTATTATTGGTAAAGGAAAATGGTAAGTTATCTTTTCCAGGTCTCGAAAATCTCTTGCAAATAGCCAACATAGTGTTGAGGTAAAATAAGTTTATATATGTGTGTAAGAAACTAAAAATAACTAATAACAATAAAGTAAATTTACTGTTCTATCTAGGAAGGAAAGAAGATAACTTAAGGTTTAGCTCCTTTTTTGTATGAATACCAAATCAAACTAGATTGGCCCTGAAATGTATCTATTACTTACGAGAAAACCTGTTAGTATTGCTAGGCTCATAGTTCATGACTTTGGTTCATGAAGGACTTAAGCCTGTCAACCGTGCAATTATTTATGAAATTGAGGTGAACAATTAGGGGAAAAACATTATCCTGCCTATTACTAAGGATAATGCCAAAATGAAGTTCTAAAGGTTACCTTTTTTTGTCACCTCTATGTATTTGTTAATTATCTGCAAGGCCTTTATGGTACACTCGCTTAGGAGTTTATGGTCTATTGTCATATCAAAAAGTTTTGTGAGCTTTAGTTTCCATTTTAATATCTTTTCTTATTTCAGTCTTTTTCAAACCAAATCCATATTCAAAGCCATCGATCTCGTTTAACATTTAACTTTTTTCTTATAACGCGGACTCACTCATTTCATCCCATGAGCTTTAATTTTCAGATTTGCCTTTCAAATATATCAAATATATAGTATAATAAACTAACATATTCTAAGACATCTACTTAATATGCAAAATATAATGTAGAAACACTTATTTATCGAAAAAAATTATTTTCATTTCTAACTCTTAAATATAAAATCCACAAAATTTATTATGTATTATATAAAATTGAATCATATCCAGCTATTCATTTTTTTTCTCGTTTGTCAGTTTTGTTTAAAGTTCTTGAATCACTTTCCACATCCAATCAAAATTTATAAATCAAATCGACCAATTTGCTTCCCTTTGCACCCCTTCTCTAATACCATAGCCCTTCATTCTTACATCTTTTACAACAAACCAAAACTATTCTTTCACAAATCTTTAATAAAAATGCAAATATTTAATGACCATGCAAGCTTGCCTCAAAGAGCTTTCAGTGGAGGTGAGCTAGTTCCTCCGAATGTTGATACTGTTAAGTTTTAACAATGTTCCTTTATGCAAAACTCTTCATAACAATATATTGTTTAGAAATAGAGTTTTAAGACGTTAACAAAGACACGCGTTGTCACCACCAGAGTAAATCTTCCGTCTTTAATGGTATTAATAAAATGACCACTAGAGTAAATCTTCCAGCTCTAATGGTATTAATAAAATATAACCAGAAACAAAAAAGTAGAGAAATAAGGGGGAAGCTGATGGAAAACTATCTTCAGCAAGCTCCAATTAGGTTCCAAATGCATGTTACAAAAACTAGTGGTAAACAGACAAAAGAGGAGATGACCATAATGAAAACTCAACCATCATTCTGATGTTAATTATATAGTATTTAATGTTATTGTTACTTCTAAGAACTTGCAGCAGAATAATTCAAGAATAGTACACAAAGAAAAATATATCAATGAATCGTTCTTCAATAAATGTTAAAACCAAAGAACTGGTTCAGGACAATAGCTACCCCCATCGATATAATTAAGAGAGAAGCAGCGCAAGAAAAAATTTCGCTTATTCTAGGAATTCTATCCTAAAGCCTGGCTACATGAACCTATAAAATCAATATAGCTCCCTATAGCAATCACAGTCCCAAGAAGAAACATACCTAAGAAAGCAGCTACTGCTTTCCATAAAGATAAAGAAAGTGCTGGCAAAATTATCACGAGTGCATCTAGTTGAAGCCTATGCACGATTCCTGCAGCAATAGTAGTAAATCTATCTTTTTCTTGGGTTCGCTTATGCTGACATCACCATTTTCTACGCAAACGTACTGCATTGGAATTTTGAATGCTTCCTTAATACCCATTGCTCCAATAATAAGTGAGGTTAAACCAACTCTAGTGCCCCATGTCTGAATTTCGATATGTAACTGATCCTTAAGGAGCAAAAATACAAGTCCAAAGATAAATTGTCCCCCATCATGGCCATAGCCTCATAGAACTATTATATGTTTAGTGTACTAAAACAGATACCACGCTATAATAAACTCGTCGCACAAGTTTATTAATTAGAATTCCACTACGCTGGAATTCTGTATTAGATAAATGTAATAATAAGTTACGTTGTAAATAAATTACAACAACAACGTTATACTATTGTAAGAAATAGTACAACTTATAAACGGGAAAGATTACAGTGAATCTAACCAGTATATAAAGGAAATTCCGTCTGAGCCTTGTCGTAACAATTTCCTGAAGAATTTTATTTCAAAACTCTTCCAAAATACAACAGACGTAATCTGCACGAGATTGTAATGAGTATGTCAACTCTATGATATGTATGAAATATAGAGCAGCAGAGCAAAGAAGCAGAAGAAATTAGATTGGAATTGGATGAGAATGTGATCAGTATTCTCTCCTATTTATAATTTCGTCCGCATCCCTTCAAACAGTCGCGTCCGCTTGACGGGTCGCACCCGTTTGCTTTTTGGTCGATGCTGTTTGTTAACGGGTCGCACCCGCTTGCGTCCAATGGTACTGTTTCGCACCCGCTTGTACCGCCTGCACCTCTACAGTCGGGTCGCATCTGTTCGCCCGCGTCCGCTTCAATCGGCTCGCGCCTGTTTGCTTCTAACGGGTCGCACCCGCTAACGTTCGCGTCTATTCAAGCCGCTCGCTTCAGAAGTCGCACCTCCTCAGCAATCCGCGTCCGTTCGTATAGCCTGCAACTGTTAAAAAGCCCGGTCCAGCTGCAGTAAAAATACGAGTAGACCCAAACCCGGCCCGGCTCGGTCGGACGGACGGCGGCGGCGCGCGCGCGTGATGGAGATGCATGACCTCCCTCCTCACAACGAAGCATACATTTGGGAGCCCCAGGCCCTCAACCTCCTCATGAGAAAGCTATATTTAAACTAATATAGCTCTTACAATTCGGAGATGTGGGACTTTGTATATTTCATTCAACTTATTCTTAAGGAATTCCAACAATCCTCCACATGAATGATAGTATACATATCCCCCACACAAAGCGAAATATCACAGAGTACATATGGAATAATGCTTTATCATGGATAAGTAAGTATTTCACTTTGAACTTTCCCTAGTTAAAACTTATCGGATCTACTTGGCTAATCGGTGAATTATTTCATCTTGAACCATCGGCCTTTATTGTATATCCAGACAATAAGCTTTACGAAGCATTGATTCCCTTCTCATCCAATCTCTTGGTTGTGTTCATTTTGGTCCTGAACAAATTTTGGTTCTGCGAGTGTTTTAGAGAATAAAAGCCTTTTAATATTCTCATAAAGCCGACCCAGCTCACACTTACATAAGTGATCGCAACCATTAAGAGTATCCTACATATACCCCACTTGTTATTTCCAAGATATGGTCATCATTAAAAAAACATAGTTTTAACCTTTAAAATTTCTGTAGGCATGCATTATATTTTGCACCGTAGGAATGGAGTAGGACCAAGTCCAGACAAATGCATTACTTCTTGAGTTACTCATAACTGGTTTGCCTATTGATCCTAGTCCGTGGGATCTCCAGTCGCTAGGATAGGTTTCCGTATAAGGTAACTCTTGTTGGTTTTAGGCTTTTTAAACCCATTCCCCTCGATGCGCAGTCAATTTTCTCTCTTGATAAACCTTTAGTAAATGGATCCGCTAGGTTATCATTTGTCTTCACATAATCAATGGAAATAGTTCCATTAGAGAGTAACTGCCTAACTGTGTTATGGCGTCGACGAATATGTCGTGACTTTCCATTATACACAAAATTGTGCGCTCTACTTAGCGCAGCTTGGTTATCACAGTGTATACATATGAACGGTATAGGTTTAGGCCAAAACGGAATATCTTCTAAAAAGTGACGAAGTCATTCTGCTTCTTCGCCTGCTTTATCTAATGCAATGAACTCTGATTCCATAGTGGATCGAGCTATGCATGTTTGTTTAGTAGATTTCCATGACACTACTGCCCCTGCTAGGGTAAAGACATAACCACTCGTTGATTTTGATTCCTCTGAATCTGCAATCCAGTTTGCATCACTATATCCTTCTAAGACGGCATGATATTTTCCATAATGTAAGGAAAAATTAGTGGTATTCTTTAAATATCCCAACACTCTCATTAGTGCTTTCCAGTGTTCCTTCCCTGTATTACTTGTATACCTGCTTAGTCGACTTACTGCATAAGCTATATCCGGTCTTGTGCAATTCATGAGATACATGAGACATCATATTACACGAGAATATTCCAGTTGCATTACACTCTCATTAGTTTTTTTATGTAGTACTTCCGATGGATTAAAAGGTGTCCTCACTCCTTTAATTCCATACTCTTGGAATTTTTCAATCACTTTGTTTACATAGTGTGACTGAGATAGTTCAATTCCATTAGGTGTTCATATTATTTTGATTTCCAAAATAACGTCCGCAACTCCTAAGTCTTTCATATCGAAATTGTTTATTAACATCTTCTTTATAGTCTCTATTACTTTAGTATTAGGACCAAAGATTAGCATATCGTCTACATATAGACAAATCATCACATATGATTGTCCAACCTGTTTGTAATAAACACATTTATCACATTCATTTATACGAAAACCATTTTTCATCATGACACTATCAAATTTTTCATGCCATTGTTTTGGAGCTTATTTTAGTCCGTATAGTGATTTCACTAACCGACATATTTTGTTTTCATTTCCTTTGGAAATAAAACCCTCAGGTTGCTCCATGTAAATCTCCTCATCGAGATCTCCATTTAAGAATGCTGTTTTGACATCCATCTGACGAATTTCCAGATTATATATGGAAGCAATTGCTATTAACATTCTTATAGAGGTTATTCGTGTAACCGGTGAATAGGTATCAAAGAAGTCTACTCCTTCTTTTTGACGATATCATTTGGCTACCAATCTGGCTTTATATTTATCTATAGAGCCGTCTGATTCCAATTTCTTCTTGAAAATCCATTTGCAGCCAATTGGTTTATTTCAGGTGGAATATCAACTATTTCTCAAATTTTATTACTTAGAATTGAATCAATCTCACTTTGGATTGCTTCTTTCCAACATGAAGATTCAGAAGATGACATTGCTTCCTTGTACGTTTGAGGTTCGTGTTCTAACATATAAGTTAAAAAATCTGAACCAAATGTTTTGGAAGTTCTTGCCCTTACGCTTTTTTTTGGTTCAACCTCCTCGTTGTCCTGATGAGTTTCATCTTCACATGTCTCATCTCTGTTATCTCTTGTCCTTTTTGGGACAGGATTTCCATCGTTTCTTTTATGTGGGAACACATCTTCAAAGAACGAGGCATCTCTTGATTCCATGATTGTATTTACATGAATATCATTTATATCAGACTTGCATATCAAAAATTTTTAGGCACTACTATTTTGGGCTGGTCCAAGATAATAACAATCTACTGTTTTTGGTCCAAGTTTGACTCTCTTGGGAGGCGGAACTGGAACTTTTGCCAAGCACCCCCACACTTTGAGGTATTTAAAGCTTGGTTTGTGTCCTTTCCTTATCTCATATGGAATTGTTCCCGTTTTATTGTGAGGAACTTTGTTTAATATGTGATTAGACATATTTAAGGCTTCCCCCTACAAGTTCATCGGTAGACCAGAAGTTAAAAGCATAGCAGTAATCATGTCTTTTAACGTTCTGTTCTTCCTCTCGGCTACACCATTTTGTTGTGGTGAATATGGAGTTGTTGTTTGATGAATTATACCATTTTTGGCATAGAACTGTTCAAATGGTGATTCATATTCTCCACCTCGATCAGATCTCAATATCTTGATCTTTTTATTTAACTGATTTTCTACCTCAGCCTTGTATTTTATAAACGCTGTTATTGCTTCATCTTTACTATTTAAAAGATTTACATAGCAATATCGCGTATAATCGTCAATAAAAGTAATGAAATACTTTTTCCCACCTCTTGTAGGTAGTGATTTAAAATCACATAAATCTGTATGTACCAAACGTAATGGTTCGGTGCTTCTGTCAACAGATTTAAATGGTTGTTTGACCATTTTTGCTTCTACACATGTCTCACATTTGTAGTTCTTATCTACTTGGAAATTTGGAATCAATCCCAAGTTTGATAATTTCTTCATTTTTCGGAAGTTTATGTGTCCTAATCTATCGTGCCATAGTAAAATTTCGTGCTCAAGCAAGTAAGAGACTTCAATTTTATTAATAGCACAATCAGAATACATAGATTTATTGCCGGTAACGGCTATGTTTACCTTAAATAGGCCATCATATAAATATCCCCTTCCTATATACATTCCAGCTTTGGACAGAACCATCTTGTCTGAATCAAACACCATCTTGAATCCCTTCTTTGATAGGACTGCACCAGAGATGAGATTCTTGCGTATGTCTGAAACGTGAAGCACGTCATTCAATTTGACAGTTTTTCCAAAAGTGAACTTGAGGATAACTGTGCCACTGCCTTCGATCATGGAAACTGCAGAATTACCCATGTAGAGTCTTTCTTTCTGATCGAATTTCTGGTATGTTGAAAACATGGATTTTTCAGAGCAAACATGACGAGTAGCTCCTGTGTCAACCCACCATTGGTTAGGGTTCTGAATCAAATTGCATTCAGAAATAACCGCTGAAAAGTTGGAGTTATCCATTTTCATGTTGTCAACTGTTAACATCTCTGTTTTAGTGTAAAACAGTAAAATTCTTAAGATGTTATATGTCTAGTTTACTAAAACAGATAGCACGCTACAATAAACTCGTCGCACAAGTTTATTAATTAGAATTCCATCACGCTGGAATTCTGTATTAGATAAATGTAACAATAAGTTACGTTGTAAATAAATTACAACAACAACATTATACTATTGTAAGAAATAGTACAACTTTGAAACGGGAAAGATTATAGTGAATCTAACCAGTATATAAAGGAAATTCCGTCTGAGGCTTGTCGTAACAATTTTCTTATGAATTTTATTTCAAAACTCTCCCAAGATACAACAGACGTAATCTGCACGAGATTGTAATGAGTATGTCAACTCTGTGATGTGTATGAAATATAGAGCAGCAGAGCAAAGAAACAGAAGAAATTAGATTGCAATTGGATGAGAATGTGATCAGTACTCTCTCCTATTTATAATTTCGTCCGCATCCCTTCAAACAGTCGAGTCCGCTTGATGGGTCGCACCCGTTTGCTTTTTGGTCGCTGCTGTTTGTTAACGGGTCGCACCCGCTTGCGTCCAACGGTACTGTTTCGCACCCGCTTGTACCGCCTGCACCTCTACAGTCGGGTCGCATCTGTTCGCCCGCGTCCGCTTCAATCGGCTCGCGCCTGTTTGCTTCTAACGGGTCGCACCCACTAATGTTCGCGTCTATTTAACCCGCTCGCTTCAGAAGTCGCACCTCCTCAGCAATCCGCGTCCGTTCGTATAGCCTGCAACTGTTAAAAAGCCCGGTCCAGTTGAAGTAAAAATACGAGTATCATATTAGACCCAAACCCAAACCAGGCCCGGCTCGGTCGGACGGACGGCGGCGGCGGCGCGCGCGTGTGTTTGATGGAGATGCATGATCTCCCTCCTCACAATGAAGCATACATTTGGGAGCCCCAGGCCCCCAACCTCCTCGTGAGAAAGCAATATTTAAACCAATATAGCTCTTACAATTCGGAGATGTGGGACTTTGTATATTTCATTCAACTTATTCTTAAGGAATTCCAACAATCCCCCACATGAATGATAATATACATATCCCCCATACAAAGCGAAATATCACAGAGTACATATGGAATAATGCTTTATCGTTGATAAGTTGGTATTTCACTTTGAACTTTCCCTAGTTAAAACTTATCGGATCTAATTGGCTAATCGGTGAATTATTTCATCTTGAACCGTCGGCCTTTATTGTATATCCAGACAATAAGCTTTACGAAGCATTGATTCCCTTCTCATCCGATCTCTTGGTTGTGTTCATTTTGGTCCTGAACAAATTTTGGTTCTGCGAGTGTTTTAGAGAATAAAAGCCTTTTAATATTCTCATAGAGCCGACCCAGCTCACACTTACATAGGTGATCGCAACCATTAAGAGTATCCTACATATACCCCACTTGTTATTTCCAAGATATGGTCATCATTAAAAAACATAGTTTTAACCTTTAAAACTTCTGTATGCATGCATTATATTTTGCACCGTAGGAATAGATAGGACCAAGTCCAGACAAATGCATTACTTCTTGAGTTACTCATAACTGGTTTGCCTATTGATCCTAGTCCGTGGGATCTCCAGTCGCTAGGATAGGTTTCCGTATAAGGTAACTCTTGTTGGTTTTAGGCTTTTTAAACCCATTCCCCTCGATGCGCAGTCAATTTTCTCTCTTGATAAATCTTTAGTAAATGGATCCGCTAGGTTATCGTTTGTCTTCACATAATCAATGGAAATAGTTCCATTAGAGGGTAACTGCCTAACTGTGTTATGGCGTCGACGAATATGTCGTGACTTTCCATTATACACAAAATTGTGCGCTCTACTTAGCGCAGCTTGGTTATTACAGTGTATACATATGGCCGGTACAGGTTTAGGCCAAAACCGAATATCTTCTAAAAAGTGACGAAGCCATTCTGCTTCTTCGCCTACTTTATCTAATGCAATGAACTCTGATTCCATAGTGGATCGTGCTATGCATGTTTGTTTAGTAGATTTCCATGACACTGCTGCCCCTGCTAGGGTAAAGACATAACCACTCGTTGATTTTGATTCCTCTGAATCTGCAATCCAGTTTGCATCACTATATCCTTCTAAGACGGCAGGATATTTTCCATAATGTAAGGAAAAATTAGTGGTATTCTTTAAATATCCCAACACTCTCATTAGTGCTTTCCAGTGTTACTTCCCTGGATTACTTGTATACCTGCTTAGTCGACTTACTGCATAAGCTATATCTGGTCTTGTGCAATTCATGAGATACATGAGACATCCTATTACACGAGAATATTCCAGTTGCATTACACTCTCATTAGTGTTTTTATGAAGTACTTCCGATGGATTAAAAGGTGTCCTCACTCCTTTAATTCCATACTCTTGGAATTTTTCAATCACTTTGTCTACATAGTGTGACTGAGATAGTTCAATTCCATTAGGTGTTCTTATTATTTTGATTCCCAAAATAGCGTCCGCAACTCCTAAGTCTTTCATATCGAAATTGTTGATTAACATCTTCTTTATAGTCTCTATTACTTTAGTATTAGGACCAAAGATTAGCATATCGTCTACATATAGACAAATCATCACATATGATTGTCCAACCTGTTTGTAATAAACACATTTATCACATTCATTTATACGAAAACCATTTTTCATCATGACACTATCAAATTTTTCATGCCATTGTTTTGGAGCTTGTTTTAGTCCGTATAGTGATTTCACTAACCGACATAATTTGTTTTCATTTCCTTTGGAAATAAAACCCTCAGGTTGCTCCATGTAAATCTCCTCATCGAGATCTCCATTTAAGAATCCTGTTTTGACATCCATCTGATGAATTTCCAGATTATATATGGAAGCAACTGCTATTAACATTCTTATAGAGGTTATTCATGTAACCGGTGAATAGGTACCAAAGAAGTCTACTCCTTCTTTTTGACGATATCCTTTGGCTAACAATCTGGCTTTATATTTATCTATAGAGCCGTCTGATTTCAATTTCTTCTTGAAAATCCATTTGCAGCCAATTGGTTTTATTCCAGGTGGAATATCAACTATTTCCCAAATTTTATTACTTAGAATTGAATCAATCTCACTTTGGATTGCTTCTTTCCAACATAAAGATTCAGAAGATGACATTGCTTCCTTGTACGTTTGAGGTTTGTGTTCTAACATATAAGTTAAAAAATCCGAACCAAATGTTTTGGAAGTTCTTGCCCTTACGCTTTTTCTTGGTTCATCCTCCTCGTTGTCCTGATGAGTTTCATCTTCACATGTCTCATCTCTGTTATCTCTTGTCCTTTTTGGGACAGGATTTCCATCGTTTCTTTTATGTGGGAACACATCTTCAAAGAACGAGGCATCTCTTGATTCCATGATTGTATTTACATGAATATCATTTATATCAGACTTGAATACCAAAAATTTGTAGGCACTACTATTTTGGGCTGGTCCAAGATAATAACAATCTACTGTTTTTGGTCCAAGTTTGACTCTCTTGGGAGGCGGAACTGGAACTTTTGCCAAGCACCCCCACACTTTGAGGTATTTAAAGCTTGGTTTGTGTCCTTTCCATATCTCATATGGAATTGTTCCCGTTTTATTGTGAGGAACTTTGTTTAATATGTGATTAGACATATTTAAGGCTTCCCCCCACAAGTTCGTCGGTAGACCAGAAGTTAAAAGCATGGCAGTAATCATGTCTTTTAACGTTCTGTTCTTCCTCTCGGCTACACCATTTTGTTGTGGTGAATATGGAGCTGTTGTTTGATGAATTATACCATTTTCGGCACAGAACTGTTCAAATGGTGATTCATATTCTCCACCTCGATCAGATCTCAATATCTTGATCTTTTTATTTAACTGATTTTCTACCTCAGCCTTGTATTTTATAAACGCTTTTATTGCTTCATCTTTACTATTTAAAAGATATACATAGCAATATCGCGTATAATCGTCAATAAAAGTAATGAAATACTTTTTCCCACCTCTTGTAGGTAGTGATTTAAAATCACATAAATCTGTATGTACCAAACCTAATGGTTCGGTGCTTCTGTCAACAGATTTAAGTGGTTGTTTGACCATTTTTGCTTCTACACATGTCTCACATTTGTAGTTCTTATCTACGTGGAAATTTGGAATCAATCCCAAGTTTGATAATTTCTTCATTTTTCGAAAGTTTATGTGTCCTAATCTATCGTGCCATAGTAAAATTTCGTGCTCAAGCAAGTAAGAGACTTCAATTTTATTAATAGCACAATCAGAATACATAGATTTATTGTCGGTAACGGCTATGTTTGCCTTAAATAGGCCATCACATAAATATCCCCTTCCTATATACATTCCAGCTTTGGACAGAACCATCTTGTCTGACTCAAACACCATCTTGAATCCCTTCTTTGATAGGACTGCACCAGAGATGAGATTCTTGCGTATGTCTGGAACGTGAAACACGTCATTCAATTTGACAGTTTTTCCAGAAGTGAACTTGAGGATAACTGTGCCACTGCCTTCGATCATGGAAACTGCAAAATTACCCATGTAGAGTCTTTCTTTTTGATCGAATTTCTGGTATGTTGAAAACATGGATTTTTCAGAGCAAACATGACGAGTAGCTCCTGTGTCAACCCACCATTGGTTAGGGTTCTGAATCAAATTGCATTCAGAAATAACCGCTGAAAAGTTGGACTTATCCATTTTCATGTTTTCAACTGTTAACATCTTTGTTTTAGTGTAAAACAGTAAAATTCTTAAGATGTTATATGTCTAGTGTACTAAAACAGATAGCACGCTACAATAAACTCGTCGCACAAGTTTATTAATTAGAATTCCACTACGCTGGAATTCTGTATTAGATAAATGTAACAATAAGTTACGTTGTAAATAAATTACAACAACAACGTTATACTATTGTAAGAAATAGTACAACTTATAAACGGGAAAGATTACAGTGAATCTAACCAGTATATAAAGGAAATTCCGTCTGAGGCTTGTCGTAACAATTTCCTTAAGAATTTTATTTCAAAACTCTCCCAAGATACAACAGACGTAATATGCACGAGATTGTAATGAGTATGTCAACTCTGTGATATGTATGAAATATAGAGCAGCAGAGCAAAGTAGCAGAAGAAATTAGATTGGAATTGGATGAGAATGTGATCAGTATTCTCTCCTATTTATAATTTCGTCCGCATCCCTTCAAACAGCCGTGTCCGCTTGACGGGTCGCACCCGTTTGCTTTTTGGTCGCTGCTGTTTGTTAACGGGTCGCACCCACTTGCGTCCAACGGTACTTTTTCGCACCCGCTTGTACCGCCTACACCTCTACAGTCGGGTCGCATCTGTTCGCCCGCGTCCGCTTCAATCGGCTCGCGCGCGTTTGCTTCTAACGGGTCGCACCCGCTAATGTTCGCGTCTATTCAACCCGCTCGCTTCAGAAGTTGCACCTCCTCAGCAATCCGCGTCCGTTCGTATAGCCTGCAACTGTTAAAAAGCCCGGTCTAGTTGCAGTAAAAATACGAGTATCATATTAGACCCAAACCCAAACCCGGCCCGGCCGGCCGGACGGCAACGGCGCGCGCGCGCGCGTGTGTGATGGAGATGCATGATCTCCCTCCTCACAACGAAGCATACATTTGGGAGCCCCAGGCCCCCAACCTCCTCGTGAGAAAGCTATATTTATACCAATATAGTTCTTACAATTTGGAGATGTGGGACTTTGTATATTTCATTCAACTTATTCTTAAGGAATTCCAACAATCCCCCACATGAATGATAATATACATATCCCCCACACAAAGCGAAATATCACAGAGTACATATGGAATAATGCTTAATCGTGGATAAGCAGGTATTTCACTTTGAACTTTCCCTAGTTAAAACTTATCGGATCTACTTGGCTAATCGGTGAATTATTTCATCCTGAACCGTCGGCCTTTATTGTATATCCAGACAATAAGCTTTACGAAGCATTGATTCCCTTCTCATCCAATCTCTTGGTTGTGTTCATTTTGGTCCTGAACAAATTTTGGTTCTGCGAGTGTTTTAGAGAATAAAAGCCTTTTAATATTCTCATAGAGCCGACCCAGCTCACACTTACATAGGTGATCGCAACCATTAAGAGTATCCTACATATACCCCACTTGTTATTTCCAAGATATGGTCATCATTAAAAAACATAGTTTTAACCTTTAAAACTTCTGTAGGCATGCATTATATTTTGCACCGTAGGAATGGAGTAGGACCAAGTCCAGACAAATGCATTACTTCTTGAGTTACTCATAACTGGTTTGCCTATTGATCCTAGTCCATGGGATCTCCAGTCGTTAGGATAGGTTTCCGTATAAGACAACTCTTGTTGGTTTTAGGCGTTTTAAACTCATTCCCTTCGATGCGCAGTCAATTTTCTCTCTTGATAAACCTTTAGTAAATGGATCCCCTAGGTTATCATTTGTCTTCACATTATCAATGGAAATGGTTCCATTAGAGAGTAACTGCCTAACTGTGTTATCGCGTCGACGAATATGTCGTGACTTTCCATTATACACAAAATTGTGCGCTCTACTTAGCGCAGCTTGGTTATCACAGTGTATACATATGGCCGGTACAGGTTTAGGCCAAAACGGAATATCTTCTAAAAAGTGACGAAGCCATTCTGCTTCTTCGCCTGCTTTATCTAATGCAATGAACTCTGATTCCATAGTGGATCGAGCTATGCATGTTTGTTTAGTAGATTTCCATGACACTGCTGCCCCTGCTAGGGTAAAGACATAACCACTCGTTGATTTTGATTCCTCTGAATCTGCAATCCAGTTTGCATCACTATATCCTTCTAAGACGGCAGGATATTTTCCATAATGTAAGAAAAAATTAGTGGTATTCTTTAAATATCCCAACACTCTCATTAGTGCTTTCCAGTGTTCCTTCTCTGGATTACTTGTATACCTGCTTAGTCGACTTACTGCATAAGCTATATCTGGTCTTGTGCAATTCATGAGATACATGAGACATCCTATTACACGAGAATATTCCAGTTGCATTACACTCTCATTAGTGTTTTTATGCAGTACTTCCGATGGATTAAAAGGTGTCCTCACTCCTTTAATTCCATACTCTTGGAATTTTTCAATCACTTTGTCTACATAGTGTGACTGAGATAGTTCAATTCCATTAGGTGTTCTTATTATTTTGATTCCCAAAATAGCGTCTGCAACTCCTAAGTCTTTCATATCGAAATTGTTTATTAACATTTTCTTTATAGTCTCTATTACTTTAGTATTAGGACCAAAGATTAGCATATCGTCTACATATAGACAAATCATCACATATGATTGTCCAACCTGTTTGTAATAAACACATTTATCACATTCATTTATACGAAAACCATTTTTCATCATGACACTATCAAATTTTTCATGCCATTGTTTTGGAGCTTGTTTTAGTCCGTATAGTGATTTCACTAACCGACATATTTTGTTTTCATTTCCTTTGGAAATAAAACCCTCAGGTTGCTCCATGTAAATCTCCTCATCGAGATCTCCATTTAAGAATTCTTTTTTGACATCCATCTGATGAATTTCCAGATTATATATGGAAGCAATTGCTATTAACATTCTTATAGAGGTTATTCGTGTAACCGGTGAATAGGTATCAAAGAAGTCTACTCCTTCTTTTTGACGAAATTCTTTGGCTACCAATCTGGCTTTATATTTATCTATAGAGCCGTCTGATTTCAATTTCTTCTTGAAAATCCATTTGCAGCCAATTGGTTTTATTCCAGGTGGAATATCAACTATTTCCCAAATTTTATTACTTAGAATTGAATCAATCTCACTTTGGATTGCTTCTTTCCAACATGAAGATTCAGAAGATGACATTGCTTCCTTGTACGTTTGAGGTTCGTGTTCTAACATATAAGTTAAAAAATCCGAACCAAATGTTTTGGAAGTTCTTGCCCTTACGCTTTTTCTTGGTTCAACCTCCTCGTTGTCCTGATGAGTTTCATCTTCACATGTCTCATCTCTGTTATCTCTTGTCCTTTTTGGGACAGGATTTCCATCGTTTCTTTTATGTGGGAACACATCTTCAAAGAACGAGACATCTCTTGATTCCATGATTGTATTTACATGAATATCATTTATATCAGACTTGAATACCAAAAATTTGTAGGCACTACTATTTTGGGCTGGCCCAAGATAATAACAATCTACTGTTTTTGGTCCAAGTTTGACTCTCTTGGGAGGCGGAACTGGAACTTTTGCCAAGCACCCCCACACTTTGAGGTATTTAAAGCTTGGTTTGTGTCCTTTCCATATCTCATATGGAATTGTTCCTGTTTTATTGTGAGAAACTTTGTTTAATATGTGATTAGACATATTTAAGGCTTCCCCCCACAAGTTCGTCGGTAGACCAGAAGTTAAAAGCATGGCAGTAATCATGTCTTTTAACGTTCTGTTCTTCCTCTCGGCTACACCATTTTGTTGTGGTGAATATGGAGCTGTTGTTTGATGAATTATACCATTTCGGCACAGAACTGTTCAAATGGTGATTCATATTCTCCACCTCGATCAGATCTCAATATCTTGATCTTTTTATTTAACTGATTTTCTACCTCAGCCTTGTATTTTATAAACGCTGTTATTGCTTCATCTTTACTATTTAAAAGATATACATAGCAATATAGCGTATAATCGTCAATAAAAGTAATGAAATACTTTTTCCCACCTCTTGTAGTTAGTGATTTAAAATCACATAAATCTGTATGTACCAAACCTAATGGTTCGGTGCTTCTGACAACAGATTTAAATGGTTGTTTGACCATTTTTTCTTCTACACATGTCTCACATTTGTAGTTCTTATCTACTTGGAAATTTGGAATCAATCCCAAGTTTGATAATTTCTTCATTTTTCGAAAGTTTATGTGTCCTAATCTATCGTGCCATAGTAAAATTTCGTGCTCAAGCAAGTAAGAGACTTCAATTTTATTAATAGCACAATCAGAATACATAGATTTATTGCCGGTAACGGCTATGTTTGCCTTAAATAGGCCATCACATAAATATCCCCTTCCTATATACATTCCAGCTTTGGACAGAACCATCTTGTCTGACTCAAACACCATCTTGAATCCCTTCTTTGATAGGACTGCACCAGAGATGAGATTCTTGCGTATGTCTGGAACGTGAAGCACGTCATTCAATTTGACAGTTTTTCCAGATGTGAACTTGAGGATAACTGTGCCACTGCCTTCGATCATGGAAACTGCAGAATTACCCATGTAGAGTCTTTCTTTCTGATCGAATTTCTGGTATGTTGAAAACATGGATTTTTCAGAGCAAACATGACGAGTAGCTCCTGTGTCAACCCACCATTGGTTAGGGTTCTGAATCAAATTGCATTCAGAAATAACCGCTGAAAAGTTGGACTTATCCATTTTCATGTTGTCAACTGTTAACATCTCTGTTTTAGTGTAAAACAGTAAAATTCTTAAGATGTTATATGTCTAGTGTACTAAAACAGATAGCACGCTACAATAAACTCGTCGCACAAGTTTATTAATTAGAATTCCACTACGCTGGAATTCTGTATTAGATAAATGTAACAATAAGTTATGTTGTAAATAAATTACAACAACAACGTTATACTATTGTAAGAAATAGTACAACTTATAAACGGGAAAGATTACAGTGAATCTAACCAGTATATAAAGGAAATTCCGTCTGAGGCTTGTCGTAACAATTTCCTTAAGAATTTTATTTCAAAACTCTCCCAAGATACAACAAACGTAATCTGCACGAGATTGTAATTAGTATGTCAACTCTGTGATATGCATGAAATATAGAGTAGCAAAGCAAAGAAGCAGAAGAAATTAGATTGGAATTGGATGAGAATGTGATCAGTATTCTCTCCTATTTATAATTTCGTCCGCATCCCTTCAAACAGTCGCGTCCACTTGACGGGTCGCACCCGTTTGCTTTTTGGTCGCTGCTGTTTGTTAACGGGTCGCACCCGCTTGCGTCCAACGGTACTTTTTCGCACCCGCTTGTACCGCCTACACCTCTACAGTCGGGTCGCATCTGTTCGCCCGCGTCCGCTTCAATCGGCTCGCGCCTGTTTGCTTCTAACGGGTCGCACCCGCTAATGTTCGCGTCTGTTCAACCCGCTCGCTTCAGAAGTCGCACCTCCTCAGCAATCCGCGTCCGTTCGTATAGCCTGCAACTGTTAAAAAGCCCGGTCCAGTTGCAGTAAAAATACGAGTATCATATTAGATCCAAACCCGGCTCGGTTGGACGGCGGCGGCGCGCGCGTGTGTGTGATGGAGATGCATGATCTCCCTCCTCACAACGAAGCATACATTTGGAAGCCCCAGGCCCCCAACCTCCTCATGAGAAAGCTATATTTAAACCAATATAGCTCTTACAATTTGGAGATGTGGGACTTTGTATATTTCATTCAACTTATTCTTAAGGAATTCCAACAAGAACTCCAACAGCTGCACTTTTTACATGTGTTCGTCCAATTGATAAAGAAGCAAAGGCTGCTTAATGGTCTGAACCTGATAATGTGAGATGACAACCGCAAAAAAACTAGTCCATGCACTGCTTGGTAACTCAGAATTGATGAAATATGATTGTTCATTCAAATTTGGTAGCAACCTAAATTCCTTTGCTGTGCCATTGAAAAGTGCATATAAAGCTACTGCAGAACTTAGTAATACAAAAACCACAGCAAGGAGAATGGATGTGACTGATGTGTACTTCAATGAATCTGCATGTATTTATGGAAAAACATTAATATACATGAATATGCTTAAATATAGGATGTGAAAATGAAGACAATGGCTAATTAACTACCAATTTTCTTCAAAAGCACAAGTGTCAAAAGAACAAACAACAGGGTTGAAAGCAAAGAGAATTCACGGGAGTTCCATCAGCACTCTTGGCCTAACCACTCCATTAATAAGCCAGCCGATCTGCTTTTAGACTTGTTGCCTGATATTACATCCCCTGCTCATTAACCATCATCATTTTTCCAATTGTATACCCATTTGTGTACGTGTGTGTATTTAAATACCCTGCTAAATCAAGTAATATATGCAAACTATATGCATACACACATAATAAAAATATGAAGGACTACTCACCAATGATCATCGGATACATAAGGCGATCCTCGTTCATGGAATGCATGCTCCACTGTTTCACATTCATTTTCAATCTGCCTTCTTGAAAAAGGATGATTAATTCTTGTTAGGAACTTATGTTGAGGAACAAAATTTTCATTGTAACCTAAAAAATTATTGATACATCTTAGGGCTCCAAAGATCTTTCAAGAGTCATTGACTTATTTCAAGTGTTACCTGAGAGAGAATAATGGGGATGCCTTGAGAAGTATAAAGATGTTCAGCCTTCATGTTTACTATCGTCAGAACATACTTCTCCATATGATTCTGCATTACAATTTCAAAAAAAAGACTCTTTATTTTCCTTCAGCCATTTTATCAGCGTTGTGTTTATTGAATTATCCTTGCGAGTTTGGAGTTACTTTGAAAGGTTCATTCACTTATCGAAAAACGATACCTAATCATCATGTAACCAAAAGGGTAATCCTCTTTATCAATTTAGGAAGTATATGATCATTAAATTTTAAAGAGAAAAAGGAATAATTCTATCTAGATTCAAGTATATAATTGATTCTGTAAATGTATATATGTTTACATATAGAATGAGATACATGATAGTTTTGGAACAAAAATAATAATTACAACAAAACTTGATTGTTGTATATATAAACCCTTTTCAATCATCAAAGTGCATGTTAGATCATGCAAGCGAACCCTTCAAAGTTTTGGAGCAAAACTTGGGTTTTATACAATAATATTCATTGCTGATTATGAAGTGCTCTTATCTGTATTTCCATTCCGATTAAATGAATGGACCAATTCTCTGGCTCAAGTATACACCTTATAAGATATATTGGTTTGGTGAAGCGTTTGCTTGCCTGTTGGCTTAAGTGTGTTTGGGTATTTCTTTTTATAGGTTTGACAATTGTTTACTTTTGATTGGCTTCATGTTCTTATAAAAGCCTGTATTGCGTCGTCTCCTGTAGATTGATACAAAAAAGGAAATAAAAATAAGTTTTCTTCTCTTTTGTTTGTTCACATGGTATCAGAGCCATGACGATCAACTTAAATTCTTCCACTACAGAAAAAAAGGATTAAAGACCTCATATATTAGTTTTAAATTAAGTTATTTGGTCTCTATGTTTTGTTTAAGACCTAACTGATACCAATATAATTGTCTCAAATTTCAGGTCTCTAAAGTATTAAAGACAACCTAAATTTGTCTCAAGTAACTTAGAAACTCCTTAAGGACTAATTATTTGGTCTCTGATTTAATAACTAGAGACCAAAACTACAATCACTAATGGGTCATTGATTATTTTTAACATTGGCAGTGTTCATGATATTCACAAACACATTTATGTACATATATAAATAAAACAAGAATTATGTTTTCAATATATAAGTCCATCTAATATTCTCACCATAACTTCGTTAAAAAGATCATAGACTAAACACAATTATCATGAACAAACAAACACATTTATTACTACATCTGATCCCCAGTGCATTTATTACTAAATCTGAAATACAGTCTATAATCCAAATTATAAAGCTGTTACAACATCCAAATTACCAAGCAAGAATATTACGTTTATACAATCAAAATAAATTAATAAACATACAGATCATTCAGTAGATGTGCTAATTGATATGAAACCTCTCTAGACCATCTCATTTCTTTTCTTTATTCTCGTTTCTTTTCCTGTTCTTCAATTCAACATGATAGCTTTCATGTCTCATGTTCCTTCAAAAAATGAAACAAATACAATACTGTAAATTGTTGTAAGTAAATTGTTGAGTGTTATTAGTAATAAGTAAATTGTAAGTAAATTGTTGAAAGGTCAGTCAATAAACAATTACAAGTAATAAGTAAATTGTTGAGTGTTATTAGTACAATATATGCTAACTATCTTATCAGTCGGGTTACCATCTAATTTCCTCTTTTTTCCGTTTCTTCTATCAGTGCCTACGTGCATTTAATATAACATTAAGCCGAATTCTATATTAAATGAATGACCATTAGTAATATAAGTAATAATACAAAGTTTAACAACAAAAACGCTAGATAAAAGAAAAAAATTACCAAAATAAAACCCATTGTGGCGAATGTATCCATTGCTAATTGCAGTAGACTAACTGTAGTTTGAAACTGCATTTGCAGATTGCAGTTCCAACTTGATGTTCAAAAATATATATAGGTTAGCTGTGTCAATCTTCTCGATCTGCAAAATATTTATAAAAGAATACATAAAACGAATTTGTGTTTCCAAATGCAACATATTCAATATTATCCCAAATGATTGAAAACCATGGCATGTGCAGCATACAAGTTACAATTTGTAACATATTTAGCAGTTCAGACAAATTTTTAACCACGGTACTAATCAGTGATCACTAGAATAAACATACATTGTAGCAAACTAAAACTACTAGTATCTTGTATCGAAGCAATATCCATACCTCATTTTTTTGTTAGTGGCAGCATGATTGGTTCTTTGTATCATCTTATCCATTCTTGCTTGATTAATGCCTATATGATTAAATCCATCTAATACGCACAAGACCGAACAAACTAAGCATATGGTTGAGCATGCATGCACTTGATTATGCTTGCATAGGACATAGAAAAAAAGGACAAAACATGCAGGCAAACCAGACATAAACTCATATACAGAATTGTGCATGAAGACTAAAAATATATGCACTGAACAAAGCACTTGCATACTGAAAATGCAGAACTAAGTAGGTTGAATAACCTGACATGGACCGCAAGTAGTGGTTGTGCCAAGCAGATGTTCCAATGAAAAGCATGTACAAGAGAAGCCTAGTAGCTGCTGCAAAATACAATCACTATGATTGTAAGTGCCTTTGTAGTTTACATAAATCTAAATTAGATCTATGAATCATTTGAAATATATATGGTTTGTTCGTGTTAGTTTTGTGTCTTGTAGTCATCACATTAGTTGTCATCGTTGGCTTGTGTTTTATGTTATTGTTTCCGGTTTTTTATGTCTTATTAAGTGGGTTGGCATCAGATTATAAAATTATTAGCTGTGCTACCACGTTGAATCTATCTTATACCTTTTTGTGTTTAATTTTAGTACCCTTTTTCGGAAGAAGAAAACGTCATAATATGATGCAACTTCAAATATTCAATCCAAGGCATCCACTATTGGATGAATATACCCTCCAAGCAAAGACTACGTGGAAACTGCCTATATAAAAAATAAATTTGAAGTGATTTCCAAGTCATGCCATTGCAACACAACACTTTAAAGGGTATTGTTCATTGTTGTCAAAAATCTTAAAATCTTACGATTTAAATCCTGATTCAGATCGAATCCCTCCCTTTACGATTCAGTTTACATTCCGATTCAAACTTAATTAAAAGCACGGTACAAAAACACCTTCAACTCATATTAACATATTTAATATGCATATTTAGATCCAAAATTCGCAATATAATTTTTTAAAACAAAATAAAAATGGAATTAAAGAGAAAATTAAATTTAATTGTAAACGTTCAGACATCAAAATCAACTTCAAAGTGCATAGAAACATTAAGATGTGGATATTTTAAATCTACGATTTAAATCCTATTTCGATTTAAAATTTAAACATTATGATTTACAATTTAAATCCCATTGTGATATCCCGGAAATTTTAGCAATATCAATTTAATAATCTGAATTTAAAATTAAATTGATTTGATAAAATTTTAATAAAAATTTACTTGATTTAATAATCTAATTAAATAAATGTGTAATTTATGAATTTTATCTTTTAAAAGCTAATAAAATGTTTTCCTATTTATAATGTGTGTGTGTATATATATATATATTTATATATATTGTAGATAGATAAGTTTTGATTGAAATATAATAAACAAATAAAATCTTGTTTTTAAATTCTAATATTCATTTTGATAATTTGAATTATATAAGAAAATTTAAAATACCATTTAAACATTTAAACATTAATTCATTTAAATAAGTTAGACAAGTGATAAGATAAGTAATTTATGATTTCTTTTATAAATGATTTAAATTAATAAATATGTTATTTTCAAATAATAATAAATGTATAAATATAGATATGTTTTAAAAGACAATATCATTTTTAAATTTAATATGTTAATATAAACTAGTTTTTAAATTGGTTTTTTAAAATGTATGAATAGAATTGGGAACTTGAATTAATTTTGAATTCAAATAAATAAACATATATAAACCTTGTAAGTAAGTTTCCACTTTTATATAAATTGTTTCACTTTATTTTCTTTAAAAAGAAATGCATAAACATTTACATATGAAGATAATTTATACATAAGTATTTAATAAATAAAGAAAAGAGTTTTATTTACCTTTTAATAAATAAAAACAAATAAAATTCATTTATAAAACACATGTAAATATATTAAGAGGTATGGTGACAAGTGTAGTTGAATTAAATAAGTAATGTAACAAGTGTCCTTCTTATTTTGATTTTTCTTTTAATTCTTAATAAATCAATTACATTCATATAAAATATGTTTTCTTCACTCTCATTCTTTTCTAAATCTTCATTTTTTCAAAGTTAAGAAGAGAAATATTCTCAGCTGAAACAAATCATGCTATATTACTCAAACCAAATCAATATCTTGAATCTATTTCAAATCCCTCTTCAAATCATTTTACAAATTTCCATATACAAATCTGAAATTCATTTTTTCAACATCCTCCTCAATTATAAATCTGTAATCCACTGTATAAAATTTTAGATCATGCAAACTGTTAATCCTCAAGTTCAAAGGAAATAGCCTGCACCTGAAATTGATTTCAAAAGCATAATGAAAAAGGCTCTGCATTTCAACATTGGTAATCAAAAATAAAGCATATGCCTGCATGCAAGTTTCTAAACCAAGCATATGTCTCTGCATGCATCTTTAAACCTGGGAATGAAAAATGAAATCTGGAAATTACTCCTCAAAACAAAATCTGAAATTCCATTCAAAATGAAAAGCCTGCATTTAGAAAATAAAATGGGCTCTGCATTTTTTTGAATCTGGGATCAAGTATGTCTGCATGCAAGTGCTAACAACTAGTTCAAAGTTCAAATGGCCTTCAAGCCTGCATACAAGTCTTTAACAGCAAGCAACTCAAGTTTTATCAAAGATTCAAAGAAGTAGAAGTTTTCTCTGGAAAATCTGTGCTCTGCTTCATCACAGTATCAAGTGAGTAACTTCTCTTTCTCAAAATAAATTTAAGTATAATCTGTTGCCTGTTTTAGACTGAAATGAACATGCTTTGTTTATATATCTGATAGTATGTTAAATAGTGTGTTTATGGGTAACATATTGTTTAAAATTTAAGTATAAATTGTTGCTTGACTTATGACTAAAATAAGTATGTTTGTAAGTAACATTACATTATTAAAACTTAGGTAAAAATTAAGTTGCCAAATCATTTATGAAACTAGTATGTTTGTGAATAACCTCACAGATTTAAAATTTAAGAATGAAGATGATTGCATACTTGTTTGTCTGTAATGAAAATTGAATTCTTGTATGTGTGTTTTCTGTGTGGATGGGTTTGAACATAAATTCAGATCTATGTATTGCAGTTTTTGTTCTTTTGTACTAGAGGCATATTTAGTAAAACCTAAATACACTTGAATCTATCTATAATAATACATGAGATCTAAACAATGTATGCTTATACTGTATGTAAAAATTATGGTTAAGATTTGTTCATGAACAAAAAGGAAAGAAAAAAATATATACCCGTAGTTTCTGGAAACAGGTTATAACAAAGTAAATTAAAATCAGACAAATCCAATTTGATTGATAGTTCAGGTGTTTGAATCAAAAGTTAAAACTAAATTGTGATTATTTAAAAACAAAATTGCGAATTCTTTGAAGATGGATTTATGTGTATTGCTGTTCTATCTGGAAAAGGGGAAGTTGTAAACCTAGTTTTAGGCAAGGCAGTAATTTGATCAGTGGGAAGACTACAGGTGACCGAGTGCCTTTGTTTTTGGAGAGATGGATGATGGGGTAGTGAAGAGGAGATGGCCGGAGTCCCAGAGTCACTGATGGCCGGAGAAGGAGGAACGAACGATTTTCCAGGTTTGGGATTTGAATGTAAAACTATCAGTATGCTTCAGTTTTGGGTTTGGGATACTCAAATTTGATTTCGTGATGATTGTGCGAATCTGATGGTCGTGGATGGATATGTGGGTGAGCGTCGACTTGCTTGATGTTTGGGTGGTGGCCGGAGGTGGCCATGGCCTCCGTGCACATGCACGGGGCAGAGGGAAATATCAGGGGAGTTTTGGGGTTTGCAGTAAATTTTTCTCGGGTAATACTCGAGTAATTTGAGTCTTGACTCGAAGTAATCTTTGGTTTTACTCGAAGTAAATAGAGGGGGAACTCGGGTTGCTTTCTGAAATTACAGGTTTATGAAAACCTGTAGTTTTAATTTTAAGATTTGTTTTAAAATCTTAATGCAGGGTTCTGAAAACAGAATTTAAGTCAAATTTAAAATTTGAATTTCAAGTGAGATTTGAATCCAGGTTTGAAATTTTAATTTAAACTTTTTAAATTAAAATATTTAAGAAACTTTTAAAAGGGTTTAAATAATTGAATTTAAAGTTGAAGCTTTAAATTGAAATAGAAGATTTAAACATAAGTTTAAATCTGTAAACAAGATTCAAACTTGAATCATGTTTTGAAAATAAAAGAATTTTTTTTAAATTTTGAAATGTTTAAACAACTTTTGATATTGAATCATAATTTAAATATGATTAGTATCTTAAATAAATATGGATTTTGATTCCTTGTATAAAATGAGAAATTGTGTAGCATAAGTTTAAAAAGGTTTTAAAATGATTTTAAAACTTTGATGAGGTTAAGTTTGATTTCTTTTTAAATTTAAAATTTAAAATGAAATTTGGAAACAAATTTTAAAAGTAAGTTGTTTTAAATTACTTTGTTAATGATAAAGTAATCATTAAAAAGAAATGTTTTTATTTTAAAGTAAATCAAAGATTTAATGACTTTGATTCCTTAAATTAATAAGGTAATTAAAAAAAAAGATAATTAATTTATTTATTTAATTAATTAAGAATTGGAATAAATTAATTAAGGATTAGTTAAGTAATTAAGATTAATTTAATTTGTAATTAATATTTGAAGGTAATTAAGAATTTAGTGATAAGTTAATGAGGTCATTAACTGGAATTATTTATTAATTAATTAATGTAATATTGATAATTAAATGGATTAATTAATTTAATCAATTATGGAACTTGATTAAGTATGATTACTTTATGGGAAAAATTAAAGTTATTAATTACTTATTGTAATTAATTTATTAAATTGATTAGTTTAAATTAATTAATTAAGTTTAATTAATTTGGAATAATCATTGAATGGTTTGGTAAGAAATCAAAGATGAATAATTACTTAGAGAAGTAATTAAGATAAGTAAATTATGAGAAGTAATTAATTAAAGTTGAGAAGAGTTTTGAGATTAATTACTTGAGTAATTAATCCAAAGGAAATTTCTTTGTGAAGTAATTAATGAATAATTACTTAGTGTAATTAATTTAAGTAATGATTGATTAAGTCTTTTGGAAAGTAATTAAGTGATGTAATTAATTAAGGGAATTAATTACTAATGAGGTAAATCAAATGTGATTAATAAATATAATTAATTATTAAATGTAATTAATTTAGAAGTAATTAAGAAAGTAATTAAGGTTAGTTAATTACTAAAAGTGATTAATAATTTGTTTTAATTAAGGTTAATTACTTAATGTAATTAATTTAAATAAAGTAATTAATTTAAAATGTAATTAAGGATCATTAATTAATATAATTAATGATGTAATTAAGGATTAATTAATTAAGATTAATTAATTAATGATAAGTGATTAAGGAAGTAATTAATTAATGTAATTAATTAAGGATTAATATAGTTAATTATAATTAATTAATTAATGGTGTAATTAAAGGTTAATTACTGATTTTGGTTAAGAATAATTAATTTATGAAATTAATTAAGGATAATTACTTGTATGTAATTAAAGGATAATTAATCAAGGGTGATTAATTAAGGTAATTAATTTGAGGATAATTGATTGATTGATCTGTAATCAATTTAAGGGTTAAGTAAGCAAGATTTAAATGGTGAAGTAATTAATTTAGTTCATTTTAAATTAATTAAAGATAAGTAATTAATTTAATTCACTTTAAATTAATTAGAGATAGAGGTAATTAATTTAATTCATTTTAAATTAATTATAAATGGTGTGATTATATATCCTTGCTTATGAATAGATGATATGGTTTGACTTGGATGGTTTGAATCTCAGACATGAGATAAATAATATTGTGTGATATGGATGCATTGGTTGCATTGTGATGATGATATGAGTTATCTATTGGTGATGATAATATAGATTATCAATTTGTGATGATTACCTATTTATGATAATATGTTGATTATCTATTATGATGATGTGAATTATCTATCTGTGTGTTATAGATAGTTTAAATTGAATTGTTTTAAACTTTAAAACAACTTGGCCTTAAAAGACACACTTTGGATTTCGATGAGACCGGGATCGGGTTTCCATATTTGGGATCCGAAAACCACATCGTTTCCAATTAACGTTAGGTCGTGAATCTAAGTGGAGCAAGTGAAGACTCGAGGTGTAAGAACTATAAGTCAGTATAACTCTGTGGATGATTCCGTGATGAGTTTGACGGAATAGTACTTATAAATTCGAGATGGTGGATTAGAGTGCAAGGGTTATTTTCGTTAACTCTAAGGGTGATTCCAAAATGAGTGTAACGGGATAATGCCTTCGGCTTTGTTCGAACCCGGAACGAACTTGTATGGTTGAATGCTTTCAGCACATCGTCAGGCGGACGATGAGCATTCTAAGTGATATGTCCTATAAAGGTAATCGTAGCCTCAAGCTTCATCAATGGGGAATGGCTAAAACAGGGGAGGTGCAGCAAGACTTCGTGGGTAGCCCCCACTTGAGAGCAAGATTGACTCCTGTCTAGAAGTTCCTTTTATATTCGGCTGTGTGGGGCGGTTGGTTCGCGACAACTGCCGGGGTTGTCTTGTTCGGAACTGTTCAGTAAGGAACGGGTCCGGCCTTGTGTTGCAGGGGATGAAGGGAGTAATCCTCGGTACGGTGATCTAGGCCACGTACTGTGACGGGCGGTACCCCAGTAGCCCTGCCATTGAATGGAATCCAAAATCCAATAAGTGCCAACGGTTTTGATTGTATTACCCACTTTTGTGGCTAGTAGCTGGAATTTAATGAATGTAACAATTTCGGCTATTTCATATTTATTTGAGAACCCTAGACACTATTATAATATCATCGGATTTCCTATCAAATGTTTTGGTTAGCGTAAGGTAAAAACTTTTCCATGTTTATGTGTGGAAAGTCTTACGTGATACCTTTCTTTTAAAAGGTTTTTGAAAGTTAAGCAACTTTAACCTGTTACTCACACCAGACCCATGTCTGACCCGGAGTTTATTTTTGTTTTTCATAAACTCTTGGGTACTCAAATTTTTATGAGTAGCCAAGGGAATTCAGGTTAGGATTCGGGTTAGCTTTGACGAGTATTGAAGGAGCAATGGAGCAGGAGGCTTCTGCGTTAGATATTAGTTTTCCGCTGTGTGTTCTGTGATTGTCTCTGAGATTGTATTATGTAGTAAATACTAAACAGGTGTTTATAACTGTCTAGTATGTGTTGTATATCTGTGTACTCTGATAATGTTGTATACTATGTAAATATTTTATGTATTAATATAATTTATTTGTTCCGCTGTTTAGATTTTGATGTGTTGTTTCTTCTTTCTTCTCTTTCTTTCTATTCTCTATCCCTTTCTTTCTTATTAGCGATGCGACTTCCTGGAGATAGGAAGTTGGGTCGTGACACCCATTTTGAAAATCTTGGTACTGTTATTGCAGTATTTTATGAACATCCCCCTCCAGCCTATTTTGAATTTTATACCAAATAGCGAAATTTTGTTTTTTTTTAGATAAGATTGGAGAACTAGGTGATAATCGTGTAGGAGAAAAATGACAAGGATGCTAGAAAGGAAAGACACACAAGGCAACTTATGTTCATTAATATGAATTCGTTGAGTTGATAGTTTGAATTTTATGCTTTATCATAGTTCTATTTCCATATTTGTTAGTTGTTATTATTTTTCTTATACTTACTAATGTATATTAGAAGCACTTAGTTTATTCGTTATGCAACTTCATTTGAGTGATAATTCAATCCTTTGAATGATAATATCTATTTTATTGACATGAATATATGGAGTTTTCAGCATGGTTCAAAATTCCGGTGGAATTCCGGTTATTCTAGTGATTCCGGTTATTCTAGTGATTCTAGTGAATTCCGGTGTAATTTAAAAAATGTACTATAAATTTATGACAGTATTGAATATTTATTAGCGTAAATAGCAAACTAAAGCAAAAAAGGTATCGGAATTAGAAAACCGGAATTAAAACGGAACTTCCGAAATTTCCAGAACGGAACCGAAAATTTTAAAATTACCAATGACTGGAACGGAAACAGAAAACGGAATTTCAAACCTTGGTTTTCAGCGTGAGCCTGTAAATTATTTAAGTTGCGAATGGGTCAAAATTAATATATTTAGTATATATGTATATTGTTTCCCATATACATTTGTAGACTTTTGTACAGGAAAATCAACTTACCTATTTGAACTGGTAATTGGAGTGTGAATAACTAATATGTTTGAAGCAAAATTATGGTGATTTCCACATTCTACAACTGTCACTTTGGTAATGCATGTACACCTTTATGATCATTGTTGGTAAAATATTTTTCATCATGCAATATCAAATTCTATTGAGAAATATTTTTACAAATGAAGCTTTATCTATTATGTAGGGTAAAACAACCTATTGTGGCTATTGTTGCTACTACTCAAGCTTAGGTAATTTTCTTGATAAACCAAAGTTTATATTGATATATTTTGGTAATCAAGTTTTTTATCTCAAATTTTTTACCATTATTCATTATATAATTTTATAATATACCACTCATGTTGTAAAGTAGAACCCACTAAATTGACATGGCATCTATAGAATGATTTGTTGGTTTGACCACCATATATACAAAGGAATTTTTAAACCATGTGTTTCCATTTCCATTTTTTTATTCAACTTATGCCACCTTGTTTATCAATTTGCTTCTCTATTATTTTTCTTCTTCTGATTCTTCTAGACTAATTTTGTTTTCTGATTGATTAATAAAATGTTCATCCCATCCTATATAGTAAAACATATTATCACTCCATTCAGCCATTGTTTTCTTAAACTGAACCTAATTTATTAGCATGATTTCCATTATTACGTTTCTAATTTTTGAGCATGATTTCCATTGTTACATTTCAGTTCATCTAATACTAAACATGTCGATGTTAACTGTGAAATTAGATTATGAATGTCATAAAAAATTGGAGAATAAAGGCATGCTAAAGGAAGAAAAAAATATATACTATTCTTGCTTCATTTTCAATTGCAAAGTATGTTAAAGAAAAGAAGGAAAAAATGCTTTTATGATAAAAGGGTAAAAGTGATAGTTGAGAAGTGCGGTTGTGATATCTGCTTGAAATGCAGCTGTAGCACTGTTATGGTGTTCAGCAAGTTTTTTATTGTTGATCCTATACGCTATTACACCTCATAATAAAGAGAAAGCAGAACGGATATATGCGTATAAAAGCGAAGTCACGAAGTACCTGGTGATCAATATTTATATCTGGATTGTTTCGTCGATACATGGTAGTATAACTGCACAAATAACTTGCCAGTAATTGTGTATAAAATAAAGAAATATATCTAATGGTATTGGGTAGAATAAAAAAATTATTGTAACATAGTATGGAAGTTGCTTATGTTTCTTTTGAATTCATAATGTTTCCATTGTGCAGTGTAACTATTTGTTGGTTCAGAGTTTAATGTTAGAGAATTTTCAGGACATGTAATATACAAGGAGTTAGTTAGCCAAAAATAAGTAACAAAAAGGAAGAAAGTTATACTTTGGATGTACATACTTGGAAAATTTATCTTCCTTACATCCTTGCTATCTTCAGGTGGGGAACTGAGTGGAAGAGATGGTAAACCTAGTGAAATAGCCGGTGAAGACTCAAAATTTAGTGTGGTTACAAGTGAAGATAGCGAAGACTATCCTATAACATAAGCAATAGTACAATACTACTACAAAAGAGTAGTTCATCAGTTTCAGTTACTAAAAGTCATACATCAAGTTACATATGTGATTTTGTATGTAAAGTGCATAAATACAACCCTAACAAACACTGTACTTTTTAGTCAAGTCATCCACTAATCTAAATTAGATCTATGTTAAATAATTTGAAAGAGAAACTTTAAATAAGACCCCGACTAACACTAATTGTAACTTCGTTCTAACCCTAAGACCCTGACTAACACTAATTGTAAATCTATTCTATATTCTGTGAATTTAACTAATAAACACTAAAAAATCTAATCAAATCAAATATATGAAATTTTTTAAGGCAATTGGATATTACAGATTAAATTTTATCTAAAAAATTAAATTAGGGAAACTTTACCTTTTCACTCCTCGTCAATACTTCTTTTCATGTCGATTAATCTCATGTTGAATCAAGGAAGTTTGTCCATGGATTCGAGCAAGAAGACGCAGGGCAATTGAGTAGCCATGAAACGTAATGCCCTAAAATGATAATGAGGAGAATGTGGGCAATTTTTTTTGTTTAGTTTGATAATGAATGAACGGTCAAGATCGAGTCCCACGTAAAATAGAGATTGAAAATCAAGTTGATACCCATTAGAGATCAAACTCGGGTCACTAGTTTCATTGTTTGAGACAGATGCACTTCTGTCTTTAACTTGTTTTTTATTAGAGACAAAAATTTAATTAGTCCCAGATCTTTGTCTTAAAAATAACATTTTCTTGTAATGTTCGATCTAGATAATTAGAGATCTAAATGAAAGAAATGGCTGTTGGCAAAGAAGAATCGGAACAGAGCAATCAAAGAAGTCTAAATCAAGGGAATTTGTTTAGCAATCCTTTCTTCTTAGCATCATTTGACAATTCGAATACCTCATTAGTATCTGTTGCGTTTAATGGAGATAACTACATCAACTGGTCAAAGAACATCAAACGAGCTTTAGGTGCTAAAAACAAATTGGGTTTTATTGATGGATCTTTGTTAAAACCTAGATCTACAGATCCTTCCTATCAACAGTGGGTTCGATGTGACTTCATGGTAATAGGTGGAATTTTAAGTTTCATGAAACCTGAGATCTCTGAGAATTTCAGTCTTGTAAATTCTGTCCAAGATCTGTGGAATGAAACCAAGGAAAGATTTGGACAAACTAATGAACCACAAATGTACCAACTCAAGAAAGAATTGGAAGGTCTTAGACAAAAAAAATCAGAACATCTTGCAATATTACAACAAGATGAAGAATCTATGGGATAAATTGAAAGAATTAAGAAGTTTTCTTAGTTGTGATTGTGGTGCTTTAAATAAACGTTCATGTCATTTTCTGAGGAAACTTGGGGAATTTGAGTCAGAAGAAAAGGTGATGCAGTTTTTGCTTGGGTTGAATTTTGGATTTGACAATACTATTACAAATATATTAGCCATGGATCCTATTCCCACTGTAAATAGGACTTTCTCTATTCTTCAACAAGTTGAGAAACAAAAGGAGATCACTGGAATGACCGATGGAAACACAGAAGTTAGTGCTTTCCCCTCTTAAAAATTTCAGAAAAATTTAAATCAAGGAGGTTTTTCTAAGTTTTCTGGATACAAGTTCTCTGGCCAAAATGATGGTGTAAGAAAAGACTGGAAGAAAGACGAAAGTGATAAAATCTGTGAACACTGCAAGTTCAAAGGCCATTCAAAGGATCAATGCTTCAAGATTATTGGATATCCAGAATGGTGGAAGAATCCAAACAAAAGGATTGGGGGAAATAAGAAGGCTGCTGCTCATGCAAATATTGGGATTTCTGACTCACGGTTGGATTGCAGCGTTGAAGAAGCCTCAAGCTCACATGTGCAGATTGATCCTTCTATGATGGATAACATTTGTAATCAAATCTTGAAGGCCATGACAGCAAAATAGAGTTCTGAATCAACGTATGGCAGTGCAGGTGACTGTTCTAAGTTGCATATATCTGCTAGTATGATTTATAATGATAGTTGGATTATAAACTCTGGTGCTACTGATCACATGACATATGATGATAGTATGCTTAAAAATAGAAAGAAATTAAAAATGCCTATGTTTGTTTACTTGCCTAATGGATCAAACAAGCATGTGAATGAAATAGGTGATATTTTTTTAGACACTGGCATGATTTTAAAGGATGTTATGTTGATTAAAGGTTTCAAATATAACCTTTTATCAGTAGGAGAGCTCATTAAGGACAACAATGTGCCTTTAATTTTCAACTCAGATAAATGTTCTTTACAGGAGCTTTCAACTAAACAATGCGTTGCCTCTGGAAAAAGAGTTGGACAGCTATATTTGTTAAAGTAGGGAGGTACTTCTGAAGATTCACGCTATGAAGCTAATAGTAAATTCACAAATACATTGATATTTGATAAAGGTGGAATAAATAAAGTTGCTTTAATTCATGCTAGAATTGGTCATGTTTCTATAAGTAGGATGTTGCATATTGATGATAATGAGTATAAAAAGGTGGGAAGTTTTGATTGTAATGTTTGTCATCAATCAAAATTTCATAAAATACCTTTCTCTGTAAGTAATAACAAAGCTTCAAATATTTTTGAATTAATACATTTTGATCTTTGGGGTCCTTTTCGAATTTGTAGCATGAATGGAGCTTCTTATTTCTTAAATGTTCTAGATGATCATAGTAGAACCATCTGGACTTTCTTGCTGCATAATAAAAATCAGGTTTTCAAAACCATTACAGGTTTTTTTTCCTTTGATAGAAAATCAATTTCAGAAAAATATTAAGAAAAATAGATCTGATAATGTTACCGAGATCATTAACAAAGAATGCAGAGAATTTTTCTCTAGCAAAGGAGTTGTACATCAAAGAAGTGTTGCTGGAATAGCTCAACAAAATGGACGTGTTGAAAGAAAACATAGACACTTGATTGAAATGGCTAGAGCATTAAGAATTCATGCCAATTTACCAAAGAGATTCTGGGGTGAGTGTATATTGACTGCAACTTATTTAATTAATAAAATACCTACCCCTATCCTTGAATGGAAAACCCCCTATGAAGTTTTAACTGGACAAAAACCAACTTATGATCATTTGAAAGTTTTTGGGTGTCAGTGTTTTATTCAAAATGAAGACAACAGGAACAATAAATTTGATTCTAAGGGTAATAGATGTGTCTTTATTGGATACCCTTATAATAAAAAAGGATACAAGGTTTATGATCTACACACACAAAAGGTGACAGTGGCTAGACATATAACTTTCTAAGAAATTATTTTTCCTTTTGCAAATCAGTCAGAGACAGAAGAGATATCTAGTATCCCTATCATCTCAGGTGATAATGATGAATATATTGATACCTCGAAAATTTTAGAAGTCAACAATTTGGATCATGTTATGCATGAGAATAACCAGGACACACCAATTGTTGCTATTAAAAGAAGGCAGTCCGCCAGAAATATTAAAGCCCCTCTAAAATTTCAAGATTATGACTGTAGTCTTCCTGGTCATTCTTTTAAGCACCTTTCAAATAATGATGTTTCTGATCCTAGATTTAAACCTTTCATTGCAAATGTAATGCAATGTTTTAAACCTTCTTCATACAATTTTGCAAAGAATCATCCTGAGTGGGTTGAATCAATGAATCAAGAGATAGAAGCTTTGGAAAGAAATATGACTTGGGAAATCACTGAATTACCCAAAGGTAAAAAGGCCATAGGATCAAAATGGGTATATAAAACGAAGTTTCTTCCTGATGGAAAAATAGATAAACTGAAAGGTAAAGAGGTTGCTATTAGATATCAACAAGTTCCTGGAAAGACTTCAAAGACACTTTCTCCCCTGTGGCTAAATTAGCTTCTGTCAGAGTTTTCATAGCCTTAGCTACTATCAGAAAATGGCCACTTTTTCAAGTTGATATAAACAATGCTTTTCTTCATGGATACATTGATGAAGAACTTTACATGAAGCCCCCTCCTGGATATCATAAATGCAGAACTTGTAGTAAACTAAAGAAATCACTATATGGTCTTAAATAAGCTTCAAGACAATGGAACAAACATGTTTTTAAAATCCTGTGGTTTTTGTCAAGTTGTTGAAGACTACTCGTTATTCACAAGACGTTTGAATAATGAATTGATTATAATTCCGATCTATGTTGATGATATGCTTTTGACAGGGACATGTCAAAAGCAAATAGATGAAATAAAGGAAAAATTGGATAAAATTTTTACTATTAAAGATTTTGGCACTTTAAAGTATTTTTTGGGTATTGAAATCATGAGAACTTCAAATGGAACTTTTTCGTCTCAAAAGAAATATATCGATGATATAATTAAATCTCTGGATTTCGATTCTACCAAAGTGGTTTTAACTCCTTTACCTACTGGTTTAAAGCTCTCTACTGATGATGGAGAAATTATAAAAGATCCAAAAACCAATAGAAGTTTGATTGGAAGACTTTTATACATAAGTATTACAAGGCCAGACTTGTCTTTTTCGGTTCAGCACCTATCTCAGTTTTTAAGTTGCCCTAGAGAACCTCACTTGCAAGCTGCTTTTCATAATATGAATTATTTAAAGGGAACTTGTGGCTTTGGTTTGTTCTACCAATCAGACTCGGCTCTAATTTTAAATGGTTATTCTGATGCGCATTAGAGTAGCTGTAGATTCTCCATCAGATCTCTCAGTGCTTATTGTATTTACTTTGGAAACAAATTAATTTCATGGAAGATAAAAAAGCAGAAAACTGTAAGCAAATCATATGCAGAGGCTGAGTATAGAAGTATGTCATCAACAGCTAGTGAACTTGTTTGGATAGCTGGAATTTTGGAGCATTTGCAAGTGTGTATACCAAAACCTGTTAAGATGTTCTGTGATAATAAATCTGCGGAATTTCTTGCACATAATCCTGCTTTTCATGAAAGGACTAAGCATATTAAACAAGATTATCATTATGTCAGAGAGCAAGTTGAAGAAGGATTCTTAACCACTGTTCATGTTTCAAGCAAATTACAACATGTTGATCTTCTTACCAAATCTCTAACAGTGAAGCAACTCTCTAATAGTGAAGCAACATCAAGATTTATGCTGCAAGCTTGGTCTTGTCTCGCAAGTCCAACTTGAGGAGGGTATATAAGATATATCGGTTTGGTGAAACTTGTTTGTTTGCCTGTTGGCTTAAGTGTGTTTGGGTATTTCTTTTTATAGGTTTGACAGCTGTTTACTTTTGATTGGCTTCATGTTCTTATAAAAGCCTATATTGCATCGTCTCCTGTAGATTGATACAAAAAGGAAAATAAAATAAGTTTTCTTCTCTTTTGTTTGTTCACACACCTTGACCTCTAATAGCCTATGTAAATCTTACCAAATCATATATACCTTCAAAGTTGAACTGATAATAAAGAATAATTATATAAGTCGGTAATGATAATTAAGTCCGTCGTCATAAAGAGTATAATATGCATAAAATTTGTGTAGTTAAAAAAATCTCAAATTCTTTTAACCTCGGTAGTAATATTAACATTGATGCAACTTAAATTCTAATTAAGAAGAAAATTGATATATATGAACTAGAACTAACAAGACTTCACTCATTTTGTATTGTTGATTTTTAAGTACCTGTAGTGGGATATGTATGTCTTTAGTGGAAGAACATCACTAAAATCATTAAACTTATCCTTTTACAGAAAATAGGCAAACAAAGACTTATCTTTTTCATATAAACAAGTAATTTAGAATAGTAGATGCTTTCTAATCCATAACTTTTAAAGTCAAATTATTTAAAACACCAATTTAATTTATTAAAAAAAATCAGATTATTCCAAACTTTCAATAGAAACATTTGTGCAGAAACCTTATATAATCCATATGTAAAATCCATATTGAACCGTATAAAATCCATGTATAAAATGAGGGTTTGTAGCAGAAATCGATTTATAAAATCCACATTGCATCATATAAAACCCGTACGTAATCACAAAATTCATATATAAAATCCATACTAACTTACGGTTTGTGCAGAAATCTCAATCAAACAGTAGCAGACTGAAGGAAGAGTCGGTCGACTACGGGGAGAAGAGTTGATTGATAGAGAGGAGTAACACAATGATGACGATAGAGTAAATGTTGGGTCTCAGTTTAACACTAAAGGAGAGGGGAATTTTTGTGAGGCAAAGAGGAAAAATGAATATGGGGAAATATTAAAATGAAAAAACATAACAATTGTTTTACTATTGGCGGGTAGGCGGGAAATTTTGGCAGCGTCAATACAAATAAAATACACCTGAAGATCAAGCATATCACGCTATAATATGCTACTTTACAATATCATAAAGGTATATTCCAAAAACCAAATAAAGAATATTAGACTTCTATGTATTCCTATCTCCAATACCTACTTCCCTGATACATATGGGTGCTAGTTTACTAAAGAAAACAACCAAAACGTCCATAATATGCATCAACAATCCTAATTATCAATCCTTATGCTTTGACCATATGATAACTCATATGACCCCCAAGCCAGAAACTAATGGAAATTTCGGTTCTTTCTTGTACTCTTGTATCTCGCAGTCCAAAGCTAGATATATGTCTCGCGGTCCAGTGCTAAACACTAAGCCCAAAGCTAAACACTAAACCCAAAGCTACAGGTCCAAGGTATATAGGTCCCCAAATTGACCCATGGGCATACACACTGACTATACCCTTGCTTAGAGTACAACTGAAAACTCTCCGAGCATCAACAATTCCTTAGCACGTCTCTCGAGCCCACCATTGCTCCATTTGGATATTGAGCCCTTCTTGCCTAATCCAGTTTCCATTATTCACGAGGAACCCTCCCACATTCCCCGATCATACGCCTTCCTCCTTTACGAGCTGCCATCCCTGAAACCTACTTCCAACACAAGCCAACACCTCCAGCATGATCTATAGAGCATCCTCTTCCTGCCCTAAAAGCTCCACATCTATCCCTTGCAATGTGATAACTCGGTACCGAGTAATACATATAGCCAATTTTTGGCTACCATCTCTTTCATTGCCTCTAATACTCTTCCCTAGGTGCCTTAGACCCGGACTTATCCCTTTTCTATAACTTGGCACCAATCCAAAGCCCTGTCTTCTAGTTCTAGAGATTACTCGGCTTTAATTCAACACTCAACCAAATTTCCAACATCTTGCTATAGAACATCTCATCTAGCCATGCTTTACCCAGCGATATAAGCCACCGTGTCATAGCCCCCTTCACCATTACTCTGTACTGAGTTATAGGCATAACTCGATGCTGAGTTATATACTCTACCCCATTTGAGTTATGACTCATTATGCCTCTTTCCACCATACGTCAATCCTATCTGCAAGTTTCATCTGATTCCGACCAACTTTGCTTTCAATTTGCTCAATTCTTGATCTAACTTTCTATTCAATCACAACACTAGAAAACAATATCAAATCATATCATTCAAACATAGAACAACAAGCAATTTCACCCAATCAAACTTGCAATCCATCAAAACAAGATATACAAGGCAATTTTTAACATAGATCTACATATAGCAAGAATATAAGAACATAAATCAAGGTTATCTCTAATCAATCTATTCATATGCATGGATTAACATGTCATTAAAGTTAGAAAAGGTTTTTATGGCCAAAATAAATTTAAAACATGTTAAATCCTATAATTCTACCACATAAACATGTGTAGTATAGTGGGAAGGCATAAACCACTGACCAATTACCAGTTCGATCAATATGAATGTAGATCCAATTCAGACAGTAATGGATGCACATCAAATCAAGAAAATCGATGATCTCTATCTTCTATGATGACCTAATCACTAATCAATAATCCAATTAGGTTCAGAGAGAAATTTGGATGAATTAGAATGAATTTAAGGCTAATCGGGGTTAGACCTGATTGAGAATGAGGAGGAAAGTTTTCGTTCGACGCTTGATTTAGAATGAAAAGGAAAGTTTTCATTAGACTCCTACAACCCCTTTTTATAGTGATTTTCTAATTATACTAATGGGCCAACTAATGGGCTTTACTGATTACACACTAATTCTAACCCGTAGTTCATAAAACTTAAAATAGGCATAACTTCCTAACCGTAAGTCCATTTTTTAATTATGATCACTCTACGAAATGGGAAACCATCGTCCTGAAGTAATGGAACTGGACTAAGACCCTAATTCAATTTCTATCAAAAGTTTAGTCCAACAAGGTTTTTCAGGATAAAAATGGTCACATAGAAATTTGGGAAAAATCATAGATGTGTATAATGTCCCTAAAAGTCATATCCCAAAATATAGAACCATACGACCTTATAAGAATAAAATAAAATATTTTACAATCCTTCGATACGTAAAATACGGATCGTTGCAGATTACGTCTTTGACCGACTTTTATCAACAGACGAACAGTATGATGAGAACAAAAGACATAGATCTTTCAAATAGCGATAACGAAGCAATTCGTCCTACCCAAGCCAATCCTTGCAACATCAAAAATTGCTGAAAAGTGGCTATTGGGCTTACAACAGAAGGCGACCAAAGATCGGCCCTTGGTACATGCCAGGTATAATAGTTGTTGAACCATAAGTTTTGATTGCTGACATGACACAATAATTCACGAATCTACGACTACGACAGCATCCGGACTCAACGACTCAAAGTATGGTTCATATAGTTATATATTTTTACGAGAGTCATCAAATATGTATATAGAGTCTAGTTTAGTGCTTTGTTAAAATCTTTCCTCAAGAATCATCATTCACATTCAAATAAACTTGCATGCATATTTTAATCAAAATCAAGTTTTCAAAAAATGCACGGAGGGGGACTCGAACCCGGGTCGCTAGTTTGGAAAGCAAGTTGATGCAGCGCACCATGTTTCAGCCGTAGGTCGTTCACAAATTATATGAAGTCGCCAGCGACTCAACTACATAAGCCGCTTTTCCTTAGGTCGCGTGTCTTAAGTCGCCAGCGACCTAGCGAGTCACTTAGTCGCTCAAGCGACCTAGTGAATGATGCACACGAGGGTAAGTCGCTCCAGCGACCTAACGGATTAATAAGTCGCCCTAGCGACCCTGCAAGTTTTCTGGAACCACCTGCGTTCTATCATAACGAGCTACGACCTAAAGTGTTAGGTCGCTTGTGTATGTTACGTCGTTCCAGTTAAGTCGCATGTGATGATGGATTTCTTAAGTCGCTCCATGTTTAGGTCGCTGAGGTTTCTTGGGTCGTCCAAATCTTATGCCGCTCAATTCTTATAAGTCGCTCAAGTATGCTGAAGCCTTAAGTCGCTCTTGTGTTGCCGAAGCTCTTAGGTCGCTCATCTTATGCTATCTCTTATGTCGCTGAAGTTAAGTCGCGTAATGTTGTAATTTTTCTTAAGTCACTTATGTGTTGTACATAGGTCGTGTGTTGTTTGTTGAATCGTAGGTCACGTGTGTTGTAACTGTTAGGTTGAAGATCGTGTTGTATGGGTTAAGTCATTTGTTCTTAGGTCGGCCGTGAGTTAGGTCGGCTGTGTAGAGTTGTGTGAGTTGTAATCTTCTATAAATACGTGTGTGATGTCATTGTAAAAGTTAGTTGATTTTGAATAAACTTTTGTTTGAGTGCTTTGTGCCTCTTTAAAATTGGAAGTTGAGTGTTATCTCCTTTCTCCATCTTCGGTTATTCGAGTGCACTCAAATCAACGATTTTGAAGCCGGTTCACGGAATCTCGTGCGCGAGATCAACGTCGAAGAATCATGGATCTTCTAATACGGTATCGTACGCGATCAACGTGTTAAAGATAGCTAGAATCTGGTATCTCGCAAGATCAACGGATTTGGGCATTTATCTTGGGTATTATCAATCCATCGATTCATCTTTGTATCGTTCCATCGTCGTTTGTTCGTTGTGCATCATTTGGTGACAACTTGTTGTTAATCCGCTGTGTCAAGTTTGGTATCAGAGTCTGAACTTAGCCAATCATAGCTAAGCCGGGCCTGTGGAGCCAAGAGGAAGAGTTAAAGTTAGATCCGAGCTATAAGTTGGAGGCGCGCATCACTTTTGTAGATCAAGGCCGAACCTGTTGGAGTTAAGTTCAAGCCGAGAGTTAAAGTTAGTTTGGAGTTTGTTGATGATCATGCCGCCGAGACGTGCTAATCGATTTCACAATGTTGAAGATGTGTATCGAAGACAAGAAGCTGAGCAAATGGAACAACGTATCAATGAGAAGTTCGATGAAGGTATTGGGAAGTTAGAGAAATTGATGAATGACATGAATCAAAGTCAAAGGAGAAGGTCACCAATCTCGAACCATGGAGGAAACAGGGTTTCACCATCGGTTTCGGAAGCAAGGAGGGTGTCACCACAATCTTGTCGAGAAAGAAGAGAGTCATCAGTTTCAATGAGACAAGAACACCATGAGTACAGAAATGTTGATGGTCCGAATCGACATCGACATATGTCAGATTTGGAGGAATTCAGTGATGGTGATGGTAGTTTTTGTCGAAACCATAGTCAAGGACGAAGTCGAATTAGAGATTTTGAAGATGATCGTCGATGGGAGTCGTGGATGAAAACAGAGATTCCAGAATTCAAAGGGGGAATGATAGCGGAAGAGTTTCTGGATTGGTTATCAAATGTTGAAGAAATTTTTGACTTCAAGGAAGTACCCGAGCATCGTAGAGTTAAGTTGGTTGCTACGCGATTGAGGGGAAGAGCTATGGCATGGTGGAAACAAACTAAACTTACACGGGAAAGAATGGAAAAGTCGAAGATTGTTTCATGGGAAAAGATGAAGAAGTTGATGCAGGCTACTTTCTTGCCTTATAATTATCAGTCTCTTATGTATCAGCGCTTACAGAATTTGAGACAAGGGACAAAGTCGGTAAATGACTATGCAGACGAGTTTTATCAACGGATTGCTAGAAACGATATCATGGAGACGGGGAAATGGTTGACATCTAGATTTGTAGGAGGATTGAGAATGCAAATTCAGGATATGATGAATATGTTTGATCCAAGATCCGTTGCTGAAGTACACCAGAAGGCTCTAGCTTGGGAGAAGCAAGGTACAAGAGGAGGTGGTGCGTTTATGAATTCTAACAACCAGATCAAAGGTGCTAGTAGCAATACTAATGTTTCCAAAGCTGTTAGTAAACCGGTTGTCGATGAAGTTGCTAAGACCAAGGTTAACAACAATTTCAAGTGTTATAACTGTCAGGTGTTTGGTCATAAGAGCAATGAATGCCCGAAGCCTAAGAAGCGAGCGATGGTTGCTGAGATTGAGGATGAGGATGCAGAAATAGAATGTTCCAATTCATAACAAGTTAAGGAGGAAGAAGAATTATTGGCGGGAGACGAAGGATATTCCTTAATGATGAGGAGATCTTGCTTGACACCAAAGCAGGAAGAGGAGACTAGTTGGTTGAGGAGTAGCATTTTTCAGTCGACGTGCACTATTTTAAGAAGGGTTTGTAAGTTTGTTATCGATGTATGAAGTTGTGATAACATCATCTCTACAGAAGCTGTAAAGAAGTTAGCGTTAAAGACGGAGAAACATCCCAAACCGTACAATTAGCTTGGTTGAGGAAAGGTGGGGAAGTGAAGGTTAGTCGAAGAGCTTGTGTAACATTTTCCATCGGAAAGAAGTATAAGGATGAAATTTGGTGTGACGTGGTAGATATGGATGTATGTCATTTGTTGTTGGGGAGACCGTGGCAATTCAATAGAGCCGTGCAACACGATGGAAGGACTAACTGCTATAGATTCATGTTCGAGGGCACTAGAATCACTTTAGTTCCTAAACAGCGACAACAAGGTGAAAGCAAGTTGGAGGAAATTGAGGAACTAAAGACTTTGTTATCTTTGAAGGAGTTTGTCAAAGAAGTAGAGGATGAGCCTGAAATATTTTTGTTGATTGGACGTGAAATAGTGAAACGGTTGAAATTCCGGAGGAAGTTAAGCCAGTATTGAAGGAATTTGAAGATGTATTTCCTGATGAATTACCGAAATAGTTACCACCGTTGAGAGACATACAACACCAGATTGATCTTGTTCCAGGAGCTGTGTTACCGCATAGACCACACTATAGAATGAGTCCAAAGGAGCACGAAGAGTTGAGAAGGCAGATGGAAGAGTTACTTGAACAAGGGCGCGTACAAGAAAGTTTAAGTCCTTGTGTAGTACCAGCCTTGTTAGTGCCAAAGAAGGATGGAACTTGGAGAATATGTACGGATAGTCGAGCACTAAACAAGATTACAGTGAGGTACAGATTTCCGATGCCAAGATTGGATGACTTGTTAGATCAGCTGAGTGGAGCTGCTATCTTTTCAAAGATTGATCTGAAGAGTGGGTATCATCAGATTCGAATTCCACCAGGGGATGAATGGAAGACCGCATTCAAGAGGCGGGAAGGGTTGTATGAATGGTTGGTCATGTCATTTGGTCTTTCGAATGCACCCAGTACTTTTATGCGAGTGATGAACCAGATCTTTCGATCGTTTATTAGAAAGTTCGTGGTGGTATACTTTGATGATATATTGATATATAGTGGAAGCACAGAAGAACATCTACAACACTTGCGAGAAGTGTTGATGATACTTCGTCAGGAGCAATTTTACGCGGCAATAAAGAAGTGCATGTTCATGACACACAGTGTTTTGTTTTTGGGGCATGTGTTGTCCAAGGAAGGAATCCATGTGGATCAAGGTAAAGTTGAAGCAATCAAGGATTGGCCACAACCCAGGACTGTAACTGAAGTGAGAAGTTTCCATCAGTTAGTATCATTCTACCGAAGGTTTATTCCATATTTCAGTAGCGTGATGGCACCAGTGATAGATTGTATGAAAGGAAAGCAGTTTGTGTGGATTGAAGAGGCTGATTCTGCTTTCCAACAGATCAAGACACTTTTGACTACAACACCGATTCTTAGATACCCGGATTTTCAGTTGCTCTTTGAGCTAGATACTGATGCGTCAAAGGTTGGAATTGGTGGAGTATTAAGTCAGAAGGGTCGTCCAATTGCTTATTTTAGCGAGAAACTTTCTGAAGCCAAGACAAGATACAATACCTATGATTTGGAGTTCTATGCTATTGTCCAAGCCATAAAGCATTGGAGACACTATTTGTTTCATAAAGAGTTTGTGTTATATATGGACCACGAAGCGTTGAAGCATTTGCAGGGACAGGATAAGGTTGCAGCCAGGCATGCTTCATGGATCGCATACTTACAACAGTTTACATTCGTTGTAAAGCATAAGTCGGGAGTTACAAACCGGGTGGCAGACGCATTGAGTAGAAGAAATCATTTGTTGACTACGATGAGAGTTGAAGTAACGGGGTTTGATGTACTTCCAGAATTGTTTGTTGAGTATCCTTACTTCGCTAAGATTGTAGATGAAGTCGAGTAAGGGAAGACGGATGAGTATGTGTTGGTAGATGGTTTTCTATTCAAAGGAAATCGGTTGTTTATACCAGAATGCAGTTTGCGAATGAAGATTGTGAAGGAATTGCGTGAAGAAGGTCATGTGGGAAGAGATCGTACCTTGCAGTTGATTTCTCAATCATATTTTTGGCCTTCCATGAAGAAAGAAGTTGAAAGATTTGTCCAGAGATGTCACATATGTCAAGTTTCCAAAGGGACAGCTACGAATGCAGGAGTGTATATGCCATTGCCCGTGCCTACTAGACCATGGGTTGATATTAGCATGGATTTTGTTTTGGGTTTGCCAAGAACTCAACGAGGGAATGATTCTATATATGTTGTGGTGGATAGATTTTCGAAGATGGCGCATTTCATAGCTTGTAAAAAGACCGCCGATGCAGTCCGTGTTGCTCAATTATTCTTTAAAGAGATTTATCGACTACATGGGCTACCTGAGACCATTGTTTCTGACCGGGATACTCGATTTCTAAGTCATTTTTGGTTGAGTCTGTGGAAGATGGTTGGAACTAAGTTGAATTTTAGTAGCGCCTATCATCCACAAACGGATGGGCAAACGAAAGTGGTGAACAGATCTTTGGGAAACTTGTTGAGATGTCTTGTGAAGGATAATTTGAAGAGTTGGGATGTGAAGTTGTGTCAGGCAGAATTCGCACATAATCATGATGTTAATCGAAGTACTGAATTCAGTCCATTTCAAGTAGTATATTCAGCAATTCCGAAAGGACCGTTGGATTTGTCGATAGTTCCACATCAGAAAGGGGTTGTTAAACGAGCATGTGATTTCGTGAATGAGTTACAGGAGTGTCACAGGATTGTTCATGAACAATTGCTGAAGTCAAATGAAAAGTATAAGCAACTGGCAGATAAGAAGCGACGGAGTGTGGACTTCAAAGAGAGAGATTTTGTATATGCAGTGTTGACCAAGGATCGATTTCCTGTTGGAACCTACAACAAGCTAGCGGCTAGGAATATTGGTCCTTTGGAGATTGTGAAGAAGATTAATGAGAATGCGTATCAGTTGCAATTGTCGGATCATATTCATACTGCTGACGTTTTCAACGTCAAACATTTGATTCTGTATCATGAGCACAAGCTTGTCAAGGGAGAGGAAAGTGTGAATTCGAGGACGAATTCTTTGCAACCAGGGGAGGATGATGCAGCGAACCATGTTTTCAGCCGTAGGTCGTTCGCAAATTATATGAAGTCGCCAGCGACTCAACTACATAAGCCGCTTTTCCTTAGGTCGCGTGTCTTAAGTCGCCAGCGACCTAGCGAATCACTTAGTCGCTCAAGCGACCTAGTGAATGATGCACACGGGGGTAAGTCGCTCCAGCGACCTAACGGATTGATAAGTCGCCCTAGCGACCCTGCAAGTTTTCTGAAACCACCTGCGTGCTATCATAACGAGCTACGACCTAAAGTGTTAGGTCGCTTGTGTATGTTACGTCGTTCCAGTTACGTCGCATGTGATGATGGATTTCTTAAGTCGCTCCATGTTTAGGTCGCTGAGGTTTCTTAGGTCGTCTAGATCTTATGCCGCTCAATTCTTATAAGTCGCTCAAGTATGCTGAAGCCTTAAGTCGCTCTTGTATTGCCGAAGCTCTTAGGTCGCTCACCTTATGCTATCTCTTATGTCGCTGAAGTTAAGTCGCGTAATGTTGTAATTTTTCCTAAGTCGCTTATGTGTTGTACATAGGTCGTGTGTTGTTTGTTGAATCGTAGGTCGCGTGTGTTGTAACTATTAGATCGAAGATCGTGTTGTATGGGTTAAGTCGTTTGTTCTTAGGTCGGCCGTGAGTTAGGTCGGCTGTGTAGAGTTGTGTGAGTTGTAATCTTCTATAAATACGTGTGTGATGTCATTGTAAAAGTTAGTTGATTTTGAATAAACTTTTGTTTGAGTGCTTTGTGCCTCTTCAAAATTAAAAGTTGAGTGTTATCTCCTTTCTCCATCTTCGGTTATTCGAGTGCGCTCGAATCAACGATTTTGAAGCCGGTTCACGGAATCTCGTGCGCGAGATCAACGTCGAAGAATCGAAGATCTTCTAACACGGTATCGTGCACAATCAACGTGTTAAAAATAGCTAGAATCCGGTATCTCGCGAGATCAACGGATTTGGGCATTTATCTTGGGTATTATCAATCCATCGATTCATCTTTGTATCGTTCCATCGTCGTTTGTTCGTTGTGCATCATTTGGTGACAACTTGTTGTTAATCCGCTGTGTCACAAGTACTCTAACCAAATGAGCTACTGCAACTTCTGCTTAACGATAGAATTCAGTCGACTGAATACAGTCAGTCAGTTGACTGAATTTGTGCATTTTAACATATTTGTGGACAATTTTTTACATGTCTTCATTATTCAGTCGACTGACCATTTTCAACCAGTCGACTGACCTGAACCCAACTGTCATATTTTGAAAAGACATCTTCATTCTGCGAAAGGTTGTGTTCTTTCTATGAACAGAAATGGACGCTCCTTTTGGTCAGAACCCTTCACCAATGTCAGTAACTCTCTGTCTACTATAAATACATGTTCCCAAACACTTCATATTCACCGAAATTCACTCTAACTTTCTTATATTCTTCTCGTGCTCTCATATTTGCATTCAAATAGCGAACAAACATTTTTACTGCTTTGAATCATCAAATAAACTTTCATAATCTTCGATTCTTAGCACTACATTCTCTTCATATCTTCACATACACTTCATATACTTAAGGATTTGATTATAGGAGGTTTGTACTATCAGAGACAAATTAGTGTTATCAAGAACACACAGTGTTAGATATACTTTTGTATTAGTGAAGTCCTCTTCTGCTGTTGAGGCGAAAATCCTGTTCTGCTGCTCAGGTGTCTGTTCTGTTGCTCAGACTGTGTATACCTGTTCCTCCGGGTTAAGTGAGGATTGTTGTTTTAGTGAAATTCCAGAATGAGTCTGGGACTGGACGTAGAACGGGAAGTTCGAACTAGTATAAAAATTCCTGGTGTGCTTGTTTTATTTTACTTATTTCCATTTACTTTGCTATTATCATCTGTTTCCACATTTAGATTTAAGTATATTCCATATTACACGATCCTACACACACTTTCATTTGGTATCAAAGCAAGGTCATCATATAACCGTAACACAGTTATTCGATAATCTAAAACTCTAGAATTCTATCGATCGCCACAACATCATAGAATAATGACTAGAAAACGATCCAATCGAAATACAACAGGATAAATCCCTGTCAAAGCCACCAGTGAGGACTACAAAAAGGTACTTTCTGATTTACCAATTTCAGTAAAAGATAATAATGAATTAGTTAGTATTAGTAATAAGATTTCAAAGCTTAATTTTATTATTTTAGAAAAGATGAATCTGTAGAACGTGAAAACGAGAAATTGAAAAATGAGAAGTTCGATTTAGAAAATCAACTTAGTGTTTTAAAGAATAATTTTATAACTACTAAAGATTCTTTAGATGAACAAAACACCATATTTGAAAAAGAGAGAGAGAGAAACTTTCAAAAGAAATTTTTGATTTGAAAAGACAAAATGATTTATTACAATCCTCTTTAAATAATTCAAATTCCAAAATTCCCTTCTCAAAAATGAGAACCGACGTTAAAAAACGAGAATTCTGAATTAAATAAGAAAATTGATATTTTGAATAATAGTAATATTTCTTTTGAAAATAATAATCGTGACTTTAAGGCTAAATTTGATAAACTTAACACCGATGTCACAAAATTTAATAAAGGTCAAAACGATTTAAGCATGATTTTATCTAGTTCTAGACCTTTAAATGATAAAAGTGGTTTAAGATATAATAAGACAAATCGTAGAAATAGCACTAGACACACTTTCATGTATAGTAAATATGTTAGTGCTAGTTCTAGATTACGAGAAAAGTCTAAATCCAATTTTTATAGAAATTCAAATACTGCTATGACCAATAATGTTTACAATTTCTTTAGTAGTACAAAATCATTGACGAGAAATATGAATAAAAATTATCTAAATATTTGGGTTCCTGTTAATTGGAAAAATAGAGAAAAGTACATTGATGATTATTTTGATATTGTTGTTAATAATGAAAATTATATTTATAAAGGTTCAACCACACGCAAATGGGTATGGTTTCCTAAAAATTAGGAAATTATAAGAACCTTGGGTATCATATGCTTTAAATGTTAATTTTTTTCCTGATACTTTGCATTATAAGTAGTGGTTATTTTGTTTGATATTGTTCTATGTTAACACTTATGTAAAATATAATTTATATCTTCATAAAAACTCTTCTTTTTGTCGATGACAAAGGAGGAGAAAGATATTGCTCTAACACTATTTGTAGGAATAAACCATGCAAGCACAGATTAAGGGGGAGAAAAGATTAATTATTTACAGGAATATATAGCGTAGATTCAAGGGGAGAAATCTATAGCACAATTATAGGAATATATTCAGTGAGAGAGATAAGATCAACAAAGCTTGTCAAAGATTCGTTCGTAGCAAATGAAGTTGTAATCATCAAAAAGGGGGAGAATGTTGAACCATAAGTTTTGATTGCTGACAAGACACAATAATTCACGAATCTACGACTACGACAACATCCGGACTCAACGACTCAAAGTATGGTTCATATAGTTATATATTTTTACAAGAGTCATCAAATATGTATATAGAGTCTAGTTTAGTGCGTTGTTAAAATCTTTACTCAAGAATCATCATTCACATTCAAATAAACTTGCATGCATATTTTAATCAAAATCAAGTTTTCAAAAAATGCACGGAGCAAGACTCAAACCCAGATCACCAGTTTGAAAGGCAAGTACTCTAACCAATGAGCTATTGCAACTTCTGCTTAACAACAGAATTCAGTCGACTGAATACAGTCAGTCAGTTGACTGAATTTGTGCATTTTAACATATTTGTGCACAATTTTTTACATGTCTTCACTATTCAGTTGACTGACCATTTTCAACCAGTCGACTGACCTGAACCCAACTGTCATATTTTGAAAAGACATCTTCATTCTGCGAATGGTTGTGTTCTTTCTATGAATAGAAATGGACGCTCCTTTTGGTCAGAACCCTTCACCAATGCCAGTAACTCTCTGTCTACTATAAATACATGTTCCCAAACACTTCATATTCACCGAAATTCATTCTAACTTTCTTATATTCTTCTTGTGCTCTCATACTTGCATTCAAACAGCGAACAGACATTTTTACTGCTTTGAATCATCAAATAAACTTTCATTATATTCGATTCTTAGCATTACCTTCTCTTCATATTCACATACACTTCATATACCTGAGGATTTGATTATAGAAGGTTTGTACTATCAGAGAAAAATTAGTGTTATCAAGAACACACAGTGTCAGATATACTTTTGTATCAGTGAAGTCCTCTTCTACTGCTGAGGCGAAAATCCTGTTCTGCTGCTGAGCTGTGTATAGCTGCTCCTCCGGGTTAAGTGAGGATTGTTGTTTTAGTGAAATTGCAGAAGGAGTCTGGGACTAGACGTAGAACGGAAAGTTCGAACCAGTATAAAAATTCCTGGTGTGCTTGTTTTATTTTACTTATTTCCATTTACTTTGCTATTATCATCTGTTTCCACATTTAGATTTAAGTATATTCCATATTACACGATCCTACACACACTTTCAATAGTTACCCCAATTTGAATAGGAATAATGCAATGATATATTTTGCCACATGAGATGGGTGCCCTTTTATAGAACTAGCCCCACTAGGAATGGAAAATGAGAGAAACCTCGTAATAATAGCAAATATTATGAGTTCCGTCAAATCAATAGCCACTCTACAATAGAGTGCCGGGTGTTTAAAAATGAGTTGAGGGACTCATTTGGGAAGGAACACTCTTAGAGTTTGTTTAGGATCAAGTAGAGAAAAGGGAAAACCGTTACAACCGGCCACCTCAGCCGCAACTGTAGAACAACACAAATGTCCAATCTATCATCGAAGTCTTGATCATACATGGAGGCCTTCATATGGCTGGCAGCAGCCGAGGGGTTCATTCCCAATATCAAAGAGAAGTGGGCAGATCCGGTCAGATCTATTTACTAGAATCTCGAACGTTCGTAGCACCCCGACTAAAATCTGAACAACCAATCAACTGCACTGTCGAGGAAAAGGAAGCAGTCACCTACCACATTATGATCCCCGTTATATTAAAAAACATCAGTATAATTTTAGTTACAAGATAAAATGTAAAAACTTAAAAACATTAGGAAAATAAAATTAATTTGGGAGTACACAAAATCATGCATTACTGAAAATTAATGATTATGCACATAGTGACATAGTATTACAATTTTAAACCAAAAATTCAACATGAATTCTTCGCATTGTTCGGACAAAATTAATTTATGATTTCGTTCATCACAAATTCGTGAGCACTCTGCATTACTTTTGAAATCAAGAAATAAGAAATATGAGTTGACATTCGATACGATCATAAATATACAAGATGTTATACTTGTACATCATATATGGAGCTATGATGTTCAATATGCATTAGCTTGCAATCAATAAGTAGTATTGCTTAGAACACGGAAGCTTATCAATTTCAATCAACTATAAAACTAAAAAATGTATAATTCCTTTATTTAAAAAAGTCTCCATCAAACAAGAAGACAATTGATGTTGTTTTCCTCATCTCGGTTCTCTCAAGCATATATATGGTTAACTCCTATAAGTTCATGTCTTTCTTACTTTTTGCCGTATTTTCATTAAAAGCTAAATTTTAGTTAACTACAGTGTAATTAATCAACATATGCTAATTCTTTTGAAATAATTTTGATAAATAGATGGTCGTGGATTGAGCATGAAAAGTGTTATGAAAATAAAACTAGTAAAGCTATCTTGAATTGCCAAACCCCAAAATTATTTCTAATACATCCCAAATTTATTTCTTGAATTTCTCTCAACTCAACAACAAATTAACACATGTATTCAGCAATTAGCACATCATAAATTTCAAAATGATGATAATAATAATAATTTACATATATTCATAACTAAGAAAATGAATCGATGATCAACAAACAATGATGACTTGAGATTGAGGAGATGGAGAGATTATAGATTAGGCTTCTTTTACTTTTTAGTTCTTGCTTAGTGAATGCAATGACCAATTGGAGTTGAGTGGTTACGAAGTGAATATGGATGAGAGAGGTCGGGTAGTGTAAAAAAGAGATGTCAGGTAGGATAACAAGGAGATATTATATTTATTTAGGAAAAAAATATGTTATTTACTAAGAGAAAAAATAAGTGGATTAATGATTAAACGACCAACCATAATTCTTTATCTATTACCGAACCAGAGTTGATTGGTTAAGATTAGTCAACCGGTTATTAATATCAGTTAATCATTCATGGCAAATAAGTCGAATCTATTAATTCCACATATATTACTTTTCATGACAACAACCATACAAATATAGATGCTAATGTTTAATCAAGTTGTATGGAGTATTTTGCCGTATATCACACATGTTTATACAAGAACAAGATAGTCAAGTTTGAAGACTGAAAAAGTCTTGAGATAGAAATTCAAAGGTGATTAAGATATTTGAAGACTCGGTTTAAAAGATAAAGACACAATAGTTCGAGACTATAGTTACTCCCAATCGCCATTATAACATAAAAGATGAATGAATAGAAAATGGCATCCTATTCTCATGCCGTTACAAATTCTGTCTTCCCGAGCATTTCTCTTACTCCTCCTCCTTCTAAATCATTCATCCCTAATTCTCACAATCAGCCTCTTCGTTCTTTTGCCTAGGCTGTTAAAGACTCATCTAATTCTTTGCAATATGCTCCTTCTAAACAACCTATTAAGAGATGGATTGACTCCAGAAAGAAGAAGCTCATTTGCTTCAGATGTGGGGGGTTATTCGCATTTCACTAAGGATTGTAAAGTGCCATTGCGATGTTAAATTGTGGGAAATTCGGGCATAAAAGGGATAGATGTTTGAAGTTTCTAGTGATTCAAATTCTGGTATTTTAAAGCAACTAAGTATTCCGCGGCATGGGTTTCAATTCGTTTTAAAGATTATGAAATTGAAAAGAATCCTATTAGATTGTTTATGGGTTCAAAGAGATGAAGGCATCAATTTCCTGGAAGATTTGTTTAAACACTTCGATGCAATTAACTCTGTTAATATAGGAATGAATTATAGCGATAAATTTGGTGATTCTAATTATGTGAATGATATAAAAGAAGATGGCTTGGGTTTATCTTGTAATGCTACTTCAAAGAATAGTGTTTGGCTAGAAGATTGTTTTGATATTAGGCAGCTTTCTGAAGACTTCTCTGTTTTTAAGGATGTTTCATTGGTCGATGAGGCTCCGCCGACTATATTATCTAACCGTATGATGTTAGATCCTTCTGTGTTGATGTTAGAAAAGGATAAACAGTCTTCTTGCATGACTATATCATGTGAGTTGGAGGATAACATGACCGCCTCTGGTGATATTGTTCTTGTTGCAGATTATAATGTTAATATCAAGAAGAGTTCAAAATCTAAAAATCTTATATTCTAATTTCAAGATCCTATTGTCTAATAGTTTTGAGGTTATATCCGAGTTTGATGTTGATGATGAAGAGAAGGTTATCAAGATATCAGATGCAGATGATTATTATATGAAGATTATGGCTGTTTCAGTATGTGAAGAGGATGTTTTGGGTATGGTTTGTGATAATGTTGTAGAAAATATGGGTGAAGCTATTTCTGGGGTTATGAATTGTTCAGGATTTAATAATGATGGCTTAGGGAGAACTTCTCTCTTTTATGGTGTACATTCTGATTTGACTCAGGATATGGTGGACATTGATTACATTAAAGATGGCTTCTTGAAGGAGTACACGATGGCCGATTATCTTTGTGGGAATGATATATTATCAAATAGGGTTGATAGTGTCATGGATACAGCAAATGTGTACATTTTAAACATGCATAGTGATGTATTGGTTGATAATGTAATTGATAGTGCTGCTAAGTCTACTTGTTCGACAGAGGGTATGGTGGACGTTGTTGATAAAAGTCTAGTTGTTTCACATGATAGAAGGGATAGTGAAATGATCAGGTTGTCTAGCACTGAGTGTTTATCTCCTCGCAAATATGTTCTTGCTGCTAATGTTGACAATGATTCTAGCTTTATCGGTGATTCTGGTTTTAGTGTGGATAGGATTCATGGTTTTTTGAGTATATATGCAGATATGGTGTCAACTGGTTCTATGAGTATATATGGAAAGTGTAAGAAGTGTTTTAATGATCTAATTCCTTGGGATGACTCGGATTTATTTCAAATCACATTCTACATTGATCCATTAAGGTTCATTTTGTATTGTTGTTGGTATCTTTAAGAGGTTCTATACCTCCTTCTCATCATACCTGCGTTTCAGTCACTGGTAAAAAGAAAGAGTCGTAAATGCAAGAGTAATTCTAATGTTGGTAATTCAGTAAGAAGAATCCCCAAATTAAACGCTAAGGCTTCTATACCGCTGCAATATGATGTATGATGGGGATGTTATTAACTATTTTAGACGGGAGAGATATTGTTCCTGAAAATGAAGAGACAATTTAGGTGAATGGTGGTGTTTAAGTTAGATAGAAGTGGAGATATTGTGGTGTTTAGTACGTCAGTTAATTACAGTAGAGATGTAGTGTTATTGTTCCTACATTGATCATTTTTTTTTGAACATTTTCGCTTTTGCATTTTCTACGAAGCATGATGAGTTTAGGGATTCATCCTTTGATGTCATGTTTACTTGATTGCTTGTAGCCTATTTTTGATTTGAGAGATAGGCATATTATTCATCACAGCCATATGATATAATATCAAGCGTGCACGAGTCACTAGTTAGCGCAGTTTGTTTATTTATGGGTATACACAAGTTGAAGGCATTTGTTTTATTTGGGGCGAGCAATAGCAATTCTTGTTGGAGAGGATGTGGTTAATATGGATGGGTTGATATGACTTCGTTACTGAGCTGGGTTTTGTCATATCCATGTGTTTCGATGTTGAATTATTCCTAAAGTGTTGTATGCTGAAAGAAATTATATCCGCAACTTGTTTACAACTGAAAGGGTTCGAAATTTCAGTTGATCGCGGCAGAGTCTTGAGTAGATGCAGTGTCACCATCAAACCACTCTTGTCAAATGAACCGTTCGGAAAGACAGATAATGAAAGAAAGAAAGAAGGTAGAAATAGAAAGAAGAAAGAAGAAAAGAGAACAAATCAGAATCTCACGGCGGATCGACTAAATTATAATACAATCAAATCTTTACATGAAACCAAAATTGTTATTTTATATAGCATATACAGGTTTTACATCAGAGTTGCAACCATACAACTCGGACAGTTTTATCAACCATGTCCTTGCAACCATAACCACACGACCAAACAGACTGAATATAATCATTACGAGAATACGTTACTGATCCAGCTCCTTCCCTGAACAGCTTCAACTCTTTCAGTTAAACCTGGAATACATATGCTCGGTCTAACCCGAGCATATAAGAAAAACACCAAGCCCGGGTCAGTCTGGTAAACCAGCGTGAGAAACACACTCAACTTGATTATTAAAGTTAGAAAATCTTTTAAAATAAAAACATCTTGTAAGACCACGTCACAAATAAATATGTCGGGTTTTTACCTTACGATAGCTAAAACATTATTATTAAAATTCTCTGATATTATAATAGGGTCTATTTACAAATACTTATTAAAATAGCCGAAATTGTTACATTATTAAATTCCAGATACTAGCCACAAAGTGGGTAATACAAACAAAACTCGTAAAAGGTACGTAGGGAGAATGAATTTTCAACTAATGACTAGGCACTGGGTATCACCTGTCACGGTACGTGGCCTAGATCATTGTACCGAGTATCACTCCCGACCCCCTGCAACACAAGACCGGGACTACCCGTTACTGGATAATCTCGAGTACAATCACCCCACGGTTGGGATCAGCAACCGCACCACTAAGCCGAAATAAAAGGGATATCTAGATAGGGATGACCTCACCCTGAAATGGGTGCTACCCACCTAGCCTTGCTGCATAACCCTTGATTTTCAGTCATTCCCGATTGATGAGGCTTGAGGCTAAGCGTTACCTTTTTAGCACATATTCCTTAGAATGCACATCGTCCACCTAACGATGTTTCGAAAGCATTCATCCATACAAGTCCGTACCGGGTTCGAACGAAACCGAAGGCACTGTTCCTACTACATCCATTTTGCAAACATCCTCAGGATTAGTAGCGACTAGCCCTTGCACTTCACTGCTCCATCTTCGACTCCGAACTCGTCTTCCTCACGAAAATATCGAAGTGGTTTTCGAGAAATTAATCTCGATCCCGGTCTCTTCGAAACGATCAGCGTATTGTCCAATATTGATAGTCGGTTATTTAACTATCAAATAACCAACCAATACAACCAAGTTATTTTCCATTGCAACCATTAAGCCTTGTTCACATTTCGAATCCTGACGAATTAAAATTTACTAAGAAGGCTTATTCCATTCGATATATATAAAACCATTTCTTTCTAAATCATACTTATGAAATTTCCAAATATTATTTACAAGTTTAGTAAAATACTCTTTATAAGGTTATTTTAAAAATATTAATTAAACAGCATTTATATAAAATAGATGTATATTGAAGAAAATATACTTGAATATTATTTTAATAAAAATTATTCTTTAAGGAACTAATACAAAACAATTTAATACTTGATATAATTTAAATAATACATACTTATAAAAAATTATACCTTTTAAAACGATTTTCACAATAATATATAAACTACGTTTGATATTTCAAAATATTTATTAATTCTTTTAATACATTCTAAGTAATATTTATTTTTAAAACAAAACCAGGTTCAAAATCAATCAAAACAGAATAAGGCTTATCAGTCTCAACGGTACTTATAAATTCACCATTCACATGTTACAATTTCAAATATTCAATCAATCAGCTTCCATAGATCGATATTATATTCCCAGATATAATTAACAGGGAAATACAGGTACATATATGAATAACATATCAGAATTTAACAATGCTAGTAACAACTACACATATAATATCAGATAGAGGGCTTATACAATCCACAAGAGTTAAATTTTTATTATTCAGCGGAATGGTGTCAGTTTCCGCTGTCAGGATGTCAAACAGTTTGAATAATCTACTATTAACATATTCAATTTGGGAACATGTTGACAGACAAGCCGTGTAAAATTATACAACGGCACTTATCTTCAAACGGTATTTTAATTCTGTCTGTAAAGTCTGTGAATTTTCTTATTTAATCTACACAATAACAATAGATCATACAACGGCGTAACATCCAGTGATACGAACAATCTTCTTAATAACACTTTATTTTATGGGAAATTAAATAATTATTATAAGATTTCTCAAGAATTTTTGTTAATTAAAAGTATAACATTTATTTATTTTCCCTTAATTATTTTCAATCTATACTTCACTTTATTCAACACTCAAGTATAATAAATAAACTACTATTTTAAAGGCTTGACTAGTTTGTAATAAAATAATTATTTTTAACTATCATAAATAAACTTAAAGTAGACGAATTATTTACCTTTAAAATAAATTCTCCATCTATAGTAAAACTTAAGTAACCTTTTTTTTTTTTTTATATACAGATGATTGATTCAACGCATATACCCAAACACTTACATGCTACATGCTTTGGAATAATTTTGCTACAAATTCCTTGCGTTATATCCATACCCTTATAATATTTAAACCCAGCTTTAAAAATCAACCCAAACATATCGGCCCAAGCCCAAAACCTTAACTAAAGAAAGAAACAACCGAAACATATAACACACCACTCAAGCGGGCCGTAGCCCAAAAAAACTACTCCTCCCCAAACCTTCTTCTTCCCATCACCTGATTCTAACTCCAACACTGGTAACACGGCCAAACGACCACCACGAAGCAACAACTCAAGCTCGATAAATTCAAGCATACACTCCGAAGATAGCTCGACACCATCACCGATCGAATGCGACGTTGAACACGGAAACACCTTACCTGGACCGCCTGTGCACGGTGATGTACGTGCACGCGCATAACCTCGTCAACGACCATCACGAAGCAGCGACGTCCAAGCCTAATCACATCTCAATTCCAGATTCCATTCGAACTCTCACCAAAGTCCCTCGTTCCTCTAGTCGAAAAATTGATCAACAGCCCACTTTCAGGAAACAGGCACATCCAACATACACCCACACTTTGACCCACCGTGCCAACCACCAGCCACTACTTAGCACGCCGCCTATCACAAACGAGAGCGCATCCATTACTCCTACTCTCTACCCAAAACCAAAGAACTCGGCACCACATCACTTCCAAAATCAACACCGTTTCCACCATTTCCCAAATCCTCACTAAACCCTAAATTTGATTCGAACAACCGAACCAAACCCAAAATCAACAAACGACCACGGTAGATGCCTCCACCATGATCACCTACTCCTAACAGGCCACATCACCCCTCTTCGACGAAACGTCGGAAAAATATTTTTGAGTGAAAACCGATCATCTTTCCATTTCTCAAAATAATCATCACTAAAAATTATAATTTGACCACTAAAATTCATATTTTCTTATAAGAATCGAGATTACATACTTAAATCCTAGGAATAAAAACATTAAATTTCGACCAAAATTGGGTTTCTACTGTAAAACAGTACCGTATCGAGCTACACAACCTATTTCTACACAAATTTATTTTTTTCACAAACTATATTCAAAAGTAAACAAACTCCTAGTTTGCATCAACATGAAATATAGGCTAGGTGAAAAGATTAAGATTTTTGAAGGCTAGATGAACATTATATTTACAGTAACAGAAAATTTCCAGGTTTTGAAAACTTAGTTTCTCACCTTCCACATTGATTCTAGATGCTTCAAAACTTGAAGTTGAAATCTTGACTAAAAGTTGAAATCTGAAATTTGAACAGCTTCTTTAAAATTCCTGTGTTTTGAATTTGAACAGCAAACACATCAAAGTGTTTCTTCTTGATAAACAGAACACTGTTTTTCTTTCTCTCACCCTTAAAACTTTGATCTTTAATTGCTTAAGAAATTTAACAGAGCTTTATTTTTTTTCTTGAATCATAGGCTTACAATCTCCCATAACTCGAACCTGAGATGGTTCAGATATATACATGTAGTTACAATCAAGAATAGTGAACAGAGTAGACATTTTGTTTGTGGAGTTGCCATTTTGTTGTCTGCAAATTTGATTTTTCCTTTTTGTTGAAAAGATTGTGAACGGAATATTGATTTTGTTATATACTTCCTCCTTTGGTCAGACAAAACTACTGTCGTATGTATTTGTTTCCCAGATACTTACATTAACCAGTTTCCTTACCTTTTTACTTACAGTAATGGGTTTTGCTACTTCCTATCTATGTTGCAGCTTCTTATATACAAAGATTTTTGTGTTTAGGTTTGAACAAAGACAAATATATGTATGTATTATCTTTAAGTATATGAATGGAAATAATCCCTTGATTGTTGAAATAATGTTTGCCTTTTTAGGGTGAAATGAAAAGTTGAAAAGTAATTGAATTAGTATTTTGGTTCTTTCCAGCTTACTCGACTTAGATTAATATTTATTTATTTATTTCTTGTTTCTTTTGATAAGATAAATAATTGCTACTTGTTATTGTTTTCTGGTTTCTTACTTGCAGTAAATAATTTACAGCCTTCCTCTTATCATATATAAAAAAAATGTAAATCATACACTATTAAAAGCGTATGCAAATATATTCAAGATTTAAACAGCTCATAATCCACATTATTAGACAAAGTAATATTCGTATTGTTTCTATATGTTTAAAAATAAAAATGAGAAACTATATTGAAATAACATTTCTTAATTAATTTATCTTATATATGTGTGTGTGTGTGTGTGTGTGTGTGTGTGTGTGTGTGTTAATTTAATCAAAGACTACAAAATAGCTAAAACCTTATCTTTGCTTTTTACTTAGTTAAAATTGCATTCGTCATTCATACAATGAAATAAAGGTGAAAACTCAGTAAATTAAAATAAACTCTTGTCTCATTTGTTTTTCAAAAAAACATAAGGTTTTTAAACAGAACGTAACGTTCTATGTTAAATACCCCATATACATATGTTAAAAATAAAATCACTTTCAATATTAAATACTCGATTTGTTATAAAACTTCATAGTGGTATAAAATTAATTTTTAATCCTTCTTATGAATATAACCATATCCAAAATTTCATTTATAATATAGACATATATTATCTACAAATATTTCATTTGTTATCTCTGTGTATATAATTTCTCAATTATATACACCCCTCTTATTATACTTAAGTGGTTGTTACACATCTAAATTTATTTATAACGTCTTATCAATATATTATGAAATTCCTTATTCAATGTGTATATAGTTTCTTTCCAATTATTTATTTGATTCATATACACATCTATTTATTTATAACATTCCATCAATTTAAATATTTAAATTTTCTTTTCAACTTATTATTACACATTCACACTTTTCAAATTCAATATATATCATTATTTTAGAAATGTTAATACTTTTATTTAGTTAATATAGACAACATTGTTTATATATATATATATATATATATATACCGGAATCAAAAATTTTACTTTTACTTCATTATGAATTTTATCCAAATTTTATATACATCTCAATTTAATGAATTCCTATTCTCATTATGTGTAAATTTATTGTTTCCGATGTATGTAACTATTTGATTTTAATAAATTTAAATACTCTAATATAGTTTTTCTTGTAGAATAAAATATACACGTTTAATCTTTAAACAAAATGCATATATGTTTCCAAAACACTCTACATATATTATTTTTATCCAAAACAAAATATGTATATATGTATGAAATTCCATTTAAACCAATCTATAATTTAATATAGACTTGAAAATTCAAATTATGTTGATTTGGAAAATTGCATAAGATTATTAACCATTAATTTATGGAAATATTGTATATAAAAATACAATATTATTGAATATTATAAATTAATATTCACAACTCGGGATGTCCAAAATCCCGGGTCGTTACATGCAGCGTTGGTGTTGATGCTAAGGTAGTGGTTGTGGATCATGTTGCAAGGTGAGAGATGTTTTGGAGGACAGCACATTTCATGGAGATATTTTAGACATTGGATTCTAGTTTGATTAGATTCATTAGGGAGAGTTCTTAGTTACATAGGTTTTGAGAGGGCTTTTTATTTTTTTCTCTTATTTCTATGAGGTTTTTATGCTACCTGTCAGGCTTATTTGCAGCTCCTTATTACGTGTAGAATAAAATTATATGAGTACTCTCTTCCTTGTGAGTTCACCCATTTTTAAAAAAAAATTCAAAATGGTAGTTTATAGAAAATAAACATTAGAATAATTTGTCAAAGTCCTCAGGTAGTAACCATTTGATTCTTTGAATACTTTCTTATCAACATTTATTATTACTATTATTTATCAAAATATTTTAGAAACTATGCTTAAATTATTTTACGAGAGTTGAAGAATTTTGCAACATTTTAAAAGAGTTTTTATTTTTTAAAACATACATATGTATGTTGACATATGCTACATAGATGTGTTGACATATAGACTATTGGATAAATAGTTTTTAAATTTTGAATAGTTATGATTTTTGATCATGTCTCATCACAAATAGACACATCCTTTTAAATGCTATTTAACCCGTTGAAAAGTTGCCTTTTTAATTTTAAAAAGTTGTGATTTTTTACTACATCTCTTCATGAATAGATACATCTTTTCAAATACTATATAAAGGGTTAGAAAACGATTTTTTTAACTAACTTTTTTATCTTCTTCTTACTCTGAACTTTAACTACATATTCTCTCAATTTCAAACTCTACTTTACTCTCTATAAGCTACCTACTCATCTGCATGTATTATCTCATCAATTCAAAGATCAAAGTACTATCAAAAGAGCTATCGGATATCTTGTACCAAAGTACAACTGTTTGTATTTCGAAATCAATAACTCTCTACTAATATTTGTTTGGGCATGCTTGTTGCGCATTCAAATCAAATAGGTGTGCCTGTTGCCCATTCAAATCAAATGGATGTTCTTGTAGATCATTTAAATCAAGTGGATGATCTTGTTGTCCGATTAAATCATGAGAGACTACCATGAACTCGAAAGTTATGATGGTGTATCTCGTTGGCTTGAAATTGAGACTGTATTCTGGTTTGCTTGCTACATGTTCAAAGTAGGCGAATGAAAAAAAAAATGTACAATAAATGGCATGGGATTGGATGTAAGAGAAATCCAAACCGGTATAAAACTCCTGGCGTCATCTCTCTATCTCAATATTTTACTTTTACTACATTTATATATATCGAACGTTGCCTGTTAGTGTGTGTGTGTGTGTGTGTGTGTGTGTGTGTGTGTGTGTGTGCGTGCGTGTGCGTGCACGCGCTCGTGTGTTTGATTCAAATCTTGAATGAGTTTAAAAGTTCCATAAAAGTTACAAAACACTATTCACCGTCCTCTAATATTAAGATGGTTAAAGTAATCTTAAGATACACTCACATTAGTACTACACCATTTCCCACAAAATTAATGAATGGCGTTTACGTTGGTTACATCAATTAAATCGATTATGTGCCCACAACTACTTTAAAGTTTATTTAATAATTCATTGATATTCTACGGACTAGTTATTTCTTAATTGATGAAGAAAAATGGAAACCAATGAAATTTATAAAATTTCAATTTTTCTAAGATTACTCTTAAGTTTACAAATTTCGTTCTTTGCTCTTTGTTATGCTTCTTTAATATTTCGTACGATCGGTTAGCACATGTTCACATTTAAATAATATAATGAAGTAATAAGAGAGAAAAAATATAATTATTTAAATGAAAACGTGATTGAAATCAAAGATGTTGAAACATAGCAAAAATAGGGTATAGTTAATGCTTTCCCTATTAATTTTTATTCAATAACTAAAATTATTGCAACTTTTGTTATATATGATAATGGTTTTTATATTGAGGAAAATGATATATTCACTACTATTAACATTATGCAAAAAATTGTACATTTTAAGTTTTGAATATATGTTTACTACATACAGATTTTTGATTTACTTAAAAAGTAAAATAACTAATTTTTACTTGCAAAGTTTGTAAATCACTCCTAAGAGCATCTCCAACCGTTTCATGATACGATATTACATTTTATCCAATTACATTTTGTAAGACGTTGGGTTCTTCAACAATTTTGAGAACTAGGCGCTTGTTTGACAAGTGTCTCTCTTTTAGGCGCTTGTTCAACAAGCGCCTGAAGAAAACGCGCTTGTTCAATAAGTGCCCGCCTTTTTTAGAAGCTTAGGTGCTTGTTCAACAAGCGCATAGTCCCAGCGTCTATATGAGTCGCTTTCCTTCACTGTTCCTTCGTTCCCTGATTATATACGGGGTTTGAACTCTGCTCATATTGGCCCGTTTGTCTCTTCCAGTAGAGTGCCATTACCACCAGCTACTTTTGAGCCAACATCATCTCAGTATACACAGCCTCCTACGTTCGATCCCCCTCAGCATGCATTCAGAGCGTACATATTATAGGGTAAGATCGTTGAGTACCCACTGTGGTATCCTCCAGATGAGGACGTTCAGGGTATACATTCTGCTAGTTTATATCATCTACATCAAGTGCATACGACTTCTAAATTTTCATATAGTTCACTATCAATTACATCCATGATATATGTGTTATTTTTCTTTTTTACATCATAATTTCTTGATACATGGATTAGGATAGAGGGGCGATTGTTGCATTTGAGCGCATGACGCTTGATTATACTTGGCTTATGTATCAGGATTATCAGACTGCTATACAATAGCAGTGGAATCAGTATTTGACTCAAACAGCTCTATATGAGGCTCAGATACATGATTACCAAGCTCATATTTAGCAACTTCAGCAGTAGCATCAACTGCCACCAGAGCCACATGACTGGGATGACGTCAATGACGATAGCGATGATGACGGTACCGACGATGGGTTGAGTGGTATTGGGTTACCTCACATTGACTGAAATTGTTTTTATGTTTCATACATGTTTTACCATTTCATACATGTACCTCAGACTAGTGTATTTAGGATTTCGATGTTGATATATGTTTGTGTACGTACTATTTTATTGGTCGTACGATGATGGTTCATATTCCATTTTCATTTTGTAATATACTTTTAACATAAATAAAATAGATGTACTGATATTTAGTTCATAAACAAAAATGGTTATGAATTGTGTTTGTTTTTTCACAAGTTCGTTGATGTTTGCCATGTGGTCGTTTAGATGGCACTTGATTCGTATGACATGGAAATAAAAAAATTATTGGAAGTTCACAACATATTCAATGGAAAATGAAAGTTGGACGCCGCAAGATTATTTGGTACTAATTAAAGCATATAGAAGCCAACCGTAGACATATGGAAGAAGAGTTGAATCAAGTTTTTTAGGTTACTCTAAACGAAGCATTTAATAATCATTCTGATTGTAGATTAATTCGAAATATTTCGAAAACTTGAAATACTTATGTCACATTTACTAGAGCTTGTAGAAGATGCATAAACAATATAAGTACAGTGGAGGAGGAAGACATATTTCAGTTAATACGATCTATATTTGATTCATGATATTTTCGGGAGTATCATACTAATTTTTTTGGACATGCTGCATATGATATTTGAGTTAGCTATTTTAGACATTTTGAATGATATTTGGATTAGCTATGCTAGACAAGTTGTCTTTACTTTCAAATTCAAGTTAAGTTAATTAAGTTATTAGTAAGTTCTATGTACTTTCGAATTCAAGTAAGGTAATTAAGTTATTTAAATTAAGTTGTATATGCTTTCAAATTCAAGTAAGTACTTTAGATAAGAAACCGACAAATACTAAATTAAAATGGTATAAACAAGACAATAACATCGAAACAGAAATGACAACAAAGATCGAAACTAAACACACAGATTGATTAAAACAATTTACGACAAGATGATAATTGAATTGAACCAAGTCTCAATGAAACATTTCAATTTGTTCTTCAAGTTCAGTGGCATACACAACTACTCGATGAGGTAGAGGATCAAGCCATTGCCAAAATCCACAACCATCCGGAAAATTGCGGTATCTATAGCGATGTCTACCGATGTCATTTTCAGTTCTTAGGATGGAAAACATAAAATAAACTCCACAGTTATAATATATTGCTCCATAATCAACCTCTTAATTTGTTTGAGGTAGTTGATGGAATATTTCATGCCTTCTTTGTCTTCTCTCATTGTGGCAACTCTGTTATTCTCTTTGTCTTCATCCATCCTCTAGAAGCCTATGCTCTTGCAAATTTCTCTCATGCTTTCTTACATCTTCATATTGTTTTTTCCCCATTTCAATATACCACTCGATTGGTGGTTGGAGAAAGACGTATTCAGTGGACTATCTTGGCATAAACGACCTTCATATGAGTATGATGAGGGCAGGAAGTATGGTTGTAGTCCACCATTTTTTGTTTACTATTGAGATGGTATGAGTGTAGAGCAACATGGTAAGCAATTTGATGTATGGTTTGGAAGTATAGTTTAAAATTGTATGATAAGGGCAAGGAAGTATGGTTTGGAAGCGCAACTTTGGTTCGACTGCAAACTTTCAAAATTTTCTTTTATATCTTTATACATTTGATGTCACACTTTTTTGGTATTAGCATGAAATACCAAAAATATCTCTACATATATTATTAAAATCCAGTATCCTTTAAAACTAGGATATGACAATTAAGCTTCTTTTACAAATTCAAAATTTTCTCTACAAATATTTACCAAGTCATAATATCACTTAAAAATAGGATCTAGAAAATAAACTTCTTTATAAATTTGTTAATAACATAAATAAGAATTTAAACTCACAATAAATTAGATATTGCAACTTAGAAATAAAATTTCAAATTACCTATGTGTGATTCGACACAAAAATATGACTAAATATATGTGGAAATCATTTTCTTTTGAACATATTAAATAAATACAATTTATATAAAAACAATTTAACATTTTTCATCAAGCGCGAAGCGCGTGCCGTAACGCTCGTGTGTGTGTGTGTATGTAATACAGTATACTAATCAAACTGGCATGTGTAGAAAGATGTACAATGTGACTATAGTGTTTGATACGATGGGACACTGGGCTATTTTGTCTTCATTAATCAAGCTGGCATGTGTGAAAAGATATATAATGTGGCTACAGTGTTTGATATGATGGGACATCGAACCATTCTATTTTCATTAATCAAGCTGGCATTTGTGGACAAATGTACAAAGTAGCTACAGTGTTTGATATGACAGGACACTGAGCCGTTCTGTCTTCATTAATCAAGCTGGCATGTGTGGATAGATGTACGTGGCTAGTGTTTAATATGATGAGATACAAAGTCATTTTGCCTTCATTAATCAAGTTGGCATGTGTCTCCATTAATCAATATTTTGGTAACTATAAATACCCACAGTACTCTTGCTCATTCATGTTCATTCAAATTTGCACTACAAGCTGGCAACTACAAAAATAATGTCAGTTGAAAACCTTATATTTTTCGACGATATCTTTGATGAAATGATGGAAGATCATTTCCGTCATGAAAGAGAGCTAACAGTTATGTATGCGCTACAAGTTGGTCAATCCAATAGGCAACATGATGGATCAGTTATTGGTAGTCACTACAAAAATTGCAAACATTCCTGGTATAATGAAAGACTAATGGAAGACTATTTTATTCCAAATCCTAATTTTACCAACAATGATTTTAAAAGAAGATTTTGAATGCATTGACCTTTATTTCTTAGGATTCTACAATCCATTAAACAGCATGATAAATAATTCATTCTGAAACCCATTGCATCTCACACTTAAGGATTGACTAGTCACCAAAAAATGACCGCTGCATTGAGAATGCTTGCATATGCAGGACCATCAGACGCTCTCAATAAGAATTTACGTTTGGGGAAAGCACGGTACTAGAATCTATGGGCCATTTTTGTCAAGCAATCATCGACATTTATAACGATCAATACTTATGGAGACCGAATAAAGCTGGCATAGCAAAATTAATGGGGATGCATAGCAGTAGAGGATGTCCAGGAATGTTGGGTAGTATAGATTGTATGCATTGGAAGTGGAAGAACTGTCTAAAGCGTATGCCGGAGTTTATTAGGTTAAGTCTTGCTGGTTAACAATTATTCTTGAAGCGGTAGCTTTATATGACTTATGGATCTGGCAGGCCTTTTTCGAAATATCATGTTTTAACAATTTCCTAAATGTACTCAAACGATTTACTTTATTTAGTGATTTAGCTAACGGTAGTTCAACTTTGTGTTTCTTCAGTTTAGGAGGTAACACGTACGATCGTAGATATTATCTTGGTGATTGTATATACCCTAAATGGAGTGCTATTGTTAAGACAATTCCTAACCCATTAAACAATAAACATTCAAATTTTGCGACAATGCAAGAAGGACATAGGAAGGACGTTGAAAGAGAATTTGGTGTTCTTCAATCAAGATTTACCATAGTTAGAAATCCATGCAGACTTTGGTCACCACTTAAAATGGCAAAAATAATGTAAACTTGTATTATTTTACATAATATAATTATTGAGGACGAAAGAGACATGAAAGATGACTTTATCTATGAGGATACTCCAACAATACCAAACGAGTGGAAATGCTATGGAACTCGAGTTTCATGTTCTTAGCCAAATGTTATTTTGTAGTATGCAACTCCACCAAAATCTACAAATGAATCTAGTAAATCATATTTGGAGCTTTTGTGGCAATGAGTAAATGTTTATTATTGTTGTTAAATTTGTTTTTCCCCTTAATGTTGTTGTTGTTGTAACGTATTTCAGTTACATTTCGTATCAAATAATGTACCACAATTTCATTTGGTACTATTGAAAAGCGAAACAAGCTTTGGTTGTAATAATTCTAACATTATTGGACTAAGTTCAAATCAGTACATCAACTAAGGATTCAAAGGCACAATAGTTCTAAAAATACAAATACAATCTGTGACGACCTGGAATTTCTGGATATTTGAAATTGAAATATTTAATTGATTTTAAATATTTAAAAGTTAGTTTTTAACTTGAATTTCAAATATCGCCATTTATTGGATAATCTAAATACTAAATTAATAATTGAAAATTGGGAAAATAGTTGAATCTGGAGTTCTAGGCTCATTAAAAATAATTTAATGGCTTAGACAATTTGTATTAACGATACTGAAGATAATAAATGAGTTAAAATTGAATTTAACAGTGTTTGTTTGGTTTTAAAAAGATATCGCTTCAATTGATATTTAAAATAGCCATCCAAGGCACAGTCACGGAATTCGACGAAACGGGTTCCATTGGATCCGTAATAGTGTATTATTATCATATTTTAATTTTCGTAGCATTTTTAGTGATCTTTTGGCCGTATAGTAGATAAACGCGCCGAAATCTATATCGAATATTTAATATAATAATTGGGTTCAAAAGTTATCTTCTCCATACGATCGAATTAGGACTCGAAATATTTTCCATTGTGCTCGGAATATGGGTTTAACATTATAAACGTCTAGCGGCACGTCTCGATAGGAGTTCGAAATTTTGAGTTGCAATTTCGAGATGATTTAAATTTAAATTATTGAATTAAATTATTTTGACAAAAGCTTTTCTTCAGCATCTTTTTTTTTCTTCCTTCAAGACACGTTCTCCCTCTAGTACAACACATGTCCATGCAAATCTGCATTTCCTCCAATTGTCAACACGCAACCTTTCTTTAAAATAAGCGACTTCGTTCAAAATCGAATATAAAAAAAAGAAATCATGGCCAAGATTAAATGAAATCAAAAGGAAAAAATATATAAAGGGCGAAACGGGGAGAAGTAAAATCGAGGATGAGCCTCGTTTGTCATCACATTCACTATCTCAGCATCTTTCTTTTCCAAATTAATTCGCAAATCTTAAAGGCGGAATAGGGATTTGAAGGAACTCGTTCGAAAATCTTTACCTAATCACGAGGGGGTTTTTTGCGATTGAATCGCTGCAAGGCCGTGATGGCCGAGCTCCGAGTGTCGGCGCGAGCATGAATGTGTGATGGCATTGATGAGTCAGGTTATCGATTTGGGTCAGAGGTCGCTCGTAATGGAGTGGCGACGAAGAGGCGATGGCATGTGAGGCTAGGGATTGCGAGGCTTCAGGGAGCGAGTCGCGATCGAAACGTTGGATAGTGGGAAGGTCGCGAGCTCGATGGAGCATGCGACGGTGAACGAGGCGGTGGTCGGCTTTGGTAGGCGATGGTGGAGTTCGTTGGTAGTAAGGTATCACTCATTTTTATTTTTTTAAATATATACATGTAGGCTTAAAAAGATATATAATTGACTCACTGTTAGTATTAAAAAGGGTATGATATTAATTTGTATGTATACACATCCTGTTAAAAAAATTGTAATGTGGCCAGTAGAGAATAGTATGATATAAGTATAAATGTGTATATAGACATGCCCATTTTGATTTAATTATATATATTTTTAGGTAAACAGGAAGAAAATAAATATACATATATATTTTAAATCTACTAGTTTATTTTAAAATAATGTGTTATGGAGATTTTTTTGTTAAATTAACTTATTTAATTATTTAGCTACTAAGAAATTATTAATGGAATGATTAGTTAAAATAAATTATTAGTTAATTAAAATTAATAAATGGTAATTCATAGTTGGATTATTTAAAATGTTAATAAATCTTATAATGTTTATACAAGGTTCAAAAAAGTGGAGGAAATAGCCAGTTTGGATCGACTGCAAATTAAGGGACAAAGGTGATTTATCTAACTCAACTTGGAATTTCTGCAATTTATTTTAAGTCGTAAAATTAATTATTGATTGATGGATTGAATTTGATAATTAATATCAGTTGGATGTAGTATATTATATATAGTAGTATATATATATATATATACTGGAGTGATTGATTTCCCGCATTATATAGAGGATGAGACCCTATGCACCCCGCATAATAGTGGATGACCCCATATACCACGATATTCCACCTCGAAGTGGAATTGGTATTTTATTTGTTGACTAATATCTATGGATGCAGGGAAACAGGTTGGAGGGATCCAACTGAATTCTTCAAAAATGTTAAATTTATATTCATATTTTGTGATAAAATTCATTGATTATCTGTGATAGATTATTGATTATATTTGGAATTGAAAATATTGGATACTATGGTTTGATTGAATATATTTGGGTATATTGAGATAACAAAATATAAAGATTGGATTTTTGAAGGAACTAAAAAGAGGATTTTTAAGTATAATAATTATAAACAATTTGGATAAATTAAAGAATGAATTGAAAAAGGATAAAAGTTGATTTTTAAATTCTAATAAATAAATTCTAAGTATAGGGAAAAAGATTTTTAATAAATGGATTTTCAGAACTTAAGTAGTATTGTTTAAATATTGAAGACTTTATTTTAAATTCAGAATTTAAAATGGTTTGGGAGAAATAAAGAGAGAAATTTTAAAATTATGTATGAGAGTAATATTTCAGATTTTTAAATAAGATTTTAAATCATAAATATAGAAGTGAATACGGAATAAATGGGTTTCAAAATAAATTAAGTAAGTAAAGGAATCTACTTTTAAGATGGAGTAAATTTTGGAAATCAATTTGGAAATTGATTTAGTGTTTGAAACTGGATTTTAAAAAAAGAACGAGGCTATGGAATTTATAAACTAGGTTTATGAAGTGAAATAAGATATTAATGGATATTCGAAAGTATAAATTCACGGTGGGAATTTATAAAGGATGGGTAACTTGTTTTTAAAAATAAATAGTGGTTTTATTTTTAAAAGTGTGGGAAGGAAATTTACGGAATTGAGACGTAAATTAAATTGGAATAAATCGTGAAAGTTTTATAAATAATTTAATGACTATTTTTAAATGGGAAATGTATTTCCCTGAAAAACCAAGTATATTTTCAAAAAAAGTTTTCAAAGTATAAGTTAGAGTTTATAAAGTGGCTTTAAAGAAATGTTTTTGATAGGAATTATTAATTAATAGTAAATATTTATTAAGTTAATTATATAAGTAAATTATTTTAAAGGTTTAACTAGTATTATGATTTAAAATATAATTATTAGATATTTATATTTTATAAAATATTTTTATTTAAAGGAAGTTTGGCAAAAGTTTTTATTTGAAATTTGGTATAGAATTTCATAACTTTTGTTTTAAATCTGTTATGCTTAAGTTTTACATGAGAAATAAGTATATTTTTTTTAATAAAGTGATTTAAATAGTTTTTGTTTCAAGTGTTTTAAAGTATATATTTTTAAATAAGTGTGTTAAACAGTTTTTATTTTAAGTGTTTTAAATAATTTTTATTTTAAAATGTTGTAAATTATATGTATTTTTGATAAGGTGATTTAAATTATTTTTAAAAATCAAAAATATTAAGGCTTGGCCATTTTCAGTGGAAATAAAATAATTGGGTGGAAATTTTCTTCCGAGAGAGAAAAGTGATTTGAAAACTATTTTTCAAAGGGTTGAAGAGTGGAAATATATCTTGCGAAGATATTTTGAGATTAAATAATTTGGAAAATTATTAATGTCTGACGGTTGTTTGTGAATGTTATTTGATAGTTAAATAACCGACTATCAATATTGGCCAATGCGCTGATCGTTTCGAAGAGACCGGGATTGAGATTAATTTTTCGAAAACCACTTCGATCCGATTTGAATGTTTTCGTGAGGAAGACAAGAGCTTGGTGTCGAAGATGGAGCAGTGAAGTGCAAGGGCTAATCGCTACTAATCCTGAGGGTGTGTAACAGCCCGCAAATCCGTACCCCTTGAGCCAACACCATTCTACAACAATCAACTCAAGTTGTACAGAAATACGAACCATTTGGGTTAAAGAAGAAGAGGTAGAAGAAGAGAAAACAAAATCAATATCAGAATCTAACCATCGCAGCGGAATAAAATATAATAGATAATAAATAATCGTTACTCAAAATCAAATATATCAGTTTACATATATTATATCATCAGAGTACATAAGTCACAGCTCACATCAATAACATACAATGGATACACAACAACTCAACACAGCGGAAATATATATATACAAGTACGAGAATACGTATCGTCATCCAGCTCGTCTCCTAAGCTCCACAGCATCATATCCTGTATCCTATAATACTCGGTCTGACCCGAGCATTACAGTTAAATAATACCCGAGTCAGTCTGGAATACCAGCGTGAGAAAATCACACCCAATTGATTATTAATGTTTAAAAATCCTTTGAAAACAAAAGCATCTCGTAAGACCACGCCACAAATAAGCATGTCGGGTTTTTACCTTACGATAGCTAAAACAATTTTTATAGAAATCCTCTGATATTATAATAGGGTCTATATACAAATACTTATAAAATAGCCGAAATTGTTACATTCATTAAATTCCAGCTACTAGCCACAAAAGTGGGTTATACAAACAAAACTCGTACAAGGCTCGTAGGGAGAATGGATTTCCAACAATGACTAGGCACTGGGGTACCACCTGTCACAGTACGGGGCCTAGATCACCGTACCGAGGATTACTCCCATCATCCCCTGCAACACAAGGCCGGAACCATTCCTTACTGAACAGTCCCGAACAAGATAAACCCCGTGGTTGGCGCGACCAACCACCCACTAAGCCGAAATATATAAAAAGGGACATCTAGACAGGGGAAATATCTTGTCCTGCTTGGGCATGACCCACCTAACCTTACTGCATATCCCCTGATTTTCAGTCATTCCCGGTTGATGAGGCTTGAGGCTAAGCGTTACCTTTAGAACGTTTTCACTTTAGAATGCCCATCGTCCACCTGACGATGTTTCGCAAGCATTCATCCATACAAGTCCGTCCCGGGTTCGAACGGAACCGAAGGCACTATTCCTACTACATCCATTTTGGAAATATCCTCAGGATTAGTAGCGACTAGCCCTTGCACTTCACTGCTCCAGCTTCGACTCCGAACACGTTACACGAAACGTACAAATCGGATCGAAGTGGTTTTCGAGAAATAAATCTCGGTCCCGGTCTCTTCGAAACGATCAACGCAGTTGGCCAATATTGATAGTCGGTTATTTAACTATCAATTAATTATTCACAATCAACCATCAACCAATAAATAATTTTCCCGAATTATTTATTACCCTCAAAAATATCTTCACAAGATATATTTCCACTTTTCAAACCCTTTTGAAAACAGTTTTAAAACTATCTTCCTTTCTCAGAATCAATTTCCTAAATAGTTTCTATTTCCACTGAAATTGCCAAGCACAAAACTTCAGATTTTTAAAATAATTTAAAAACACTTTACTTTGAAATATATTCTAAAACATTCATTTTAAAAACTACTTCAATAATTCACTAAAATTACATACTATGTGATTTTTGAAAATAAAGTTACTTTATAAAATATAAAACTAGGTTTCACTCTTAAAAATAAAATACTAAGTCGCATTTAAATAGTTATTACAATAATAGATTTGAAAAATATTTACTTATAAATTTTAAACATTCAAAATAATAAAAGTTCTAAAATATGCTTTTTAACACCACATTAAACTTTTATCTTATATTTAAATTTTCTTTAAAAACGTACTTGGCTATCCAGGGAAATATACTTCCCTTCACATTCTTCTTGAAATTATAATTTCTATCACTTGAATCAATTTCCAAATTGAATTCCAATTTTCTTCCTTTCTATTACAAAATTCATTAATTTTAGATTTTATTTCCTTAATTATGAGTTAAATTACTTTTAGCTGAAAATACCAATTCTTAGATTTCTCAAGTTACTTCTTTATTCTTTAAATAAATTTAAACTTTATTCCTTTAATTAATATAACTTGAGTTTTACAATTTATAAATTTCTGTTTTATTCAAAATTCTTTTCATACTCGAAATTATTTATTAGTATTTTAATACTACTCCTATTTCTTTCCAATTCATTCTTAATTCATTCAAGTTTACTATAATTATTTCGCTTACAAATTCACTTTTTTTTTTCTTTCCAGAATCCAATTTATATATTTTTGGTAATTCATTTTACCCAAATATATCCAATCAACCATAGCATTCAATATTCCCACATAATTCATCATAGAATATCAAATAATCACAACAGAGAATATTGAATAATTTAAATAAATGTGAGAGGTCCAGTTGGATCCCTCCAACCTGTTTTCCCTGCATCCACAAATGTTAGCACAATATAATATGCCAATTTCAAAATATCATACTATATCACATCAATCAATTCAGCCATTCAAACAATTATTTAAAATTTAATCATTTAAAATTAAATTTAACTGAGTGAGATTAACTCGCCTTTAATTCTGTTTGCCATCACTTCAACATTGCCTGGGTTTCCCCATTTTGACCTTGAATAAAAATTTATATGATTTATTAATACTTTGAATTAACCGAACAATTAATTTCCTTTTATACAATTTAATTTAATTTAATATTTTGAACTTAAACTAATTAAACAATTCATTATCCATTTTAAAATTTTAATTAACCAATAAATTATTTTCAACTAATAATTTGGATCTACACCAAAAATCTAGTTTTAAACTATTTATTTATTTTATTTCCCAAAATCATCTCTATTAAATTAAACAAACTATTTGAATCTAACTTGATAAAACTCTTCTACATTCAAGATTCTTATATATATTAAATATAATTTGCATTTGATAGTGAAACAATATACTTTGCTTTCCTGTAAATATATGACTGATTAAATCTTAAAACTAAAACTGTCCAGATTTTGCTGTAATTATTATTATTACTGTCAAGGTTAACAACCAAATTTTAGGAACTAAATTAAATAAATTATCAAAGCAATACCTATCTGCCCGTCGCTTCCCCTTCACGCCTGAATCGCGAACCTCCTCCATCCAACAGCACGGCTCCCTTCTCCTGCGATCCCACTAGCCTTCGCCGCTCGATCCAGTCCAAAAGCCCCTACCCTAGTTCACGCATTTTGCGAGCCTCCCACTCTTCCACGCGCGCCACACATCCACAACCACCCACGCACCAGACTCGCCACAAAACCACATCCCAAATCCCGCAATTTCGAATATGAACTCCGCCCTCAAACGCGCCTCACGGGTCGCGATGTCTTTCCCCTTTGTTTTCGCGATTAGGTTACACGAGAATGGAATTAGGGCTTGAGAGAGAGAAGAGGGAAAGACGGCGTTCGCTTCGATTCATTAGGCTGGGAAGTCGAAGGGAATGAACGATGAAATTTCGTATTGAAATCGAACAGAAGGGGGAAGAGATGAAAAGCAAGGAATCTCGGCCATATTTTATTTATTTGATTAGAACGAAAAGGGTTTGGCTTGTTCCCTTAAGTTAAACGAGAGGGTGCTTTATCCCTTCGTTTATTAGCTTACGAACGAAGCCTCTACCCTTTTTTTTATTTAGAACGAAGTTACTTTGTTTTGAACCAAGTTATTTCGTTTCCTTAACGAAGAAAATATCTACCATGCTTAATTTTTTTAATCGAACGAAGAAGTGTGTGGAAGAAGCTAGGGGAACGCATTACTTCGACTGGAAAATAAAAGGTGAGGAAGCGTGTTGAAGACTCCTTGCTACAGTGTTCACTTATTTTTAAATTCAACTTCTAATCGATTTTATAAATTAAATTTTCAACGCGTTTTTATATCGTACACTCACACACTAACTCCGATTAATACGAAATTTGGAATCCGATAATAATTCAATATTACGGATCCAATGGAACTGGTTTCGTCGGATTCCGAGACTGCGTCTCAGAAGGCTATTTTCAAATTCAGTTTAAACGATATAAATTTCGAAACTGAACAAACAACTTCCAAATTCAATTTTAACACTTTTACTGCCTTCACTATCATCAATATAAATTTTATGAGCCTTCAAATTATTTTTAATTGGATTAAAATTCCAGATTCAACGTTTTATTCAAATTCAAGTTATTTAATTCAACAGTTTAATTGTCAATTAAATTATGATATTTGTAATTTAAGTTGATAATTAACCTTTAAATAATTAAAGCAATTAAATATTCCGATTTTAAATGCTTGAAAGTTCCGGGTCGTCACATTCCTTCCCCCTTAAAAGAATTTCGTCCCCGAAATTACTAATCAGGAAGAATGGTTCCAAACCCCGTTACTTTTCCAAAACCAAACAGCTTCTAACAATTCAACAACTTACCAACTATCTGTTATAAAAGATCCATTATCATCCTTATTAACTTGAATTACGAATACCACCATTTACTTGAACAGTATACATTATCATCCTTATTAACTTGAACAGTTATTTAAATTATCTAATATTCTCTGCTGTGCATATTGATATTCTATGATAAGTTATATTGGAATATTGAATGTTATGGTTGATTTGATATTTGGGTGAATGAATTACCAAGACTTTATAGATTGGATTTCGAATAGGAAATAAAAGGAAGAAAATTTGTAAGTAAAATAATTATGGAAATGTGGATAAATTTAAGAATGACATAAAAATAAAATAAAGTGACATAAGAATTCTAATTAATAAATCTTGAATATAGAAAGAAGATTTTTGAAGTAATAGCAGGTTAATGAATTTTAAACTCCAATACTAATATCTTAAAGAACGGAACATTTAGTTTAAAATTTAAGATTTTAAAAATTTTGAAAGGAACAAAGAAGAAAATGGGAAAAGCTTGAAATTTGTATATTTCAGTTAAAAGATTTAAAATCAAATGGAAATAATAACAATAATAATTAAGTGCATAATTAATGAAATTTGAAATGAAATGAGTAATGTAAGAAAACTTATTTCAAATGGAATAAATTGGGAATCAATTTGGAAAATTGATTTAAGTGATTTGAAGTTGGAATTCTCCCTGGATAACCAAGTACGTTTTCAAAGTAAATTTCAAATATAAGTTAATAGTTTTAAAATTTGTTTTAAAAGGTATGTTTTGGAAAATTTATTATTTTTAATATTTAAATTTTAAAGTAAGTATCTTCTCAAATCTATTATAGTAGTAATTATTTAAAGAGTGACTTAGCATTTTGTTTCAACAGTAAAAGTCTAGTTATATATTGTATTAAGTAACTTTATTTTCAAATATTCATATAAGATGTATTTTTAACAATTTATTAAAGTAGTTTTAATTTATATGTTTTAAAAGTATATATTTATAAGTAAAGTGTTTAGATTATTTTAAATCTAGTTTCGTGCTTGGTAATTTCAGAGGAGATATAAAATATTTGGGAAAGTTTATTCTGAAAGGAAGATGGTTTTGAAACTATTTTAAAAGAATTGAAAATAGAAATATATCTTTGAGGATATTTTGAGATAAATAAATAATTTGGGAAATTATTTATTGGTTGATGGTTGTTTGTGAATATTAATTGATAGTTAAATAACCGACTATCAATATTGGACAATGCGTTGATCGTTTCGAAGAGACCGGGATCGAGATTTATTTCTCGAAAACCACTTCGATCCGGTTTGTACGTTTCGTGCGAAAAACGCGTTCGGAGTCGAAGATGGAGCAGTGAAGAGCAAGGGCTAGTCGCTACTAATCCTGAGGATATTTCCAAAATGGATGTAGTAGGAGTAGTGCCTTCGGTTCCGTTCGAACCCGGGACGGACTTGTATGGATGAATGCTTGCGAAACATCGTCAGGTGGGCGATGGGCATTCTAAGTGAAACGTTCGAAAAGGTAACGCTTAGCCTCAAGCCTCATCAAATGGGAATGACTGAAAATCAGGGGATATGCAGCAAGGTTAGGTGGGTCATGCCCAAGCAGGACAAGATAATTCCCCTGTCTAGATGTCCCTTTTTATATATTTCGGCTTAGTGGGTGGTTGGTCGCGCCAACCACGGGGTTTATCTTGTTCGGGACTGTTCAGTAAGGAATGGTGCCGGCCTTGTGTTGCAGGAGATGAAGGGAGTAATCCTCGGTACGGTGATCTAGGCCCCGTACTGTGACAGGTGGTACCCCAGTGCCTAGTCATTGTTGGAAATCCATTTTCCCTACGAGCCTTGTACGAGTTTTGTTTGTATTACCCACTCTGTGGCTAGTAGCTGGAATTTAATAATGTAACAATTTCAGCTATTTTATAAGTATTTGTATATAGACCCTATTATAATATCAGAGGATTTCTATAAAAATTGTTTTAGCTATCGTAAGGTAAAAACCTGACATGTTTATTTGTGGCGTGGTCTTACGAGATGCTTTTGTTTTCAATAAATTTAAATATCCATTTATTATATATTTTATTTTATTTATTTATTTACTTATCGATTTTAATTTTTAGAAGGAATTGAACTTGCCAGGGGAAACACGGATTTAAGTTAAAAGAAGAGGCAGATAAGAGAAGCTTGACTAAGTAAATTTCATTAAATTATTACCAATTAAGTTTTCAGTGCGTTATTGTATCATACATTCACACATACTCCAATCAACACGACATTTGAAATCCGAAAATAATTCAATGACTCAATGGAATCAGTTTCGTCTAATTCCGAGACTGTGCCTCGGAAAGCTATTTTTAAACTCAATTTAAATGATTAAATTTCAAAACTGAACAAATCACTTTAAAATTTTAAATCTTAAAACTTCTATTATCCTCAACACTATCAATATAAATTTTACTGATCTTCAAATTATTTTTAATAGGCTTAAAATTCTAGATTCAGCATTCTACTCAACTTCAAATTATTCAATTCAATAATTTAATTGTCAAATAAATTGTGATATCCGTAATTAAAGTTAAAATTACTCTATTGAATATTTAAAAGCAATTAAATATTTCGATTTAAATGCTTGAAAATCCTGGGTCGTCACATTCCTCCCCTCTTAAAAGAATTTCGTCCCCGAAATTACTAGCTATGAAGAATGATCCAATACCCGTTTACTTTTCCTCAAAACCAAACAATTCAACATCCTTACCAATTATCTTTTTACAAAAGACCCGTTATTATTCTTATTAACTGTCCAAACCTTTCCCTAGATTGCAAACAATCCTATTTGCTCAACCATTCCAGTTTAAATCTTAAAACCAATTTTGAATTATCAAAATTTTCTCAAAATTTTTCTAACACCCTAAATTCCCGAAAAATTTCGCCAGCGTCTCCTTTGCGCGGCTAGCTCGGTACAACTACAAAAGGGCTCTACAGCCTCCCAAATCCAAAAAGAAAACAAAAAGCCAAGTGGCTCAATCCAAATCCAAATCCCAAACAATTTTCATACCAAATTTAAATACATACCTTTTGTCGGGCAATTTCAATTTATCTTCTGAAATCAAAATCAATTCTCTTGTCACTTTATATTACCTGCATATCCGATTAAGCAGTAATAGCCAATCACAACATTTCAAAAACATTTTATTGACTTCCTTACCAATATCAATATCTATTTATCCAAATATTAACTTGGAATATATTTATATTATCAATTTCCAATCTAGAATTTACCATTCCTTTCTTAAGTTAGTATAAACATTTTATATGTTTCGTATCTTTATTTTCACTTTACCACTTTTAATTTATACCTATTTCTATTCAAATCGATTCTTTCATTTCCATATGAATTCAATTTATCTTAACTCTGCATATTTAAATTTTATTTGTCATTTAAAACTAATTTATGTCATTATTTTCAATTGGTTGCATTTACTAACTTATTTTAGTTTCCAAGTCTAAATAAGTTGAAACAGAGTCTATGGTACTCTATAAAATCAATTTTGAAAGCAATTGAATTAAATATGAGTTCAGTTTGCTTAAGAATAAATTAAATATAAGCAATTAAGTTTTAAATTATTCAAATTGATGAAGTTGTGTACGAATAGATGGAAGACCATTCAAATTTAATGAAAATGGTTTGTAAATAAGTTGAAACAGTTGAATTTGCTTGGAAACTATATAAATAGCTTATGGAAAATGTTTGGTATGAGTTTCTTTTAGAATTCATATGTTTTAACTATTACAAATAAGTGATATGCTGTTAAACTTCATATATTTGGCACTTACATGTTTAAATTGAGTAAGTACAGGTACCTGGAAGCCGTATGGCCGGATTTGGGTTGGGCTATTTGCTAAAAATAATAAGCCGCATGCTTAAAAATGCTAAATAAGGTACGCCTATGCAATAATAAATAGGAAATATGAACTGTTTTTGGTTTTTCCGACCGTGTGGGTCGATGTATATATATTTATCTCTTTTGTCAAATTGCAAAAGCTCCTTCGTACAAAGGAGACTCTGCCAAAAAAATTCAGAAATTATGGGAGTTAGAAAATTTTTGAAATTTTTGGAAAATTTTGTTAACGATTAAACTATTTAGAATTGGAAACTAAAATAAGTTAGTAAATGAAACTAATTAAAGTAATGACTTAAATTAGATATAAATGAAGGATAAAATTTAAAAATTCAAAGTTGAAAATAAATGAAATACATATGTAATGTAGAAATCGATTTGAATAGAAATAAGTATAAACTAAAAGAGGTAAAGAGAAATAAAGATAAGAAACATATATAATGTTTTGGAATGTTGTGATTGGATATTAGTGCTAAGCAGGATATGCAGGTGTTATAAAGGGAAAAGAAAATTGGACATGATTTCAAAGGGGTAAATTTGAGATGCTCGACAAAAAGGTATGTATTTAAATTTGGTATGAAATTTGATAGGGATTTGGATTTGGATTTGGATTGAGCCACTTGGCTTTTTGTTTTCTTTTGAAATGTGGGAGGCCGTAGAGCCATTTTGTAGTTGTACCGAGTCAGCCGCGCAAAGGAGACGCTGGCGAAATTTTTCGAAAATTTAGGGAGTTAGAAAAATTTTGAGAAAATTTTGATAATTCAAATTTTAGTTTTGAATTATAATTTAAATAGTGGAATAAGTAATTATTTGAAAGGTATAGAAGGTTTTGGAAAGGTTTGGAAAGTTAATAAGAATAATAATGAGTCTTTTATATGAAGATAGTTGGAGAGATGTTGAATTGTTGGTTTTGAGGAAAAGTAAACGGGTATTGGATCATTCTTCCTAATTAGTAATTTCGGGGACGAAATTCTTTTAAGGGGGGAGGAATGTAACGACCCGGGATTTTCAAGCATTTAAAATCTGAATATTTAATTGATTTTAAATATCTAATAGAGTAAGTTTAACTTGAATTACGAATACCACCATTTACTTGATAATTAAATTATTGAATTAAATAATTTGAAGTTGAATAAAATGTTGAATCTGGAATTTTAGGCCTATTAAAAATAATTCGAAGGCTTGTAAAATTTATATTGATAACACTGAAGATAGTAAAGGTGTTGAAATTAAATTTGGGAGTGTTTTGTTTAGTTTTGAAATTTATATCGTTTAAATTGAATTTAAAAATAGCCTTCCGAGGGACAGTCTCGGAATTCGACGAAACCAGTTCCAATGGATCCGTAATATTGTGTTATTATCGGGTTTCAATTTTCGTAGCGATTGGAGTTAGTATGTGAGTGTGCGATATAGTCACGCACTGAAAATTTAATTGATAATAATTTAAGGAAATTTACTTGGGCAAGCTTCCTTTTTACGCCACTTCTTTTAACTTAAAACCCTGTTTCCCCTTTCTCTTCTAAAAGGACAGGCAAGTTCAATTCCTTCTGAAAATCAAAATCGAAAAATATATATGATAAATAGATAAATAAAAGAAGCTTCTAGGGGAAGCTGTAGGCCGAGTATAAAGAAGGAAAGAGGCAACACCATTGGGGCTGAAACCCTTCTTCTTTCGAAAACCCAGAGCACTCCGTGATTTCAGAAGAAAAAAAATTAAACCAAGTGGCCGAATCGTTCGAGCGAGATAAAAAAAAATCAAAATCAATAAATCGAATGGGGGCCGAGCACGAGTTCGTCGCGAATGGCAACTGTATGGCGACTCATGCATGGAGTGTCGTGCGACCTAGAGAAGCAAGTTAGGGTTTGGGGGAGGTGGCGTTTTGGTAGTTCGTGGCGGCTGCAGGGGGTAGTCGCGCTCGCGTGCTTGGGTGAGGTTTGATGGTGTGGTTGCGAGTGGTTTCGAGGTGGGGGAGGTTGTTCTTCTCGGCCGTTGGCGAAACCGAGTCGTAAGCTGTGGTCGTGAGCGTGCGTACAAGGGAAGACGTGGGTAAAGGTGGGGTCGGCATAGATTTGGTGGCGACTTCTCGTGCGAGCGAGGCAGTTTAGGTGAATTGAAGCATCTCGGCTAGGGTTTGGATAACTAGGTAAATAAATTTGCAATTTATTTATCTATCTTAGTTTAATAGTGTACATATTTATAAATATGATCATATGAAAAAAAAGGGGGGAAATAATTTTAGATTTGTATATGTATGAAATTGATAGCTATTTTAAATTTAGAAATAAATAGATAAACATAAATATGTGTATATGACATTTTGGGAAAAACATTATAGGAATTTTAAAATATAGGGTAATTAATGTATTTAATAAACTTATTTAATTTATCTTAATTACTGGAAATAATTTATTTTAGGAATTAGTTTAAGTACAGATTATTAAATTGAATTAAATTATATAAAGGAAAATTAGTTTAAATTTTACTACTTCGGTTAAATTAAATTTAAGGTTAAAATTTAATCATTTGTAAACAAAATAAATAAACAGTGAATAATTGTTTGATTGGTTCAAATAATAATAAACCGTGAATTGTTATACAAGGTTTAAAATCAAGGAAACAAGTCATAGGAAACAAGTTAATCTCACTCAGTTGAATTTAAATTTAAATGTTTAAATTTAAATAATTGTTTGGATGGATGAATTGAGTGATGTGATTTAGTATGATATTTTAGAATTGGCATATTATATTGTGCTAACATTTGTGGATGCAGGGAAACAGGTTGGAGGGATCCAACTGGACCCCTCACATTTATTTAAATTATTCCATATTCTCTGTTGTGATTATTTGATATCTCATGATGAGTTATATTGGTATATTGAATGTTATGGTTGATTGGATATTTAGGTATAATGAATTACCAAATTATATGAATTGGATTGTTGAAAGAAATTTAAAAGAAGTAAATTTGTAAGCGAAATAATTATAGAAAGTTTGAATAAATTAAGAATGAATTGAAAAGAAATAGAAGTAATATGAAAATAATACTAAATAACTTCGAGTATGAAGAGAAATGGAATTTTGAATAAAATGAAATTGATAAATTGTAAACTTAAGTTATCAATTAAAGAAATAAAGAATTATATAAAATTCAAAGTTTAAATTTATTTAAAAGAATAAGGAAGTAATTGAGATATCTAAAATTGGAATTTTTAGTTAAAATATTTTTAAATCATAATTAGGAAAGGAAATCTGAAATTAATAGATTCTGAATTAAAAGGGAATAAATTGGAAATCAATTAGGGAAATTGATTTAAGTTGGGATTTTCTCTGGATAATCAAGTACATTTTTTTTAAGTAAATTTTTAAATAAATTTAAAGGTTTTAAAGTTGTTGTAAAAAGCAAGTTTTGGCTAATATTTAAATTCTAAAATAAGTATTTTCTCAAATCTATTATAGTAGTAATTATTTAAAGAGTGACTTAGTATTTTGTTTTCAAAAGTAAAAACCTGGTTTTATATTTTATAAAGTAACCTTATTTTCTCATATAGTATGTATTTTTAACAAAATTATTTAAGTAGTTTTAACTTAAATGTTTTAAAGTATATATATATATATATATATATATATATATTTCAAAGTGAAGTGTTTTAAATTATTTTAAAAATCTAGTTTTGTGCTTGGTGATTTCAGAGGAGATATAAAATATTCGGGAAAGTTTATTCTGAAAGGAAGATGGTTTTGAAACTGTTTTCAAAGAATTGAAAATAGAAATATATCTTTGAGGATATTTTGAGATAAATAAATAATTTGTGAAATTATTTATTGGTTGATGGTTGTTTGTGAATATTAATTGATAGTTAAATAACCGACTATTAATATTGGGCAAATGCGCTGATCGTTTCGAAGAGACCGGGATCGAGATTTATTTCTCGAAAACCACTTCGATCCGGTTTATACGTTTCGTGTAAACGATTTTGGATTCGAAGATGGAGCAATGAAGAGAAAGGGCTAGTCTCTACTAATCCTGAGGATATTTTCAAAATGGATGTAGTAGGAATAGTGCCTTCGGTTCCGTTCGAACCCGGGACGGACTTGTATGGATGAATGCTTGCGAAACATCGTCAGGTGGGCGATGGGCATTCTAAGTGAAAACGTTCTAAAGGTAACGTTTAACCTCAAGCCTCATCAAATGGGAATGACTGAAAATCAGGGGATATGCAGCAAGGTTAGGTGGGTCATGCCCAAGCAGGACAAGATAATTCCCCTGTCTAGATGTCCCTTATATATTTCAGCTTAGTGGGTGGTTGGTCGCGCCAACCACGGGGTTTATCTTGTTCGGGACTGTTCAGTAAGGAATGATCCCGGCCTTGTGTTGCAGGGGATGAAGGGAGTAATCCTCGGTACGGTGATCTAGGCCCCGTACTGTGACAGGTGGTACCCCAGTGCCTAGTCATTAGTTGGAAATCCATTCTCCCTACGAGCCTTGTACGAATTTTGTTTGTATAACCCACTTTTGTGGCTAGTAGCTAGAATTTAATGAATGTAACAATTTCGGCTATTTTATAAGTATTTGTATATAGACCCTATTATAATATCAGAGGATTTCTATAAAAATTGTTTTAGCTATCGTAAGGTAAAAACCCGACATGTTTATTTGTGGCGTGGTCTTACGAGATGCTTTTGTTTTCAAAGGATTTTTGAAACTTTAATAATCAATTGGGTGTGATTTTCTCACGCTGGTATTCCAGACTGACTCGGGTGTTATTAACTGTAATGCTCGGGTCAGACCGAGTATTATAGAATACAGGATATGATGCTATGGAGCTCAGGAGACGAACTGGATGACGATACGTATTCTCGTACTTGTATATATATACTTCCGCTGTGTTGAGTTGTTGTGTACCCATTGTATGTTATTAATGTGAGCTGTGACTGATGTATTCTGATGATGTAATATATGTAAACTGATATATTTGATTTTGGGTAAAGATTATTTACTATTTATTATATTTTATTCCGCTGCGATGGTTAGATTCTGGTGTTGATTTTTTTTTCTCTTCTTCTTAAACCCAAATGGTTCGTATTTCTGTGCAACTTGAGTTGATTGTTGTAGAATAGTGTTGACTCAAGGGTTACGGATTTGCGGGCTGTTACAGTTCTGGGCTTGAGTGAAAAATTGTGAAATATGGGGCCTTTTATAGAAAAAACGACGAACACTATTCATACCCAATTTTTCGAACTCCAAATCTCGCGCAGTGACCGATGTTCCTAGGGTTTATCCCGCATTCCGGGCACAATGGAACAGGTTTCGAAAGCTAATTTGATCGTCTGTGCGAGTTACGGCAATAAACGATCAATTTTAAATTAAACCGATTAAACGATTTTCTAGGCGTTTTGGCTTGCCCCGGACAAACGGTAAATCCGATTGACACGAAATTTGAATCTTACAATGATATCATATTACGGATCCGATGAAACTGGTTTCGTCGAAATCTGTGACTGTTTGAAAAATGGCTATTTCACTAGTCGATTAAATATTAAAATATTCAATTTTCACAAATAAACTTTTAATTCGATTTTAAAAGTTCTATAACATCATTCTAACTTTAATATGATAAAATAAAATTTTACAAATCATTTTTAATCATATTAAACCCGTTATTCAATTATCCAATAAATTCCAATTTTAAAATCTTATTAACTCTATTATAATCCCAATATAAAATACATTCACTTTGGAAACCAATTTGAATCATATTAAATCAAATTTCAATTATTTACTCTACTTTCATATATTAAATTTCCATATCAAATTAATCATATCAAATTCGGAATTTAATTATTCAAACATTTGTAATATTAAATTTAGTTAATTTTTTTTTTTTGGCATGGCCGACGGTTTTATAGTGGAACGACAACTTTTTATTACAACGTAATAAAGAGAAGTACAGGAGTAAGGTAGAGGCACCTTAGCTACTATGAAGGAAAGAAATATAAAATACAACACAGGAGTATGACAGACATGTCACAGCTACTAGAAATATATAACTAGACTAGTTCTCCTCCTCAGAGGAAGAATCACCAACGCACTCGGCAACCCGGGTAGGTTCCAGAGAACCACTCCTAAGAAGTCCAAAATAGGGGCGAAAATGAGTAGCAAGTGAAGGATCATAACTGTCAATGTCAGAGGAGTAAATAAAAGAACGTTCCCAGGCAGTATCGTCTAGAAGAACAGAATTAGACTCTGCATACGAACCGTCCAAGTCTAGAACCAAGGAGTCACCAGAAATTCTGTAATAGAGGCATCGAAGATCCAAAAGATTATCAGATACATATCTAAAGTAGGAGTTATCCACGGGGTTGAACCTCATCTCTGAACAACGCTCAAGCCCATTGATTATTCTTAAATCACTATCTTTTGAAATATTCAAAATGAACTTATAAGATTTAACAAATTCAAATTATAGAACAACCATTTCCATTATACGGTTATCCAATTCCCATTATTAAATTATTCAATAAATTCCAAATATTAAATATAAACAATTTCGCTTATCCAATAATTCATTATCTTTTGAAATATTAGAATTGAACTTATAAGATTCAACTTTTAAACCAATTCACAATTTAGAACACTATTTTCATTTTACAGTTATTCAATTATTCAATAAGTTTTAAATATTTAATTTAAACAATTTACCTGTTCAATATTCAATATTTGATTTTAAATAGATTTTACTTAACAATCAATTTCTCTATTATACCCAATGGATTCAACATTTATTATTATTCCAAATGACTTACAATTTTTTTCTAACACTAAAACACGAAATCTTATTAAATTAGCTATTTTAATTATCGAAAATTTACGGGTCGTTACACTCTCCCCCACTCAAAACTTTTCGTCCCCGAAAAGGAAAAGGAAGGGAAAAGGAACTAAGTATAGAATTCAACCTTAGGTATATTTATCTCAAAGTTACCAACTCATAAAACAATGAAATTTCATTTATAAAGTCATAACTACGCTTCCACTAAGTTTCTCCAAACGGCTTTCTAACTTAAAAGGTTAGTTATCAAAACAAGTTATAAATAATTTTTTTTAAAAAAACTTGAAAAATTTTCTAACACTCGGATTTACGGAAAATTTCGGCAGAGTCTCCTTTGCGCGGTTCGATCGGTACAGCTACAAAACGCCTCTACGGGCCCCAAACCAACAAAAGAAAATCAAAAGCCAAGTGGCTCATCAAAAATCACCAAATCCAATGACAAAATAAACATGTACCTTATATTTTATTTAGCGAGCATATACGACTAATATAGCGCGAAAGCGAGCTCCAAATGCGAAGCAAGCGCAATCCGCACCTACTAAACACTCAACAAACAATGAGAAACATGCATATATGAAAATAATATCAATATACATCATATAGCAACATAACAACTACATGTGCCAACATAGCAAATGCAACAAAACAACAAATGCATCCACCAAATCAATTATCATCCAACTATCATCCAACAAATCCATAACCAATCAATATAAATTCACTTCTCATTAATATTTATTGACTTGGATTTCAATTTTAATCATAGTTGATTCATTAACGTTGGATTTTACTAACATTCATTCTCAATTCAATTAGTTAACATTCACTAATTTATATTTACATTAGTTCACTTCCATTTTGAATCAAATTAAATTCTATTTAAATTCATTTAACTTCCAATTTGATTTCAATAACTTATAGCTTTCAATTTCATTAACACTTAATGAATTATATATACATTCAACTAACAATCATATAACAACCAAATCATACCCAACATAACCAAATTATTAATTTTTACATTCAATTTGGTTTATCTCTTATATATATATATATATATATATATATATATATATATATATATATATCCTGTTATATAATTTTAAAAGAATCATTTATATTTGGCATCTTAAATTTCGAATATTAACTTTAATTAAGTCCGTAAGCCGTACATATATCATCCGTGAGCAATATCAATCTAATCGCTTATTCGATCACACAATTTCACTTCCAACTAGTATCGTTCACACGACTCTCTAGTGCGGACTCAGATTTGGTTCCTTGATTGGAAACTGTTACTCTCCTTGCATAGCCATATACTATGATAGAGAATTCCAGAATCAAATTAAAAATCCATATCCAGGGTTCGCCGTCGAAAATCGAGTGAAAAATCCTATCTTGGATCGATATAAATCATCTCGAAATATTGTGCTCGAATTTGGATCAAATCGTTATGCGAATAAAATAATATACGTACAATCTCACGTATTACCTTCCAATAGATTTCTATCCAATTTATCTATACTAAATTATTTTATTGACTTTTTTTTCCACTTAATTACTCACAATCTATTATTCAGTTAGTATATTCGTTTCTTTACATAGCATATTTTTTAACATTATCTTTTCTTAAACATCATATAAGAGAATTTGCTTACTCAAGTTCATTTTAAACATTCTATATAACTTAATTTAATTCAATTTCATTTTCCAATTGATTCTTAGCTATAAGAAATTCCTTTGTTTACATTTATTGCATTTTCATAATTTCAGTTAATAACGAATTCATTTGTGGAACATTTTATTAACCGGCACTTTAGTTTATAAATCATCCTATAAAAGTCTAACCTCTCATAAATGATTTTTCTTAGTTTACATTTATCTTAAAGGTTACAAATTCAGAGAAATTTTACAACCTCTTTGCAATTTATATTTATTTTCTATAACCAATTTTCAAAGATATAATACGATTCATTCATCTTCTTTCTTAAGTTCACTTACTTGTTCCATTTATCCATTCATCATTTCATGCTATATTTAAGTATATAACATTTTTATCACAACCAAATTTTCATTTATATACATTTTAATTCCTTTTTGAGTTTTCCTTACTTGTATATTTCAATTACTTTCAGGTTCTGTTTATCTATACAATATCTCATTACATATCCAAAACATCATTTTAACTTTTAACATTTGGTAAGTCTTGTTATATGTTATCAGAATGTAATTTTGGTATTATACAAATTTATAGAATTTTATTTTACTTAATTAGAATGTTCACAAATTTAATTTGTTAAAATCCACTTTACCTTTCAACTTTAAAGTTTCCCAAACAATAGCTTAGATATCTCGATCCTCTTATTTTATAAATTCTGGTTATCCACATTTCATTCAAATAAGTTGAAAATTATTAATTAACAGAACTTAGAAATTTAAATTCCCGGTTCTTTTCAAATCGTTTGAAATAAACATATACACTTATATCTTTAATATATCAAATCATACCTTTGGAGTTTAAACCAAAACCCATTTATCCAAAATGATTTCGAAGAAAAGCAAGGCTTCTTAGAAGTCTCCCCCACTTTGAGACTCGAAAATGAACGTCGATGATGCTGCGCAGTCATCACTGAAATTATTTTCCAGCGACATAAGAGAGGAGTACTAAATTCATTCCTTTCTTTAAAAAATCCTTTCAAAATATTTCCATAAACAATTTCCAATTAATATTACAATATATTTCTTCAAAACTTTGAAAACTATTTTCAAGATCTCCGGGTCTTAAATTTAATATTTTCCAATTTAATCTATTTTAATTCATAAGTCACCTTTATAAAATATTCTTATAGGATTTTATTTCTTAAAACATTCTGCAAGTGTTTTATCATTGTTCATTTTGTAATTCACCTTATTAATTAAATTACAGTACCCAATTAATGATAACAATCAATATTATCATTTCCAACAACCAAATAAGCTAGATAGATCACAATAATTTTTGAAAATAAATTCTTTATATACAAAATATAATTAGGGCAAGATTATTTCATTTACCCAATTTCAAAACAATACTATGTCGAATTGTTCTGTTTAAGAGTTTAGAGATCCCTATCAATGACGTTAATTACTCGTATTGACCAGAATGCATAAGCCACTCAACAAATCAACCGACACAATATAAAACATTTTATGTCACTAACAAATACGCTCACTCATATATATACTCTCAACGACTCATCATAGGGTATTACTACCCCATTTATAAAGAGTCATACCCCACAAAGCTAAGGTTATCGCTAACCAAAGCTTTGATACCAACTGTAACGACCTGCCTTTTTGGACAGTTTAAACCGACGATCAAATACACATGTCGATTCCAAACCATTCAAAAGGGCAGATGGTTACTGGGGTAAATAAGAAAAGAAAAGAAAGAGAAATAAAGGAAATGAAACGACACAGAATCTCGCAGCGGAACGATAAAATATAATAATCAAATAAACAGTTCATGAAGTTGTTTACTATACTTTGATCATTATTTATACAACATTTATCAGAGTTATACATATTCAACAGAACAAATAAAATAATGCAGCAGATGGCATGATGCAAGGGTAATAATAGTAATAGTATACCAAATCTTCGTCTTCATCCTCCAGAATAGATCTTCAAAAATATGAAAACTCAGGACTGACCCGAGCGTAATGAAAAAACAAAACACTCGAGTCAGGACTAAAATATCCTTATGAAAGTTAAATCAATCGTAAATAAATATGAGTGTAACGGCGTCAGAGATGTTTACGGGGTTTGACATCTCATATCCAGTGTCAACGTGCGTGCAATAACTCAAGGGATGTTACGGGATTTTCCATCTCTTAAGGATCCGTTAAACTATCTACTATGTAGTAATGTACGCTAAGTAGATAATGCCTATCAGTAATATAAAGTATCAAAATAGCGTTAAGGCGTTACCATAATCCCCCTTAACACTTTTTTATAATGCCATAGTCTATACAGCACCGTAAGCCCCACCGTAAACTGGTGGTTATCAGAGGGTACCCCATAGGTATAACACAAAACATAACGTAGTGGTCGCGAATAGGATAATCAGTATGACAAAGTACATGAGGCGATACCAATTAGGATACTAGTAGTTGCGTGATCCGAACTGATGTTGGGCATAGCCAGCAGCTACCCCAACACCGCGAAACAACACTCCCAAATCAAGGATGCACCCAAATCGCATCACAAATGTAATAGATATGGTATCGAAGAAGCGTGACCGCTAGAGGTGGCGAACCTCAATGGCCCAGCGCGGCTCCTGTTTTAGTCATGTCAGGGGTCATCCAATATCGTTCTCTTTCTTCAATCAACGCGTTCACCAAACCATCTACTTCATTCTGGATCAACACTCCGCGCATAATAGTTATTAAAGTGGTTTTCGGTATCGACAGAGAGTATGTCCATATCCGATCCCGGTCTCTTTAATAACTACGTATTATTACACCGTTGGCTCTTTTACATTTCAAATCGATTCATAATTGGTATCAAAATATCATATTCGCTTCAAAAATCAAATCCATTTCAAATATCATCATATCTATTTAAATGTAAGATTCCGTTTCAAAATCATTTTTCGCATCAATATCTCATTTGATTTCAAAATCATTTCGAATTTCAATTTAGGTTGCAACTTCATTTAAACCAATTCGTATTTACATTCAAGATTTAAACATAAACATTTCACCTTATTTACCTATTTGAAATTTTAGAAAATAGTTTTAAGTAGTTTAAAAATAGTTTAAATAATTAAAATAGTTAAAAATACTTAAATCTTTAAAATGGATTTAAAATAGATAAATTAGTTTAAAATAATTTAAATTGGGTTAAGTAGATTAATAATAGATTAGAATAGTTTAAGTATTCAAAATGGTTTATATAACTGAGTAATTTGGAAAACAAAATAAAACAGCTTCAAAACCAAACCGTTTCAATTATAACTTCCCAATTCAAAACAATTTCAGTTTCCCATCTACCGATTCAATTTTGATTTCGATTCAATCAACGTCAGCTTTGACTTCAAATTTATTAAATTTTATATTCACTTTCAATTAATTCAATTTCAATTTTATATCGATTCGGAGCTTGATTTTTTCAAAATATCAATTTATAACACTTAACAACATTATCTTTCAATACTCAAATTTAAAACCCAATTACAAATATGGTTCAATTTCAAGCTCAATTTCAAAATATCTTTTTATCGCTTTTACTTAGTAATACTCAAAGCTCGAAATAATGTTCAATCTTTAAAACAAATACATTTTCGAAATTCAATCATATCCAAATTTTAAGTTTCAAAGTCTCAACTTAAATTATTTAACAATTTCTTTTAACCAAAACTTATTTCAACATTCCAAACTTAATTTTTTCGATAAATTCGATTTTTGTAAATTGATTTCTATTTATAACTTTTAAATCAAACATTCAATTAAATTTCAAATCGACGATTTCAAAATTATTAATTTAGCCAATTCGTGTCCGTATATAATTTTATATCCTATGGCCTAGTGATTATTTATTTCAATTAAATGTCGGGGATGAATATATATCACTTAAATCAATCATAGTATCATATGTATGCATAACATGTTATATATAAGCAAATAAACATTCAAACATTCAAATATCAACCAATAGCATCCATCAAGATAAATCATCCAATAGACAATACAATTCATGGAAATTTCATAGTTATCAATGTCAGGTAATTCAATCGCAATTCAATTTCAATTTAATGTCAATTTAATTTTCAACGGTTAATTCAAATGACAATCTATATGACAATTAAATTCTATCAAACAACGACTAATAAAATTCATATCACTTCATACTATCAAATTTAACTAGCATAAAGATATTTAGTACGTTGTGAGCGTTATAAAACACTCACCTTGATTTTAATGTAGTTCCAGCGTTTTATTTCGAATAAAATTAAACGAGCGTTTAATTTTAATCGAAATTTTCTCTAGCTCCAAACGACTCCAATCCAATTCCATAGCGTAGTGCTCGACAAAACGATTGCAACGCAATTCGTTTCGTGCGTTTTCGACCTCGTATGAAAAAGATACGAATTTTAGAAGTTACACGAATTTTTAATATAAAATTTACAACATATTTCTTATAAATTTTAACCCACAATGCATCAAAGCCCTTCAATCCATCACCATCAGATCCAAGCCGTGCGTCATGTTCTTCCACGTGCGTATCAACTTCCAGTAAACACATGCAAGCTAAACCCATTTGCACGACATCTAGGGTTAGAAATCGCGGCCTCCACGATCAACTTCAGGTCGATCAACAAGTGCCATTCGAACGAGCATCCTCCACTCCACCTTCGGCTGTAGTTTGGCCAAGCTCGCCCCCCCCAAGCTCGAGAAGCGTGCGTGACCCGTAGCCATACGCGGCCGACTTGAAACCCCTACAGTGCTTCGTTTATCATCATCTCCGTATGGATCTCGAGATCTCATCGTCCTCTTCAATGTTGTAGTTGACAACTTTCTCTATTTCATGATGGATTTTGAGAGATTGAGGGAAGAAGACGATGCATTTCTGGCCATCGAACAAATAATAGCGGCTAGGGTTAGGGTTCTGGGCTTGAGTGAAAAATTGTGAAATATGGGGCCTTCTATAGAAAAAACGACGAATACTATTCATACCCAATTTTTCGAACTCCAAATCTCGCGCAGTGACCGGCGTTCTTAGGGTTTATCCCGCGTTCCGGACACAATGGAACAGGTTTCGAAAGCTAATTCGATCGTCTGTGCGAGTTACGGCAATAAACGATCAATTTTAAATTGAACCGATTAAACGATTTTCTAGGCGTTTTGCCTTGCCCCGGACAAACGGTAAATCCGCACGAAATTTGAAATCTTAGAATAATATCATATTACGGATCCGATGAAACTGGTTTCATCGAAATCCGAGACTGTTTGAAAAATGGCTATTTCACTAGTCGATTAAATATTAAAATATTCAATTTTCACAAATAAACTTTTAATTCGATTTTAAAAGTTCTATAACATCATTCTAACTTTAATATGATAAAATAAAATTTTACAAATCATTTTTAATCATATTAAACCTGTTATTCAATTATCGAATAAATTCCAATTTTAAAATCTTATTAACTCTATTATAATCCCAATATAAAATACATTCACTTTGGAAACCAATTTGAATCATATTAAATCAAATTTCAATTATTCACTCTATTTTCATATATTAAATTTTCATATCAAATTAATCATATCAAATTCAGAATTTAATTATTCAAACATTTATAATATTAAATTTAGTTAAATTTTGATTATTCTTAAATCACTATCTTTTGAAATATTCAAAACGAACTTATAAGATTTAACAAATTCAAATTATAGAACAACCATTTCCATTATACAGTTATCCAATTCCCATTATTAAATTATTCAATAAATTCCAAATATTAAATATAAACAATTTCGCTTATCCAATAATTCATTATCTTTTGAAATATTGGAATTGAACTTATAAGATTCAACTTTTAAACCAATTCACAATTTAGAACACTATTTTCATTTACAGTTATTCAATAATTCAATAAGTTTTAAATATTTAATTTAAACAATTTACCTGTTCAATATTCAATATTTGATTTTAAGTAGATTTTACTTAACAATCAATTTCTCTATTATACCCAATGGATTCAACATTTATTATTATTCCAAATGACTTACAATTTTTTTCTAAAACTAAAACACGAAATCTTATTAAATTAGCTATTTTAATTATCGAAAATTTACGGGTCGTTACATATCCTCTAAGAATCCGTTAAACTATCTGCTATGCAGTGGTGTAAGCAAAGTAGATAATGTCTATCAGTAATATAAATATCAAAATAGTGTTAAGGCATTACCATTATCCCCCTTAACACAATTTATATAAGTTTCATAGTCTATACAGCACTGTAAACCCCACCGTAAACTAGTGGGATATCAGGGAGTACTCCATAGGTATGACATAAAACAATCCGTAGTGGGCGCGTATATAGGGATACAAGTATGACAAGGTACATGAGACAATACCCAAGGTAGTGAAACTACCGTTTGCCTGATCCGGACTGGTGAAAACGCATCGCCGCAACGATCGCAACACCGCGAAACAACACTCCCAAAAGTACGAGGGCGCACCAATCAAAAACAAGTGATGAGTAGTTTACGAAGAAGTGTGTTCGCTCGAAGTGGCTAACCCCATTTGGCCCTGCACGGCTCCTGTTTTAGTCATTTCCAATTTGACACAAGTGTCAAGGCTATCCATTATCGTTCTCTTTCTTCAGTCATCACGTACATCATTCCAACCACTTCATTCTGGATCACACTCCACGTATAGTTATTAAAGTGATTTTCGGTTTAGACAGAGAGTATGTCCATAACCGATTCCGGTTTCTTTAATAACTTATGTAATTATTACACCGATTGGTCGTTTACTATATTTCAAAACCAAATCAATTTCAACTCCAATTATAATTTATAAATCAACATTTCATTTGTCTTCCTAAATCAATTTCCATAAATTTACATTTCATAACTTCCGAATTTCCATTTCAAAACTCTATAATTCAAATTCAATTTTTATTTAAACAATTCAAATGTCGATTCAAGTTTGTATATAAGTTTCATTCCAAAATTATTTAAATTAATTTAATCTAACATTCAAATCAATTTAAATTCGTTTATCGATTTCATTCAATATTCGTTAAGTTAATTTATCATTCAAAACAATTTCTATTTAAATTTCAATTTATTAAATCAATTACTTAAATTCAACTTCATTATATCATACTTACAAGTTGAATTTAAATTAAATTCATCAAATCAAATTTCTTTAAATTACAAGTCCTACATTAATTTTAATAAATCACATTTTATTTCTTGTTAAAAAAATTCGATTTCATTTATTTATTTACTTAGTTACAATTTCAAACTCAATTAATAAAGAAACTTAGTTTCACTTATTCGAGAAGTTCAATTTCACTTATTAACTTACTTAAACAATTTTCCAAAACTTAATAAATAAAGAAACCCAATTTTATTTATTAACGAAGTTCAAATTCACTTATCAAAGAATTCAAATTTTTATTTAATTTTCAATTAATCCAATCTTATTCAATTATTAAATAATTTCAAAACTTAATTGTTAAATGATTTCAAAACTTAATAATTTAAAACTAAATTATTAAATAATTTCCAACTTAATTATTAAATAATTTCAAACTTAATTATTAATAATTCCAAATTTAATTATTAAATAATAAATTTTTAAACACGTTCTTTCACCAATTACTGCGTTAATATTTTGTTTCAAATTTCAAATATTCACATTTCTTTTCATAAAATTCAAATTCCAACTTCATTTCAAACTCTTATTATTTATTCGAATAAAATCTTTATTTTATTTTTAAATCAAATTATTGACCAATCGGGTTTTATTTAATTCTCTATCTAGGTCAAAGTTCATTTGGGTATTTATCATTTCAACCCGATTCCATTTCAATTCAAAAATCAAAGCATAGCAAAGGGAACTTGCAGTGTGATGACTGGTACGGTGTCAAAGTAAATAAACAAGCAATAATAACAATCAATAACAATCCAATAATTAACTCAAATAATCCTTAAATAATCGTATTAATTCACGTTGTTGTTTGTGCAAATTAATATAATTATTTCTAGAATCTACACCATCATTTCATGTAGATTAAAGATTATTACACTAATTATTTTATGCAATTCTACACTTGACATCAATTATTCAATTTCATACTTCATCAATTATTACAACATAAATTCAAATGGTTCAAGGGAAATTAAACATTTTCCTACGTGTCAAATAATTAAACATTTAACGGGTCATATTATTCAAATTAACTAATCAAATTCAACACATATGTCGATTCAAAATTTTAAACTATCCTACGTCAAATTCAATTGTATAATATTTATCACTTTATACATTACAATTTAACATCCAATATAACCAACAAACAATCAATCAATTGTCAACCAAACGGGATTATCATCGTATAATTAACAAATAATGGTGTCATATGTCACAGGTGAACTGATACAAGTAATAACGTATATATAACAGTGTAAATAACTAACAGCGGCATTTTTCAATTGTCGTTTCAATTGAAATCAAATTTAATAAATAAAAGAATATTAATCGTGAGTGATTGCTCGCCTTTCGAGGTTAGAGCGATACACAATGTAGTTAAGGTACGAAATCCAGGCGTGAATCCAAAGCAAAGCTAGATTGACACGAATCGATGAACAGAGCTGATAAATAGGAATGGACGAAATCAATCAAAACTGGATTGACGAAGATAAAGGGTATAATTGAATATATATATATATATATATATATATATATATATATATATGTAACTATATATAGCTATATATAACCATATATAACTCGTTGTTTTAAATTAAGACATGTATAAAAATACCAAACATATAAACCTTATAAAATTTTGAAATAAATACATACATATATAGGTTATTACTGAATCATATACAACTTATAATTTAAAATAAACAAATAATTTTCAAAACCTATATATACTCACGCATATAAATAACAGCAATTTCAACCCTAAAATTATCCGTATATATGAACTAACATGATGTTTCAAACAACAGGATCTATACTAGATGTAAACAAATGTACCTATATAACTTACTTTATAATATATATACTGACCGGAACAGATTACATATGAATTAAACTGACATAAATAATATACTGTACACATATCATGTATGGATATTAATATGTATATAGCTTCTGACACAACATATATAACTTTAGTTATATACAGACTTATATGAAATGATATAACATATTTATACAACTTATATAGCTTATACAGTTTATATATATATAGCAAATAGTTAGTTAATGAAAATAAAAGAAACTGTTGAAATAGATACTTATACACACACACACACACTCAGCCATAACATAACTTATCACATAAAATCACATGAAAACTTTACATATAAATTATAAGTTATATATATACAAGCAGGCTATGGGACATGCAAACCAAATATTTTAAACAAATGTATAAAGTTTTTATATGGACAAACCATTTTTGTTTTCATACAAAAGTTAAATATATAAACATAAACAGGTTACATTAGTATATTATATAATTAACATATTACTCAAATTGTAAGCTATAATATAATAAAATATGTATGCAGGCCTATAGCTAACCATATATACAGCCTATATATTATTTGAAGATTTCCAACATGTATATGTAAACCATCATATGTATATATGAGACATGCTTACATAGAAAACTTTTTAGAATATATATATACACGAATAACGTACATAACTTTAAAACATAAAACCGACATATATAGTATATACTGAAGTAAACATATTTTGCAAAGTATATATGAACTTATGACTCATACTTATTTAAAATAAAAATCTGTATATAAAGTATAACTATTATAAGCTAATACATTGTAACATGTATATATAACAGCACATGCCAAATAAACTTTATAACTTTATGGCTTGAATATGAAAATAAACTTATAAATATATGAATAAACTTAACTATAAAACTACAAAATAAATATACACTTATATATACAGCTAACCTATATTATATGCATAGAATAATATAAAGCTAAAAATTAATACACATATCATAATATATAAACAAACTGTCACGCACAACATAGGGAAGAAGGAGGCTCAGGTATGCTAAAAAAAGTGGTGAGGTTTACCTACATGCGTGGGTTGATGGGGTCGGAAGGTGGACGGTCGAGGCGCAAGTCTAAAAGCTCGGTCACAAGCGTTGATGCAGAGAGAAGATTTAGGTTGTCAAGTGGAGATCTGAGAAAAATGAGGTCGGGCAAGAAGATATAGGTGGAGGACTGAGGTGGGTGCTCAGATGTTTGGCATGGCTCGTGCTTGGGTTCGGCGTTGGGAACAGGGAACGGCGGAGGTCTCGGTCAGGTCAGAGGCTTCGGGTGGAGGCTCGGGAATAAAGGCAAGGTGGTGGAAACAAAGGCGAAGGAGGGTTGGGTTGCTCTGGCGAATGAGTGACGTGAGTTTTGGAAAACGGGATGCATAGATGCAAAGTGGAGCAGGTTATAAATATAAGCTAGAATTAAAATAATATACCTTCCTTTTTGAAGAAGACAAGGAACCAAATGAAAATGAAATGATAGAAGGAAAAATTTATTGAATGGAAAAAGGAAAGGTCACGCACGATTTTAGGAAATTATCAAAGCAAGTGGCCGTTGGAATAATGGCAGGACAAGTGACAAAATTTAAATACGGAAATGATAGCCAATCATTTTGCAGATCGCACCGCACACCGAACTCCAAAATTTACAATCGAATATACCGTAGAAATCAGCACGACGAGACGATCAAAACGGTATACAAATATTAGTAGTACGATCATCCGACCAAAAGTCAATGTCGGTACCAAAATGCTGCCATTTCGTCGAAAATAAGAACGACGGAGCGATAACAGTCCAAATTTTGAGAAACAGAATATGACGTCTTGCTCAGAAGATGATTTACAAATTTTCTATAGAAAAATATTCGGGTTTGGAAAATATTTCATTACCATCAAATATTAACCGATTTAAATTGAAATAAAATTATACAAGAAAATAAACTTCCATGTTTTATATTGAAAATTTACCATTTTCTATGTTTAATTAGACGTATTCTAAACATCAAATTTATATTTCAAAATTTTATCGTTTAAAATTTCACAAAAATTTCAATTAATAACGTTATTAAAATCAGTTAAATTTTCGGGTCGTTACAGAGCCTATGTAATGTAACTGTATCAATCAATCTCTATGTAACTGATATCAGTGTGAATAACATTTTCTCCTCTTCCTTCTTTTCTAATGGCTCCTTATTTCCTTTTAGTTTACAACACGTTATCAGCACGATCTCTATAAAAAAATTATAGATCTACAATTGTGATAATCTATGAAATCAGATCTATTCTTTTCCAGATCCAACTGTACATCTCAAAACGGTAAGTCGTTTTTCTGATCTGATCGATCTAATCTTCCAAAACATTTTTTCTTTTTGTTTTTTTTCAAATCTCATTCCATTTAAGATCTACTTTTTCAGATATGAATCTATTGTTAATCTTTTAGATTTTATTATATTAGTCTTATAATTTTAGATCTTATATACATCTAAACATTGAGATCTCATTCTTATTTTGTTAGTTATTATATTTCACATCTCATTTTTTTTGTTGCTATTTTTCTGATCTTATTATATGGTAGATCCCAATATCATGTTTATTTTTATGGCTTTGAGTTTATTTATTTTGGAAAGCAAGTTTGAACTTGACAAAATGTGATATTGTTGATTCAAGCAAATTTATTGAATTTGATTGTATTTAGTTTGAACATGGAGTTGAGAAATCAAACATGGTTGGTAATTGGAGTTTTCTTTTAAAACCTTTTGGTTTGATTTAGATTTGAATGAGGGCTTTGAAAATTATTTTGATATATGATTTATATTTCCAGAAGAAATATTTTATTGTTTCGTAGAGAAACAAATATAAAAATAATACATATCTAGAAGATCGTACTAAGTTTAAATCTAACATCGAGTTTTATTTAGCACACCTGAGGTGAATGGAAACATTAATAAAAGCTTACATGATAAGCTTAATATCTCCCAATATTTTCTTAGAAAAAAGGGAAAAGGAAATAAGAATTAAGAACCTGCAGTTTCTATAATGATAAAAGGTCGAGTTTCCATAAATCAGTGAATTACAAGTTTCCTCAAAATAAAGAATTAGAAATTCTAACTAAAAAAAAGAGGATCAGAAAATTTATTCGTCAAACAGAAATGGGTTTTGACAACAGCCTGAAGTCGTGCAGAGAAATTATTTTAATAGAAGTTATATGACTCAAAGTTCAAGACTTGAAGTCTTAAATTATGAAAAGACTTGCTGATAAAGTTTACAAGTTCGAATTTTTATCAGTATTTTTCTAATTTGTCAAAATGTACAAGCTTTCAAAAAAAAGGGAGAAGTTTACACAAAATTTGAGAACCTGAAGTTCATAACAAATTAATGAACTCGAAGTTCATGAATTAGAAGCCCGAAGCTCTATTGAAATTGTGTAAAATGATAAGGTTGTACTTCTTGAAGAAGTTAAAGGAAATTATAAATCATCATATGAGATAATGATGCTGCATTCAAGAGACAATAAAAATCTCCAAATGAGTTATACCTTACCTTATGTCTTCACATTTACATTATATTAACCAAATGTCCTGAAGAAATTATGTTATATGATATTTCAAACATCACCGGTTTGAAAGTAACTATTAATTTAGTCTTGAAAAGTTATGTTAACTATTTGGTATGAATTCGAATAACATTTCAATTTATATGTTGTAGTCAGTTTAAATTATTTTTCCCAATTATTTACTTTCAATTATGGAAAGTATGCATGATCAAGTAACAGGCTTTGCGCAATGCAAAGTCTAATTTCATTTCAATGAGTAACTGTAGTTTAATTATTCTCTTCATTACTTTCTCATTGATAAATCTATGATAATTCAAACTCGAAGTTTGATAAGTACAACAAAATAATTAGTAGATCTGGTTTTTTTTAATCATAAAAAAAAATCCCGATGTTTTGACAAATTACTTCTATGTACATATGGTTATCTATTAGTTATAGAAATACATTTTAACATTCTCTATAATAGATAATTTATATGCCATACTATTTATATACACGGACGTGTGTGTGCATATTAATCTCTTAAAGATGTTTTAGAGAACGATTTATATTTATATTACAAAATCCAATATCTCAGAAGAGATGTTATTGGAATTTTATTTTTGTTACATTGCAATTCCTTAAAAGGAACACTATATTCCCTGAAGGAATATCGTATAAAAGTTTCGAAGTAATAACAATAATTTATCCCAAAAAAGGAATTGTATACCAATATTACACTCCAGAAGTAGTGGTTTTATCTTTGCATCTTACTTTCATTTGGTGTATCTAATTTTGTTGCTGTATTTAAAGTCTGATATGTCATTTCAAAGATAGTTACAATAAAAATCTCCAATAAGGATGTTTTATGTTATTGTAAAGGTGATAATTATGTAATTTCTACAAACGAAATATTGTACATTGATATACCATTCCAATAATGCATATATATCTCTGAAAGAGATAAATTCACTCCAGAAGAGGTGATAATAAAATATCCCTAAAAGAGACCAATATATTAGGAAATGATAACATATCTCTAGAAAGAGATTTGTTTATATATTTGGTAATTTTATTAAACCAAATAAATGCATAGAAATTTGATTAAGAAGGATCCTAACATAGTTTAGATTAGATCCCAAAAGTTTGAGAGCTATGCAACGTGTATCATATATTTCATTATAATTATATCAAACCTCCCAAATAGGTAAGAAATTAATTATCTCTAGAATATATTGTTCTATGTTCATATGTCTAATTATATCATAAAGGTCATGTTACTAGTTATATTTCATAAGAAATATTACACTGCATAATCATTTCTTAAGAAATATCTATAAATATTCTCCTGAAGAGATATTATATATTTCATATCATAATTTTCATACAAGCTATACATACGGTCTTAAGGAGATCTGTATCTGTAACATTCCAAGCATCCAGGATATACCCTTATTATTATTTTTGCTTTAATTTTTTTACAGAACTCTCAGAAGAGATGTGTAGAAATATCTATATGCAATATAAATTATTCTTTGATAAGTAATCATAATTAATGTTCAAAATTGATATTTGAGATATAATTGATGATTAAAACTTTACAACTTGAAGTTGTGTGTATATTTTGTTCGAACCAGAAGTTCAATATGGTTCCAATCCAAATGTTTATAATATTATCATGCGATTCTGACGGATTCACACTCACATTGATTTATAAATAGAAATTAATATTTTGGATCCTTGTAATAGTTTGTTTTTAAAAAAATCACTAATTCAAATGAGAATGAATTTGAAAATTTATAATGTATGTGTAATACGTGGATGCACATATACATCCATATAAATGCCTTTCCATATTTTCAAGGGTAGTTTTCCATTTTCAAGGAAATTAATGAATGCAATTAATGAGATTGGATCTAGAGCTATCAAAAGGATGTAAATAAGAAATTATAGTCGCTTTTATAGATTATATTTGGTTGTCTTTTACTATTTTACAGTAATGTTTTTTTCTTTCACTGTAACTACTATCAGATATGGGTTCTTATTTTCTGAAATGCATTAATTATATACCCATGAACAATATTTTGATGTTTATGCATTTTTAATTCCAGTTATCGTTGGTAATATGGTAAACATAGCCAAGCTTGAATTTAAAACATTGGACTTATTACTTTTTGTCATATATATTGGATGCTGACATTCAATTACCATATCAACGCTTAGAATATGCCATTAAAAATGATAATAATATGTCCCTGTAGGATAAAACAAAGGCTCTTATAATTTTAAGATGTCAAATCCACGGCAATCTTAAAATAAGACATTTAACTGAAAAATATCATCTTTACTTATGGAACTCCCCGAAGGAGCGTTATGACCACTAGAAGATGGTCACACTTCCAAACATTATACAAGAGTGGTTGAACCTGAAGTTTCAACCAGTTGGAAAATGGTGCTTGCATTTTTTTCTTTCAGAACTAATTGAAATAACGTACCGATGAAGTTGTGTCTTAATCAGTATTCAATTTTAATTTTTTTTGGAAAGTATTAACGTTTATTTAGTGCTTACAAATTTTAATAGTTGACTAACTATATTGTCTTTAATTCTTAAGATATGGACCATCAATATTTGAGTGATAATATATGCCTACTAGATAGTGTAACTACTCATACAATTTTGAAAAACCAAAAGTTTTTCTCCAAACTATCTGAAAATATTTTAGATAAAAATTTCAACCATAGCAATCTACTAATATAATTGATGGATCCAGCAGAGCCCATATAGTATTACCAAATGGTACATATATCTTAATTCAAAATACATTATACTCAAGCAATTTAATAGAAATTTGTTGAGTTTTGAGGATATATAAATGAATGGCTACCATATTGGAATTACAATGAAAACCTCAAAGAATATTTTTGCGTTATTTCTAAAATTGAGCCAGAAGCTTATTTTAGAAAATTTGATACAATTTCAACTGAATTATATTTCATAAAATTTGGCATAACTGAATCTCGTATTTAAACATGAGCCAGAAGCTCACAAATATCACTTGAATGCATCTTATCAATTGATAAAAGAATTATCCTTCTATTATTAATATGTATGGTGTATTTGCTAGTAGCAATATGATAATGGATCAAAATAAGAATCCAAAGATGATTATTATTTAATGTGACAATTTTTGTCAACATTGAGGAGGAGGATAAAGGGATACAAATTCATTTTGATCATCAGTGTTAAATATTTGTTAACATGTATAATGATGCAAAATATTAAGTAACTTGAATAAATTATTAGTAATATCCCTAGTAGACTTTCTTCAATATATATTTGAATTCCTGAAGGATCAAAATGTGTAAACCACATGCGACATATGGTACAAAAGTCAGTTTGAAATACTTTTGGAGTAAGTAATAAAGATGCCGAATAAAAGAGGTGAGTGTTCTTAAAGAAACACTTAAGGGTGTTCTTGAGGTGACTAATGACATGATTTTCAAATTACCCTAGAAGTGGTTTAGGTGCCTAAAACATGATAATTAAAGAGATCTCAATAAATAATGTCTAGAACTGACAAGAAATAATCATCGATGATAAATTTTAAATAATAAAACGCTTATGATTATAAATAGATTAAGGATCTTGAATTGAGGGAAAACATGACTGGCCATCGTGAATCCTTTACAAATAGAGAAATATGGACATGTCCGCAAAGTAGCGAAAGTAATTGAGATGCTTAATATACCTCGAAGGTATAAATACAGTTTAAATCATATTAAATGATGAAAGTATACAAATTCCTGAATAATATAAATAACTTTCGTGGTTACAAAGAATGCAAAGAATAAGGAGCGTAGATTACAACCTACTTTTAATTATTGTTGTAATGAAAATCTTGATATAATTCACGATGAGCAAATTACTTCCTATCTTTAAGTATTGCTGTAATGGAACTCTTAATATCCATTGAAGTGTTAGTTGCGATATGCAAAATTTATTAAAATATATAAGATCCTGAAGAATATAAATAAATTTGATGATTATAAAGAATGCAAAGAACATGGAACGTAGATTACAACCTTCTTCTAAGTATTGCTGTAATGAAAATCTTGAGGCATTTCAAGATGAGTAGATTACTTTCTGTTTTTATGTATTGTTGTAATGGACTTTTAATATTCATCAAAGATGCAGTTGCAATATGCAAAACTGATTTGAAGCATAAAAATGAAAGCACATGATATGTTTTTCATAAAGGTAGCAAACAAAATGCATAAAATGCAAATCATATTTGGAAGAAACAATCTTAGAAAATTTGATTGTATCGAAGGAAATATTAATAAATTGTGTAATTAATGAGATTCATATTTATGGATCCAGAAGTATCTATAACCAATTTGAGTTATCGAAAGACGAACATGAATTCAGAGAGAAATTTTAAATCAGGGGGAGCATCCATAAGTATTTTACAATGCATTCTTTTTCCTTAACTAAGATTTTTCTCATTGGGTTTTTATTACTAAGGTTTTAATAAGGCATTATCATGATCCAAAAGTATCAAACCCCCGTAGCATTTGAAATAAATTATAATGTACTCTCTTTTTTTATTTAAGATTTTTTCCCACTGGATTTTTCTTACCAAGGTTTTAACAAGGCATTATTAATCAAGCATCTTTTCAAGAAATAACATCTCAAATATGTTATTTAAGTTAAATTATATTTTTATCCTTGACTAAGATTTTCCCATAAGGTTTTTCTTAGTAAGATCTTAATGGGGCATTATTTTGATCCTGAAGTATCAAACTCTTTAAAAGGAATATCGTTGTATGATATCTATGATTTTAAGTTGCACTCTTTTACTCGTTCAAAGTTTTTGCATTAAATTTTCCTAACAGGGATTTATAATGAGGCAACAGACAATATTCGTAACGACTGAATGGATGTATGAAAACAAGATAATAATGAGGAGAAACAATTGTTATAAACGTTTCAAAAGGAACAATTTCTAGCAACCATATGAGCATTCAAGATTTTGAAGACGCATATTAAAGGTGGGGTGTTATAATATATGTGAATATAAAAGTGAATATGCTTTTGTGTTTTTCTATTTAGTTGCACATCATGGAATATGTTCAATCTCATGGTTCAAAGTCTATATATAAAGGAGCCTATGTAATGTAATTATATTAATCAATCTCTATGTAACTGATATCAGTGTGAATAACATTTTCTCCTCTTTCCTTCTTTCTGATGGCTCATTATCTCCTTTTAGTTTATAACATATCTAACAATGCAGGCGGTCTCTAATCCAGTCTATGCCCATCAGCTAATTTTATTAAATCTACATCTTATAAAACTCCTGCTGCATTTATTTTTCAAGCCCAGAAGCCTAACCCAATTGGCCAACTATACTTCTTTGATCCAATGCGCACAATATCTTGTAGCTTGTGGGTCAAAAATCCGTACTACTGCATGTACATTTTTGGCCAACCTTGATACGGGGTTTATAACATACCTACTTCACAAAACTATCCCTTTAAGCAAGTATTCCACCAAATTCTGTGACAATGATGCTGATACTGACAAAGAGTCCCTGTATATAGTTTTAGAGTTGTTTAGAACATAAAAACAATTTTAATAAACTAGCTACAAGTATAGTTCATATTCTGTTTCCAGTTTTCAGTTTCCACAGGTAGCATTTAAAATTTCAACCCAGCTTGCCCTATAATGGAATCATATATATATATATATATATATATATATATATATATATATATATATATATATATATTATATACTTTTTAATGCAAAGAATGGCCACAAATAATTATGCATTCACATATTAAAAAGAGAATTCAAACCCGATTTGAGCTAAATGTCCAGTAAAGCAAATACATGATACCAGGCATCATGTTTGCTTTAGTACTTCAATACCCGCAAAGCATAGATATTACAACTGGGCAAAACTTACAGTACAGGTAGAAGACTTCTAAAACACCATGTACGATAAATGCAAAGAATTACATTCCTCCAAATTTTATCCACAGTGAAATGTAAGGGTAGTTTAGGCCATAGAGATTTACACCATAAAAGCTTCCAAGATTTGAGCGAGTGACATTACGACATACAAAGAACAAAATCTGCAAGTCCCCAAAACAAAATGCAAATAAAAACCATCTCTACATGTTAGGCAATGTCAAACCCAATTAACCAATTATCAATCTTGGTTACTAAAAAGATTAACATCATGTTTACAAAGTCCCAGTAAACATACGCATTTATTGAGATTTGCGCTAAATGCATCTCAATTTATACCTTAAATATCACCCAAACTTTGAAAGAATAAAACAATCACATACTTCATATCAATTAGTTGATCGGCAACATATTATTGATAGATAGATTAAGAGAATCTGCAGTACATACTACACTGCGACAAACCAGTTAAACCAATATAAGCATCACACTAAACATTTAGGGTGGAGAATAAATCACATATTGTCATGGCTTGAGCTGATTTTTCTCTATTTTTTCCATGTGCAGGCCGAGATGAATAATTGCTATCACCTCATCTTGACTGAATATGCCTCTCAAAGAGGTGGATATATGAGTCATGAAGACATGCTGTTCTAGTAGATATAGGGTGTACATGTTGGGATATGGATTGACATGAAAATAAATATATGGACATAAATGCTAGTGATACTGGTGTATGGTCTTGAAGTAGAAGTCCCTAAGTTTGTCAAGAGATATCATTTTGCACGGCTGGCTGAAGTTTTTTTTTAACTTATTATGAGCATCCCAAACGGCTTAATGCTTTTTATAAATAAATATAACTCGGCATAAGTTTCTTTATTGTACGTCATTTCTGTTATTGATCTGGAAAGGGAAATGTGGGAAAGTAAATTCTTATTGCTGTTGGCTTTGCTGTTGTCATATGCGTAATGAAATTTCAGAACAAGCTTGCTCGATTTAGTCCTTTTTTTAAGAACAGTAATCATGTGGTAAGCTTTGATTTATCAACTAAATACTATTATCACTTCCCTCAATTCCTGCCTTTGTAAAAACAAATAATAACAGCATATATTACTCGATAGAAAACTCACCGCATCAGAAATATAGTGCTGCCGATCACAAGGGCTCTATTCTAACTGTGTCGACCGCCATCATACTAGGCACACTCGCTGAAATCAATAAACCCTATTGCTTCTTCCCAGTCGATACAGCAGTACGAGTAATCGCCTTCCAAAGTATTAATTAAGTATACATGTGATTTTTTTTTGTAACTTCTTTTGATATATAAAAGGTTTATTTTGGCTCCAAACCAATAGCTTTGACTTCGATCACAACACGAAATCCCAAATCAGAAAAGTCAAGGAGTAGACCGACGCGGTTATTTCGCTGGCTAGCGCCATAAACTCTAGGGCTCTGCACCTATCATTGACGTCGGCATCTAATAGATCCCTTCACTTATCGATACCGGGAACACACGGAGTTATCTTCACCTAAGGATCGGTCAACTTTTGAAACTTCCGGTCGATAAATCGATTCAGGTTGTTATAACTGTAGGCATGGGTAGAAAATACGGCTTTTACTTCGGGGATTCTAATAGAAGGAGAGCAGCAAGGAAAAGAATATAATTGAAAATTTCGATAGCGGCGCCATAATTTTGGAATTTAAGTCAAAAAACTATTGGTTTGGAGCCAAAATAAACCTTTTATCTATTAAAAAAAGTTTCAAAGGAAAATATCTACATGTATATGAAATTAATACTTTGGATGCATTCGCAGATATAAATTGACATATTCAAATTCAAACATTTGTTTCGTATATGTTACGTCAACTCGGAATTTTTGTCAATTGTTCAAAATAACTATAAATTAAGTTCGTTAAAATTATTATTTGCAATGCTTATGCAAGGAAAGTTGTTAAAGAAATCTAATTATTAAATACTGAATATTAGTTATTAAATATTAAACACTGGTCTTAATTATTAATTATTTATTATTTATTAGTAACTAGTATAACCGCACAACGGTGGAGAAACCGACCGTTCGATTGTATAACTTTGATAAGAAATATACATTTAAAATTTTTGTTAATATTACTTAAACATTAAGTGATAGTATGTTGGAAATGAATAAATTAATATTTGAATCTGAAAATATGAATTTCAAATTTAAATATTAATCAAAGCATTCAAAATTGTCGATTCGAAATTGAAATTTTAGAATTTGAAAATCATGATAGATTTGAATTTGGAATCTTTGATGCGCGAAGTAAAAGGAGGAAGTTTATGGAAACCGCGATGAGACAAGATCCACGTTTTTAGAGAAACCGCGATGAGACAAGATCCACGTTTTTTTGGCTATAGAAAAATTGATTTTGGCCTCGGAAAAATTGATTTTGCCAAGTGACAGTAAGCAAACCTCCCTAACGGTCGGTTCGATTAATAATGATCAATTATTAAATATTAGTCTTAGTCATTAATTATTTAATAGTAATCATTAGTTACTAATTATCAATTATCAATATTGCTTCTTAATTATTAATTATTGCTTATGGATTACTTCTTAACTATAATTGAATATTAATTGTTAAACGTTAATAATTATTTATTATATTTTATTAATTATCAGTAGTAATTATTAATTGCTAACAATTATATATTTAATACTAATTATTAAATCTTAATTATTAATTTTTAATTATGTGATAGTAGTTGTTAAATATTGATTATTAATGATAATTAGTAATTACAAAACCAACTGTTAAAAAAACGTTTATTATAACTGGTGGGAAAACTTGGTCACTAAGTTATTATAACTGGTAGGAAAAACCAATTGTTAAAATTATGTTTATTGCAACTAGCAGGAAAACTTAATTGTTAAAAATACATTTATTACAACTATCAGGAAAAATCTATCGTTAAAAACCATTTATTACAACTATCAGTAAATGTCAGTTGTTAAAAACCCTTTATTACAATTATCGTCTCACGTCAGTTGTAAATAACTAATTGTAACAGGGTCAATTTTTTATAGTGAGTATGTTAGACATTTTTTAAGATAGCATTGAGATTTCGATTATTTGTACATGATTGTTCGATATATTTTTCTACGTATTATTTAGATAGATTCCACTTTCTATTTCTAATATGAACAAACTAGGTTATTATTATTCACTTAGAAATAATAAGATTAATTATCAATAAATTTAAACATTGTTTGAATTGAATCTCTTTATGTCATGATAATGTATATCTACTTGATGTTAATACCTCCTATAGTGAAGCCTCGAGTATGGATATGGTGATTAATATAATTATGTATTAATTATTCCATCTTGCTAAATAACTCATATTACAACTAGTTATCTACAATTGGCGCCAGATGACAGTTGTAATAAAGGGTTTTTAACAACTGGTTTTTATTAACAGTTGTTCAATAAATTTAAACATCGTTAGAATTGAATCTCTTGATGTTTATGATAATGTATATCTAGCTGATGTTAATACCTCTTATAGTGAAGCCTTGAGTCTGGATATGGTGATTATATAATTATGTATTAATTATTTCTGTTTGCGCCAAAATTGGTCACGAACACCCAATTGTCGATGAAAGCACCCATTTATGATCACAGATCACAGATAGCAAGTATATATAGAATATAAATGTAAAGAAACACTCAAATTTAAAAGGAAAGTAGTAGAAACACATGATTTATAGTGGTTCGGCATTGTAGTCTATGTCCACTCTGAAGAGATGTTGTTTTATTGATGATTCTCAACTGATTTACAAGAGTACAGTTGATAATATCCGAATTACAATAGAGTTCAGCAGAGTAACAACGTAGAAGAGCAAAAAGATCCCTTTTTTGAAGCTCTTGGACTGCTAGTCATAAGTGTAGGCTGCAAATATCTCGCTCGGATCTTGATAGACTCCTCTCACGTGGGTGGGCCTAGGTGATCGATTCCTGGTCGTTTTGACTCGATCCATGATCGATACGAATGAGATTCGTATCGATCCAAAATCTTGCCCAATAGGGCCGAGATCGGTCATGAACATTCCTGAGGTTGTACGCAAGCTCCTGTGAAAAAATGGTAGCATTTGGACATGTAGATCTTGAGTTATGATCGATGCAAGTTTGAATTTGTTGAAGGCTATTGAGTTCGCATCGCTTCTGTTCGCATTGATCTGTTCGGATCGTTCTGGACACGTGATGCCTGACGACGTGGCGCCAACTTTTAGGATCGATCCACATTTCATGTCGAGCGACCGAGTCTTTCTTATGGGTGCACCTCGTTCGTATCGACCCAGCTTAGCCTTGTTCATATCCGTTATTTGCTACCATGTTCGTATCAATCGTCGCTGCTCTATTTCGTATCGATAAACATAAGTGTCATTCGTATTGGTCCATCTTGTATTATTCGCACCGATCACTGGCCGATCGATACGAGTACATCGTGTTAATGGATCGATACGAAGTAACGGTTTTTTAAGGGTTCGATGGATACAAAGTGGACGTATGTCGATCGATACGAACATGTTGGAGATGATGGATGCGAATTAATATGAGGATGGATGGATACGAGCGATGTGTGTTCCATGGATGCAGACGAGTTTGACCCCAATGGATACGAAGGAGGCCGTTGTGGATGGATGCGAATAAAAGCGATGCGAAGGAGGCGAAATGATGGATAGGAATGAGTTGATTTTCTTGGTTTGCATCGATCATATCTTGAGCATACGAACTTCGATTGACTTGAAATTTAGAACGTAGCCTTTCCTAGCCTTATTCATCATTCTCAATCGATCTCGTCTTGATTGGAGCTCGGTCAATTTTTTACGGTATCAATCATAGCTTTGTTTCTAATCGATTTCTAATACTAATTTCCATCCCTTTTAGCCTATTTGTTGTTATCTTGAACTTGACCAGAAGGTGGGATAAAAATTCCATCTTGATGAATAACTCATCTTACAACTAATTATTTACAATTGGCGCTTTATAATTGGCGCTGGATGACAGTTGCAATAAAGGGTTTTTAATAACTGGTTTTTATAAAAAGGTTGTCATAACGTGTTTTCAACAACTTGTTTTTCCTGATGGTTGTAATAAATATAGTTTTATAACTGAGTTTTCCTACTAGTTTTAATAAAGGTATTTCTAACAATTGAGTTTTCCTACCAGTTATTATAAACATATTTTAACAACTATTTGTTTTAACTAGTTGTACTAGATATCTACAACAACTAATTACTTTTGATCATTGTAAATATTTATTTATAACTATTGTTCTACTCATAAGTTCTATGTGATTTTGTAACCACTCTCAAGTAAACTTTTTAATTACAAAAAAAAATCTAAGTGTAAACAAAGATTTCCACTTGGATGTTTTAATGTTCATCTTTATAATTTAGTATTTAGATTAAAGAATTATATTAACAATAATATTTAGTATTTTAAATAATTTAAAATTTCTTAAAATAAATTCGCAAAAATTCATAAAATTAATAATTAAGACTAATATTTAATTATTAACTATAAGTAATAATTAAGATTATAATTATAATTAAGATAAATATTAAATAATTATTAATTATAAGTAATGTTTAATAATTAAGAAGTAATATTTAATAATTAAAATTTAATAATTATCAATTAATAATTACTATTAAATAGTTACTTACTAACGATTATATAATAATTAAGACTAATATTCAATAATTAATAATAAAATTTAGTAATTATGAAGTAATATTTAGTATTAAAGTATTAATCTTAAAATTTATTCATTAATAATGACTATTAGATAATTAATAACTAATAAAAATCAATAATTAAGACAAAATATAATAATTTACAATTAATAAGAAATATTAAAATCTAGTATTTAATATTTTAGAATTATATTAACAATTATATTTAACAAATATTTATTATTTTATAATTATAATTAATAACTAGTAATTACTATTAAATGACCAATAATAAATACTACTATTATCATTAATAATTAATAATTAACTTTTAATAATTAATATTGATTTTTAACAATCAATAATTGCTATTATATACTTGAGAAGTAGTAATTAATACCTACTATTTAATAGTTAATGATTAATAAGTAATCCTTAATAATTAAGATGTGATATTTATTATTTATTAGTTGTAAATACTAGTTTATTTAACATTCAGCATCCTAAAAAACTAAAAATTTTAAAGTTTTTTTTATATAAATTTATAAATATTCATAAAATTTAAAATTTAAAATTTGAAATTATGATAAAATTCAAAATTAGGAAGCAAAAATCTAAATTTATAAACTATTCAAAATTTTAAAATAAATTCAAAAATGTAAAAATAATTTCAAAATTAAATATAGACATTATGTTGTAGATATGCTTCTACATAATTTTTCATGACATCGTCTTTGACATGTAATTTATATTAGTTTTAATAGGCAAATATCTTGGCTTCAACTCTCAGATTTTCGCTCCATTCTTTTAATTTAAGCTCTAACCTTGGATTTTTGGCTTTATCAGCCGATTCTTTTCTCCCCACTTCCTTTCTAAACTTGTCCTGGTTCCCATTTCTTTCTTGTCAATTCTAAATCTCTAAATCAAACGAAGGAAAAACGGAAAAAAGTTTTGCAACTGAAAATAAAATAAAAATAAAGACGCAACTGGCGTCGTGGACAACATCTCCTGGAGGTGCGCAATTCATGGCAATACGACAGACAAGGTGCCACAACCAGGTAACGTTGGGGTTGAAACTCTGTTGGACACTTGTAATTGACCATACTAGGTTGAAGATTAAAGATGCAACTATTGAGTTGAAGATTCACATCTTTGAGAAAACGTCATCGACTCGTCGACTATTTGCCTGAATAATGCTCACGATTGTTTTGTGGTGCTGGAACAATAATTCTCGGTTGTGAAAAACTGATATCTTTAGTCTTAAAGGTACCACCGCATTCATGTTTTTTAATTTGATGACTATGGTATTGTTATTGACAATGCACTTTTGGCTAAGAGTTATTTTCACTCCACTAAATTTGAAATTGTTATGAGTGATACTCATGCGGTAGAAATAATATTTATCTTTTCATATTTTACCCATCATTTATTCTTTATCAATCTTCTTCACTATTTACATTTTTCACTAAGTTCAATTTTGCTTTTAGTAATGCTGAGAACCAGTCTTCTGCTTCCAGACCGAAAACACCTTCCTATTTTATCCGTCATTCAATTAGATTTAGAATGGTCAATAACCAAATTAACGAGTAAAATTAAAAACAAATACCAGTTTTTTTTGTTGAACAAAATCTACGTTGCAGATGCTTTCTTGGGTAATAATTAATCATATTTCTTTAGCTTTTGGAATTTCATCTGCGGATAGGTTTAATTTCTCGATTAATTATTGATTTGGATTACAAATTAAAAAACAGAATAATTAAGATTAAAAGAAATTAGATTAAAAAATAAAGGAATAGATTGGTCAATTTACAGTATAAACTTATGAAGGGGCGATTTTTGTTCGTACACCTCACATTAAAAAAACTTCTTACAAAAAATGGCATGCTCTTAATCAAAAGTGGAGTGTCGGTATCAGTACCCTTTCTTCTTTGCTCAATTCTCAAGATAGCTTATATTGCTTCAGTTTTATTTTTTAATGAACATTTTTTTGTTTGATTTCTATTTTTTAGTTTATGTTGCTTCAAATCGATTTTTGTTTCGTTGTTTTTGATTCCCTAGTTTTCCTCCCTTTCAATTACTACTGTTATATGAAAAACTAAGTTGAAACCCATGCTTCACACACGAATGTGTGATGGATATTTTTTGGTGGATTGTCAAGGATAATGTTTTTATGAGAGCGTGACATACTTTGGTATAGTTGATAATCTTGAGTTCAATGTTGTGACATATCATAACATCGATCCAGTTAGGTGGATGCACTTATATCTGCCCTGGTTTTATTGGTTCTGCTTTCTAAAGTAAACATAGCTATTTTGTAACATGGTTATGCACTAATATGCTCTTCAGCCTTCATTTGGAGGATAGAAGTCTAGAACTGCAATATGAATAGCAGATAGTGTAAGACACGGTCTTGTATGTAAGTTGCTATTTTTTGCTTATTACTAAGCTGTTGACAAAATAATTCACATCCTCTAGATCAAAATCATGTTAATAAAATATACGCCGCAATACCTCCTTCATTTTACCCACATTTCGATCGATAATACACTGCAGACCAAAAATATTAAAATTAAAATTACACACGATCGGTATTACACGGCCGACTAAAGCATCTTAGTAAAATGAAGTTGGCGTTGTATGTATTTAGCTCCACTCATTTTCTACGCTACAATATCAGTTATAAAGAGGTTCCATATTCATACAACCTTTTGAAATATTTTAGCTGAATTCAAAAATGCCGATATGTCTAGGCCTGTCAAACGGGTTTGGTTGGGTCAAAATGGGTTGGGTCGAGTTTGACCCAACCCATTTATGACTCATTCTTTTTACCCACTTATGATCCACCTAACCCATTTATGATCCAACCCGTTTAATAAGTGGGTTACCTATTTAAACCATTTAAAGATTTAAAATTGATTTGACTAATAAAAAACAAATAAATATAAAATAATTCTACTTCTAATTTTTATGTTTTGATTTCCGATAAAAATTTTAAATTTTATTTCTATTTTTATCAAAATTCAAATATGGGGGTGTGGTAGCCTGTTATTTTCTAAGTACAACTATCAGTCCCCTTGGAGAACTACAATGTGTGTTCACAAGATGAAGTATCCGAGTGTTACATGCTGTCCGTAATTTAGATGGGAGTTAATCGGTCGAAGTCTCGCCGATTCCGAGTCAGTATGAAAAAGTTATTGCAGTCTAAACAAAAAAATAGCGGCTTCTACACTAGACGGAGTTCAAATATGAGGATGTGGTAGCCTGTTATTTTCTAAGTACAACTTTTAGTCCTCTTGGAGAACTACAATGTGTGTTCACAAGATAAAGTATCCGAGTGTCACTCACTGTTCGTAATTTAGGTGGAAGTTAATTGATCGAAGTCTAGCTTGATTCCGAGTCAATATGAAGAAGTTATTGTAGTCTAAGCAAAAAAAATAACAGCTTCTGCACTAGGCGGAGTTCATATATGGGGATGTGGTAGTTTGTTATTTTCTAAGTACAACTGTCAGCCCTCTAGGAGAACTGTAGTGCATTCACATGATGAAGCATCCGAGTGTTATATAATGTCCGCAATTTAGGTGGGAGTTAATCGGTCGAACTCTCGCCTGATTTCGAGTCAATATGAAGAAGTTATTGCAGTCTGAACAAAAAAGTAGCGGCTTCTGCACTAGGCGGAGTTCATATATGAGGATGGAGTAGTCTTTAATTTTCTAAGTACAACTGTCAGTCCCCTTGGAGAACTACAGTGTGCGTTCACACGATGAAGTATCCGAGTGTTACATACTATCCGTAATTTAGGTGGAAGTTAATCGGTCGAAGTCTCACCTGATTCCGAGTCAATATGAAGAAGATATTGCAGTCTGAATAAAAAAATAGCGGCTTCTGCACTAGGCGGAGTTCAAATATGGATATGTGATAGACTGTTATTTTCTAAGTACAACTATCAGTCCTCTTAGATAACTACATGATGCATTCATAAGATTAAGTATTCAAGTGTTTCATACTGTTCGTAATTTAGGTGGGAGTTAATCGGTCGAAGTCTCGCCTGATTTCGATTTAGCACGAAGAAGGTATTGCAATCTGAACAAAAAAACAACGGCTTCTGCACTAGATGAAGTTCCAATATGAGGATGCACTGGTCTGTTATTTTCTAAATACAGCGTCATTCTTCATAGAAAACTACATTTTATGTTCAAAATTCTTATTTTTCAAATTTATATTAAAAACAACTGTATTTTCTAAGCATGACCCTTTTAAAAATGAGTCAAGCCAGCTCATAACTCATTTAATAAAATTTATAAATGGGTTGATCAAACTCATTTAAAAGTGGGATAAATGGATTGGGTTAATGGTTTGAATCATATTTTGACGGGTCTAATATAGTATAGAATTTGAGAACCGTAGCAAGTGCATCAAAATAAATTAGTAGAAACCAAAGACGATTGATGTCTATGTTAGATAAATAATATTGAATTAATACTACATATTAGGTAATGGTTAGGTGCAGTGTTTGCAAACTGTAGTAATTATTTATTAACTGTTGGAGAAGGTGTATACGTACGGTAATGATGACGAGCTTTCGAACACCCTATCTACTCGATGTAGGGGCAATATAGTATGTTTTTTTGTCACAGTTGGCAGGTTGCTTCTCTTAGTTCTCGATGAACAAAATTTATTGATTTTTTATTTTACTTCCAACCTGAATTAACTCAATCGATTGAGTGCTCACAACTGGACCTTTTGAACAGTGATACTCTAAGCACTTACTAGCGTACTCTAAAGTTTGTAGTATATGTTATTACGCTGGAATAAGTTGGTAGTAAAAAAGTCAAAATTTTAAGCAATCAATTTAAAAAATGAAATTAACGTATAAAATGGAAATCAAATTTATTCCGTTTTTCATGTTTTGAAAACGATCCATTCTTCTATCGACCCTTCATCTTCTTCATTGTCCACCTCATCCCTCCACCCCCTTCGTCGTTCCTTCATCACTGTTATAATAACTAAATTTTTTAAATATTTTCCTCCGCTTTCTCATATTTTGTAATGAATTTTAAAAATGCAAAACATAAAACTCAAAACTTAACGAAAGACACTTACTTTTGAACTATCACAAAGATCTAGAGTTCATACTTGAGAAAGGGCATACTTCAAACAATTATGATAAACCATGCATATATAAATATTAGTAGAATATCTAACCAAAATAGTATATAAATTCAAATAGTCAAATATTTCCTATCCATAATCACGACAAACCATGCATAAAATATTGCTAAACTTCATCCAGTTTTTGATCAGTTTCACCGAAGACATAACAATCACTTCTTTATTATGTGGTCATTTTATTTGCATTACTTCAAACCCGTATGCAGGCTTCTGCTTTGCAATGTTCATTAATAGTAGTAATGGCACATGATACCAAAACTTTCCAAATATCATGTTTTATGTATCGTTAACATTTATTAAAGTACATTCATATTTGTACCCAATTTTGTCATTAACTTTCCTAATATTTTTACTATATATTTGTATTACCATAAGTGACAACATATTCTACTGCCATAAGTATTCAAAAATAAAAAGGGGTCATCTAATAAGATTCAAATAGAATAAAAGGAGATTATATAATAAGAACTGGAAATAAGAAAAAGTTGGGATATTTAATAATTTTTCTCTTTTGACTACAAACTACACCAGTGGGTAGTGATTGAACACAACTAATTTAACAACCGGTAAACAATCATAATGCTAAGGTTTGAAAACTCGGTTTCGGTCTCGGTTTCGTTCTTTTGAATTCTTAGTTTCGAATGATTTCAGTTCTGCTTTTGGTTTTCAATGGTTTGTTAATAAAAATATAACAGTAAATAAAATATAAAATATAGTCTAACTTAATATTTTTATACTTGACTAAGAAATTTAATTTGAAATTAGAATTATACTAAATTAAATTAAATAAATTAGTCCAGAGCAGTTTATGTCATTATATTCAGTCCTAAATAAATAAAATTAGACGATGTTTAGTTTGATTTCAAAGCCAAGCCCAGAATATATTTTAATTAGCATGTTTTCACTTCAGCCTTTAATTACAAAGCTACATCTTCTTCTCTAGGGCTTTCACTTCAGCCCTTAGTTTACAAAACCGGGGCAAACTGCAAAATCAAACAAGGCGACAATAAAATAAACGACAATAATAAAATCGAAAGAGATGCTCACCTTGAATTTGCATCTCGATCCTCGAATCTGTACGACTCTAAAACCGACGATGACAGTAAAATCAACGACGACGACAATTGCTGCTTTGTGCTATGAAATCGATGACGACAATACTCATTTGAATTTGCATCTCGACTCTCGATTCCGGGTAGGTAATTTACTGATTTTTTTTCTAATTTTTTTAACTTTTAGTTAGCGGGACGAGATTTTAACCTAATCCTGTCCTGCCACCGACCGTAATCGAACCGAGATGGTCGGAATCTCGGGGTTCCGGCCGAAACCTTAAACCATGCATAATACAAACAATAAAGGAAAGTAGACTAACTTTAAGAAGAACATAATTTGGAGTGTTCATTGTGCATCAGTGGGATTATATTCCTCAATTCTTTTAACATTAAGTCAATACTAAATTAATATCCATGGGAATAGATGTGCAATATATCATAATGTGTAACGACCCGTATATTTTGATAATTAAATTTGTTAATTTAGTAAAGATTTTGGTAATTAAATCTGGAATAAATAAAAATTTGAAATTTGTTAATGAATTAATAACGGGGATGAAATGTAAGAATGTTAAGGCAAGTTAATAAATAACTAATTTAGTGCAATCCCAATTATTGAAACAATTGTAGGGTTATAACTGAGGGTAAATAGTAAATTTGGAAATAATTCAAAGTTATATTAATTGATGAAATGATACGTAATAGATTGTAATTTGGAAGAATCAATGCTAGATAAGTAATTATAATATTTGTTATTTGATAATAAAGTAATAATGGGAATCGATTTATTAATTTAAATTTAATAAATTGGATTAATTGAAATTAAATGAAATTTAATATTTAATTATTATATTAATGGGAAATTAAGATGAATGTGAAGATTTTAATGTAATAGATCATGAATCCAATGTTAATTTCATCCATTTGACCACGATGAATTGAATAATAGAATGGAAAGCAAATTAAATGGAATTATTGAAAATTAAATTTATAATTTTTGAATTTAACGAATTGAGGTTAACACTGAAATTGATAAATTAATCAACTCTAAATTGACATCTAAATTTGTTTAAATTAGTGTAAATGATTAAGAAATTTAAAAATGATAAAAAATTTCAATTATAGAATTGAAATTGAAGATTTGATTTAATTAATTAATTATTAATTTATTTAATTAATGTAAAAATAGCCATTTTGGTCATTTATTCGGATTTCGACGAAACTAGTTTCATCGGATCCGTAACAGTGAATTATTATAGGATTTCAAGTTTCATGACGATCGGGCTTGTCGTTTGATCGTATGGGCTCGAAACGCCTCGAAATCAATTAAATTGAAATCAATTTGAAATAACTTTATTTTAGCATAACTTCTTCATACGATGGAATTCGGACCTGAAACTTATTCCATTGCGTTTAAAATATTTTAAAACATCTGTTTCGATATATAGGTTGACCCATTTTCGTTTCGGAGTCAAAACGGGCTTTTCGGGCCATTTAACGTTTAATTTTCAATCCAAATCAATCCGGTCCATTCTAATTTCAGTTTTGCCTATATATCCTCGTTATAAACCCAGCCTATTTCTTATGTTCATTATTCTGTATGTACAATTCCGGTTGCTCCTCCTCTTTCTCAGTGGCAGACAAAACCAAATTTCAATTGCAATTTCAAATAAAATTCAAAACCAAAAATTCAAACTCCACAAATAATTTCGAATTATATATGGATCTGGACCTCTCGACGAGCGCAAGTTAAATATGGGATTTGTTTTTCGATCTGGGTTGCTGTGTGACCGGAATTGGCTAGTTTATCTCAGGCCGTTCATTGGGTGGTTTCGATTTTAACGGTGGATCTTCGCCATGGAGACGATCGGAGGGCGTAGGCTTGTAGGGGTTGGCGAGCAGCTCGCATGCATGCGGTTGGTTGGTCGTGAAGTTGAGAAAATTGGCCAGAATTTCCTGGCCTAGGGGGCGATTACGTGGCATTTTTTGTGATCGGAGCTCTTGCGCGAGGTCAGGTAAAGGGCGGCCGGTCTTCGGCATGCCGACGGTGGGCGTGGATCGGAGTGGAAGGGGCCCTGGTGGCCGCGACGCTCGCGAATTGAAGTGGCGATCCTAGTCAACGTCCCATATAGGTCTGGAGTGAGATGGAAGAACGGCGACGTGGCTACTGTACGTGTTTCTTATTTTATTTTTATTTATTTCAGTTTAAACTTTAAATTCAAATGTTTTGATATCCGTAACTTTTACGTACGAGATCTAATTTATGCGCACTTTCTTCCGCTAGGATCGTATTGAAATTCCGGACATTTTGACGCTAGTTTGGACAAATTCTGAGACTGTTCAAATTTTGTGTTTAAATTGGATTAAATTCAATTTAAATTTAAAAGGTGGGTGTTTTAACTCACTCACAACTTTTAAAGTTTTTTATGTTTGTTAAATTGATTTATGATGTGATTAGAAATTTATTCATGACTGTTTGACATATATTTAATCATCATCCCAATTAAATTGAATTTATTGAATTAAATTGTTATCTAATTTATTATTGCATATAAACTTCCAGTTAAATTATTATTTAATTTATTTTTGAATATAAACTGCCAGCAAATACCTGTTATTTATTATCCGTTCTATACTGATGTTATTGATTAAATTGGATGATGATTGTGATAAATGTTTAATGATTGCTATTGGTTGAATGGATGTTGTATTTTATATTGTTATAAACTGCAAGTTGTTATGGATTTTATTTCATTCGGGATTGCGGTTTGAAATGATATATAACTGTATTTATGTTTTAAATTACGGATTGAAATGATAAATATCCGTATCAGTTGACCATAAGATAGAAAATTATATATAGACACCGCGGTCTATATATAAAAATATTTTAAAATGATTACTATGGTTTTGTAAAGAAATATATGGGTTATATAAATATTGAATTCAGATGTTATATAAATGTTATTTGATTATTGATTTTTAGCTACGTGTAAATTTGTTTGGAAATATAAAATAAGTTAAATAATAATGTTTGATTGTTTTATATAATATGGTTAAGTATCTGTTTCAATTATATTGTATACAGAGTTTATAATGACTTATATAAAATTAAGGTTGGAAGATAAATATGAAGTTAATTTGAATTAAATTGTTTAAGAATTATACTCGAATAAATTTGATTTGAAATTTAAATAAATTTGAGATTTTAGGGGTATGATTTTTATAACTTGATTTTGGTTTAGAGTGATTTAAATGAATATCAAGTTGATTTAAATGAATATATCAAGTTAAATAAATTGAAAGAATATCCAGTTATTTGAAGTTTAAAAGTTTTACTTAAATAATATGAGATTTAATGAGTAAACATTTCAAATCTAAATAATAGTAATTGAATTTGATATATATGGAATTATCAAAGAATTAATTTTGAAATGGTGGAATATTTGAAGCTTTGAATATATGATAATTGAAATGGTTTATTTGGGGGTTCAAATCTGTATTTGGAATTGATTTGTGAAATTGAAGAAGCTATTTTATTTAAGTGGTGTAGTTATGTTTCAAAGTTATGAGTTTCAAAATATTATGATTTGGAAGTGTTATAATTTCAAGTGTTTGGTTTCGAAGTGTATAACTTTGAAAGTGCTATGATTTTGAAAAAGGGATATATTTGAAAAAAATGATATTATATTGACCTGGATTTTTATAAAAATGATATCATATTGATTTGGTTTATGAAAGGGAAATGACATCGTATTTATATGGTTTTGAAACGGATAGTATATTCTGGTTTTGGAGTATAACTATTTTGAAATGACCGTGGTGTTATATAACGGTTGGTTGTTGAAGAGACAAGGATCAGAAGTTGTCATACTCTCTGCCAACTCCGAAGCCCGCTTTAACAACCGTGTACGCGGTGGAGATTCCAGAATGAAGTAGGATGGCGGCGGCGTTACTTTGAGGTATATACGTGGACCCGACTCCTGTGAGTTGGCGTAAGGTGGCTAAAACATGAGTGATTCCGGGCCAGTGAGGTAGCTCCTCTTATCAGACACACTCCTTTGATATTATATTCTAACTTAGAGATTCATTTGGCGGCCATTTTTGTTTTGATTTGGGGTGTGGCTCTAGGTGCGCGGTAGCTGCACGCTATGCGTCACCACCGGTCCGGATAGTAATTGATATATCTACCCTGACATTACCTTGTATGCCGTGTCACCTACCCTAGCGCGCCTTGTACGAGTTTGGATTTCTCCCGTAGCCCGTGGAGTATTTAGGGCAGTCTCTCGATCAGGAGATGCGCTGATACTAGATGGACTACTGGGACTATTACGTGTTAAGGTGGAAAATGTAAAGCCTTAACGCTATTTAAAAGTAAGTGTATTTCACTATAGACGTTATTAGAGAAATATTAATACATAGTAAATAGTTTAACGGATCCTTAGGAGATATGAATCCCGAACACCTCTTAAGTTACTGCACTCATGTTTGACACTGCATAGGAGATGTCAAACCCCGCAAACATCTCTAATGTCGTTCCACTCATATTATTTACCGTTGATTTAACTTACATAAGATCTTTTAGTTCTGACTCGAATGTTTTGTCCTTTCAATTCGCTCGGGTTCAGTCTGAGCATGTCAGGGTTTGAAGATCTTATTCCTGGAGGACGAAGATTGTATTACTATTATTTATTACATTATTCCACTGCATCATGTATTCCGCTGCATTATTTATTTTTCTCTGGTATGTGTGACTCTGATATGTATTGTGTAAGTATAATTGAATATTCTGTAAAACAACTTCATGAACTGTTTATTTAATTATTATATTTTATCATTCCGCTGCAAGATTCTGTTTTGTTTTATTTTCTTTCTTCCTTTTTCTTATTCACCCCAATAACAATCCGCCCTTCTGTTTGGTTTGAGTCTGACGTGTGTGGTTTATCGTCGATGAAAAACGTACAAAAAGGCTGGATGTTACATAATGTTTTCAACAAATTTTTGGTTAATTGTTAAACATGCACTTCTTTAGTAAAAATTCTAAGTAAAAGTTAAAATTGATGGTTTCACTCTTTATTGAAACAAATTAGGCTATATTAATGGTTAGTAAAAATTCTAAGTAAAAGTAAGTTACTTTGTTACGTAGATTTTCACTTTGTGCACAGTATTTCATGTAAGATAACATGGAGTTAACACAGAGTATTTCACGTATAAATAACTAGTGTGTAACCCATGCGTTGCACACGGTAGCGTTGTAAAAGAAATTGTCAAATATACATAGTTATATACTTGATATACAATGTAATATGCTAATGTTAAACATATATTTATGCAAGTCGTATGTTTTAATTATTGTTTATTTGTTAGTCATAATAAAATACCAATTTTGAAAGGAAAATTAAAACATAAACTTAAATGTAGCTAAGTTAAATGGAATTAAAGAAAATATCCTAAATAATGTGTAAATTATATTTCAATTTAAAGTGGTAAGGAACAATAAAGAGAGCCTTCATTATTATGCATTATTACTATATATCATTTAAGAAAGCAAATATTAACACAAATTTGGATGTGAAATAGTTGAAGTTAATTAAACAATGATAGAATTTATACCTAAAACTATATGGTAGGTCAGAAATAAGGAGAGATGTGACGCCCCACCTCTATACCCACGCTAGCCAAGAACACTCCGGAGTAGTGCTGTCAACTAGCACGGAGAATAAGGCTGTTGAGGAGCGACCATCCATGTAATTGCTTATCACACGGTGGCTATAAATAATCTTCGGAAACAAACATAGAAATAATCATATCACAAATCAGTCACAGATATCCATATCACAAAGGCGGAAGAAGATATGAATATATAACTAACACATGAAAGTGTACATCAGAGTAGTGGTCAATAAGATCCACGATAATACAAAAGAATAGCAACACGTGCTATACAAAAGAATACAACTATGAGTCTATATCTCAAGTGTATACAACAAAAACTGCTAATCTAAACAGTTAGCCAAAAGTCAGAGTGATGAATCCCTGGGAAGAAGTCAAGCAGAAGCACCTGTAACATCTCGGTCTGACCCGAGTATTATTTAAGAAAATAATAAACGGATCAGTCTAGCTATAAATATCAGATGACATGATATAACATAAAAGATATGGCATAAACATAAACATCCATAACGACGTACCACTATAAGTATGTAAATAATGATCAACAGAAGATCAATCAATAAGAGATAATCAATATCACAAGAATCTTCTCAAAGATTCGAAGAGGGCATCATACCCTAAATTTGTACTCATAACAAGTCAATGACATAAATTCCAGAAATCAACATGAGAAATCCAGAAATCATAAAAAGGGAAAGAGGCCTATCACATGAGGGTCCGAAGACCATGGGGAGCTACCCCGCATGTGTGAATGGAATCACACAGATTGAGGTCAAGACTAACCAAAAAGCAGAAAGGTATGTGTGAATGGAATCACACAAGTGGTGTCTAGTCTAACCTTGCAATGAAAGAGACATCGCGCAATTGCTAGTCTAATTCATAAAGCGATCATCAAGATCAACGAGAAGTGTCAATTACACTAAGCTAGTAAATATAGAAGTTTAGCTTCATGTCCCATAACCACTTGCTTAACTTAAATATTTACGAACAAACTGTAAATCTTCACTAATTAAATTGTCACAAGAGGTTCAATCGAACAAGTCCAAGAATTAACCGACGAAGTGAACGCAAGCGTTTCATACCACTTGTTTTACTAAGTCGTTTAATTAGATTTCTCATCCGAGTGAGGTAAAAGCTTGTATATACTAATAGATTGGAAAACGGTTTAAGAAAAGAGCTTTGTTATTAAAAATAGAGTTGAAATTGTTTGTTAAAAGAGTTTTGATATTTACTACTAGTATTGAAACCTTTACATTATAAAGTGACAAAACACATAAGCAAGTGTAGAAACAATCATTCACAAGGATCGCATACGGAGATGCGAATAAAATCCAAGGAAATCAGCTCAATGTTTTTCAGATAAGATCCCCTACGGAGGGGGGGTCCGGGGGGGGGGGGGGGGGTGGCAACCCCCCAAGGTGGGGGTGCGGGGGCAACGCCACCGCCTACGGGATTCGACCTGCCCGGTCAGGCCGCGGGGGTCCAGGGGGCAGCGCCCCCGGCGGGGTGCGGGGCAGCGCCCCGACCAAAACGGTACGACCTAGTGAAGACAAAATGAGGTCTAACGACCTAAGGGGAATAGGGTCGAGCGACCTATAAAACTCGCGACCTAAAAGTTAGCAAGGTCGAACGACCTATAGAGGCATAGGGTGCAGCGACCTAAAACATCGCGACCTAGTGAAGACCTAAGGGAGGCGAGCGACTTATAAAACTCGCGACCTAAAAGTTAGCAAGGTCGAACGACTTATAGAGGCATAGGGTGCAGCGACCTAAAACATCGCGACCTAGTGACCTAACGGTTTAAGGGTCTTGCGATCTAACTGGAAACAAGGTCCAAACGACCTAACGACTTAAAGTGAAACCTGGCTGAGCGATATAAGGTCGGAGACGACCTACGACTTAACTCTGTGTGAGCGACCTACGACCTATGGTTGCTACGACCTAACGAGTTCCAATAGTGAAGGCTTAAGGTCTAACGACCTAAGGGGTACGACCTAAGGTCTTACGACCTAAGGTGTTGAGGTTGGACGACCTAACCAAATTGCATAGGCCATACGAGCTAAGGCCTAACGACCTAACTCCGAACGAGCTATACGCGAGTGACCTAGGGCGCTAACTCGCAAACGACCTAACGTTAACTCGCGAACGACCTAACTCCAGACGCGCCTTTTCAACGCGTGCGAGCTGAAGACCTGCCGACCTACGACCTAACTCCAAGCGACCTAAGGCCTAACGACCTATAGTGGACGAATGGGCTAAGGCCAGAAACGACCCAAATGAAGGTGACGACTTTTCCACGTGAACGACCTATAGATGCTGGGCGACCTAAGGGGGACAGAGCGACCTAAGCCAGAAATTCACCCCAAAACACTAAAAAGTGGAGTTTTTCGCCAATCCAATCCAAACCAAATGCAAATGTGCATGCAAACATGATAGGGATGCATTTCCAATAGCCCAAGATAGATATAGACTAGAATTGTGAGATAAAAATCTCACCTTTGCACTAAAGTTTATGAAGATGAAGCTTGAAAGCAAGGAGAAGCAATCCAAAGCTTGAATCCAATATTTTCTACTTGAATTTGGAGTTGAATGTTGGATTTGCAATTGAATTTGTGCTTGGAGTTTTAATTTCCCATTCCCTCCACCATTAATGCCAAAGCTTGATTAGTTAGGAAATTTATGAAGAGTGAGGAGAAGAGGGTTGGAACTTGGGCTTAATAGGCTAAACTAACCCAAAGTCCAAAGCGGGAAAAGTTAGTGAAATTTCACTAACTCCAAACCTATCGATGTTTATACTTAAAAAGTTGTAAACGACATTTCGAACTCAATGGAAGTGGTCTCGAGTCCTAATTTGACCGTTTGCAAAAAGTAGCTTTTCGGACCAAAATCCGATTAACGAGTTAATATTTAAATAAAATATTTAAATACAAACTCGATAAATATGCGGGTTGTTACAAGAGATTTACTAATAATCATAAAAATCATAAACTCCAATTTAAAATACAAAATCGAAATAATAATATATTTTAATTCTCAAAATTCATAAATGAGATATAATTCCTTCTACCTTACTATTATTTAATAGAATACATTTAATAAATAATTATATCAATAATTTAAGTTACATAAGAATAAATTACCAAAAATTATATATATTATAATTTTAGATTATATAAATATATGTGTCTAAATTTAAAATAATTTTACGAAAATGTTTTTGAAATTTAAATAAGTTAAACATTAGTATGGTATATAATTGATTTATATGTATAGTAAATGAGCATACAAATATATTAGAAAATTTATATTGCTATTTTCATATCTTTGTGTGAACAGAATGATTTTGTTATTGTAAAATAATTTAAAATAATATTTCTCAAATTAAGCAGTTAAATTTTAAATATCATACATGAATAATTTATATGTTTAAATAGTTATGGATACTATTATTTTTCGATTCTAAATATTCACAATGAAATATAGAGTTTTAAATCAGTTTCAAAATACGTCATATTTTAAAGTTTTATTAAGTTATATTTTAGATTATATAACTTACTCATATTATATTTAAATGAGAGTATCAAATTGCAATATGTGTGTGTGCGCGCGCGCGTGTGCTTGCGTGTGCGTTTGTGCGTGCATGTGTCTATGTTTCTTTATATATATATATATATATCTGTGTATGTGTATGTATGTACGTATATGTGTGTGTAATAAAAGATAACCAAGGATGATATTATTTTATTTTTAACTTATTAAAATCGTGAGAAGATTCATGACAAATTAATAGAGAGAATAAAGAAGAAACCTTAAAAATGAGAATTAAGGGGAAAAAAATTCTTCTATTTTACTATTATTTAATAAATCAATACATAGATAAACATATATATATATATATATAATATTATCAAAATAGATTATAAATACCAATAACTTTTTGAATTTGTAAATATCTAAAATAATATATTAGGGTTATAAAATAATTTTGAAATTTTTAACATTAGGTAGAATACTTCACCGATTTATATTTGTTAAATAAATATAGATGAGTTTATAGAAAAATTATCATTATTATTTTTTGATTTTAGCATGTAGTCAAATATATTAAAATATTATTTTTGAATAGTTAAAAATAATCATATATTCAATATTTTCATATTCTAACTATTTAAAATGATATATTTTGTTTCAAATTAGTTTTACAATAATATTTCTAAAGTTTAAGAAAATTATATGTTAAACTTATTTATTTATTAACTTATACATTTAAAAAATGTAAATATATAAAGATATGCTATTGTTATTTCCAAAATTTTATGTGTTAATGTATTTATCTAATTTTAAATAAATTTAATTTATATTTTGAAATTAAGAAATCATACGTTAAATATGAATGATACACTTATAGATGTGAAACAATTACAAGTATTTATTTATGTAATAAATTTTAAATAAAAATATTAATGTAATATTTTCCTTTTTAAAGGAATATTAAATAACTTCATGATCTAGTGTGTATTTATGCTTATGCACACCAACACGAATGTATGATGATGGGTTTTAGATGTTAAATAGCAAAATCGTTACTGATAAGAAATCTAAGTGTTGTATAAGATAATTAAGGGAAAATGTTTTTTTAATTTACTAAAATTGTGGATTATAATAATAATAAAATAAAATAATGCATCATATGCATTGCATACGCTAGTATTGTAAAACCATGGTACTCGTACTTTAAATATTATGAAAAGAAGATTTTGTTATGCAACGCTCAATATTCTTTTTATTATTGTTCATGCATATAATTTTTGGTAGTGATTCATATATTTTTATATTTGAAAGAGATATCTATTTTACCATTTTATTACTACGAATGTGGCATATAAATTGAAATTGTCATTTTATTTATAAAATATCAAAGAACTTATTGAGTACTAATTGCTTGAATCAGTTTATATAGCAAGGATTTATAGTGTTTGGTTAATTTTAAATATGTGGATTTGAATGTAAAATAATAAGAGAAAACTGATGAAAACTTTGCAAGTGAAGGTGGAAATTATAAAATCTCGGTATATGAATATAAAATCATCGAAAAAATTAATGTAATATTTTGGATAACTATAAAATGATAAATTTGTATGGATTAACAAAAAACCAAAGGGAATTAAGAAGTGGGGTGAAATTTTTTAACCATTCTGTCATTTAGCAGATAATTTATTAAAATATATAACTATACATTGAAGTTTTTCTTATTGTCTTTTTTGTGGTCTATATTTTTTAATCTGAATGATCTTTTTTTAATCTGAATGATCTTTTTGTTTATACATTTTGTTACAATGAGCATGATATACTTGTTGACATTGTGATCTGTATTATTTATTAGACAAATTAATAAATAATAGTTCATTAATTTTGTTTAAATAGTTTATAGTTAGATTATTTATTTAATTAAAATATACAGATTTAAATGTAAATTGTATATAAAAATTGAGAAAATTAAAATTGATAGCAGAAAGCAAAAAGTATAGGTTTTTGAATGTAAAATGACAGTGTAATATTAATAAATTTTTATAAACAGTTTCAAAATAATAAATAGTTTTTGATCTTTAAAATAAAATATTAATAAATATATAGAGCAAGTTAAGGAGAGCTGAGAAAAATGCTAGAATTAATGTGAGAGCTAGAATTTCTTCTGCTTTACTATTATCTAATAGATATTAATTGATTGAACATTTATAGTTTTTCTTTTTTAGTTTACTGGTTTGCTTAGTTTGATCAAACTTGTGCAATTATTATACTTCTACTAAACTAATAATTATAAATAATCTGACAATGACCTAAAACTATGTTAGAACATAGTAACAGAATTATGTTTAACATTGGTCCAAAAATAAAATTATGTGGAATAATTACAATTACGACAGCTGCAAAGTTGAGATTGGAAGTAATCACCGATAAAATTACATGGTTTCCAAGAAAGGACGAATACTTATAATCCAGAAGCCACCTTCAATCATTGGTACATTATTGTGAATCTAGCTAGTAGATGATTAAATAGGGGAATGATTATTTTAAATTTAGGGTTGGGTGTGGGGAAATAAATTGGAGATGTAGGCACAATAATTGAAGATTTAAATCTTTAATAAAGTGTTATTGAACGCGCTTTGCACGTGAATTATTTTTCTTATAAATTGTATATGCTTAAATCAGTCAAAGAAAATGATTTGTTATCTTGAAGTGATATTAAGAATTGTATATTTGTAATGAAGTATTTTAAATTTGCAAAGGAAGTTTAAATTTTTTAGAAGCATTTTGAACTTGTAAAGTATGTTTAATTGTTAGATCCTACTTTTAGGGCATTTGAATATGTAAAAGAAGTTAAGATTATATCATGTTTTTAAGTTTAAGATTTGATAGTATACAGAGGGGCATTTTTGATAGTTCACGTTAATACAAAAAAGTGACACCAAAGCTATTACAACTATTAATCTTTAATAATAGTTGTAATACACTTGGTGTCAGTGTGAACTACTAAAAATATCCTTCTATAGATATTATCAAATCCATTAAAATTAGGATCTAGCAAATAAATTTTACTAATTCAAAATGTCTCTCTACAAATATTAGAAAATTTAATTTCACTTAAAAATAGGATCTAATAATTTTTTTTGCAAATTTAACAGGCACCTCTACAAATATTATTAAATCTTAATCATCTTAAAATATGATCTAACAAATAAATTTTCTTACAATTCGTTCTTTATTAATTAGTAATAGAAAAAATTCAAACAGCCAAAAATAATAGATATCGAAACTTAGAAATAAAAATTCAACCAAAATAGACATAATTTCAATGCTAAATATGATTAAATATTTATGCTCTATTTTTGAATGTGTTGAAACATATACAATTTGTAGTAAACTAACTCATGCGCGTGCAATAACGCTCGTAAAGATAGTTGTGATACCTTTGGTGTTATATTTTTGGGTGTCAGCGCCATCTATCAAAAATGCCCTTCTATATATTATCAAATCTTAATATTCCTTAAAAATAGGATCCAACAGTTAAACGCACCTGATATTGACAAAATTTTTTTTGAGGACTTAGAGAACCAAGCTTTGTTAACTCTAAGGAAGTATATACCGAACCCACAATACATACTTTAGGTAAATAACAAGGATATGTAGTTGGTGTGGATTAAACCCTCGACCTTTAAGGCGAGTGCCGAATGCCCTGACCACTGCACTACCTTATGGATATTAACAAATCTTAATATTCCTTAAAAATAGGTTCTAATAGTTAAACTTCTTTACAAGTTCAAAATGTCCATCTACGCTCAAAAATAGGATCTAACAAATATACATTTTTTCTTTATTAATTAACAAAAAATTCGTTGTTTATTAATTATTAATACAAATAAAATTCAAACTAACAAACAAAATTGCAGCTTAGAAATAGAAGTTTAAATTAGTCACACATTATTTCAACGTAAAAACATGGTTAAATATTTGTGCAAATCTTTTTTTTTAAAACGTGTTAATCATATACAAGTAGTACGACACATGCTTCATGCACGATGATGAAATGCACTTCGTATGTGAATTGTTTTTTTACAAATTGTATATGTTTAACTCGTTTGAAAAAATATGATTTACACAAATATTTAACCGTATTTGTGCGTTGAAATGATATGTAGTTAGTTTTAATTTTACTTTCTAAATTGGAACATCTAATTTTTTGTTAGTTTGAATTTTTATTTCCATTATTAGTTAATATAGAATTAATTTGATCTTCTATTAGTTTGTATTTTAATTTTGTTATTAATTAATAAAAATGACTTTGAAAAAAATATATTTATTAGATCCTACTTTTAAGGGCATTTTGAATTTATAAAGCATGTTTAATTGTAAGATCCTACATTTCGGGGCGTTTGAATTTCTAAATGAAGTTTTATTTGTTAAATTTATAAAATAAATGTTAGATCCATTTTTAAGCGATTAAGATTTGATAATATATAGAGGGGCGTTTTTGGTAGTTCATGTTGATACCAAAAAGGTGTGACACCAAAACTATTACAACTATTATTAAAGAAAGATAATCTATAGAAAAATAATTCATACGCGAGACACATGCCATTATCACGCGTGAAGAGCGTGCCCTAATGCTCGTATATTAAAATTGGGTTAACTGATAAAAGTATGTGGAATTGATGGTGAGAAATCAATTGGTGGAAAAACTAGAAATCTATCTGCTAAAGTTTTGTGATGCAGAGAAGAAGAGAGAAATTGCGTATTGCTGGTTACTGTACCATGCATTGATTTGTAATGATGTTTTTGGTTTTTCTTGGAGAATGAGTTACAGCATCGTTAACATTGAGCGATTTGATAATGATCGAGTCTTCATACACCAAAGACTCGTGAAATAATCAAAGAACGAAAAAGCTACATCCAATTCTTTATACAAATTACAAGTTTTTTTTTGCTATCATACTTGAAAATTACTATTTCGTAACTCTAAGTGGTCGTATTTGACATGCAACGCGTGCTGTAAGTTTTAAAGCCTCTTTTATCGAATGTAGAGACCTTCCATTCAATTCAGCTATATCCAATGGCGGAGCCACTTTATTATTGAGGGGGTCACATGATCCCCTCAGAAAAAAAACGTTATAAAAAAATCGAAGGCCTAAAATTATAAGTCGCGACTCTCCTTTCCATGGTTGGAAACTACCGCTTCTCTTCTACGCAATTGTAGATAGCAACAAGCTCCAGCTTCAATCTCAAAACCTCTCCGACACACGCAGGCGGTATCTCGCTCTTTTCCGCCAACACATACGAACATCAGTATCGCTTAGATCGAGCTCCTCTTCCAACAACACCTTAGGTTGAGCTCTTCAATATTAGTAATCATAATTAATTCACACTCTGCATAACCTAATTTGCATAATTTGTTTGATTCGAATGTAAATTTTTTTAGGTTTAATTTATTTATTGTAATTAGTTGAATTTTTAGATACGAAAGTTAGATTCCTAAAAACCCTAATTTGTTTCCTGTAATTAGTTTAATTTGAATGCAGGTTTTGTAATTTGATTTATTCTTACTTGATTTTTCAGTAATAGGTTGAATGCTGATTTATTGTTTTATGTTTTAAGCATTAAAACATGTTAAAATTTTGTAGGCATATTTCTTCCTGTTTCTTTGCTACTTTGTTGTGTTTTTTTAGTAATAGGGAATTGTTTGTTTGTTGGTTTAAAACTGCTGCTTAACAAACAAAATGAACAATTTTAATGAAGATTGAAATACATTCATTTATTTATTCAGATCGACAAACATATTTCAAAAGATCGTTTCATGAAGTTGGATCTTCTAAAATTTCCATGCCTTCTAATAGTATCACGAACAATGATACTCACGACACTATTATTCCAAACTTAGTAACCCGAAGTCGTACTCATGTTGATTCATGAGTTCTTTTACAATATTTAAATAATTGACAAAAAAAAGATTTTCGGACCTATCGCCCCAAACCCCTACTTATTACATTATGCCTTCCTCAACGACAATTCCTAGCTACGCCACTGGCTATATCTATAATAATAAGTGATCCTTGAGATTTTCTTCTAAGGAAATTTTGTACTTCCCTTGATACTCTAGGAAGTAGATTGATTTATTAGAAAATTCTGAGAAAAAGGTAGTATGCTTCTTAGAGAGCTTACTGTTTAATAAAAAGCCAAATTCTCATTTACCCAAAAAAATTGGTTTTACAGATTGACATCAGCAATGTACAAACATTGGTTAGGGGTTGACTCTTGAACCAAGAGATGGTTTTGGTCATTCGGGTCCGATTCTGCTCTTGAAGAATGCTACTCAAGGTAACCTAAATATCATGTAAGATATATGTAACGACCGGGAGATTTTCGACCCCCGAAAATTGACACTAATACATTCACTGTATCGAGTGTCGAAAATACCAGATTGTCAGGGTAGAGAAGAAAACAAGATAGAAGAAGAAAACAGAAAAAGCAGCATAAAATCTCACAATCGCAGCGGAATAAACTATAATATACAATAATATCATTTTTACAAAGGAAAGCTATAACCGTTAACATATATACAAGTATCAGAGTACAATCATCAACAATAAACGTGGATAGTTATAATAACTTGTCCTCAACTGCTGACTATGCAGCCAATAGTACACAGCGGAATAACCAAATATGTGCAATACGACTCTATCATCCAACTCGTCTTCGCAGCTCCAAAGCATCCTAACCTGAAACTGTAATACTCGGTCTGACCTGAGTATTACAATAATGTAACACCCGAGTCAGGCTGGAAACTAGCGTGAATAAACCCATTTAAATTGAAATACTAAGGTTATAAAACTTCTTTGAAACCAAGGTAACTCGTACAAACACGATGAGTTTTTCATCTTATTATAACCAAAACACCTTTACAGGACCATCGGTATTATAATAGTGTCTAAGTACAACACTTATTTAAAATAGTCGAATTCGTTAAATTAATCCAATTCCAACGTATGAGACTCTAGAATAAAAACCGTAAGGGTTCATAGCGATTATCAAATTGAAGTGGTTCTGGATAACACTGGCATTCGATTCCGGTTTCTTTGAATCAAAACTATGAACTTTATAAAGCCAAATGGTTTACAATAACGATTTATATCCTGAGTTCTAAAATACACATAAGCGAATTTATTTCAAATGCTTATTTCAATATAAAAAGTACTAACGTTTTATTCCAACATTTAAATTCGTTTGACCCCTTCATGGTACAGACATGAACAATCAAAATAAATAACCAATAACAATAACCAGGGGCATAGAGCATTAACTAAGTCATCGATTTATAATTTATATTTAAAACAATTCAAATAGAATTTAGTTTACTTAAATTGACCGAATCCATTCATATTTTAATCCAAATTAATTACAAATTTAAGAGATCATACAACGATTTGTTTTTAATTTATTTGGGTTAAATAATCTAATTTATAACTAACTTTATTAATTACATAAGATTAAGTCAATTAATAATTTACTTAATAACTTACTTTAATTATTTTAAAATAATTACGCTTTTAATCACATAAAATTATCAACATAATTTTTAGACTGAATATTTGGGTGGTAGGACTTCAGTACAAGATATATCATGTTGGTTTGGTTATTTTTTAAAAATGAAGAGAATATATATTTATTCAGAGTTAAAAGATTTTAGCCTAATATTTATGCAATTTCCTAAACAAACATAAATCGCCTGGCCCAATTTCGTTCGGCCCAAAAGGAAAAAAGGAAACAAGCTGCTCCTCTTTCCCTTCTTCCTTCTCCAGTTCTTTTCTTTCTAAAATTCTATGTGGATCATATATGTATATAATATATGACAAGTATGTGTATGATAGTATGAATTGAACAGAGTAATAATGCATGTAAAATTAAAAGTAATCACACAAGTTTTTATACTGGTTCGGACCTCCCGTCCTATGTCCAGTCCTCAAGCTCCCTTCGGAAATACACAAACCAATTGCCCTCGCTTCGTCCGAAGGAATAGGCTTTTATAAAAGAGTATTTCTTTGAAAAATGTGTGTTCTATATAACGCTGATTTTGGCTACAAGTATAGCTTCTTCCTATAATCTCCTTTGAGTAGTATGTAGTTTTAAGCTTTGATATAAGGAAGAGATAAAAGTGTGTTTGAGAGCACTTCTAGAAATTAGAGGGATCATAGAAACATTAGAAAATAAAGAGAGAAACTTCAAAATATTCAGTTAATTGTCCTTTTCAAATTCATGCTTATTTATAGAAGTTTAAAGAGTTTTTTTTTGAGAAGTAACGACCTTTGGTTCATTCTATTTCAGTCCAAGAGTTGCATTGTTTTAAGAGGAAGAATTATGACCAGAGAATGAGGATGCAACTCTTCGATTGAAGAAGATGTCTTTTGAGGAACAATGGCTGTTACCCAGGTCAGACGTTTGGTCCGTTTAAATTTTTTAAATAGAACATGTCGCCAGACGTCTGAGCACATATGCAGACGTCTGACACATGGTTTATTCTATTAACTTCTTTTTTCTTGAATATGTTTTAAAACTTTTTAATAATTTGTATGTGCATATGCTTGTAAAGATTACTCAAGAAGATTGTACATATCATCTATTTAAGACATTAACAAAATGTACTAATATTTCACAGTATAATAATCCTTGTGTCGGACTTCAAGTCGTGGTCGCGAAAGTCTACCTACATATGGATAGTATATATACCTATGTATATTGTATACAAGTGCTTGTATAGTTGTTGTCTTTGAAATCGAGGTTCTAACAATCTCCCTCTATTTGATGATGATAGCTATACAATTCATTTTACAAGACGCTCCTCCTTTCTTTTGTAATTTCTCCCCTAGTATGAACCCTCTCTCCTTTTATCATTATCGAAAAAGAGTTTATGAAATAATAGGACAATAACATAATGCTATTAATCATAATGTCAAAGTGCTAAAGCAAATTATCATAGTCAAACAAGCATGAATTTGAAATAAAAATTAGTAAATAACTTATTGAGAGGAAAAATAACCCCAAAGATTAGACGCAGTGTCATCATTTTCGTTATGTTGCCATTGCGATTGATCATGATACTCTTCATTTTCTTGAATAGGAAATCCTTGAAAAGATTGAAAGTGTTTGTAATGTTGGGCTTCTTGTGGAGGCCACCAGATGTCTTCACTTTCCTCAGTGTCCACAATGGTTGGAGATTTTCTAGGAACATAGGTCTTGAAAGGCTTTTCGATTGTTCGAGTTCTGGATGGATGTGCATGAGGTGTTGGAGGTGGTGTAGGAGACGGAGATGATGAAGATCATGAAGATGATCATCCGTGAATTTTCCGCATAACCTTTTCTAGAGTTGAGACGACCTTTTCTAAAGTCTTTTCTACCTTAGTCATCCATGTAGAAAGAGATCGTTCGAGGCGGGAAACTTTCTTGTCCAAGACTTTTTGATTCAGAGATAGGATACGTTGGTTGGAAGTGCTATATATCTAATACTTTCTCCTTGTTCTGCTGCAATTCGAGCCTCTTGAATTTCAGAATCAGAGTGATAACCTGTTTGATTCAAAAGGCCTTGATGTAGAGGTAGGTTGTATAGGAGTAGACTATTGGGGTTGAGGTTGTTGGTGTTGATACTCGAAAAATGGTGTAATACTTTATGGATTTTCGGGAAGATGCATTAAAGATAGGAAGCGAATCCACTTTCCCTAAAAGGAATTTCTTCATATTGTGATAAGAAAGAAGACATGTTTTGCGCTCGAAGAATTCGCATAATATATGGAGCATAAATGATTATTTGATGAACTGGAGTCCAGAAGTTTTTAATTTGATCAAAAATATATTGTGACCAATTTACTTTTGTATGACCGAAAATAGCATACAAAACTTTATGGTCATGGTCATACACTTGCTCATGATTATCTAATCTAGGGAGTATGGTATTGACAAACATTCGATTAAGTAGTTTACCTTGTGGACGAAAATGGATTGGTGATAACTTTCTCATGTCATCTTCTCAAATGAGATGGCTGGTATCACATATCAGGTATATCTTGCAATCAAATTCCTGTTTATGTTTATGAACTAACTTATCATGGTAAATATTATGGCTCTATATCACAACTTGTTGTGGCAGAATAGTGACAATTTTTTTGTATTCAAAGATTTTTGGATTGTTATTATAGATATAACTTTTCGTTTAAGAATAAGATATAAGGTATAGTATTGAATGGGTTAAGTCTTATTACAACTTAGAATATATATATATATATATATATATATATATATATATATATATAGACACACACACGAAATATGATTTGTAGAAGAACAGAGTTATTTTTTCTCCCACGAATTTGGTTTCTCCTTTGTATCCCTTTTAATGCTCGTATTGGACACCAAGAAAGAGGTATTGGGCTTAATTGGGCTTCTGATGTTCCTTCTTTCCATAGTTTACGTGAAGTTATTTGATGAGCACATGGATGAGTTTCGATCAGACGAGAAGATCGTATATGAACACAATCCTTTGTAGGAGAATGTCCACATATGGAAAGAATGCATTTCTTCAGAAAATTGAGATGAGCTCCTTGGCGTCTTTTTCGTAATACATTTCCCTTTGCATATTCATCATTTCATTTTGTTAGTGATGGATTTTGTTGGCTTTGTTTGAAAGAGAGGATGTTTAAAGATTAACACCATGCTTGGAATTCTTTCCTTTTGGAAAATAGCCAATATGATATATAGGCGAAGGAACAATGTTTAGGGATAGAGATGATTTAGGGTTTGTTTTTGCAGGAGATGTATATGTGCTACCGGATGATGGTGAAGAAAAATCAATGGTAGAGTAGGTGGAGTCGTGGTCGGATGACATGTTGGAAAACTTCGATATTTATACACAAAGGTATATATTAGAAATTTTATTTTATTGTGATTTGGTTAAAAAATTTGATATATATATATATAAGAGTAAGATTTTCCATTTTAAACATTTGTTTGTTTTATTTGCTAAACTATTAGTGGTTTGAAGAAAAAGTTGGTATAAAAATTATATGACCTATTAGCCACTAATTTTGAGAGGTAAAAAATTCAAATTTTATTCTCGTTCTTCTTAAAGTTCAGATAAAGAACATATTCCTACTTCTCTTTTAAGTTTTATTAACAATTTTTCATAAAAAGGTTTTGTAAAAATGTCTAAAATCTGGTTTTCGGTGTTGATGAATTTTAAAGATATCACTTCTTTTCTACATTTTCTCTAAGAAAATGATGTCTGATATCAATGTGTTTAGTTCGAGAATGATTTATAGGATTCTTAGATAGATTACTTGCACTTGTATTATCATAATATATTGGAGAACAAGTTATAGCTTTACCAAAATCTTGAAGTGTTTGTTGCATATATATTACTTGCGAACAAGCTAGAGCAGCAGAGATGTATTCTGCTTCACAAGTTGAAAGAGAAACACAATTTTACTTTTTGCTAAACCATAATTATAACGACCCTGAATTTCCGACCTAATTTAAAATTTTCAATCCATTATTTTAATATAAAACTTTTGAAATTTATATACGATCTCAATTAACATCCAAACTTCATTTATAAGATGCGTCCAGTTAGTTATGAATATAGGAAAAGTTTCATCGTAAAATATTGCAGTAAATTTCGTTCGCGTTTTTACTGTATATCAGTTCATTTTAAACTGCGAAAAATTTATCTTTCGAATCCAAATATTTTTACATGATAATATTGCAAAAATTTATTTGATCAAGACGATGCAATTCGTTTTGTCTAATTCCGTCATCACCTGCTTCATTTAAATTGTTTTGTCAAACGAATAATTTAATCGGCGTAAATTCCGAGTTTCTATAAAACTGACATATCGCAATTATCTATGTACCGTTGAAAGCGTCTCGTCGCGCTGACCAAAACGATATATTCATTTGTGCAAATCAAAGTTCGATGTAAATCGTTGCGTTAATTTAACCGTTTCAGATGGACCGGTTAAACCATATTCGGCCAAACTAAAACAACTTGTATCCATTCAATTTGAAAAGGAAACTATAGCTGATGGGTGAATTCAATAGGATGGTTGGCAGCTAACAAAATGACATTGGAAGTTGTGAAAATTGGGAAAATAAATAGCACCCTTCGTATTTCAAAGGATATTTACTGCTGTTCCTGGTTTCTAAAAAAGAAAAGAAAAATAGAACGTACTCATCTCCATTCACTCATCACTCTGTCAGGTGAGAGACTTTCTTCTTTTCCCATTCTTTCTTCTTCCTTTTATATTTTTTTTACTGTTGAAATTTTTCCAAAAAGAAACTAAAGCACACTATGCCTCCTCCTTCATATGCACACGGAACCCGCTTCACCTTTCACCTCGCCACTTCCACTCACTCCGACCCACCTACCCAGTCCGACCCTCTTTCCAGCCCGCCTCCTCGCAAATCACCACCTCCAAACACCGGTCATGCCCATCCCCTTCGCCCATGCCGCGCCACCGCCGGCTACTCCCATGCGCACCGCCTCCTTACCCCTCGTGCCACCACCATGTTCCATGCGTAAGTGCGTGCATGTATTTGGTGCATGTGTGTGCTGTGTGAGTGCGAAATCATGTACATGCAATATATATGAGTTGTGTACATGAGTGTGAAATGGAGTCTCGGTTTGAAATGCAGGCTTGGTTTTGTAAAGAAGAAAAAGAGTTTTTTTTTCGCAGTCTCGGTTTGAAATGCAGGCTCAGTTTTGTAAAGAAGAAAAATGAGTTTTTTTTATGCAGTCTCGGTTTGAAATGCCTTTTTTTTTAAAAAATGAGTTTCGGTTCTGTTTAAATAAAAAAAAGAGGTTCCACTGTTTACAAACAGCCTAGCTTTCACCTTTTGCTTTAATGGGAACTATATATAGTTGCTGTTACACTTATACAGTTATGCATATATATGGACAGTGTTGTAAAAGGGGTAGTAACAGTTTGTTCTCTCCGATTTTTTTACAGCAACCGTCTAAAGTCATTCATTTTGCAGCAGTATCGATCTCTCAACTTTCTCTTCTTTTCTTCGTCATTGGTAAGCGCGCCTATATAATTTTATAAATTATATATGAACGTTCACTTAAATTAATATCGTCTCTCTTTTGTCGATAATTGCAGTGTTCCATTTGTTCGTGTTGTACCAATTCTATTCGTGCTTCTTCATGTTTCACCGTTTATTCTCTAACCACGAAAGGTGAATTAATTTTCACGATTTATATTCTTATAAGACAATAATCCAGTTGATTGATAATTGATTGATTGTTGATGTTACATTGGACGTTAAATTGTTAATGTTTAAAGTGATAAATAATATGCAACTGAATTTGATACATGATAGTTAATAATTTAAAATAGATATATGTGTTGAATTTGAAAAGTTAAATTTATATAATAAGACCCCTTTTAAATGTTTAGATAGATTGACACGTAGAAATTTCGTTAATTTCACCTTGAACCATTGAAATGTATGTTATTTAAATTGATGTAGTATGAAATTGAATAATAGATATCAAGTGAAGAACCGTATAAATATTAGTGTAATAATCTTTAGTCTACATGAAATGATAGTGTAGATTCTAGAAATAATTATATTAATTTGCATAAACAACAAATGTAGATTAATAAGATTATTTCAGGATTATTTAATAAATTACCGAATTGTTTGCTATTGCTTGTTTATTTACTTTGACACCATCCCAGTTATCACACTGCAAGTTCCCTTTGCTATGCTTTGATTTTTGAATTGAAATGGAATCGGTTTGAAATGATAAATACCCAAATAAACTTTGACTTAGGATAGAGAATTAAATAAAACCCGATTGGTCAATAATTTGATTCAAAAATAAAATAAAGATTTATTTGAATAAATAATAAGATTTTTGAAATGAAGTTGGAATTTGAAATTTAACGAAAGGAAATTATGAATATCTAATAATCTGAAACAAAATATTAACATAATAGTTGATAAAAGAATGTTGTTTTAAAATTAATTATTTAACAATTAAGTTTGGAATTATTAATAATTAAGATTGGAATTATTTAATAATTAGATTTTGGAATTATTTAATAATTAAAATTGAAATTATCGATTAAGTTTTGAAATTATTTAATAATTAAATAAGAATGAATTATTTAATAATTAAATAAAATTGAATTCCTTAATAAGTAAAATTGAACTTCATGGATAAGTGAAATAGAGTTTCTTTATTAATTGAGTTTTGAAATTGTAACTAAGTAAGTAAATAAGTGAAATTGAATTTCTTACAAGAAATAAAATGTGATTCATTGAAATTAATGTAAGACTTGTAATTTAAAAATTTTGGTTTGGCGAATTTAATTTAATTAAATCTGTAAGTTTTAATATAATAGGGCAGAACTTAAGTAATTGATTTAATAAATTGGAAATTTAATAGAAATTGTTTTGAATGGTAAATTAACTTAACGAATATTGAATGAAATCGATAAATGAGCTTAAATTGATTGGAACGTTAAATTAAATTTATTTAAATGGTTATGGAATGAAACTTATATACGAATTTAAATGAATATTTGAATTGTTTTAAATCAAATTTTGGAATTGAATTATAGAATTTTGAAATGGTAATTTGGTAGTTATGAAACGTAAATTATGGAAATTGTTTAAGAAGACAAATGAAATGTTGGTTTACAAATTCTAGTTGAAATTGAATTTGATTTGGTTTTGAAATATATTAATCGACCAATCAGTATAATAATTATGAAAGTTATTAAAGAGACCGGAATCGGTTAGGGATATACTCACTGTCTAAACCGAAAACCACTTTAATAACTATACGCGGAGTGTGATCCAGAATGAAGTGGTTGGAATGACGTACGTAATGATTGAAGAAAGAGAACAATTATGGATAGCCTTGACACTTGTATCAAATTGGAAATGACTAAAACAGGAGCCATGCCGGACCAAATGGGGTTAGCTATCTCGAGCGAACACATTTCTTCGTACACTACTCATTACTTGTTATTGATTGGTGCACACCCTCTAATTTGGAGTGTTGTTTCGTGGTGTTGCGATCGTTGCGGCGATATGTTCTCACCAGTCCGGATCAGGCAAACGGTAGTTCCACTACCTTGGGTATTGCCTCATGTGCCTTGTCATACTTGTATCCTTATATGCGACCTCTACGAATTTGTTTTGTATTATACCTATAGAGTACTCCTTGATATCCCACTAGTTTACGGTGGAGTTTACAGTGATGTATAGTCTATTATGCTATATAAAATGTGTTAAGGGGAACAATGGTAACGCCTTAACGCTATCATGTTATTTTATTTTACTGTTAGACATTATCTACTTATCGTACATTACTATGTATAGATATTTTAACGGATGCTGAAAGATGTTATTCCATTCATCTTTGAGTTATTACTATTTCAATTTGAACCATATTATCTGTATAAGAATATATGTTTGATTCGAGTATTTGTTTGTGCATATGCTTGGGTCAATCTGAGGATTTCTGTTGCTGTGCTACTTGGAAGTTGAAGACCTAAAGACCATCATTATCTTTATCTTATCAGTATTATTCTTTCCTATTTGGATATTATTAGACTTCTATGTTGTTCTATTTCAGTTTTACTTGAGACATTGTTGTATTTTCTTAGTAGCCTCATGAACTACTATTATGACTATGTTGTATTTCAGCTGCACTATTCTGTTATGTTATTTCTATGATTCTGTAATGATTCTCATTTATATATATATATATACACATATATATATATATACTCCATTAATAATTCGTTTTTTGTATTGTTTAAGTTGACATGTGTGGATTATTGTCAATTTAAATGGTACAAATATACGGGTTGTTACAGTTGGTATCAGAGCATTGGTTCTCGAAAATCTTAGCCTGTGGAGTTTTAAAGCTCATTGGAGATAGGGTAACCATACCTTAGAATGAGGAGAATCATTTCAGGATCCATATCCTTTGATTCCATCCTTCTTATTGAATTCGTTTGATTAGAATTTCGTTAAGATTCTATAAATCTCTATCTTTGATTCTAAATCACTTTTGGTATTCCAGGATGAGTACCAGAAGGAATGCTAGAGGTGGGGGTAGGGGAAATGCTCCCGAACCACGTGCCCCAGCTCCAGCAATCAAGTTTTCCACTCTAAGCAAGGAATACACCCAGCTTGATGGTGTCAAATTCTCTGGTTCCGAGAGCATCATTGAAGCGCAACAGCGGCTGAAGAGTCTGGAGAGGATCTTTACTGGCCTGGAGATTACTGACTCTCAAAAGCGTAAATTGGCCGCTTGGAAGCTACATGATGCGGCACAGGATTGGTGGGAGTCAGTCACCTCCCGTACTGATGAAGAAACTATCACCTGGGCTCAGTTTAGGTAGAAATCTAACTGAATTGTATCCAAATAAAATTATTTCTATCTCGTCAAATTTTGACTCGTCTTTATATCACTTGTAAATAGGGATTCCTTTACGGCTCAGTGGATGCCAACAGCCAGAAAGGCTCAGCTTTATCGATCATTTATGGACCTCAAACAGGGCAATATGACTTTCTTCGAGTATGAAAGAAAATTTAACGAACTCTCCAAGTTCGGACCTGGCTTGATTGATACAACACTGCTGAAGAATGAGAAATTCATCCATGAAGCACGTCCAAAGTATTACGAACTCCTCACAGCTCATGTCCATGGCACTTTCACCGGGTTGATGGATTTCGCTCTTAGGTACGAGGGAAAGCTAAAGGGAACATCTGTTGCCAAGGCTCCAGTTACTCAGCCATCCTCTAGTCAGACTAGGAAGAGGAAACCAAATTTAAAGCAATAGAAGAAGAACTGGCAGAAGAAATCCGGGCTGGGCTATTCTCAGAAGAAGCCCATTGACATCTCCTCTGTCACCTGCTTCAACTGCAATCAGAAAGGTCATTATGCCAAGAGTTGCCCATCCCCAAAGGGTGCGGCTATTCCCCCACCGGCTCAGATGGCCAAGAGAGGTCGTTTTCACATTTGCTTACAACTAGGACACATTAAGAAGGACTGCCCTACCTAGAAGTGGGGCACTCCATCTGGAGTTTTTTCTATTAACACACGTACCCCGGAAGTTCAGGATGACCAAGGTACATTATAAAGTACTTTTATGTTGCATACTTCACCTGTTCGAGTTCTATTTGACACCGGAGCAACACATAGTTTCATATATTGACTTATGTAACAAACTTGGATTGGAACCTATCCTTGCATCTACCTTCTTATGTGTATCAAACCCTATTGGAGGGCCCTCTAACCTCAAAAGGGTATGTAAATATGTCACGCTTATGTATGGCATGCATCGTTTCACTTGGGATTTCTTTGTACTTGGATTTGAGGCGTTCGATATCCTATTAGGTCTTGATTGGCTATGAAAGTTCGAAGCTGTTATATCTTACAAAGATCGAGCCGTCTCTCTAATTGACGACAAGAGTATACCTTTAGTTATTAAAGGTAAATCACCTCAAGAATGTGCTGGGAGTTTTATATTCTCTCTTGACTCCCATCCGAATGATTTAAGCTCTACCCCGGTTGTTCAACTATTTTCTGATGTGTTTGGAGAAGTCAATTCTCTACCACCTCTGTGGAAAATTGAATTCCGCATTGACCTTATACCTGGTGCTCGACCAATAGTTCTCCCTCCCAGGAGAATGGCTCCTAAAGAGAAGGCAGAATTGAATGCTCAGATTGAAGATCTATTTGCTAAAGGTTTGATTCGGCGAAGTTATTCAGAATGGGGCGCTGCAGTTGTATTCGTCACAAAGTTTGATGGTTCTCTCAGAATGTGTGTGGACTATAGAGAGCTAAACAGGCTCACACACAAAAACAACATTCTGCACTGAAAATAGTTTCTTTGAATGGCTGGTTATGCCATTCGGTCTTACTAATGCTCCAGCTTATTTCGTCGACTTGATGAATAAATTTTTCCGGGATGTTCTTAACATGTTTGTTCTTGTTTTCATCGATGATATTCTCGTCTTCTCTAAAGATGAGAAAGAGCATATGTCACATTTGGTTTTTGTTCTTGAAACTCTTCGCAGTCATCAGCTTAAAGCCAAGTTTTCGAAATGCCACTTTTGGAGAGACGAAGTTCGTTTTCTTGGCCATATTGTCTCGGAGAATGGGATTTCGGTCGATCCAGCTAAGATCGCCGTAATCAATGTAAGTTCTATCCTTACCTGTCAATTCTATCTAAACATCTTATCTCTATCTAAGCTCGAATCCTTGAATTTGCAGGATTGGGAGACTCCTAAAACTCCTACAGATAACTGCAGTTTCTTGGGCTTGGCCGGCTATTATCGCAGACTTATAGAAAACTTTGCTCGTATTTCCGCACCACTTACCGCACTCACCAGAAAGAATGTAAAATTAATTTTGAGTGAAAAGTGCGAAGCAGCTTTCAATGAGATGAAGCGAAGGTTGACATCTGCCCCAGTTCTTACAGTTATTGACAGTAGCGAAGGATTGACCGTCTATACTGATGCCTGCCGTGATGGATTAGGAGCAGTTTTAATGCAGAAAGGAAAGGTGATTGCCTATGTAGGTCATCAGTTGAAGACCCATGAAGAAAATTACGCAACTCACGATTTAGAGCTTCTTGCGGTTGTATTTGCTCTTAAGCTATGGAGGCACTATCTATTGGGAACCAAATTCGAACTATTCACTGACCATAAGTCATTGAGATATATCTTCTCACAAATGGATTTGAATCAGAGACAAGTCCGATGGCTCGAATTCTTAGCTACATATGATCTTGATATTAACTACACTCCAGGGAAAGCAAATGCCGTTGCCGATGCTTTGAGAAGAAACCAAGCAATGGCATGTTGTAATCTGGTTGAAGGAATGTTATTCTAACTCGTCGTCTCCCCAGCTCTTATGGTTCACATTATAGCCAAAACAATATGAAGACACTCTGCTCTATCGCATCAAAGAAATAGTTCTCGGAAGAGTCGAAAATGCTAACAATAAGATGGATGCATAGGTTGATAGTAATGGAGTCTTGAGAATTGACAATTATTTTTATTCCCAATGTTGATGGTCATAGATAGGAAGTGCTGAGAGTCACAAAGATATACCAGAATACAAAGAAGCTATATTGGTGGAGTGGAATTAAGCGTGATATTTCTACCTATGTTAGTAGATGCTCAACTCGCCAACAAGTTAAGACTGATCACCGGAAGATGGCAGGATTACTACAACCTCTAGAGATTCCATGTTGGAAGTGGGAATAGATTTCTATGGACTTTATTGATGGGCTACCAAGGACTAGAAAGGGGAACGAAAGCATTTGTGTGATTTTCGATAGACTGACGAAATCCGCTCATTTTATTCCAGTCAAGTCCACGCGTACTGCTTCGAATTTGGCCGAGATATACATGAGAGAAGTTTTTAAACTTCATAGTGTACCATCTAGTATTGTATGCGATAGAGATCCTGTCTTCACGAGTAAATTCTGGAAAGCATTTCAGGATACTTTGGGCACCAAACTAAATCTGAGCACAGCCTATCATTCTCAGACAGATGGCCAAACTGAGAGGGTGAATCAGATTTTAGAAGACCTTCTCCGAGCTTGTATTGTAGACTTTGGCGGGTCTTGGGAAGACCATCTCCATTTGGTTGAATTCACTTATAATAATATTTATCAGGTGAAGAAATCAAATTTCAATTTTGAATAAGTATATTTGAATTACTTATCTTTAATAAACCAGGCAAGCATTGGTGTGGCACCGTTCGAAGCCTTATATGGACGGCCATGCAAATCGCTAGCTTGTTGGATCGAGTCTGGAGATCGATTAGTGCTTGGTCCAGAAATAATTATGGAAGCTTCGGAGAATGTTGAAGAAATCAGAAAAGAAGATAAAGACGGCACATGACAGATAGAAGAGTCACGCTGACAGAAGGAGAAGAGATCTCGAATTCAGTGTAGCAGATGAAGTATTTCTGAAAGTGTCGCCTTTGAAGAACGTAATTTGATTTGGAAGGAAAGGGAAGCTAGCTCCTAGATTTGTTGGCTCGTTTGTGATTACAGAAAGGGTTGGAACATTTCCCTATAGAATTGTATTACCAGAAAAGTTCGCCGGTGTGCAGAATGTGTTCCACATCTCACATCTCCGCAAAGTTGTACGCAATCCATCTATGACCATTCTCACTGCTCAGTTGGAGGAGATAGGTATCGAGCCTTACTTGACTATTGAGTGAAAGCCACTTTGGATAGTCGATCGTGAGATGAAGCAACTTAGAAGGAAGTCAGTCAATCTCGTCAAGGTCCAGTGGAGTGCAGATGAGCGAGATTGCTCATGGAAAACAGAGGATAGTATTCGGGATTCAAACACCGAATTACTAATTTCAGGTATAATTCAATTTTCTTAAAACTACCTTGACTTTTCTGCTTGTTTCTTTTCTAGTTCTCCCATTTCGTTCCATTTCGAGGAGGAAAAGTTTTGAGTGGGGGAGATTGTAACGAACCTGAATTTCCGACCCAATTTAAAAATTTTAATCCATTATTTTAATATAATTTTTTTAAAATTTATATACGATCTCAATTAACGTCCAAACTTCATTTATAAGATGCGTCTAATTAGTTATGAATATAGGAAAAGTTTCATCGTAAAATATTGCAGTAAATTTCGTTCACGTTTTTATGTATATCTGTTCATTTTAAACTGCGAAAAATTTATCTTTCGAATCCAAATGTTTTTACACAATAATGTTGTAAAAATTTATCTGATCAAGATGATGCAATTTGTTTCGTCTAATTCCGTCATCGCCTGCTTCATTTAAATTGTTTTGTCATACGAACAATTTAATCGGCGTAAATTCTGAGTTTTTATAAAACTAACATATCGCAATTATCTATGTACCGTTGAAAGCGTCTCGTCACGCTGACCAAAAAGGTATATTCATTTGAGCACATCTCGTTGCATTAATTTAACCATTTCGGACGGACCGGTTAAACTGTATTCAGCCAAACTAAAACAACTCGTATCCATTCAAATTTGAAAAGGAAACTATAGTTGATGGGTGAATTCAATAGGGTGGTTGACAGCTAACATAATGACGTGGGAAGTTGTGATAATTGGGAAAATAAATGGCACCCTTCGTATTTCAAAGGACATTTGCTGTTGTTCCTGGTTTCTAAAATATAAAAAATAATAATAGAATGTACTCATCTCCATTCGCTCATCACTCTGTCAGGTGAGTGACTTTCTTCTTTTCCCATTCTTTCTTCTTCCTTTTATATTTTTTTTACTATTGAAATTTTTCCTAAAAGAAACTAAAGCACACCATGCCTCCTCCTTCATATGCACACGCAACCCACTTCACCTTTCACCCCGCCACTTCCACTCACTCCGACCCACCTACCCAGTCCGACCCTCTTTCCAGCCCGCATCCTCGCAAATCACCACCTCCAAACACCGGTCGTGCCCATCCCCTTCGCCCATGCCGTGCCACCGCCGGCTACTCCTATACACACCGCCTCCTTACCCATCGTGCCACCACCATGTTCCATGCGTGAGTGCGTGCATGTATTTGGTGCGTGTGTGTGCTGTGTGAGTGCGAAAACGTGTACGCGCAGTAAATATGAATTGTGTACGTGAGTGTGAAATGGAGTCTCGGTTTGAAATGCAGGCTCGGTTTTGTAAAGAAGAAAAATGAGTTTTTTTATGCAGTCTCGGTTTGAAATGCATTTTTTTTAAAGTGAGTCTCGGTTCTATTTTATAAGAAAACAAAAGAAAGAGGTTCCACTGTTTACAAACAGCCTAGCTTTCACCTTTTGCTTTAATGGGAACTATATATAGTTGCTGTTGCTTTTACACAGTTGTGCATATATATGGACAGTGTTGTAAAAGGGGCAGTAACAGTTTGTTCTCTCTGATTTTGTTACAGCAACCGTCTAAAGTCATTTATTTTGCAGCAGCATCGATATCTCAGCTTTCTCTTCTTTTCTTCGTCATTGGTAAGCTCGCCTATATAATTTTATAAATTTTATATAAATGTTCACTTAAATTAATATTGTCTCTCTTTTGTCGATAATTGCAGTGTTCCGTTTGTTCGTGTTGTACCAATTCTATTCGTGCTTCTTCGTGCTTCGCCGTTCATTCTCTAACCATGAAAGGTGAATTAATTTTCACGACTTATATTCTTATAAGATAATAATCCAGTTGATTGATAATTGATTGATTGTTGATGTTACATTAGACGTTAAATTGTTAATGTTTAAAGTGATAAATAATATGCAACTGAATTTGATATAGGATAGTTAATAATTTAAAATAGATATATGTATTGAATTTGAATAGTTAAATTTATATAATATGACCCCTTTTAAATGTTTAGATAGATTGACACGTAGAAATTTGGTTAATTTCACCTTGAACCATTGAAATATATGTTATTTAAATTGACGTAGTATGAAATTGAATAATAGATATCAAGTGAAGGACCGTATAAATATTAGTGTAATAATCTTTAATCTACATGAAATGATAGTGTAGATTCTATAAATAATTATATTAATTTGCATAAACAACAAATGTAGATTAATACGATTATTTCAGGATTATTTAATAAATTATTGAATTGTTTGCTATTGCTTGTTTATTTACTTTGACACCATCCCAATTATCACACTACAAGTTCCCTTTGCTATGCTTTGATTTTTGAATTGAAATGGAATCGGGTTGAAATGATAAATACCCAAATAAACTTTGGCTTAGGATAGAGAATTAAATAAAACCCGATTGGTCAATAATTTTATTTAAAAATAAAATAAAGATTTATTTGAATAAATAATAAGGTTTTTGAAATGAAGTTGGAATTTGAAATTAACGGAAGGAAATTGTGAATATCTGATAATCTGAAACAAAATATTAACATAATAGTTGATAAAAGAACGTTGTTTTAAAATTAATTATTTAACAATTAAGTTTGGAATTATTTAATAATTAAGATTGGAATTATTTAATAATTATATTTTGGAATTATTTAATAATTAAATTTGAAATTATTAATTAAGTTTTGAAATTATTTAATTATTAAATAAGAATGAATTATTTAACAATTAAATAAAATTGAATTCTTCAATAAGTAAAATTAAACTTCTTGGATAAGTGAAATAGAGTTTCTTTATTAATTGAGTTTTGGAATTGTAACTAAGTAAGTAAATAAGTGAAATTGAATTTCTTTAACAAGAAATAAAATGTGATTTATTGAAATTAATGTAAGACTTGTAATTTAAAGAATTTAATTTAGCGAATATAATTTAATTAAATTTGTAAGTTTTGATACAATGGGATTGAACTTAGGTAATTGATTTAATATTGGAAATTTAATAGAAATTGTTTTGAATGGTAAATTAACTTAACGAATATTGAATGAAATCGATAAATGAGCTTAAATTGATTGGAACGTTAAATTAAATTTATTTAAATGATTACGGAATGAAACTTATATACGAATTTAAATAAATATTTTAATTGTTTTAAATCAAATTTTGGAATTGAATTATAGAATTTTGAAATGGTAATTTGGAAGTTATGAAACATAAATTATGGAAATTGTTTAAGAAGACAAATGAAATGTTGGTTTACAAATTCAACTTGAAATTGAATTTGATTTGGTTTTAAAATATATTAATCGACCAATCGGTGTAACAATTACGAAAGTTATTAAAAAGACCGGAATCGGTTAGGGATATACTCACTGTCTAAACCGAAAACCACTTTAATAACTATACACGGAGTGTGATCCAGAATGAAGTGGTTGGAATGACGTACGTGATGATTGAAGAAAGAGAACGATTATGGATAGCCTTGACACTTATGTCAAATTGAAAATGACTAAAACAGGAGTCGTGTTGGGCCAAATGGGGTTAGCTACCTCGAGCGAACACACTTCTTCGTAAACTACCCATTAGTTTTATTGATTGGTGTGCACCCTTGAATTTGGAGTGTTGTTTCACGGTGTTGCGATCGTTGCGGCGATGCGTTCTCACCAGTCCGGATCAGGCAAACGGTAGTTTCACTACCTTGGGTATTGCCTCATGTGCCTTGTCATAGTTGTATCCCTATACGCGACCACTACGAATTTATTTTGTATTATACCTATAGAGTACTCCCTGATATCCCACTAGTTTACGGTGGAGTTTACAGTGCTGTATATTCTATGATGCTATATAAAATGTGTTAAGGGGCACAATGGTAACGCCTTAACACTATCTTGATATTTTATTTTACTATTAGACATTATCTACTTATCGTACATTACTATGTATAGATATTTTAACGGATCCTGAAAGATGTTATTCCATTCATCTTTGAATTATTGCTATTTCAATTTGAACCATATTATCTGTATAAGAATATATGTCCTGATTCGAGTATTTGTTTGTGCATATGCTCGGGTCAGTCTGAGGATTTCTGTTGCTGTGCTACTTGGAAGTTGAAGACCTGAAGAACATCATTATCTTTATCTTATCAGTATTACTCTTTCCTATTTGGATATTATCAGACTTCTATGTTGTTCTATTTCAGTTTTACTTGAGACATTGTTGTATTTTCTTAGTAGCCTCATGAACTACTATTATGACTATGTTGTATTTCCGCTGCACTATTCTGTTATGTTATTTCTGTGATTCTGAGGGGATTCTTATTTATATATATACTCCATTAATAATTCGTGTTTTGTATTGTTTAAGTTGACATGTGTGGATTATTGTCAATTTAAATGGTACAAATATACGGGTTGTTACAATGATACTAAAGATTGATCGATAAAATGGCAGGTACCACTTATGCTTTTTTATCCGTTTTACAACCTCCGAAGTCTACATCACTAAATGATACAAGTTCGAAAATCGTATCTTTAGGATAGAATAAGCTATAATCTTTGGTATTGGATAAATAACGTAAAATTCGTTTGACTGCTTTATGATGTGATTGCTTTGATTGAGATTGAAAACATGCGCATAAACAAGCACTCATCATTATATCGGGTCGAGTAGCTATTAAATATAATAAAGAGACCATCATACTACGATATGATTTTTGATCAAAGTCTATTCCATTTTCGTCTTTGTCTAAATATAAGGTTGTACTCATAGGAGTTGGTCTACTAGTAGTGTTTTCCATTCCGAATCGTTTGAGTAAATCCTTACAATACTTTCCTTGATTCACAAAAATGCCATTGTCTAATTGTTTTATTTGTAACCCAAGAAAAAAAAAATTAATTCACCCATGTGTAACATTTCAAACTCATTTTTCACTATTTCATAAAATTCATTACACAAACTTTCATTAGTTGACCCAAATATAATGTCATCAACATATATTTGTACTACTAGTATATCGTTATTTTTGTGTTTTATAAATAGTGCAGCGTCTGTTTTGCCAATTTGAAAACCAGAATTTTGTATATGAGTTTTTAGTCGGTCGTACCAAGCATGTGGTACTTGTTTTAAACCATATAAAGCTTTTTTGAGTTTAGAAACATGATCTGGATATTTTTCATAAATAAGTAATGGCGGTTGTTCCACAAAAATTTTTCTTTGCTAAAACCGTTTAAGAAGGCACTCTTAACATCCATTTGAAATAATTTAAAGTTACGATGACATGCAAAAGCAAGGAGAGTAGAATTGCTTCGAGACGAGCCACAGGAGCAAATGTCTCTTCGTAATCAATTCCCTCTTCTTGGTTATATCCTTGAGCCACTAATCTTGCTTTGTTACGAATATTCCATTTTCATCATCTTTGTTTTCGAAAACCCATTTTGTTCCAATTACAGATTGATCTGATGGTCTAGGAACGAGTTCTCATACATTATTATGTTTAAATTGATTTAATTCTTCATTGCTAAGATCCAAGAGTGATCTTTAGATGCTTCCTTATAACTTTTAGGTTCTGTATTTGAGATAAAAGTGACATGACTCATTTGATTTAATTTGTTTCTAGTGACTCGAGAATTTAAGTCTCCAATTAAATTATTTAAAGGATGATTTTTTAATATTCTTGTGGGTGATCTTAAAACAGTTTCATTGTTATCAGAAGATGAATTATTCATATTGTTTGTGATTTCAATTTGATATTTAGTTAAAATTTCATCTTCATCTTCTTTCATAGTTTGTTGGAAATTTTCATCAAAAAATACATGTAAGCTATCTTCTATAATATATGTTCATTTATTATAAATTCTATAAGCTTTACTACGTTCTGAATAACCAATAAAAATTCCTTTGTCGGCTTTAGGGTCAAATTTTTGAAGATTGTCCTTAGCATTTAAAATAAAACATTTTGACCCAGAAATTTTGAAATATGAAACTTTTGGTTTCTTTCCATAAAATATTTTGATAACATGTATTCTTAGTCATAGGTCGAACTGTGTCACGATTTAATACATAACAGGCTGTGGAAATAGCTTCAGCACAAAAATGTTTGGGTAGATTACTACTATTTAGTAGTGTAGTAGTGTTCGTGCATGTTCCTGTAAAGTTCTGTTTTTTTCTTTCAACTACACCATTTTGTTGTGGTGTCGTGGAATCGAAAAATCATGACTAATTCCTTTTTTGTTACAAAAATTACTGAAAAATTCATTTTCGAATTCTCCTCCATGATCACTACGTATATTTTTGATTTTTAAATCCATTAAGTTAGTGATCAGTTTTGCAAAGATTTTAAACATTCCAGAAGTGTCATTTTTATGTTTTAAAAATAATGTCCAAGTATATCTTGAAAAATTATCTACAATTACGAACGCGTATTTGTTATGATTTGTTGATCGTACTTGGGTTGGTCCAAACAATTCTAAATGAAGTAATTCCAGAGGTTGCTTAGTAGATATGTTATTTTTAGATTTGAAAGCACTTTTCTTTAACTTGCCCATTTGACAAGCGTCACATAAATTTTCAATTTTATAGTTAATTTTAGGAAGACTTTAACTAAATCATGTTTTGCTAGTTTGTTAATATATTTAAAATTTATATGACAGAAACGTTTGTGCCAAATCCAAGGATCATCATGATTTGTTGTTAAACATAAATCTGAATTATTTTTAATGTTCGTATTTAGGAACGATTTCTAAATCCTTCAAAGAGTAAATTTTTGTTTTGATTAAGAATTTTACAGTTATCTTTTTCGAATTTTATTTCAAACCCTTTATCATACAATTGACTTATACTAAGAAGATTATGTTTTAGATTTTCTACTAATAAAACATTAGAAATAATAGGAGAGTTAGGGATACCAATATTGATGACTTCTCCAATGCCAATGACGAACCCTTTTGAATTATTGCCAAAAGTTACAGTGCCACCATCAATGTATTTTATATTTGACAGCATGTGAGCATTTTCCGTCATGTGCTTTGAGCATCCACTATCTAATACCCATTTTTCTTTATTTTTGCATTTGGATAGCTGCAAAAAATAAAAATATTTAAATTGGTACCCTTTTTATTTTTGGGTCCTAAGTGTTAGTTGGTTAGGGTAACCATACCCAAGATGGTTTGGTTCCTTTAGAAATATAATTATTATTGTGAAACACTTCTTTCATATAATTACCTATATATATTTCTGTTTAATTAGGTTGTTATTTGTTTTAGGAACCTATATTTTAATCATTTTTGAATTTGTGATTAATTTCTTATTTTTGAAGAAGGTTTTATCTCAGTATAAATTTTACTATACTTTGTAATTTTTGTTTTATTGTAAAACCCTATTCCATTACGATTTTCGAGTGGCCTAGAAATTTTAATTAAACTCTCCAAGTCTTGTTTTCCTTTGTTAGATTTTGTAACATTATTTGTAATTTTATCCAATTTGATTTTAAGATCAATATTTTCAGATCTTGAAGTTTCTAAATTATCTTTTAAGATAATGTACTCATTGCTAATTTTATTATGTTCTTGTTTAACTTTTCCTAATTCACAAGATAAAACATTATTTTCAATAGAAAGATTCTTACATTTTTCTTGAGCATTCTCTAATTCTTCTTCTAAATTGATTTTTCATCTTTTAGTAACCCTATTTCAAGTTCAAATCGATTTATTTTAGCAACATATTCTTTATTTAATTTTTTAGTTTCTCTATATTTGTCATCAAGTTCCATACTTCAAAAATTTCATCATAAGTAAGATCGGGACATACCTCATTAGTGCGTGCCATGAAACATACATTTGCACTTTCATTGTCACTATCGGATGAAGAGGAAGAGTCAAAATCATCACATGTAACTTGGAATGCCTTTCTCTTTTCTTAAATTTCTCAAACTTATTTTTCTTTTTCTCGATGTTGAATTTTGGGCATCCTTCTTCATATGTCTGAACCGATCACATTCAAAGCACTTGATCGAAGTTTGATTTGATGAATTTGATTTTCCGTTATTTTCGAATCTAGTCAGTTTCTTGAATTTCTTAAATTTTTTGTAGTTCTTGGCAATAAATACAATTTCACCTTCATCCAATTCAGAATCTTCATTGCTTGCTTGAAATGCTATATTTTTCTTTTCATAGTTTTGTTCCTTTCTGGCCTGCAAATTAACTTTATATGACATTAAATTTCCAATCAACTCTTCAACTTTGAGTACAAAGAGATCGTTAGCTTCTTCGATAGCCAGTACTTTTCTTTCCCACTAATTTGTTAAAGAGTTGAGAAATCGAGACACTAAAACAAAATCAGTATATTTAACTCATAATGCCATAAGATCGTGTTGTATAGTTTGAAATCTTGAATACATGTCAACAATTGACTCATTTTATTTCATTTTGAAAGATGAAAGTTGATTCTGTAAAATTGATATTTTTATTTGTTTGACCTTAGTCGTACCTTCGAGCGTAACTTGTAAAATACGCCATATATCATAAGCAGCAGTACATAACGTAACACGTGAACATTCATTTTTATCAAGAGAGAAAAACAGTACATTCATAGCTTTAGCATTATTAGAAGCAGCAGTTTTTTATGCATCTGCCTATGTGCTAATATTTATTTCAGGTCTACATACTTAATTTGAGTTGCTGACCATATTTCTAAACCATTTGCTTCCACTAAAACTTTCATTCGGGTTGACCAATATGCATAATTAGATTCGGTGAATAGTAGAGGACGTGCAGTTAATTGACCTTCTTGAAAGATACTTGCCATATTAGTAATTTTCAAATACGTGTTGCTACGATTTGAACTAATCTTGCTCTAATACCAATTGAGAGTCTATGTAGATCGTATATGTATATAGTATACGACAAGTATGTGTATGATTGTATGAATTGCACAGAGTAATAAGCAGGAAAAATTAAAAGTAATCACACCAGAGTTTTTATACTGGTTTGGACCTCTAGTCCTACATTCAGTCCCGAAGCTCCCCTGCGGAAATACACTAACCAATTGCCTTGGCTTCGTTCGAAGGAATAGGCTTTTATGCAAGAGTATTTCTTTGACAAATGTGTGTTCTATGTAACACTGATTTTGACTACAAGTACAGCTTCTTTCTATAATCTCCTTTGAGTAGTATGTAGTTTTAATCTTTTATATAAGGAAGAGATAAAAGTATGTTTGAGAGTACTTCTAGAAATTAGAGAGATCATAGAAATATTAGAAAATAAATAGAGAAAATTCAGAATATTCAGTTAATTATACTTTTCAAATTCAGGCTTAATTATAGATGTTTAAAGAGCTTGTTTGAGAAGTAACGACCTTTGGTTCACTCTATTTCAATCCAAAAGTTGCAATGTTTGAAGAGGAAGAGTTATGACTAGAGAACGAGGATGCAACTCTTCGATTGAAGAAGATGTATTTTGAGGAACAATGACCGTTACTTAGGTTGAACATCAGGCCATTTGTGTCAGACGTCTGGTCTGTTTAAAATTTTTAAGCAGAACATGTTGCCAGACGTATGAGCTCATATATATTATGTTAACTTACTTTTTCTTGTATATGTTCAAAAACTTTTTAATAATTTGTATATGCATATGCTTGTAAGGATTACTCAAGGAGATTGTACATATCATCTATTTAAGACATTAACAGAATGAACTAATATTTCACAATTAATAATCCTTGTATCGGTCTTCAAGTCTTGGTTATGAAAGTCTACCTGCATATGGATGATATATATACCTATGTATATTGCATGCAAGTGCTTGTATAGTTGTTGTCATCGAAATCGAGGCTCTAACACTTTCCTTGCACTTCTAATTATACGAACAAGTGTGCACGAAACCGTGCACTTGCACACCAACACCAACCCACCGGGTTCACCACCGACCGACCTCACAAACCACCCATGGCCATCGCATTAATCCATCCACTTAGAATACTCATCCATCTCCTGGTTCGAATTTTCGAACTCGAACCCCCATCCTGGAATGAACACCAACACCATCCAATGCCTTGCCATGCCACCACCGTACCCAATTCACCACTAAACTACACCGATAAACCTGCCATCGATCACTCCTCCTTTTCCCCCAGGACCGCATTCCTCGCTCCCGCCTCCACTTCGCATTTTCCTTAAAATTGAGCCCCACCAATAACAACTCTAAAGCCCTAAAACCATGCTTCCTTAAAAATAGCCATGCCAATTTACTCGTATGCACCGTTGAGCAAGCATCCTCCACGACCCATGTCGTGCCACGAAATTAACTTCATCACCGAAAGTTGGCCAAAAACCCAACTCCGTTCAATCACCCAATTCTCTACGCATATAACCTTAAAAATCTTCAAATCAGACTTATACATTGTATTTTTCAATCATGATTCAGGCTGTATGATTTATTTGTAAAATTACGATAGTTGAATCTTGACTATTTCTGACCCAATCACTGTAAAATGGGGTTTTTCCACCCTTTACTTAATGAAATTCTATGAAAAAAACTTTAAATTGTTCTATACTCACAAACAAACTACTTTGGTTTTGATGTCTTGTTTTAAAACTGCGTAGATGATGAGTTAATGATTTTTCAAAGTTAAAGAGGCTTATCTGTTTTCATTCAAACCAAAATCAGGGAAGAAGTAGTGTTTTCTCTGTGTTGTAGGTGGAATTATATATATCTAACACATTCATGCATGTACATATTAACCAAACAAATCACATAACATTTAACATAGATCAATGATACTTACTTATTTACAGATATAATATAAGATAGGTAACACCCTGTTAACAAGATGGGAGTGTTCACTCGCAGTTATAAAGAAATGAACTGCCACTCTTTTATCTTGCCCTGCTTCAAACTTCTGATTTAATGGCAGACTATAAACTTTGTTTTTATTTAACAATTTTCTTCCTACGTGAGTATGAACTATAGGGCTATATATATAAGAGGAGGTAAAGTGTATAGGGTAAGCCATAGGGTGGTTGAAGCTTTGTACATGCTTTCATTTCACATAATTTTTTTTCTTTTTTCTTTTGAGTGATTTGATTTTTGAGCTAATGAGATCTTTTATATATGATGACTTGATTTTTCATGTGACTTGAGCTAAAATTGATTTTTGTGTGACTTGAATTTGAAATTAGGTCATGATGATGTCTCCTTGCATGTATATATATATATATATATATATATATATAGTTATGCATATGTATTTTATCCCATTATACTAGCATTTGTACATATTTATTTTATACATTAGATATACACAATATATATATACACAATACACGCACACACACACACACATATATATTTCCATATGCATTTGTATTTATCATCATCATGCACATACATATTAATACTCATACATATTTTTCATTTACATATATATAGTAATATATACATATATGTTTACATTTATACACACACTCACATACATATTTGCTTATATTTGTCATCATACACACACACATATATATATACCTACACATTTCTATGTACCTTCAAATACACACATGTTCTATACATTTACATGTTCACCATTTAATATAACATATACACATAAGTTTGGATCTTGTCATTATAAAGTTATACATTCATGTTTATATATTTACCTACAAATACCATATCTTTATAACCTGTACACAGATATGAACTTATATATTTATTTTTAAAAATCATAACTTTTATACACTTATACAAATACACATATATGGACATTCCATCATAAATTTTAAATGGTGAAGTTTACATATATATTTCTATAAAATTTATTATATCTAGAAATTTATAATTTAATATGTTTTTAATCAATATATAGATTCAGGTATTTTATTTATCAGAAATTTATTTATTCGACTTATAAAATAAATATTCCAATAATAAATCAATTAATTGACCAACATCCGATGTCTAAAAATCCGGGTTATTACATTCCTACCCCCTTAGAACTTTTCATCGTCGAAAAAGAACGAAGCGAGAATTTGGATTTTGACGTATATTATTAATTAAATCATTTTTAAACATTCAAATTCTTACTCTTTTATTTTACCCTTTTATAACACTTCCAATTATATAGTATCACCAAGCTGGTTTTATATTTCATAACTCGATGTCTAAACAAGTCCATCCTTGTTCTCACAGAAATTTACCTATACGTTGATTAGGCATAGGATTAAAAATCTATGAGTACTTAGTAGACTCGTTTTCAACACCTAGTGAAAATAGTTGAAAAACCTCTTTCAAAAAATGCTATGAAAATTATCCCTTAACCACCATGGGTCACAGTTAACACGATGATTACGCCGCCAACCAGGCAAAATCCATAAGAAAACTGTAGGCATCCACGTCTCTCGACTTACGCCATGGGAACACCACAGATCGCAGCTACAACAGGGTTGCTTTTGCTATCGCGGCAAAACCGTAAGTAGTCTGTAGGCAATCACTGCCCCTCGAATTATGCTGCCAATGAAACTTTACCACACAGATTGCAGACTACACAAAGGTTTCGTCACTATCCCACCGAAATCCAATGTAAACTATTGGCACTCACTGCCACACGAATTACGCTATGGAACCAAACCACATAGATCGCAACCTACCGATGTTACTTCACTATTCCAGCAAAATCAATCGTAGATTGTAGGCATTCACTGCCACTCGACTTACACTATGGAACCACAATAGATCGCAGTTACAATAAAGGTTATGCTACCATCATAGCAAAACTCAATGTAACTGTAGGCATCGACACCACTTGACTTACACTACCCAACAAATGATCATCAAGAACTCATGAGTTTTATCCTGACGTCCTCTGGGATTCCAATTTCATTGAACCCGCCCTTAAGATTCCTAGGCAGAACCATCCAGTGGATCTCCTACTATAAGTTTCAAATTTCATGGGGGTGCCTTTCCATACTTTTGTCTCAAAACATATCATACTATATATATAGCACCTTTCAAAATCATACTCTTTATATGCATCTCATATAAACTTTATCTATAAAAAATCGATATCTTCAAAATTAATAATTTTCAAATTTGGTTTACCAATTTTCCAAAATCGACTTTTTGCCAAAATCAAAAGTTTTTTGAAGTCAATGGGTTCCAAAATTTCATTCTCATATATAAAAAATTTCTTTCCCGCTCGAATAATTTTTCAGATCAATAATCTCTGAGTCCACTTCATACTTATATAAACTTTATTTAGCATTCCAAATAACTTTCAAAGATCATTTTTTCTGATTATCAACAAGGGGAGTTTGAATATATAACTAACATTTATATAATGCCAAATCAAATTCCAAGTTCGACTACCTTTCAAAGTTATTTGTAACATTTCTTACTTCTAATAAAGTAATTTCTCAGTTATAGTAACTACTAAATCTTCAATTTAAATCATCATATTTATTCAAAATATACTATTATACTTCAAAATCATTTTTACTTAAGATCTCGATTTCGACTCCAATTAGAATTGCTTCGGGTTACCATTTGGGTTGTAACTTCAATTTATCCCAAATAGTATTTAGATCCATGATTTAAATATAAACAATTTCCACTCTAACCAGTTTGAATTAAAAAATAGCTTGAATAGTTATAAAATAGGTAAATAATTAATATAAGATAGTTTTGAGTTTTAAAAGGATGGTTTGTATAGTAAAGTAGCTTGGAAAATAAAAAATAATCTGAATATTTAAGAAGATAGATTTAAAACAGCTTATATCAAAATAATTTATTTGAAAATAGTTTCAAAGTCAAACTGATTCAATTCCCAATCTCCAATTGTAATCAATTTTCAATTTCCTATTCCATTGATTCAATTCCGATTTCAATTTGAATTAACTTCAATTCCAATTTTAATTCAAATCAATCACCATTTCAACTTCCAACTAATTCAACTTCGATTACAATTCCAATTAATTCAATTCAATTCCAATTTGAATTAATTTCAATTCCATTCTCAACCTTTAACCATCTCGATTTATATATATTCGAGTTCGGTTTTCAAAATACCAATTTAAATCACTTAAATCAAATTAACCCTCAATATTTAATTTAACAAAACAAGTCTTTAAATAATTCCATCCTAAGCCCAAATTTCAAATATTCATTTAAATTACCTCTACTTAAACTTATTGCAAGGTTCAAGTGGGAGTTCAAATCTTTTTAGAACTAATCAATTTTTGGAATTCAATTTATTTCCCAATTAAATTTAAAATTTCAAACCTAATTTTTTTTCAAACAATTTCAGTTGACAAGTTCATTTTTTAACATTTCAAACTTAAGTTCAAAATGATTCCATTTTCGTAAATTCAATTTTATTTCTATTCAATTTCAGGGTTGGATATATATTACTTCAATCCACTCCTTAATTTTTTCAAAATGATTCAATTTGCAGTTTTACATACTGTAAATAATAAACAGGATGATAGCAGGATATATCAAGGTAAATAAACATCCAGATTATCTAATATATCAATCAATAGATCCATCACCAATTTCCCGAATTCGAAACTCGTTTTATTTAAAAATCATTTGAAATCATTCATGAGTGCATAACTTCTTTTGCACTTCTTATCAAATCTATACTCTTTTCATTTACAATTTAATTCATTTAACTTCCATAAGTTAAATTTTAATTTCACCTTGAAATTTCCAATTCGGGAAATAAGTTCAAAACTTATTTAACTTGGCCTGGGTTAATTCCCAATGCGTTAATTCCATTTAAACTTACTAAATTTAAATTTTACAGTCGAAATCCAATTCTTTTTTTTAATATCACTTTCCACTTATAAGTTCAAAAACTTATTATTCTTTGGGTTATACTTCTCGTTTTAAGGGGATTCTAGAATTCAAACACCAGCATTTATTTCAACTCAATTTTGAAATCATATATATATATTTATATATATCCCATTTACATATCAATTCACATTTCAAATTTTAAACCAACCTTGTTTTCTATCCAAAACAAATTCCTTTGGAAATTTTCAAAACAACTCAGTTTTAAACAAAAATTTCCATATCAAATATTCTAAATAATATTATTTATTATTTCCTCAAACACTTTGAAACATATTTCAAAACTTCTAGGACTTAGATTCAAAACTTCACACTTTAGATCCATTTAAATTTATAAGTCATATTTATAAATTCAGCTTATATAATTTCACTTCCTTAAACATTTCACTCTATTTTATCATTGTTTATTCTGTAATAAATATCCTTTATTAGGACACAACAACCAATTTATGATAATAATATTACAATATATAGAAACCAAACACACCATATTTTTCACCATAATTTCCTAAGAGATTATTTCTATATATAAATAAAGTCAGGGTAAATTTTGTTTCATTTCAAAACACCTTAAAAAACACTTCTGTAATTTCCAAAATTTCAAATTCTGGTTTGAGTCTACCTTTAGCTTAACTTGTTTGTATAGTTCATTCTTATCAAATTTCTATTTGGCTATATACATATTTAACTGCTAAATCTTATAATCTTATTTGATTATAATAATTACAAGCAATCACCTTAATATACTATAATAATTTAGAAAAATTATTTCTTTATATATCAAAATATAAGCTTACATAAAGATTAGTTTAAAATCATTTTTAGAATCATTATATATGAAAATAAAAAGTAAGCCCTCATATATACTACACTCAACTCATTTTACGGTACTACTGACTCTATCTCTAATGAGTAATCCTCACCAGAGCCAAGATTCTCGCTTAACCTTCTGCTCTGATACCACGTGGAATGATCGGATGATTTTCGACCCTCAAAAATCGACGCTAATATGTTCACTATATAGAGTGCCGAGAAATCAAGTGTCGAAAATACCGGGTTATTAGGGTAGAGAAGAAAAAAGATAGAAGACGAAAACGGAAACAACAGCATAGAATCTCACAATCGCAACGGAAAAAACTATAATATACAATAACAACATTTTTACAATGGAAAGCTGTAACTGTTAATATATATACAAGTTATCAGAGTACAATCATCAACAATAAACCTGGATAATTATAATAACTTGTCCTGAACTGCTGACTATGCAACCAATAATACGCAGCGGAATATAATCAAATACGTGCAATACGTCTCTGCTATCCAGCTCGTCTCCAGAGCTCTAAAGCGTCCTAACCTAAAACCGCAATACTCGGTCTGATCTGAGTATTGCAATAAAGTAACACCCGAGTCAGGCTGGAAACCAGCGTGAGTAAACCCACTTAAAATTAAAATACCGAGGTTATAAAACTTCCTTGAAACCAAGGTAACTCGTACAAACACAATGAGTTTTTCATCTTATTATAACCAAAACACCTTTATAGAAATCCATCGGTATTATAATAGTGTTTAAGTACAACACTTATTTAAAATAGTCGAATTCATTAAATTAATCCAATTCCAACATATTATACTCTAGAATAAATACCGTAAGGGTTCGTAGTGATTATCAAATCAAAGTGGTTCCGGATAACATTGGCATCCGATTCCAGTTTCTTTGAATCAAAACGATAAACTTTATAAAGCCAAATGGTCTATAATAACACTTTATATCTAGAGTTCCAAAATACACATAAGGGAATTTATTTCAAATGCTTATTTCAATATAAAACGTACTAACGTTTTATTCCAACATTTAAATTCGTTTGACCCCTTCATGGTACATACAAGAACAATCGAAATAAATAACTAATAACAATAACCTGGGCCATAGAGCATTAACTAAGTTATCGATTTATAATTTATATTTTAAAAAATTCACAAATAGGATATAATTTACTTAAATTGACCGAATCCATTTATATTTTAATCCAAATTAGTTACAAATTTAAGAGATCATACAACGATTTGTTTTTAATTTATTTGGGTTAAATAATCCAATTAATAACTAATTTTATTAATTACATAAGATTAAGTCAATTACTAATTTAATTAATAACTAACTTTAATTATTTTAAAATAATTATACTTTTTATCACAGAAAATTATCGACATAATTTTTAGACACAATATTTGGGTGGTAGGACTTCCGTATAAGATATATCATGTTGGTTTGGTTATTTTTTTTAAAATGAAGAGAATATATATTTATTTAGAGTTAAAAGATTTTAGCCTAATACTTATGCAATTTCCTAAACAAACATAAACTGCTCGGCCCAATTTCGTTCGGCCCAAAAGGAAAAAAGGGAAACAAGCTGCTCCTCTTCCCCTTCTTCCTTCTCCAGTTCTTTTCTTTCCTCCCACTTCCAGTTACACGAACAAGTGTGCACGACACCGTGCACTTGCATACCATTGCCAACCCACTGGGTTCACCGCCGACCGACCTCACAAACCATATATGGCCATCGCGTTAACTCCATCCACCCAGAATCCTCATCCATCTCCTGGTTCGAATTTCGAACTCAAATCCCCCATCCTGGAATGAACACCAACGTCTCGCCTTGCCACCATCATATCCCATTCACCACCAAACTACATCGATAAACCCACCATCGATCACTCCTCCTTTTCTCCCAGGACCGCACTCCTCGCCTCCCTCCTCCACTTCGCATTTGCCTTGAAACCGAGCACCAAAACACAACTCTAAAGCCCTAAAACCACTACGTCAGGCCACCATGCTTCCTTGAAAATAGCCACGCCATTTTTCTCATATGTGCCCTCGACCGAGCATCCTCCACAACCCATGCTGTGCCACGAAATTAACTTCGTCACCGAAAATTGGCGAAAAACCCAACTCCGTTCAACCCCCCAATTCTCCGTGCATATAACCTTAAAAATCTTCAAACCAGACTTAAAAATCGTATTTTTCAATCACGAGTCAAGCTGTATGATTTATTCGTAAAATTACGATAATCGAATCTCGACTATTTCTGACCCATTCACTGTAAAATGGGGTTTTTCCACCCTTTACTTAATGAAATCCTGTGAAACAAATTTTAAATTGTTCTGTACTCATAAAAAAAACTTCTTTGGTTTTGATGTCTTGTTTTAAAAATGCATAGATGATGAGTTAATGATTTTTCAAAGTTAAAGAGGCTTATTTATTTTCATTCAAACCTGGGTCAGGGAAGAAGTACAGTGTTTTCTCGGTGTTGTAGGTGGAATTATCTATATCTAACACATTCATACATGTACAAATTGACCTAATAAATTACATAATATTTAACATAGATCAATGATACTTACTTATTTGCAGATATAATATAAGATAGGTAACATCCTGTTAACAAGATGTGAGTGTTTACTCACAGTTATAAAGAAATGAACTGCTACCCTTTTATCTTGCCCTGCTTCAAACTTGTGATTTATTGGCAGACTATATGCTTTGTTTTTATTTAACAATTTTTCTTCTTGCGTGAGTATGAACGATAGGGCTATATATATAAGAGGAGGTAAAATGTACATGGTAAGCCATAGGGTGGCTGAAGCTTTTTACAGGCTTTCATTTCACACAATTTTTTTTTTGAGTGGTTTAATTTTTAAGCTGATGAGATCTTTTATATAAGATGATTTGATTTTTCATATGACTTGAGCTGAAATTGATTTGTGTGTGACTTGAATTTGAAATCTGGTCATGATGATGTCTCCATGCATGTATACATTTATATGTGTATATATAGTTACCCATATGTACTTTATCCTATTATACTAGCATTTGTTCATATTTATTTTATACATTAGATATACACAATATGTATATACAGATATCCATATGCATTTGTCATCATCGTGTACATATATATTTATACTTATGCATATTTTCATTTACATATATATAGTTATATGTACATACATATTTGTATTTATATATATACATACACACACATTTGCTAATATTTGTCATCATCATACATAAATACATACATACATACATACATACACATTGTGACGCCCCACCTCAATACCCATGCTAGCCAAGAAAACTACGGAGTAATGCTGTCAACTAGCGCGGAGAATAAGGCTGTTGAGGAGTGACCATCCATGTAACTTCTTTGTGCGAGCACCGATATGTCAGATAGTATAGCATGCATTTCATTTAAGGAGGAAGTCCGACATACCGATACAAACTTAAAGCTATCACACGGTGATTATAAATAAATCTTCGGAAACAAATATTGAAATAAAATAACACAATCAGTCACAGACATCCATATCACAAAGGCGGAAAAAGATATGAATAAATAACTAACACATGAAAGTGTACATCAGAGTAGTGGTCAAGAAAGGACCACATACACAAAAGAATAGCAACACATGCTATACAAAAGAATACATCTATGAGTCTATATCTCAAGTGTAAACGACAAAAACTGCTAATCTAAATGGTCAGCCAAAAGTCAGAGTAGTAAATCCCAGAGGGAGGAGTCAAGCAGAAGCACCTGTAACATCTCGGTCTGATCCGAATATTATTTATAAGAAAATAATAACGGATCAGTTTAGCTATAAATATCAGGTAACATGATATAAAACAATAGATATGGCAAGAACATATATTAACCATAAAGACATACTATGATAAGCATGTAAATGAAGATCATCAAGAGATCAAACAATATCAAAAGAATCTTCTAAAAGATCCAAATTCACCTAAAAAAAAGGTGATGACACACAAATTCACCAAAACATAAAAGCTGGAAAATCATAACAATGAAAGTCATGAAAATAGGTGAAGCATAAATTCCAGAAGACTACACAAGAAATCCAGAAATCACAATATAGGAGCATGAAAACTCACAAAATGGGAGTATGAAAACTCACCTACACGTGTAACACAAAGCGAGACGCTATCTCATGATTGCAAGCCATTAATTTTGACACACGAATGACCCGAAGACCGTGGGGCGCTACCCCACATATGTGATGGCGAAACATCACACAAATGCGATGGCAAAACATCACAAGAGCGGGGTCTAGTCTCCCTTGCAGACAAAGAGACATCGCACAGTTGCTTGTCTAAATCACAAAAATGATCGTCATGATTTATCAAGAAATGTCAATTACACTAAGTTAGTAAATATAAAAGTTTAGCTTCATGTCCCATAACCACTTGCTTAACTTAAACATTTACGAATAAACTGTAAATCTTCACTAGAAAATTGTCACAAAAGATTCAATCGAACAAGTCCGAGAATTAACCGATGAAGCAAACGCAAGCGTTTCATACCACTTGTTTTACTAAGCCGTTTAATTCGATTTCTCATCCGAGTGAAGTAAAGGTTTGTATATACTAATAGATTGGAAAACGGTTTAAGGAAAGAGCTTTGTAGTAAAATAGAGTTAAAATCGTTTTGATGAAAGAGTTTTGATATTTACTACTAGTATTGAAACTTCATATTTCTAAAGTTGTTATCCCGCCTTTTTAGCAAGGCCGTGATACCATAAAATCGACCGAGAAGCCCGAGATAGTTTGTCTCGAAGAATGGTCAACTCAGCATCTCAATAAAGCAAGTTCTGTTGAATGTTTTTCAGATAAGATCCCCTACGGAGGGGGGTTCCAAGGGAGATGGCAACCCCCTAAGGTGGGGGTGCGGGGGCAACGCCCCTGCTATGGGGTTCGACCTGCCCGGTCAGGTCGCGGGGGTCCAGGGGGCAGCGCCCCCGGCGGGGTGCGGGGCAGCGTCCCGTCCAAAACGGTACGACCTGGTGAAGACCTAAGGGAGGATATGATCAAGCGACCTAATGGTTGCGACCTAGGGGTCTAAGGGATCAAGCGACCTAGTGGTTGCGACCTAGAGGTGTTCGCGAGTTAGCAGAAGAGAGCGACCTAACAGAGGCGAGCGACTTAAGGGACTCGCGACCTAATAAGGTAATAAGGTCGAGCGACCTATGACCTAACGAGGTATAGGCCTAACGTCCTAGTGAAACACGCGACCTAAAAGAAGTAGCGACATAACATATGGCCGAGCGACCTAACGAGAAGCAGGCCGAGCGACCTAGAGGCTGCAACGACCTAAGGTGCAAGCGCGACTTAATGGCCCGAGCGACCTAAAGGAAATCAAGGCCGAGCGACCTAACAGGGTTCGCGACATAAAGTTGTACGCGACCTAACGGGTTAAAGATCATGCGACCTAACGGGCTAAAGGTCATGCGACCTAAAGGAGTGGGTGTAAGGCCAAAGGTGAACGACCTAGTATCTCGCTACCAAACGATGTAGTGGCGAGCGACCTACGACCTACGACCTACGACCTAGTGCCGAGCGACCTAAGACTGTGGAACGATTTATGGCCAGAAACGAGCTATTTGAAGGCCGAGACTTTTCCACGCTAACAACCTAGCATAGGCAGAACGACCTAAGTGCGGAATTTCACCAAAAACACTAAAAATTGGAGTTTTTTGCCAATCCAATCCAAACCAAATGCAAATATACATGCAAACGTGATAGGGACTCATTCCCAACAGTCCAAGATAGTTATAGACAAGAATGTGAGATAAAAATCTCACCTTTTCACCAACTTATGAAGGTAAAGCTTGAAGATGAATGGAGAAGCAACTGCAAGCTTGAATCCAATGCTTTTCCTTGAATTTGGAGTTGAATAATGGAGTTGGAGTTGAAACCTAGGCTTGGAGTTTCTAATTTCCCTTTCCACTCACCATTAATGTTAAAGTTTGTGTTTGGTAGGAATTTATGAAGAGTGAGGAGAAGGAGAGAAGTGGGTTTGAGTTATAACGGCTAATCTAACCCAAAGTCCAAAGCGGGAAAAGTAAGTGAAATTCCACTAACTCCAAACCCATCAATGTTTATACTTAAAAAAGTTGTAAACGACATTTCGAACTCAATGGAAGTGGTCTCGAGTCCTAATTTGACCGTTTGCAAAAAGTAGCTTTTCGGACCAATATCCGATTAACGACAAAATATTTAAACAAAATATTTAAATATGAAATCGATAAATACGCGGGTTGTTACACACATACATACATACATACAAAGACATATATATATATATATATATATATACTTACACATTTCTATGTACCTTTAAATACACACATGTTCTATACATTTATAGGTTCACCATTTAATATAACATATATACATATACACATAAGTTTGGATCTTGTCATTATAAAGTTATACATTCATGTATATATATTTACCTACAAATACCATATCTTTTATAACCCGTATGCACATATGAACTTATATAAATGTGTGCATATATATATATTTATACATCATAGCTTTTATACACTTGTACAAATACACATATATGGATATTCCATCATAAATTTTAAATGGTGAAGTTTATATACATATTTCTAAAAGTTTATCATATGTCGAAATTTATAATTTAAAATTTAATATGTTTTTAATCAATAGTTAGAATTAGGAATTTTAGTTATTGGAAATTTATTTATTCAACTTATAAAATCAATATTCTAATAATAAACCAGTTATTTGTCCAAAATTCGATGTTTAAAAATCCAGGTCATTACATTCCTCCCCCTTAGAACTTTTCGTTCTCGAAAAGGAACAAAGTGTGAATTTGAATTTTGATGTGTATTATTAACTAAATCATTTTTAAACATTTAAATTCTTTCTCTTTCATTTTACCCTTTTAAAAAACTTCCAGTTATATAGTATTACCAAGCTAGTTTTATATAAAAATACTTTTCATAACTCGATGTGTAACGACCCAGAAATTTTATTTATTAAAATTTGAATATTTAATTTATTTTAAATATTAATAAGTGAATTTATAAGTCAAATAAATTTTTGTTTGAATTATTGGATTTAATTGAATAATTAAATCGATAATTTAATATGTTAAATTATGGAAATAATTGAAAATTGAGTTAAATATGATTGAAAATGATTTGTAAAATTTTATTTTATCATATTGGAGTTAGAATGATATTTTAGAACTTTTAAAATCGAATTAAAAGTTAATTTGTGAAGATTGAATATTTTAATTCTTAAATCGACTAGTGAAAATAATCAATTTTTGAACAGTCTCAGAATTGGAAGAAACTAGTTTCATTGGATCCGTAATAGTTAGTTATTACCGGATTTCAAATTTCGTGTCAATCGGAGCTATCGTTTGATCGTGGCAGCTCGAAACGCATCGAATTATTTTTAATTTTAATTTGGCGAGTTAAAATAGCCATTTTTCAAAAAGTCTCGGATTTCGACGAAACCAGTTTCATCGGATCCGTAATGTGATATTATTGTAAGGTTTCAAATTTCGTGTCAATTGGATTTACCGTTTGTCCGGTACAAATTAAAACGCCTAGAAATCGATTTAAATCGGTTTAATTTAAATTGAACGTTTATTGCCATAACTCGCACAGATGTCCGAATTAGCTTTTGAAACCTGTTCCATTGTGTCCGGAACGCGAGGTAAACCCTAGAAACGCTGGTTACGGCGCGTAAATCGGAGTTCGGAATTTCCGGATGAATAGTGTTCGAAAATTCCTTATAAATAGCCCTTCACTCTAAAAAAAAAAAAAAAAAAAGCAAAACCCTAATGTTGCCAGCCGCCTCCATTGCTATGAACGGCCATAAACGTTCGATCTTCCCTCTCGTTTATCTCCTCATCCACGAAGTTATAGCCGAAACTTCCAACAGCAATCTTGTAGAGCATCGAAGGAGCTACGAGTTCAACGGTGGTGATGTGATTTGGAGCAACATGGAGGGAGAAAGGGGGGCCGACCGTGCTGACTTGCGCACGCATTTCCATGAAGAGGAGGGGGCCGAGCTCTATGCTACTGCAGCCGAGTGTGGCTCTTGCGAAGGGGGTCCGGATGGCATCACTTGATCGAGGTAGAAGCTAGCGATTAGTTTGCAAAATTAAACCCTAGTTTTGATCTATGGGTTCATGTGTGCGGCTGTGAACGTGAAAGAGGAAGGAGAAGAGGGGGGGGGGGTGCGCACGGCTGTGATGTGGTGTGGCAACAGTGGACGGTCATGATGAGCTAGGGTATAAAATTTAAAATAGAATTTGTAATTTATATATATATTAAAATCGTGTAAACTTTGAATATTCATATCTTTTTCATACGAGGTCGAAAACGCGCGAAACCAGTTGCGTTGGAATCGTATGGACGAGCACTACGCGATGAAATTGGATTGGAGTCGTTTGGAGTTAGTGAGAATTTTGGGTAAAATTAAACGCACGTTTAATTTTATTCGAAATAAATCGCTAAAAAGAAATTGAAATCAAGGTGAGAACTTCTCACTCAATCGAATCAGTTTCGATTTTATTTTAAATAGTTAGATTTAAAATATTTGAATGCATGTTTGAATGTTGATTGATATCTATTGATTGTTAAAATAGACATTATGCGCCGTTAGTAAGCGGATGTTATTTATTAAAAACATATACCGCGAATATTTCATAAACAGTGAAATTGGTATTATATATGATAGCAATATATATATTGGCATATGTATATATTGGAGTTATTGATTTCCCGCATTTTTTTATTTAGCGGATGAGACCCTATTGCGCCGTTATTAAGCGGATAATATTTTAAATCCCATATACCGCGATAATTTCGTACTGGAGCGAAATTGGTATTGTGCTAATGTTTGTGGATGCAGGAAAACAGGTTGGAGGGATCCAACAGGATTCCTCAACAGTATTTATTTGATTTCAGATATTTTGATATTTGATGGATTATCATATCGATATATGATATCGTTGTTGTCGTGATTGACTATAATGGTGTGTAGCATCATTGGACCAAATTTTGAAATTTTAAAATGAATTTAAAGTGATTTTTGAAAGTATAAGTTATAAAATAATTTTTGGAATTGATCCATGTTAAATAAATAAACGTTATAATTTTTAAAGTTATAAAAATTATGATTTTTGAGAAATATAGTTAATAACTGATTTTTGAGAATATGATGCTATTGATTTTATAAAATAGTTTAATCAGGATTTTTGAATTTATTATAAAAGTTGAAAATATAGGATTTATAAAATTTAATTATTTTATAAATCAAAAATGGTGAAATTATAAAGGAGATTAAATATGTTTTAAAGAATAATATAAATTGACTTATATTAAGAGGTTTATAAATGGATATTTATAAATTGAAATATTGACATTATAAAACGAGTTTTTATAAGTGTTTGAATGAAGTGAAAATTGATTTTTGTAAATAAATGGAATTTATAAAATTATAAATGGTGAAGTTATAAATGAAATTTATAAATAGTAAGATTTATAAATTTGTGAAGTAATTAAAAGAATAGTTTTGAATAAATCATTGAATCTTATAAGTTATAAGATTTATAATTATGAAGTTTAAAAGAAACGATTTTGTAAAATAATCGTTTTTAAGTATTTAACTTATAATGTGAACTTTTGGTTTATAATTGAGTTATAAATCGAATAGGTTAATAAAGGAATTTATAAAAGGAGTTGTTATAAAATAAATAGAAAAGGAATTTATAAACGTTGTTTTATAAAATTCGCAAACGACTTATTTTAAGAAGTAAATTGTTGAAACCTATTAATGGAGTTATATTCACATTTTTGACTGTGAATAATCCTTTAAAATAAAATGAATAAAAGGATGAAATTGTTTAACGTAGTATATTCACGTTTTTGAATAGTGAATAATATGTTAAAGAAAATGTTTAGAATGTGATGTTTTAAATAAAATTAAAACGATCTAACGATGTTTTTAAATATGTTGAGATTCGAAACCATAGATTTCAAAATTTATTGTTGAAATAGATGTTTTCGAGAAATAGAAGGAAATGGTGGACTATAACACTATTGTTATAGTAAATGATTTCCGAAAGGAAATGTTTTGTATAGTATTGGGATTTATATATCTGTCTTAAATTTCGAATCCCTATACTAGTGATTTTGGGTTGTTGTAACGATGTTTTACGCAACATTCGTTTTGGCCCAAATAAATATGTTTATGAGAATGATTTCCTTAAAGAATGAAATATATACTTAATCTCGATTTAAGTATATTGAATATTTTCCAAGTGTTGAAAATAAATAAAATTTGTGAATTACTTATTAAATAAGTATGGAAATGTTTTCCAATATAAAGTGAATATTTGAGAGTTTATCATTTTAAAGATAAATTGAAAAGGAATATTGAAATGAATAATTGAAATCGTATATGCATGGATATTTTGAAATATAAATTCACTATGGAATTTATAAAAGAAAGAAGAATTTGTTTAAAAATAAATATTGATTTATTTTTGAGACATTAAATTATATATCTTGTAAAGATATTTTGGAAAATAAATAATTTAGAAAATTATTTGGAATCTGGTGATGTGTGCATATCCATTGATAGTTCAATAACCGACTATCAATGTTTCCCTTTGAATGGGTAATTGATGTGATTTGTTTGAATTTGAATGCCACACTTATTTTTGAATAAGCGCTCACTATTCGGGTTAACCGGGAAAGGACCATGGGGTCGTATAACCCATTCCGAATATGTGATACGTCGTTATGATAGCATTGAAGATCGGTGTTGAAGACCCGGTATTTGCAAGAGCGATAGGATGACCTATCGATTGTCTCTGCACTGAGTTGCAACGGTATAGAGACTCCCTAAGTGATGGGAAATCCGATCAGGATTGTGAATATCCGGATTGCAAGGACTTCTTTGTAAGTGCCTTCGGTTCTGTTCGAGCCCGGAACAGACTTGTATGGATAGTATGCCTGACATTACAAGTTGAGATATAAAGCCGATTTCTTTCAAATATATTTCTGTTGGTGGCGGAGAATTTATTCTTTTAGCTTAACACCCTTCTCTGAGTCGTACGAGCTCAGAGGTTATGTAGTTGAAGGTTATCGGCGATATATTCCCAATTTGGTAATGTGACATGCTGAGTGTTGCTGTAAATGATCATTGTGTTGATTATTTGTGATAGGATCGTTTATTTGATCGTCTATCTTGGTGATCATTTCTATGATCATTTGTTGACCCAAAGCATGGCTTTTGTATAAAGTATGTTTTTGTGGACGTGACTTCGTTGAGCCTCACACCCCGTGAATGGTCAAAACAGGAAAGAAGCAGCAAGGTTATGAGGGGTAGCGCCCTTTAGGGTATGTGCATTTCCTTCTGGAAAAGGGTGGTGTCATGGTATGGAGCCCAGATACTTACTCATGTTGAAAACACTTTATGATTGTGTGAATTGATTAAGAGCGCTCGGTGAAAGGTCCCAAAGGACCGGGGGATGGCATATTCGGTCAGTTGTTACTCAGTTAGGGGTAAGCCGGCCTTGTGTTGGTAGAGATCCGGTTTGGTTCTCGGGGATGTCCATCCAGAGGCATTCTCATGTGGCAATGGGAAGTTCCTTGGCCTGATCATTCGTTGGAAATCCAAAGAAACAATACGAGACTTGTACGGTTTTAGTTGTAGAACCTGCCATCTAATATGGTAGCTATTAGTAGGCATAATATAATGGTACCTATGCTGGCTAAGATTTATATTCTACTTTCGAAATGAATTTTTTCTACACTATGCACTAATAATAATATCAAAATTGATTTGATTTTAATGCGTATCAAGCATCTTTGACTATCATAAGGAGAAATCTTCTCCAAGTCTGCGTTTGCATTGTGTGTGTGGCAGGAGGTCTTATGGTAGTCTCATTTTTAAAAGCATTGCGAATTGACTTTAAAAATATTCCTCTATTTTGATTTTAAAGATAAATAAACTGTTTTGAGTTCTCACACAAGTCACATGACTGACTTGGAGTTTATTGTTTTCCTTCCTAAACTCTGGGTGCCCACCAATTTCCACACGGGCAGTCAAGAGTTTAAGATTTATCAGGATATTCTGGAGTTGCTGGAGGCAAGATGGATGGCATGGCGTATTATTATATATAGTATTTCTTTTTCCGCTGCATTGATGTCGTTTGTTGTTGTACACTCTGATGTAATGATGATATGATGTGATGTAATGTAATAACTGATATAGTTCTTTGTTTAAAGATTATTCATTTATTATTATATGTTGTTCCGCTGCGAATTGTGAGATTCTGTTGTTGTTCTATTGTTTTCTTTCTGTTCCGTTCTATTTTCTATTCTCTATGTTCTATTTTCTGTTTTCTTTTCTCTCTATTTTCTATCTTTTTCTCTCTTCTTCTACCTCTTTTCTTTTTCTTAAAACCCATAACTATTCGGTTTTTCGGCAACGAAAAATCGAGTACGTTACATCTGGTATCGGAGCTTATGGTTAAGCGACAACCATGGTTCTGTTGGGTATTACTCATTAGAAATAGAGTCAGTAGTACTCTAGAATGAGTTTGAGTGTAATAATAGCTATGAGAGCGTATTTGTTAGTGAATATAAAATTGTTTTATATTGTGATGATTGGTTTGTTGAGTGGCATATGAACCTTCGTCAGCGTGGTCTCGACAACTATGCCGAAGGGGTTTCTAAACACTTGAATAGAATAATTCGACACAATATTGTTTTAAAAATGGGTAAATAAAATAATTTTGCCTTGAGTATATTTTATATATAAAAGAAATAATTTTTCAGAATTATTAAAGTGTATATAAGTTGATTGTTTAGTTGTTTGAATAATCTAAATAAAAGAAGGACTGTATAAGCAAAAGAATTATAAGAATTGAATTATAATTGAAGTGATTTACAATTGTGAAATAAACTTATATATATAAGAAGTGAAACTATATGAATATATTTATGAATATGAGTTGTAATAAAAATGAATTTAAAGTTAAATGGAAATTTACTTTAAAAATGGAAATATAACTTTAGAAATTGAATTGAATGAATGGATTGACTAATGATCAATTAAATGTGAATAATTGATATGAAATAATGAATATAAGTGTTAATTCATTAAAATCTAATATTATGGAAAGTTGAAAGATTGAATGAAAATCAATTTAATTAAACCAATTGAAAGCAAAAGGAATTTGGTTGTAATTAATATACATTGGTTGTTATATGATTGTTAGTTGGTTGATTGTATATAATTCATTAAGTATTAATGAAATTGAAAGTTAAAGTAATGGAAATTCGATTGGAAGTGAACCAACTTGAATATGAATTAGTGAATATAAACTAATTGAAAATGAATGGTAGAAACATCCACTGTTAATGAATCGAATGTGATTAAATTGAAAAATCAATTCATTGAATATTAATAAGAATATGAATGTATGTTTATTGGTTATGAATGCTAGTTGGTTGATGGTGGCATTTGTTGTTTGTTTCATTTGCTATGTTGACATATATAGTTATTATGTTACTATATGTTGTATATTGATACTATCATCTATATACATGTTCTCATGTTGTTTGTTGAGTGTTTAGTAGGTGCGGATCGCGTTTGCTTCGCATTTGGAGCTCGCTTTCGCGCTATATTAGCCGTATATGCTCGCTAATAAAATATAAGGTACATATCTCGGATTACATACCGTACTTTTACAAATTTTTCCCTTCGGGATGCCTCATTACTTGATGAGATGTATATTTGTGATATATATACTATCATTTTTTTTTTTGGATCGAGCCGCGCAAAGGAGACTATGGCGATTTTTTCCGAAAATTTAAGGCGTTAGAAAAATTGGAGAAAATTGGGAAATTTTTTGAAAACTATAACTTTGATTTGGAATTGAAAGTTAAACAATAGTAATTGTTTTTGAAAAGATAACTAAGTATGATTTAAAAACTTAGTAAGTTATTGTAAGGAATTATTTATGAATTTTTGGAAAATTAATGGATTCTGTAACTTTTTTTACGTAATAATTTCGAGGACGAAATTCTTTTAAGGGGGGAAGATTGTAACGACCCAGAAATTTTATTTATTAAAATTTTAATATTTAATTTATTTTAAATATTAATAAGTGAATTTATAAGTCAAATAAATTTTTGTTTGAATTATTGGATTTAATTGAATAATTAAATCGATAATTTAATATGTTAAATTATGGAAATAATTGAAAATTGAGTTAAATATGATTGAAAATGATTTGTAAAATTTTATTTTATCATATTGGAGTTAGAATGATATTTTAGAACTTTTAAAATCGAATTAAAAGTTAATTTGTGAAGATTGAATATTTTAATTCTTAAATCGACTAGTGAAAATAGTCAATTTTTGAACAGTCTCAGAATTGGACGAAACTAGTTTCATTGGATCCGTAATAGTTAGTTATTACCGGATTTCAAATTTCGTGTCAATCGGAGCTATCGTTTGATCGTGGCAGCTCGAAACGCATCGAATTATTTTTAATTTTAATTTGGCGAGTTAAAATAGCCATTTTTCAAAAAGTCTCGGATTTCGACGAAACCAGTTTCATCGGATCCGTAATGTGATATTATTGTAAGGTTTCAAATTTTGTGTCAATTGGATTTACCGTTTGTCCGGTACAAATTAAAACGCCTAGAAATCGATTTAAATCGGTTTAATTTAAATTGAACGTTTATTGCCATAACTCGCACAGATGTCCGAATTAGCTTTCGAAACCTGTTCCATTGTGTCCGGAACGCGGGGTAAACCCTAGAAACGCTGGTTACGGCGCGTAAATCGGAGTTCGGAATTTCCGGATGAATAGTGTTCGAAAATTCCTTATAAATAGCCCTTCACTCTAAAAAAAAAAAAAAAAAAGCAAAACCCTAATGTTGCCAGCCGCCTCCATTGCTATGAACGGCCATAAACGTTCAATCTTCCCTCTCGTTTATCTCCTCATCCACGAAGTTATAGCCGAAACTTCCAACAGCAATCTTGTAGAGCATCGAAGGAGCTACGAGTTCAACGGTGGTGATGTGATTTGGAGCAACATGGAGGGAGAAAGGGGGGCCGACCGTGCTGATTTGCGCACGCATTTCCATGAAGAGGAGGGGGCCGAGCTCTATGCTACTGCAGCCGAGTGTGGCTCTTGCGAAGGGGGTCCGGATGGCATCACTTGATCGAGGTAGAAGCTAGCGATTAGTTTGCAAAATTAAACCCTAGTTTTGATCTATGGGTTCATGTGTGCGGCTGTGAACGTGAAAGAGGAAGGAGAAGAGGGGGGGGGGGGGGGGTTGCGCACGGCTGTGATGTGGTGTGGCAACAGTGGACGGTCATGATGAGCTAGGGTATAAAATTTAAAATAGAATTTGTAATTTATATATATATATTAAAATCGTGTAAACTTTGAATATTCATATCTTTTTCATACGAGGTCGAAAACGCGCGAAACCAGTTGCGTTGGAATCGTATGGACGAGCACTACGCGATGAAATTGGATTGGAGTCGTTTGGAGTTAGTGAGAATTTTGGGTAAAATTAAACGCACGTTTAATTTTATTCGAAATAAATCGCTAAAAAGAAATTGAAATCAAGGTGAGAACTTCTCACTCAATCGAATCAGTTTCGATTTTATTTTAAATAGTTAGATTTAAAATAATTGAATGCATGTTTGAATGTTGATTGATATCTATTGATTGTTAAAATAGACATTATGCGCCGTTAGTACGCGGATGTTATTTATTAAAAACATATACCGCGAATATTTCATAAACAGTGAAATTGGTATTATACATGATAGCAATATATATATATATATATATATATATATATTGGCATACGTATATATTGGAGTTATTGATTTCCCGCATTTTTTTGTTTAGCGGATGAGACCCTATTGCGCCGTTATTAAGCGGATAATATTTTAAATCCCATATACCGCGATAATTTCGTACTGGAGCGAAATTGGTATTGTGCTAATGTTTGTGGATGCAGGAAAACAGGTTGGAGGGATCCAACAGGATTCCTCAACAGTATTTATTTGATTTCAGATATTTTAATATTTGATGGATTATCATATCGATATATGATATCGTTGTTGTCGTGATTGACTATAATGGTGTGTAGCATCATTGGACCAAATTTTGAAATTTTAAAATGAATTTAAAGTGATTTTTGAAAGTATAAGTTATAAAATAATTTTTGGAATTGATCCATGTTAAATAAATAAACGTTATAATTTTTAAAGTTATAAAAATTATGTTTTTTGAGAAATATAGTTAAAAACTGATTTTTGAGAATATGATGCTATTGATTTTATAAAATAGTTTAATCAGGATTTTTGAATTTATTATAAAAGTTGAAAATATAGGATTTATAAAATTTAATTATTTTATAAATCAAAAATGGTGAAATTATAAAGGAGATTAAATGTGTTTTAAAGAATAATATAAATTGACTTATATTAAGAGGTTTATAAATGGATATTTATAAATTGAAATATTGACATTATAAAACGAGTTTTTATAAGTGTTTGAATGAAGTGAAAATTGATTTTTGTAAATAAATGGAATTTATAAAATTATAAATGGTGAAGTTATAAATGAAATTTATAAATAGTAAGATTTATAAATTTGTGAAGTTATTAAAAGAATAGTTTTGAATAAATCATTGAATCTTATAAGTTATAAGATTTATAATTATGAAGTATAAAAGAAACGATTTTGTAAAATAATCGTTTTATAAGCATTTAACTTATAATGTGAACTTTTGGTTTATAATTGAGTTATAAATCGAATAGGTTAATAAAGGAATTTATAAAAGGAGTTGTTATAAAATAAATAGAAAAGGAATTTATAAACGTTGTTTTATAAAATTCGCAAACGACTTATTTTAAGAAGTAAATTGTTGAAACCTATTAATGGAGTTATATTCACATTTTTGACTGTGAATAATCCTTTAAAATAAAATGAATAAAAGGATGAAATTGATTAACGTAGTATATTCACGTTTTTGAATAGTGAATAATATGTTAAAGAAAATGTTTAGAATGTGATGTTTTAAATAAAATTAAAACGATCTAACGATGTTTTTAAATATGTTGAGATTCGAAACCATAGATTTCAAAATTTATTGTTGAAATAGATGTTTTCGAGAAATAGAAGGAAATTGTGGACTATAACACTGTTGTTATAGTAAATGATTTCCGAAAGGAAATGTTTTGTATAGTATTGGGATTTATATATCTATCTTAAATTTCGAATCCCTATACTAGTGATTTTGGGTTGTTGTAACGATGTTTTACGCAACATTCGTTTTGGCCCAAATAAATATGTTTATGAGAATGATTTCCTTAAAGAATGAAATATATACTTAATCTCGATTTAAGTATATTGAATATTTTCCAAGTGTTGAAAATAAATAAAATTTGTGAATTACTTATTAAATAAGTATGGAAATGTTTTCCAATATAAAGTGAATATTTGAGAGTTTATCTTTTTGAAGATAAATTGAAAAGGAATATTGAAATGAATAATTGAAATCGTATATGCATGGATATTTTGAAATATAAATTCACTATGGAATTTATAAAAGAAAGAAGAATTTGTTTAAAAATAAATATTGATTTATTTTTGAGACATTAAATTATATATCTTGTAAAGATATTTTGGAAAATAAATAATTTAGAAAATTATTTGGAATCTGGTGATGTGTGCATATCCATTGATAGTTCAATAACCGACTATCAATGTTTCCCTTTGAATGGGTAATTGATGTGATTTGTTTGAATTTGAATGCCACACTTATTTTTGAATAAGCGCTCACTATTCGGGTTAACCGGGAAAGGACCATGGGGTCGTATAACCCATTCCGAATATGTGATACGTCGTTATGATAGCATTGAAGATCGGTGTTGAAGACCCGGTATTTGCAAGAGCGATAGGATGACCTATCGATTGTCTCTGCACTGAGTTGCAACGGTATAGAGACTCCCTAAGTGATGGGAAATCCGATCAGGATTGTGAATATCCGGATTGCAAGGACTTCTTTGTAAGTGCCTTCGGTTCTGTTCGAGCCCGGAACAGACTTGTATGGATAGTATGCCTGACATTACAAGTTGAGATATAAAGCCGATTTCTTTCAAATATATTTCTGTTGGTGGCGGAGAATTTATTCTTTTAGCTTAACACCATTCTCTGAGTCGTACGAGCTCAGAGGTTATGTAGTTGAAGGTTATCGGCGATATATTCCCAATTTGGTAATGTGACATGCTGAGTGTTGCTGTAAATGATCATTGTGTTGATTATTTGTGATAGGATCGTTTATTTGATCGTCTATCCTGGTGATCATTTCTATGATCATTTGTTGACCCAAAGCACGGCTTTTGTATAAAGTATGTTTTTGTGGACGTGACTTCGTCGAGCCTCACACCCCATGAATGGTCAAAACAGGAAAGAAGCAGCAAGGTTATGAGGGGTAGCGCCCTTTAGGGTATGTGCATTTCCTTCTGGAAAAGGGTGGTGTCATGGTATGGAGCCCAGATACTTACTCATGTTGAAAACACTTTATGATTGTGTGAATTGATTACGAGCGCTCGGTGAAAGGTCCCAAAGGACCGGGGGATGGCATATTCGGTCAGTTATTACTCAGTTAGGGGTAACCCGGCCTTGTGTTGGTAGAGATCCGGTTTGGTTATCGGGGATGTCCATCCAGAGGCATTCTCATGTGGCAATGGGAAGTTCCTTGGCCTGATCATTCGTTGGAAATACAAAGAAACAATACGAGACTTGTACGGTTTTAGTTGTAGAACCTGCCATCTAATATGGTAGCTATTAGTAGGCATAATATAATGGTACCTATGCTGGCTAAGATTTATATTCTACTTTCGAAATGAATTTTTTCTACACTATGCACTAATAATAATATCAAAATTGATTTGATTTTAATGCATATCAAGCATCTTTGACTATCATAAGGAGAAATCTTCTCCAAGTCTGCGTTTGCATTGTGTGTGTGGCAGGAGGTCTTATGGTTGTCTCATTTTTAAAAGCATTGCGAATTGACTTTAAAAATATTCCTCTATTTTGATTTTAAAGATAAATAAACTGTTTTGAGTTCTCACACCAGTCACATGACTGACTTGGAGTTTATTGTTTTCCTTCCTAAACTCTGGGTGCCCACCAATTTCCACACGGGCAGTCAAGAGTTTAAGATTTATCAGGATATTCTGGAGTTGCTGGAGGCAAGATGGATGGCATGGCGTATTATTATATATAGTATTTCTTTTTCCGCTGCATTGATGTCGTTTGTTGTTGTACACTCTGATGTAATGATGATATGATGTGATGTAATGTAATAACTGATATAGTTCTTTGTTTAAAGATTATTCATTTATTATTATATGTTGTTCCGCTGCGAATTGTGAGATTCTGTTGTTGTTCTATTGTTTTCTTTCTGTTCCGTTCTATTTTCTATTCTCTATGTTCTATTTTCTGTTTTCTTTTCTCTCTATTTTCTATCTTTTTCTCTCTTCTTCTACCTCTTTTCTTTTTCTTAAAACCCATAACTATTCGGTTTTTCGGCAACGAAAAATCGAGTACGTTACACGATGTCTAAACAAGTCCATCATTGTTTTCACAGAAATTTAGTCATACGTTGATCGGGCATAGGACTGAAAATCTATAAGTACTTAGTAGACCCGTTTTCAACACCCAGTGAAAATACTTGAAAAACCTCTTTTCAAAAATGTTATGGAAAGTATCACCCTCTTAACCACCATGGGTCACAGTTAACACGATGATTGCATCTCCACCCCGACGAAATCCATAAGAAAACTGTAGGCGTCTGCACCTCTCGACTTACGCCATGGGAACACCACAGATCACAGCTACAACAAGGCTGCGTTGCTATCACAACCAAACCATACGTAGTCTGTAGGCTGTAAAGGTCATGATTTTCGACTCACAAGCGTCGACATTAATACGTCCACTGTATCAACTGTCGAGCAATCGAATGCAGGAAAACCGAACCGTTAGGGTTAAAGAAGAGGTAGAAGATAGAAGAAGAAAGAAAGAAGAAAACAGAAACAATATCATAATCTCACATTTCGCAGCGGAACAACATATAATAGATAAATGAATAATCTTTAAATCAAAAGAACTATATCAGTTATTACATTACATCACATTACATTACATTATCAGAGTTTACATTCACAAACATCGGAAAAGAAATACTATATACTAGTTGATACGCCAATCCATCCAGCTTACTCCTGATCTCCACAGCAACTCCTGAATTCCAGAATAACCTGATAACCTAACTCTAGACTGCCGTGTGAAAATTGGTGGGCACGCAGAGTTTAGAAAGGAAACGATAAACTCCAGGTCAGTCATGAGACCGGTGTGAGAACTTAAACAGTTTATCTTTAAAAACAAACAAAGAATTATTTTAAATTAGATTCGCAATGCTTTTAGAAAACGAGACAACCATAAGACCTCCCGCACACACACAATGCAAACGCAGAATCGGAGGAGATTTCTCCTGATGATAGTCAAATATGCTTGATACGATAAATTTTCTTTGATATTATTACTATAAGTGCAAAGTGTAGGAAAACATTTCGAAAGTAATGATATAAATCTTATCCAACATACGATCAGTATCGTATGCCTACTATAGCTACCATCTAAACAGTGGGGCGCCACCATAAGTAAATGGCAGGTTCTACAACTAAAACCGTACAAGATGCGTATTGGAGTTTGGATTTCCAACAAATGGTCAGGCCAAGGAACTTCCCATTGCCACATGGGTACGCCTCTGGAAAGACGCCTCGAGAACCTAACCGGATCTCTGCCAACACAAGGTCGGGTTACCCCTAGCTGGGTAACTACTGACACGAATATGCCATCCCCCGGTCGCAACCGATCTAAATCTCAGGATTCACCAACAACCATAACTATAATAAGTTTGCAGCAATAACATAGGTTAAGTATCAGGGCTCCATACCATAATACCACATCTATCCAGCAGGAAATGACATACACTAAGGGGGCACTGTCCCCTAATAACCTTGCTGCATCCTTGTTATTTTGACCATTTTCGGGGTGTGAGGTCCGATGAAGTCTCGTCCATAAAGCTACGCTTTATACAAAAGGCACGCTTTGATCAAAAAATGCTCGACAACACTTCGCATGCCACATTACCAATTTGGGAACATATCACTAGTAACCATCAACTACATAAACTCTGAGCTCGTACGTCTCAGAGAAGGGTGTTAAGCTAGAAGAATAAATTCTCCGCCACCAACAGAAATATATTTGATAGAAACCAGCTTTACATCTCAAATTGTAATGTCAGACACACATCCATACAAGTCCATTCTGGGTTCGAACAGAACCGAAGGCACTTCCAAAGAAGCCCTTGCAATCCCAATATTCACTAATCACGACCGTACTTTCCATCACAAAGGGTGATAAAACCTCTATATCGGAGATCAGCCGATGCAGAGTCATTCGACGGTAATCCTTCCATTTTCAAAAATATCCGGTGTTCAACACCGGTCTTCAAATGCTATCCATTACGACATATCATTATTCGGAATGGGATTTATGACACAAAGGTCCTCTCCCGGCTAAACCGAATAACGAGCGCTAATTTTAAAAATAAGTGTAGCATTTAAAATTCAAGCAAATCACACAAATACCCATTTAAAGGTAAATGTCGATAGTCGGTTATTTAACTATCAAAGCCAACAAACAAATATCCAACACCATAACAATCACTAGGCCCTTTTTATAAATCTTCCATAAATTAAATAACTTGCCGGATATTCACTTCAATTTATCTTTAAAAAGATATATTCTCTAAACCATCTCGATTTCTACATTGGAAAACATTTCCAAATACTTATTTAACAATAAGTAATTCACAAATCCATTTATTTTCAATACTTAGAAAATATTCAATATACTTAAAACACGATAAAGTATATATTTCATTCTTTAAGGAAAACATTCTCTTAAACACATTTATTTGGGTCCAAACGAATGTTGCGTAAAACATCGTTACGACAACCCAAAATAACTAGTATAGGGATTCGAAATTAAGATAGATATATAAATCCCAATACTATACAAAAAATTTCCTTTCGAAAATCATTTACTATAACAACAGTGTTATAGTCCACCAGTTCCTTGTTTCTCGAAAACGTCTATTTCAACAATGAATGTTGAAATCTATGGTTTCGATCCTTAAAACATTTTGAAACAACTTTAAATCATTTTAATTCTATTTAAAATATCACTTCCTAAAACATTTCTTTAATATATTATTCACTATCCAAAATCGTGAATATACTTCGTTACCCAATTCAACATTCTTACACATTTTATTTTAATGGAATATCCACTGTCCAAAATCGTGGATATATCTCCTTTAATAAGCCATAATAATTAACTTATCAAAATAAGTCGATTTCGGATTTATAAAACAATGTTTATAAATTCCCAACTATATAAATTTTATAAAAACTTCAACTTATAAAATCTCTTAATTAACAAATTCTATTTAAATCTCATTTAAATGCCAAAATCTAATTTATAAGTAAATTTACTTATAAACCTTTTATTTGCAAAAATCTATTCATTTTATAACTTCAAAATTTATAAATCTCTAAATGTCATTCACTTATGAAATCCATTTATGCTTCATTTTAACACTTATAAAAATTCGTTTTATAATTCCAATATTTTTAATTTATAAATATCAATTTTATAAATCTTTTATATAAACCATTTATAATAATTCAAAGATCCCAATTTAAACCATTTTACAAAATAATCAACTACTTATTTCAAAAATCCCATTTTAACTATATTTTCTCAAAAATCACAAATTTTATAACATTAACACTATAATGTTTATTTATTTAAAATGAATCAATTCCAAAATTCAATAAAACGTATACTTTCAAAAATCACTTTAAAATCCTTTTAAATTCGAAATCGTTACTTTAACATTTTTAAAACTCTAAAAATAGGCCCAATGCTGCAACAGCACCAAAACATCAACCACGGTATCCAAACATCATATATCAATATGATAACAGAATATATCGCAAATATCTGTAAATAAATCAATACTGTTGAGGAATCCAGTTGGATCCCTCCAACCTGTTACCCTGCATCCGCAGATGTTAGCACAATACCAATCCCGTTCCAATACAGGATATCGCGGTATATAGGATTCATAAAATATTATCCGCTATTATGCGATGCAATAAGGTCTCATTCGCTATATAATGCGGGAAAATCAACTCCAAGTACATATATAATACCAATTCCACACGCGGTGGAATTATCGCGGTATATGGGTTTAATAAATAACATCCGCTTAATATACGACGTATAGGGTCTATTTCAATACAATAGATAACAATTTATCATCCAAGCATACAATCAAGCAATTTTAAATATAACTATTTAAAATTTAAATCGAAACAGATTCGATTAAGTGAGAAGTTCTCACCTTGCTTCAAATACAGTTGCAGTGTTTTATTTCGAATAAAATTAAACGCGCGTTTAATTTTACCCAAAATTTTCACTAGCTCCAATCCAGCTCCATCGCGTAGTATTCGACAAAACGAATCCAACGCAATTCGTTTCGTGCGTTTTTGATCTCGTATGACCAGGATATAGCATTACAAAGTTTATACGATTTAAAATATAATTTAATATACAATTTTCTTTTCAATTTTATAACCTTCAACATCTGGGCCGTCCATTTCCCACAACAAATCACGGCCTTGCTTTCCTTTCTTCCTCCCAGGTCAAACATATGCGACCGAACCCATTGCATGACATTTGCCCTAATTCTTCGAGCCATCTCCGATCATCTACGCGATGATCAACAACCTCCACTACGTGCGCCTAGCTCCCCCTCAACATCGTCGAAAGTCCGGGAAAGCTCGGTTGCGTGTACTCTTCAAAAAACGCGATTGAACGCACAGTGCTTGAATGCAAATTACCATCGATCCGAGGCACGAAATTCGATCGTGACCGTTGGTTTTGTAGTTCGCAACGTGCTCTACACTTTACTAGTTGGAAGTTTTTGAAATTAGTTTGTGGATTTGGAGAAAAACGAAGGAGAAGGAGGCGATATTCTGGCCATTAAAATATAGGGTGGCGGATAGGGTTAGAAAATTAGGGTTTGAGCAAAAATAAAGAATATGAGGTCCTTATATAGAAAATTACGCGACACTATTCACCCGAAATTTTTCCGAACTCCAAACGAAGCGTGCCGCCTGGCGTTTATAATGTTTTACCTCCAATCCGAACGCAATGGAATATATATCGGGAGCCAATTCGATCATATTTGAAAGATAATTTTTTGAATCGACTATTTAAATTCAAAATTCACTCGAATCGATTTCTACGCGTTTTAGCTTGCCCCAGACAAACCGTAAATCCGATTGACGCGAAATTTGAAACCATACAATAATATAACATTATGGATCCGATAAAACTAGTTTCGTTGAAATCCGAGACTGTTTGAAAAATGGCTATTTTTACTCGTCAATTAAATATTAAAATATTCAATTTCCACAAATATACTTTTAATTTAATTTTAAAAGTTCTACAACATCATTCTAACTCCAATATGATTAAATACAACTTTATAAATCATTTTAATCACTTTAAACCCAATTTGCAATTATTTCTGTAATTTCACATATTAAATTATCGATTTAATTATCCAATTAAATCCAGATATTCAAAATAAAATTTATTGGACTAACAAATTTTACTTGTTAATATTTAAAAATAAATTAAATATACGAATTTCAATTGACAGAAATTCTAGGTCGTTACAAACTTCCCCCCTTAAAAGAATTTCATCCTCGAAATTACCAAGTAAGAAAAAGTTACAGAATCCATTAACTTTTCATAGCCATTCAAATTAGATTTCAAATTAACTTAAGTGTTTAAATTTTCCAAAACCCATAGTTAAACTTCTTACAATAACTTTACTAAGTTTTCAAATCATACTTAGTTATCTTTTCAAAAAATTTCAATTTCCTCAAAAATATTCTAACACCTTAAATTTTCAGAAAAATTCGCCATAGTCTCCTTTCGCGGCTCGATCCGGAAAAAAATGGCAATATATATATGACAAATATACATCTTATCAAGTAATGAGGCATCCCGCGGGGAAAAAATTGTAAAAGTACGATATGTAATCCGAGATATGTACCTTATATATTATTAGCGAGCATATACGGCTAATATAGCGTGAAAGCGAGCTCCAAAAGCGAAGCAAGCGCCATCCGCACCTACTAAACACTCAACAACAATGAGAAACATGCATATAGAAAATAATATTGATATACAACATATACCAGAAGCAACACAATATGTGCCAATATAGCAAATGCAATCAAAAGCAATAAATTCAACCATCAAACCAACTATCATCCAACTACATCCAATATCTATCCAATCATTCAATAACCAAATCAATATAAATTCACTTCTCATTAATATTCATTGAATTGGTTTTCCAATTTAAATCACATTTGATTCATTAACATTGGACTTTACTAATATTCATTTATTCATATTCAATTAGTTTACATTCACTAATTCATATTCAAGTTGGTTCACTTCCAAATCAAATTCAATTCTATTTAAGATTCACTTAACTTCCAATTTGATTTCAATTTCATTAGCACTTAATGAATTATATACAATCAACTAACAACAATCTAACAATCAATGTATATTCAATACAACCAAATTCATTCAATTTTCTTTACTTTACATTCAATTTGGTTCAACACATTTAATTAGATTTTATGAATTTACACTTACATCCATTATTCTATATCAATTTATTTACTCTCAATTGATTCACATTCAATTCATTTATTAATTCAATTTCTAATTCATTTAACCATATAAGGTTGAATTTCATTTATATAACTCAAGTTCATATTCATCACTTCACTTTATTAATTTACTTCGATACCAAAATCAACTTCATTCAACATTACTTAAGTTATATTCCATTTCAAACATCATTTGTTTATCTCAACTTAAATTTCCCCTATAAATCCAATTCAGATTTCAATTCTAAAGTAAATTCAGTTTAACTTTACCAAAGCTAAATTTATTATCTCATATTATAAGTTCAAAACTCATTTCACTTATATTCAACAATTACAACTTGGATTTTAATTTCAATTTGATTATCACAACCAAACTTCAATTTTCAATTTACTATGGTAGTAAATCCATCACACAGAAACTCGAAAATGATACTGATGATGCTGCAGTCATCGCCCTTATTATTTCCTAGTGACAGTAGTGAATTAAGTGCTTAATATTCTTTCAAAATTTTCCTTTTATTCATAATGCTCATTTACAAATCTTTACTTATAGAATTTCACTTATTGTATACATAAGATTATTTCACAATTGTAAATCACATTAGTTATAATTCCATACTTTTATAATTCATTTTCTTATACAATTTTTGTTTTTTCTTTTACAATTGTTTTTATTTAGATTATTCAAACATCTTTTCATTAACTCATATATATTCTTACGTTTTCAACAACCAAACAATCAATTTATATACACTTTAATAATTTCCTGAAAAATTATTTACTTTATTTATAAAATATAATCGAGGTAAAATTATTTCATTTACCCTATTTTAAAATGATACTATGTCGACTTGCCTCGTTTAAGTGTTTAGAAATCTCTATCGATAATATGGCGTCCCATCTACTGACCAGAATTCACAAACAGCTCAACGGATAAGCAAACACAATATAAAACAATTTCATATTCACTAACAAATACGCGCTCATAGCTATTATTACACTCACACTCATTCTAGAGTACTGCTGACTCTATCTCTAATGAGTAATTCCCAACAGAGCCAAGGTTGTCACTTAACCATAAGCTCTGATAACAAATGTAACGAACGCGATGTCAGCAGCGACCGGTAGGCTTTGCAACCATCCCAGACCCACCGTGGCTCACAATGGTACCCGAAACTTGCTTTTACGGCCAGCCTTTCAACTGTCATGGGTTACGCCTAACCAACGTCGTAAAGAGGACAAGTGGGGGCAAGAGTCTACCGTTCGCCACCTAACGCGAAGCGAGAACCCCCCATCATTTTTCACTAAGACAAGCAAGTCCCGTCCGCAAAGCCACGCTTTATACAAAAGCCACGCTTTGATCAACAAATGCTCAACAGCACTTCCTATGCCACATTACCAATTTGGGAATATATCACTAGTAACCTCAACTACATAACCTCTGAGCTCGTACGTCTCAGAGAAGTGTGTTAAGCTAAGAGAAAAAATTCTCCGCCACCAACAGAATATATTTGATAGAAACCAGCTTTACATCTCAAATTGTAATGTCAGACACACATCCATACAAGTTCATTCTGGGTTCGAACAGAACCGAAGGCACTTCCAAAGAAGCCCTTGCAATCCGGATATTCACTAATCACGACCGGACTTTCCATCACAAAGGGTGATAAAACCACTATATCGGGGATCAGCCGATGCAGAGTCATTCGACGGTAATCCTTCCGTTTTCAAAAATATCTGATCTTCAACACCGGTCTTCAAATGCTATCCATTACGACATATCATTATTCGGAATGGGATTTATGACACAAAGGTCCTCTCCCGGCTAAACCGAATAACAAGCGCTTATTTTAGAAATAAGTGTAGCATTTAAATTCAAGCAAATCACACAAATACCCATTTAAAGGTAAATGTCGATAGTCGGTTATTTAACTATCAAGGCCAATAAATAAATATCCAGCACCATAACAATCACTAGGCCCTTTTTATAAATCTTCCATAAATTAAATAACTTGCCGGATATTCACTTCAATTTATCTTTAAAAAGATATATTCTCTAAACCATCTCGATTTCTATATTGGAAAACATTTCCAAATACTTATTTAACAATAAGTAATTCACAAATCCATTTATTTTCAATACTTAGAAAATATTCAATATACTTAAAACACGATTAAGTATATATTTCATTCTTTAAGGAAAACATTCTGTTAAACACATTTATTTGGGTCCAAACGAATGTTGCGTAAAATATCGTTACGACAACCCAAAATCACTAGTATAGGGATTCGAAATTAAGATAGATATATAAATCCCAATACTATACAAAACATTCCCTTTTGAAAATCATTTACTATAACAACAGTTCTATAGTCCACCATTTCCTTATTTCTCGAAAACGTCTATTTCAACAATGAATGTTGAAATCTATGGTTTCGATCCTTAACACATTTCGAAACAACTTTAAATCGTTTTTATTCTATTTAAAATATCACTTCCTAAAACATTTCTTTAATATATTATTCACTATCCAAAATCGTGAATATACTTCGTTACCCAATTCAACATTCCTACACATTTTATTTTAAAGGATTATCCACTGTCCAAAATCGTGGATATATCTCCTTTAATAAGCCATAATAATTAACTTATCAAAATAAGTCGACTTTGGATTTATAAAACAATGTTTATAAATTCCCAACTATATAAATTTTATAAAAAATTCAACTTATAAAATCTCTTAATTAACAAATTCTATTTAAATCTCATTTAAATGCCAAAATCCAATTTATAAGTAAATTTACTTATAAACCTTTTATTTTACAAAAAACTATTCATTTTATAACTTCAAAATTTATAAATCTCTAAATTTCATTCACTTATGAAATCCATTTATGCTTCATTTTAACACTTATAAAAATTCGTTTTATAATTCCAATATTTTTAATTTATAAATATCAATTTTATAAATCTTTTATATAAACCGTTTATAATAATTCAAAGATCCCAATTTAAACCATTTTACAAAATAATCAACTACTTATTTCAAAAATCCCATTTTAACTATATTTTCTCAAAAATCATAAATTTTATAACATTAACATTATAATATCTATTTATTTAAAATGAATCAATTCCAAAATTCAATAAAACGTATACTTTCAAAAATCACTTTAAAATCCTTTTAAATTCGAAATCGTTACTTTAACATTTTTAAAACTCTAAAAATAGGCCCAATGCTGCAACAGCACCAAAACATCAACCACGGCATCCAAACATCATATATCAATATGATAACAGAATATATCGCAAATATCTGTAAATAAATCAATACCGTTGAGGAATCTAGTTGGATCCCTCCAACCTGTTACCCTGCATCCACAGATGTTAGCACAATACCAATCCCGTTCCAATACATGATATCGCGGTATATGGGATTCATAAAATATTATCCGCTATTATGACGCAATAGGCTCTCATCCGCTATATAATGCGGGAAAATCAACTCCAAGTACGTATATAATACCAATTCCACGCACGGTGGAATTATCGCGGTATATGGGTTTAATAAATAACATTTGCTTAATATACGGCGTATAGGGTCTATTTCAATACAACAGATAATAATTTATCATCCAAGCATACAATCAAGCAATTTTTAATATAACTATTTAAAATTTAAATCGAAACAAATTCGATTGAGTGAGAAATTTCCACCTTGCTTCAAATACAGTTGCAGTGTTTTATTTCAAATAAAATTAAACACGCGTTTAATTTTACCCAAAATTTTCACTAGCTCCAATCAACTCCAATCCAGCTCCATCGCGTAGTATTCGACAAAACGAATCCAACGCAATTCGTTTCGTGCGTTTTTGACCTCGTTTGACCAAGATATAGCATTACAAAGTTTATACGATTTAAAATATAGTTTAATATACAATTTTCTTTTCAATTTTATAACCTTCAACATCTGGGCCATCCATTTCCCACAACAAATCTTGGCCGTGCTTTCCTTTCTTCCTCCCAGGTCAAACATACGCGACCGAACCCATTGCACGACATTTGCCCTAATTCTTCGAGCCCTCTCCGATCATCTACGCGATGATCAACAACCTCCACTACGTGCGCCTAGCTCCCCCTCAACATCGTCGAAAGTCCGGCCAAGCTCGGTTGCGTGTACTCTTCAAAAAACGCGATTGAACGCACAGTGCTTGAATGCAAATTACCATCGATCCGAGGCACGAAATTCGATCGTGACCGTTGGTTTTGTAGTTCGTAACGTGCTCTACACTTTACTAGTTGGAAGTTTGTGAAATTAGTTTGTGGATTTGGAGAAAAATGAAAGAGAAGGAGGCGATTTTCTGGCCGTTAAAATATAGGGTGGCGGCTAGGGTTAGAAAATTAGGGTTTGAGCAAAAATATAGAATATGAGGTCCTTATATAGAAAATTACGCGACACTATTCACCCGAAATTTTTCCGAACTCCAAACGAAGTGTGCCGCCTGGCGTTTATAATGTTTTACCCCCAATCCGAACGCAATGGAATATATATCGGGAGCCAATTCGATCATATTTGAAAGACAAGTTTTTGAATCGACTATTTAATTTCAAAATTCACTCAAATCGATTTCTACGCGTTTTAACTTGCCCCGGACAAACCGTAAATCCGATTGACATGAAATTTGAAATCATACCATAATATAATATTACGGATCCGATGAAACTAGTTTCGTCGAAATCCGAGACTTTTTGAAAAATGGCTATTTTTACTCGTCAATTAAATATTAAAATATTCAATTTCCACAAATTTACTTTTAATTTAATTTTAAAAGTTCTATAACATCATTCTAACTCCAATATGATTAAATACAACTTGATAAATCATTTTTAATCACTTTAAACCCAATTTCCAATTATTTTTGTAATTTCACATATTAACTTATCGATTTAATTATCCAATTAAATCCATATATTCAAAATTAAATTTATTTGACTTACAAATTTTACTTGTTAATATTTAAAAATCAATTAAATATACGAATTTCAATTAACAGAAATTCTGAGTCGTTACAAGGCAATCACTGCCCCTCAAATTACGCTACCAAACGAAAATTTACCACATGGATCACAAACTACACAAAGGTTTCGTCAATATCCTAGTGAAATCCAATGTAGACAGTAGGCACTCACTGCCACATGAATTATGCTATGGAACCAAACCACATAGATCGCAATCTACCGATGTTATATCGCTATCCCAGCAAAATCAAACGTAGATTGTAGGCATTTACTGCCACTTGACTTACGCTATGGAACCACGATAGATCACGGTTACAACAAAGGTTACCTTGCCGTCACAGTAAAAATCAATGTAACTGTAGGCATTAGCACCTCTCGACTTACGCTACCCAATAAATGATCATTAGGAAGTCATGAGTTGTACTTAGAAAATAACTTCTTCATATTAACTCTAGGAATCAAGCGAGACTTCAACCGATGAACTTCCACTTAAATTACGAATAATATGGTTGTACTTAGAAAAAAACATAATACCACATCCCCATTTTTGAGCTTCGCCTAGTGCAGAAGTCGTTGTTTTTTTGTTCAGACTGCAATAACTTTTTCATATTAAGTCGGAATCAAGCGAGACTTCGAACAATTTACTCCCAATTTACTCTCACCTAAATTATGGACAATATAGAACACTCAGATACTTTATCTTATGAATGGACATTATAGTTCTCCATGGAGACTGACAATTGTACTTAGAAACTAACAGGCTACCACTCCACATTTGAATTTTGATAAAATGTAGAATTAAATTATAAAATTTTAAAATTTAAAATTTTGATTTTTATCTAAATCCAAATTGTACAAATTAGAATTAGAATTATTTATCTATTTATTTTTTATTAGTCAAATCAAATTTAAATCTTTACATAGGTTAAATGGATAACTCGCTTATTAAATGGGTTATATCATAAATGGGTTGGATCATAAACGGGTCAAAGTTAATGGGTCATAAATGGGTTGGGTCAAACTCAACCCAACCCATTTTGACCCAACCCAACCGGTTTGACAGGTCTAAATGCAGTGCATTTTCAAGTTGTTGCTAAAGAGCTGAAAATAATATTCCCATAAATATCGCATAGTACAGTAAAGTTGAAAAAAATTAGTCTTTACTTGATCATTCATGTATTGCTGTTTGGTTATCCATTGCTTTGTGCTTTTGAACTGCATTATTATTTGACAGGTAAAGCAAATTTTTGATTGGATAAGGGCTGAAGTGAAGATAAATATTGCATTCGAGTAGAAATACTGTATTTGAAAAATATGACTAGAAAATATTATATTTGAAAAAATGTGTTGTACAAGAGAGTAGAAATTGTTATGTATGAATAATGCAAGAAAATTATGGAAACTCTTATTATAATTGTGTGGACTATTAAAACTTTATGGAAATGAAGTAGTTGTTGAAGTAAAAAATTTATTTGTTTATTATTCTATGATATTAAAATAGTATTACAACAAACACACTTAATGCATAATATTCCATAAGCAGCAGCTAATTGTATTTTTTTTTCATTTTTACAGATTTACAATTGGCATTTATAGTTGTAAAGGAACCTATTGTAACTGCTTTTAGCTGTTGTAAAAAATTCTTACTTCAATGGTCGTTTGCAACTGTCATAAACAGTTGTAAAATGCAATCACTTTATTACAACTTCGCATATTAAGACTAGCAGCTGTCAGTTACAATAGGCCTATTGCAATTGGCATTGCAAGTTGTGAAATGAGTATTTTGTTATAGTGGATCTAGAACGAGGCACTAGAGATAGAAAATACCTTATTGATATTTTGAGCAATTTGAAAGTGAAAAGGTTTATGAAATTATAAAAAAATATGGTAGGAGCTGCAACGAAATTTTTGAGTATGTTGATTTTGGAGGAAAAATAAAACATGAATTGTTGCCTTTAAATAAGAATCGTTATTTTTTATTTCAACTACGGTCACTTCGAAGTAAATTTATTCCCTTTCACCGAAGAAGAAGTAAATTAAGAACCATATAAGATAATGTTAAACAAAGTTTTTTTCAAGTTGAGGTTAACTATTTAGGAAAACAAACTAAATAAGCGCAAAGAGCAATGTTACTAAGGAGATCTACCTAAAATGAAAGAAATACTATTCCGGATGAGTATGTAGTATTTCTTCATAAAGGAAAATAATGGTTTGACGAAGATGATTCAGTCAACTTACATCAGCCCATGAAAGCGTCAATTTTGAAGTGGGTTTAAGATAAATTCATAACATAAATATATATAAGTCAATAAATTGGGATTTTTTTTCTCCTGCCATAAGGTATGAAGACCAATAGTTATAAGTGAATGTTCAGTACCAAAAGGGATTCAGTGGGTAATATGGAAAGATATAAGGCCCGTCTTGTAGAAAAGAGTACTCTATAACGAAATCAATGTTTATTTTTAAAGAGACTTCCTTTTGGTTTTACTGAAAGACTCTTTAAGTTCATTTTAGGCCTTGTTTTAGATTTTACTTTTGAACATATTAGAAAGATATTAAAGCCGTGTTTCTCTATGAACATTAATGAAACAACGTAAGAAATACATTTATGGCTTAGATAAACTTCTCACCATAATTTACATCATGTTATTACCTTATTTGGCATTGAGGAAAAATTATGGATAATATATGTATCATAAGCTCTGAAAGAGTAATTTTTGGTGACATATTGCTAGTCAACATTATTCAGCTATATTGCACAAAATCAAGATATTTTTAATTTTAAAAATAAAATTAGAAAAAATCTTGGTGATGACTCTTGTATTAAAGCTCCAAACACACCATTATTTATGGGATGACATATGGATTATCACAAAAGGATTATGCAGATAAATTGCTTGATAAATAGGATGCAGATTATGTATCAGTTGATTCTATTTTCCAAACACTACTAGAAACATAGTTAATTACGATTTCAATTTCTGATAGCCGTCGATGGCTTGTCAATTATTTTGCGATGGATGCCGACAACAAGTAATTGTCGTGGCACAAATGAATATAAAATAAACTAGCCGTTGGAAGCTGACGCAAATGTAGCTGTCAGCGGCCGTCGGAAGCTACACAAAGTTGCGAATATCTTAGCCCCAGACCAACAGTTTCGTTGATTATCTTCTTCCTCCCCAAATCAGCACGCTCATCTCCTCCAACACCTCCTTCACCTCGTCAGCAAGCTTCCATGCCTTTAGCAAGTCTTCATCTTCAATTTTCAACTCTTTACATTAGTTATTTCTCTGTAAGAAGGTTCAATTTATAAACTCAATTCAATTTTGATTTTGTAAATTATAGTTAATTTGTTGTTATAGTTGATTATAATACCGCGTTGATTGTTTGTTATACCCTATCGAACGCTAATTAGGTTGTTATTATAATTATTTATCATTTAAATATTGAGAAAAATAATTTTTTGGCGTATAAGTGCTTTAATTGGTATATACACATTGATTAATTAGTGCATTTGCGCATTAGGGCTGGTTTGGATTAATTAGGATCGATGCTCAGGATTTAGTGTATGCATTTTTATGGTGATAAAAGTGACAATTTAGTGTGTGCGTTTCTTAGAATGTAAATATATTACTGTAAAAATTGTTGTATAGTACACTTTACTTTTAATAAATCCCTTAGATCGCTTTTGGTCCCGTCTGACAAGTACTGTATATAATCCTTATATGAATATTCGTTTTTATCACAGAATAGATATTTACATCCATCCGATACAATATTTATCGGATTTTTCTTTTATTGGATAGTTACAAACACAATAAAGTAATCATATTTTGCAAATCATTTTATTTAAACGGTTCACAAAATTTCAAGAATACTTTTTTTTTATTTCATGTGTACACGCATATCTATACGATACAGGGAACAAAGGGGAAGTGCTACTGAAATTTTGTTGGATCGTTTAAAATGAAATGATTTACAAAATATAATTACTACTGTGTTTATAACGAGAAGTTGGATGACCAACCATCAAAGTCTAAAACAATAACCTAAAAATTGTAGATTATAATCATATAATTTGTGTAAATCCATTTGGAAATAAAATTAAATAGAATAATATTACATATTTGCGAAAATTTAAACGTATGATTTAATTGAAAAATAATATGTCAATACGTAAATTGTTGATACGTTTTTATGTGTAAAGTAGGAAAAATGATCAATTAGTTTATCGACTAGAGCTGGATGTACTAATAAAGAAGAGAAACTCGGTAGGCGCTATGGCTATTACAATCAATCGGTAATTATAAAAATTAACTAAGTTGTAAAAATTACTTAATTTTTATAAATGTTACGCAATAACTTAAAACATATTTTGACTTATTTGTATGCCCAAGGCTCAAAAAAAGGCTTATCAGAAGGCTCAAGACAATGCTGAGATTGATGAGCTTCGACAGTAGATTGCACGGCTGCAGGACTGCCTCCGAGCAGCACAAAGAGAGCAACTGAACCAGCGTTCTACAGAGTATATGCAGCGTCATGGAGCATTCCCTTCGTTTGGTGGATCCGGAGTCGATGATGAGTCATGAGGTACATTTTCATAGTTTTTGTTTTTGAAATTGGTGTATTTATACAATGAGAGATGGTGAGGTTGATTTATGAACATATGGTGTTTGATATTGATTTGTAGGGTTGGTTTCTGAGGTTTGATGTTGAATGTTAGATGTATATATTGTACATTGATGTTGGATGTAGATATTGCAGTCAGATGTGTGAGACTGATGATGGAAGGTTTGTTTTATATCGATTGAAAATGTTTGAGTTTTGTATTATTATCGATATTGATATTGATTTCAGTTTATATATATGTATATATTGATTTTGATGTGTTGTGATATATATTGATACTGAAGTGCTGTTTGTCTGCATAAAAAGAGAAATTTTATCCAGATTTCCGATGGCTCCTGACGGCTTTCGACGGCTTATAGGTTGAAAATTCTGACGGATTTCGACGACTTCCGACGGTTTACCGGTCGAATATTTTAAGGGTGTCTGACGGTTATCTGATAAGTTTTCAAGCCATATGGATGTCTGCACCGTCCGAAACACTGTCGGAACCGAAAAAGCCATCGAAAGCCAACACGAAGACGTCGTCGATTCCGTTGAAAATAAACGAAATCTATGTTCTGTATTCCGACGTGATTTCCGATGGCTCGCGATGCCGCCGACAGCTCCGACCCATCGAAAATCATTGTGTACCTTGTAGTGAAAAGAGAAATTTTTTGTCTTATATAATAACATAAGAACATCTTTGAAGTTAAAAGTGTGCAAACGATTGTGCATTTACGACAGGGTGTCTAATGCATGCTGCACGGATCTGGATATCGCGTATATTGTTATTTTAGTTAGAAAACTTCTATTAGAAACTGCAATCGGTTCATTTATTTTTAACGCTATGCAGTTTCTAATCTTTGTATGACCCTATTAATTAGGTCATAAATAGAACGTTTCATTTACCTTAACGTTATGCAGTTTCTAATCTTAATGTGACCCGATTAATTAAGTCATAAATAGACCGTTCTATAATTAGAACATTAGGTCTGTATTAATCTTAAGCGTTGAACTGGTATATGATGGACGTATCAGATTTAGAGTCAAATGTTATATAAAGGATTGGGTCCTCTCTCTCCTGATATATAAATGTATTCTTCTCCATCAGGAAACACATAAAGAAATAGGGTTAGAGAGAGAAACCGAATTCTGAGAATAAGAGTAATTATTGGAAGTCAGAAGAAGAAGATGACAGCCATTACATCTTCCGCTGTTAATCAAGATACGTCATCTTAAACTAAAAAAAATCATATTAAGCTTTGTTTGTGAAATATTCGGTATTGGTGATCCTTGGGCTATTACTTGATTTGTTCATCATTAATCATGAAAGATCGAACAGTAAAGAATTTCTGACATTTGGTATCAAAGCCACCAATCAATAACTGAATATTTCCTATGATTGCAATTCATATGTTCTGTGCTTTACTCATGATGTTTAATCTAATATGTGTTATAAGTCAATTATGCACATGAGATTTATGATTTTGTTCATCACCAAAGTGGTCAAAATCAGTAATCATTTAGTGCATAAGTGACATAATGATTATTGATAGAAATTGCCAGTTATAATAATACTAAAAAAAACTGGCGTCACTAATGGTAGAACCTGATAACTTACCCAAAGAAAAGTCTTGTTCTATAATTAGTTGACATGATGAGGTTTAATAGAATCTTGATTAAATAAATAATGATCATCCAAAGATGTCAGTTTTATTTAATTGAATATGTTTATTACTTACTTATGTTTTGGTATTTAATTATGTTAAGTATAAGATAGTATCCACCCAAAGGAGTGCTATATTATACTATTATGTACGTATCTGAATCGTGTTAGCTATGAGCTTATTGTTATTTCAATTTTTTTAATTTGCAGTAGTTCCCATGAATACATATGCTTCATCTGTTATATTGTTCACTAGTGTTAATTTTTATGAATAGAGAGAACAAGTCAATTTCCATTTAGGTGTTCAGGATCTTGACTTGGCACTCCTTGAGGATAAACCTGTTGCTCTTACAACAGCTAGTACTGAGACAGAAAAATCACACCATAAAACATGGGAACGCAGTAACAGATTGAGCCTCATGTTTATTAAGATGACTGTTGCTAACAACATCAAGTCAACAATTCCGCAAACAGAAAGTGCTAAGGAATATATGCAGTTTGTGGAAGAGCGTTTTCGTTCAGCTGATAAATCACTCGCTGGTACTCTTATAGCAGAACTCGCGACCATGAAGTTTGATAGGTCGCGAAATATGCAAGAGCACATTATAGAGATGACTAATCTTGCAGCAAGGTTAAACTCCCTTGGACTTACAGTAGAGGATTCTTTTCTTGTGCAGTTTATCCTGAACTCGCTACCTTCTGAATATGGACCTTTTCAAATTAACTATAACACTATAAAAGATAAGTGGAATGTTAATGAATTGGCCGTAGACTTGTTCAGGAAGAAGGACTTTTGAAAAATCAAGTAAATCGCTCAGTAAGTTTTGTGAGTAATAAAGCTGGTAAAGAAAAGAATGGAAAATCAAGTCATTTTAAGAAGAAAAAGGCGCCTGCTAAGAATGGGCAGGATAAGGAAAAGAAGGAACTAAAGGTTGTTCGATGTCATTTCTGTAAAAGGAAAGTATATTATCAAAATAATTGTCCGAAAAGGATAGCTTGATTCGAAAAGAAAGGCAATCATCTATCTTTCATATGTTTTGAATCAAATTTAGTTGAAGTTCCTATTAATACATGGTGGCTTGATACTGGCGCTACAACTCATGTCTCCAATAATATGCATGCATTTCTTATGATCTGAACCATAAATCCAAATGAAGATTGTTTTCTCTTTATGGGAAATGGAATGAAATCCACTATAGAAGGCATTGAGACTTATCGTCTAATTTTAGAAAGTGGATAAGCATTAGACTTATATAGTACCCTTTATGTACTTTCATTATCTAGATACGTTATTTCTGTAAGTACGTTGGATATTTCTGGTTTTAGATGTACGTTTGGATCTGGTGGTTTTGATTTATATAAGAATACTGATAATGTTGGCTCTGGTATTCTAATTGATGGTTTATATAAATTGAAACTGAATGACACTTATGCGAATTCCTTGCTGAATGTAATAAATAATGTTGGATGCAAACGTAGCATGTTGAATGAAAATTCTGCTTTCTTATGGCATAAAAGACTAGGTCACATATCCAAAGAATGAATAATAAGATTAGTAAGTAATGAAATTTTGTCAAATTTGAACTTTAGTGATCTATAATTATGTGTGGATTGTATTAAAGTTAAACAAACCAAACATAATAAGTAAGGAGCCACTAGAAGCAGCCGGCTTCTTAAAATAATACACATTGATATTTGCGGACCTATGGACCCTCCAGCCTTTAATGGAGAAAAGTATTTCATCACTTTTATTGATGATTTTTCCAGTTATGGTTATGTCTATTTGCTTCATGAAAATTCTCAATCTGTGAATGTCCTTGAGACGTTTGAAAAGGAAGTTGAGAGGCAATTAGATAAAAAGGTGAAAATCATAAGGTCTGTAGAGGTGGTGAATATTATGGCAAATATAATGAGTCAGGCCAGTGTCCAGGTCCATTTGCAAAATTCCTCGAAAGTCATGGCATATATGCACAATACACAATGTCAGGTGCACCACATCAAAATGGTGTAGCAGAAATGCGCAATAGGACGTTAATAGATATGATTAGGAGTATGATGTCAGATTCTACACTACCTAATAATTTATGGTCGTATGCTCTCAAAACCGCTAATTATTTGTTGAATAGGGTTCCTAGTAAAGCTGTTCAAAAGACTCCTTTTGAATTATGGACTAACAGGAAGCCTAGCTTAAGACACCTACATGTTTGGGGTTGTCCAGCGGAACCGATAATTTATAATCCACATAAAAGAAATTAGATTTTCAAACGATTAGTGGGTATTTTTTAGGTTACCCTGAAAAATCTTAAGGATATGTGTTTTACTGTCCTAATCATAGTCCAAGAATTATAGAAACTGGTAATGCAAGATTCATTGAGATTGGTGAAGTCTGTGGGAGTACTAGAAGAGAAATAGTGGAAATAAAAGAAACAACGATAAATGTTACATTGCCTAGAATAGTTCCTCCATCTACTATTACTCCAAATGTTGTTCCAGCTGTTGGAGAACAACATGATGATGAACAACATATAAATGAAGAAGTACTTCCTGAAGGAAATGACTTACATAATGCTGATATGCATGAACCACAACAAGTAGCATTAAGAAGATCTCAAAGAGATCGTAGGTCAGCTATTTCTAATGATTATATGGTTTATATGCAAGAATCAGATTATGATATAGGAATCAATAAGAACCCAGTTTCGTTTTCACATGTTGTAGAAAGTAAAGAGTCAAAGGAATGGATTAATGCCATGAAAGAAGAACTGAAATCCATGCAACAGAATGAAGTTTGGGATCTCGTTGAGTTACCACATGGCTGTAAAAGAGTTGGATGCAAATGGGTTTTCAAAACCAATCACGACTCTAGTGGTAATGTCGAATGGTATAAAGCTAGACTTGTTGTTAAGGGTTACACTCAAAAAGATGGTGTTGATTACATGGAGACATTTTCTTCTGTTTCGAAAAAGGATTCGCTAAGAATAATAATGGCTTTAGTATCACATTATGATTTGGAATTGCATCAAATGGATGTGAAAACAGCATTTTTGAATGGAGATCTTGATGAGGATGTTTATATGGATCAACCTGAGGGTTTTTCTATAAAAGGTAAAGAACAATTGGTGTGTAAACTTAAGAAGTCAATATATGGGCTTAAAGAAGCATTCCGGCAATGGTATATAAAGTTCAATACCATTATTACATCTTTTGGTTTTAAGGAAAATACGGTTGATCACTGTTTATACCAAAAGATTAGTGGGAGCAAGTTTATTTATCTAGTCCTTTATGTTGATGACATCTTGCTTACTGCAAATAATTTAAGCATATTGCATGAGACTAAGGAATTTCTCTCAACGAACTTTGAAATGAAAGATATGGGAGAGGAATCCTATGTGATTGGAATAGAAATGTTTCATGATCGATCACAAGGAATATTGGGATTGTCTCAGAAAGGATATATCGAAAGGATTCTAGAGAGATTTGGAATGAGTAAGTGTTCACCTGGAAAAGTTTCTGTATAGAAAGGTGATAAATCAAATCTCATGCAATGTCCTAAGAATGAAGTTGAACGAAAGGAAATGGAATCAATTCCATATGCATCTGTAGTTGGTAGCCTAATGTATGCTCGAACCTATACTAGACCGGATATCAGTTTTGCGGTCGGTATGTTAGGGAGGTATCAAGTAATCCAGGAAGGGAACATTGGCAAGCTGCAAAGAAAGTGTTAAGGTACTTACAAGGCACGAAAGATTACGTGCTCATGTATAGTAGATCCAATGAATTGGAGGTGATTGGATATAGCGATTCAGATTTTGCTGGATGCATAAATACTAGAAAATCGACTTTTGGTTACATGTTTATGCTTGCTCAAGGAGCCATATCATGGAAAAGTGCGAAACAAACTATCGTTGCTTCATCTGCTATGGAGGCAGAATTTGTGGCATGTTATGAAGCCACAATTCATGCATTATGATTGCAGAACTTTATTTCAGGACTTGCGGTTGTCGACACCATTAGTAAGCCGTTGAAAATTTATTGTGATAACTCTACAACAGTGTTTTTCTCAAAAAACGACAAGTACTCTAAAGGTGCCAAACATATGGAACCGAAGTATCTTGTTGTGAAAGATGAGGTTTAGAAACAAAGAGTGTCAATCATGCACATCAGGACAGAACTTATGATTGCAGACCATTTGACAAAAGGGTTACATCCAGGACAATTTAAGGAACATGTTCAAAGAATGGGTCTTGGTTGTATTAATAATAATTGATGTGTGACATTCTGAGCTCCTTTGTGTGTTTCTGATATACAATTACGTGTCTCTTGTTTTAATGTGGTAGTATGTACTTTATGTAATTTTAAACAAGAAAGAGTCTTATAAAGATATTATGTTTAATCATTATGATATAAGACATTATGTGGACCATTATGCTGTTTTATATAAATTATGAGTATAAAATGATGGATTGCTGGTATTGTAGTATATGGAAGGGAATGCATTGAATTAATAATGCACAACCACCATAACTCTCAGCAATTTATCGTAGTACGATGTTCAACACTTGATATTATGAATAATCGGGTCAAATGGGAGAATGTTAGAAAACTGCTATTAGAAACTGCAATCGTTTCATTTACTTTTATCGTTATGCAGTTTCTAATCTTAATATGACCCTATTAATTAGGTCATAAATAGAACGTTTCATTTACTTTAACGTTATGCAATTTCTAATCTTAATGTGACCCGATTAGTTAAGTTATAAATAGACCGTTCTATAATTAGAACATTAGGTCTGTGATTAATCTTAAGCGTTGAATTGGTATATAATGGATGTACTAGATTTAGAGTTAAATGTTATATAAAGGATTGTGTCCTCTCTCTCCTGATATATAGATGTATTCTTCTCCATCAAGAAACATATAAAGAAATAGGGTTAAAGAGAGAAACTAAATTCTGAGAAGAAGAGTAATTATTAGAAGTCAGAAGAAGAAGATGATAGCCATTACATCTTCCGCTGTTAATCAAGGTACGTCATCTTAAACAAAAAAAAATAAAAAATCATATTAAGCTTTGTTTGTGAAATATTCGGTATTGATGATCCTTGGGCTATTACTTGAATTGTTCATCATTAATCATGAAAGATCGAACAGTAAAGAATTTCTGACAATTTTGTTTAACATATATCTTCATGACCTTGAAAGTAAATCATCGGTAACCAAAACGATTATGAGATATCTTTAAGAAACACGATGATTATATGTTCGTATGTAAAAGATCAGATCGGTTGAAGATCATAAGGTATTATGATCCTAACTTGCTGGATGTTAAAAGAGAAAAGATTCACTTCAGGTTGCATCTTTCCATAAGATGGTGGACCTATATAAAGAAAAAAATGTGAGACAAATACTTATGGTTTTCTCCATTACAAAAATGTTATTTACGGTTAGTTATGAGACATCCAACTATGAAAAATAAATGCGAAATTTATCACAACTAAGAGATTATGATCCATAAATTAGAGATGCACTAGTTGCTCTCATACCCTTTTCTATAGAGATAATATTAGATCTATGTTTTTGTCAACATGTAAGAGCAAACAATTTCTTCATCTCTTCCGGTTAACAACCATGTGATTTGGATTTCGCTAATTAATTTGGTTTTTTCTCTATTAAATCTATATGGTTTATTTTTTAGATGTAGGTTTAATGATTGATTAAATCTAAAGGGTATTATATCCAGAGGCGGATTAATGTGGGGGCAAGGAGGGTCAATTGACCCCCCTGAACTTGTCAAAAATTACAAATATACCTCAATTCTCAATTAAACCTAAAACTAAACCTGCTGCCACATTCTTCAAATCTCATTTTCAACTAAAAATAGGAGCTTACTTCGTATGCTTCTATCTCGCAAGTTGATCCAACAAACATTTCTTCATCCCGAGCCGACATCTCTTCATCTCCATCGCCATTCTCTAAGCCGACATCCTGTAGAAGAACTGTAGAAACTGAAAAGGTATTTTTTTTCTCCATCTTGTATTTTGTTTGGAATTAGGGGTAATTGTATTTTGTATGGAATTGAGAATTTGGGAAAAACCTGTAGCAAGTTCATTGCAATACTTTGATCCCAAGTGTCTTTGCAATGCATATAAAAATACTTGTTATTGTGATACTTGTAATTAAATAGGCAATACTTGTAATCTGTAGACAAGTATTACAAATGTAAAACATTTCTTCATCCATCTAATACTTGTTATTAGGATAAACAAATGTCTGCTGGATCCAGTATACAAAATGCACCCAGGCAGGCAATACCTGTTATTGGGATTAAAATGTATTGTAATGAACTTGCTACAAGTATCAGAGTATCTTTTCTTTGCAATGCATATAAAAATACTTGTTATGGCGTTATTGCGAATTTGCGATGCATTGAAATCCCTGTAGAATTACAAGTATTGCCCGTTAACTGTTCAGAAAAACAAACATCTTTTTTTCTTTAACCCTACAACAAATTTTTCATTGGATTATACTTTATGAAAATATAGATTTTATTTATTTTATTTAATGTTCGACTTTTTTACTACAGAATGTTGAGATTTTCATAAAAAATCAAAAATTGGAGAATCTTCTTTGGTGAATCACAATGAACAGCACGGAACAATTATTTTAGAAAGATCACCGCCTCTTCCAAATAACCATTCTTTTGAAGAAAATTGTGAATTGCCTATACTTGTGGGTGACCCAAGATTGCGGACAATTATTATGAATTTTGAAACCAAAATTCGTGAAAAGGTTCGTAAAGAGTACTATTTAAGGCGAGCATGTCAACCTCGTAAACATATATTTAAATAAAGAAACTTTAGTGGCATGATGCGAAGATTTAATCCGTCATGGTTTGATGAATTCGAATGGTTGGAGTATAGTATTAAGAAAGATGCTGCTTACTGTCTATGTTGCTATCTTTTTAAAAATGAATGTGGAAAACAAGGAGGAGGTGATGCATTTGTTAGTGAAGGATTCACAAATTGGAAAAAGAAAATAAAGTTTCGAGAACATGAAGGAGGTCCTAATAGTGCTCATAATCAAGCTCTAAGCAAATGTCGAGACCTACTTAATCAACACAACATATTGAAACTAATTTTGCTAGGATGACGGAGGAAGCAAAAATCAATTATAGAATTCGACTTAATGCATCAATTAAATGTTCTAGATTTCATTTAAATCATGGTCTTCCTTTTCGTGGGCATGATGAATCTGAAATTCAAGCAACCGAGGGCTTTTTATTGAATTATTACAATTCCTTTCTGACAATAATGAAGAGATTAGAAATGTTGTACTAAAAAAATGCTCCTGAAAATATGAAGTTAATAGCGCCTTCAATTCAAAAGGATATTATAAGAGTCGTTGCATTTGAAACAACTAATGATATTGTCAAAGAGCTTGAAAATGGGTTTTTTCTGTTCTTATTGATGAAGCTCGTGATATATCTACAAAAGAGCAAATGGCTGTTGTATTGAGGTTCATAAATAAAAAAGGATGTGTTGTTGAATGACTTTTAGGTCTTAAGCATGTAGCTAACATGACCGCAAAATCACTTAAAGAAGCACTTGATGATTTGTTTTCCACACATGGATTGAGCATTTCTATGTTGCGTGGTCATGGATATGACGGAGCTAGTAATATGCAAGGCGAATATAATGGATTAAAAGCTCTTATTTTGAAAGAAAATGATTGTGCACACTACATTCATTGTTTTGCTCACCAACTACAACTAGCTCTTGTGGCCGTTGCAAAAAAACATGTGCTTGTTGTCGGACTCTTTCACTTGATCTCTAATATTGTTAATGTAGTTGGTAGTTCATGTAAACGACATGATATTATGCGAGAATCACAAGTTGTTAAAATAATTGAAGCATTATCAAATGAAGAAATCACAAGTGGGAGAGGTTTGAATCAAGAGACTACACTTGTTCGACCTTGTGATACACGTTGGGGATCACATTATAGAACACTCATTAGTTTGACTTCATTATTTGGTGTTGTGGTTGATGTTCTTGATGCAGTCGTCGAAGATGGATTGTATGTTGATAAAAAGTTTGAAGCATCTCGTTTACTTGAGGGGATTCAATCTTTTGAATTTATAATTTCATTACACTTGATGACTTTGATACTTGGGATTACAAATGAGTTATCACGAGCATTGCAAAGAAAAGATCAAGATATTGAAAATGCTATGAGGTTAGTTGATATTTCTAAAAAACGACTTCAAATGTTGAGGAATGATGGGTGGAATGCTTTAGTTGAAGAAGTTTCTGCCTTTTGTGGAAAACATTTTATTTCAATTCCAAATATGAATGATTTGTATGTTATTCGTGGAAGATCACGTCGTAAAGCCGAAGAGACGACAAATTTTCACCATTATCGTGTTGAATTATTCAACACCGTCATAGATATGCAACTACAAGAGTTAAATAATCAGTTTAATGAAGCAAATACTGAATTGTTACTTTGCGTCGCGTGCTTAAATCCTTTGGACTCTTTTCTTGCTTTTGACAACCAAAAATTGATTCGATTAGCTCAATTTTATCCAAAAGATTTTTCAACCATTGACCTTTTAGCACTATCAAACCAACTTGACACTTTTATTATAGATGTACGAACAAATGTTGATTCCTTATATTTGAAGGGGTTGAGTGATGTTACTCAACTGATGGTCAAAAGTAAAAGAAATCTGACATATCCGTTAGTTTATGAACTTTTTACTTTGACTTTGATACTGCCGGTTGCAACTGGTACGGTAGAGCGAGCTTTTTCTGGAATGAAGATAGTGAAGAATCGACTTCGCAATCGAATGTGTGATCAGTGGTTGAATGATAGTTTGGTTGTATACATTGAAAAAGATGTATTTAACAATTTATCTGATGATGTTGTCATGAATTATTTTCAAAAAATGAAAAATCGTAAGGGTCAGTTGTAAGTCCATTTCAAATTTTCTATGTTATCATGAATCAACGCGGTATCAATATTTAAATTTTTGTATTTTTTAATGTTATATTACTATTATGACACTCCAGTTCAATATTCTAGATCCGCCACTGATTATATCCTAGCACTTTGGTATAAGACTCCGTGCTATGTTGGAGGCATTTTGCAAGATACGTCTCAATTTGGAACGTGATTTATATAAACTGTGGCAAGTGTGATAGTGTGAGAGGAAAGTCACATGGAAGGAGGAAAAATGGGGAAAGAAAAACATAAGGCGAAATAAAGGAATACAGAAAGAAGCACTAAGCTTCATTAACATTAAAAAGATTGCAATTGGTCCACTGACTGGTGAAATTAACCGGAAGTATAAAACCAATGTGAAGTTGAACACATGCATTTGCGAATTGCTTGCACATGAAATCTCCACTAAATGGAGTAGTTTGCCTACAGTGTCTTCTTTCAGCTCCATTCATCTTTAGAAATTCATACTCATAGGGTTCAAAACACTATCATCTAAAAAACATCAAATTTCTCTCCATCTCTGTATTCATCCAAAGATTCATCAATTTTCTCAATCTTTACAGCATAACATGGTTTTAATACTTATATATTTCCTTAATTTAAAAGATCAAATACACAATAACTACTCCAAACATGCTTAAAAACCCATAAATTAACACTTATCAAACAAACAATAGAACATACACCAATAATGATCATTCATAAAATGCTGCATCTACGTTGGCAATCGAGGAAACTCATGTCCTGGCAAGTGTAGCGTGGAGGAGATATTAATATCGGATATTTTACGCATTTATTGCAACCAGGGGGGCATTGATAAACGATATCCATACACTGGCATCTTGCATATTGTACGTTGCCCTGGCTACATGATCCACAGTTATCACAGCATCCTTTTTCTGCTTCTTCTTCGTCATCGCCACCTGCAGTACATATTATATTTATCATTCATGCATAAGAACAGTAGTCATAAATGACTATAGTCTTAGGAATTAGAAGCTTAAATTACCATGTGTTTTGGCTGCGGTACTCTGAGGTTGATGAAGCTCGACGTGTGCAGCTAAAAGCCCAATCATGGCGAACAAGAAGACCAAGATTGTCTTAATCTTCATGGTTTCAATTTCTTTGTTTATGGCTTGTTGTATTTATTGAATGATTAGGTCATTTATATGACATTTATATACAATTTAGGCAGTGGATTTTGGCCAACTACTTCGCCTTTAAAAGAGATTAATTAAATTGGTGTGAGAGTATATGACATCTGATTCGGACTCCACTACAGAAATTCATTTCAAACTTCTAAAGATGCTCGACTCGTGTGGCATACTTGACGTGCAATCACGGTGTGAAATGGAAAAGGAGCGTGGATATTGATTCTTTTATTTGCTAATTATTTAAGATGTACTTGTGCATGCTTTATGGTTTATACTTTATAGTAGACTAGTAGTTTATACACGTTGTCAGTTTTTCTAACAGTGTTTTCATTTATTTGCTGATTTGCAGGAAATAAAAAAAATTCTTAACTAGTAAGTTAGCTTTATCACTTTGGATTTGGATTTTTTTCTTTTCTTTTTCTAATACCAAATCTTTATAATACTAAAGTAATGCATCACGATTTACTCTTTATAATACCAAATCTAAAAAAGCGACCAACGTATCAATTAATACTTCCTAATACCAGGTTATCAAACGTTAATTTGAACCAAGAAAAACTTATTTAGGCATGTTTCACCATATTCATTTGAGAATAATTACTGTACGACTAATAATTTCTTCCGCCAGGTTTGGACGAAAAATCTTTAACTTGTTCATTACATGAACATGGTATTTAGAAGTACAAAATTTTAACGGTATTGACTATTAGGATCTTAAATACATGGTAGTAGGAAGAAGAAAGTCAGAAGCTTCTGGTGAGAGGCACATTACATATTACCATTGTTTTGGAGACACGACCATCAATCAAGCCGTGGTGCCCTAGAGTAGAAGTTTTCAAAGGTTCAATCGGTCGGACGCCAGCTCTTGAAGGAGGTAATTTATAGATCAATATGCAATTTTATATAAAATGTTGTGTAAATTGCAAAATTATCCAAAAGAATACTAAAATCTCAAGGTTTGAATGCATATCTGCAAATTATATACATGATTTTTCATATTTTCCATTCACATTGTAGATAACCAAAATAAAATCCCAATTTCTTATACCCAAATCCAAAGTTGACTCAAGTTATTTGAGCTTCTAATCAAAATATCGAGGTTTTGGCAGTTTAACGGCTGTTTGATGTTGATTGTGGATGAAATCAGCCTCCGACTGTCACCGTCGTTCGCTCACGGTTATGTACCTCCGACCGTGTCCGGTCATCAAAACATAAAACATTGCATATTACCCAACAAATCATAATTTACAAATAGTACAAGTTACCCTTAAACATGGGCCAATTGGCTTTGTTATCCCACTATCAAATGCAAAAGGGAAAATCAAGGTTTAACAGCAGCCAATAGTTTGCCAATTTATATCAATTTATAATTTTTATTTTCTAAAAACCCATAGAAGGATAACTCATTACTCTACCCTTAATGATGGAAAATAGGAATTTAAAAGTGACTATGATCACTATTCAAATCCATAACCATAGGTCCATTGACCTGTTAGAATACAATCTAATCCATGTACCAAACTCATTAATCAATTTTGGGTAATCACATTTCTAATCATTTCTCAAAAGAGTCATGCTCATTTGCTTATTTATTAATAATCAAAATTCAAAAATTTGAGAAAAAAATGAATATTTTAATTTAAATAATGCAAATTCAAAAAATTAATTTTAAAAATTGTTAAATTCTAAATTCGAATAATGAAAATTCAAAATTTGAAATTTAAATTTTTTTACGAGAACTAGTAGATATAAGTCATTATTTTTTGTTCCAACTAAAGCGACTTTTTCATACTAACACGGAATAACGTGATACTTTAACCAATGAACTCGAATCTACATTACAAATAACATAGAACAATATAATACTTCATATTCTGAATGTACGATGTAGTTCTTCATAGCGGCTAATAGTTGCACTAAGCAAATACAAGCTACTTCCCATATCGAAACTCCAATTTTAACCGAACTTTAATTGTTCACTCATCTCTTGATTTGCTGGAAGGTCATATGGAAATTTACTCATAACAATTTGAATGTTACAAATTTGTACTCAAACGACTGGGAAAAATTCGTTATTTTTTTTGGTTCAAACTGCAATAACTTCTTACGTTAACACAGACAAATCAAACGAGATTTGATCACTGAATCCATATCAACATTATGAACAATATAGAACATTTGAGTCATTTATATTTTGAACATATGTTATAGTTCTACATGGTAAGTAGCAGTTATACTTAACAAGTAAAAGACTACACCCCAAAATCTAAACTCTATTTCGAACAAAACTTCAGCGACTCGTTAATTTACAAACTACTTGATAGTCATGTGAAAGTTTGCCCATAACAATTTGAATTCAAAATTTAAATTTGAAAATTTCATTTCATATTTGAAATTTTACATTTACTTAGCATTTAGAAAGCTATAATTTTTGTAATTTCCATTTTGAATCCAATTTTTAATTATAATCCATTTGTATAATTTACACTTACACAAATTTCCATTTGATTATATAAACTATTTCCAATTGTATAATCTTGTTTGATTATAATATTATCAGCCAAACATTCCAAATATATATATATATATATATATATAATAATTTCAGAAAATTATTTCTTTTATATCAAAATATATCTTTGGGAAAATTATTTCATTTACCCCATTCCAAACCAATACTGTGTCGAATTACTCTAATCAAGTGTTTAGAAACCCTTATCGATACAGTTGTACGGGCTGTGCCGACCAGAATTCATAAGCCACTCAATAAATCAACCACACGATATAAAACAATTTATATTCACTAACAAATACACGCTCATACCTATTAATACACTCAAACCCATTCTATGGTACTACTGACCCTGTCTCTAATGAGTAATCCCATCCAAAGCCAAGGTCCTTGCTTCACCTTCAGCTCTGATACCATATATAAAGGCCTGTAAATCCATACCCCTTGATTCGACCATAATTCACATCAGTTCGACTCAAATTGAACGAAAATACGAATCTTTAGGGTTGAAGAAGAAAAAGGCAAAAGAAAATAGAACACAACAACACAGAATCTCACAATCGCAGCGGAACAAAATATAATATATAATAATAAATTTTTATACAAAAGGATTTGTAACTGTTTAATACTTACAATCATCAGAGTACACAATCACTACATCAAACTGGACAGTTAAAATAATTTGTCCTCATATACATAACCCATATAGCAGAAATAACCAAGTACGTGATATACGTCTGAACTCCTCCAACTCGTCTCCTGAACTCCATAGCATTTAACCTGAACCTGTAATACTCGGTCTGACCCGAGCATTATAATAAAATAACACCCGAGTCAGTCTAAAAAACCAGCGTGAGAAAACACACTCAATTTGAATTATTAACTTTTATCAAAATCCTTTGAAAACAAAGATATCTTGTAAGACCACATCACACATAAATATGACAGGTTTTTACCTTATAATAGCCAAAACATTTTTATCAAATCCGCCTGTTAATATAATAGTGTCTAAATCAAGTAAATAAAAAATAGCTGAAATTCTTGTATCTCACGTTTTAACATAGTTGGGCACAAACAAAATCATACGGCGCTTATTGGAGATTGGATTCCATACAATGACTAGGCACTTAGGTACCACCTATCATAGTACACTTCTAAAAGCATGTACCGAGGACCTCGTCGGGGTTCCCTGCAACACAAGACCAGCCTTATCCCTAACCTGGATAAAACTGAATATGTTATCACCCTGGGTGTTTCCACCCTTACCAAGAGCTCTTTCGCATGCACGGTATCCACATAACATAATATATCCGAGGTTATCTAGAGAGGTGATGACATACCCTAATTGGATATGACCCACTTAGCCTTGTTGCATACCCCCTGGTTTTCAGCTATTTCGGTTAATGAGGCTAAAGGATATGATTACCTTTTAAGAATAATTTCACTTAGAATGCTCATCGTCCTCCAATGACAATGTTCTGATAGAAATGTTTTCAAATATCAAATAGTTGAAGTGGTTTTGAGAATATGTCTTTTTAAATATAATTTGAAGTAAATTTTGAAAAGTGATTTAATTGATGAAAAGATTAATTAAATGGGCCTAGTGACTGCTTATGTGCTAGATTTTATTTGTTGTTTTGATAGTTAAATAATCGACTACCAAATTTGTTTATTTTTGATTCCTTGACTTGATATGGGAACTGATTAGTCATGCACTTAGCGCGTAGCCGACTGAGTAGGCTTGATTATCATATGGTGTTAAGAATGTTGATTCTGACTATGGTACTCTAATCCACTAGGCTTCCTTCTTGGTCGAAGGATAGCAAGTTGAGAGTTGAAAATGTGATGAAAGTAATATCTTGGAAATGATAATTTCAAATGGAATTGAATGGTTTTAAAACCAATTTAAAATCCGTTAAGTGATGAAAACATATATTTCAACATATATGGTTGCAATAAACGTTTTTGGGAAAGTAAGGAAGGCATGGACTATAACACCATTGTTATTGTAAATGATTTTTAAATGGAAATGTTTTATATAGTATACGAGAATATATATATATATATATATATATATATATATATATATATATATATATATATAATCAATTGAATCCCTATACTAGTGTTTGGAGTTGTCGTAGTGATGTTTTACGCAATATTCGTTTTGACCTTCCATTGTGAAATACACAAATTGATTCTTATGATCGTACTAAAGGCTTAGTGATATAATAAGCATTGCTTGTTATACTTAATACTCATCGAGTGGCATATGAACTATGGAGTTGTATGGTTATAGAAATCTATTTAATGTGTCTCCAAAATGGTAGTGTTATTAAATATACTTATACCGTTGATATAAGTATATAGAAATGTTTTCAAATATCAAATAGTTGAAGTGGTTTTGAGAATATATCTTTTTAAATATAATTTAAAGTAAATATTTGAAAAGCGATTTAATCGATGAAAAGATTAATTAAATGGGCCTAGTGATTGCTTATGTGCTAGATTTTATTTGTTGCTTTGATAGTTAAGTAACCAACTATCAAATTTGTTTATTTTTGATTCCTTGACTTGATATGGGAACTGATTAGTCGTGCAATTAGCATGAAGCCGACTTAGTAGGCTTGATTATCATTTGGTGTTAAGAATGTTGATTCTGACTATGGTACTCCAATCCACTAAGCTTCCTTCTTGGTCGAAGGATGGCAAGTTGAGAATTGAAAATGCGATGAGTCTTCGAGGCTTGGTTTTCATGTGAGACTGAGGGCCTTTTTATCATTGATGGTCCGGAGAGACCAGGATCAGATTTATCCAATAACCATTTCGGACCAACGTATCCGTTCGAAAATGCAGGTTTATGATTATAATTTTTAAAGACGAAAATCTTCATGATGTAGGGCTACTTACCACTAGACCCGCTATGCATATTATATATATGGTGGCAGTAGTGCTTTGTTATGAAAATCTTTGATATGCAAGGACTTCTAGCTGCTAATCCTATGGTTGATTCTTGACAAGATGTGGTAGGAGAGTTCCTTCGTTTTGTCATGTTTCTGGATAACTTGTATAAATGAATGTCTGGCGTTGCATTTCTAATCACATTGATTGATCTTTATAAACTCATCATCAGTTTAGTAGAGAAGAAGGAAATTTCTCTTAGCCTCATACCCCAAAGATGTCACGGCTATTGATGTGGTCTGACATATATTTCGGGCTATCGGTTTATAAGTGGTTCAGAAAGATTACGCCTTGTTGCCTTATGAGCCGAAAGATGTCTAGACCCTTACGTTGCATGGTATAGTGGTGTGTGAGTGCTTGCACGAGAAGCCATCAGATACGTAGTAGTGTAGCAATATGAGTGTTACAATGGTGTGAGTCCTTGCACAAGAAGCCACTGGATACCATGGTTATTATATGTGGAAATTCACAAAGGAAGGAAAAGACCATTAGTTCCCTATCATGTTGGAAAACCCAATTTCGAATACAAGCTTTACAGTTTTGATTGTGTTCCCACGATAGCTATAATGCCTTGCAAAAATTTCAGCTACCCCTTTGATATCATATACACTATTTGACATTGTCCTGGTATTGGTACCTCCTTATTTATTTATTTGAAATGTGTTTTCAAAACAAATGTCATTAATAAAAAATTTTAAGTATAAAGTATTTTGGTTATCATAAGGTAAAAACCCGTCCGTGTTTATATACGGCGTGGTCTTACGAGATACTTATGTTTTGAAAGGTTTTTTTATAACTTTAAAATTTAGTTAAGATGTGTTTCTCACGCTGGTTTAAAAGACTGATCCAGACATTTATTCCTTTCAATGCTCGATTCAGACCGAGCATATTTACAGATTTAGATTTGGATGCTTTGGAGCTTCGGCAAATGAGTTGGAGGTCTTCAGGTAATATTCACACATATATTTATTTTCTGCTGCACTGTTGTTGAAATTATTAGAATCTGTGAGGACATGTTGTTATAACTGTCCAAGTTGATGATTGTGATTTGTTGTTGTACTCTGATGGATGTATGTACATTTCAGTTTCTCTTTTGTAAAGATCATTGATATTATATTATATACCGTTCTGCTACGATTGTGAGATTCTATGTTGTTTTAGTTTCCTTTTCTCTTCTTCTTCTCTTCTCTTCTTCTTTCTTTCCCATAATTATTCTCTTCTTCGTTCGATTTGGTTTGGACACGTGTGGTTTATTGCCAGCTTGAATTGTGCGGAATTTCAGGTCGTTACAGTTGGTATCAGAGCGCAATGTTAAGCGAGAACCTTGACTTTGGTGGGACAACTCATTAAGAGGTAAGGTAATGGAATGCCTTATTATAAGTTTTGAGTGTATTATATATATGAGAGAATATTTTTTAATGACTATAAAAATGTTTTATACTGTGTTAGTTTATTTGTTGAGTAGCTTTTGAATTATTGTCGGTACGTAGGATGCCACGATATCGATACTGGTTTCTAAACACTTAAAAAAGGCAAATCGACACGATATTGTTTTGAGAATTGGTAAATGAATTAGTTTTACCTAATTTATATTTTATATATAAAAAATAATTTTTTAGAAATTATTATAGTTGTATATGGTGTGTTTGGTTGTTAGTGAATGATAATATTTGATTATTACTATTTATTGTTTGTTGTTTGTGTTCTAATAAAAGCTATTATTATTATGTTATAAACAAAGATAAACTATTAAGAAATGGTTTTATATAACCAAGTGAAATTATATATAAGGAAAATTTATAAATATGATTTGTGAATAAAAAGGATTCAAAAGCTGAGAATTCAAGAATTTAAATCTCGGTGAATTTGAAAATTGTTTTTCAAAATTTTGAAGAAATAATAATGATATTATTTAGAAAGTACTTTGGCTAGAAATATTTTTACAAGGATTTAAAAGAAATAGAAAGTACTGAACTCACTTTGGTCGTTGGAAAATAATTCGGAGGATGACTACAACATCATCAGTATTCTTTTTGAGTTTGTACGTGATGGATTACTACCATTGGAGTTTTGTTTTGGTAAAACTAGTTTTGATTTTAAAATCCAAAATATAATACGATAAATATAAGTAAATAAATTTTATAACTTATAAATTTTGAGAATTAGTAAGTTAAAACAATTTTTTTAAAGTTGTTGAATATAAATGTTAAGAAAATTAAATTTGAAATTGAACAATGAAATGAAATTAACTCAAATTAGTTAAATAAAATGAAATTTGGAAAAAGAATTTGACTCAAGTAAAGGTAAATATAGTGAATTAATGAGATGAATTAAATAAAATTGAATTTGGTTTGTAATGAATTAATGACATGGATGTGAACTTGAGTTATAAAATGAAATTCAACATAAATTGTAAAATGAATCGAATTTGTTTTGGAATATGTTTTGGAATATTGTTTGATAGAATTGAATATGAACTTAAGTTATGAAGTGATAATAAATATAAGTGGTTGTATAAAATATTTATAACAAATTTAAGTAAAATTTGGTGGAATGGTTTTTAAGTGATATTTGTATTGAAAGAAATATATTAAGTAATAAATAAATCCGAATGAAGCAATGTGAATAATGATTATGAATAAATGAATGTAAATAAAAGAATCTGAATAAAAAATAGTGGGAGATATAATAAGAAACCAATTGAAATAAATAAATAAGTTGTACGTAGATCATTCTATTCGCATAACTATTTGATCCAAATTTGAGTATGCAATTTCGAGGTGATTTACATCCGTCGGAGTTAGGATTTTTCACTCGATTCTTGATGACAAACACTAGATATGGATTTTTGATTGATTTTGATATTCTCTATCATAGTATATGGCTATGCATGGAGAATGGCAGTTTCTATTCAAGGAACCGGATCTGAGTCCGCACTAGAGTGGTCATGTGAACGATACTAGTTCGGAAGTGAAATTGTGCAATCGAGCGATCGATCAGGTATGCTTTTGCATACAGATAGTATATGTACATCGTATGAGCTTTAATAAATTAAATGTTGACATTGGAAAATGTAATTGATATGGTTATGAATTAATTGAATGGATATTATTTGTTGGATGCTTTTTCTTGTTATACTTGTTACATTTGCATGTAGTTATTGTACATGTTATACATTAGTATTATATTTCCTATACTTGTACTCATTAGTTATTGAGTGATTAGTAGGTACGGATGACGTATGCTTCGCCATTGGAGCTCGCTTTCACATTATATTGATTTTATATGGATGCTAATACTAATAACAGGTACACATCTTGGATTACATATCATATTTTTATATTTTTCCCTATGGATGTCTTATCCTCGAAGATGAGATGTATATTATGTGATTATATATACACTGTAAATTTTCTAATCGAACAACGCAAAGAAGACGCTGGCGAAATTTTCTGTAAATTAAAGAGTTAGAAAATTTTGAGAATTTCAGAAAAAAATTGATAACTAAAATTTGATGTTTGTGTTATAGCTTAGAATGGTATTGGTTAGTAACTATGAATGAATTTAGTGATTTAGAAAAGGTGATAATAGAGTTTGAAAAATTGATTTTGGAAAGTTAAAGACTTAAAAAATTTGATAATCCATTTCAACTATTTGGTTTTAAAAAGTTACTGGGCTTGGGACATTTTTCTTACTTTCTAATTTCGAGGACGAAATTCTTTTAGGGGGGGAGAATGCAACGACCCAGAATTTCAATCATTCGAATTTGAAATATTTAATTGATTTTAAATATTGAAAAGTTAATTTTATAACTTAAATAACACGAATTTCAAATATAATAGTTATTTGAATATTGAAATTGTTTAAATAATTGAATTTTGAATCTAATATGAATAAAAATGGTTTTGAAAGTTGATTTAAATTCTATTGAGTAAGAATAAATATAGTAAACTTTTGGATTTGGATTAAAAATGAATAAAATGGTTTTAAATATAATTCATCTTAATTAACATGTGAAAATAGCCTTTCAAGGCACTGTCTCGAATTTTGACGAAACCGGTTTCATCGGATCCGTAATAGTGAATTATATTATGCCATTGAATTTTGTGGCGATCGGACGTGCGGTTTGGTCATGCGAGTTCGAAATGCGTAGAAATTAATTAAAGGAATTTGATTTAATATAATTTGACTTTGAAAGCTAACTTCTATATACGACTGGACTTGATCCCGATACTAGTTCCATTGTATTCAGAATACCGGTGTTACGTATAGAAAGCTAGGCGGCACACCTTGTTTGAATTCGAAAATTTAGCGAGTGAATAGTGCTTTGAAACTTTTCTATAAAATGACCTCAACATTTTCATTTTTGCAAAACCTAAACCTAAATAACTCAGCCGCCATCTATCTCTCCCCATTCCACTACCATAGTTCATCAGAGTCACTACATCCACTTTCAGCCCTCCGCCCCAACTAATAAAGTGTAGAGCTCGACCCCACAAAGCTAATCAATGGTTGGATCACCGAACAACAAGCCATGGCAATGGCTAGAGGAGCATGAACGTGCGTATCTCTTTGGCTAAATTTCGGTAATATAAGGCGAATTGGAGGGCGGCTCACCTAGCTGGAGGCTCGTCGGAGGCGGGGTAGTGCACGGTGATGGTGCAGTGTCATGATGGTGGCCAGAATGGCGGTGGCATGATAAAGATGCATCCGCGTTTTTATTGCCTAGGAACGAATGAGCATAATGGAGGGAAGGCGATTTGTAACATCCTGCCTTTTTGTATGTTTTGGCAGACACACGTGCCGACTCAAACCATACAGAAGGGCGGATTGTTATGTGGTAAATAAGAAAGAGCAGAGAGAGAAAAAACCAAACAGAATCTTGCAGCGGGATGATAAAATATAATAATCAAATAAACAGTTCATGAAGCTGTTTTACAAAACTTTTGATTATACTTATATAACACAGATCAGAGTTACATATACCAAAGAATAATAAATAATGCAGCGGAACAATATAATGCAGTTGGAATAATATTTAATAAATAATAATAGTACAAATCTTCGTCTTCGTCCTCCAGAAATAAGATCTTCAAATCCTGAAATGCTCAGGCTGACCCGAACGAATTGAAAAGACAAAATATTCGAGTCAGAACAAAAAGATCTTATTCGAGTTAAATCAACCGAAATAAATATGAGTGGAACGGCGTCAGAGGTATTTACAGGGTCTAACACCTCATATCCAGTGTTTAACGTGAGTGTAGTAACTTAAGAAATGCTCAAGATTCACATCTCCCAAGAATCCGTTAAACTATCTACTATGTAGTACAATACGCTATTATAATATGTCTATAGTAAAGTAAAAGTATTAAAATAACGTTAAGGCGTTACCCATATCCCCCTTAACACATTTCATATATTTATGTAGTCTATACAATGTCATATGCTCCTCCGTAAACTAGAGGTTTACCCAGAGGACATCACATGGGTATGGTACAAAACAAACTCATAGAAGGCGTGCTAGGGCATGTGAACACGACACACAAGGAAACGCCAAGGTAGATATACCATTTGCGTATCCGGACTGGTGGTAACGGATAGCAGCTACTACCGCCCACCTTGAAACACACTCCCAAATCAAAATCGAAAGGTGGTCACCAAAAAAATACAAATCAGATTATAATATCGAAGAAGTATGTCCCATAGGAGGAATGACCTTACTTGTCCCGGCATGGCTATTGATTTTAGTCACATCTACGTTGACTCACGGGAGTCAGGGTCACGTCATACCATATAGAAATCATTCGCCAAACCATCCTACTTCATTTTTAGAATCTCCGCCACGTACATAGTTGTTAAAGTGGTTTTCGGTATTGGCAAAGAGTATGACAATATCTGATCCCGGTCTCTTTAACAACCAATCGCTTATTACACACCGGATGGTTCTTTTACATTTCAAAAAATCAATTCACAATTAATATCAAAATATCATATTTTCAAAACCATAATACTTTCAAATCATATTTGCTTTCAAAACTCACTTTGAAATCATAGTTTAGAATTATATTTCCTTTCAAAAAGTCATAATTTTTTCCATAGTCATATTCCCAAAATAGGGTAAAACCTTACTTCAAAATCATCGTTTTCAATTTATTCTCTTTTAAACAAAGCATTGAATTTAAACGCTTCCATTTTACTTATTCTGGAAATTTAGAAATAGTTTAAAAAATTATAATAGTTAAAATAGTCATAAATAGTTTAATTATAGGTTAAAAATAATTTTAAACCGATTTAAAATGGCTAAATGGATTTAAATTAGATTAAGTATAATTAAAATAGATTAAACAGCTTTAAAATAGATTAATTATATTTAAATAAATTAAAATGGTTTAAAACAGATCAAAATAATTTTATATAGTTAATATTAGTTAAATAGTTTAATAAATTTGAAAAATCTAAGTAATTAGAAATTTTAAAATAATATATTCTTTTAAAATGGTTTATATTAAAAATATAAGTTTGGATTTTATATCCAATTAAGCTATTCATTTCATTTCAACACATTTAAACCAATTTAAATTTCCAAATTAACAAATCAAATTTCCCTTTTCAACATAAACTTGACTTAACAAAAATACTTCAATTTATATAAATCAAATTTTTCTTCAAAGTATCATTTAATTCCATTCAAAAATTAAGGATTTTAGAATCATTTAGTTTAACCAATCCGGTGTCCGTATATATTTCTCTACCCTAGGTTCAAGTGATACAAATATTTATCATTTCAATCCACAATTTAAAAATTTACGGTTATATATCATTTCAAACCGCAATCCCAAATAAATATAAAAATTCATAAAATCACTCGAGTTTATCATTTCAACCCATAACGATTTTCATATAATAATAATTAAAGGAACTTGCAGAGTGATAACAGTATATGTATATATATATAAATTATCATAACATCCATTTATCCAATATCAAAAATCAACATCCATCATAATTATCATCCAAATCAACCAAATAAATATCAACAATTAACTAATTTACAATAATAGGTATTCAAGTGGCAATTTAATTTCAAAAATAAATTAAATAACTATTTAATTTGAAAGGATACAAATTAACAGGGATGGCAATTTAAATATGTCAAACAGTCATAAATTTTTTTCTAATAAATAAATAAATAAATTTAACAAACATAAGAAATTTTAGAAGTTGTGAGTGGGTTAAAACACCCACCTTTGATTTTAGCCCATAAAATTCCGAACAGAAGCGCAAAACTCAACAATCTCCAATTGAACTAAATCAATTTCATGTTGTTCGGAATTAAAATATGAATCCAACAGAAGAAATAATGCATGAATCGAAATTTATATGCAAAAGATATTCATGTTATAAGAAATATTATTAAAATAAAAATTAGTACGTGTTAAAAATATATGTAAATAATCTTTTTAATACTTACGTTTTTCTCAAGATGAGGCTTGAAAAGATTGAAGAACAACTAAAACTAGGATAGGAAGTGTACGAAAAATGAAAAAAAATTATGTTTTATAAAAGAATGCTTTTGGATTAGCAAGAATAAGAGCTTTTGAATATGAGGTGTTAGGAGAAACAAAATGTAAAAGAAGAAATAAGCTGTAGGTTTTTTATAATTAGGAAATGAAGGTGAAGGGACAAAAATAAATGTCACGTTTTATTTTTAAAGCTTCAGGCACTAATAATGCATAAGAAAATGTACGTAGAAATGAAAAAGTTTGCAAACGAAAGTAAAATTTTGTATACATGAAAATGAGGTGGCAAGAATTAAATACAACCTAAAAAGTCTAGGCTCAGGTATTAAACAGAAGGAAAAATAAACGGATCAATTATTAATAATAAGGTAAGTAATTTAAAACGTTCATGCAACAATTAATCATAAAAGAAATGAAGGGACCATGTAAGTCGCACAACCTTTTGAATTTTTTTTTTTGAAACGTAATCAATTTAACTTCATTAACTTAAATAATATTCAAATTTGTACGCATTTAGGTTTTTATCTACGCATAATAAAAAATTTATACATACCTTAAAAATAAAAACGTCCAATTTGATTTTTTCAAAATGTTCTTTTATTTTCATTAAAACACCCTTTTTGTTTAACACAAAACGTGTGTTTCTTTTATTAAATCTATTAATTGCAATCAATGTTTTCTTTCCTTTTAATTGAAACATTTGAATTACATTAATTGCAATTACTTACGAAGTTAAATTATAAAACAGACAAATAAAATGTATGAAAAATAGAACAATTGTTTGTTTAAACACGTTTATAAATTTGTTGTTTATACACAAGAGTAATAAATAATTTACCGAAATAGATTATTTTCCTATTCTTGTAATCAATCTGTAAGCTAAAACACAGTTCAAATAAACATATATTTCTTTTTTTAAAATTAACCATTCTATTATTTATTTTAATGAAATTAAACCTACGTTCACTAATGAAACATTCATTTTATTTTATGTAAATGTTCTTTTTATTAAATTAAACTTTTCTCATACTTTCACAAAACATAAGCTGCTTTTAATTACACCTATTAATTTACAATTAGTATTCTTTCTCCTATTAATTGAAAATTTTCAATTACATTAATTTCAGTTGATTATGTTTCAAAATGGACTAAATGAATGTGATGATAAGTAGAACAATTATTTCCTATCCTTAGTTTGTATTAACTATCATATTTCCATTTTATTGTATTTTTGTCAATTTTCACGTTAATTATAAATTTAAAACCCTAATTAATTAATTTATCTTGATCTCATTCTTTTATTAACTCACTTAGTACCTTATTAATAAAATTAACATTTCTATTCCTTTGATTACGTTCACACTATAGTTATGGTCTTATTCCACGTTAATGTAACATTTGTTGACTTTTATTTATAATTGATTAATTAAATTGGTAACAACACAAATTGTCACCATTATACATTTTTATAACATCTGCAAGTTTATTCTTTACAAATAGTTATTACAAAAACTCTCATTATACTACATTTATTCCATTTCCAACCATTAAACATTATTTTATTAATAAGTCAACATTTAATTTATTAATTACTTTTTATATCCCATTATAAATTAATGCACACATTAATTAAGATTTAATCCAATTAATCATTTTATCTTGGTTCCGTTCTTTTATTACATCAATTAATACTTTATGAATAAAAATAGCATTCCTTATTCATTTTGTTACATTCACGGTCTCAGTTATTGTCTTAATCCCATTGACGTAACATTAAATTTCATTTAATTCTAATTGAATTCCCATTTTAATTCAATAGACCAAATAAACAGGTAACTTATAACAATCGTTACCATAACCTTTAATTACGCTTATGAATTCATTATTCACAACCAAATGTTACAATTCTTATATAATACTGATTTTATTTAATTACCATTAACTCTCTATTTTATACAACAATTAAATATTTGCATTTGTTTCTTATATTCAATCTTATATCCAAGTATAATATTTACATTATTTCCAATTTGTTGTAATTCCATTCAAATTGTTAATTATTAACTTTAATTACCTTTGTTACATTCCATTTTAGCGTTCATTTCATTATTAAATTACAAAGTTTTTATTTCTTTTTATATTAAATTACCAAAACTTATTAAATTAACAAATTTAATAGTCGAAAATTTATGGGTCGTTACACTCTCCCCAACTCAAAACTTTTCGTCCCCGAAAAAGAAAAGAAGGGAAAAGAAGGAATTAAGAAATCAATATCTTATTCAAATATTAAATTTATAAACAAATAAATTTACAAGATTAAATAATTTAAATAAAATATATCAATTTATAACCATCTTTTTTATACTCAAGTTTTAAAAAGTTGGAAAACACTTCATAAAATTTTCTAAGTCCTAAATTTTCGAAAAAATTCGGCAGAGTCTCCTTTGCACGGAGAGGCTCGGTAGAAATTATAATATCAAAATTAACAATATGTACCATATATTTTCAAAATAATATATCTAATATGGGAAAAATAATATAATAACGCTATAAAACTGTAATCCGAGAACGTACCTATTTCTCGGGTAATTAACGCTTATTTTATGAAACCAAAAGCAGTAGCAATTGCTTTCATAACCTGTATTTCACTTATATAATCCAAAAAGAGTTAATAACCATATAAAATGGAATATTTGAGTTGTTTCAATTTATAACCAACAAATCAACATAAACAACAATCTCTTTCAATCAACATAGAATCATCATATAAATCAATACAAATCAATTATCCATCCATATCAACCAAACAAATAGTTTGTTCGGGTTTGTTGGATCATCTGACATGGAACAACAATTCACAAATCTACGACTACGACAGCATCCGGACTCAACGACTCAAAGTATGATTCATATAGTTTTATATTTTTTGAGAAGGTCATCAAATATGTATATAAAGTCTAGTTTAGTGCTTTGTTAAAATATCTCCTCAAGAATCATCATTCACATTCAAATAAACTTGCATGCATATTTTAAAATCAAGTTTTCAAAAAATGCATGGAGCGGGGCTCGAACCCAAATCACTAGTTTAGAAGGCATGTGCTCTAACCAAATGAGCTATGGTGATTTTTGATTATCAACAGGATCCAGTCGACTGAACAAGTTACAGTCGACTGAATATCTATAAACAGCCTACTAAACTTGTGTAAACTATGCATCTTACACAGATTTTACCAGGTCAGTCGACTGACTCAAAGGCTCAGTCGAATGACCCAGAAAACTCTGTGGAACATGCACATGTGTACAGAAATACGTTTTTAAATTTAAATTAGTTTGAATATTCAGTCGACTGACCCTAAAGCCCAGTTGACTAAATTTCTATAACAACCATATTTTTGAAAAGACATGACTTTTGTGAAGAGTTGCGAACCTTTAACAAAAAGATTCGGATGCAACACTTTGATCAAAACTCTTCACCAATAGTCGTAGCTTTCTATCACTTATAAATACAAACTCCAACTCATTTCAAATCACTGAATTACAATCGATTTCTCTTATTCTCTGGTCTAATTTTCTGAAATCTATTTGCTATCATACTCTCAATTATTCTGCATAAAAGCAATACTATAACTTCCTATTCTTCATATACTTCAAATACAAACATTTATACTCGAGGAGAAGATTATAGGAAGGGTGTACTATAAGTGACAAATCCGTGTTATCAGAACACATAAGTCAAAACTATTTTCTGTAATTGTTGAAGTCCTATTCTGCTGCTCAGGCAATTGAAGTCCTCTTCGGCTGTTGAGGCGAAATCCTGTTCTGCTGCTCAGGTCCCCGTTCGACTGCTCAGGGGTGTATAAACCTATTCCTCCGGGTTAAGTGAGGATTATTGTTTTAGTGAAATTCCAGAAGGAGTCTGGGACTGGATGTAGGACGGTGCTTCGAACCAGTATAAAAATCTCTGGTGTCATTTTACTATACTGCTTTTATATTCCGCACTATTTACAATATTATTATCATCATCAATATATCCCGCTTTATCATATATCCATATTATACGATCCATACTGCACTTACATTTGGTATCAGAGCAAGCTCATCATATAACCGTAACACAGTTTTCTGATAATCTAAAACCCTGGAATTCTATTGATCGTCACAACATCATAGAATAATGACTAGAAAACTATCCAGTCGAAATACAACAGGCAAAATCCCTGTCAAAGCCACCAGTAAGGACTTAAAAAAGGTACTTTATGATTTACAAATTTCAGGAAAAGATATTAATTAATTATTTAGTATAAGCAATAAGATTCCAAAGCTTAATTTTATTATTTTAGAAAATATGAATTCCGTTGAACTTGAAAATGAGAAATTGAAAAAGAGAAGTTAGATTTAGAAAATCAACTTGGTGATTTAAAGAACAATTTTGAGGCTCTTAAAGATTTTTTAGATGAACTAAACACCATATTTGAAAAAGAGAGAGAAAAATTTTCAAAAGAAATTTTTGATTTGAAAAGACAAAATGATTTATTACAATCCTCTTTAGATAATTCAGAATCTCAAAATTTTCTTCTCACAAATGAGAACTGTGCATTAGAAAACAAGAATTCTGAATTAAACAAGCAGATTGATATTTTAAAAACAATAATATTTCTTTTAAAAATAATAATTGTGACTTTAAAGCTAAATTTGATAAACTTAACACTGAAGTCACAAAATTTAATAAAGGTCAAAACGATTTAAACATGATTTTATCTAGTTCTAGACCTTTACATGATAAAAGTGGTTTAGGATATAATAAAACAGATCGTACAAACAGCATACTTTCATTTGCTGATCATAGGAATAGCACTAGATATGCTTTCATGTGTAACAAAATATTAGTGCTACTACTAAATTTCGAGTAAAACCGGAATCCAATTGTTATAGAAATTTAAATACTGCTATGACCAATAATGTGTCTTATTCCTTTAGAAGTACAAAATCATTGACAGGAAATATGAATAAAAATTATCTAAGTATTTGGGTCCCTGATAATTGGAAAAGTAGAGAAAAATACATTGATGGCTATTTCGATATGGTAGTTAATAATGAAAATTATATTTATAAAGGTTCAACCACACCCAAATGGGTATGGTTTCCTAAAAATTAGGAAATTATAAGAACCTTGGGTATAGCATGCTTTAAATGTTAAATTTTTTTTGTGATACCTTACATTATAAGTAGTAGTTATTTTGTTTTATATTGTTCTATGTTAAACAGTTATGTAGAATATAATTTATGTCATCATATAAACTCTCCTTTTTGTCGATGACAAACGGGGAGAAAGATATTGCTCTAATGCTATTTGTAGGAATAAACGATGAATAAACGATGCAAGCACAGATAAAGGGGGAGGAAAGATTAATTGTTTACAGGAATATATAGCATAGATTCAGGGGGAGAAGTAAATCAACAAATCTTATCGAAAATTCATCCATAACAAATGGAGTTGTCATCATCAAAAAGGGGGAGAATGTTGGATCATAGGTTTTGATTGCTGACATGAAACAACAATTGACGAATCTACGACTACGACTACGACAGCACCGGACTCAACAACTCAAAGTATGATTCATATAGTTTTATATTTTTTAAGAAGAGTCATCAAATATGTATATAAAGTCTAGTTTAGTGCTTTGTTAAAATCTCTCATCAAGAATCATCATTCACATTCAAATAAACTTGCATGCATATTATAAAATCAAGTTTTCAAAAAATGCATGGAGCTAGGCTTGAACCCAGGTCACTAGTTTAGAAGGCATGTGCTCTAACCAAATGAGCTATGGTGATATTAGATTATCAATATGATTCAGTCGACTGAACAAGTTATTCAGTCGACTGAATATCTATAAACAGCCTACTAAACTTGTGTAAACTGTGCATATTACACAGATTTTACCAGGTCAGTCGACTGACCTAGAGGCTCAGTCGACCAGAAAACTCTATGCCACATGCACAGGTGCACAGAAATACGTTTTTAAATTTAAATTAGTTTGAATATTCAGTCGACTGACCCTAAAGCTCAGTCGACTGAATTTCTATAATAGCCATATTTTTGAAAGGACACGACTTTTGTGAAGAGTTGCGAACCTTTAACGAAAAGATTCGGATGCAACACTTCGATCAAAACTCTTCACCAATAGTCGTAGCTTTCTAACACTTATAAATACAAACTCCAAACTCATTTCAAATCACTAAATTACAATTGATTTCTCTTATTCTCTGATCTAACTTTCTGAAATCTATCTGCTATCATACTCTCAATTATTCTGCATAAAAGCAATACAATACCTTCCTATTCTTCATATACTTCAAATACAAATATTTATACTCGAGGAGAAGATTATAGAAATGGTGTACTACAAGTGACAAATCCGTGTTATCAGAACACATAAGTCAAAACTATTTTCTGTAATTGTTGAAGTCATGTTCTGCTGCTCAGGCAAGTGAAATCCTCTTCAGCTGTTGAGGCGAAATCCTGTTCTGCTGCTCAGGTCCCCGTTCGGCTGCTCAGGGGTGTATAAACCTATTCCTTCGGGTTAAGTGAGGGTTATTGTTTTAGTGAAATTTCAGAAGGAGTCTGAGACTG